>JAXRKN010000042.1:2796666-4195000 GCA_038502055.1 Tanytarsus gracilentus | reverse complement strand
ACTTATATTAAGTTTGAACCGAATCTTTACAAAGTTAAAAAAGAAACGTTTCCTTTTTGATATCATAAAATTACGGGCATGCGTAGTGGATATCTGTAAGAACATAAAAAATTCTGATTTAAATTTTCACCTATTCTCCAAATTTTCTTGTGCCAATTTTGAGAACTGTACTCACTAATTTAGCTTGATTAAAGTCAAATCATAAAAATAAAATAAAATAAAATATCTATCATAGTTTTTTAAAATTAGAGCAAAAAGTACTGCATAAAGCTTTTAGAATTAGACTCATAATTTATATGTTTCTCTCATTTCAAACAGTAATGCTCACTGCATAGAACAAAGGAGGGAAATTTCTGAGTATCACGCGAATTTGTTGTTGTTTTTAGTAATTATTAAAATTTTTGGTTTAAAATGATCAAAAATAAGATCTATACAGAATTAAGAATGTCCTCCACTCGAAATGACGTAGCATTGGTTTTCCGTTTAAATATTAATGAAAATAATGAGTTAAGCGGGTGGAAAATTACTATGCGGATAGAAAAGAATAAGCTCTTTAATCGTGGCACATACAATAACATGCACATACCAAATAGCATATAATACATAGGACACGCAAGTGAAAATTTTAAAAGAAATTCAGTACAAGAGAACTAGAAAGAACTTTTCACAAATACATGCAATACTTCAGAAATATTTTAACGATGAAAAATTTTTGCTGCAGAATTTTGCGATTTCCTCGGTAAAAATTGATTTTATTCTTCATTCTCTTTTTTATACCGGTCATGCTTAAGATAAAAGTAGAACCGTGTTAAAAAGTCGCACTATCTCTTTTGTCAGTCTGTAAGATCTAAGATTTCAGACTAATCCAATTTTTTTAGAAAAATAAAAAACTTTTAAAGTAGTTTTAACAATAATTATGTTTTAAAAAATTCTTTTTTTGTCACTATTACTAAAAATTTTTCTTTCACAACCTTGGTGAAGGTGGACATCAGCCGTTCTACAGTGTCGGAATTATTTGTATTCCCATTAAATTTATTTTTTTAAAGTTTGACCCAATAAGCGTTAAAAAACTGCCGCATTACTTTTTGTCTCATCTACTCTTTCGCTCTCACTCTCGAGAGAATGCGGATTTTTTACTTTTTACTTCCACGATTCGTTCAAATTCATGAAGCAAGAAAAACGTTTGAAAACTAGTTTAAATGGAAAAGTGATGTGAAAAATCGTAAAATGAAACATATTCATTGATTTTACAATTGCTGTGACAAATTGCGATGAAAATTAAAAAAATTGGGTGGGTCAAATCTCAGCCCAATCGCTCCGACATCATTGCGGTAAAATTTCCTTCTTAATGAGTAATATTTCATAAAATATTAATAAAACTTCATCATATTAGTAACATTAGTATTACATAGTCGATGGACGAAGTTTTTGGAGCACTCCATTAATGGGGTAAGAGAAGAAACACACAGAAAACTGGTATATTCTAATTATCCTTTCAAGCTTCTTTTTATTCTAGGTTAAATATGGTTCCCTATATATGCAATCATACACACACATACACAAGCAAAGAATTTTCATCGATTGCAGGATTTTTTTTCTTTCCTTTTTTCAATGGATTCCTCGACGAATTTTTCGCTTTTTAAGCGCAGTATGTTTAACTTTAATCCTTAAACCTTATCCTTTTATGAGAAATTTCACCTAAGCTTTTTCACCACTTTTAAATTTTTTAATTTTTTTACCTAAATTTAATATAAGCATTACTTTTTTTAAACATTTTTGATTTTTCGTTCACTTTCATATCAAATTTCAAGCGAAATTTCAAAAATTTCCATTTTTTTCACTTCTTTTTGAGGCTATGATATTTTTCGCCACATCAATTTTCTTCTTCACACAAACTTTGATCGAAAATTGTCACGAAAATTTAAATTTTTAACTTTAAACTGTCTAAATTGGCTGTTAAACGATTAATTATTATGAAAATGTACAGATTCGAAGATTTTTACAGTTTTCTTCAATTAAAAAGTTTTTCTTATAGTTCTGCACTTTTTCATCTAACCACTTTCATTGCCAATTTTCTTCTGAAGTGAAAATTTTTTCCAGCAAAGAGCTTTCGTCCTCATCACTCACACAAATGTGATTAAGGGAAATTTCCCGTGCTCAATACATTCAAATATATGAAAGCTTTTTGGTTTTAACACGTGCGAAGTAAAAAGCGGCAAATTAAGGAGAGAGAAAAAATATTTTTTGAATAAATTAAAACGAATCAAATGCAATGTATAAAAGTTTAAAGAAAACCAGGAAGAAAATTTAAAGAATTTTAACGTTAATTTTTATATCTAACGGTCCAGTAAAGATTTAAATTTCTCTTCAACCCTGCAGGGCCCTGCAAATAAACAACAAATTCAATTGAAATTTTTAAATAAAATAAAAGAAATGAATTCAATTATCAGAAAGGTCTCTTTGCAAGCATTAAAAAATCATCGTCAGGTAATAGTTCAGGGTAGACGATTCGCAAGTGATACCAAAACATTTGATGAGATGACAAAAAAGAACAAAGTCGTGATTTTTATGAAGGTAAAATTTTTTTAATCCGCAAAATAATACTGATTTATTTATTTTAATTATGTATTTTTTTAGGGTAATCCAGAAGCACCAAGATGTGGCTTTTCAAATGCTGTTGTTCAAATACTGCGTATGCATGGCGTTGAAAGCTTCGATGCTCATGATGTGCTCCTCGATGATGGTACTAAAAAATATATTTTTTAAAATAAATAATTCTCGCAACATTTTTAAATTTCATATAATTTGAGATTTGAGACAAGGAATCAAGGATTATAGCAGCTGGCCAACTATCCCGATAGTAATACATACACCAATTTCATCTATATATTTTTTAACCACTTGTTCCCTTTACATAGGTGTACATCAACGGTGAATTTGTTGGTGGTTGCGACATTCTTTTACAAATGCACAAAGATGGAACTCTTATCGACTCCCTTTGGACTAATGCCGGAATAAAAAGCGCACTAGCAGAAGAAGCGATTTCAAATGATAAGAAATGATTTTATTCTGTATAAATAAGTTTCACGTTGTACAGCATAGTATGAAATATATTTCCAATTCCATTTAATTATTTATAATTCCTGTCTTCTCTTGGCAGGTGAATTTAAATAACTAGGAAAATGGAAAAATAAAATAAAATTTGTTAGAATAACTCTCAAGTCGTAACTTCTTCATCAATCTTTTAGTTTTCCTTATTTTGACAAGAGATATGGATTATTGTGTTATTAGGGAGTCTTATGAATGCAGACTGAGAAGTGAACTTTCGAGCACAAACAGCACACGAGCTTTGATTAGTGACAGTACAAAAAGTCAGTTCCCGTGCCAAATTTTGTTGTTGTCGACATTGAAGATCGGCGAAATATAAATTTTTGAGCATCTGATAATTAATCTTCTGTTCTAATTGGCAATGGAGAGAGACTCCCAAGAACCGTTTAATTTTTTCAATTGGAATGTTATCGGGAAGAATCTACAAACAATAAATTATTTAGAGAATATATTAAATGGTTTCAAAATAAATACCATCAGGACTGTATGTGGATTGATTCTCCTCGCAAAGTTCTCTAAAATACCAAGCACACTCTCGATATCTGGCTGCAAACATTTCTCATGAAGTTTAACATCCGAGTAAGGTGGTGCAGTCGGTGAACTATTTTAAATAAAAAATTTTTGTCCTAATTATTTCTAATTATTCTAATTATTTCTAATTATTTTCTAAATTTTTTTAATTTTTTTTGGATAATTAGAATAATTATCTAATTATCCAAAAAAAAATTTTAAAAAAATTAGAAATAATTAGGATAATTAGGAAAAATTAGGAAAAATAATAGAGAATTAGTACGTACGGTGGATGCAAAAGAAGTCTTATTAATATTATGTAGACGTCGTGGTGCTGAGAGCCAGCGCTGGCATATATTTCATCACAATAGTTTACAGCTTTATCCACATCTCCGAGTATTTGAATGTATATTGCGAGAACTTTTTCATGTTTCCCAAGTTTCCCGAGCACAATTGCACGCTCCTCGAAAAGATCATTGTATGGAAATTCAACCAGAACTTTTTCAGCGGCATACTTATTAGAGGATTTAAGAAAATTAACGAGTTTTTCTCGAACGCTCTGAAGCTCTATCTTTTTCTGATACACCCTTTCGAGATCTTGTTCACTTTGTAAATTCTGAACTTGCTCTCTATATTGCTGAATAAGAATATTATGAAATATAGGCTTGCTCTCGTTCCAAACGTTTATGACATGCTCAAGATATGAAATTACTAGTGATTTGTGATTCTTTATGAGAAAATCAAGCACATCTGCTCTAGGCATATTTTCAACTTCGAGAATGTCTTCGGTAAAAATTTTTAGACCCTCTTGTTGATGCTCATTAATTACCCATTCAGCAAACTCAAAAATTAATTTTTTATGCTCCGACCCGAGACTTTGAAGATATTGAATAGTTCTTTCATAGTTGAATAGATCAGAATTTTTTAGTAACGTCAATGCTCTCTTGTGCTGACCTTTGGTTTGATACAAAATAATTAGCTCATTATATTTCTTGTAGCTTTTGAGAATTTTCTCAGACTCTTCGAGATGACAGTTATTTAGGCGAATAAGGGAAGACACAAAACTAAAAAATCAAAAATAGTTAATGTAAAGTTCTGATGAAAAAAAAACACTTACGAGTCGTTTGTTTCAAGATAGCACTTCAATAGAGTGGTATCAATAACAGAGAGTAACGTTTTTGGATTTCTACCAAAAGGTTTCGAATCCACCTGTGATTTTCCTACTTGTGATCGTACTTCAACCAAAAAATCGATAAGAGCAAGTAAACCATTCTCCAAGTCCTTATCTGCTAGTTTTGGTAGCCGCATGAGCTCAGATTCGATCATTGAAGATGACACCGGGTTTTTAGCAACATTAACAGCTGGTTCGCAAGATGTTGGTAGCAAGTCGGAAAAAAGCTTAATGACATTGGTGGGGTCTGTTTTGAGCTTAAAAGTGTCAATTTAATTGAATTAATAAGGTAAATTTCATGCTTTGACAGTTTTTTTACCTTTGAAAACTCTAGCATCGCCTCTCGAAATTGTTTATTAATAAAGAGATGATAGGCATAAAGTGTTTGGATTTCTCCTCGTATGGATTGTTTGTCTTCCTCTGATTCATCGGACATTCCAGTTAATTGCAGAGCCAGGAACCATTTTTTATCATGAAGCAAGCTTTGGCGTTGAACAGAAATATCTATGCTTTCGATGCACCACAAGTGGGATGTAGAAGCAGCAAAAATTAAGCCTTGCTGCTTTTTGCGACCACTTACAAGGAAACGGGCTTTTTGCACTTCCTGTAATTATTTATTTATTGATTTAGAGTTTATTAAGTTTATTAATTAAGAATACCAGACTTACCGGAATAATTTGAACAATATTGTCCTTCTTATCTAATGCAAATGAGGTGTCAAGTACCCTTACTTCAATAGAGTCTGTCAAGAGGCCCAGCAAAAAAGGTTCATCCCACAAAACGACACCCTGAGGTGGCTGTGACCAAGTAATTGTTGGCAATGATTTACTTGCTTTCGGATCAAGAATTGAGCATCCACTTTCGGGAAACATAAGAGTACTATTTTTGCTAATTTCTTCTGACGTTGTCGTAGGAATAGTAATAAGATGTTCATCTTTGACCACTGCGAAAAATCTTTCATTGTCAATGAGTGTTACACATGGATCAATTGATCTCGATGCACTGGTGGTTGGAAAAAGATCTTGTCGCTTTCTTTTCTCATCAGAGATATCGTAAAGAACATATTCAGTTTTGTAGCCAATGCAAATTAAATTTCCACTCCACGAAAGTACTTTTGAAATTATAAACTAATTAGTATTTTTTTCATCAATTTTGGATTATAAAATAAAAAATAATTAATTAATTCTGATTATTCGCTAAAGCGACAAATGCAGATAAAATAATTATTTTTAATAATCAAAAAAATTATTAAGAAAAAAATTCCTGATTACCTTTGGGCACATCATTAAGTTCAATGTCAGGTGAAAACTCAAGAAGCTCATTTCGCTTCCAATAGTAGAACTGGAGCTTTCGCTTTACAGCAACACAAACTCGTACTACCAGACTGACTTGATCTATTCAAGGAATAAATAAATATATACATCAACTGTTGAAAAACTAAAAGAGAGAACGCACCCGTCAAACTTTGAGTTCTCTGAATATCCATACAAAATGCATTAGCACCTTTTGTCTTTTTGGCGAGATGAATAAGTGGAAAATTATGACGAGAAATATCATTGATTGAGAGTAAGTTATCGGAAAGACTTAACAACAAATTCAAGTCTTCAATCACTTGCAGCTCCACGATAGGTTTTTTGCTAAAATTTTTGTCATATTGCAGCAGTTGCAGTTCCATTTTTCCTTCGGAAGATCGCTGAAAACAATATTGCAGCAAGTGACCTTGCCTTTTTACAAATTAAATTGTGTGTTTTATGTTTTTTATAACGAATAAATTTATCAAAATTATTGGAATACTAAGTTCCTGCTGTTTTTTCGTGAATAATTTCTCTTGTTTGTATTGACTCTCTCGACAATAATAAAATTTTCAAACAAAATCTGATTTATTTCATAGAAAAGTATCAGAATTCAAATTAATATCACATTACCTAGTTCCAATGATAACATTGTTCATATAACCCGCTATTGACTCGATTTGAACTGATATTTTTGATGGCGGATGCAGTTGATAAGCTTTATGATGGCTCATAATTTTATAATTTTACTTTTTTTTTACACAAAAATCCAAAAAAATATAATCTTAATTCGGAGATTCGATTCGAAAAAATAGTTTGTGTTATGCGGGTTACGTGGTAATTAAATTTAAAAACTTACGTTACAATTTAAATTTGAGTTTTTTCAACTTTTTACAATAATTAATGAGGAATTTGTTTATTTGTTTACGAATAAAGTCATTAAACATTGTTTTCAAGATTATGAAACATTAAAATTACTCAAATTTTGAAAAATTAGTGATGATGAAATTGCAAAATTTCTGTTTCTCTAGTCACCCGCGTTCACACATTTTTTTCACAAGGAGAAAAGTTCTCGATCGGCTTTCCTTATTTGATCGATTTCGAACGTGATTTAGAGCAAAAAATAATTGTAAAAGCATTGAAAAGTTTAATTAAGCTTACAACTTTTGTGTTAAACAACAATTTATAGCAGAAAGGTGCCGAGAAAATCGCATAAAAAGCAAGTACAAAAAGTTTGTGCAAAAAAAATTTACAGCCAAAAGATTTTTTCCTCGTCGCTTCGGCCGAGTAATTGCTAATTGCTTCATGTCCACTGAAAATCTCACCGGCTATTCTGACTCACCTGTCGCAAAGAAGAGAAAATTAGAAGAAAATATTTCTGCAGTCAAGCAAACGTCGCATTCTATCATTCAGGCAACGACGGGTGAATTGGGAAATAATAAGAACAACAACAGCGCTAATTCCCGCGAAGGAGGAAATAATAATATCCAGAGAAACAGTAATAGCAAAGCAATGGCTAATGGAAACAACCATCCGCATCATGGCGACATCGATGAGAGCCTTTATAGTCGGCAGCTCTATGTACTTGGTCATGAGGCAATGCGGCGAATGGCGAGCTCATCAGTACTAATTTCCGGCATCGGGGGTCTCGGTGTCGAGATTGCCAAAAATGTCATTCTTGCTGGTGTAAAGAGTGTAACATTACATGATCAAAAGGAATGCACATTGGCTGATCTCTCATCGCAATTCTATCTGACGGAACAGACTCTTGGTAAGAATCGAGCTGAAGCAAGCTGCGATCATCTTTCAGAGCTTAATCAGTACGTCCCTACGACTGCCTACACGGGTGAGCTTGATGAAGAGTTTCTACAAAATTTCCGTGTCGTGGTCCTCACTGACATCAGTGAAACTGAACAAAAGAAAATTTCGGCCATTACACGCAAACACAACATTGCGCTCATCATTGCCGTTACTCGTGGTCTCTTTGGACAAATCTTTTGTGATTTTGGCACTGAATTTACAGTCAACGATGTGAATGGAGCCAATCCATTGAGCGCTATGATTGCAAGTATCACCAAGGACCAGGAAGGCGTTGTGACATGTCTCGACGAAGCACGTCATGGTTTCGAAGATGGCGATTATGTGACTTTTACTGAGGTGAGTAATCGCTCTATAATTATTTTTCGAAGGTCATTTATATACACACACACACACAAAAGAATGTTTGTGAGTCATTTAACGTTACTCTAATTAATAATTTATTTTTGGATCCTCTTGTTTAAATGTGTGTGTTGCATTAAAGAAAATGCGACGAATATCATCATCAGCCAAATGCATTTATGACTTTTGAAAATAAGACACATGAAAGGATTTCTTTAAATTATGCGTATTAAGTTATTATAAAAATTATCAATAGGTTCAAGGTATGGAAGAGCTGAACGGATGCGAGCCAATTAAAATTAAAGTTCTCGGTCCCTATACCTTCAGCATTGGCGATACAACAGACTTTTCGGATTACATCCGCAGTGGAACTGTGATGCAAGTCAAAATGCCGAAAACGGTCAGCTTCAAGTCATTGGAAGAAGCCGAGAAGAGTCCGGAGTTTGTGATGTCTGACTACTCGAAATTCGATCATCCTCAAAACATCAACATCGCATTTACTGCATTGTCTCGTTACAATGACAAGTACAGCAGAAATCCGCGTCCGTGGAATGTTGAAGATGCCGCTGAATTCATTGCCCTTTGCAAAGAGCGCGCTAAGGAGCTAAATATTGATGAGCTCAATGAGAAAATGCTTGAGATATTTGGAAAGATTTCCGCTGGTGATTTGTGTCCCATCAACGCCGTCATTGGCGGAATGAGCGCACAAGAGGTAATGAAAGCGTGCAGTGGAAAGTTTATGCCCATAATGCAGTTCTTTAGCTATGATGCTATCGAGTGTCTGCCCGAAGATCTTGCATCGTTGACTGAGGCTGAGTGTCAGCCAATTGGAAGCCGTTATGACTCTCAAATTGCTGTGTTTGGAAAGAAATTCCAAGAGAAACTAGGAGGACTGAAGTACTTTGTTGTTGGTGCTGGTGCGATTGGATGTGAGCTTCTGAAAAATTTTGGAATGATGGGCGTTGGTGCAGGACAGGGAGGAGAGTTAATTGTCACCGACATGGATCTTATTGAGAAATCAAACTTGAATCGTCAGTTTCTCTTTCGTCCTCACGACGTACAATCGCCGAAATCGCGTGTCGCTGCCGATGCAGTTAAGCGAATGAATCCTCATTTGAATGTGACTTATCATGAGAATCGTGTTGGCGTGGCCACCGAAAACATCTACGACGATGACTTTTTCCAACGACTTAATGGAGTCGCAAATGCATTGGACAACATTGAAGCGCGCAATTATGTCGATCGTCGCTGTGTCTATTATCGCTTGCCGCTGCTCGAATCTGGTACTTTAGGAACAATGGGTAACATTCAGGTTATCGTTCCGTTCCTCACTGAATCGTATAGCTCAAGCCAAGATCCACCAGAGAAGAGTATTCCCATTTGTACCCTTAAAAACTTTCCGAATGCCATCGAGCACACGCTTCAATGGGCAAGGGACTTATTCGAGGGAATCTACACTCAATCTCCCTTCAATGCAGCCGAATATATTCGTGATTCGGGTTTTATTGATCGTACTTTGAAGTTGCCAGGAGTCCAGCCACTTGAAACAATGGAATCTGTCAAGGTAAATACATTTCTTTTTACTTTTAAGTATCAACTGATTAATTAAATACAATTAAAATACAGCGTGCATTAGTTGACGAGCGCCCTGGGTCATTTGCTGATTGTGTAAAATGGGCACGATTCCACTTTGAGGAGAACTTTGTCAATCAAATCAAGCAATTGCTCTTCAACTTTCCGCCAGATCAGCAAACATCTTCGGGTACACCTTTCTGGAGCGGTCCCAAACGTTGCCCAGTTCCAATGGCCTTTGATGTAAATGAGCCACTTCATCTCGACTACGTTTGGGCTGCCGCCAACTTAAAGGCAGAAGTTTATGGAGTTCCGCAAGTTCGCAATCGCGATGCTGTACGCGATATTGTCTTGCAAATCAATGTAAATTTTTTTTTATTGACCAATTTTAAATTTACTAAAATCAAGTTAATTTTAATTTTAAAGGTTCCAGCATTTGTGCCGAGATCAGGCATCAAAATTGCTGAGAACGATGCAGCCTTGGCACAGCATGATCACGACACACTTGACCACGATCGAGTGCAAGGCATTTGTAATGATTTGATGGCTCTTGGAAAGCCAAACTTTACGATTACGCCACTTGAATTTGAAAAGGACGATGATTCAAATTTGCATATGGACTTTATCGTCGCCGCATCGAACTTGCGTGCCGCTAATTATAGTATTCTGCCTGCTGATAAACATAAGGTAAAAACTTGATTCTTTTCTGAAAATTATATTGTGTTTATTGATACATTTCTCTTCAGTCTAAATTGATTGCTGGTAAAATTATTCCAGCTATAGCGACAACTACATCAATGGTATCTGGATGCGTTGCTTTAGAATTAATTAAGTTGACTCAAGGGTAATAATTTAAATTAGAAATTTGCTTGCTAGTAATTAACATTCCATTTTAAATTAGATTCGCAAGTATCGAGCGATACAAGAATGGCTTTATCAATATTGCCCTTCCCCTCGTCACTTTCTCGGAGCCGACACGTGCCAAGGAGCAAAAGTACTACGAAAAATCATGGACACTATGGGATCGCTTTGAAGTGAATGGTGAAATGACTCTCCGCGAGTTTATTAATCACTTCAAAGAGAAGGAGAAATTGGAAATTACTATGCTCTCGCAGGGTGTCGGGATGCTTTATTCCTTCTTCCAGCCAAAGGCTAAGCAAGAAGAGCGCATGGCACAGACCATGAGTGACATCGTACAGAAGGTCACAAAGCGCAAAATTGAGCCCTACGAGCGAGCTTTGGTGTTTGAAATTTGCTGCAACGATGAAGAAGGCGAAGACGTTGAGGTTCCATATGTTCGCTATACTTTCCCGCGCTAAGCTCACATACATAATTATTATAAATTTAAAGAGCATTTATCATATTTTTTGTCTGCTGATTTAAACGTTGAATTTATCCCTATACAACTCCCAATATTTATCTATAAAAAAATAGTTTTGTTTCTAATTTTTTCCTCAAATGTATGCTCGTTTGAAAAAGTTCTTGAATCCCATTACTACTACTTTAAAAAATATTTTCAATATTTTTTTCTTTAAATAAAACACGATTAATAAGCAAGTAATTCAAAGTGTCTAAAGCTAAAGACCCTCAAGATTTATAATTATTCCAAGTTGAAATGAAAAATAAAACGGCAGATTTTTTTCAAATTAATTCTGCTTCTTTCTATCAAGGAATCAAAATCATTTGAAATTAGAAAAACAATTTGGGAAAGTGTTTAATTTGATATTTTGATGCATTGGAATTACATTAACGGATGGACTACTTTTTTGATTTTATTGGACGAGAACGACCTCACAAATAAAATTTGGACTAAAGTATTTGAAGCAGGCAAACGGCAAACTTTATTCGAGTGAGCTGCCCCCTAAATTCAAATAAATATAGGCGCATTTCCAATGTATCAATTCATCATTTTATTTTTTAAAACTTAAAGCTGGATCTCGATATAATCTAAAGTTATTTTGATTGAACTGATTGCTAAAGGAGCTATGAGAACTTTTAGTCAAAAAATGATTTGAAACATAAAACTGATCCGAGAAAAGAGTTGGCATTTTAATTTGCAAATTAAAAGATTTACATGAGGCCGGTGTGCACGAGTTGTAGATGTCGTTTTTTCCCGTGTAATTTGTTCCTACTCCACTCGTTGTATTTGAAGTGGATGAGCCCCGAGAAATGTCCGTCTTATTTGCAGGCCAATAACCTCCAGCCACCCATGAACACAGCGCATTTTTTTTTGTCACATGTGGCGAGTGTAAACGTGGCGGTGAAATTAAACTCCGTTGAGAGACTGAAGTAAAAACGCTATTAGACAGACTTGGTGTTGGGCTGTATGAGCGATCATTTTTGACTAGAATTGGATTAAGCGTACTATTTAAAGTTGAAGCAAATGTAGACTTTTGTGAGTCGCAAAGTGTTAGATTATTCATGTTTCGTTGCACCATTTTTTTGTCGGCTTCGTTTACTTCTTTTAAAATATTGAAACTTTTATTGCTATTCATCTCAGCCATATTGCAGGATCTATTGAAAACACTTCCAATCGATTTTGTTTCTTTGTAGCTAATGTCAAAATCTATTTCATCCTCAGAAATGTCGTCTTCCTCTTCATTTGTTATATTAGTTAAACTTGTACTTTTATTATCTTTTAGGTCATCCTTTTTTCTTATTTGGAGCATCATAATTGCAGAATCGACGATAAGAAGAATTGATATCACGTGGACAGGAAATTTATTATTTATCAGGAATTCATTTGCATAAATTCGAATGCACCTAACAGAAGAAGTCAATTAAAAAAAGCACATATGTAACAAAGATAACTTACCATAGAAAAAGAGACGCAATAGTTTGTGAACGAATTTTACGGCGATTTAAAAGGAGAGAGTTCACAATTATACCGCACAGAGACAATTTGTCAAGGTTGATGTCTATTTTAGGATCCGTCAAGTTGTAAATTTTCTGCAGTAAAAGCATATTGTTGAACTCTAAATCGGGTCGGAGACTCATAATGCTAACGACAAATCCAACTATCGTGAGGAAAAAAGATGAGCTGATGCTGTTATCCGTTATTTCCTTAGTTGATGAAATTTTCTTCAATTGTGAAATCTTTGATCCTATGATAAAATAATAAGTAAATAGATACAGGATTTTTTTTTCAAATTTACCTATAAGTTTGCTCTTTACTCTATTGAGTGTTTTATTTAAAACTCGTTGACACTTGTGACACAGCAAAAAAAAGTCTTCAAGTTTTTGACTGAAATAATTAATGTTACAAACTGATAGTTAAGATTTTTACCATAAAAATTACCTATACTCCTTAAATTCGGCCTCAAAATTTGATTCGACTTTTGGTCGAAAATTACTAAACTGTTTTATTTTCAAATCTTGATTCCTTGTACAGAACTCGCAAAATCCATTCGCAGCTATCGATTGATGGCCACTCTGCCGTTCACAGTAAAAATTCTTATTCAGATGGCGTGTGAATTGAGCTTTAATTTCTTCATTATAATCGCCTGTGTCGGTGAAGCCATTATATTGCTCACATTTTTTACAGAAAAATGAGTTGAAATTTGCATAAGGCACCCACGAATTCGAGTTACAAAACCAGCAATTAACCTTTACCGGCAATTTACTTCTAAAATAAAATTATTATTTTTAATAAAATATATTGCCGATTATTTTTATACACTAACCTCAATTTTAAAAGGATATTAAAAAGTCCAAGTAAAAATAAACTCCCAATAACCAAAGATGCAATAATCAGATTTAAGTTGAATTTGGGATGAAAATTTTGCATTTTTGTTAGAATTTCACCTGATTTTGTTTTCTTTTTTAAAAACCTTAAATTTCGATTTCTTTGCTAATCATCAACATTGAAATTATTTTTTACGAAGCGTGTAATTTAAAAGTAATTTATTTTCCACAATGTTTTAGTGCCCTTTTTCAGATAGATACTTTAAGAACTTTTTGAGTTCTTTTGTTTATTGTTTTACACGAGAGCGCTTAAAACTTAAAAAAATTCCGATATATAATTTTTTTTGAAGGGGATTTCGACGACGGGGGAATTAAGAGGCAAAGAGGAAAAATATTTGAATTTTCAATATCTGTTAAGAATATTTAAAAGTAACAAGCTTCAAGGCAGAAAATTTGAATTTTATTTTTTTCCATTTGAAAACTTAGTTTTTCTTTCTATTGGATTAGGTTTTATTACTTTTTGTGAACAAAAATTATAATTATATATTCCAAACATTTTACTTCATACATATGATCAAGTTCCGATCAACCAATAATTCTGCATTTTCTGATTTTAATTTTCTTTTTTTTATTGAAGAGATAGTAGCTCCATAATGTGTCAAACATTATTTAATATCTCGTAATGACAAAAAAACATTACACTTGATATAATAATTAATAAAAATTCATTCATTTCAGCACGTACTCTCATCGCTAAAAGGGACAATTCTTACAAATCTTCGTTATGAGTACATGACATAAAGTTATCATTTTCCCTCGAGTAAATTAAATTTTTGTTTTTGTGCGCAAGAAGATGAAAATGCGATGTATTCTAGTTGTTTTAAATGCTATACTCTTTGAAATTTCACTTGAAATACTTCTCTTTAAAATATTTTTCATTGTTACCAATATTTTTTAAGATTAAAATTTGATCTTTAATTAGAATATAATATTTTATTACTGCCCATTTACTTGGCGTCTTTAAAGCGGTCAATTGATTCATCAGCTTTACTTTTAGTGATGTTCTTGACAGTTTTTTTGAAAATAATAAAACATCTAGCAAAACCAAGTTATTCTAAGCACAAGATTTTATAAAACAAATGGCCGCTTTTACAACTATCAATAAATCTTAAGGATGGATGGGTCCAATAATGAATAATCATACATACTTTACTATAAAGTGGAGTTTAAATCTTTGAAAATTAATTTTGATAAAACGTTAGTGAAACTGTATATATATATATAGTGAGTGTGTAGAAAAAACATATAATGTATATAATATTGAAGACGAAAAAGTTTGCACATCTTAGAAATACATTTTAATGCATTAAATGAATCACGAAGAAATTAGTAAAGCTACATAAATTTTCTTTTTTCGAAATAATGTTTTAGTCAAAATCATAATCTGAGTATATTTTGAAACCAATAGATAAAAATGAACTGATGCTTTTCTAAAAAAATGTGAATATTTTAAAAATAGAAAAAAGGAAAAATCATCAAGTTTTGCAAAATAAAATTTATCTTCTTGCAACAGTGGTTCTCACATTTTTTGATCATATAGTTTAACTAACATCTGCCTAAGATTTTAATGGAGAATGAGCGCGTGAGTTGTTTTCACACATTTGTTAAATAAATATTTAAAATTACACAGAGAGTGTTTTAATTTATATGGCTCCATTGAATATGTTTTTTAAACAAAAATATATGTCAATGTCAGTAAAAGTGAAAAACTTTCATCAATTGAACAGTATAGAGTAGTTTTGACCCTCGTTACCATATTTTGTGGTGCACTTTTGCTTGAAAATTGTCAATTAAATAAAATTCATATGGAGGAAACGAAATTTTTCTTTTTTTGTTAAAACAACCACTAAAGTTTCATGTATGAAAAGCGGATAAATCCAAAATTAAACAAAGTTATCTCTTTTAGCTCAATTGTTTTCTCCCGAAATTATTTGTGGAAAATGTAGCATTTCAAATTGGTGTTTTTTACTCATTGCATTGACATGTCATTACATTTGCACGGAAGAAACAAATAATGCTGGAGGACATTACTTAAAAAGTTTTTTATAACAATTGATGAAGTGACGGTAAATTATTTAGATTCTCTTATGTATTTGAGCGATAAGGTGTTACATATATGGCGGGGAAGAGTCCTTTACGTGATCCTATTTCACCTGTCCACCAATGTTCCTCGGATCTATTCGTAACAGTAATAACATCACCTCTTCTGAAGTCTAACTCACCACTTTCTTGCGCCGTAAAGTCATATAAAGCTTGAACTAACATTTCTTCCGGTACCATATCACGTAGTTTTACATCTTGCGAACGTGATACTGATGCAGTTCGGTGGTAATCAACTAACTCATTGAGCGAATTGAATTTGACGACCCAAAGGAAGAATTTACCTTGATTATCGCGCAGAACCTTAAAATGTTGCACGCCATCGCTGCACTTTACAGAGAGAGAAAAATCTCCAGGACTGGACTCACTAATTCGAATTAAAAATGCGCCGTCGTGCTTATTCGAAAGAAGTTTCTCGGCATCGGCTAAAAATGGGCAAAAATCATTTTGAGAAATATAACTTTGACAGCAATTCTACCTCTCGTAATTCGACCATAGTACCAATCATGATTTTTCATTTCTATATAATTGCTGGGAATGAGTCCTTCCTTGCCATCCAGCTCCGCTCGATACCAATTCATGTCATCTTCCATATTCAGAATCTTTAAAACTTGCTGCTTTCGAAAGCTTAATTCATCATCAGCGGTTGCATTAAAATCATGTTTTGCGATTGCTTCCATTTTTCAATGTTGTTCGTGTGGATGACTAAAATATATTTAGAATTTTTGCTGGACTGGCACTGCGAGAATATTTTTGTATTCAGTATAGATTTAAAACGAGCGAGTAGTGATGATTGGAGGATTCTGAAAAAATTATTCGAAAAATGATTGTGATTTTAGTATTGAGTGATTGATTGATTATACAGAAGAGAGAAAAAAAACAATAAAAACTACACTGAAAATGACTCATGCGAAAGGCGTAAACTTTTATCAAATAAATTGCAAGCTAAGAAAAAATCTGATCAAGTAATTTCTTTAAAATGCCTCTAGTTTTGCATTATTGAGAATAATTTTAAAAATAAATTCCTCATCTTCGGTGGTATATGCACGACACACACGCCATAAAAAATGGACGAACACCGAACAACCGAATGGAAGTGTCACTTTTTCGAAGTGATTTTGCATCTTTTTTCAGCAATACTTACAATAAACTTATATCATACGATGAAGTCGAAATGGTTGTCAATAAAATGAAATAATAATCAGTGCAAAAAGGTTGCGATTTCTTGCTTAAATTAAGGAATTAGAAAATTTCTTTGCACTCTTGTCCTCTTTTAATACATATTACTTTTTTTTTGTAGAACACCCGGAATGAAACTTGAAACACGTTGAAAGTGAACATTTTTTACTTTTAACAATTTTAAATTAATTATAATTTGTAAAATCGCTATCGTATCGACAAACAGGGTTTGTTAAAAAAAAACTTAAGAATATATGTGAATAAAAATTATTTGCGTCAAGATTAATTTTTAAAAACAATAATTTTTATTCAAAAAATATTTCACTGAATCCAAACGTTCATTTATATTTTAAATAAAAACCGCTTCAAAACGCTTATCAGAAAAATATTTACTTTTATTTATTTACAAAATTTGCTTCTGATTTATATTTTTGGGAAAAAGCTTTTTTTTTATTGAAAACTTAACAATAACTTTGTTCTGGAAGTCTTTAACTGAGAGGCAAGAATGAGTCTTGTGGTGAGAAGCAGTAAAAAGGTAGGCAAAGATCATGCGAAATTTGGCGTCTATTGTGGCTCCGCTATATTATTTTTTGATAATTGGTTTATTAATTCCACAAGAAACAATTTTTTAGCAGCAAAACACAACGTTCTAAGTTATTTTTATTACAATTTCTCGCGAGAAAAAAACAAATTTTGTTTTTCATTCTAACATTATATCGTTATACAATGATAAAAATGCTCTTCTTTCAAAACGCACCGATGACCACGCACTGATATATTGCTAATAGATGCAAAAAATCAAATGATTTTGTTTTCATTCTAAAAAAACCTTAAATTTCAATGTTTTTTTCACGTAAAACAGATCGATCTACTATCCACTGGATTTTGGGCGAAAGTGGAACGGATTTTCGGTGAGATCCCAGAACTTCTTCGAATGATTTTGGCGCATAACGGTATGATTAATTTGGTTCCTTCATGAATTTAAATAAATTTTATGATATTTTAGGATTTGATTCATATTTAGCGCTAAAAGGAATAATGTGGGATGACAAAAAGTATTTTTTCCAAGCTCTCGAGGAATCAATAACAGGTCTTGCTGAGCTCAGTGACGATGATAGTTTAAAAGTCAATTTTAAAAATGTTCTTCTCGCCCACAACCAACGCCTCGAAAACTTTAAGCTAAAACTTGGCCATAAAAATTTGATCATAAATTTATGTCATGAACTCCAAAAAACTAATTTGGAAGAGTTCAACAATACACCTGGCTTTCAAACAACAACAATTCAAACCATACCCGATCAAAATTTGTCGCGAATGTCAGAAGTAGTTGTAGTTAAGCGAAAACTACCAGATGACGAGCATGGATATTCACGTGAAGATGAAAAGCCAAAAATTAAATTCGCAAAGCTTGAAAATTCCACAAGACACTATATTCAAGAGAGAGGTGACTATAAAAATTATTTCAGATCGAGATCTAAAGATCTAACGTGTGATTGTTTTATTTTCACTTTTTAGATCATCAAGAATTGCCAGAATCCTCATCGTCTACTGAAATCTATGAAGACGAACAGGTATTAAATCATTTAAAAAAACGCTTAATTCTCTAGTTCAATAAATTTATTTAAAAAAATTAAGCAACAAGTCCAGTACATCTATGAGGACGAAGATATGGAGTCTGAGTATGTCGATGATGGAACGGAAGTTGTCGAATATCATGAAGTAATTGAAGAAGACGTTGACAATGATGCAATTTATAGTGCAGAACAAGTTGTGAAGCAAGAAGCGGATACATATGAACATAATGACGAATTTGATGAAAATTTCTCACCGTATCAGCTCGAAACATCTCACTCTAACATTGTCACGATCAAAAGTAGTAAAAAACCCAAACACATGTACGCCGATGAATTCTTACAAGCTCAAAACACAATCGGGCGGATCGGAACGCCAGGACGTCGAAGGCCAAAGATTCAAAAGAACTACGCTAGTTCGGAAGAAGGCTTACATGAACGATGGATTGATTTGGTACGTCAAAGTTGCCAAGTGATAGTACCGCATGAGCTCCTTTCGAAGTACGACCTCAGTAACGTTGAGCTCACAAAAATTCAACCATCAATATGGGAAGTCAATTGTCCCCTCTGTTCAAAGAAGATACGACTTCAGCTAACACACGAAGGAAAGTACTTAAATTTTAAGGTAATTTTTCTCATACTATGTGTATACACATCGTTATATACATGAAATTCTTCATTTCAGCGTTCGAATTTTGAGCGCCATCTCAGAATTGTGCACTATAAGCAAATCCTAAAATGCAAACCATGCGAAGGAAATGAGCAGGATGAAGGTGAAAATCTCAACAATTAAAATTAAATATGTACAATTCATATTTTACCTTGCAATAAAAATATTCATTGCCGAACGAACTTTAAAAATTTGAACTGTTCTAAAAATTTATTTCATTAACAAACACGGTATGTGATGTGCGAGGGGGGATAACGAGAAACCGAATTTATTTAGGAAAATTAAATATTCACTAGTTAGTGAAAGCATATTTTTTCTCGGCATTTCCATAATATATTCGGCGTTTTCGGCAAAACTGTATGCTACTCGGCAATTAGGCAATTCGGCACTCTCGTTATCCCCTCGGATATGTGTATGAGTTAGTGCACAAAATTTTAATAGCAGAATTTATATTTCTGAAAAAAATTGTTTACTAGTGAAAAATCTCAAGTTTAAATAAATTTCAAGCATTTTTGTCGCTAAATAAGTACTGAAATGCCAAGAAAGAAAAAAGAAGCAAAAAAATCCACCAAAGAGGAGGTAAAAAACAAGTCAAGTTCTCTGTTTTTTTCAAAAAAGTAAAATAATTTTGAGAAAAAAAAATTAATTTTACAAATCCAGCTGTATAGATTTCAATTAGTGAAAAAACTCATTGAATTTAGTAATCAAAGATATATTTAAGCTTTAAATCTAAAGTTTAAATAAGAAAAATAAATTTTAAAAGCGTTTTGTGAAAAAAAGAGAGAGAAGAGATTTCAATAATGGCGGGCATAAAAAAGATCCAGTACCAACAATTTAAAAAATTTCTTTCTAGTGAAAACACGCAAGCAAAATACAGAAGAAAAATTAAGAAAACCCGAAAAAAAACTAAAAATAATAATAGTAGGTTGAGGAATTAAACCAGAAATACGACTATCGATTTAAAAATAGATGTTTAAATTTCAAAATATGGAGCATCAAGCAGGAGAAGTTCGAGTTGTTAGTGCGAGTTTACTTGCACAATTACAAGCGGCTGGATTTCAGGTCTAGATACCATCCTAATTATCTCATGCTTTATACATTTCATATTCGCACTTCTTTTCATTTATTTTTCACTTTCATTAAGTATTATGATTTATTAAATTTCAATTGTTCGCTTTTCTTTTAATTTATCATTTTATCGAACGACTAACAACTCTCTTTATGGTTTTTTGGGCAACACAATTTATTTTAGATTGTTATAATTTTTGAATCACTAAAATCTTCAATTTTTTAGGGAAATGAACTTAATGCAGCTCTAATGCAACATTCTCAGCCTCAATCACAAAGTCCGCAATCACATGTCCAAGCTCCCAATTCACACAATTCTTCGCATCAGCAATCTTTACATCAACAGACATTGATGCAAGGGAACACTCCTCAAATAATTACATTGCAGCAACTTCAAAACTTTTTACCTGGACAAGGTGCTTCCTCTCCACAAATTCACCAACTAAATGCTGCCGATGCAGTTCAACTACAGGTAAATAGCCATTAATAATTTAAAAATAGTCTCATGGCTAATAAAATCCCATTTATAGCAACAAGTGCAGGCTTTTCAAGCTCAAGCCCAACAAAACAAAACCCTTTTCGCTTCACCCACAGGTCAAGGTCAAATAATTAATCTTCAAATGCCCCAGCATCAAATAATTCAATTAAAACAACCCGACGGATCCTCTATTGGTCAGCAATTAATACAAGTCAAGCAAAATAATGATCAACAACAACAAAGCCCTATGCAACAGCAGCAGCAGCAGCATGTTGGCCAAATTATCCAGGGTCCAAATGGCATTTTTCAAGTTTTGCAGCCGGTTGATGGACAGGAGACACTTTTAATTCCTAATCAACATATGCAGCAAGCATTCATCACACCATCAGGTCAAATCATAAGAGGTCCTCTTATGACCGCATCCGGTAATTTTCTTCAAAACATGCAGCAGACCGTTCAATTACCAAATGGTAAGTAAAATGGGTTTTACTATATAAATGCATTAATTAACAGTGGTGGTGTTTAATATCTGTTTTGTTATTATCATTCCTTTCCTTTTTATAAATCACTAACTAAACCGACCATTCATTAATGCACCACATCCAAAAAATAACAATTCACTACTTAAATATATAAATCATGTTTGTGAAATGCTTTAACACTCGAAAATACACACACACACACAGTTAATAGTGGTGGGAATCAAGCTACACTAACTATTTCGGGAACAAACATTCAAATTCCTCTCGGACCTACTGCTGCTAATGCTCAATCTCAAAATCAAGCAAATTCACAAAATTCGAGTCTTCAACAAGCCGGAAACACAATTCAGGGTGCGTCCAATCAAAGTCAAAATTCTACTAATCAGACGAACACTAATCAGAATCAGCAGCAAAATACTTTCCTTACTATTCCAACTGGAAATACACAATCAATTCAGATTCCGGCAAATGCATTTACAGCCGCGGGTACGTATTGACTTCTACTAATAACTAATTATTGTTAAAATGGCACATTGTGGATTGTTTTTGGCTTTTTCACACTGCTTTCTTTATCTGATAACACTAAAACTGTATCCTCTCTATTAGTTGGTAATAATTTAATTTAATTTTTTTAAGGTCAAAGTGTTCAAGTCAGACCAGCCATGCCTCAAGTGGTTCAATTTCCCATGCAACCGCAAACAATTCCCGTTCAGGTGCCAATAAATACTGGAAATGGACAAACTATTTATCAGACGGTCAATGTTCCAATACAATGTTTTGGCAATCAATTTCCTCAAATTGTACAGCCTCAAATGCAAATCATTCCTCAAATGACCCAGCAAATAGCCAATATTATAACACCTTCTGGACAAATACAGCAAGTCCAGCTGGCAAGCGTTCCATTTCTCCAACAGCAGCAACAACAACCGCAACAAGTGCTTAAATCAGATGGCACTCTCTCACAAGATCCATCATCAAATCAACCAATTACGATTACAAATTCACAAGGGCAGCAGATCGTAATACCGACACAATTAATGAGACCTCCCAACCCAGTAAGTAAAATTATTTTATAATTTTCATTCATTAACCACCTCTTTTTTTGGTAATTACGAGAGATTATTGAAATTTAAACAATTCGATTTCTTATCAATCGAATTTTGAACATATTATTACCGAGAGAAAAAATAATTGTTTAAACAAATAAATAATACTGAAATAATTACATAATTACTTACCAACCAGAACATCATACAGTTTAACCCAAATGTCCCAGTACCGACACAAATCCAACATATTCCCGGCATTGGAAACGTTCAGGTGATTTCTGCGAACGCCCTCAATGGAGCGCCCTTCATGACTCAAATGTAAGTATTTTTCATATTTATTGATAAAAAAAATATTAATGAATAAAATACTATTAAAATTATTAGGGCGTCACAACCTACAATACAGACAATTCAACAAATTCCGCAATCCTCTACAGTAGTACAAAGTCAACCTGTCACCTCCTCGAGTCAATCAATTTCAACCGTTCCCTCAACACCATCCCTTCAAACACAGACCACCTCATCCACGAGTACCAATGTACAATTAAAAGTATCGAGCGAAAATTCCGAGACCACTGCCACTACAACAACGACTCCTAAATGGATAATTAAACAGCCAGAAAACCCTGTGCTCTTGCAAGTTTCCTCTTCTTCGAATACACCACCAACAGTCACTTTGTCTTCGTCACTTTCGACAAGTCAAGCTCCTACATCAATATTAACAAGTCAAGGTGGTCTTCAAATAACAGCGCTGCCATCTACGACAAATATTAAACCCGAAGTTAGTTCATCAAATCATATTACAATACAGCCGGCTCCGATCAGTTCTTCTTGCAGTGACACCAAAACATCCATGTCCACAACTATATCCGTAACACCCGTCTCAAGTCAGCCAACACTAAGTCAGACATCGGTGAATGTAAATATTAATGTAAAAAGCGAAGCGAGTTCATTTACACCGGAAACAAAACCAAGAGTCCGAAGAGTTGCATGTACCTGTCCCAACTGCACAATGCCTGATCGCAGCACGGATCGAAAAAAACAACACATTTGTCACGTAGCTGGATGCAATAAAGTTTATGGAAAAACTTCTCATTTGAGAGCGCATCTGCGATGGCATACGGGTAAGTTTAATTTTTACTCTTTATCTGGAGAAATAATTAAAAGAAAACTTCATTATCATAGGTGAACGTCCCTTCACTTGCGAATGGGTAAGTTCAATTGTTCAATATTATTAAACTTAGGCTTAGGCAAAAATGTAATTGATAAAAATGTATTCTCAGGTTTTTTGTGGCAAAAGGTTTACTCGATCTGATGAACTACAACGACATAGACGAACACACACAGGAGAAAAACGTTTTCAATGTTCAGAGTGTTCGAAGAAATTCATGCGTTCTGACCACTTGTCGAAGCACTTGAGAACACACAGCAAAAACCGAAAAGAGGTGACATTTTTGAAAGTAAATAATTAAATTTCACATAATAATACTTTGTTTGCAGCTTAAAATTGAGGATATGAAGATTATTACCCTCGAAAATCAATCATCACAACAGCAACAGGATTCACAGGAACAGCAGCAGCAGCAGCAGCAACAACAACAATTTATAATAGTTCAATCTCAATCGTTGGCTGGAAAAAACAAACTCGGTTCCGATGACGCTGCTGATGCACAGGAGGAAATTGTTTATGTACTCAAAGATGAAAGTGCTGTTGAACAACCTAATGTTATACAGCTCGACTCAAATTGTGTAAATCAAGAGCAATTCGTATGGATAACGAATAACGATCAAGCGACTGATGGATCACATGTTCAAGTTCAAGGTGCTACCACAATGTACACGATCAAGGAGGTGAATTATTCTCAAGTGAGAACTTTCATTTGAGGGGACTCTAAAGGGGATAAATAATAATTTTAATTTCTTCGTCGTAGGATATAACAAATTCAACTCAAAGTGCCTCATCCGACGCCAGTAATGATTCCAGTGAAGAAAAGATGACAATTGAGGAAAATGACACAGGAAACTAGCATAAAGGGTTTTTCAGCTTCGGTTCCTTTTGAAAATGCTGAAAATTAATTACTGATGCATCAATTATGATGATAGCATATCTATTGACAACAGTGTATATTAATTGTACATATAAACAATTTCAATAAGAAATTGACAGATTAGGTTTATTTTTTAGTCAAAAAAGCTTGAATAAAATTAATCTTAACAATTAATTCGTGGGTTGTCTTTTGTTTTGTTAGATATTATGAAGTTAATATAGTAGTACGATTCGTTGAATATCCATTTATAAATTGGGAAAGTGGTTTTAAAAACAATTTTTTTTATTGAAGTTTGAGTTTTACATCCCTGGAAAAAGAAATATAACACATAATTAAAAATTAACTTAGTTTAAAGATCACTCATCACAAGACAATTTTTTAAATCAATATATTATATTCACGGACGGATAAAATGCGATTAAGTTGACACACATTAGTTAGAAACTAAATTAAAGAAACAAAAAATAAAATAAAAATAGAATAATGAAAAAAGAGAAGCATTACCTTATACACATATGAGCAAGGAAGGTAGCAGTTAAATTAAAATACTGATAATTTTTGTCCAATTTATTTCAATATCATTAAAGCCAATCTAACAAATTATTTCATTTTTTAAATGTATAAAAATTCCAATACAAATAATTTAGTTTCGTTCTTTGGTTTTTGTCTAAATTTAAGTCTTTTTTTCTTTAAAGTCTTGAGGTAAGTGCTGACATCGGTTTAAATTTCACAAAATTGCCTGATTTTCTTGTTTATTCATCACACTTTTTTGAGAGAAATTTCATTGCGAAAATTATAACATCAATGTCAGCCAAAGGATTTGAGATTTTGTATGAAAAAATGAAAAATTTTAATGAAACGAGCATGCAAATTGATCGAATGCATGGAAATTTCATTAAAAATTTAAAAAAGTTATAATAAAATCAAACTACAAACCGCCTCCACTGCGATCGATGGAGATCTTGTTTCTCGCTTTAATTTCATTTTCCTTAGCTTCTTCAAGCTCGGCGACACGTGCAAACCGTGAGTATGCTACTGCACCGCTTTTGATAGCGCTCATCATCTAATTTGGAGGTTGAACAAAAAGATTAATTAAAAATTGATCTTAAAATCTACGAATAAAACGCTTAGTGGAAAAGTCTTATTAACCTGAAGATATTCATCAAGTTCAACTTGTCCATTCATATTGGTATCAATTTCACGAAGAATCTCGTGAAGCTCTTCTCCAGAAATATCAGCATCTCCAAAGCTCTAAAAAAATAATTTAAAAAAAGTTTTATCTTTCAATTATAGTAATTAAAATTTCATGTACCTTGAGTGCCCTACGAATATCAGTGATAGAGACGTAGCCTTTCTTTTCTTTATCGATAACCTCAAATCGTTTCTTGTACTTCTGAACTTCATCGGGAGCAAGGTTAACGGGAGTCTTTTCTTTCATGGATTTATTGACAGCAAGACCCATTTCAAGGTTCAAGAAATCAGTGGCCATTTTGATTTGTCGTTGTTTTTCTTCATTAGACCATTTTAATTCTTCTGCCATGATATCAACGACAATGGGAAGCGCTTCTTGAGCTGCTTGTGCGTTTAAGAAAGCTAATCTTAAGCGCCTGGCAATCATATCGACAGCAGTACATGCGTACTCTAAAATTAATGAAAAGTTAATTCAAATTCTCTTTTTAAAACAGAATGTTAGGTTACCTCGAACGCCATAACGAATTTCCGCGTCAATGTATGGAAATTCAGGATGAATGCGCTTTCCAATAATAGGCCATCTCTTTCCTGTGAGAGAAGCCAATTTAGCGACTGGATATGCGCGATCACCGTAAGCTTGTGATAAATGTTGTGCAACTTCTGTTTCCATTCCAAAATCTTGCACCAATCGAATATACATGGTCGGTGTCCATCCGTGCGATCCTTCGATCTGAATTTTATCAGTAACGCAAGGTCGACTTGGCTTCAAATCGCAGGCTTTTACAGCAGCATCGAGAGTGTGTTCCGCCATGGCGCGGTATGTCGTCCATTTACCGCCAGCAATTGTAACTAATTTAGAGTCACTTACGTGAACAATATGGTTTCGTGCGAGTGATTGAGTATCGTCCTTATTTGGGTCAGAAACCAATGGTCGAATGCCACACCAAGCGCTCAATACATCTCCCCGACGAACATCTACATCCTTGTTAAGATAATTTTTTATTTCGCTCAATATGAATGAAATATCATCTTCGGTTGGTGCTGGCTGACGGGTAACTTCGCACGGTTGGTCAGTTGTTCCGGCAACTAAAAATGATCCACGTTTTAAAATTGTAAATTCATTGACCATTAAATACTTACTTGTACCACGCAGCCATGGAAGGAAGAAGATAACACGACCATCGCTAGTATCAGGATCGAGTAATCCCATTTTTTGTGGTGAATAGTAACCTATGGTTTACAGTTGGTATAGCAAAGCGTTTGACGTTAAAAAAATAAAAATTTTAAGTGTACCTGGCAGGACAATGTGGACACCAGAACTTGGACAGCAAATTGACTTTACATTAGGATTATCCATTTTACGAATTGAGTCAGTAAACGGACCAGTTGCATTTATGATGCACTTGGCTTTAACAGTCCATTCCTTTAAATTAAATTAAAATCACATATCCTGAGGATCTTATAAAAATATTTACCTTTCCACTCAAAACATCTTTGAGTTTAGCACCACAAAGGACTTCTTTTCCAGTAGCATCAGGTTTCTTTAAAAGTTCTTTGACCTCGACGTGATTAGCGACAGTTGCACCATATCGAGCAGCTATTAAATTATTATTAATTGTTGCATTTATGAGAAAAAAATTTGATATTTACCTGTTAATGCAACTGATACACACATCCTTGCATCATCTTGCTGACCATCATAATAAACAATGGCACCACACAACCTATCACTCTTAAGCATTGGAAATCTTTCGAGGGCTTCACTTTTAGAGAGATAATAGCTTGATTTGACATTTCTATCGCCAGCTACTAAGTCATATGCTTTGATGCCCACCCAAAAATAAGGAACTTGCCACCACCTATTTAAAATCAATCATTTTTTACACCTGTACCTATAGACTTATGAGACCTATTTTACGTACGTATAAACTGGCAGCATAATCGGTAAGGGATGGGTTAAATGAGGAGCAGACTGAAGCATTGATGCACGCTCACGCAATGCTTCTCTTACCATATTGTATTGCTCAAGATCGAGCTGAAAATTATTTTTTAGTTAAAATTTATGTTTTATATTGGTTTACATTACCCCCAATATGGCCTTTTGCAAATATCTGACACCACCGTGAATTAATTTTGTTGATCTGGATGACGTTCCACTAGCAAAATCGCTTGCCTCAACCAAAGCCGTTTTTAATCCTCTTGTGCACGCATCCAACGCACAACCTGCTCCAGTGGCACCTCCGCCAATGATGAGGACATCATATTCTTCTCCTGACTGCAATGACACTACTTGTTCAGCCCTTGGAGGGAGTTTTCTTGCTCGCTTAATAACTTTCTCTTCTAGTTGAACCCTAGCGAGCATATCATCATTATTTCTTAATGCATAAGTAGCTACCGATCCACCAATAAGTGTTCCTAGTGCCGTGACTCCCAATTTTCGAAACGCCATATTGCAGATTCTTTAGCTGCAAAAAATATATTTTTCTAGTTATGAAGGCAACACATGTAAAAATTAACTGTTTGCTAAGATTCAGAAGAAGACTTTAAATTACGCTTTGCTTGATAAAAAAAAACAATTTTTATGTGTTATTTTAGCTTACTTTTTACCTAATTATGTTTGTATGAAAATCAAATAATATTAACCATGTTTCAAAGCCAATGCAACTCAAGGTTAAGAGCAAGGCAAGAGCGAATAATTATTGTTGATGTAGGTTCGGCATTCTCTCTTTAAGCTTTAAGTGAGAAATGAGAAACATTTCTACGCTACTCTTAACCGCTCATAAAATTTTCTCACTCAGCGATTTATAAAACGGCATGCCCAAATATCATTTAAAAAAATGTAATTTACAAATCAACTTTTATTACCAAAAAAATATTTTTTAAGTAATTTTAAGTTTGCTAATTTTTTCAATTATATTTTTTGCGCAGGGTTATTTCATATTTTACAGGTTGATGAAAATGCACTTTTTCTCAATAATTACGTAATTTTTTTGCACTGATGAAAATGTTTTTCAATTGAATATTTAAAACATTTAATAACCTTTGCGTAATAATCTCATGCGTTACCGCTATAAATGATTCTAAAATCTTCGCACCTTAACTTTTCCAAAAAAAATAATATGTAGATTTTTTAGTTTCGGAAAACTCTAAAACTAATTAAAGTGATCGTGTCTCGTTGAAGATAAAAAACTATAGAAGATGAAAATTATTTTGTGATTTGAATGGTTTCGACTTCTCTCCTTCCCCTTCCTCTTTGCTCATATTGAATATCTCACGAGTGAACTTTTCTCTCCTAATTTTTTTCTCTCGAAACAATGCCACAATTCTGATATAGGTATTTTTAAATGCCTTTCCCTTTTATCTCTCACCTAGCTATGCATAAAATTTAGGCTTTCAAAAAAAAATACCATATCAACCAGACTTATTTGGCAAATCAATCACTTCATTTATTTTACTCAAGCGATGATTGTTTTCGGCAAAGTATTTTATTTAAACCTAATTAATCAATTGATGAATGTCATTCGATCGTCGGACATGAAGTCATGCAAGATTAAAAGTTACGATAACATATTTCGGATTATTTTTTGTTTTTAAAGTTAAAATTATTATTTAATTATCTTTATAGGCATATATATTCCTTAACTTTACAGTTGTTTAATTTTTATAATGCTATATAACCGAGTTTTTTCAGTCTTCTGAGAATCATACTAACCTTAAATTTCAAAAATTTCTATCTAAAGAATGTTCTTATTTTTCACTTGAAAAAATCACTTAATGTTGAAGGAAAACAAGTTCGGAAAATTTACTGACTGTTAGCAAAAAAAATTGAAAATCATCAGTAAGTTCGAATGATTATTCGAAATTTTTATAAAGAGTTTTGTAACAAAAGTTTATAGGAAATAATTGTGTGAAGTTTTTAAAATTATTTGATCAAAAAAACACATTATTCTTAACAAAATAATGGAGAAATTTATTTAATAAAATTGTTGTCTATTTAAGTAATGTGTCGTAATGAGATGACACTCTTTTGATCAATTAAAATATTAAAAAACATAAAAAAGTTTCATGGTGTGGGTACAGAGTAATATCGAAATTTTTCGAAGAATGTTTCAAGAAATCATTTATCGCGCATAGCTCATCATCGAAAAAACTTTTTTCAACAATATAATAATTATTTCTTTTTAAAAAAGTATTTTGTTCAAATTTTCAAACAATACATATATTATAAAAATTTAAAAGAAATTTGTATGCAATCATGAACAATTTTTTAGATTTCTTCCATCTCCTTGATTCAAAAGGAAAGGTAAATAATGAATCGCTAAATGACTAATGAAAAAGATCATGTAAAATTAAAGCAAATCTTATTAATTTTAGACTTTTCGTCCTAAGAAGAGATTTAGTCATGGAACAACACGATATTCTTTGCATAAACACGCGCAAGCTAGTCTTCAATCTGGTATAAACTTAAAGGAAGTTGTTCGATTACCTCAAGGCGAAAATATCAACGACTGGGTAGCAGTGCATGTCGTTGATTTTTTTAACAGGATAAATTTAATTTATGGGACGGTATCTGAATACTGTACAAGTGTTACATGCCCAAAAATGAGCGGAGGTTCAAGGTAAAAACCCAATTTTAACCTTAGGAATTAATTTGGATTCTATGACGTTTTAGGTACGAGTACTTTTGGCAAGACTCAAATTTTGAGAAATTTAAGAAACCAACACCTTTACCCGCATGTGAATATATCTCAAATCTAATGGACTGGGTGGAAGGTACGTAGCAAAATTGCTAAAAAGATCTTTAAATTATTTGAAAAGAATTGATTCGAAAATGAATTGTCGACTTTCTATAATTTTATCAATGTTTCCGCAGGTCAAATTAACAATGAGGTAATTTTTCCTACAACTTCAAACGTACCTTTTCCGAAGACGTTCATCACACTCTCTAAAAAAATTCTAACTCGTCTTTTTCGTGTTTTTGTTCACGTTTATATTCATCATTTCGATAGGTAAATTAAAATTTTACTAAATCTGAATAGGTTTATTAAAAATTTTTCTTTTCTATTTTTAGAATTGTGTCCATTGGTGCAGAACCTCATATTAACACCTGTTTCAAGCATTTTTATTATTTTGTAAACCAATTTGATCTTATTTCTGCAAAAGAGATGGAACCACTTGCCGAGCTGGTTGCACAAATATGCAAAGAATAAATTGATTTGAAACATTATTTCTATAAAATCTTTGAAAATAATTGTTTAAAATTATATTTGTAACAAATTAGAAACAATAAAATGCCAAAGTTCGAAAATATTCATTGTTTAATATTTTAACACATCAAACATACTTCAAGTTTAATTTTGTTCAAAAAACTGGTGAAAATACAAGGAAATTCTATTTTTAATCTATTGTTGAACACGTTTGTATGTAGCGTGTTTACGTTAGAATGTGTTTTCTTTTAAAAATGATGTATTATGTGGAACTTCCTCGTTTTATTTGTTGATTCTTTTCAAAATTGCATAACAATGAATACCGTAACTTTTTTTATGACCCCCACTAGATTGCATGTATATTTTAAGGATTTATGTTGTCTACATATTTGGCACCGAAGTACAAGGCAGTTTGAAGTACAAACTTTTTTGTGGACTTTGACACAAGACCGAAAAATTTAAGCGCATTTTTAACAATTCTGCTGCAGACACCATTTAATCAACAGCTTAATTAAAAAAGTCTGAGTTTTATTTTCTGTGAAGACGTGATCGAGACAGACAACCTGAAGATATGAAACAAACGACCTTTTAATAAACAGGTAGTTTTATATACCGTCAGTGTGTACATATATTTATGTGGTATCATATTCATCACGTATTTTAACAAAGCTAAAAAACCTAGGCAATTTCATTTATGAAATACATATCCTCGAAAGTGTTTAAGCGAATTTGAAGAAAAAAATTATTTGATTTTGTGAAAGCAATCTTTGGAGAAGGTTATTTTTTTTTATGTAAACTGCAGAGATGGAGAAAAGTGTAAAATATTTGAATGGTGACGTTGAATGGCTTCAAAATGTCAACAAAATTGTTTCCAGAAAGTTTGAATTACCCTTGATGTTAAAATCAAGTAAGTGTCTGCGTTTTTTAAAGTCCTAGATACTTATACATTTTTTTAAAGGAATTCAAATTAGAAAGAATATGTTTGGCATCGAAGAAAGATTATTAAAATCCATGAATTCATATGGCACAAAATTTAGATACATTGGTAAGTATTTTAAGGCATAAAACTTAAAATTGAAATAATTTTTTTTAGAACCAGAACTTAAACAACCAATTCGTTCTCTTCGTCCACGGTCTAAGTCCCATCCTGAATTTCAACCTTTTGTAAATTCAAAAAGTAATCGTTCACTGTTAGAAAAATCGTCTGAGTGGAAATTACCTCCAAATATTTATAATCTCTCTGACATTCCAAAATCACAGGCTGGCAATAAAGGACCATATCAATGTTTTACAGTTAAACGCGATGAAAAGACAATTAAAAATCATTTTTCTGGCACAAAATCAGAAAAAGATTGTTGCAAAACAGACTTTTACGAACTGTCATCATCTTCAACTTTTAAATGCTCACCAAATAACAAATTCAAATTTTTAAAATCACCTCGTTTTAAAACTAACGATTTTGCTCAAAATACATGCCTTTTGAAGAAAAAATTATCAAAAAAAAATATTTTGAGAAAAAAAACAAATCAAACTTTTTTAAATGACAATCCGGTTTTTTTTTATCCACTTACTACCGTGCCTATAAAAGAGATGTCATTTAATAAAGAAAAGTTTCTGGGTCCCGATCCAAGTCGCTACAATAATAAGGTTGCATCACCTCATTCGTTGAAAAATTCGAACAAAAAAACCTTCCATGATAACTTGAACAGTGACGAAAGAGAGGAAATACGATACAACACCATGGTAAAGAAAAGAAATGTGTTTGGATTAAAAACTGGAAGACCTGCTGTCTTTCTAAGTGCTTCACCTCGTTTTAAAGATGAAAGAGAAAAATCAATTCAGCTTTATGAAAATTCAAAAAAAAAATTGTATCCAACTTCTGAAGTTAACGAAAGTAGGAGCCAGTCACGCTTATCAAAAAAAAGACTTGACCAGTTGGCAACTCCAAAAATAGTTTTGCAAAAAATTTCAGTTCAAAAGATTCAAGTTTTCACTAAAAATCCACTGTCAAAGGGAACATCTAATAAAAAGGAGAAAAATATTAATGAAAAGTGAAATTTTATGTTGAATATTTGTCCTTTACCAGCCTTTATTTATATATAAACAAAACACAAATTTTAGTTTGGTTTTTTTTTCAAAACATTTATTAACAATCGACAAAATCCGTGTATGAGTTTGAATAAAAAGTTAAATTTGTGTGCAAATAACGACAGAAAATTTTCTTCAAAGATTGGATCAGATTTTACAGAAAAAGAAAATAAAGAAACTTTATTGAAGCAACTTTGCTTAGAGAGCTTTAAGTTCAAAACTCACTGCGGAGACCAACTTTCCTTTTTTATTTTTTTCAACTTTTTTGCAAAGAGAGAGTAAAATAAAGATATTTTAGTGTAAAAAAAGTTAATTAGGATGCAAGCTCGGTTGTATGGCTTTTCCAAAATTATTTTATTAATTGAAAATTAAGTCATTTCAAAAAGTACACAAGCGAAATTCGCTCATCTTTCTTGAGTTTGATCTAAAATTTTTTTCTACATGTTCAAGCTCATGGCTTTAAATATTTTCAAATTTTGCAACAGTTTTTGGTAAATTTCTTTTAAAGATTAATTATTCGGGAATGCTCTTAAATTTCATATTTTTTTAAATTTTTTTTTTTTGAAAAACTATAACATAAAGCTTTGCCTTTTGAACATAAAGCTTTGCCTTTTGAACATAAAGCTTTGCCTTTTGAACATCAAGACATGTACGAGTAATATCAATAAACATTTATCTTAAAGCAATTAAACCTAATTAAACATTGTAAGCATAATCTGCTTTGTTGTGGAGTACAAGCTTGTTGTCAACAAAATAGAATGAATCACTTCTTGTTTCAAATGGACTAGCTAGCATCTGTTCGATTAATTCTGTTGATAAATAATTACAAAGTGAACCAAATTTTTTAAAATAATATAGGCTTTTTATAATTACCTGGTTGCAGTTGAGGAAATTCGTAAATATGTTCGCAAGTGTTTGTTGAATTTGGAATGCTGGGGTTCATTGCAAATGATTAATAAATGTTAGGTAAGGTTTCAATATGCATACGTGCTTACCAATATCCAAAGTTAAAATCAAAGGTTTTTAAAATGGTTTCCTTAAAATAATGTCTTTGAATAAAAAAATTTAAAATTATAACTTTCAATAATTAAAGTTAGAGATTTTGTGGTTAATACTATTGTCTCACCTTTCGATCATCCGAAAATTTTTCACATCCTTGCATCCCACTTGAAATTCAACTCTTTAAAAATATGAAGAAAATTATTAGCTTTATCTAAAAAATTGGCTAAGACGTTCACACATATCAATTGGTTGTCAATTAAAAAAATATGTTACTGGAAATGCATGGAGCGCATTTATCGAAGTAAAATGACACGAACGAGTCTTAAAAATTTCCGGAAAAATCATTCTATGTTGCGTGTCAAAATTAATTGGGAAGTAATCTATAATTTATTATTGATTATCATTAGTCGCAAACAAATGACAATGTCCGAGATAAATAATTCTAAATGTCAATTGGTATGTGTGTCACTTACAAAGCGAAGACTAAAATCGATAAAAATATTTATCTATATCTATAATATATTTGATTCTTTGATAATGGATAAAAATTTGTTAAAATTTTAAATTTAGGTATTCTTACGTTGCTCCAACATGTTTCAATTTTAGAAAACTAGAAGAGAAAAGATAGCGAACAAATCTCCCAGAATCTTCAACTGTTTCTTGCTGTTTTTCTTCATTTGCACTTTCATCCGTATTTTCAGATGTCATCAAAGGGTCTTTTGATATATCAAAAAGGGTTGCATTGGTATCTAAATTTTGCCCCAAAAAATTATTATTATTACAATTAAAAGTAATAAACGTAACTGATTAAAATCTTACCTAAATCTCTGATTTTAAATCGTGTAAATTCGATTTGATATTCATTATTGTTGGGGCACAGAAAGCCATTGGTAGTTTTAGTTAATTTTAAAACATCTTCGGGTGTTATTACATCTTTAAGTTTGAGATCTATGTCTTCACAGATGTTGTCTATCTCTTCTGAGACATTTATTTGCTTTTGAACAACACTCATGTTTAAACGTTTGAAATTTTCAGTATTAATAGTAAGAACTTTAATACTTTATCGAGGAAAAATTTGTTCTCTTGAATTTTTTTGCAGGGAGCACCACCTAATCAATTTATTTTAATTTTAATTTTTTTACTTTACTATAACAACTACAATTTATATTTAAAGAAAAAATATTTATTAAATTTATTTGAGCTAATTTTCGTTTTTTGAGTACTGTGTACCCTATGTAAATTTTAATACAGGCTTTTATTGTATTAAAAATATGATTGCGTAGTTATACTTGAATATTTTAAAAAGAAGATTCTGTTTTAAATCTGTTAGCAGTGTAAAACAGTTTAAAGTCATAAAAACTCCAAAGATATAACTCTAACAAGATTATAATATGAAAATATTTATTAAGAGAATACCTTTTCAAAGAAAATTTTTTCGTACTAAAATAAATTTTCCAAGTACTAAATAATTCTGTTTTTCCTCTTTTTTTAGATTTTTGTATTTATTCCCCAATAATTATTTTTCTTGGTCAGAAGATTTTTTAGAATCTATTTGAATTGTCACGGGACCATCATTAGAAATTTGAACCTCCATCATTGCTCCGAAACTTCCAGCTTTAATATTTGATGCATCAAATTCATTCTCTAAGTGTTTTATAAGTTTATCGTACATATCTCTAGCCTTTTCACCTGAAGAAAAATTTTAATTTATATAAATGAAAGTAGATTTTTTTGGAGTAGCATTCTTACCTCCCATAGCTTTTGAAAAATCGAGCTTATTGCCTTTGTGCTTGAAATATAAAGTGAATTGCGATACACACAGAACTTCCATATTTAGGTCTTTTACACTTTTCATCCAACGTTTTCCATCTTCTTCAAAAAATCTAGTATTCAAAATTTTTCTACAACTGAAATTTATTGTTAATATTTATATATGTCTCTAAGTTTACAAACTTGCATGTAATTTATATCTTCTTCGTTGTCTTCAATGCCAATTCCTACTAAAACGCATAATCCTTGCTGAATTTCTGCCACTAGATTTCCACTAACAAGAACTCTAGCATTTTTGACTCGTTGAATAATAGCTCTCATGACTTTATTTAAGTTTTTTGAAAATAAACCTTTTGTTTTGCGGCAATATACTGTTGTGATTATAAAATTTTAGGGTAAATACCTGTGTTCTGATACTGGGCTGTCGACTTTAGTAAAGATGAGGATCAACGATAGTTTTCAAAAAATTAGATTTTTTCATTTTTATTAATTTTCTTAAAAAAATAAAGATTTTATCAGATGAGAATGAATGGTTTCCTTAGTTGTCTATTGAAACATTTAAATTAATGAAGCAATTGCTGAAGATCGTCAGGTAGACTCATGATAAGATCGTTGAGTTTTTTCAACAGCATATCTCGAATTTCTTGCTTCATTGAAATGGAGTTAACTAGAATATAAACAGTTTGATATTTTTTTTATTTTGAGGAAAATAACGAGTTTACCAGGTTCCGGCGAACTGAGAGTTGAATTTGAGTTAACAGGAAGTTGAAGTTTGTTCTTTAAACACAAAATCATGTCAACAATTTCAACCTCTTGTTTTCCTCGTATCCATTTGCTGAAATCTGCTTTTGCGATAGCTTCTCGATGAAGTTCCTCTATAGCTTTTAACTGTTCTAATCTTCGATTCTCGTACCACCCTCGAAAGTTAGAGGAAGTGAAAAATCTTTTGTAAAGCCCTTCGTAGTCACCTATAATCACCGATAAATTTAAAAGTTATGTAAAGTATAAAACACAAACCTTTTATTGTAGATGTTAATTGAGGCCCCGAAAGATCCAGGGTAGCTAAATTAATATTTTCCTTTTAATAATATAAAACTGAAATCAATCGACTTTACCTAAAAAAGTTTCCTCATTAAATTGAGCGGGTGAAGGGGGTGCACGAAATGCTGAAATATCCTTAAGTAATGGCATCAGACTTGTCATGTATCGTTCTAAAAAACGTAATTGTTGTCGATTAAACTTGTTGAAATTAAGCTATAGTGTATTACCGAGAGGAATCATAAATGATTGCGTAAGTTCCAGAAAGTACCGTCTTAGTATAATTGATTGTACGCCCGATGGACGTCGAGTTTTTACTCCATTCAATATTTTCTTTATAAACTGTTTATCCTTTTGCAAAAACGGTTTATGCTGGGTGTATATTATTGAATTTGATGTGTCCATTAAGAGTTTTTGCACATTTTTCACTTTCTCCAACTTGCGATGAGGAAGAGGATGCTCATTGCCATTTTGAAGGGATTCATTAATTTTGATTGTATTCATCATTGAAAGGGCTTTGGCAAAATAAGGATTTGTACATCCTAAAATAATTTTTTCTAAATTAGAATTAAAACGCTTCATAAAAACTTACCTAAAATGACTGAAGGTGGTTTCGAAGCATTCGCAAATTCATGAAATTCTTGATTATGAATGGTAAAATAAGGAAAAACCTAAAACATGAATTTTATTGAAAAATTATTTTATTTGAGATCGTTTATCGTACCTCTGGCATGTATTCGATTGGTGCGATGATTGAAGTTAAAACTTGAACTAGGATGCTTGAGTCTGTGGGGGAAGTACCAATAACTAAAATTGGTGAAGAAGTGAGAACAAGCTCCCAAATCAAATGAACATGATGGATAATTGCATGGATTGCACCAAAAATGTCAATCTCATTGACGGATGATATTGTTATTGCTGTTCTACTGCTGTTGTTATTACTTGTATCCTCATCTCCCAATTGCAAAGAGACATTTTGTTGACTTCGATTGGAACTTGAAAATAAAGTGAATCGTAAGGTTTTTTCCTGCCTGGGACATGCACGCATTTCTCTCTGTCTGTCTGCGGCATCCAGATCTCGCCCCCCCCCCCAGACCAGCTAGAGACTTCGGGTTTGCGCCAGATGGTAGCTCTGTGGCTCTAATTTTAGCCATTTAGGATTTTTTTTGTGTCGTGTAACACGGACAGCCATAATGCACGTTTTTCAGAGCTATGACTTCATGTATCTAGTTGAACTCATAATTGGATAAGGAATCGATTGGCATTAATATTGGCTTAATTTACTGTTTGTTAACTCCTCTACTGGATGTTGGATCTTCGGCTGAATTTGGGGTAGCCTCTTTAAGAAGCTATTTTGTGACGAAGCCTTCCCTAAAATTACTTTTCCAATACTGATCTGTTGTTACAAGTCGGTAATGAAACATTTTTTTTTTTATTTAAAAGCTAAGAGGGGTAGCTTATATATAATTATTATATATTTACTTTGTGGCGCTCGAACTAGGTATAAAAACTTGAAAAATCATTCCTAAAATTGGAAGTTGGAATGAGGCGTTCGTCGATAAATTTGGCCATGAGAGAACAGCATTGAATCCAGATTCCAATGAAGATTGTCCATTTTGGAAGTATATAGGCGCCCAGCGATAAGTGAGCTCATAAAAAAAATTATGAAACGGCAAACGACTGAGTAACACAAATGATTTTTGGAAATAGCCTCTCCTGAGGGATGAATCCTTCACTTGTCGAAAATAAACATATCCATAAAAATGTCCTTGGTCTGCTTTCAGATCGTGCTTACAGTCTCGATTAAAATTAATTAAATGCTTTGAAATTGTTTTTTTGGTTCTCAGTTTAAAGTGAAAAAGAGTAATATCGGTATTTAAGGTATTTGAGTCCGGGAAAGACATAAAACTTAAATTTTTTAATTCTTCTTCTGAAAGAGTAAATCCCTCTGGTCCATGTAGGATCTCAACTTCTTGTCCTTGAAAAAAAAATACATCTTATTTTTAAAACAATTTAATGGAGCCAATTACAACCTTTTTCAATTTCAAAATTCACTATTACTGCAGCAGATATCCATGAAGACTCCATATTTACACCTTATTTATTTCTTGCTATATCTAATGTTTTACGTCTCTAAATTTGATTTTTTTATAAAAAGACAATATTCAAAATTCATTTGTTTTTAAAATTTAGCTTTCACTTTTGCATCAACTGTGCTACCTAAAAAACAAGGTGTGAAATAAAAGCTTTCCTATAAAAATGTATTGAACCAAAATATTATCTTTGCATTATCATAGGATCATAAATTAAATGTGTCCTTTATTTAAGCTATCAAATCAAAAAAAGTTGAACTTACCTGTTTTTGGAAGAAAACATTATTGATCAAAAGAGTGTTCATGTAGTAATGCCAAAGACGCTAAGCCCATTTATTTATAGTTGAATCTTTTTGTTTTGTTTTTTTTTTGTTTTTATAAAACGTTGTTAAAATTAAGGACCGAGTATCCTGGTTCTTATTTTTTTTTAATTTAAAAAAATGTTTCAAAAACCATTAGTGGGTGTTTCCGCGTTTCAGATCAGTATTCGAAAATCAAGTGCATAGAAAAATCTAGGATTTAAAAACCTAAGTCCTAAGTCCCTCGGACGAAGTCGATTTTCTCTCAAGGTAGTAAACGAAACTTAAAATTAGAGCAGACGAAACTTAAAACATCTAATTATTTCATTTCTATTATGTCACCTTGCGGAACATTGCAAAGGACGTATAATGATTCTACGCAAAGGTATTGAATGAAATGTATTTTTTAAAAATAAATAGGAAATAGGTAGTAACAAAAAATTTGATAAAAAAGTAATAAAGTTTCATGCGTAGCTTTAGAGAAAAAGCCCTATAAAAAAACACATAGTTTTGAGAGTACATAAAATTCTTAACTTAAGGAGCTCATTTGCTTTTCTTTCATATGGAAAAAAAGGAAAATATTGTGGTCCGAGGTTCAGAGAATAAATTGAGTAATATAGTCGATCAAAAATGCCATTTACATTAGATGATATATTTTGATCGGGTTGAAACGTTGAAACCACTGTGCTTTGGCGAGACTCGAACTCAAGTTTCTAAAGTAGATAAAAGTGAAAATTTTTAACTGACTTGTGCCTTTATATTCAATGATAAACTCTTATTAGTTTCACAACTGTGTAAGCTTTGTCAAAGGTATTGATATCTTTGACATATAGAAGACAATCTGTTTTCAATTTGCCGATAATTTTGTTTATATAGGGTTTCTGCAAAATTTTATTTTAATAAAAACTTCAGGTGGTAGCAAAATGTCTAAATGTGCAAAATTAACAAATATGAAATTAATAGATGGAGTTTTAAAATATCTTTATTAAATATTTTCTTTTTTGATTCATTAACATATTAAATGTTACATATAGTATAGAATATTCTTTATCATTCCTTGCATCTTTTTTTCTTAAATAATTGTTGTTTAATAAAATAACGTGATACAACATTTACTAAAAGTGATTTAGAAGTAATCAAATTTTTATTCTGCAGATAAAAAATTGCTTGAACTTAAAATTAATTTCTGAAAATTTCGAGCTATTACAATTCAACAAAATAGAATAACAAAAACTTAATTTTTTAAACTACAAGTTTTATATCGTTTTAATGTAAAGATCACAAAAAATCGGAATGCTTGAAATTAAGCTAATTCTGAATTAAAACTGTATTTCTAAGAGACCTTTTATGCCTTTACAACAATTATAATTTTTTTTGAAAAAACGTACCTATGAAAATTTTGAGTGCAATCGAATAAATAACAAGAAGTAAGAACTAACATTTGATTTTATAACATTTAAATACCCAATTTATTTTAATGTTATAATTTGAAACAGTGATGTCTGGTTTAAAACTTTTCAATCACATTATTCTACATTAACGGTAATATTAGTGAAAATTTTAAAATTTTAATTTCATAAAACATTTAAGCTGACTGACCGAACTGTTTTTAACCAATATGTAATTATTTACCCTTAAAATGGAATTAATAAAAAAATAAAAATTTGACAGAAAATCAAATCTTCTTCAGGAAATTGAACATTCTATACACTCGCGAGAAAAGAATGCATGATAACATAATCCTTAAACCTACTAAATCTGACATTTATATTTTTGCTTTCAAACATATACACATTAGACGAGATAAACCCAAAACGTATGTCGAGATTTTTAAATCCAAAATTATGATACGAAAAACATCAACTTTTGAACATATTTAGTTTTCTTTTAAATACTTTTTAAAACAGGATTTTTAGTTGAAAAATAAATTTTGCTTCAATATTTTTTATTTCTTCCAGGTCTCTTTTAAGTACTTCTCTCTTACTGAAATTTTATCTTTTTTTAACAACAGAATTATATCTGCATTTCATTATTAAATCTAGAGATGGTGAAAAAATGTCTCATTCTATAAGGCTCGTTTGTCATTTTTTTCTCCACGTGCCTCTTCATTTTTTAATAGTTTAGATAACCCCTATTGCAATTTTCATAAAAAAGTATCAAAATTCTTCCGTTTTTTTAGAGCAAAATGGTGAGAGAATAAAGTTGGAAAACATACGTGTTTGATTTCAGAAAATGATTCTTGTACGAGCGTTCTTTTCGACGTTCTTAGGTTAGATGCTAATTGTATGAAATACTTCATTTTGTTCTCGAGCTTGTTTTTTTCTAATCATTCGTTGATAAAGGCACCATTCTTTTGTATCTGTTTTAATGCGTAATGGATCGTATTTAAGGGAATATAATTCTTAAGTTTGTTAAATTTGTATTTCAGAGACAAACTGCACATCGAATTTCAATGTACCAATGTTTTAAACCGAATGAGTTGCAAATCGTAAATTGCGAGAGCTTTTTATTTCATTAAGATTTTCCACTAAATTTTTCAATATATTGGGTGCTTTTTTGCATAAATTTTTGAGTATGAGTATTTAAAGAGCTTCCATTGCTCATCTTTTAAAATTTAATGTATTTTCTAATTACGCTTCCTTACTAATAAGTGAGTGCATTAAATGATGGGCAGATTAATCCTTTTGATGCTATGAAAAGCTACAATTAATGAAGTAAGAACATCATGTTTGCATCGAAATAAATAAATACTGTAAATTTTTGAGTTTATTTTAAAATTTGATTTAACTTTACAACTGAACTTTTTTAAACTTAAAAACATCACCTTTATATTTGCAAATTTTTATGAAAATTTACGTACTTTTTCAGAGTAAACATTATATTTTCATAAGATATTTATTAATCTACACGTTCCCATTTAACCTGAAGTACGTTTTAACGCGTAATATTTTAAAATCTTTGAAAAAACCTTACCCATTACACCAATTGTCATTTTTTCCATTAAAAAAATTATTTTTAAGGAACACATATATAGCAATGATAAATTGTATTTTATATCTCAATTTAAATATATAAACCTCTCCTTTCATCTGTACTATCAATCAGTTTCCATATTCATCTCATCTCAGTGTGTAAAAATAGTGTAAATTTGCTTCTCAAGCTTTTTGTCTCAATATTTTAGAACCCATCTTTAGGAAGAAATCCTGAATCATGAACACCGTCTTTCAATAGCTTTGCTATCACCATTATTTTTTTAAAAAACAAATTAACCATATATATATATTATCCATCTTCATTGGCTTTTCAGCATTACAACTTTCATGTAAAAAAATTAAGAACGCTAGTTCAGTAATTTGGCAGTTATCACTGTGTTATATTGTTTGTAAAAAAATATTTAATTATGCTAAATTTCTTACATTTCGTCTAAACATTTTCCATTCTTAACCTCCATTTCCCTTGTTTTTTGAAATTGTTCTTACATAAATCACGTTTAAATTGTTCCAACCGCACTACATCTTTTCTTTACAAAGCCATCATAAGTCCTTCCTTTGTTTAAATTGAACAAAAAATGGTTTTCCTAAAAATATTCTCAATAATTTAAAATTTTTGATGTTGTTGTAATAATAATGTGTACTAAGTTTAATAAAATATTCAATTGATAAAATATATTGGAGTATTTTGATCTCATGTGATTTTTCTTTTACTTAATTCCTTATATAATGTAGTTAAACTTTATTAGAGATTTTATATGTTTATGTAGCATCTGTGTGAATTCTTTTAATATAATTATTATATAGGTTGCTATTTCTAATATATCATTTATATCTTGGATTTGTTGTTTTTCTTATGATTTGTTCTATTTTCTTTTGTTATTTTTGGTTTCACTTGGACGGAATAATATAAAAATATATATATTTGTGTCACATACTTTCATCTCTTTTTCAATCAAATTTTCAATGTTAGTTCAATATATTTATTCCTATTACCAATTTATTAACATCATCACCACATCATTATAATAGAAATCTGCCTAAATTATTAATTTACAACATAATATAATCAAAATGTAACTATTGGGATTGTCCCTTAAAATTTAGCGTTTGATCGGTGCTCTTTTCTTTTGATTAGTTTGCCTTAATTAATAAAGCTAAAATTTTCAAACAAAATGTATTTGAAAGAGAAACAACAAAGGAAGTTTTTCAAATACTTTTTAATTTTCTAAATCACTTGACAAACTCGCTAATCGTCCCCAAAGTTTAAAAAAATATTACATTTTTTTTACAAATTAACTAAACTGAAAAAATTTATTCGTTGTTTCTCTTTTAAATCATTTTTTTGAAAATTTTAGCGTTCTTAATTATGGCAACCTAAGCAAAAGAAAAGAGCACCGATCAAACGCTAAATTTCATGGAACAATCCCAACAATATTAGAACTGGAATATTAATTATTAATTTTAATCGCTTCTTTTCTTTTCGGGTCTCACATTGTGGGCTAGATTTTCTCTTTTTGTTAAACTTCATTTTTCCTAATTCTATATACTGGGCAGCACATGCTTTCACAACAACTCTTCATGTCTTTCTAGTAAAATTATAAAATTTAAGAACTTTCCTTAAATATCATATTTTTCTGCTTTGTACTTGATTTTTTTAGAGTTATTTTACCTTTCTGATATTTAGAAAACTAAGAATTTGGAAATTTATTTTGATTTAGAATTGAAAAATTTATATAAATTATACATATCATGACATAATGTTGCATTCAATAAATTGCGTGACATTCCAATTGAATTTGAAATCCATTTAATTACTACATCCAATTTAATCTCATATCTTTGTTTTAAAGTTACAGTCATATTTAAGTTTTTTTAAAATTCACAAAAAGTGCAGCGTTTTTAATTCAATCATTTTGTAATTTTGGGATTTTAATTTAGCAACTCTTTTAACTAGTTGAAGTAGTTGATTTCTCTTTGCACAAACTTATGTTAAAGTTTTCTTTGTCAGCAACACATTTATAGGTTTAAGAAAATTTATTTTTAATTTTTTTTTGGTTTGTCAAATTAAACAAAAGTTTAAATAAAATTTTTTTTAGCTACAATTTAAATTTAGCTACTGTCGATTTAAATAATTTGAGGGTGATAAATTTCTACTCATTGATGACTTTTGCTTAAAAGATGTGAATTGAACTCATAAACATTTGAGCATGTTTCAGAACAAATGTTGCATTTCCATGGATTTGATTCACTGTGACAACCCTTATGCAAGAAATAAAGTGTTTGGTCAGGGAATTCAATGCCGCAGTACGAACATAAAAGATTCCTTTTTTTCGAATTCAAATCAAAAGCATTTGAATCGTTATCAGCTCCTTTGAAATAAATTATATAATTTCTATGTGATCGTTTATTGTTATTTATAATTTTACCTGTTGAAGTGATAGTACCGTTTGAAGTCGTAGGAGTTATAGGCTCTGGTGACACTACCATTGTATTTGAACTATTACATATCCCTGAGTTCGATGAGGATGCAATAAGAGATGACGATCCAAAGTTATTTCGAGCTACGCGACTATTAGCTCTCGCTGAAATTCGTCTCTTAAGATCTTCACGTAACAGTGACTTAAGAGGTGATACCTATAAAAAAATAACTTTTGTTCAATATTTAACTTAATATTTTTAATCTAAATTTTCATTTAAACACATTAATTTCTTCATTGCATTGATTCGTAAAGCACAAATAAATAGTTAAAAGAAAAGAATGAGGAAACAAAGAAGAGCAAGAATAAATAGAGCAATTTTCATTTTTAGAAATTTCGACCCAATTATTCCTTCATTCATTCATTTTGTAAACCAGCTCTCGAAAATAACCCAAATGCAACCTACTTTTATCATTGAGGCTAGACTTGAAGTGGGCGTAACACTTTCGATTAAATTGCTAACACCTGATGAGTTTTGAACTACCATTGAAGATGATGTTGAAGAAGATGCATTTGTGGTAGTGGTTTGTGACGAAGGTTCCGCTGCAATTTGTGGCATTGGAGTTGAAGTAAGTGAGCGTTGATTGTTACTCTTACTATTGCTCAAAGTACTATCCGATGAATAGTCATCATTGTGAATTGGTTCCTGTTTGATTGGAATCAAACTGATAGATGGTTTAATAGAATTTTCAAAAATTAAATGACGGGAACTTTGAGCTTCATTAGTCATGACGGACGAGTGAGAACTCGACGGAACGTTTGAATTAGAGTCAGCCGATTGCGGTGAATTTGGAGATCCACCCATAAGTGGACGTACAATCGCCTGAATATCCAATCCTGATAAAAATGGATTATTATTCATTAGGTTTTGTTTTTTTAACACTGATTTTGAATTACCTGATGAGGTTGTAGCGGTTACAGTAGTTGGTTGTAAATTTAAGTGGTCATTCGTGCCATTGCTGTTGTTGTTGCATCGAACTTGACAATGGCTATCATTGTTTTCGGCCATAGATATTTCGACATGAGGTGTGAGGAAGTGCATCTGCGAATAAAACTATAAATATTTCTCATCGAAAAATATTAGAGTGAATAAAACAAATTAATAAACTTACCGGCGGTGTCACATTATCTGTGGATCGTGCTGAGTCGCCACTGTCACTAAAGGCATTCGCTAACGCTGGCAACAAATGAGCCGAATTGGACTGTTCTAGAGCTAAAAGCAACGATGACGGTGTACCAGACCCAGGATTATCAAGATCAATTCCATGTCGATTAAAAAAGTGAACGCGAAGTGATTTCATTGTTCCCGCTCTGTAGCTGCAAAGTGGACATGTCTTAACCAAATCGTGCTGTCCAACGTGCTCATTTTGAAAGTGTGCTCTCATAGCAATTTGTCGTTGAAAGCCGCGATTGCATATCGGGCAGTGGTATGGTAAAGTTTTTGTATGCGTTGTGAAATGTTCAGCTAAATGATCCTTACGAAAGAACCGTTTTTGACATACCCGGCACTCATAGGGCTTGACACCAGTGTGTCGCTGTTTATGGCGCCTCATATTAGCTCCATTTGAAAATTTCATCTATGAGAAGACATGCATCATTATTACTTAAGAAAGACGGATTTGTTTTTTTTTTCTGCGGCATGCAGATAGATTTCGTTTGATTGATTTTTGTCTTCATTAAAATGAAAATTCTCAAGACGTAAAAAAATTAGTAGCGGAAAAGTTATTGAACAATCTAATTAGTTTTGAGACAAATTAAGCTAAAAATGTTTGGAACAAAAGTTAAATTTTTGATTAAAGATGCAACGACTAGCAAGGTTTTAAGTCGTTCGACCGATAACCGTTGGTCAGTTAAACATGTTCAGAAATTAATTTCACTTCCAGCACTGGATGTTGGTTCTAGACCTTTAATTCTAGGTGAAATACAAAGCCGATCGAAAATAAATTCGGTTGGCTCTAGCCGATTTTAGCCGAAAGCTGCAAAAAGGGCATCGGTTAATAACGGTCGGTCGACTTAAACCTCTGAAAAACTGTCTTCAATTGAAATATTTTTTAACTATTTTTTTTGCTGACACCTTAATATTTAGTTACATGCGTATACTCACATTGCATACATCACACTCGAAGAGCTTTCGTGGCGTCTTATTACCGCCATCACCTTTGACCGAATTACTTGTGTTGTTGTTGTTGTTATCATTACTGGTTGTTGCACTGCTATTATTAATATTATAGTTGGAACTCGTGTTGTTGTTATCATCGTTTGTATTACTATTTGGTTTATTCATCAAATTTAATCCCTCACTGTATTCCATAAGTGCAGACTCTAGTTTTAAGCTGGATCGAAGATGATGTACCAATGGATGATGATGGTGAATATGGGATACCTCATTGTGGACCTATTAGTGTTAAATTTATTAAATTTTTTTTCTTATCTGCACCAGTAAAACAAGCTTTAAGTTTACCTCATTGTCACTATCAACATCTTCGTTTACACCGCTTGTATTTGATTTATAAGAGAGTGCATTTTGTCGATCGTCATAATTTGACTCACTCACATGATCGCAATCTGGTTCATCTTTGGTCAACATCAGTGGTTTCATTATCAGGTCTTTAGCAGCTAAACGAAAAGGATGCTCTGCAGCAAAGTTGCAAGACATGGACTGTCTGATTTTTACTTTTAATAACTCTTTTCCCTTCTCGTCAACAACAAAACAGCTTGTAAATTTTGGGTGGAAAATAAATTTTGGTTGTTTTTAGTTACATCTTGATTTTAACTCTAAAAAGGAGAATTTATTTTTTTTAAAGAACGGTTAACCCTTAAATTATATAAAAAAATGGAAAACCCTATTTATGAAAGAGATTTATTTATTTTTATTATTTTTTACTAGGTTTAACGCCAAAGGTTCATTAAATTAAACTGTTGTGCTTAACTATTTTATCCAAAATAATTTTTTAGATTAAAATATACTTGCGAAGTTTATGCGAAGCAATATAAAATTTTAATAAATTAAGCTTTTTCTGAGTTTTAAATCGAAGTATTTAGTTTCATACATATCAAACGCGTCTAATATGTTAATATCTTATACTTGACAAAACTTAACCCTCAAACACCAATACTATGGATGGAATAGCAATCCCATTGCGTCCATGAGTTTCATTATGTACAAATAAGAGAGTTTCGAAAGAAAAAAACGTTTGAGAAAATAAAAAAAAATTGGTGTCGAAATAGCGCTTGGTCGTAACACAAATAAACATCGATGATTTTGCTAAACTTTAAGTTTTCCTCCTTAATTATTTGATTGAATAGAAAACCAAAATTGAAGACAAAAATTTATATATCTATTCTTCACGAACGATAAATGAATTAGTTTCCTATTCAATTTGTTTATCGAACAAGCATATTGTCGACAGTGCGAATTACAACTCATGCTATGATTTCACTCGCAATCTTGTCCCCTCTCCTCAATGAAAAACTATTGCAGTAACTAGCACGCTGTTCGAGGGTTCATTTGAGTTCATTGCAAGTGTTTGCAAGCAAACGTTTCGCTTCATGCACATTTAAGTAAAGTTTCTTAAGACACTTTTATTTCGCCAATTTTAGTTTATAAAAATTACGAATTTATAAAAGTGCACTTTCAAAGCCCTGTTGTGCGAAATTTTATACGCTTGTGCCAATTGTAATATAATTTTTTAATTTTCTGCTGCTCTATTTTTCTTTTCGTTCGTGTGTTTTGTCGTAGTAGTGCGAAAATGTAGGTTTATCGTTCAGTCTCACTCTCGCTATGTAAGAACGCATATATATACGCGCAATTTTTTTCTGCCGTCTACAAACGTTATTTTAAAGGAAAGTATATATATATATATAAATAGACAACTCACTGCAAAAAAAAGAGGTCAATGATTCCTCATAATTTATTATCAACTCGCGCGAGTTTTTAAATCGTCTGACCGCATGCTGCTTTTTGTTTGTGTTTTGTGAAAGATGGATTTCCTCAACACAACTGACGATGGGTTATCCATTACACATATGCATCATTGCAAAGCGTTATATACATGTGTTTCTTATTTTTTCATCACTTTTTCACATTTTACCACCACCTTTTTCATCTTCGCTCAATGCTTCTTTTTACGCCATTCGTATATTATTGTATCATAGTACATAAGCAAATGGTTACATATGATTGCATACTTTATGGTTTGAAAAATATATATTTCAGTAGGTTACTTTTACTCTTATTTAAAGTAAACCACTACAGCACCATCTTAAGTTCATCACTATTTTCACATCAGTTTACTATCTTTAATCAGTAAACATTGAATCCTTATCTTAATATCTTACTTATAAGTCCTTTAATATTTTATATTACGAATTATATTATGAATATTACTTTTCTTTAAAAATGTACTTCTTCAACATAGTGTGTGTTTGTATTGTAAGGCACTAAGGTGGCCCAATTCGAAAGCATTGTTATACTTTTTTACTCTCATTTTTTTCTCTTCCATATTATATACAATCTGTACTGTATATTACTTTTTAAAAACAATTCAAATCATTTGATTTTTTTTAAATTCAAAAATCAAATCTCAAAGTGCATAATTATTTTAAAAATCATAAAATATTTCTTACATTTGAATCCAAAAATTACAATTCGAACCAGTACTTCACATGGGAGAAAAGTGCGAAAGAAATTTCACTTTAAAATGTAGGTATTTTAGATTTGTACAGCATTGTTTCTCAAACATACTTTGCAAAATTTAAAAAAATGGAAAACATTGTTTCTCACTTGTGACAGACAAGTGTTAGACAAGCTGTGGGGATTCATTTTGTGGAATTCAAATTCATGTTATTATACATTTTGTATAGGTTCAATTAGGAGTTCAATCTTCCCCTTATAAGATTTTTTTTTATAAAAAATGGATTTGACAAATGCAGTGAATACATGAAAGTTTTGCAACAATGAAGCAATAGCTAAACATAAGAATTATTTAGAAGACGAGCGTAGAGATCTTGTTTTCTCTCCTATTCTCAATTATTTTTTCGGCTTCCCTCTCTCGCATAACCATGTCCTTCGCAATCGCTATGGAAGTTTGCCACCCAAAAATTTAAATATCTACAGAATACAAACAAGCAAGAGCTTCTGAAAAGTTTGTTCTCTTTATACATGAAATCTCTCTCTTTCTATCTCTTTCATTACACTCAAATGCGGGTTGAGAGTATGTAACAGAGTTTTCCTTTTTTCTACATATATTATATGAAGGAATATCTAGATATTCATACGAACCATTTTATTATAGATTTTTCCTGCACATAGTACTTGAATATCAACCAGAAAATTGGAGATTATTTTGTATGTTTGATATATCCCAAAAAAAAAATTATTACGAAGAAGAAGCAGAAAATGATGGAAAATTTTCGTCCTCTACGAACACCAATTTTTTTTCTCTCTCCTGCTTCGCTTGTTGTACTGTTGTTGTGGGGCTGTGCCCTTGCTTCGGTAATCCTCGAGGAAAATTGTGTCAGTGGGAACTCTTATGGTGACTTTTCTCTGACTTTCACATTACACCACGAATTTATTGGGCATTTAACAAAAGAAACGTAAATTTTATCAAATAAATCTACATTAATATTGCTCTAAATTAGTATTTTGTCCAATCGGGTAGTATTGAGCGACTCATAAAAATAACTTTAAAATAATTCACAAAAATGTAAATTTCTTTTTTTTTGTTCTTTTAAGTTCATTTGAACAAAACTAAAAACTTTCTCTTTTCTTCCAATGTATAGCTTTATATTCAATATTTTCAAACTTTCAGACTTAACTTTCGTTACAAAACATTTCATTGCCATTAAGTTTATCACAGACTTTTCCTTCACACCAAAAAAATCAAACTTATGTAGTTATAATGGAGAAAAAATTCAAAACTCTCCAATTTAATTTTCACACTTCGAAGCCAATATCAATTCATGCTTTCGACAGTTCTTTGGTGCGACCATTAGCAAAAATAATTTTAATTTTTTGTTAATAATGCTTATAATTTCACATTAAATAACTTTTTCACAACTTCATACCGAAATATTTATCAATGTAAATCAAATGAAAATTTGAATGAAAATGAACCGCAAACGTGTACACTCTGCTCGGCTCGAGACTCAACGCGTGTATGCGCATAGTTTTAAGTGAGAGAAGTGGCACGGAGAATTTGAGTAGGAGAGAGAAAGAGAGAGAAAATTTCATCACTCGAAAAAGCATGCTTTGGGTTGTTACATTAAAAATAATTTAGTAAAGTTTTAAGTACACCTGTCATAATAATTTTTTTAAAATCGGTATCTTTTCAATTTATTTTATAAATTTTAACCTTAATTTTTTTTTCTGGCACACGTTGAGAGCTTTTTTGCATCATGTTCGAAGAAGTTACAAACATAACCTGAATATAGAGAACATTTGAACTCTAGTTTTTACAGATGCAAAAAGAATTATTCACTGGTTGTAATTAGTGGCGGAAACTTTATTCAACGCCGTCGAACCAATTTTATATTTTATTGTATTTCGGAAAACAGCAGGACTTTAAAAGCGCCGATCCATTGAAAATTCAAAGAAATGAGTCGTTATTTTTTTGTAGTGGACAAAAACGGGTGTGTCCCGTTGCCACCTATTAGCAATCAGTACTTTTTTGAAATTAACCGTATATAAATCCGTATAAACATTAAAGATGCAGTTTAAAAAAAATTTCAAATATATGCCTTAGGCAAGGGCTGAGAACTTCATTTTTTATTGTACGTGAATGTACGTGAATGTACGCAGATGTACTTAAATGTACTTGAAAGTATAGAAACGTGTACGTAAATGTACGTAAATGTACTTAATTGTCAGTAAATGTACGTGGATATATGAAAGCGTGTCCGTAAATGTCCGTAAATGTGCGTGAATGTACGTTAATATATTTTCATATTATTTAGTTTTCAGTTTTTGTTTCTTAAAAACAAGCTAAACTTTTAAACCTTTTTTAACCAAAAAATTATAGTTAAATTAATATTTACTCATTTTGATTATTTTTAAACCAAATTTAACTTAAAAAATATTTGCCGTATTTTAAATTTTCTTTAATGGTCCCTTTATTCGACTCAAAATCCCATCGCTTAATTTTTAATCCTATTATCTCTACCCAAAAGAAAAAAAAATTTAATTTTATATTTTTCATAAGCAAAAAAAAAAAAAAAAAAATTTAATTATTTATTTTTTTTTTCTCTAAAAAATCGACCAATATTCTCAAATTAAAAAATTCCCAATTATCTTCTGATTTTAATCTACTTTTTTCAAATCTCCAACATCCCAGATTTTCACCATTAATCTACAAGATTAAACAAAAAATCTTGTTATTTCAATTTTTTTAAAAAATTGCATTCTTTTGGTCATTATTAACTTTTTCCTTCAAATTTTACGAATTAACCAACTTGTCTACAAAATTTTATTAAAATTCAAAAACAGATTTAAAAATTTTCAAAACCCACACGTGGGTGTTGCCGCGTAACCCACTTGTAACAGATCAGTGTTTGAAAATCAATCATAAAAAATGAGTTTAAGCAATCCAACACTTTGCTGTCCTGGCAGCCTGTTCGACCATTCCTCAAAAATCGCTATGTCATTAATTCCTGGTCCAATTACGAGTTCAACGATACCCATGAAGCATAGTTCTAAATGACATTTTGTCTTCCGTGGCACTACTGGCCGGCCTTGATTAGCATTTATCAAAAATCATCTATGTCAGTAGATCCTGGCCAATCACGAGTTCAACGATACCCATGAAGCCATAGTTCTGAAAAATGACATTTTGGCTGCTGTGGCACGACCATAGGCACGACTCGAAAAATCATGTATGTCAATCGATTCCTGGTCAAGTTACGAATCAATGCCAATCGATTTCTGGTCCAATCACGAGTTGAACGATACCCATGAAGCCATATAAGAGAAAATTTGTATGAAAAATGACGTTATGCCGTCCATGGCACGACCATAGGTCATGACTCAAAAAATAGTCAGTGCCTGCACATATAGACCCTAAGAGCTACCATCTGGCGAAAACTAGAAGTCTCTAGCTGGTCCAGGGACCGAGATCTCGCTTGTGCAGACGGACGGACGGAATCACGAGCATATAAGCGTTACACCACTTTGTGGGTTACGCTAAAAAGATAAATTTTTGAGTTCCCGCAGGAAGGCGCAAATAGATCGGAATTTTTTTAATATGTTTTTTTCGTGATCCTTGGCTAAATTATATTAGAATAACTTATTTCTCGAATTTTGGCAGATTTTTGTAAAAACCGAACACTTCGATACCCCAAACCAATCGAATTCTAGTGCTATTTCGTATTTCGATAAGCTGTTTTAACCAAATTTGTATAAGAAATGAAAATTAAAGCCAGATCTAAAATAATATCAAAATTATTTCTAATATGAGGCTAAATAAATTAATGCTCTTAAATGTACGTGATTGCATGAAAGAGTGTCCGTAAATGTACGTGAGTGTACGTGAATGTACGTAAATGTACGTCAATTTTTGAAGTTCTCAGCCCTTGGCCTTAGGTTCATCCCAACAACCAAAAAAACTAGAGAGTAAAATAAATAAAAAATTGCCAAAGTATATATTTCTCTTTTAAATGTATCTTATCGCGAAAAAAAATTAATTTTTAAAAAATCATTAATATATTTTTAATTTTAATTATTTGAAAGCTCTTCTCGAAGCTCTCTTATACTTTTTCTTTGAGAGAAGGAAGTGCTGAAAAGAGACTAAGAGAGTCAAAAAATCATTGAGCATGCGAGATTATGAGAGAGGGAGAGGAAGAGATAGACTCGACTCTAGCTTTCACTTTCTTTCTTTAGTAGGAGTGAGAAGGAGAGAGAATAAAGGGCGAGCTTTTACATTGGAAACTTTTAAATAATAAGTTACGCGATTTTACTTTACTTTTACATCACACATATATATTGACTTTTTCTATTTTTGCTTTGCCGGTTTTCAGTAAATTGATATTTTTAGGGAAAATAATGCACAAATACAGCACGTTTCGGAAGCTTTTACTTACCGCTTTGGAGAATGTTGCTTGGATTCTTTCACATGGTACAATGACCTCGATAAGTTGTATACAATAAATCACGAAGAAAAAACTCATATCTACTAAAAGGGAGAGTTCTCCTTTGGAAACATTCATTGTAGATTTTCATTTTGCGCAGGATCCAATTTGTTTTTGAGAAACGTTTGACAAAATGCACAAGCCGGTATAAATGAACTTAAAGCTTAGAATAAAGCTCTGCTCAACTTTTTGATGGTTTATTATTGACGTATTCTTTTTATATTTAAAATATAGAATTTCTAAGAAAATTCTGACAACCTTTGAATAGATTTTCGTCAATGTTCGTTTATTTTATGAATTTTTATCTCTTATAAATTATTGAAGTAATAATGCATTAAAAATTGTTCAAATCTTTATTACTAAGCTATTTTTGATCGTTTTCGGGCTATAGCATCCTCAACAGCACGTAATTGCTTCAATAGTTCTTCTCGTCGTGAGCTCTTTAACTTTGCTGCGGCATCCGCTTTTTCATTCAATTTTTCATCAGAATCTTTTAATGCAGATGGTGGCGTGTGTGTTTTTTTGGCCACATCAGCTATAAGAATGTAATTAGTCATTAAAGTATGGTGGTGTTTAAATTATTTTACCCTTCTTTGAGGACACTTTTCTTTCGGAAACATTTTTTTCACGCCTTTTCTTGGCTTTGTTTGAACTGCTCGTACTTGATGAATATGAAGTTTCTGATCCGGATGCACTTGAGCTTCCGCTAGAGCTATTTCTTTTTTTGCGTCTGTATAAAATATAATAAGTTTGACTTCATACATTTTCAAATCAAGTACAAATGTAACCTGTTAAACTCTTTTGGTGGCGACGAGGCTGGGTTTTTTCGCTTTGGAGCAGCTATTGGGGATGGCGGTTTCTTATTGGGGACACGCGATCGCACAACTGGTGTGTGTCGTCTCTTAAGCGATGCACTGCGAGATTTTGGTCTATCAATCTTATGAGACGTTGCAGCAGCTTTCTCTTTTGATCGCTGTCCTTCAAATCTAGCAGAAGCTGCGCCTTTACGACGACTATACAAAGAAAAGGATATTGAAAAAAGTTTGAACATATATTATGTACAATAGTTTTATACCTCGGAGATGGGGAATGCGAAGTATCTGAGGATGAGTGTGATCGAGTTGAGGTGCTAGATGAACTATAGCTAGAATTACTACTGTACGATCTCTCACGACCACGAGCTTTTCTTTCCTTTCCAGGATCGCCTTTTCTCATCCACGGATCATTCCAGTCGTCTGCTTTCTCAACAATTACTTCACGAGTAGCAGTTCTGACTGTGCGGCGTTTCGAAATGTCATCATCCTGTGAAGTTATACGTAATCAAGGAAAAAGGGGTTATGAATTGATTATACTTCATAGAGAGGCATGCGATTAATTACATTAATTATTATTTCTAATTATTTTTGTAATTAAACGTATGCGATAAATTGATTATACTTCATAGTGAGGCATGCGATGTGCTGGTAATTCGCGATAGGATCGTGACATTCTACCATATTGGTCCTCCTCAAAATAAGTAGATCCTGATCGAGGATATTTTGCCGGTGGACTGTAGCCTCCGCCTCCTCGTGCAGCAGGTGGCATTCGCCTTTCAATAGCTCGTTCACGTTCAAATTGCGGAGTAATCTGACCAAAATATTGTTAAATACTTAATTTAAAAAAAGAAAATAAAAGCCTTACATCTGATGGAGGAGAACCATGATAGTAAGGATCCCGTTCAATCTCATCTGGAGGACCAGACAGATTCATTTTCTTTTCATCAAAGTCTATGTCTAGCTCCTTTCGCTTATTTGCTTTTCGCATCATTTCCTTTGCCGTTCTTAAACCTCTTTCCCACGCTGATTCAGGCTCGACAGGAGCAGATACTCGACCGACAAAACCAGCAGATGCATGCGGTGGAACATGATGCAATGGCGGACGTTCTGTTTTATTGCAAATTAAATAAAATTATCAAATAATAGCCTTTATAAAAGGATCCTCTTACCCGTTCGATAATCGTATGTCGGCAACATCATTGGTGGCGGATGAGCGGGCATTGGCCGCACGAGCTCAAACATTGTATAATTTCCTTTATCTGTAGTTCCTGGATGAAGGAAACGACAACTCATGCCCCAAGTACATTGACCTTAAAGAATTTTAAAAAATTGTCTCATTTTTATTGTTAATTATATAAGGTAAAATTTAAATTACCTCGAGTAAAAAAACGGCAAACGGCTTTTGGTTCAGATTCCTCAGGTCGCTTCTCATCGCCATCTGTAACCTATTTTTAAAGCAAAAAAGGTAATTAAATCAGGACCTGCCAACACTAAATTTTATTACCTCTCCATCTTCCAGCTCTTCACCACTCTCGGGATCTCCTCTATCCGACTTATGTTCACCATCTTCTTTCACGGAGTCACCTTCAATGCTTTCCTTCTTTTCGCGTTTCTTTTTACAATCCGCTTCATTTGAATCCTTAACGACTTCGTCTCCCTCAAAATCAAGTTCTTCTTCTCCTTCGTCGCTCTTTTGTGCGACGTTTTCATTCACTTCTGATCCATTTTGACGTCGCTTGAGCTACACATAAATAGATGTTAGCTAAACACTCATGATCATGTAAGTTTAATTTTCTTTTACCTTATTAATTTTCTGTCGTAAGTCAGCATATCCTTGAGATGCTGTATCATTACTGCTTTCCAAGTCACTTATGTCGCTTAAATCTTCATGACTAATGTCTGCTGTTTGCTTGGGTTTTTTCGAATCAACCTCATTATCGTCTATGTCAGACAATTCAAGCTCCTCTTCGTCCTCTTTTGACATGTCCTGATTGCTTACATTCTCACTTTCATTGTCAAGTTTACGTGGCGAGATAGAATTATTTTCATCTCCCTTATCAAAATCAGCAACAGAATCATTTACCATCGGTCTCTCAAGATCTATATTTTCCGCTGGACTCGCGGGTCCATTTGAACTCGAATTTGACGACTCTGATGAGTTAGATGAATGGGAATCATCATCGCTTTCCATGACTTAAGGATCTGAAAATTTTGCGAGATAATTTAGGTCAAAGATTTTTCAAAGGGATTCGAAGTAAGTCATTAAAGCTATCAAGTTTGCTTCATGAATAATATTTAGTTGATGTTCCCTAATCGTATAGGTTTCGTTAGGCGTATTTTGATGAATGTGACAATATATATATTTTTTCGTTTTTAAGACATTTTATTTTGTGAATATATCACGTTATTTTGAAAAATTATTTTTCACTTATCATTTGCTCTTACCTCCATGCCATAAGTAGGTAACATTTTTTTTCAACTACAGTTTAATACTTTTTTTTATTAAAACAACAAAATGGATTGAATTTGTAATCCATTCAAAAACATTTTCATTATGACATTACTTTTCACTTTTTAAACTTGAACAAACTTTTGAATTAATTTCGAGACTTTTTCTTTCGCACCGGACTTCCATATTTATTTTTTTCACTCACAATTTTTTTTTTTCGTTTCTTGTGAACAAATCAATCATTATTGAACAAATTTCTATTGTTTTGTTAAATTCTTACCTCCTTGGCGAAAATGTAATTACTTCAAGCTTCTTCTAGCACTTGGAATGGAATAAAACCCTAAAAAAAGATTCGACGGCGCTGCTATTGACTTTTTCTCGTGTGAAATTGTTCGAGTTAGAAAGTTATTAGACTTATTTTATGCTGCACTGAACAAAAGCTGTAGGTTGCACGGTAGGCGTTATCTCGTAGTGAGGTAATAACAAAATGCACTTCTATTATTAAAATTTTCTTTTCATAATAATTGTTTTTAATCTGAAAAAATGATCAAATATTTAATTTGTTGATTTTTAGAAGAAAAAAAAGAAGAAGTTCTCCCTATTTTATGCACAACTCCTCGAATAATTTTTTGTTCTGTAAAAACCGCAGCAAAGTTTACGATTGATTTTTCAGAAAAGAGAATTAATTAAGATGCCTCGAACAAGCGATTCTTACAAGTCGAGAAAAGACATGGCACCTGTCTCTGATACGGATTTGTTTTTCAACACCTTTGAAAGTGAGCAAAAAATGCGTTAAATTACATATTATATTAAGACGCTTTATTTTTCTGCGGAAAATTTACATTAACTTCTCGTTTTTATTGTATTTAGAGCCCACACAAATTTATAGATACCTAAAGACTCGATTTATTTCATCGGTAAGTAGAGAAATCTTTAAATTAAATATTCTCAAGGTTCTTCAAAGCCATTCACCCGCATGAGAGCTGCATAGTACACTAATAAATCTTCACTTTCTACTTTAGCCGCTTTTTCTGCATCGAACTCTTTCATACATGAAAGGAAGAACCAATCGTAACAACAAGAGTAGATCAGGATCGAAAGTCAATGATATTTTATCAAAAATTCAGCAACAAAATAGCCGCGATTATCGCCCCAATGAAAATGAAAACCTGATTATAGGATTCGTGTGCTTTAACGATTCAAAGCTCCAGAGTAACTATGTGAAAGTAGACACAAAACTGGAAAAAGTTTCATATAAGAGACGAAAAGAATCGACAATGGCGCAAAATCAAATTAGAATTGGAGAATCAAGAGTTATCGTTAACACTGATCAAAATGGAACTGATAAGCTGCCGGCCGTTTGCGTACTAGCAACGGAGTTTGATCGTTTAGCGGATAATGTGCAAACGACTTATCAATTAACATTTGATATTGAGTCTCAGTCGTTTTCAGCAGGTCACGGTTCTGAGGAACCCTCAAATAAATATCTTTGCCTCAACAAATCTTACCATGCTGAATTGCCCGTTTTTGATAAGCACGGCAGAAATTTACTTGTTAACGGGCTATATCAAGTTACGGCTTTAGAGCGGCATGCATTTAGACCTTCTCAGATGTTGTGCTGGGAAAATTTTCCGAGTGAAGCCGATCAGCACATTGCAAATTGGGCTGAAGAAGTTAATCGGTACTACTTCTCCGAAGAGGACTCCAATCCATTTCTTACTTTTGATAAGACACCAAAGATAACTCTGTATATGGAGTGGACTCGGTCTAAAATTAGTGGCAATAACTACATTTCTCGTCCCAAATTTCTAACTGAGCACAACAATAATAATAACAACAGTAACAAAGAGAATTCACTGAATGGCACTCAAAACTTCAATGGCATTTTAAAAACCAATGGAAACGAAAAATCCCTGCAAAGTGCCGTCAATCACGAATCATTCATATTTCAATTTATCGTTAATAGCAGCACTAAGCAGGTAAAATATATAAATATAAAGAAGAAGAAGAAAATTAACATAAAAATTATTTCGAGCAGAGAACAGAGGAGAGAAATGATTACGTGTGTCCTTGGTGCTCACTTAATTGCATACAAATATACTCGTTAATGAAGCATCTCAAGCTTTGTCACGCTCGCTTACTGTTTCAATTCGTAGAAGATGGAAATAAAGCACGGATAGATGTTTACCTGAACGAGCTCTACGATGGATCTTATAGTGGCGCACCACATGATATTTTACTCGGAACACAGCGACGTCAAACTGGCCCAACTCGGCGAAATGTAATGACTAATATTATGGTGTTTCGTCCTCGCCGTCCATCCTTTAAGGTACTTTTTATTTATTATTTAAAATATTTATATAAAACACTCTTTATTCAAAGATGTGCGAATTTCAAGAGATATTTGATGACGGAGAGCTCGTCGCTATTAGTGGTCACAATCGAATATATTATCATAGCGAAACTTGTATTCCTATCATGCCAAAAGAACTCGATTATGATTCAGAGGGTGATCCAGATCCAAGGTGAGCAATATAATATATTATATAAATGTTTATTCACTTTATTTTTATAAAAGGTGGCTTCAACGGACCACAAAACAAATGATTGACGAATTCACTGACGTCAATGAAGGGGAAAAAGAATTAATGAAACTGTGGAATTTGCACGTTATGAAATATGGGTAAGAATCGTGATGCAAAGAACACTCTTAAACTTTAGTGTTGATGAATTTATTTTAGATTCGTAGGTGACTGCCAAATTGCATTGGCATGTGAATTATTCCTAAAGGAAAGAGGCCTTGATTTGCTGGAACGAAACTTATATCGGAACTATATTGTTCACCTTGACTCGATGTTTAACTACGGATTAATCTCACCTCAAGTTATAAGTTACAATATTCGAAAGCTTAATGTAAATTCTTTTGATTTTTTTTCTCAAAAAATTGATAATTTTGGAATTTTTAATATTTTTAGGATATTTTGCAAGAAAATTCTGAACAAGTATCGAGATTAAGAGAAAAACGGGACATTCAACTTTCTAATTGGAGTTCAAAAAAGCTCATTTTAGACAAACCGGCCGAAAAGAAGACCTCAGACGGTATTGTTGGTAGTCTTAAAATCATTGCCAAAGAGGAGCGCTTGAGGGGTAAAATGGATGGAAAAGAAATGTTGAAAACCAAAGTTACAACGAGACACAGTGACATCAGTGGTCAAATTTTAAACAATTCAATTAAGCATAAAAACAACTTTAAGCGAAAAATGTCCACTTAACATTCGTGTTCTCGTTCGTTGATCTAACATGATTTCTACGATTTTTAGTAGAGGATTCGAATCTATATTTTAATACTATAAATATTTTCTTTTGTCATTCGTAATCCAATAATCAGAATTAATAAAACATGTTTTAAAGTTAAAGATTACCTAGCCTTTTTTTTATTCCGCTGCGAGAAAAATGATCCAGAATACAATGATGGGGTCCGACTTGACTAATAACTGGAATTTAAAGTCGGATTCTAAAATATGCTGCACAAGAAGGACAGTGGGACAAAACTGTTTTTAATAAAATGTAAGAAAATGTTTCAGAAAATGTTCGTTTTATAAGTCTCGCCGATGTGATAAGACTTCACTTTCAATTTTTGCAAATAATTTAAATTTTTTAAAACACCATTAAATTTTTGATTTAAAATAAAAAAATTGAACATGTTTATGGCAATTTTTGATCTTTGTCTTCCCCAGCTGTTTAAAACCTGAACATGCTTGTTATCAAAAAAGTTTGCTACCAATAGGAAGCTATAGTTAAATGCTACCATATAAAAATGTTTAGGTTATCATGCTTTGTTTAAGCTGGTGATAAAAAATTCATAAATCAAATGGACCGTTTAGTATTTAATTCGACTTGCTTATGCGAAAGGTGGGGTTTAGTTTTTTAAAATATATTTTACTATTGATATCATAGCATAATAAAATCTGTCAAGGTGAAGTATGTTTCTTTTTTTACCTCTCATCTACCTAACTTAGTGGTTTGGAACTCGTTGAGCAATAATGAAGGTGTTTTACATTGTTATCTGGTGTGTAGCGTTTATTTTATTACCAATCGCAACATCATCATCATTTACGATCCTTAATTCGATTGGAAAACAATGTAAAGGAGAGCGTTCACCTGAGTGTTACGATATTTGCGAGTATGAAGATTTTAAACTATTACCCGGGACAGGTAGTTTAAAGTTTAAAAATGAAAAAAAAAACAATTTAACATAATTTTTTAGCTGATGCAAATAATACAAAGTGTTTGGCGATATTTTGTTCTGAAGATTTTACGTTAACAGTTCACACTTGCGAGAAAGAATTTGACCCATCGTGCACATTTAGTCACAACTTTGCCATTCCATTTCCCGACTGTTGCAATCGATTTTGTCAAACAATTGTTCAACTTAACTAAATATCAGTTTAGCTGTTCTAAATCAGGTTTATTCAAAGTCAAAATTTTTGTTTATTTCAAGATAAAATACATTGATGATTATATAGTTATTATATGGTTAAAACTGGCAAACTTTTCATATTTTACAAAAAATGTTAGGTTAATAAAAAAAATTGGACACAAATGTAATGTTTAATCGTAAAAAGTTATTTTTCTTCAATCACCTTTTTTGTCATCCGCAAGAGATATTTTCTGCGAAAATAAAGTTATAATGGTAATTTAATTTAAATATGTGGGAGAAAAAAAACTTTACTTACATTTAAGTTCTCGCTTATTTGATCATCGTTTTGATCTTCACTTGAAAATTGTGAAGGCGCTGGTTCTTTGAGAGAGATAACGTTCATCATAGGTCGTTGCACAAACATGTTGTCAAGAATGTGATCTATATTTTCTTCGGCACTGCCTTTCTCATCGGTCCCTTTTTCATTGTCATCAGCAATAGTAGACGCTCCACTTGCTTTCATCTTATTCTTTTCTGGAGGAGCTAATATGGGGATCGGATTGGGTCTTCTCTGTGGTTGTAAGATTCTTTGCTGATGGGGTGTTGCGATTTGTGTATTAGGGAAGTAGGTTAGTCCACTTTGAGTCTGATAAATTCCTTGTGGATTACTTTGAATTGTTGTGTGGCTTTGAGGTGCCGCAGGAACAGGCGTTGCTTGAAGCTATAATTAATTATTTCGTTAATGTGCTAAAATCTAAATGAGTGAATAATTACCGCAGGTTGAGGAGCACTTGCTGGAGTAGCAGGTGCTTGGATATTGTAACTTTGATAATTTGTATATTGTGGATAAGCTGGAGCACCCGAAGGTCCCTGTGGCTGAATAGTAGACACATAGTTCAAAAGCTGCTGCTGTTGACTCGGTTGAGGTTGTGTCGGCATAAATATTTGTGGAGCTTGCTAGTAATATAAAAAAAATAAGAGATTCTTATTTATAAGAGATAGTTGTCTTTATATTATTACTTGTTGTTGCGGTGGTATATATTGAGTTGATGTCGATTGCTGTTGATATTGATATTTTTCTACCATTGCTGCTTGCATTAATGCATAGTCACTAGCGGGATTTGTTGTAAAGTAAGCGGCTTGATATTTAGGAGCTTGTTGGGTAGTGGCTGCCTGTGATTGTTGAGGTGTTGGTGCAGCCAATATATTTGACGGAGCTTGTGAGGGCGGTTGCTGGGCAATGTACGATTGATTTTGTTGAGGAGGCATTTGGACAAGTGTTGGCTCTAATTCTTGTTGATGATATTGAGGGTGATAGTGCTGTGAAGTAGATGGCTGCTGTTGGGGTTGCTGAGCCAAGGCTACGGCAGCCTCATTTATATTAGATCTTTGTCGTAAACTTGAATATCGCTTTGACCGAGACATGTCGGCGCTATTAGCCATAGAAGGGTCTTGGGACATATTATTGAGCGACTGGTGTTGTTGACTTTGAGCCTGATTTAAATTTAGATTAGTCGCTTTACCCTGCTGTTGTGAATAGTTCTTTTCCATAAACTTCATTTGATCCATTTGATGATCAGTATATTGTTGTTGAATATTTTTATTTGAAGATAATGATTGGGTTTGTTGACTATTGACTTCCTTCTCTCGATTACTAGCAATTGCTCTACCATAATTACCCGAAGAATTATCGAAGTTCAATATTCCCCGGGAAGATGAGTTGGGCGATGGAGCTGAACCAGCACTGTTTGTAGCATTATTATTCATTTTGCTGTTGGTAAAGCTCAACGTTGGCAATGGAGCTTCATTATTATTGTATCTTTGATTCGACTGTTGATGTTGATGAACATTAGTTGCTGCTCCATGATGTGATTGAGCTTGATGGGTTTGCGAATGTTGTTGCATTTGAGATGACGACGATATCTGGTGGGCATTGCCAGATTGCATTTGTTGATTCAAGACGTTATTATTTTTTGTTTGAGTACTCTCGTAGTTTATATTTTTACGATTTTGGTTTTTAAACTCAATGTTATGGTTAAAGTTTATATTCTTTTTACCTTTAACATGCCTCGCATTGTTATTATTACTTGTATCGTTATTGTAGCGCTGATTGCGTGGATCTCTAAATGATTTATCGCGATCTTCTCTGGGAATCCTCTGTTCGCGTCTCCTTTCTGGAGAAACATACGGTTTCGGATCGTTTTCATCCTGTTGCCTGGGACGATACGATGGATTAAGAGGGCGATCTTTTGTTCTCGATGTTTTCGGCGTAGACCCTAAAGCTGGAAAATCTTCTGAACGCAGTGAACGTCTAGGTAGAGGTGGTTTAATTGACTGTGATTTTTTATAAGCTTCTTCGTCTTCCCAATTTCGCGAATACTTTGATTGATGACGACCGTAGCGACGTTGTCTGCGTGGACGTGGAGGCCCATCTTCACTACGTATATCATAGCCGTAAGCTGATACTAATTCAGTACGGGATTTGGGCGCTTGTTCAAACTCATTAAATCGATCGTGAGACCACTTGTCACCTTCTTTTGCTTTCCGAACTGGTTTAAGGGCAATTTTCTGATTCTGTGTTGCTAAAATTTTTCCCACTGTCGATAATCCCTCTGTACTATTCATATCATTAGACTCTGAAACTTCGACTATCTCATCTGCGTTTAAATCCTCGACGGTTCGATCGTCGTGTTCATAGAAAGTACCCTTTTTTGGAATATACTGAGGGTTGCTTCTATCTTCGTCGTGATCTACCTTTTTTTTCGCTCCATTTTCACTACCTAACTCTTCTTGGCCATCTCCCGATTCTCTTTCATCGTCACCTCCCTCTACTTCTTCATCTAGAATAATGATTGGAAATAAAATATATATTTTTTTAATTCAGATTAGATTCTTACCACTAACTTCCTCATCGAGACTGTCCTCACTATCTTCATATTCGTCTCGCTCGTTGTCAGATCGTGAGTTTGTGCTTGCTGTATCATACTCCGATTCTATTCCACCCGATGTTGGCGAATTTTCCGTCAAACTCTGCAATTAAAAGTCAATTAAATGCGAGTTCATTGAACTTAAAATTAAAATGGGATATTATTTCATGAAAATAAATTTTTGACAATATTTTTTCAATCAAATAAGGACTTCATATTGAATTTTTTTTCAATGTACAATGCTTTCAAACTGTTTTACCAAAGTTCGCTGTTTTTCTTCGCTCTCATCTGCACTATTTCGGTTAACCACTTCAGTCATGATAGCTGATTACTAATAAAGTTTAATTAGAGTATTTAATGCGTTGTTTTAAGAATTATTTAATAAACTTTTCTTTTTACCCCTCAATGAACACTTTTTTAGCGTGTGGCACCGAGTTTTAATCGGTCTGTCTGTCTAGTAAAAATTCAAATTTAACAGTCTTTAGTCGTTTAAAAAAATTCCAAAAAAATTTTTAGGTACTTATTTTTAATTAAATTAATGACAATGCATTATCGAGTAATTCTTTTTAAGAATTTTAAATTTAAGATAGTACTTAAATATATACAGAAAAAAACTATGTTCTTTAAGAATATTTTTTGAGTTCGCTTATAGTTTTTTTCGATTCACTTGCAATCCCCCTGATGATTTTTTTCCTGAACACACCTAAAACGCGGCAGACATAATTTTACGCCGCCTAAAAAACGATTAAAACACTTCGAAATCATTCTTTTTTGCTATTTCGTAATCTTAAGGAGACACTATGGAGACTGAAAAAGGATTTACTTCGATCGGCAATCGTGTTCTTTCGAAGGAAGATGTGGAAAAGCTGCCAGACGATGTTCGCACTAAATACGAACTATTTTTCTCAGAATTTCTCGAGATGAAGGCACTATATGAAACTCAAAAAGTAAATCTCGGTAAGTAAAGAGTAAATCTAGTCGATATTAATTGCAATCATTAAAATGCTAAATTTACATAAGTCAAAATGTCCTTTGTACATAAAATTTCAACTCTTGTTTTTTCCACAATGGCTTCTCGCAGTGAAAAAAACTTTAATCAAATAACTTTAACCTCTTACAGACGGCTTCCGGACAGAGTATGAACAGACCATATCAGAGCTTTCGGAAAAGTTACAGGATGAGTCTTCAAAGGCACAATCAGCTCAGACATGCATTGAAGGTATGTTAAAGTAAATAATGACTTAAAAAACTATTTTTTTAAATTTTTCATTAAAGAATTACGCGATCAACTGGATGAAGCAAGACAAGATGTGATGGGGCTTACCGAAAGTCTAAAGCGCAATGAGACCGAGCTCTTGGAGTATCGCAAAGACAGACATGGCCTCGCCGATGAACGGGATAGTCTTTTAAAGATGGTGGAGCGTCGAAATTTTGAAGTGGAACGTCTAGAGGAAGATTTAAAGGCGCTTAAGCAACAGCTTCAGTCTGCAATAAATGCAAAATGCGAGGCGCTTTCCAAGTTTGACGAGATTCAGCACAAGGAGTCTGCTATTGAATTTAAGGAAAAGCGAATTGATCAAGAGCGAGTACTTCTTCAAAGTCAAATTGATATGTTAACCGCTGATCTCAATAGAAATATTCAAGAATTGCAAAAAATCCGAAAGGATTCCACCACCAGGGCAATGACAGTTGAAACAAAGCTCCACGAAAAGACCGAGGAACTGAACATAGCCAACTCTCAAATCAGTCATCTCACCGAAACCAATGCATCCCTCAATGCAAGAATTGAAGAGCTTTCACAGCAGACTCTTGCGCATAATGATGAGTTTACAAAGATGATGGAAAAATATCAAAAGGAGTTACAGGCAAAGACTCGCTTGGCCGATTTGTATAAGGAAAAGAGTGAAGAAGTTATGGGTGAACAACGCGACATAGCGAGTATCGTCAGTGAATTACGTTCGACTCTCAAAGAAGCAACAGGTAATATATATAATTGTTAAACCTTTTCGAATTCTAAATATTATAATTTTTACAAATAGACGAATACGGTAATTTGGAGACTAAATATCGTCAGGCTGAGGTGCAACATCAGCAAAATTTGTCCGAAAAAAATGAAATCATTCAATCGCTCGAAGATGAACTTAAAAATGCCAACGAACTCCTCAAGGCTGCTCAACAAGAGAACATCGATATTGCTGTTGAAAAACTCTGCCCAGCCGCAGCAACTACGAGCAAATTGATAAAATCCGGTAAGTCATTGACGGAAATTTTCACTCTCTATGTCAATGCCACCGAAGATCTTACACGTGAACGAAAGGAACATGAGCAGTTGAAATTGAGATTCTCTGAGGTCTTACAAGAGATCCAGGAGAAAGCACCAATAATTCAGCGAACTCAAATTGAACTTGAAAAGGCGTCAGAGGTCAATACCGAGATCAACAATCAGTTGGAAACACTCATTCGCGAACGAGTCGACACACGTCAACAGATTGATGACTTAGCACTGAAGGTACTTGTACAGCTTTTGTAATTTAAAAAATAAATAAATTAATATCTTAATCTATAAAAAATAAAGGTAAAGAGCATGGAAAGTCAATTGAAAGAGGTAATGCGCGATCGACACGATTTGAGTAGACAAGTTTGCCACCTGCTACAAATAATTGAGCAGGCTCGAGGCGGAAAAGGCCCAATGAATGACGATTCGATCACGTCTGAAATGAGTGGAAATGATGTGATAACAAAGCGACTAGTGACTTTCGGCGATATCCAAGAGCTGCAACAAAACAACGTTCAACTGCTCGCAATAGTTCGTGACTTGACAAACAAAGTTGAGGAGATGGACGAAATTAAGAGTCACATGGATCAGGCTACATACGAGGCAAAGATTGAAAACTATACTCGGCGACTTCAAGAGATGCAAGCGACTATGGAACGACAAACTCATATGATGGAAAGATGCATTTCGCAACGTGATCATTTCAAAAAACTCTACAATGAAGTCTCAAAGAAGGCACCAAGTAAGAATTCTAGCATTACTGACACTTTCGGTGAAGATGAAAACACACCGAGCGCCAGTAACATGAGTCTCAATTCCACTGGACTAAATTCAAGCTCAACAAATCTCGAAAAGGATAAGCGTTTTGTGGATTTGGAAATTAAATTGAAGCAAAATGAGAGTGAACTTAAAACCATCAAGGAGGAGTATGAACATTATCGAAAGGAAAAACATCAGAATGATGAAATGCTTAACAAACAATTTGATAGTCTTCGCACAGAACTTCGGGAAGTGTCTACACTTAACTGCAAGCTTCGAGCACAAGTAGAACATTTCGATGGACAATTGAAAGTACAGCAGAAGAATATTTCGACTTACAAGAAACAAATTCAAGCGCTCGAAGATCGTAATAGAAACTATGAAGCGACAATTATTAAGCACGAAACGGCCATGACGTACCTTCGCAATGAGGCCATGAATTCTGTCACAAAACTCAATCATGCAGAGAGAATGGCTGAGAAACTTTCGCAAGAAAATAGAATGCTCAAAGATAGTGAAATTCATCTTAAAGCAGAACGCGAGGTTTTATATCGAGAACGTCAAAGCAACAGTCTCGTGCTCAATAATTTGGAGATGATTAAAACTTCCATGGAGCGATCTGAGTCGGAGGGAAAAATGCGCTTAGAAACGCGTCTAGATGAAGTAACAAGAGAATGTTCGGCGCTTAGACGACGATTGCAAGAAGAACAAGATCAATTCCGTGAGCTATCGAAGAGTCTCGAGCGTCAAACGCAAACGGCAAAGGAACAAATGGAAGAGGAAAAAAAATTGGCTATGAAATTCCGCGATGAACTTTTGCAAGCTCGCGAGGACATTGAAAGAAAATCTCAGAAGGTTGATCAGCTAAGCAAGAAACTCCAATCGGCACTAACACCAACGGAGGGTGAAAATCCCGTTGCTCTAGCAAATAAATTACGCAAAGAAATGGAAATTAAACTCAACGAGGTACTCTTGGAGAAGGAAACTCTCGAAAAGGAGTTGGGTTTCGCTAGAGAACATGCTAAGCAATACTGTGACATGGCTGATTCGTATGAGAAACAATTACTCGAACTAAATGAGACCTCCAATGAGTATAAAACGCGCATAGAGGTTGATTTATCGGAAACAAAGAAGAATGAAGCTAACTTGAAACAAAGAGTGCTCGATTTGGAAACTGAAATTTCATTAGACATCAACAATCGCCAGCTCATGGCGGGTGATTCCAGCACTCAACTGCACAAGGCACAGCTCGATCTGAAAGAAGCTCTCATGAAAATAAGCGAAAATAATCGAGAGTTGAGGGATATGCGAGAAAAATCAGTAGCTCTTGCTGCAAGTTTAGATTCAGCAGAGCAGAAGTATGCAAATGAGATGATTTTACACTCTGAGGATATTAAAGCTATGGCTCGTATGAAGGAAGAGATATCATCGATACGTCAGCAGTTTAATGAACTAAAGGCAGCGCGTGAAATAGCTGAAGGAAAATTGGAGAGTTGTCAAGCTATGTGGCTAGACAAGGAGGCAAATTTGAATCAAGAGAAAATTGAGCTGGAGAATCGACTCGAAGATCTTGATAAACAAAATGCCGCCCTTCATGATCAAATTCAAGAGCTTACATCCAAGATTTTCATGAATGTCTCACAATCGATGAACGATTCCATGCAAGCGGACACATCTACTGCTGATCTAAATCGATCCATTGATGATAAGTCAAGCGACCAATTGCTTCAAATTATCAAATACTTGCGAAAGGAGAAAGATATTGCGGTAGCCAAATTTGACATTCTCAAGTCCGAGAATATCCGCTTAAAATCGGAATTACAGGGGATGCAGAAGAAATTTGACGACACACAAGCTCTGTATGTTAATCGCCGAGACGATCAATCGTCATCAATCAACAGTGAAAAACATCAAGATTTATTGCGTAAGGTCGAAACTCTTAACGCCATAACCGACAGCAATCGTGTGTTGCGCGAAGAACGTGATGCCTTGGCCGTTAAGTTTGCAGCTCTTCAAGAGCGCGTGACAAAAGTTGAAGACGAATTGATTCCGCTACAGGAGAAAAATCGCGAACTTGAGACTAAAACTGAGAGCCTTGTCACAGAAAACACCTCGCTTAGAACTGAAGCGACACGCTGGCGTCAACGGGCAAATGCGCTTGTCGAGAGATCGAACAAAAATTCTCCCGAAGACTGGAAGCGATTGCAGAGTGAACGAGAAAATCTTGCGAAAATGCTGCAACAAGAAAAAGACCTTCTCAAAAAGACCGTCGATGAGAGTGGACAACTTAGGCAAGAAAAGGCTCGAATCGAAGGAGACAATTCCAATTTACAAAAGCAAATTGCTCAAAATCAGACCGAAATTAAGCGTCTCACGGAAGAGATGGTTACATTCCGTCAGAATTCTATTAAAGTTAGCCAAGAATTGCTCGAAACGCGTGTTCGTGCTGAAAATAAAGAAGATGAAGTTAGGAAGCTCAACGAGGAAGTCAACAGCCGTGAAACGGCCCTTAACCAACTCAAGGAAAAGGAAATTCAAATTCGCAAGATTGCCAAGAGATATAAGGATCAGTATTTGGAGCTGAAAACTCAAATCGATTCGGGCGTTAGTGTGGTTTCAGCTGAACAGGGAGATAATACTCCAAGCGCTACAGGAGAAACAATTGCTAGTGAGCCGAGTACTAGCAGTCAACAGGAACAGTTTGAAGTCCGGATTCAAGAATTGCAGCAAGAAATCGATGCAATTCGTGGCACAAATAATCAACTTCAACTGGTCAATGATGAGTTACAGGCCACTATTAACAAGGAGGAGTCATGTAAGCAGCTATTGGTTCAAGCCAAAAACAAGATTGCTCAGCTAAATGAAAAGAAGGAACAATTGACGAGAGAAGTAAATAGTTTAAAGTCACAGCAAGAAAATAGTAGTGATGAGCACGATCAAGTAATGCGAGGCCTTAAGGCTCAATTTGAAACACGCATTCAGCGGTTGGAAAAAGAAAATTTGGACTTGGTTAATGAGAAGAGTGATTATATGAAGCGATTAAATCAATTGCATCGTCAAATGGGCTCTAATCAAATGGCATCGAAGCCATCTACAAGTACTATGGAAAAAACATCTGCGGATGCTGCAACTCGCACTGCTAATGTTAAACCCCAAATGATTGCAGGGCCAAGTCAACAACAATCGGCTACAGTCCAGCCATGGCGCGGAGGAAATCAATCATCTGGAGAAACTCCATTGGCCTCAATAAGACCCGTTCAAAATTCACGAACTGCTGCCGTTATGCCGACTACAAATGTTTCAAATGCGGGCTCAAGCACAGCACAGGGATCAAATAGTGTAACTGCTATTGTTTCTCCAAAGTAATTATGCTTCTTTTATATGTTTGAAAAAATTAAATTAATAAATCTTATTTCAATTAAGGGCAACACAACAAGTTCACACGACTGGATCAAGTCAGCCGAGTGAAGTGATGTCGAGTTCGCCAACAAGCTCTCACACAGATTATATGCCTGCGACGAGTTCTGCTACGGTTGTTGTAGCGGCAGTAACTCCTCAGCAGATAAGCTCAAACACTGCTGAAAGTTCCTCACAAAGTCAAGAGGTCGAGCAGAATGTCGTCTCGGCAGAGGGCTCCATTCAAATTGTTGTCACCGGCGGTCAGCAAGGTATTTTTAAAATATAAGCATAATAAATAAATTTATTTATTTGATTTTTCCACGGAAAAGGCCAACAAATTCAACAAGCAGTTGCTCTAGTATCACCGCGAATCGAAAATCAACCAACTCAGAATATTCAGAGTTTCGAGAGTCAAACTCCAAGTACCTCGGGATCTCATTCCTCAATGGTACGTTAATTTTTTTATTTTAAAAGTTACAATAAAAACAAGATGGGTCTGCAAACGGCGTTGCCATTTCCAATAGCTCCGCATAGATTAGTACCCACTCCGTTGCAAGGGCATTAGTGGCACTCTGGCCGGCCAGAAGGACATCTTCAAAAATCACAAGTAAATCGATTCCGAGCAATAACGACTCAAGACAACATGAAGCCGCAGTTCTGAAAAATGGACATTATGGCAGTCCGGCCGACCATGAGGACATTCCTCAAAAACGCAGAAATCGATTCCGGGCAAGAGAGCAAGAAACATGAAGCCAAGTTCTGAAAATGGACATTTTGGGACCCGGTCGACCAGAGGACATCTTCAAAACATCAAGCAAGACCAAAACGAGTCAACGACATACATGAAGCCATATTCTGAAAAATGACATTAGTGGCAGCCTGGCCGTCCATGACGGACATTCCTCAAAAATCATCTATAGCAATCGATTCCTGGTCCAATCCCGAGTTCAACGATACCCATGAAGCCATAAAAAAAAATTTGTATAAAAAGGACATTTTTGCACTCAGGGACGGTCCTTCGAGGGTCGTACCTCAAAACAAAATACTTCTTGCACAACTAGAGCCAAAACCCGATCTTTAGCTACAAACCCGAGCAAATCCGACCAGCCGTTCTTAGATATCCGCCCACTAAGATCGTAAGAAAGAAGAAAGTGAGAAGTGAAAAGTAAGATACTAAATGGCCTAACTCCTCGTAGGACAACCATTTCAAATCTTTTTCCCAGTTTGTAGGGTTTACTAGCCTATCATTTAGAAAGTTTTATATTCACAATTAATTCTTCACATCGAAAACAGGTTTAAAAACCAAAATAATATATACGGAGCTATAATTTTTCATTTAATTTTCAAAAGGCACAGCCAGCACAGGTTGGGACACATCAGCAGGCATCAAGTAGCACGGTTACGACAACAGGCTCCCATAAAAGGCCTCGCGACGAAGAGGGTGATAGCTCAACTTCGAATGATGAGCAGTCAAATAAGTCAATTCCTCAGAAAAGAACGCGCATTCAAGAGGGCGTTTTCCAGGGAGTTTCTGAGTCGGGTCTGGAAGTCGAGTATCAAGTTCCAACATCATCGCAAAGAGATCAAGATGGTAATTACACGGACATTATCTTATTGAAATTTATACATGTATTAATTTGAATATTTAGACCAAGAAGATGATGCAATAGTTTTATCGTCCGAAGATGACGATGATACGATGCCGGATGAGGGAAATGCCGAGGGATTTGAGAATGATGGAATGGACACTGGATATAGCTACGAAATGGGACATCAAGAGATGGAAGAAGGACCCGACATTGACGACATTCAATCGAGTGCCAACAATGAAGTAGAAGTAGAGGACTTATCTGAGGTTCCTAATCAAAGCTCTGCTGCCATTCGACAGAGTAGTCAATCCAGTGAACCGTCTTCAAATGAAAGATTATCGTCAAATCAACAGCAAATTCAGAGCATTTCCAGTGGAACAGGAAATGGTAATGGAAACGAGGCGGGACCATCGACTTCTTTAAGTCCCGCAACAATTTCTCAATGGCGACAGTCTCCAAATGCTCCCACCTCTCGCCAACAAACACAGCACTTGACATTAATGGGTCAGACTTTCGACGATGCTTCAGACGATCGCATTGTTCCAAGCACTCCTACTCTTTATCGATCGCGTAACGATGCTTTTTCAGAAGTCGTGTCTTCGCCTGCACATGCACAAGTCCCTCATGCTGCTGCACGCTTCACGTTTGGCGAATCAACCTCTTCCACAACAACGGGCGTTCAAAATCGTCCTCTCGCCGAAGGCATGGACGATACTCGAATCGATTTATCGGAGGAACATGGACGGGAAGTCGCCACTACAGGCCACACCGTTCCAAATATTCCGCAGCAATTGACTCAACAATCCAGTGAAATTCTCATTAACGACTCAACCAGCACTAGCTCTACATCATCTAGCATTTCAACGGTTATTCAACAAGACATTGATCAGCCAGTACCCGGTTCGAGTACAAGCAATCAAGAGGAAAGTCAAGTTCCAGAAATTAGTATAACAGCAGATGAAGGTAAATAAATTTAAATCTTTACAAAGCATAGTAAGGACGCGCATAACGTGCGTGTATTATTTTTCAATAGAGTACTAATGTGCTTTGACATCAGACCAAAAGAATAATCCCAATAAGGTTTCTGTTAATTGGATGTCGATTTTTTTTCTAATAATTTTTGATAATTATCGATAATTATTGCTCGTATTTTTCATCGATCTTTAATGTAAGTGTTGTGCAGTGATAGACAGTAAATGAATGTACTCGAATGAAATTGACATTTTTTCGAGAATTGAAAATTTCACATATATCTCACTTATGCAACAGTACATAAAAATTGGAAACTTTAACGATTTGAGGGCAAAGTGATAAAGCGATAGTTATTTTAAATAACTATAAATAATAATTAAATTTTCTGCTTCTCAAGATACCGACGAGGGAGGCGATGACGCCGTCAGTTCCGAAGGTGAAAAGTCGTCGACAACAACAGGACTCGTAGAGGTATTTTTGAAACTTGAAATACTCTTCCATTTTATATATTCAAATTTGATAGGATGAAACAAGTGAAGCTGATGTTTTGGAACAACCTCTTGTGCGTACAACTCGATCAGGAGGAATGGGTCCTAGAGGAACTTTAAGCTCAAGCCCACCGCGAGGCAGAGGTTTCAATCGCGGACAACGTGGAAGAGCTCCAATTATTTGGAATCAAGGTGATCTCATGGACCAGCAAGGATGTAAGTGGGAATTTTTTTTAAAAAATCGTTGACACATAATTGAATGATTTTTTTTTCAAATTAAGTATCTCCAAACCGAAATAATCAAGCAATGTTCGCGAGTCCTCGAGGAAACACTAGCGGTCGTGGTTCTCGCGCACGCGGTGGCCGAGGAAGAGGCAGTCCAAACTTTAGTAATACAATGCGCTTTTAATACATTTATCAACGCTTTTATCAATTTTTTTCACAGATTAAGAAATCGTTAAATCCGCACAAGTGTAAGAAATCCATCATCAAGAATGTATAAAATAAAATGAAATGAAATAGTATGTGACATTAAAACTAGTAAATTTTATTTCTCCTTACAGCTTTAAAATTATTTTTTTAACCTATGAGTCTCATGTTAAATAGAGATATTTTTTATTCATTCATCAATACAGTGAAAAGAGCTAAAAGAATAAATGTATGAAATTGTCGTCATTAAAAAAGTACATGAAGATGATTTTCCATTCCACTCCATTCAAAATACTTTAGAAAATGTACTTTTTGTCAAATGAAAAGAACATGCAGATGATTTTTAACTTAAGTACTTTTGGTTGATTACACGATTGAGCACTTTCAACTCGGTTTTGTCGATTGATAATGCTCAACAGAAATATGTTTTCCCCAATTATTTTTATATTCACAAAAACAGTCATATTTCCATTTGAAGAAAAGAAGAAATGGAATGATTTATGAAAAGGAAAACGAAAAAAATACTTGTGGCAGATCCCATCAATAAAATTGTAAAACATAAAAATTTCCCTCGCAGAAAAATATCTCAATGATAGCTCCTCTTAAGATGGATATTAAAACCACTTTCGAGCATAACAAAAAAAAAGAGTCAACGACTATGTACAATAACAATACATTTTGATCAATTTACAGTGCGGCAATAATACACAATACCATAAAGAGCCATTGAATTATCATTATTATGTTGCTATAGAAAAAAGTGATTTATCCCTTGGGATATCAATTTTATTTTTGCTTCTTTTACTGCTGTTAGATGAAATGATAAAATTGAATGGAGTTTGAGGATAATGCAAATGACGCACTGTATACACATATTATATATATTTATACACGGGTGAATAAAAAACCATGGGCTCTCATATGCATTCCGATGATTAAATAATTAGACAGAAATAGAAAAATTTCTAATTTAAAGTATATTAAATTTGTAAAATCAAGAGTATCTGAAATTGGCAACAAGTAGTAGTACCCTTTTGTGCGTGCTTCACATCGCTTTTATTTGTACACAAAAAGTTGCAAACCTCGCGGCAAAACGAGAGCGTTGCGGAAGGGAAGCAACAGTGAAAATTTATGTTCGCAACTCGCGCGATTTTATCATCTCTCTCCCCCGCTTTTATCTACAAAAACAAAGTGATGAACAGCGGTAATAATTAATTATCGCCGTAATTAGATTTTAATAGCATTTCACACATACATTTATTGACTTTCAATACAATGAACATGGCGCATAGCGCTGTACTTGTTGACATCATTGGATATAACATAATAAAACTAATTATTTAAATAATTATCAAATAACTAAAGGAAAAATGCTTGGTATACGGCCTGAATTGTGGGTGAAAATCATGATGAAAATTTTCCGCGAAATTTAATATTATTTTACACTCTTTTCATGCATTGAGGCACGTTGTTAAACGCTAACCAACCAACCCTCAATGTCATTATTGGCTTTATCAATTAGCAAAAGAAAACAATTTCCTCCACCCAAACTCTGACCTACACTACATGTGTTTTGCCAAAATTAAATTGAGTTATGGTATAAATGAACAGAGGGGGAAATTGGGAATTGACTTTTTGTTCATGCGGTTTATGAACAGGTGATAAACTTATGTAGAAGAAATTTCTACCACAATTGCTGAAATTTCTCTCCGTCTTTTTACTTTAGTTGGTTTAAATACTTTTTAATTGTACGAAAAAATTTATATATAAACTTTTTCTTTTATTCTTGATATCAAATATTAGTTATTATAGACAAAGTCTGAAAATTTACACACTTTTATACACACCTCCACAATCATCGTCATGTTAAAAATTTCTGTAATTTCTTATTAAAGCCATGAAAACATACGTTATTGACGCAATATTTGATTCAAGCAGGATTTTTATTATTTCTAGATTTAGTTTAAAATGGAAAATTTTATTTTAAATTAAAAAATAAATGATTTTTGATTTTAAAATTTTCCCATGACAGCTTAATTTTTGATGAAAATTTTCAGCAAAAACTTTTCCATTAAAACATTTACCTTCAAATACCAATGACGACGATACGAAAATGGCAGTAAAAAATAAGGAACGACAAGTGAAACTTAAATTGTACGAATAATTTTTAATTGTTTCAATTTCGTAAATGGAATCGTTTTGGATTTTTCAATTGTCAAAGTTTTTACCGGTGCTAATTTTCCTCGTTGCTAGTTCCTCCTTAATGTGAACGAATTATATAAGGGTTGACTGCTCTCACTTTGACATTATTTTAACTCCAAAAAAGTTTACGCTTATGTTACAAGTTAAAAAAAATCCTATATTAAATGATGGGCTCGGTTCGATGTAATAAGCCACGATCATAAGAATCTCTTAATTTATTGATTTTTATCTTATTCAAATGTTCTCGACCTTAAAGTATATGTATAAAATCTTTTATTTATGTAGGAACATGAAAGTGACGCAAGAGTCTTTCATACAAAATTTAATTCCTGCTAATTAAACTCTTTGCTGTTTGTATCTGAATCTGCCGGCATCAACATCAACACTGCCTTCGTTTATTTATTTCCCACTCTCCCGTTTTCATTTGCCAGTACATAGCAATAGTAGATAGTAGTAAAATGAGAGAGTGTAGCGGGCGAAACCCCTTTGTGACATTTTCGTAATGCGAATTAAGTGCTCCTCCGCCATCGTCTCAAGGAAGCTTTTTCAGTTCAAGGACATCTTTGTGATGATATAAAATTGTTTTTATACACATAATCGTTATGTTCTCGGTCGGTCCCTTAGATGTTACAGATGTTTTGTTTGTCTTTTCGAAAGCGACAGCCGTCAGCTGCTGTGGATACCAAAAATCAATATTTTTAAAGCTTTTTAAAATATTTTTATAAATTTAAAATATAATTTTTAACCGCAAATAAATAAGTAACATCCGAATATTCATTGCTCAAAATGTTTATCAAACATGGAATGACACGATCTTCTACGTTTCAAAGTCTTCTTGCTCTCATCCGCGATCCGAGACAAATAAATTGCAATTGTATATAAAATGAAAATTCCGCAGTCATTACAAACACATTTAAGGTCACTATATCAAGCAAAAAGAGAGTGTTTGAAGAATGCAAAGAGAGTGAAATTTAAAATCGTCTAAAAGTGCATAGGGGGTGTTTGTGAGGGTGAATTTTTCCATGTGGTGGTTCTATTAGGGTGTGCGTTAAAACACACACAAACGAAGAAAAGTTTAAGTATATGTGAGTCAATTTTCTCAATTTTTTTTTCAATTTTTTTAACGGTGCTACACTTCAGTTGACAATGACATCGGGTGAGATTGTGCACAAAAAGCGAAGCACTCGATATCTTTGTGTGCGCCACAAAAAAAAGAGAAGATATATGTTGAATTCGATTTTATATATCCCCAACGTTTTTCATTTCATACCATTAGCTTTCCGTGATATTTTTTATGCTTCTCTCATTCGGGATTCGTTTCAAATCCACACAAATCTCTCTTTTTAAAAAATTGGTTGCAACGAGAAGAAGAGAGAAAGCATGAAAATCAAGAAATAGGAAAAAGACGCTTTGGAAATAACGAAACCAAAGGAATTGGAAAAATTCGTAAAAAATTGCCACGCCTTTCAATAAATTACAACAACAAATATGTATATATGGATAGATTTTTACGCTTTTCTAGCTTATAACCGAAACAGGTTCAAGCACAAACTCATATTCTCAGTTAGAAGAAAAAACATAGAGTTAGAGCAAAAAAATGTACATATTGAAATATACATGCTGGGTAAAGAAAGAGTGAGGGAGCTTTCAATCTTCCTCTTGACTTTAGATTACGATATGCGGAGGATATGTATTCTTTTATGGGTTCAATACATATATGTGTACATGGCGATGGTGATGATGATGATGGAGAGGGAGGAGAAAAAAGGGGGCAGCTGCCATAAAAAGCGATATTTTTGAAATGAAAATATGTGAGAAGCTTTGAAATGCGGAAAAAAGAAAGAAAAATAAATTGGTTGATTCTCCAACACACGTTTTTTCTCGCTTCCATATTATACATGATATGAATTATTTTTTGTTTGCTATAACGCTACAACGACAAATACAACAAGTATTGGCAGATTGGCACCATTATTTTTGTTAATAGAATTATAAAAATTAGTTTCAAACAAAAACTTTCCGTTTTAAATCTCAAAATTAAACTTTATCTCATCATCAAAATATTTTTTTTTTCTTTTCCAATAATTGACCCTCATATTGAAAGCTTAATATGAATTTGGATGTTTATGAACTTTTTTCTTTAATAATAAAACGAACTAATGCATCTTGAACACACACACATAAATAAAAAACCGAAAATTATTTTCCCCTTACAATAGGGGAAAATCATCGCATACATATAAAAGTGGCACTCACACTTTTGAAAAAGAAAACTGTTGGAGAATTTCCGATGAACATTTACTAAAATTGACAGAAAATTTAAGTCAATGGTCCATGCAGCAGCAACATGCTTGTGTATATTTTTCCATCGGTTAACTTGAATTTCATCACACGTTAACCAAAGGAATTCCTTCCTGTCATATTCTTAGCTTAAAAATTAAAAACCTTCAATTATGACTGAGTGACTTCAAAAATTAACAGATTTTTTTAATGCATTTTTTGTATGCGTAAATTATTAAATGAAATGTATTTTGTTCAATACCACAAACCACAATAAGTGAAACGATAATGAAAAATTTCATCCTCAACATCCGAAATGGATAAAATTGCATCATTAATGCAACATAAAATTCGACCGGAAAAAGCATAAAATTATAACAAATGACACTATATATGTTTCGCATGAGATAGAAATTCAAACAAATCTTTGCAAGTTTCATTTTTCACAATTATGTTTTCGGATCAGTTTTGTAATTTAAAATTTATTTTCTTTTCAACTGCAAATGAAATGTCACTCAATAAAGAAAAATTCCAATAAAGTTCTCGAGATATTTTCACTTCCATGGAGTCTATAAAAACAATAAAAATTTATATCTTTTCACTTTCTCTTCTCGCATTTCTTTCTAACAGCTAGGATACGTCCCACTACATAACATTAAACACGAGACATGAGAATGAAGGAATTACAAATAGAGGCATAAGAAGCACTCGGAAATTATACTCGTTTATGCTAGAGTGGGAAAATTTTCATCATTGATGAACATAACCCATACATTAATTTTAAAAAATGCTTCAATGAGTTTCAAAATACTCAAAATCATCTAATAATCGTTATCATAAAACATTAGTTTTATTCTCTTTCCCAAGCAGAGCTATTAAAAAACTAATTGAAAATTTTTGTCAAAGATTCCTTACGAACGCGTAAATATTAAGCTTTTAGTTTCATCAAATGAGTAGGGAGAGGGCATAACTTTCAATTCTTGCCATTTAAAATTGAAAGGGTAAAATAAGTCTTAAAATTATTTTTGTCAATATATTTAAAATTTGAACATGGGACAATTTTATTTTTATCAATAGTAAAAAAGTCAGAATCTAGAATGTAGCTTATTTATTTGAAAAAGAGGAAAGTTGCAAATAGGCATAGTATTATTTTTTAAAACACTGTGTTTTCTGCAAGTACAACACATGATAATGACAACAGTAATGACATGATGTGTTGGAGGCATTAATGATATTTTGTCAACAATGTTTTCGACTCTTGACTTCACCCTCTCACACTCTGGCACTCATCATAATCCCTTCCAAACATACTTCACTTACGTTATCATGAAGTGCAAGTGTGGGAGAAATAATTGTCATACTTTAAAAAGAACCTTATATACACGTACGTAATGATTAGTTAAGTTAGAATAAAATCGATGTTAAACTATTGGCGTAAATTTTTTTCAACAATTATTATTATTTTTATTATGTTTGCCATCCCTGCCACCCTTAAATGTGGATAGAGAAATAGTAATGTAAAACAAAGCCTTGAGAGTTGTTTACATGATGGAAAAAATTTAAGTGCTATCCACTACGGGCTCTTCCAACAATTCTGATTTTTTCAACTTCAACAGCCTCTTGCAAAATGAATAGAAATAAAGTTAAAAATTTGTCTCTCTTCTAAATGTTGCAGCATGGTGCGAAAATTAAAAGAATCCTTCAAGTCGAGTGCTTTTCACCACTCGTACATTTTAATGAGTAGTTTTGACACTCTTGGACGACGACTGTTGCTATACAATCTTCACATTTTTCTATTGTTGCATTCCCATTCTTTCTCATCCCTCCATAGAAGCCACTTTTTTATGTGCACACACAAGATTCTTTTTCCCGAAATTTTCTTTTAATTGCTGTCGCTTTTAAGGGGTTTCGAGTTGATTTTCAAAATAACTTTATTGACCTTCTCATTTCCATACGTGCATTAAAGATTCAGCAAATGCTCGCTCAACGAGCACGTGATCAAAGACCGAAGATAAAAAATTAACTCGATAATTTATGTTTGAGTAGGGTCACCCCTTAAGAGAAAACTATATACATAGTATAAAAAATCCACCCCTAAATAGATGAGGACGGAAAAATATATGTCGATTCGTATGGAGGGATGTTTTTTGTGCTCATAAAAAATATCTTTTGAATATATCGAGCCCAACCTTTTTTTTGTGAACGCATTTCCAATAACATTTATACATGTGGTATTGATTTGAGTTTGCGTGGTAGAGTGAATAAAAAAACTGACTGTATCGATACTTTGTACTTTGATACACCCACCAATCGAAGCGTTTTCCGAATAACTATACGATTGATATGGAAGTGAGCGAGACCCGTTGAAAGCAATGGGGGTGTGAGTGCATTGCGATGGGGTATAAGGGTGTGATTTAAAGGAACAAGCAAGTTTAGTATGACTGAAGTGAGATGGAAGAAGTTAGCTTAAAGCAAATGAGATGCGTAAATGGTATGAATTCGATTGGAAATTTCTGTCAAAATAATTAAATTAAATAACAAAACATAAAATGGCGAGACTTTTACAAATTTTGTATTCTTTTATTTTTTCATTTCACAAATTGCAAAGATGATTCAAAAATATAATTAAATTATGGTCTCATTCGTGTAAGTGCCCTTCTTTCCAAATTTGAATTTGTTCTGCCAACGACAGCGACATTGAGCTACCTACCGCGAAGCAAAGATACGGAGTCGTAAAGCGCAAAAATTTCATAACAATAAATTATCGAGCCAGAAAATCTTTATGGAAGATGCATTAAAAGAAAAAAAAGTCACCATAGCTGCTTCCTCGTAAAGTATATATACTGTGGAAAAAATCTTAATAAAAAATTCAAACAGATATCAATCATGTCTTAACCTCGGGACACAATTTAAAAATTAGAATATTAAAGCGTCCAAGGAAAATTTAATGCACTTCTATTTTAGTGAAATTTTCTTCTATATGCTTGTAAGTTACTTAAAATTTACATTGCCAGAGAACTGTTTTTAAAACAAAATTTGTTCGGGAAAAAGTTTTGGCGGTTTTAGCCCGGAAAAGGTTAAATTAGAGGCACGTTTGTGCGAATAATTTCAACCGTTTTCAATAAAAATTTATTGTTAAAGTTTCCTTAACTTTTGTCTTCACTCACAAGTTTAAAATACTGGGAGATAAAGATGAAAGAAAGGTGGTGGCAGATGAAAGGTTAAAATGAGAAGGTATTTATTATCGCCTTTCCCAACATCCACAAAGCATAGCAATTCCAATTATATTTGGCGAAAATTTGTATACCAACCTCATGATCATCGGTATGAGCAGCGCTGTAGTAAAAACATATCCCTTAATTCCAATAATATTTTAAATATTTTCGGGGTGAAATTTCCTCGAAAATTTATTGTAAATGAAATTTTTTCTTCTATCATTTTCTCTTTTTACCATTTCTGGCAGTCAGACTGAATTAATAAAAGATCAAAGCATCATTCTGACTGTGGATGAGATGTGCCCTTTCCATAGAGCTCTATGTGTCTATTAATCCTCTAGCTCGGCATAAATGGATTTAAAAAAGAAAATATTTACGACTCTGATGTAGTTTTACAGCTTCTAGAAAATTATATCGATTTTCGCTATAGGATTGAAAGATATGAAAAATATTATAAATGTATTGAGAGTGGAAATTTTATTTTCTACATAAAAAAGTTTATTTATGCAAATGAAGGGAGAAATGGAATGGAAACGAACATTGTATTTATATACGTTTGATAATTACATTTCACTAGGGATTCAGCCGTTGTCTCTAAAAATGTACATTTTTTCCTGATAGCACAAATAATTAATAATATTTAGGATACATTTTTTTGCTGCAGTATTGCCTCTTCTGTTCATCTTGCTATTCAATTAGAAATTATGGATTGGATTTTTCTGAGGGAACAGTAACGGATTGAGAATTTTTATTGATAAAAAAATTAAATTAACCGAGGGAGAACCGGTTTAACACGGATAAATTTTATCATCATTTTTGTCCCCTTTGTCATTAACATTGCATTCATTTTTAAAAATGAAATACATGTATATAGATTTTTTTATATACAATGTTAAAACCTTAAAAAGATAAAAGAAATAGGTTCAATCTGTAAGAAAAAGAGCTTGAAGGGTTAATTTCTTCCACTTCCATACCACACATTCTTTTTCGACCTCAGCCGAGATTACAAACATTTTTCACATATTTTCTTCAAGTATCTCACAACGTATAGTAAGAGCATAAACACTTCTCTTTCATGCACATTTCAAGACTTTCTTCAAATGGATATGAGAGAAAGCCTTTTGTCAAAATACACGAAGCATTTTTTGCCAATCTTACGTTTTGTGCGAAGAAGAAATAAAATTTATGGACCTTTTCTTATTATTAGCTATTCTGTTGTTTCAAAAGATAAGTTATAAGTGTTGTGTGCTAACCAGACAATTGTAGCATGTCGGGAGAAATTCTAAAAGAAGTGCGAATAAATTTATTGGATTCACTTTTCCTCCTCCTAAAAATGCTTTATAATGATACTATTAAGCCGCCACACTCTCACTGTCGTTTTGTCTATATTGTTTTGCCATAAATTTTTCATCCTCTCTCTTTTTTTCATGCTCTTGAAAACCACTTAAGAAACTTTTCTTTCTGCAATCCATCGTCATCGTTGCTGGCGGTTGTGGTTCAACCCCTTAAAGGAAAAAATTTTAGGAATTCTTGCCTTTTCCTTTTCCATGTCATGACGAGTGACTCTGCTTTTACGAAAAGGGAGCGATATGGATAAAAAAGCTACAGAAGATTTTTGTCTATTTCAATGTTTATTTTTCTCTTAATAACCATCACTTGATTCTTGATTTATAGGAATTTTACTCTACAGCAATTTTTGATCCTATTTCAATATTTATTGAGAAAACATTCTTAAGATTCACTAGGTTTACTTGGCTAAAGTAATTTATCGAAGTGAAAAGTTTCGAGGCAAAGCTAAATTTATTAAATATATCGTGACCATTTTCCGGTGATAAGCTCTTGACAGCAATTGATTTACCACGATAGTCACGTGTTTACGATACGCGCAGAGGGTTCTCTTCATTTTGTCGTAAAAAATCATAATTTGACACGAAAAATCCACACACGACCAGAAAAGTAAGTAATATCACCATTAACAAAGTCAACGAGAACGGTCAGAGATAAAAGTGTGAGTCCATAAATAATTTTTATAACTGTTAAATATATAAGCAACGGATATGATTTAGTAAAAAGTTATGTCTACTCGTCTATAAAATTTTTGAATATAGTAGACAAACCTAAATTTTCATATAGAAAGCACAATTAGCATGTGCGACATTATGAGCGGCTGTGTGTAAATTTAATTTATTATTTAATTATCCTAAATCACACGTATTTTATACACACAGTGTTATATTTTCAAAACTTTCATTAGAAACCAGCGGTGTTGATCAAATAAAGAAATATTTTTTACTAAAAATTAAGGCTTGGCATCTTTTCAAAAAAAAGTAAACATAAGTGTACAGTGTACAGGTCAATGAGGGAAAATCCTTTTACATGAGTGAAAGCATTAGATTGGTGAGTTTGATAATGGAAGATTTATAGCTTTCTCCATGACATGTGATTTTTTAAAGCAACGGTTGACGAATCTCGTCTCTGGTAAATTTTTTTAATGAGTTACAATTTTGATTTTTTGCTAATTTTAATTGCGATACTTGAAGTCATTAAATTAATTTAGGTCAAATTAAAAAGTTGAGTGTTTAACATGGTTAAATTATTATCACGATCCATTTCAGTTTTTACAAAGTAAATTCGTAAATATATTAATTATTTAATATATGTTACTACACTATACACTTTATATGACCCCAAATTAAGCGCGCGATTTTGGATTTAATTAATTTTATTTTTCGACGGCACATGTGAAGAAGAATCATGCGATAATGAATGATAATTTGATATATGTGTTTTTTGGACATGCGATAGACAGCTGCATCGAGCACAACAGTCCGTACATACGTGACCTTTCCTATTTTATTACTTCTTAAATAACTTGTGAAAATTAGAATTTTAAATAAAATTTTTTTTGCAAAAATTAAATTCCTTTTACTCTCTTTCGCGCTCTTTCTCTCTTTCGTGCTCTCTAAGTTTACGCTCGCGTCTCTCTTGTTTACATTCCAACCCGATCAAATATCAAGCATAAACTTAACAGTATAAAATTAATTCAAGCGAATTAAACTGCTTATCACTCTAAAAATTTGATTTAAAAAGGTACATAAAAAGTCTAAACGCATGTCATTTATTATTTTATTGAATTAAACTACGTTAATTGTAATATTTCATTAGATTTCGAAATTTCAGCAATATGGAAAATAATTCACCGAAAATTGGCATAACATACAAGGGATTTGTTGCCAGCATAGATCGCTTAGGCTATCAGATTCGATTACTTGAGTTCCAAGAAGTTTATGAAGGACTTTTACATAAAAATATTTCGTTCAATCAAGATACAAACAAATTAATTTGCGGTCGATGTGTCAAAGTAACTGTTACCGCGATTTGTGACAAATTCATTGTGATTTCTTTGGACAGTATTGAAGAGGAAATGATTTACGAGAAAAATGAAACTAAAAAGAGAGACGACGAAACCAGTCGCGTTATTAGAATTTCAAGTCCAGACAGATACCAAGTTAAACAACTGTCTGGTACGTTTTCGTCTGTAAATATTAAGCTTAAAGAAGATCCAATTTACTTTAAAATGATGAAATTGAGTATTGGTTGTTCAGACACGATCCAGGGAGGTCTCTTTACGAGTGTCGTCACCATACCCGAAGGATTTATGCTAAGCAATGCCATTAGAATGAGATCTGAGCAATTTGCAGATTTCGCATCATTCTTGAATTCCTCGCATCCTGGGCTAGATATGCACAAGGGATGGATAACTGACATTTGTGAGCCTTCAAAAAGTAACATGCCAACACCACTACAAGTCGCAGAAAATCCTATTGAAATCTGGGGAAGTAAGAAATCAGCATCAAATATCAAAAAACAAAGAGAACTACTTCCAATATTTAAAGTTAGAAATGATTTGATTAGAGCCGTCCTGGAAAATCGCTTCCTTATCGTCCAAGGTGAAACAGGATCAGGAAAATCCACACAAATCCCACAATATCTGCTCGAAAGTGGTTTCGCTAAAGAGGGAAAAATTGTTTGCACGCAGCCAAGAAAAATTGTAAGTTAATAAAATTACTTAAAATTTAATTTAAAAAAAACTAATGAATAATAAACAGGCGACAATGAGTTTGGCAAAGAGAGTTGCAGAAGAGCAAGGATATGCATTGGGAGCTGAAGTCGGATACAAGTATAGATTTTGCGACAAAACTTCCAGCGCAACTTTGATAAAATACTGCACAGAAGGCACCTTACTGCGCGAATGCCTTAATGCATCTCATCTTAATAATTATTCAGTAATCATTCTCGATGAGGCTCATGAGCGAACAACAAATACTGATGTTTTATTTGGTTTTCTCAAGAAAGAAATGCGAGAAAGATCAAATTTACGCGTAATTGTCTCATCAGCTACAATGGAAGCAGAAAAGTTCTCACGCTTCTTCTGCAATGCACCAATTTTTAACATTGAGGGAAGAACCTTTTCCGTTGAGATGTTCTATCGTACTGTCAATATCAGTGACTACTTCAATGCCTCTCTTGCGACTGCAATTTACATTCATGCAACTTTTCCAAAACCAGGAGATATTTTGCTTTTTCTCACTGGTCAGGAGGAAATTGATCATGCATGCGATGTCCTCGAAAATCATAGTCGATTGATACCAGATCTTGTGGTGCTGCCAATTTATTCGGCATTGCAGTACAGTGAACAAGTAAAGGTTTTCAATTCGGTTGCAAAGGGCTTTAGAAAACTTGTCATTTCCACAAATGTTGCTGAGACTTCAATGACCATTCCGGGAATATATTATGTAATTGATGCGGGCTACACTAAGCTGAAGATGTACGAACCGAAATCGGGACTTGAAGTTTTGCAAATAATGCCAATTTCTCAAGCATCGGCAGATCAAAGAGCTGGACGTGCCGGCAGAACTGGCCCTGGAAAGTGTTTTCGTTTATACACTAAAGACTCGTACAAAAAGTTAATCAAAACAAGTATTCCTGAAATTCAGCGCTCTAATCTCACATCCGTTATTCTTCAATTTAAAGCCATGAATATAAATGAGATCACAAACTTTGAGTTTATGGATAAGCCATCGAAAGAGGTCTTGTTTATGTCCGAAAAACAACTATATATGCTAAACGCTCTCGACCATAATGGATATATTACTGATATGGGAAGACGAATGGTCGACATGCCGCTTGAACCGAATGAATCTAAAATGTTGATTATGTCAATTGATATGGGATGCTCTGATGAGGTGCTTACCATTATTGCTATGTTAAGCATTCAAAATGTCTTCTTTAGACCTCGTCGTAAACACGTTTTGGCAGACACAAAAAAAGCAGCAATGCAGTCGCCGATCAGTGATCTCATTACATTATTAAATGTCTACAATACTTGGAAATTAAACAACTATTCATCAAAGTGGTGCTCAGAGAACTTCATTAGTGAAAGATCTCTCAATGAAGCATATGATGTAAGACGTTTGTTGGTAGAAAAAATGGATCAAAACCGATTTGAAATTGTCTCGTGCGGAAAGAATTATGAAAGAATTCAGAAAGCCATTTGCGCAGGCTTAGTGTTGAACATTGCAAAAAAAACCGCTAAAGGTTTTAAATATATTACTATTCAAGATTCAGGAGAGGCATACATTCATCCTTCGAGTGCATTGATGAAAAGTAATCCACAGTGGTAATTTCTATTTAATTCGTTACTTGACAAAATTAAAAGCATTTAATTTTTTTTACAGGCTCTGTTATCACCTACTTACTGAGACCAAGAAGAAGTATATGCGTGAAGTAACCATCATTGATCCTATTTGGCTGAAAAATTTCGCATCGTCCATTTATAAATTTTAAAATAATCTGAAATATTACTTTGAGCCTTAAATATGTCGACATACATTATATGAGAAATAAATTTATTTTTCATTCAATTGAAAATTGAAATCCATATGTGAGTACGAGTGTGAAAATTTATCGCGGTTCGTGTGTAGTGTGGAGCGAAATTTAATTAAAATTTTATTTCGATTCCCATAATTATTGTTTGCCCTATCCTCTGTATGAGAGGAAGAACGTATGTATGTGGCAAAATTACAAAAAGGAAAGAAATTATATTCTCTTACTCAGATGTCAACGTGAAAATGAAAATTATCGGAAAATTTCGGCACATTTAAACAAACACTCACACATTGTTCTCCAAATGAAAAAATTTTCTGCGCAATAAATTTTAATTGTTGATCCTCTCTCTCTCTCTCTTTCTCTCTCTCTCGACGGTGAAAATTGTCGATACAATCTCGTGAGATTTTTAACACCCTTATCCTTTCCTCCTGAAGATGTGCACTTAAAATTCCTTTCTCCTTTTTGTAATTTATGTCACGCACTATATATATAGTTCGTCGCTTTTTACGTTTTTACTATATATGTTTTTTTACAGTGTAACATATGTGGAGGAATAAATTGTCATTTGGATTATGAGAATTGAAACTATATACATAGTCTTAAAAAAAGTCTTGCACAAAAATGTCTTTGGTGGTAAACATGAAATTTTACGAACATCACGATAATATATTTTAATATTTATGATATTTTCATAATTACTGCATCCAATCTCTCCCTACCTATCAGCAATTCGCTTTGCCTAGAATGTGTCCCAGATGATTTATCCCGATGATTTTTCTCGCGATGGGAGAGAAATGGAATGCATAAATTTTTATTTGTCGCGTGAGGGGTCTTTCATATTTTTTCTTAAATCTAATGATAAATTTATAAACGAGATGTTTGTTTGGTAAAATGGGCAATCAGCGCTAATGAAAAGGAAACAAAATTTGAAATGGAGGGTCAACTACATAGAAAATAATGTGATAAATTTATTCTGATGAAAAAAAGTCCTATAGGCTATGGATTGAATACATTCGATTTTTATTAATTAGAAGATTAGAATTTTTGAAGCACTTAAATTTTCGATTTACATGAGAATATAATTGTTTGAAATTCAATTTGAGCAAGACACACACACAAAAATGTATTCATCATACCACAAAAATCGATGAAATCTCATCGTCATTTTACGATCGCCGAGGGACCAGCATAAACATTCGATAAATTACTTGCTCGCGCAACAAATTTTCTCCTCAAACCATCGAAAAGTTTCTCTCTCATTTTCTAGCTTTTTAAATTTTTCTTTGTTAAAAAATTCATAAAGTAGCAGCGAAAGAAGGAATTTAAAATGCATGGAAATTTTTTCTTTTGACGTTCTTGTAAAAGTCGTAAAAATTCCCTACGCCCGATACGCGACGATACCAATCGCTAATTTATTATTCTGTATTCTGCTTTATTTGACAACACAATTTCCCGTACCAACGATTTTTTGTGCTCCTCTTGCACAATGATAAACTTTTATGTAATTTTGAATTATTGAGCTCTTTTACTTTTCGAGGTATAAGAAAAAAATAAATTATCGTGCAATATTTTACGGCAGATTTCGTTGCCATATAAATTTACACCTTAAATGATACACCGTATATATTCTATGAGTAAGCGCTCGCACACATATTGAGATGGAAAAGTTTTTCGATAAAAAGCAATAATGGTTTTACGATGAAACGATTATGGTGTAAATTTTTCACATGTTCATCTCATTGAGTGTTGAAGTTTCATTGACGCTCTGCTCTGTTCGGAGAAAAGTTTTGTATTAAAAAATATAATTTTTATACCTTGAATCCGATTGTAAGAAACGCGTAAGGATATTATTAATCCTCATTTATAGGTGGCCGTCATTTATATTGCCAATAAACTTTGATTTAAAAAGATATTTATCTCTTCTTCATATATAGAGATGTATTTCGAATTACATCAAGGAGATTGTGACACAAAAGAGTTTTTCCAATAGAGAGAAACATGAATTGGTAGGAGATTTTTCTTTATTATCCGTTTGTCTTGTGTGTGCACACTATGTTTGTGTGTAAATAATGATTACTTGCTTTTTTCGTCTTTTTTCATCATCATCATCATCAGGCCGTTTCGATATGTAAAGGAGTGGGAGAAGGTATTTTCTTTTTAATCTACTTTTTCCATAACTTTATTGTATATATACACATGTCCTGCTGATTTCGTGAAGCCAAGGGGAATTTAATGATTCTCAGACATAGCTTAATCCATCAAAGGTGATTGAACAATATGGTCTGTGAATAGAAACTGAAAGTGAATAATGGGATTATTGAGTTTTCCGTCCTGACCAGCATACATATGTATGTATGCTACGTTGTGATGGAATCTTCTTACTCGTTTTTATTGTATAATCCACTTATTTCATTTCGATTGAGTGCGTTTGAAAGAAAGAAGTTAAATTAATTAGGAGACATTTTTCTGTGCAGAGGCTAAACATTAAGGACATTTAAGTGGCACTATTAACATTGCAAACATATTAAATACTTTTCCTTTCTATATACATATATACACATATGAGCGAATGAGTATATTTAGAAAATTGAGGGTGGGTCAATAATAGTTGATTTATTACTTGAGATTTTGATTAATTACCGCCCAACAGCTTCTTCATTTTCCCTCTACATATTGAACATACATACATGCAGCAAGAAGTTTAATAAATAAATAAATGAAAATTAAGAATGTGCCATTTGGTAAGTTTGTATTCTTGTTTATTCTTTTCACATTCACACATCTCTTAAGAAATAGCTTGAAGGGATGGAGTATAAAAGTAATGAGCAACAATTAATTAACTGATTCGACTTTTAGAAAAATGCAAAATTATGTAGAAAAATGAATAATTATATAAAGATAATGTTGCATCTCATTATGCTCGATGTCTTGAACTTCTGCGATTCTTGCTTCAAAGACTTGAGTGCCGCCTTGCAGAGGAATTATGCATTTTTGTGCATTATTTCCCATTACATAGTACTGCATGAATTGAAAGATTTTTTTCAAGGTAAGGATCGTTCAAACTCGAGCTTTTTCAAATGAGACGAGTGTCTTTAAAAACAGTATCGCAGCTACAGCCAAAAAATTTCAACATTTCATTACTAGTGGAAGTGATTAGTGAGAGAGACGGCACTTTTGCAGGATCAAAACTGTATCAGCTCCGCGATGAGACTGGATCAATCACACTCACAGTATTTGCTGACAAAGTGTCGCTATTTCGATCATTGAGAGTGGGCAAAAAGTCCCAAATTACTGAGTTTAAAACTTTCGTACGTGGTAATGTAAAGGTGGTAATTCCAACATTATTCACGCGTGTGTATCCTGTTACTAATATGTAGTTTTTGTTTTATTGAGATATCTTTAATTCATAAAGAAAAGCCTAATTATTGTCTGAAAACTATTAGACTAAATGGTGAGTTTTAACGTATAAATTCAAAAAATTTGCTTCAAATTTGATTTTTGCTTCTCTTTTGCTTTGGAGACTTTTTTTAGCGTCATTTTAATTTTTTTTCTCGTCAAAAATACTTTAAATTAATTAGTTTGAGCAATTTAAGAGTGTTTTCGTTAATTAAATTTATTACAATCGGTAGATAAGCGGTTATTAAGTGTTTAAGATATGAACTTGAAGTGTGAAAATCGTTAAATATACGAATTAAAGTGAAAAAAAAATGTGCATACGAAAATGTATTTGAGTGAGTAATTAAGGAGTGTAGTAAGTGTGGAATGTTAAGATTGATTGTTAATTGAGACCGTAAAACTATCGTTCGCGTTCAATTAATGTTTCTGTGTATTTTTTGGATATTTTTACAAAATTTAATTTGAGCACGACATCCAGAGTGATGATAGAAAAGTTACCACTTAAATGCCTATTATTTTTTTTTGACTCGATGCATGAAAGTCGTTACAAATTGACCCTTTAATGACATTCTCGAGGGAGAAATTGAAGGACAAGAAGGAACAACGGAGTATTATGCAATGGAGACGAAACACAAAATCCAGTGCCCTGGATCTTCAGGAAGTGACTTCTTTAGCTTCGACGACTACGTTTACAAATGTTTAGGATCTCCATTAGCAAAGTACTTTTTATTTATATGATTAAAATTACTTTGATTGATTGATTGATTGATTGATTGACTAAGAGATAGCCGCTGAATTTAATCAGGAAAGACGCGCCCGTTTTTGTCTCCTTTCCATAGCTTGCGGGCTAGGCTGAGGATTAAAACGTAACCTTTGCATATTAACTTTAAAGTATGAATAACTTTAAGAGAATATATATTACTCTTTTGGCAGACGTCCCCTCAGGAATCGTCCACCGAGTAACTGCACACATAGCTCAAGTGAGAAATGCCGGCGATCGAATAACCTCTCTTAGAGTTTTTAATGTTAGTCATCATGGGACGCCCAGCGGAAAAAACCAATCAGGACGCCGTATTCCATGACGTTAAAATTTTCATTGTGAATTCACAATTGTGGGTTAGTTAACTGAACCTTTACGATTGCAGTTGTAATATATAAATCAAAGGTGGTTTCGACGGCATTGTATAAAAGTTACCGCCACTACAACCTTCCTCAGCCCTGACAAGCTGTTAGGCACTGGCCCACCCACAGTACAAAACTAACAAACACTTAACAAAATGGTCAAACCAATTTAATAAAAGTCTTGGTTCCACATCAACCTTCCTCCACCTAATCTAGTCGATTAGCATGGGTAGTACAAGTCTTAAAGCTTCGTCCGTAAGTGCTCACCACTTCCTTCCTCAACTGGTCACTAAGATTAACAGTTGGTTTTGTTGGATACCAACGAATACGATATCAAAATGTCATTAACTTGATAAAAATAACATTAATGTAACACCCCATATTTCTCCCTCTAAGTTAATTAAATTTTTCAATCAACTATTTGACTGAATCTAAGTTTCTTTTATTCAAAACAACTAAAAATTAATTTTTGCGAAAAACTATCCAAATGCGCTTATTTCCCCCTGTTTAAGTTAACTAAGTTTTCTCTATCAACTATCTGACTGAATCCCTGTCTCTATTCAAAACAATTCAAAAATATAATTTTTATACAAAAAAAAAACCACCCGAATGCGCTTATTTTCCCCTGGTTAAGTTAATTAAATTTCCTCTATCAACTTAACTGAATAATTTAAAAAAAATTAAATTAATATCAAAATAAAAATCTTCATGATACTGATGAAACTTGATGTTGTAGTTGAAGATGGAACACTTATAAACACATTTAAAATAAATTAACGATGAGAAACACACAAAAAACTGGTTAAATTAATATTTATTTGACGAGTGTTAAAATCGCGATGGTGTTCGGACTACTGTCCCATTTATATGATTAAAATTACTTTGTGAAAAAATTTAATTTCTTTCCAGGTACGATTTCTATAGCTAGACAAAAAAAGTAATGTGCTTGATCAGTGCTTTAAGCTTCTTCGTGGGAAATAACCTTGCTGTAAAAGCGTTATTCAAGCAATCGAGTGGGCATCAAAATATTCATGGATGTATTGGAGGTGAGTTGCATATGAAGGGGGGTGGGGATAGTTTTTGGAAGCGATTTGTATGCAAGCTAGCGTGTGTGTGCGGGTTTTTGTGAAATAGTAGGGTCTTGGCTTAAGTTTTAACCGGATGTATCCTAGTTACATTTTTCATCTTAGTAGAGTTTTCTCTCACCCGCAACACATATTAGATGTTTTCAAAGTTGTATCTAATCAGCTTTGCTCTCTTTTATTACAAATGAGTTTCGAGATACAAATTGAGATAAAATAACATAAACAACTAAAAAAAGTTTTAAATTAATGCACGCGGACAGCATCGAATGCGAGGAATCGTCATTAATTGTGAATACGGTTCTATGCTGATGTTATGAGGATGAATGCCGCAAAGGGACATTAAACGATGCATATGAATGAATAAATGGATGCAACACATGATACATGCTACTGCTGTCGCTATTTTGCGCCTCTTTCAATTTTATATCCGATACTTTTTTATAGTCAAACGCGCACGGTGTGCTATGTATGTACGGCTTTTTGTGATGTATCTAAAACCTGCTATTTTGCTTGTAAATTGATGCGATGAATGTGATGATTTACCACCTCATTCATATACACGCTCTGACGAATGCCCTTTGGTGCAATTTTTTCACACTCTCCTTTCATCCACACAAATCATTTTGCCATTTCGTGATTTATGGTGGTTTTTTTCGCTCCTTTCAACAATTCCATATTGAGTGCATTTATGGAGTGTGCAGATTAAAAATCCATGAGCTGCTTTCGTGAAAATTGTGGGAAAATGCAATAAATAATTCTACGCAATGCAACCCTTTACGCGTGTGATGGTGATTTATGGACACAGGAGTAGATTCAATTAAATCAAAATTAAGGAGGTATTTTGTAATGCGTGACTAATTAACTAACTTCGATTGAAATTAAATTTTTTCAAACTTGAAACAATTTCTAAATTCAAATAAATTGCAATTTTATCGTTCTGGAACATGAGTACGACTTTTGCCTCCGTTGTCCAGGCATTACTTTTCCTTTTATTCTGAAACTTTTTCTCATTGCTTTTCTCGTGTGTATTGTATATACATCGTCTTTTACTTGTGGAGGCAATAACTCTTTGCATCACACACCCTACCGTTTACCATTTTCTGCTTATTTTTACTGTCCCTTGACCTCTCTTTCTCTTTCTATCCTTAAATTTATGACATTAAAGAAACAAATTTTCTTTATACACTCTTAAGTTTTATTGATCAGAAACCTGTTACATATATATGAAAATTACAATTTTTTATTCCTTATTAAAGTGGCATTGATTGATTAGGAGATTTAACACCCCGCCCTTGCTCGCTGACTCTTGTACTCACCACTCACTTACCAATTTTTTCCGCTTCTACACTCACCCCTCTTTGACTGATACTGATGTATACATAGCTCGATGACGAAGAGGAAGTAGAAAGTTCAGGCAGTTAAATGAGGTGAAAGATAAAATTGAAAGAAAAATTGCATGTCATTTAAATATCTTCTCATTCTTTTGGTTCGTTCCCTGGTTATGTTCAGTTAGAAGGCGAACGAATTTTTATTATTTATTCTCATTCACTAAAGCATTATAAATTGAGGTGGCATTAATTTAGTTGAAAAAATCACTTATTCTGGCTCTTTAGGTGCCTTTAAAGATAATGAAATTTGCATTTTCTCCCTTTATACAATAGCGACCGTTCAATATACTTACATAGAAAAATTCGAGATGAATAAAAAAAATTGTCCGTCATTATTTTCATTTTCATTATCGCGACCTTTTCGAGCGAGTGTAAGGAAAATTTTATGTAATGGTATTTTTCAATTATATTGTTATTTCAATTTTATTGGAATGAGAAATCCAACGGTAAAAAAATGTTATCGTTTCCGCGGAAAAGAATACATAACGTATAAGAAAATGCACCCGACCCCTCCTTCGACACGCATAAGCTGAAAATGATCTTAAATTGATTATACAGCAAGAAATGGAAAGCAAAAAAATGATATCTAATATTTCATAATTATTCTAATGTCTCTCCCTCACACATAACACTCACAATCGTTCCTCGAAAGAAAATCTGTCAATGAAGGCTATAAATTTATCCAGCCGCTTCCCTCACTCACTCCTTCAAAACAACTATATATATACTGCGAAATGATATATTTTATTTGCAAAAAGAGAGAAAAATATAAAGACAAAGTTATGGATTTATTGCTATCTTAAAGAATTTCAATTAATGGGTGAGATGCCCAGACATTCCTTTTCTCTCAAAATTACAACGAAAGCCATCTTTTTCAACGCATTATATAATCTTCTCCTGTCATCGTGTATATCTGTTATCGCTGAATTATGGCGTCGGGGTACTTAACGGCAGAATATTGTATCAATTCAACATTTTCGTGAAATGGATTTATCTTAAAAACATTTCGATAAAGCCGTATGGAAATTAAGTAGTAATAAAAAGCAATGTGAAATGCTCATGATAATAATATTATTACGAATTGGAAAAGGACGCAACATTTGGTTGCGATACAACCAATAAATCATGTTTTCCACGAGCGCGGCAAAGTATTAAAAAAAGCATTATAAAATTTTTGCTCTCTTCAAAATATTTTCCTACTCAACGGTATAGAAAAAATATGGTCCATTTGACGCTAGCGAAGAGAAGCGGAATTGAAAATCCCTCATTCCAGATGCTGCACTCTGTTTACGAAACAGCAATTGTGGCAAAATCGAAATGGCAATTTAATGATCGTAAATACCATTACTTGAATGTGGCTAAGAAATACCTTTTAAAAAAAATTCTGTTTAAATACGGTGCTTGAAAAAAAAACGCAAACTTTGTAAGAATAAAGGGGCAGGAAACCACTTTATAAAAATAAGAAATTTTATTTGATTCTAATGAAAAAATTAGAGTTTTTAAAGCCAATATGCAGGTATGAAAAATTTATGAATGTTACATAAAGCAAATCAGAAGCTTTTATTCTGAAAAAATACAAAGTTAATGTTAAGTTTAGCATCAAATATAGTTTTTGTGAAGATTAGTCATATTTTGTGAATAAAAATCAAATATTTAGATTTTAAGCTATGAAACAGAGAATTTTAATCATTTTATTGAAGGCAATACATACTAATTAATTTTTACAAAACTTAATTTTTTATCGTTAAATTTATTACATAACATTTATAAATTGGTATTGGTATTTAACGATGTGATAGCTCTCAGGTATCTTTCGACCCTGGTCAGACGCAAACCAGCGCAGCTTCCGTCTTTACCGTAGTTCTCGCGTCAATATTACATACCATTTATAAATTAACATAAATGTTAAAATTTATGTGGTGCTTTCCCGCCCCTTGTAAGGATCTCTTTATCTCTGCAGATATTCTTGCAATTTATTTCCATTTGAATTTCTGATTTCCTTTTTCATCCATACACATGCATGAAGTTACTCGCTTTCAATTCTCTGTCGCATGTGAACGAAAAAATGTTGTTTTAGCGAAACAATTAAAAATTCTTCTTCTTATTGTAAACACTTGAATGTTGTTTCAAATAGACAATGAGGCTCACTCTTATTAGTCTAGGTTTTCACATATGTATATCTACTATGGTCGTAAATATTCGAACTTTCTGACAATCTTCTTTTAGACTCACACCTATAGCACCGAATCTCATCCAGTCCATTAAATGCAAAAGAGGAAATTTCATTGAGACAAAACAACAATGCAACAACCAATTTCCTCTCTTCAATATCCGCAGTGTAATTTGGCTGCTGTTCTTTTGTGAGTTCTTCTTCTGCCTAGTTTCAAATGCCACCAACAATTCTCTCTCTCTCTCTTTCTTTATGTACGGACAAACTTTAGATTAAGCATATAAATTTCGACTCTCAAGTTAAGTTTCAGTTTCGCTTTGGTCGTTTCAATTTACACTCCATTAGTAATACTCCTCTAAATTGTCTCACAGTTATTTCCTTTTTTAAAATTTCTGTTAATATCAACGCTCAGATTTAATGATGGTACGAAGGGATGGAAATTTGACAGCAAAGGCGAGCGAGAGATGGGTGTCGAGCAGCTTATGGAGCAAAACAATCAAATTAACAAGGCGAAAAGAAAAAACCAGTGTTTAGCGATAAAAAATAACGATATCAAATTTATTTTTAATTTACACTTTCTCTAATCAATTTTTAATTTTTATTAAAGGGAAAAATCTCAAAATTTTGTTTCGGTCGTTGAAGATTTGCAGAAAAGAAAACTTGGATAATGTAATTATACAAAGAGTACGAGAGGAAATATCAATTTGAAATAAATAGACTATAACATTTTTTTCCTTCTCTCTTCACTGACGAAGAAAACCGGGGTAGATGATGATGATGTGCTGCAAGGAAAATACCATAAAGGAGCGTGGCCTTATATAAATGTATAAAAGATAATTACATGGAAAATTCAATTTTTATTTGATTATCATTTTGCTTTTGCAACTTGAACGATAATTTTGAAAAGAAGCAATTTTTCGAAAGTTAGAGCTGATATAAAACTATATGAAATTTTTTTATAAAGACAATTAAAAATAACTTTTGAATTGTTCAAATAAATTCTTGATATTGCTCTTCTAATTCGATGCCCGTCACATTCTTTATACTAATGTTAAAATTATGAAAAAAAAATGCTAAATTTTATTCTTTAATTAGACTCGCGAATTGGCTCAACAAATTCAAGCTGTAGCAACGGAATTTGGCAAACGTCTTGGAATCCGCAATACATCCGTCTTTAGCGGTGCTCCTAAGCGTCCACAACAAAATTACTTGAAGAGTGGAAGCGAAATTGTCATTGCAACTCCCGGTCGACTCATTGATTCCTTCAACAAGAGACAACAAACTTGAAACGTACAAGCTAGTAAGAGATAATTAATCTTAATTTTTTATTGGAATTAATCTAAAATAATTTTTCCACTCGATGAACATTTCTTCGTTCCGCATAAAAAAGTGATAAAAATTGATTTTTAGATCCCTATATTTTTTTCTCGGTCCCTCGAGTGACTTTTCTCCTTCATCTTAAAATTTATTCATTTTCCATCACGCTTCATCCCCAGTGCCCACCTCTAAGTATAAATTTGCATTTTTTTCGTGTAAAAATTAATCACAAGAAAAAAATTAATTTTCTTCGAGTAGTAAAGAAGATGAGGTGAAGAAGAGTGTTCAATATCTTAAGACACAACGAGTGAGATGAACAATGAAAACATATCAAATAATGTTGGGGTCGAACGGAAGATTGTAAATAAGTAATAATGAAGGAGAGGGGAGAAGTTAATGCAAGTCCTAAAATAACCAAAACAACCTTTAACACGACGAATGAATTGAGATGTTATGATGAAATTACCAGTTTGAGGGTGGGCGTTAGCTTATAAAAAATGTGAAATTGAAACTTTCTTCAAAGAATTTTGTAACTTCAATTAGACGCTTTCTCGCGTTACACTTAATTTCCCCTTGTTGCTCATATTTTATACTTTACGCGATTAAGCGATAAATTGTTTTTTTTGCGAGAGTTACTTCCTGGAATGTGTCTTGTCATCGATTTTTCATATACACCATAAATAATAAATGGCAATAAAATTAAAATATTTTACGAATATTAAATTTAATTTTATTGCCCATATTTGCCGAAATTATGCTTCTTTTGAGACATTTACCATAGCTTAGCGATGACTTTAATAATTTAATGACTTTTTTATACAAATTAATGACATTCAAAATTGCTTGTGTTCCCTCTACATCTCTTTCTCTATTATAGATACTTCTTATTTTTCGGAAGCAAGACTAAATTCTTCCGCACAAACAAAATAACATCGCAGTCTATTTTGTGCCATGATCTGACAATACCCTGTTTTGGTGGTAATAAAATACAAATGCTGCCGAATTTGTCCAGTTGTTTAATTTGTTGCTAATTTATTTTTACATAAAAGTTTATTTTAGAAAACTAAAAAGTATTTGAAACACTTCCTTTGTTTGTCTTTCAAATACTTTTTGTTTGAAAATTTTAGCTTTATTAATTAAGGCAAACCAAGCAAAAGAATGGAGCACAGATCAAACGCTAAATTTCAAGGAACAATCCGAATATATAAAAAATTGTAAAATGGTTTAGGAGTTTTTTAACGGTTGGCATGGGAAGTTTTTGATGATATTTTTAATTTTTGGAGAGTGGCAGAAACTATATCTCTCGATATCACTGTCATTTTGGCCATTGAAGCAGTTATGATGTAAGGAAGAGAAAAAACTTTTCATTACTTTCACACTAAAACAGGCAAGTGAAATTATATAAAATTGAATTTTTGGCTCACATGTGAAATTTGTTGGCACAAAACTACAAAACTCGTGACAACAATCCAGTTTTATTAATTGAAAAGTATTTTGGCGGATGCATTAAAATATGTAAGGGAAAATGTTCTGAAAGCAATCAGCTAAAAGCGCCCAGAAGTTAATTGGTACAATTTTGCTACAAAGTTATATATTTATTACTCACAAGAGTAATTGAAATCTAGAGTCCAAGCGTGTTTATTGACAAAGAACTATGAGCGGAGAATATGGAGACAGATTTCATTTAACGTATAAACAAATTTATCCACTTATCCGTAATCCCTAGCATTTTGTTGAAAAGTGTCATTTTATTTGCGCAGAAATTTGTCTCATTTGGCTTAGCTTCGCTTGTGATTTATTTTCATTTTTCGCTGCAAACTCCTTACAAGCAATTCTGAAAAAAAAGTATTTTCATGAAATTTAGAAAGAAATGTTAAAGTGGTTTTATTACCTAAAAAGTGTCATTTCCATCAAAAACATAAAAAATATCAAAATATCCCTTTTTGACTTCAATGAAATGTAAATATGTGTTCATGTATCCTCGCCTCGAGCAAATTCGTGAAAAGCTCTGTTCTTAACCTTACGTTACATTCATGAACATTTTTGTTAAAAATTTATCTTGGAAACAATTAAAATTATTCAAACATTTGTAATTTTACTCACTAAAGAATTGGATCAAAGAGAATTTACGTATGTAGAATGAAAAAAGGGAAGAGTTTTATTGGAATTTTTTAAGAGTTGAGAAAGGAAGGAGTTTTGAATTAAAATGCACATGGCAGCAGCATGACAACAATTTTTGTCGGTACCATCGGTCAAAGTTACAAAAGAGCAAAGTAAATATTAATTTAAGAGTCAGAGAGAGTTTCGAAGAGTTTAATTAATATTTAATTACTCAATTTCTACCATCGTTAGCAGCTCATTTATTTATTATTGGCTCTAAAGTCATAGGCATCCTCAGCAAACAGAAAATTTAATGCTTACCTAACTGCTCAACTTCTTTTGATTCTCCAGAAATGATATTTAGGAAGTATTAGCAGATGTAAATTGTAATTTACAGTCTGTAATCTAATGTTGTATAAACATAATGTGGACAATTTGATTTTATGGTTTTTCCAGAATCATTCAAGTATAGACTATATACTTTAAAAAAATCGTTATAACAATTTTATATCTGGCATATTTTTAAGATGTTTAAAGGGGTGGGCTTTAGAAATAATTTAGTAAGAAAGTTTTTCAATATTTTCCTAACATCAACTTATAAAATTTGTGTGTTCGAAAGAAATTTTTAACTTTCCTGTATTGATTCTTGTGCAGGCGATTTCAACATGAGAGCAAGATTTTTTTTCTTCTTATAATTATAGTAGTTCTGAACTTCTGAACTGTCCTAGTCAGTGTTACTTTTGAAAATGAATTTTTCATTGAATCCGGACCCGAAATATCGCAGATGAATATAAATTCATGTGATTCCCACATTTCTCTTTTGTCGCTTCTCATTCTCTTATCCTTTGCTTAATGATTTTTAGGGATCCTCACGGGGTCCCCGTTGTCTTTCCCCGTCCCCGTCCCCGGATTTTTGACGGGGAATCCCCGGGGAAAAATTTAGTAGTAAACTTAAGTGAAAGACAAATTTTGAGGCTAAAATATTTGAAAAAAATTAATTTCAAAATATAAGTTTTCCATTTCTAAATAAAACATCATCGACGTATATTGATTGAAGCTCATAATAAAATCAAATAATTGAACAATTTATCACAAAAACTACAAAAATTACTCAAGTATAGCCTATTTTAATTTGCAGAATTAATTAATTCTAGTTTTAAAAATTTATTGGCGGTTGTCAGAAATCTTCTTTTAATCATATCTTTAAGTGTTTTTAGTTTTTTTAAAAATACTTTAATTACAGTTAAAGTTATGAAAATATTATGAACAAAGGAGAGTTTCAAAATAGACATGTGGTGATGGATAAAAAAATTAGAACGAGAAATTTCTTATTCAGCGCTTGATTTTCTTTAATTAATATTAAAAATAATTAACTTCACCTAAAGAATGCCTAAGTTTTTTTTATTTCAATTTTCAAAGTTTTTTTAAGAGTCAGTAATAGTGTAAACAAAAAACTTTGAAAACATAAATAAAAAAATTAACGCATTCTTAAGATGACATTAACTTTAATATTAATTGGATAAAAATGAATTGGAAAAGTATTTTTAAGAATTTTTAACTTCAATATTTATAGGGAAAATCAAGCGCTGAATAAAAAGTTACTAACTCTTAAAATTTTTAAATCGTGTGCATTTAATTTTTTTGCCATTTTGCATTGTAGTTTTTGCATAAATGAATTATTATTTTGTGACATTATTTATTTGAAGTCTTAAAATGAAAAAAATCATATTTAGTCTTTAACTTTAAATTTTTTTAGGATTTTTGGGTTAAAAACGGTCTTTAGTTCGTCCCCGTCCCCGGGGATCCCCGGGGAAGAGCGTTTTCATCCCCGGGGTCCCCGAAATCCCATTCCCCGGGGAATCGAGGATCCCTAATGATTTTCCAACAGCACAATATGTATATGAGAAACCGAACCGTAATGTTATTTAGTTTTAGATGTGAGAAATGTATGTGATGGGGATAAAAAGATGGCCAAAAAATAAATAACAAATGTGTCATTTTTAAGGTTTAACCAAAGCAAAATTAATTAATCAAAGGATTTTACTTCCACACCTTCGACACTCACACACAACTCATTCTAGTTCAGTTGATTTCCACACATATCGTCAGCTATCGTCATCATGGTGTGTTTGCAAAAGAAAATGCTTATATATTTGAGAAAATTGAGACCATTAGCTTCGAAGTTTCAAAACTGCTCAATTTTAGTGCTAGACAATAGTTTGGAATACGAGCAGTTAAAATCGAACAAGATACCATACCCCAACAATTTTACAATTTAATCGTTTCATCCTGACACAAACAGAGAAGAGTTGAATGAGGGTCAAGCTTACAACATTTAAGTTGTGTTTTTGGTTTTTGGAGTGAGTCGATTTGGGAATCGATTTCAAAAATGTTTTGATACATGTTGTCGAGTGTAATTGACCGTTCTCGAATAGATTATGGTCAATATGTTTTACCATTGAAATTTAGGTATGAGTGCTCAACAGTCCTAAATTGTGTTGTGTGTAAATATGAAAACGCTTCTTATATAAATGTTATTTTTTGTTTGACTTTGATTTATTCTGAAAATCTAATGCAGCATCATTTGAAATGCAAAACAAAAACAACGGAAATCGAGATAAAGTGTGAAAAATATATAAATGGAAAATCATATCACGGATTTTGCTCATTTTTCCCAGCTTGATTCTTTTTTCCTGAATTTGTCATCAAATTGTGTGAGCACATCATGTAAATTTATGCGCTTTTCTCCACGTATGGATAATGTAGATTATTCGTCAAATTTATGATGATTTTCCCCATTTTGCTTTAAAAAAATCACAGTCAAAACCATAGAAGATAGCAGGAGCAAATGCAGAACAACCCATTTCATGCTGGCTGAAAGCTAATAAAAAGTGTTGCAAATAAACGAGAAGGATTTTCATTTATGCACTTTCTTGACAGAAAACTGTGTATAGTATCATCGTTTTTGTACATAAAATTCAACAAAATTCTCGCTCAAAATTATTATACATCGAGCGAGGGAATTTCTTCAAGTCAATTTCCTAAATCAATATCCACACTTAAGAATCCACATTTTCACACTCCTATATAAACATAACGGCCAATACGGAAAAAAACTGACTTTTTCTCAAACCTCGTTTTGCTAATTATTTTTTAATATTTTAAGATTTGGTTATTAAATATATGCTTTTCCCGAGCTTTACTTTAGGATTTCACTTGCTTTAAAGGCAGTTAAAGTGCTTAAAATATTTTTATGTGTATGCACGTGTTTGATAATTTTTTCAAAGACTACTTTATAAAGTGGTAAAAAATATAATGATGATCAGGATCAAAAAGGTGTTCCTAACTTTTCATTTGGGCAATGATTTTATAAGTTTTATATCCAGTTCCATTCAATAGCCTCATTGCAATGATTCTAATGACTTACACTAATTTCAATGTGGTATACTTAAAGAGAAATAAGGGATTTTAAATTTTGCACCTACTGGCACTTCCTGCGTATCCATACTCAAAATTTTTAACTGAAAGTGATACAGAACACAGAACTGCTTCTTTTAAATCCCAAATAAAATTTCTAAAATTATTAAATGAGTGTAAATTTTGAAGTTTAGTTTTTCTTTTGAGGATATTAAGCACTTCCTGCAGGTAAAAAAAATTTCTAATTCTTCCAAAAGTTGCTAATGTTCTTCATCTAAAACATGCAAAAAAATTCAGATTTTTATCTTGAAAGAATCAAAAGTTATTGCAAAATCAAAAATACCCCGCTGGAATCCGCGGAAAAAAGTCAGAAATTTTAAGACTTACTTTTTCATGTTTGAGAGCAGATTACTCCATAACTATGAATGCTAGATAGTTCATGTGATATATCAAAAGACGCGGAATAAAAAGTTCTATTAAGAAAAAATGCAACCTGATTTTCGTTAATGTAAAAAACAGGAGTAAAAGCCAAAAAATAGGCAAAAAGTAAGTCTTAAAAATTTTCCGTATTGGCCGATAAATGAAAGATTCATTTTCATGAGAATATGAAAGATTGAAATAGGGGAATCATTAAATTTTAGTTTTAAGTATAAGCAATGATTTTTAAAAAATCCCAATTCTAATAAACTCCAAAATTAAACGAAATATTTCATCCTTATCGAGGCATCCTTATGATTAGTAATCTCCTGACAGCTGTTAAATACATCTATTGTCAATGCTTTTATTTCTTAGAGAGATTATTATAAAGTGTAAGGTTCTTTCTTAAGCATAAAACAGCCCCCTTGAGACTTCACATACCTATAAAGTGTTTGCACAAAGTATAGAAAAGTTTTCAACCCTTTCCAACCATTATCACGTCTTCGACACACACAGTGTCGTGTTGTAAAATATTATGGATTTTGCCGTATAAATTATGAATAATTTTCACTCTTTGGAATATCGCTCCCCTTTTTTTACTCACATGTGAGTACCTTAAGATATTTTTGCTGTCTTATGTAAGACATTAAAAGCCAAAAACAAAATTTTCATTAAATATGCTGATAAAATTTCAACCCTAAATTGTCAATATTGATGAGATTTTCGGTATGCTATATATTAAAGTTTTCACACCTCTTTTATCACTTGAGACTTTTATTTCGTTTAAAAGTGAAGAAAATATTTTTTTCGTGGTAATTGTTATACATCAAATCTCTAATGTGTAAATTTTACTCCTTAAAATAATCTTCATCTCTTTTCTTTTTCAACCTCTTTCAGCTTTTGTTTTTACGGTCCATGTTTAGATGACAAACAAAGAAAAACATAGTTTAAAATTTTGCCTTTGTCTTTTGTAGCAAGAAAAATGAGGAAAAATGTGTCAATAAAATTTCTGATGGATTATTATCAAGAGGTAAAGAACAATACTTGAAATTTTTATTTTCCAAATTTGAGATAACTTGAAAGAAGTAGAGAAAAAAACAGATTTTGTTTTGGTCGCATTGAAAGAGTCAAATTTGATGTGGGTTCATTAAGTACGTATGCCTCACACATTTCAACTATCATAAAAAGGCAGTGCTGAAAGTATGGGAGTAAAAATCGTGCCAGATAAATCTTGTGGAAAATTCTTTCGTTCGTTGTGTATACACGCATATCCTTTGCTGTCGTTGCCGAAAATTGCGCTGCCTTTTACCTTTTTCATTTTTTTCGGAATAAACGGTTGGCTCGAAAACCGAGAGTTTTTCTTAATTTACATCTACATAAGCAGTCAAAGAAAATATTTTTTGTTTTGTTTTAAACTTGAACGTATTATATGTAGCATTTTTCCTTCTGGCGACTCGGATGCGAAAGGCCTTTTTACTCTCATTCTCTCTTTGTAGGAAAATTAATTTTAATCTGGCACGTTTTGAATACCTGTGTTGCGAAAGTGGAGGTGCACAAAACCGAAATAATTAAAAATTACCTATGAATTTGCATGAGGGCTCTTCTTTGTGAAATCTTTCCATCTACGGTTGCATGATTTCAAATTATGATTCAACCCATAGGCAAACGAATCATCCGTTTGCTATTGTTTTTTTTTATCATCCATATACGTTTAAATTGCACATGTATATGAAAATTTTTATTTTTAGATTTGCATTTATGCATTCATAAATTTCGAGTTTAGACAGGGAGAATGATTGCTTGAAAGAAAACTTTCTGAAGAGTTTCGGTGTTTTTGTGTTGGCCTTTTTAAGATAATAAATTTTGATAAAACGTGTCTCAAACTGAGCTAGTACAAAAATACTTTAAAGCCATTTCATAAGACTCTTTCATCCAATTTCAATTCTGAATCCTCTGAAAATATGATACATTATCAGATCTTTTACGTTGACATTTTACTAACGAATGATATAGCATTAAGTTGAAGGCAATGTGAGCATTTATCATACGATTGGAAGATGGAGCTTTCAAATTAAATGAATTCAATCCTCCATCAAAATGAAAATTTTATTATTTATCTATTTTTGTGCAGTAACAATCTCCTAAAACAAACCTTTCTTCTTTTGCCTTTGTTGGCATCTAAAGAGAAATGTCCTTAGTGGAATTTCTCTCTATTTCTCTGCTCGGTAAAGAGTTCAAGAATGTTTGTAAATTTCATATCCATATCTCACATGACAAACATTATCATTGAGTGGTTAAGAGCAAAATAAATGATTCCCTTTCACTTATCTCAATCGCTATAAAATTTTACAATTTTTGTTCTCTCCTATTTATAAGTTGCATTGAAATTTTAAAACAAAACTTTTAACGCCTGAAACGATTAAAAATATTTGCAAAAGTTTCTGATTTGTAAACCAATTGAGTTAATTTGAAAGCAACTTTCAAGTAACAAAGCTAACACTTCATGTTGCCCTGTAGTGATGACAATGCTATATTAAAAATCGTATATGAAAGGAAGATGAACACTGCAATAATTAAAGCAAATAAAATTTATACTCTGCCGCATGTATGGCTTCACTTATATTTATTATTTCAAAGCTAATGATTGTTGTTTGCATGAAAGTTTTTACAGGACTCTCTAGTGCTTGTTGACTACTTTCATCGTTTGTTTGATGTTTACATTTAGGAGCCAAGAAGATAAAAAAATACTTCTGTGATTCAAACGATGCAACGGCAAACACTTAAAAATTCTTAATGTTAGTTTACAAAATTGACATAATGAGACCAATCAAGCGTGGCAATCACAATAGATCGGTACCTTGTAGCATAATTTTATTATCCAATAAGTAATGAAATAAAAATATTTGTTGTACTAACAAAAAAAAAAGTATTATGTGCAATAAACGTGACCAGAGGGAAACTTCTTCTTAGATATTTTTTGAAAGATTTACATGTAACACTTTTAATATATATATTTATCCACTTCTATGTATGGTTATTCCCATAGGATTTTTACTGCGAAAAATATACGTTGAAAGGGGTTGAAATGCATGTGAAACATTGTTCAGGATATCTTGCATGGTAAAGGGGTCGTCCAGTGATGTAAAAAGAGATTATGGAAACTGATAAACCGATATGTTATGTTTCCTTTAAGTGAATATCCATAAATTGCCAAATGAGGCAATTCGATTAGGCAAATTGATGTTTTGATACACTCTATTAAACTCGAAAGGATAAAGAGTGATATCTGATGAATTGAATGTGATTTGTATAACTTAATAAGGTATGACTTCACATTTCCATCAACGTAAATCGACTGGTAAATTGGGCGTCCATTGTTGATCGTTGTGGAGGGAGAGGAAAGAGGAAAAATGCATGCCAAATGTGTAAAGTGAAATGAATCGTGCAAAGAGCTTCATAAAATTTCCTATATTAAAGAGAGTCTCGTAAGAGACTACCGCAAAAAAAGAGATGTGGCACATTTTATGATGGAAAAGTAAGAAAAATGAATTTTATCAAACAAAGACACGCGACATAAAAAGCGAGTAGAAAAAGTAATGTGATTTGTAGTATACTGGAAGGGAGCAAGAGAGAGAGAGAGATGGTTTTATTAATATTGAATAATGAAAGACACTCTGACATCTCCTCGTCAATAATTTGCTTAGTTTTATTAGAATTTTATGATCTCGTCGGTTTTTATGAAAAAGAGAAACTTTTAGTGGAATTTTATTATCATTTCTCTGTTACTTGCGATGCATTTGCGACATTTTTTACGAGCTAACAATATTATTAGATTCAATGTGCAATATACCTGAAAATCACGAACCTGGAACCTTTTAAGAGATTTAATGTGTAATTCGCAAAAAAATATTTCACATTTATATATTTAAGAAATTTTGGAATCGATTGTCATGAGCAAATGTGTTGCGAATGTAGAGATTATTCAAACAATCGCCTCTAGATTTGATTCACTCTATATGCATGATTTGGTCTGTTTAAAATTTATTACAATGATTTTTGTTGTTTTGTAATAAATTGAATTAGACCATTCATGCCGTTTTGAATAAATTGAAATATTCTAAAATGTCTATACTTAGAATGCATTTACGTATGATCATTTATTATATTGCCAAAATGCAAATATAGAAATGCTTTGTTTTCACCGAAGAGAAATCTAAATCCATTTATCAAGAGACAAATTTGATATATTTATTTCAATTTTATCCATTTGTTGCCCTTTTGGCTTTACAGTGCTAACCGCTTTCAACCGAGTATACATTGCTTGTCTCAGCAGCCAAAACAAAACGCATGTTCGATTAATTGGAAAATTAGAAAATTGATAAATTGTTCATTTTGATTTAGTGCACTCCATTCTATTCAGGTAGCGAACATAATGCACCAACAGAATATTTAGCTCTGCATGGAGAGGTTCAATTTAAATACTGTCACCATTGTGAGATGTATTATACTGAATGCTCGTTGGTTGAGCTGCAAGTGATTTCCATCACAGAACATTTTCTCATTCACTGTTTACAATAATTTTTAGCTTGTTAACTCGGTTCTATTGGAACTTCTTCATCATGATATCTTCATAGCAAATACAATGATTATCTCGCTTAATGGCTTCATACATACTGACGATAGACTTGCATTAAAATCAATAACAACGCAGATGAATTTAGATAAAGAAGTGCATGGAAGGACATTTTCGTCTTTTTCCGAAAATCTTACGTTCCTGCTTTCATGCTTAAAAACTGGTAAACTCAATTAACTAAATAAATCATATTTTAATTAAAGCTGTGTAATTTTTAGGCACTGACTTGCAGCGACTTATTTTCATCATTGAGGAATTCGATCTCTTTTGCGCTCATCACAATCAGACTCTCCTCTATAATCTCTTTGATGTTGCTCAATCAGCACAGACTCCAGTTTGTGTTCTCGGCATAACCTGTCGACTTGATGTCATTGAGCTTCTCGAGAAACGAGTCAAATCGAGATTTTCTCATCGACAAATTTTTCTCCTGCCGGAAAGTGAAAATTTCGATGAGAGAATTAAGCTGTTTAGTGAAATTTTAAAGCTTCCGACAGCGCACGAGGCCGCCTCATTCACGAAAGATAATCTCAAATTGACGAAAAAAGCATACGAACAATTTAAGCTTCCCTTCTTGAGGCGAGCTTTTGATCCAAGTGCTTTTCACTTCAGTAAAAAATTCATAACCGAATGGAACAAATCGATTGATCAACTGGCGAAGAAAGAAAAAGCGTAGTCGTAAATTAATTGACAACTTAAAATCTTTATTAAGCGATGTATATATATAAATAAAATAATCTCTTGTATGAAATCTAACTATCATAACTAACATATTTGGATATTAAATTAAATTAGAGTGTCATCTCAAAATTCTGGAGCTCATCAGCACGACCACTCAGATCAAAACATTTTGTCTTTGACTAAACAAAAAATTAAAGTTTTTAATCAATTTTACAGCAAAGTAAAAAAATATAATAACCTGCATGTGACGCTGTCGCTGTTCTTCTTGTTTCTTCTGCTTAATTTGTTCTTGTGTTGTAAGATTACTAGTTAAATAAATTAAAGATTGATAAAACAACTACAAAAAAATAAATTAAATTACCTTAGGACTACTAGCTGATTTTCTTGTTTGTCTCGAACATCAACTTTGAAGGTATTAGCTCTTGTTTTTTCGATGCACATCAAAAAAGAAATGTAAGCATCTTTAACATTTTTGTCGATTTTCTCTTTTTGCACCTGTGGTAATGAGTGGAACGCTGCGTCGACAAACTTTGGAAAGCTTGGGCTGCCGTACGTAGTCAAAATATTCATGATGTTGCTTACTTGACACGGATTAAGAGTAGAGATCCTGACGGTTTTCACCGAACCGGTTTTCGCCGGTTTTCACCGAAACTTTTCAAAACCGGTTAACCGAAAAAAAAATTTAATGGCTCTTGATATTTTTTAATTTTAATAAAAATGTTTGATAAACAAATCTTCGTAAATTTTCAAAATTTAAAGTTTTGGTCTTGTGAAAACTTTCTTATAAAACGGTGTCTTTACAAGTGTTAGAGAGGTTCAACATCGAGTTTACGTGGTCATTTCGAAAAAAATCCCAAGATTTTTGACCAACCGAAAGCAGTAGAAGCAGCGCCATGAACGAGCAAAGAAATTGAGGCTAGCTTTAGTAACGCACCGCCAGCAAAAAAACAAAGATTGATGTCTGATTATTCAAGTTCTTGGTCGTTTGAAGAAAAAATTTCTTAAGAAGTAGCGGTTCGTGGATCGACTTTTGAGGGGGTTCCAAAATCAAGGCTGGTTGTGGCAGGTGTTGAAAAAAATTTTCAAACAAGAAGGCACTAAAGGACGGATCTGATAGCGACAAAAGTACGCTCATATAATCTCGACCTCGACAGACTTTTGGATGGAGTTAAGACCATTCAGGAAACATCTGCCTCAGCCCTAAAAATTATCTCTGTTTTTTAATGATTTTTAGTTGTTTTTTTTCAGAATTTTTCTTAAAATCGCAAAACCGGTTAACCGGTTAAAACCGGGTTTTGAATAGTCAAAACCGGTGAAAACCGAAATGGCCAAAACCGGTTTTTTCAGGATCTCTAATTAAGAGAATGCGGTGGAAAATTTTTCTCTATCCATTTGATATGCCGTGTCAAGTAAGCTCCATTTTTGACTTTGCTGTTCATGGTTCAAGGAAAGGGAGGAACCAGAAATATTCCTGCTCGTGATGTCCGTTATATACTATTGAGAAATACAGTGAATTTTCTTCTTCATCATTATGATTGTAATTATATGTCACCAATCTTCAAACAAGCTGTAGACAATTTCGTCGTTAATTTCAAAAACAGTATTGTAATCAACATGCCTCGACGCATTGCAAAGTTTTTCAGGATGTTTTTGGATGAGGAAGGACGTCAGTATTCAAGTCAAGCAATTAAACAGCAAGTTGCAGCCGTCTTCTATCCTCAATTCCTTGTTGACCCGCGGCTTGGCGTGTCATTCGAAAGACTAAAGTTTCATCCTTACGAATACATCCCTCTGCTTTTCTGGTTATCCGAGCAATTCACGATTGAGGAGATTAAGACGTTTCATGTTGTTTCTAAGCCGAGTTATAAAATGCGCCATGTACACATCACTACATCTGGCATTGCCCAGTTGTACCTGGCCTACTGCAATAGAACTCGACAAAAAGCAGTGCCAGAGAAGGCAGTTCGTTTAAATTATCGATTGTACTGGGAGAAATTTTTTAATGTCGACCAATTTGAGAGAGATAGAAATCGTGACGGTGAAGAGTGTGACAATCGCTTTGAAGAGAATTTCCAAGGCCTCTTAACTGACAACGTAAAGGCATGCATACTAATGAAAAGAACAGTTTGGGTGAAAGTAATTGATCTTGACGTTGCTCCAGTTCCAATTTGTGAAGAGAAAGCAGTTCAATATCGCATTGAACGTGGTCAAATCCCTCCCGTACAACATCGCGTGTCATTGTTCAACAGCCGACAAAAACACTCCTGAGTACGATCGAGTCATTGGCGCTGATCCTGGAAGGAAACTGACAATTGGAGGAGTAGTTATCGACGTTCGAACAGGAACAGAGACAAACATAAAGCTGTCATCCAAGTACGTGAATGACTGCATTGGATACTACTCTGGCAAAGCTAAAATCGAGTCTTGGTCAAAAGATGTGATGAATCCCATTAACACCGAACGAGAGGCATTAGGAAATATTGGTCCAAAGTCACTTGACTTTATTACTTACACTCGATTCGCGTTGACACACATGACAAGTCGCTTGATGATGGAACATGACTCAAAGTTTCGTGAGCTGAGATTCAATGCGTATTGCCGAAAGAAGAAATTTTACAGCAGTTATGTGGCAAAACTCTGTCCTTCCAACAAGTCTCATCTAATCTTCTATGGAGGTGTTAAATTTGCATCGTTCATTAAAGGGTATGAAATAATGTTAGTTTTCAAGTGTACTGTTCATTAACCACTTTTCTTTATTAAGATACATATTCACTTCACAAAAAGCTCTCGTTGATGCCTTCAAAGCTCTTCCAAATTGTGACATATTGCCTGTGAATGAGTTCCGAACAACAAAATGCTGCAGTAATTGCTTTGAGGTGATGATCGCACCGCCAAGTCCTCATCGCTTCCGCTACTGTCAGCATTGCGACATCACCTGGGACCGAGACATAAACGGAGGTCGAAATATCGCTATTCGAGGCTTGGCTGCATATTATCCACACCTTGGCTTTACATTGCCAGCTGGATTGCAGCGTAGTGTAAGAAATTTAAATATATTTAATTAAGTCGATTTTAAAACTTTATTTTTCTCATAGCATCAACAACATCAACAACCGCCTGCTGACGAGCATCTTCTTCAGCTCGTAGCCATGTTTGACGAGGAAGATAGCGACAGTGATGCAGAAGAAGATAGTGAAGAAGAAGGTATTGAAGTCGAGGATATTGAGTTGGAGCTTTTATTGGGCGGCTGTTTAAATTTACATGAATTGAGTTAAATTGTTATTATTGAATTTGAACTAAAATATAAATTTTATTGGATATTAATTACACATGAATATGAATTGTAATGGAGGTTTACCCATTGATGATTTTTTTACAATCCAAGTTTGATTGACCATTTAGCTTTCTGAGGGTATAATCAAAGCCTCCAAATAGCCAGGGCTGAGAACATCAATATATTGCGGGCCTTGGCGGGCCTTCAGGGGCCTTAGCGGGCCTTCAGGGGCCTTCACGGGCCTTGGCGGGCCCTCACGGGCCTTAAAAACAGAAAAAATATTTGTTTTTTACAAAAAATATACTAATAAATTTTTTTTGATGTGCCTTTCATCCTCTAAACTTTAATTTTCTTAGAGTTTTGACGGGCCTTGACGGGCCATTACGGGCCATCAAGAGCCTTGGCGGGCCTTCACGGGCCTTTGCGGGCCCAGCTACCTCTATGTTCTCAGCCCTTGCCAAATAGGGCCTTCTGTAAATGTATCTTAAAAATTAGGCTTAAGTGAAATGTATGATAAAACAACTGCAGGACTTGGGGCATCATGACGATTAGTTGTGGTGTGGATAAACCTCCCAGTTATGCGAGCGAGGGATCAAGGTTTATCTGTCCGAAACAGTTTAAAGTCGGTGGTCGGAACTGCGTACGACACGTTCGTCCTGTGCGCCCTATTATGTAGCAACATGTTCTTGTTACCAAGGGGCATATGTACTGTGCTCGCAATGCATCACAGATGATGAACGTTTTCAATTTTGCATTTTGAATTATCAAAAAATTAAATCGTAGAGAGAGAATCAAGTTTTGTACCTTTTACTTTTATTTCAGATAGAAGAGCAGTGATAATAAATTTTCAATTCTCATATTCTGTGAGGTCATTAAATAAATTTGATTTTAATTTAACTTCCTGTTTTGCATTTAGTTGTAAATTACGAGTATAAAAGACAAAAATATAATTCATTGAGTACCATTGTTGTTACAAGCGGCAATAAAATGATTTTTTTAAAAATATTTTTGCTTTTTAATATTTTGTGCAGGATTAATGTTTTTTGTGAAAACTTAAATGAGTTTAATACGGAGAAATCTCTTATCAAGAGGCAAATCGACGTCACAATTAAACCAATATTAATAAGTAAGTTGTATACAGTGTGTGCTATATATGTAATAATAACAAGATGGGTCTGCAAACGGCGTTGCCATTTCCAATAGCTCCGCATAGATTAGTACCCTACTCCGTTGCAATGGGCATTAGTGGCACTCCTGACCGACCATGATGGACATTCCTCAAAAATCGTCAGTGTCAATCGATTCCTGATGCAATGACGAGTTCAACGACATACATGAAGCCATAGTTCTGAAAAATGGACATTAGTGGCACTCCTGGCCGGCCATGATGGACATTCCTCAAAAATCGTCAGTGTCAATCGATTCCTGATGCAATGACGAGTTCAACGACATACATGAAGCCATAGTTCTGAAAAATGGACATTAGTGGCACTCCTGGCCATCCATGATGGACATTCCTCTAAAATCGTCAATGTCAATCGATTCCTGATGCAATTACGAGTTCAACGATACCCATGAAACCATATAAGAGAAAATTTGTATGAAAAAGGACATTTTTGCACTCAGGGACGGTCCTTGGAGGGTCGTACCTCAAAACTAAATACTTCTTGCACAACTAGAACCAAAATCCGATCTTTAGCCACAAACCCGAGTCAAATCCGACCAGCCGTTCTTGAGATATGGCGTTCACTAAGATCGTAAGAAAGTGAGAAAGTGAGAAAGTGAGAAAGTGAGAAAGTAAGATGACTTAAATGGCTCTAACTCCTCGTAGGAGCAACCGATTTCAAATCTGTTTTCGCCAGTTTGTAGGGTTTGGCTAGGCCTATCATTTGAGCATATGTTTTGGAATTGAACAATGTAATGTCTTGGCACTAGGGGCCGAAAACAGGTTTTGGAAAAATCCAAAATTAATATATAGCGGAGCTATAATAAAATTATAGGACGGTGCCCAACAAACGCTGCCGGTAAAAGAATAAGATGTAGGAGAAAGAGAAAATCTACGACAACAACAACAACAACTATGGAACCTTTAATTCCTGCACATTGGTTAAGGGATTTTCAAATCAGACCCATTAAAGAAATACTTCAAACAACAACTGTTTCATCAACTACGACCAAACAATTATTATCTGAAATTTCCATTTCTACCAAAACTTTAAAACCTTCGTCAATAGCACCAAATTCTTCAATTTCAACTATATTATCTCCTCTCGCTAGAATTAGTCCTTTGACTTCACCAAATAATTCAACTTTAACCTCTAACAATTCTTTATCTGTGTTAGGTCCTATGGTTAGATTAGCTCCAATATCCACTTTAATTAATCTTACCACTTCAACTATTCGTCCATCTCCTTCCATGAGCAAGATTTTGTGAGCAACTATCTTATAATTTTTATTTTACCATTATAATCACAAAAAATTCAAATACAGCTTTGATTCCAACTTTTCTCAAAAAGTAAAAGGTTTTTATGTTGTACTTAGTGCACTCTAGAAATTTGAGCACAACTAAATTTTCAATTATAATTTATTCTTGCATTTATTGAATTTCACATCTCGATTTTGTGCTAAAGCTATTTTCACTTTCTTTTTTTGCTATTTCTAATTCATCTTGCAATTTTTTGGTTTCGTCTTCATCTAAGCCTCCAGAGCATGTGTTTATCTCATTTTCATTTTTTGAAGAACTATTTGCAAGGCTGGTTGATTGATCAATCGACGAGTTTACAGTGTGGACTTCAATTGCTTCACGCTTCTTCTTGTCATGCCCATCTTTTTTCTTATCAGCCGTTTTTAAAAAAGCTGGCTCAATATTCGTATCGCTAGATGACATTTTTTAAAAAACCACCTCCTTCAATAACGATAATAATGTGAATGAGAAGAAAATAGTCTGAATGCATTTTATAAAGAATTTATTATTACCGCAAGTTTTATCAAATTTAAAACCAATAAACGTAGTTTTGGTTTTGATTTTTTATGCATAAGTTTCTTATCGCTTTTAATGTGGAGGCAACAAAAAATAATAAATTATTCAATTTTAATCAATTTTAAATTATGTGAATTGCGAAAGAAATTTAAACAACATCTGTGCTCAATATGTTTAAAAAATTATTAAGTCTCTGCTAAAAGTTTTTATTTTTTTTGTATAAAAGAGAAGAAAAAATATCTTGATTTCAAATAGCCATTAAAATGAAGGGGAGCAAAAAGGGTTAGAAGGAAAAAATTAATTAAATTTTCGCCATTAATCAATTTGAGATTTTTTCATGCAGAAACTTTAAAAGTAAAATTATGTAAAGAGGAAAAATTATTATGTGACACAGCATTGAATATCGAGCAAAGCATCGCATCTCCGTAGACCAGTGTGGTCACTGAAAGAAATTTTCTTTTTGTTTTTCTTTCATTTTCTTGGATTTATAATGTCCATAATAGCATTTTAATTCATTTTCCATGTCGAGCACAATAGCCCGAAGCCTTAAATAGCATCAAGAGAACTCAGAACACCCAAGTTTTCTAAATGCAGCCATTCACTGGCATTTCTTTTAATTTAACCCTGAGCAATAAATTACAGCCGCTTCATGGCCATTTGAATTTCTACAGCTTCCTTGTCAATCTGGTTTTCCTACGCATTTCTAGAATGTATATAAAAATTCGATTCATCAAGAAAATTTTAGTCTTTTACTGTCGATTGACCGATATAACCTTTGATTTAAGGCTATCACGTACCTTTTAAAGAATTTGTTTGTAAATACTTTCGGTGTTAAAAATCAGGTCGAGGGTGAAAATTATTTACCCTCGCAATAACCTGAAAAATCTAGACGAACCACTTCTCACTTTTCGAACACTGCAACAGGTTAGGGATGAAATGAAAATCGGAAGTGTTTTTCCAGTTTAGTCATGCTGACAGGCACAAGCAATGATTTTCCTCTCCCATGGATATTCAATACATTTTTTAACGTGATATTCTTTTTTTAAATTAATGATACTCCTCTGATTGACTGGTAAATGATTTAATTATTGCTGCGCATTGAGCCCTCAAAAAGGGTTTTATTACACTGTCGACCGAGCGGAATTTTTGGTCAATTGAGGACGAGAGAAAATCATTAAATGGAAAATCGTTGAGATGAGACCTGTTGAAATATTTCAATAATCCCTTCTTTGCATGACACAGGGCTTTTAATAAAAGAATTTTCATCGAACCTTATTTACGTTCATTAGATGAATTTTGTGCAAACAAGAGCAATAATAAGTATCATAATTTTTATCGAATGTGAGAAATTAAGATTTTTGCGCAATTTAATAATTGTGCCAATAAAATTTCATTCTTTTAATGATGGACAAATATGAATTTATGAAGAAATGCTTTCCTTTAATGTAAGTTACCCATACCACGATGAACCATTGAGGAAGAGATAAATAAATTCGGCAGAGAAAAATACGAGTGCAATCATAATAACTTCTATTTATACCATTGATATTTATTATAGTGGAAAAATTGACCAATATTAAAAGGAAGTTACACCATCATATCATCATAATACCACATCACAAGCCATCATCATGAAAAAAATAGTTTTTTTTCCACTTCGTATATGTTTGTGCCATTTAGATTCTCACACTCGTTTCCCTCTACAAAGAGCATAAAATTTTCGCCTTGGTCATCAAAGGACAAATCAATACTTATGGCAGAAAGAGACTTTTAGTGCCATTATTTTTATGAGTTTATGAGACTGCTTTGTGGATTTAATAAATGGACAGTTCAAATAGAAAATGATGTTTTGATGCTTTTATCATTATTTCCGTATAATTTTATATGAACTTGATTACTCACCCTACACGCAATTTTCTTTTTATCATCACATTACGAGCTCACTTATTAATGTATTTTCTAATATACAAAAATTCATTTTAAGTGCAGTTCCTAATATATGTTTGAGCTAATGCTGATAATTTCATAAATCAAACGGCATTTTGGGAAAATTCTTTCGTTAATTTCGGTTTTCTTTTTTAAACTGACATCGAGTTTCAAAGTCACGAACAATGAGGTGCTAATTTTGTGATCCGATTAAAGTTATATTATTTTATTATGCGCTCTCTTCCTCCTGAGAAAGTTGAAACGATTAAATGTAAACTTGAATATATAGAAAACTATCTTAAAATAACTTTAGGGCTAAGAATATAAATCATATATTTCATGAGAGATTTATTGAATGAAAATATGTGTGAAAATTTCTTGAAAAAGAGGATTATAAACTTACTACTTGATTATTTTCCAAAAATTTCATTAAATTAAAACTTTTCTTCATTCCCCAACATTAAATTAAGATGATTTTTCTCCAGGATCTCTATACTTTATACCTTTGCGTGTACATGAGAGGGAGATACTTTCATTTAAAAATCCCTGCGGTTCTTGCCTCGAAGTAGTATAACATAATTGGATATTTTTTTGTTGTACTTTCGTTGTTTTCATCAATGGGGTTGAAAAATATGAAATGTCGATTTTTCATCAATTAGGTTAAAATTCGTCTCGGAGAAAAAAGCGGAAAAATTTACAATAACGCATAATCAAATTTATAAAGAATTTTGTACGGCTTATTGATGTTTAATGTATATTTCGAGTACACTCGAGAATCGGTTGAAAACAATGTTATGAAGATTTTTTCAGATCTTTTCATTTTATAGTATTCAAGACCTTAAATGAAAAGATATCTGAATTAAAAGCTGAGGTAAAAGGTTAAAACCAAAATGCGAGTGCAGTGAGAAATAAAACACACACCAAAAGCAAAAGAGATGAGCAGATTTGAGGAACAAGCGAAAGCAGCAGAAACAGCAAACTTTTTTATCAGAAACTCCAACAGCGGATTTTTTATCAGAAATTCTTCCACGACAACGAATCTGAATGAAATAAATTTTGTTTTAATTAATTTTTCTTTTTCTCTTTAGACCGCCATCACCTCTCATTCCTCTTTTTGCCATGTCGTAACCGGGGAATGAGCACAAAGATCCATGCTTTATCCATCCAGCAGTATTTTTTCAGTTGATTTTAATCAAACCCATGAAATCGTTGTGAAATGAAAATAAATCAAAAAAATAAAAAAGATTTCTGTACATGGAAAAGGAGAAAAAATTGGCCCCGAAAAAAAAGGGTTAGAGCAAAAGAGAGAAAAAAATAAAGAAAAGAGTTGAATACAAGACAAACAAAAGAAAAATTAAAAATCAAACAAATTAATTACACCCATACCCTATCTTTTTTTCTTTCTTTTTTTATCGTAATAACCCTTTTTTCTGCTCTGTAAGTAAAGGACCCCCGCAACAGTGACTTGTGACAGTATTCCCATCTCGGAAGTAATTGAATTGAAATTGTATGAATTTTTTTTCGAGAAAAAATATGCGAAATTCACAAAGCATTTATTTTCTAATCAAAAATAGATTTTTCAATATATAATATAAGGGTTAGCTGCATTTTTCAAGGGTGGTCGAAAGGAAAAGTTTTTTTTTGTTTCCATTCAACTACACTTGTTGTTGTGCATGCTGAATAGAGTGAAAAGAAAAAAGAGGATGGAAAAAAGAAAAGCGAGGTGGAGAAGTCATAAATAAAAAATACAACAACGGCAGTTTCCAATATCCATGGATATAAATGTTCAATTGCCCATTCAACCTCAACAATCATCAGCCCACAATAAAGTTATAAAAAGGGAAAATGCCATGTATGAGGGAGATGCCTGATGGTTTTTTAACAATACAGTAACAATATGCTTCCTTTACTCTCTTTCTTATCCCCACAGGGATCTTAAGGATTGAAATTCTATGCAATGAATTACAATTTGTTATACTTTGTGGTGAGGTTTGCTTTTCATTGATGTGTGACATTTCTCAAATACATTATCAAAACACTTGAAACTACTGACAAGGATTGTAGAGACTGTTATCATATTCATACATAACATTAGCGTTCTTCATGTATATGCGAACAATATGCTATTCATTGAAATTTTATCATAAAAATTGCCTTTATTTAATAACAGCAGTAAAGCAACAACAGTCAAAAGATGTAATATTAATCAGATTATGTACAAACGAAGACGAGAGTAATGATTCAGAAAAAAAAGAGATGATGGAAAAATGCCGTTGTTATATATATATATATATACATTTGTGCTTACAAAAGAATGAAAATAATTTCGTTCTTTTTGTGTGCAAGGAATGATTTTGAAAGATGAAAAATGATTTTACCTCTCTCTTCTGTGGCTTATTGAGAAATAATTTAATTTTCTGATTCAATGAAAACTCTAAACGATAATTTTTCTTGCTGTCTCCAAAGATTTGTATCACAAAAAAGCTAATATGCATAATACATACATTTAAATGTTTTTCATTTATTGTTCATTTTTCCAATTATTTAAATGCACATTTGGTTTTGGATGAAAAATGTATTCAAGTTCATTGAGAATCGATTTCATGGTCAATGATAATAAAAGTTTACGTGTACGTGTACAGATGTTTCATATCCCTCACTAAATTTCATGTTTATTTGATGATGATTGTCTTGCTTGATAGTTTTGCGATGTTCTACAAAAAGATTCGCAATCTGTAAAACATGACGATATTGTGTGTCTAATTGTTTCGAATTTTCTTCCTTTCACATCCTAAAATACTTTCCTGATACGTGAACAGTGGTTAGGGGGAGAGCCTTCCATAAAATCATATATTGTTTTTTCCTCTTCGTAAGTAACATAAACTTTTATACGCATTACTTAAGTTTTTTGCTAAAAAATATTTACATGACTGGTGTACAAGTCCTTGCTCCGCATTTTCATTAACGGGAAAAGTCGTAAAAAGAAAATTGATAGAATAAACTGGGCGATGCATAAAAATTGGACTTTCGGTCTAATTCCATCGGAGAGATCTTGAGCATTGCATTGAATGTTGCCTAGTATCGAAGGAGGAGATCAATTAGTATTTTCCCTCTTTTCTTCTTTTTCATAAAAATTTATTCAATAAAGTAGCAAAATGTAACATCGGCCTTTAATTGAAGATGTGGTTGTAAAGGCAATAACGATGGCGAGAAAAAAGAAAAGATTATTGACAATCTGGGGAAGAATCATAAAATAAAATGCACTTAATAGTTTTCCTTTAATTTCATTCGACGACGAATCTTTCCCTTTACTCATTAAATTGCTGTGTGGATGTGGATATTAAAAGCACTTTGGTGTCTGGAAAGAAAGAGAGTAACTGCATGACTGACTTGAATGCTGTGGAACTATAAGAAGCAATATTAAGAAATTATTGGCGTGGAAATTTAGCAGTAGACCATCAAATTTTATTATTACAGCACACGATATTGCCCCCTCGTTGATTACCTATATATCTGTCGGTCTTATATTATTTTGGATATAATCGGTAAGTGCTGGCAGTGAAAAATCAAAGGCATTCTCTTTATTTTATATTCCTAGCGATTTGTGCGGTGCTATAATTCACACATTTTTCATTCTTTTTTCTATTGTCTGTCTAAAATGTATTCGACAATTCCACATAATATTTTTATTCTCAAAATATTCAAACTTAATAAATAATACTTTGTAGAGCCGACAATTTCGACAATTTCATCCTGTGACATCTATAAATTTTCGAACAATTTTCGTCTATTTCTTTCATTCACTATATTTATTGTGTGTATCAAGATGCTGTTGTCAAAGGGATGAAAGAAAAGGGCTGAAACGAAGGGTAATGTTATTCACAATTGCGGAAATTTCCCTAATACGATGAGAAGGAGCGTGAGAGATACATATATGAAATATTGATATTATGTTCGTTCAAGATTCATGTAAAATAGAAATAAATCATAGATTTATGGTTCTTACAAATTTACTGGATATAAAGAACTCACAGCTCTTTAATGGTCTCATTCCTCTCTCTATTTGTCTTGCACTTTATTTTATTGCTAATAAATACCGCTGGAAAATTAAAGTGAATGCAAAATTCTTGAAATTAAACTTAAGATATTGAATAATATTTATTGTATGTTTGAGTATAACTTTCAATTGTAAATACTTTCTTATTTGCAAATCTATTTTTACGTTTTTCCATAAATCACATCAAGTCAAAAGACATGCGGCTCTATCACACATTCACGATACACGCTCGTGAAGAAAAACGAAAATAAATAAATATTATTCACTCGTTTCAAAATCCTGTCAAAAAATGTTGAGAGCCGAGGAGTTACACATAAAGATGTTCTAGGGTGGTTTAGTGCAGAGATATAGAATGGTGAGGAGTGAACGACTTACGAGAAGAGGTGGCAGATATATTGCACACGTGAACTGTTTTCTCAAATATTCACAAATATTTCATCTCACTCTCGGCTGTCATACGTTCTCTTCTTGTACAGTATAGCAAAATGATTAATTGGATTTTTATGCCGAAATCTTATTCTATCGCTTGCTTACACCCAGTCATATATGAATTAGAACTTCATGCCGTGTAGCACTTCAAACGCACAGTATAGCATGTGATAAATGCTTCATCATTAAATATTTTCAAATCAATTCCATCCACGTTTTTTAAAAATTCTCTTTAAAACTTTATTTTATAGAAAAAAATTTAGTATGTGACTACAAAAATGCATTTTATATTTTAAGTTAATTTTTATAAATATAGATATGAAGGAAGATTTACACCCACTTATTTTTTTTCTTAACTATATAAGGGTGGATTTTAATGAGAAGGAAGTTCTTTGTATACGTTTGAAGGGAAATTTTACAGAACCGCAAAAGTGATTTCCTTAAAAAACGAGGGAAAAATATTACAAAACCAAATTAATTATTCACGATGACACAGAAGGATACCTACCAGGGCACAAATGCCGTCTCAGCGTTGAGGAAAATTATTTTATTAATCTATGCAAGCGCGGGCATGAAAAGAAAAATATTGAAAGAAAAACATCATCTTTGACTGTGAAGTTCAGAGTCTGAACAATATTCAGTGCGCAGTGGTACGAAGGTTTGAGGAGATTAAAACTCATTATTCTTTTATCGAGAACTTTTTATCTCCCCAAAAAAATATGTATATGTTTTTTTCACAAAATGCCATTACTCAATTTACTTTTGTTTTTTAAGAGGATATTTAAAAATTGATGAGAATCAAATTTAGCTGAAAAAAAAATTACTAAAGCGTTAGTAATTTATTTTTACACAAATCTTCCACAGTTTAAGAATATCCTGAAATGCCCTTCTTATCATCCTCGACAAAAACGGAGAAAGCACCGTAGCGTAGCGTACAATTTTAAGTGACAGGAAATTTGCTTTGGTGATTTCTTTTTTTTTCAATTAACAATATCTTCTATAATATCTTATCCGCATCTTCGATGCATAAAGTTTAACGATTTTAATCTCTTTGATGTTAAATGTTTTTTCCATCACATTCAGCACGTTTTTAAAATTTACATTGGAATCCACGATTGAAATGAAATGGTCAGTATGTAAGTGTGGTATGAGTGCTTGATAGTTTTAATTGTTGGACGTCAAACGTATACTGGCCTTGAAAAATCTGCTCAATGATGTCATCTCAAACTTGCTTGATCAATAAACTCTCCATTTCTTTTCTCAAAAAGCTAAATGTTTATAAAATGTCAATGAAATAAAAAAATATGATGAGATAAAAAAATGCTAAATATTTTCGAATATGAATAATAAATAACTATATTTGTCATGGATATCCTTACGTTTTACAAAAATTCTTAAGTCTAAGCGCTTAAATTTCTTTCTCTTTAAATAAATTCACAACATTTTTTGTCAAGTCTAAAATGCAGGGGCTTTAAAAGAGATTTCTTGAAACTTATACGTCACTTTAATGGATGAATGAAGTGAGAATGATTTTTTCTTGGGTATACAGTTGGCATTCTTAAGAGTTAAAAATATCACGATTACTATAAAAGAGCTTATTCAGTTAAAAATATATCCATTAATTCAAATTAAAGGCACTCTTCTGGATATCGAAGCACTTCGCTAGTAATTTTCTCCTTATCCGGTTGTCCTTTTGGTGTCAAAATTGCAAAACTATTTTTAATTTAAAAAATAATCAAATAAAAAATAAAATAAATATTTTTTGTTATGCTTGCCGTTTTTTGCCATTTGCAGGATGCACTTGAAATCTCATAAATGTCGTGATGAATCTGTAATCTTTCATATCGTAGACGTAGTACATTCTGAATGGACGTCCATCCTTTATGTATCCCCAACAGCCCAACTCAACACCATCCTGAACAGTTTCAAATTGAAATGCTGAAGATTGCGATGCCACGCGAGTTCTGAATTTACGATCAAGGAGCTTTATTTTTTCAGAATCTTGTGTCGATGAAAGATTAATTGCAGCTAGCAGCTATTTTGAAAACCTTTCATGAATTTAATGCCATTTCCACTAAACGCAGTACTTACTATGAGAGTTACAAATATTTGAGTTTTCATGTTTCTTTTTTTAAATTTTGCCAATTTTTAATAAGTTTTAGGAAGCTTGAGAATTATTTACTCGATCTAACTCTTTAAACAACGTTTGAGAAACTGATTGAGTGGACCATGTCGTTCGTCTCTTTTATATTATTGCGCTAAATTTTTTTAGCGACAAAACCGTAAACATCAGCAGCAGGCAAGCAGAAGAAGAGCGATGACGAGAGAAGAGCAGCAAAAGCGAAGGAGAAATTTCTGGATTTAAATGTCTTATTATTTTTTTTATCAGAGAGCATTTGAACAAGTTTTTTTTGGAGAAGATTTTGTACGAGATTTTTGGCACTATCGAAGTTGGAGTAATAAATGAGAAAAATATTTTGGATATGCGAATTGAACCGGAATTGAAGATTGAAGAGCGACCGAGATATTCAAAAAATGTAGGAGATTCTAAAATTAGGAATAAAGCGAATGAGAAAACGATTCGTGAGAATTTGTCATGGTCTCTCGGAATCGGATATTTTTTTGCATCAATATTTGGTGACTGCGGTCTGTTTTATTCACAGGGAAATTCCTGAAGAATCGTTTATTTATTTAAGTCGCAGAATTCGTGATTGGCGCGACGTCAAAAATTTATCATAATCAAAAAACACTTGTTATTTTTTCTCAATTGAGAGGAATAACAAAAATGAACAACCTTGACTTTGGCTCAAAGAATAAATTAAGTTGAAACAATACATGATTTTTTCCTTTGAACGGCTTGAAGATATTTCGAGATGTCAGCGAACGATAATCGATAATGATGATTATCTATTTAAAGTGTGAGAAAATGAGCTACCTGATTTTTTATAGCAATGCTCATGAATATTTATTAATTCTTGATATTTGAGCGTAGTAATCAAATAAAATATATTTAAAAAAACTAAAGCCAACTTTTTTGAGCAAGTCACATTAAAAAGTATGAAATAAAAATTTTATTTATATTTAACATTGTCAGTGAATAAATTTTGAGCTTGGTGAAGGTAATAATATTCAGTTCCTAATTAAACATAAAATTGAAGAAATAATATTTATTATTAGGGCTTGTTGTCTTGGGAACTAATGTAAAAGATTTGATTCTTAATTAAGTTGAATAACTTAAATAATTGAAAGAATTTATTTCTAACCAAATCATATTTCCAGATATTTTTATAAAATTTTATAAGTGTAGTGTTGAGTTAAGAGTGAAAAGTGGGCCGTTTTCTATTAAAAGAACAAACACGTCGAAAGCGACAGTTAAAAGAATATGACTTGACTGTCTCTTCTAATTTTTTTTTAATTGCAAAACTTTTAAATAAAGTTTGGAAGTTCTTAAGTTTTCGATATTCACCTCGATCTCAATTTTTTAAAATCATTCAAACAGTCTATTTTTTTAAAGTTAATAAAAAGGTGAAAGAAAATTAAATAACTTTTTTTACGTAAATAAGATTGTCATTTGAAACAATTTTAAAAATAAATTTTGCAAAGTTGTTTCAGAATTAAGGAGATATTTATAAAAATTCTCTGTTTATCTTTATTCGTATTTTTTTCATTTCAGAATTTATCGATGATTTTTTTGGCGCCGTAGTCCCATATATATAAAAAAAATAACAAAAAAAAGAATGATATTTTGACGCCAAAATAAAGATCTTCATGGTGTGTTTGGAGGACGGAATATTTTTAGCGCAAACAACCGAAAATTTATTAAGGTGAGAAAATTTCATGTGCTTTCCTTTCCGTCCGTTTTTGTATCGGGTTTTCACTCCGTGACAACAAATTATTGCATATTTGTTGCACAATTAATAAAAAATCACAATGCCATGCATCGTTATGATTTTTTTTATTTGTATAAAGTTTATGATTAAAACTGATTCCTAGTGGATTGCGCTAACAATACCTCCGAGTGTTGGTTTTTCGATAACGTGGGCAATCTAAAAATAAATTTAAACAGAGTTAAAGAATTGAAATTATTTTTTTATGGTGTTCTTGATCCCTTATAGTCAACTGAATGATCTTGAAAATAAAACAAAAATTAATAGAGTGAAAACAAATATATATAATATAATTAGCAGTGCTTGGTTTTAAAAAAAAACTTTATTATTTTATTACTTTATCATTCTCCAAAAACTAAAAATAGCACCAAAAACTTTGCATGTTAAACTATTTCTGATCTTTTTATAAAAAAAAATGAATCATTAATAATAAAGTTAACCCTCTTACCTTTCATTCATATATTAACAATTATCACATTTCAAGTGTTTTTTTCAATAAAAACTAATTTCTGAACCTTTTGCGCGCGATCAGATCAGCAAGGTGATTTCCTCTTTTTTTCTCTCTTTTCAACACTATAAATTTAATTTAATTTTAAGACTAATGACATCATAGTAACTCAATCTCGTTTTTAGAATCACAACAGGTTGTGATAGTTTCACTAATCATCAAATTTGTGCATTTTTTAATGTTTTACCTTTTTAGCTATATTTACTATAGTGACGAAATAATAAGAACGAAACAAAAGCTTTTTTAAAACCTAAACTTGCTTGTTGCCAAATTTTGTTATCACTAAAAAACTATAGCCCAATGCTACAAATTAAATATAAATAAATGTTTAGGTTATCATGCTTTGTTTAAACAGGTGATTAAAAAATGTGTTTTTTGAAAAAACTATAATTCAATTCAATGGTATCACAAAACTATTATTGAATGAATTTTAAACCTTTCAATTACATTTAAATAACCGCAATTTCCTCAACAAAAATAAATTTTATACATCGAAATTATTTCATTCAGAAAAAGTTTCAAAAGTTGCCTTTTCTATTGTTTACCCATTAAAATCTTGCACTCTCTTTGAACAGGGTTATCACTTAAATAGTTAAATCCTTATCGTGAGATATTTTATTAAAAATGTACTTTTTGACTTTTCAAACCCTGTCTTAATTTTGTTTTTGACCACAAATTTTAAGGGAGCATTCGGATATAACACTTGAAGGAAGAATTGGTCACTTTTGCTCCTTTCTTTCCCCTTTATCATTTTTACAACTTGAACCCATGTCAAATGATGGAAACAAAAGAGGGGACATTTTTGAGGGAAATTAAAAGATGTAAATAAAGTTTTAAGAGCTGTTTGACCATATTTGAATACAATTGTCTCAAGAGTACAGAATATAGTTGACGCTTTGTTTTTGCTATTGACACTTTAATTGTTATTAAATTTCCATTAAAAATTTCACTTTAAACCCACAGAACAATTTTTAATTGAATTGATATCAATTTGACGTTAGATTGATATTAAATTTACATGAATTTGATATCAACAAAAAAGTTTAATGTCAACTTTTTAGCAAGTAAAAAAATATTTTATTATATTTAGATGTTAAATTAATGTTTTGTAAATATCAAATTTGACATAGTTTTGATATTAATTTTTTTAACCAAAACTTCAATATTAATTTTTTACATTAATTTAATGTCAAATTTTTCTATCAAATCAATGTTAAATTAAATACCAAAAAAATGAAGAAATTGGCTAAAAAAATTGTTATTTAAAAGTTTTTCGATTTTTTCAAATTTAAATAAAATTTTGATTATAATCAATCTTGTTAACCGAAAGTCACCAGACAATTTCCAAGGAATAATAATTTTTTGCTAAATTTCTATTATCTCTCGCACTCATAACTCCTCGGACTACTTTACGGCCCATCAAGGGATTTTGTTGAATTCTGTATGTCGGTGACAGTACGAATGTAGCGACATTCCATGAATTTTTAATTAAAAAAGAAAATTACAACGATGCATTTGTAAGAGCATGAATATACATGTGCAAAATAAATAGTGTACGTTATCACATTAGCTTTTGTTAAAACACAAAAACGAGGTTGTTTTTCTTTCTCTTAAAAATAATAATTCGGCATTATTTTTATTATAAAATTCCCTAAAATTCCATGAAAGACATCAAACTGTCTTTTAATTTAAAAGTTTTAAAACAGACACAAAAATAAATTTCAATAAAAAATAGTGTAATTTTATTTCAATCAAAAGACGAAAAAAATTCCTCAAAATATAAAATATATATTTTGTGAAAAATATCATCCCATATCGCAATATAGCTCTTCATTTTATCAAAATATAAATGAATAAATTTGTCCGTTTCCTTTTTAAATTGAATTTGTATAAAATTGTATAACAGATACACAGGGAGATGCGAAAATTTATTGGTTCCCATGAATCAAAGCGATTTTGGGATAAGATGTGTATATTCCTTATCCGTAATCTCTATAAACTTGGTCATTTTACAGTCAAATTCAAGGCAAATCAATTGAATAAATTGCCTGATTTAATAAATTTCTTCCTCTCTTTTAACAAATCCGTACACTTGTCTTGACTTGATTCAATAAGGACTTTACTATATATTGCATGTATAAATATATAGTGAAAAGGGGATTCTTGAAAAAAATTCCTCAATCTTCCCTTTTCAATGGTCTTTCGTCTTTCTTTAGCAATTTTGAGGGTGAATTTGTAATGAAGAAAAGATTTTGATATGAATAAAAGGCTACTTTATGTTTATTGAAGAAAGAATAAGAAGAGAAGCGACGTCAAATTATTTTCTTGAGAATATGGCAATAATATAACAAGATGAAATTTAAATAAATTGAATTGAAATTTATTTTAGGATTCAGCTTGACGGATGATGAATTGACAGAGTCACAAAGTCTTTAGTCATCAGTATTCATGATTTTCTACTTTAACTTATTATGTACCATCCAAGTGTCATCTGATAAAGCATAAATTTGTTCTCGAGATATTATGTGGCATTTTAAAATGCAATTTGACATCTTTCTGTTGAAAGCGAAATTAATGAGAACGGGTCGCGAGGACTGCGAGTGAGAATAATGTGAGGGAGGTGTTTATATATATAAAAAAGCAAAAGGAGAAGGTGAATAAATATTAATTAATTAGTGCTCTTAATTGGAAAGGATCATAAATTTAATTTTGAAAAATATTAAAATATAAAATATTAATTTGCTGTTTTGTTGCGCGCCACTCTGCTCAGCACTGGTCGTTGAATTCATTCATTTTGACTGCCTTTGCTGCAAATTTACCACCTCTGTTAGTGGCACTGTTGTTGTTGTTGTTGGTCAATTTTAAGTGTCTTCTGAGTGTTACCTGTGAGCATTGTAGAGAAAGCTAAAGAATAATAATTTACAATTTATTTGGATGCCTTTTTTTCGTCTCGTAAAATTTGCAAAAAGTCTGTTGTTGGCAAAAGGGTTTTAAGAAATATTACATTCGTCTTAAAACTTTTATTTCATATGAATCTGCTTTGGAATATGAGGTTCAATTAATTGGAACCAAATTAAGATTCTATAAATTGTAAAAACAAAAGACGAAAATTTACATCGAGAGCGGAGGAATGTTATTTGTAGTGTGTATATAGTGGGTAAAGAAGGGAAGTTAAGGCGAGAAGTTTTGTGTGTGCTTAGGAAAACAACGATAATAAAGTTTAATTAAAGTAAATAAACACACAATCGAATGAACGACTACGGTATCGAGTCGTCGAAATAGTTTGCTCCTATATGAACCTCAGCTGAACTATCATCTGAAAATGTACGTTTATTAGATAAGAATGGGAAAAGTTAAGAACGGAAGTTATTTATGTCAGAATGGAACAAATCATTAAGGAAACTCCATCTTTGAACTTAAAGAAGTATGATCCGGTGTGAGGGAGTAGCGAAATGTACAAAACAGAAAAGCAATTTGCAAATTGTGGAGTGGTAAATGAAAGCGTCAACAAACACCGTTGATGATGCGTGAAATGGAAAGCCCATAATTTATGACGGTTTTCATGAATAAACGGCGAGAAAGGAGAGTGAAATCAACCCTTTTCCGCACTCATTCATTTACTCTTCACACGGACAATATTGCAGAAAAAAGAAGAAAAAAAGATTGGAATGTTGCATAAAATCAACAAATGCTACAGTATACGCGATAGATCGGTTGTACATATATAATGGAATTTCAAAACTGAGGGAGAAATTGAATTTTAAATTCAAAAACATCGGTGCATGAAAATGAGTGAGATAAATGTTTGGATACAAGGCGTCAAGTGGTTGAAGGTAGTTTATCAAAAAAATATCGGAATTGGGATGTGTTTGTTTATATTTTTACTTTGAAAAAATATACCACAATTACGGAATGTCGCTCTTGTCAACACTCATTCGATTGGAATTGAGTTTGAAGTGTGAAACATTGCTGAGCTCTCGTATATAATGGCAGGATAGTGAAGCATGCGAGAACTGTTGACGCCATGCGATTAATAATTAAATTTCAAGTTGATTATTTCACTTGATTTATGGTAAATTGTTTAATTGGTAAATTAAAAATTTACACATGCTACTAACACTGCACATATCGAAGAGGGATGCGATACAGATAATGAAACATTTACGGACATTACAGTAAAATTCGATTACGTTGTGTGTACGTCTAGTGTAATTAAAAGCGTGCGTTCATCTATGAGTCCCAATGGATGGAATTGAAAGCTGACTTTTGGTATGCACATATAAAAAACTCGGAGATTACTCAAATCTTTTTATTTGATTTTTTTACATATATAAATTATGCAAGTAATATCATGAAGAATATTTATTACATCATTTTTTTATATTGTGAGTTAACAGAGTGTGAGTTAACAGTGTATGACAACAATTTTCCTTATTCAAGTGCTCAATATCATCTTGTCTTGCATATTTTACAAAAAATATTGAATTTGTATGTTAAATGCCAGAAATACTCTATTTTCTCCGGCTCCTTACCATATTTATGATTTGTCATACTTCAAGATATGTCTAGCATGTTTTGTTGTTTTGTTCCATTTTTATTGTCTCCCTCTTGGAGAGTATTAAAATTATTGAAAATATTTTTCATCAAAAAAATTGCTGTCGATTTGAATATTTTTGATTATCATCCAAATTGTCGTAATATCTGAATATTTTCAACTTATTCCTCGAAGCAGTTTTTATACCCACAGAAATTGAACAAGGATTTGAATAAAGCTGTTAAGCAAATTTGACTAAAGGGTTGGGAAATAGTTATCTTATGATTCACATCTATTAAAATGCCAATAAAACTTTTATCCACACATTTAGTTTAATATATGATATATTTCTAAAAGAAATTTTTTAACAAATAATTGCTGATTTTTCGATAAGAACATTTTCATGTCAATCGATAAAAATGAAAAAAAAAACGATATTTGAAAGGCAAAACACACATGACACTTCGTGTTTATCATTAGATTCAAATCTGGTTGAAAAATTGAAAAAATGTCTGACTCCAAAAACAAATATTTTGAAATGCGTTGTTCATAAATTGTACTTTATAGTTAAAATGTCATTGATTTTACTAATGCATCTATGAAGTATGTTTTTCTTCCTATTGGTAATTTTCATATTGAGCCTCGCATGTCTCTCTCTTATCAAAAAAATGGCATCACATGCGATATTATTCTGAAGTAAATTTGAAGCATTAAAATCAAAAACATTCATTTCACGTTTCGTAAATCCGTTTGAAGACACTTTATGTAAGTGTTTAAATCACGACTTTACGAAGAAATATCAAAGTATAGTGATCCTTCATTGTTATTCGCCTTACATTTTTATTTCTCGATCCAATAAACCAAATACTTTAAAATACAAAACAAAACATCAAAGCAAAACGAGAAGCAAAAATCAAAACGAAGTCAACAAATTGAATTGAAAAAGAAATCGAATAAATTTGTGTTTCTCATGTGTAATTTGTGGTTTATTTTGCAAACATTACCCAAAACTGTACTTGTGGCATATTGTATTCTTCCCCTCAGTTCACGTCAATAACGTCGTGTAAATTTAATATTTATTTCAAATTGAATGCGTTTTTGATTTCAATTTTTGCTAAATTAAGAATTGCTCTTTTCGAAAAAAATCCCCCCTGTATAATTCTAATTATGGCAAATATATGAAAGAGATTGTGTGACTTTCACTTTGAAAATTTTCACCCAAGCATATTTTTTTGTATAAAAGGATGAATAAAAATCGCAATATTATTTTCAAATGAAGAAATTTACGCGTGGTAGGAGGTAAATGCGCGTTCACATTTCGTTCCCTCGCATTTCAAAAATCAATTCATGAAAAATTCATTTCTTGAAGGTTTTTTTTGCTCTTTATACGTTTGTGTATTATTGTATAAGTAGGGGATTATGGGTGCGAAAATGTTGTCAATGATTGTATTTGTTTGTTTGCGAATTTCCCTTCAATTTGAATTTAAATTTCTTTTCTTTATATTTATTTTCAACATAAAGATTTCGCGAAAAAGTCAATCTTGAATAGAAGGGGATGAATTGAACCATAATTGAGACATTACCACAAAATCGAGATCACATTTAATCCCTTGAGAAATATGGATGGATTTAGATATTTAACAAAAAGAAATTACAAAAAAATATTTATGTGAAAAATTTCCACATAATTTTATACTCTAAAGAAATTCTATGATTCACTGCGAGTCCTAATAGACTCAATGTATTGTAAAAAATGAGAAGAGAATTCCTGAAATTCATCTATAAATAAATTGCATATATAAAAGAATAGAAGAAAGCGAGATGCGATAAATTTTAAAACAGTGGCAAGAGTAGGAAAATATTTACATTTTGAATTTTCCCCTCCACCTAACACATAAATTCTCTACCGTAAATAATTGGTTCATGATATTACTTCTCACTGTGCATTCATTGCAAAGGGATCTTGACGACGATGTGAGTAATGCATGGGTGAATAAGAAGGTGGTAAGAAAAGAAAGAAGAGGGAATATCATGTTGGTAAGTAATTCACAAGAGATTTCTCACATTGCAACTTGAGGCGAAAATACTTAACAGCAAAGCAAGCAAAATGTCTTAAGACAAATAAAATTGATTGTTGGAGATAATTCCGTAGAAAAACCGAAGAAACCGCATGAAATATTTACATGAACAGTATGCATAAAATGATATGCGAGGAGAGCGAAACAATAAGAGAAATCAGAAATTAATATAAGACTCTGTATATAAACACATACACATATGAGTATTAAAGAAGATGAAATAAACAAGAAATCCAATTAATTTAGGTGTCAAATAAATTAGAAAATAGGAAATCGAGAGCAAGATGAGAAAATTTTATTATCCTTATAAACTTTGCTGGTGAAGTGAATTTGAACTGATTCAAAAAGTTTTTTCTCCTTTTCACGGCATTGACTCGAAATCAATAATTTATCAGCACATTAAATATTTAATTAGCAAATGATATTTCTATGACTTGTTGAGCTTGACAATTATCACGTTTCAACGTATTAAAATTTTATCTGGCGAATAACATCGCACTTTGAACGCAAATGAAAAGATTATGGTGCCTTCAAGCAACTCTTGCTACATCGAGAGAGTGGAAATGAGTGAAACTCATGTTTTATTAGAAAATATTATTTAATTGTGCAAACATAAAGTTTTTCTCGCTCATATCAAGATTCAAATTAATATTAAAAATTAATAAAAAGCGAACAAATTAACTTCAACAGAGCAACAGAAAGAGATTTCATGAGTGGGTGTGAGGGAAAAGTTTTTTCAAAGGGGATCATTACAAAGGTTTCGTAACACAAAGTTTTAATAAATCCTTGCTTTTCAATCGAAAATTTAACCTTGTCACGTTTTTTTATGACAGCCCCTATTTATTATAATTGCTTTGAGCATTGAAAGAAGAACATGTAGATATGTATATGCTTGATAACTCTCATACAAGACGACGAGGAAAAGTTGATAAGGAAAATATCTTCTAGTGAAAATTTAATAATGAAAATTGCCACATCAACAGCGAGAAGAACGCATTGCTCGCGAGATCAGAATATGAAATGTGTGTATGTGAAATGAAATAATATTTGCAATACTGTATAACAAATTAATTTGATGAAAATCTGTTTTTGGTAAAAGACAAATATACAAGTTTTTCGTCGTCGCACATTAAGATAAAAGCTAACATGAGTAATCTAGTATTTAACGCATTCCTAAAAATTTCTTTATTAATTTTTTCTATTTGTCTTTTTAAAAAAAGTTCTGGAAGCACTTTGTTAAAAACCCATGATTAATGTAAAACTAGAACTATTCCCTTAGTCTAACTTCGATGAATAAATATTGAAAGTTATACATCAGAATTAATGGAACCTTTTCATTCCCTACGCATATATCACTCACAATCATATTTTCTTGTATTGGGATATTAAGTTGAAATCTGCTGTTTTTTCGTGACTGGTTTCTTTGGCATGGTTGGATAAAATTTTTGAGTTGTAAATATGAGCTATTTAAAAATAATATTTTGAACTTAACGGCCTGTCCTAAAGAGTCCCTAAAGGTTTAGGTTTAAAAAACTGCAATGTTTTCTTTAAATTTGGGGACGATTTGTCGGTTTGTCACCTATGTTAGAAAAAATAACATAAAAACTTCCTCTGTTCTTTAACTTTAATATGATTTTTGTTTGAAAATTTTATCTATTTAAACCAAGCCAAAGAAACCAGTCACGAAAAAACAGCAGATTTCAACTTAATATCCCAATATATATGTGCGAGGCTCAAACCATGTCATTCATTTATATGAATTCAACTCATGCAATGAGGTAAAAGAGGCAAAGAGCAATCATTCATCGAATCATAATTTTTCTTTTGTTTCGACTTTTGACATTGCATTTTATATCTACATATCCATAAATATATGTGTACAGGGACGGTAACAAGAACGACGACGATGTGTGACATGTCCATTGACTAATGTTGAAATATGGATGAAAGAAGGATTTGAGAAAGGAGGGTTATTTCGCATGTTTATAAATTCAATTCACGATTGAAAGTAGACAAACATCAGCTTTCTACCCTTATAGAAAATACACGTAGAGATGCCTTGGCCAGTAATGGAGGAACAATTGACGAGTCTCTTACATTACAGTATCAGAGTATGCAAGCCACATATATCATGACTCACATTTATGGATTGAATGACATCAAATGCATAGCTTAAATTGATTGTGGCACGAATCGGGATCATCATCCCTATCAAAGTAGATTTATGAACATGTCAAATATCTTTATGTATAGCACGACGTATTCAACAAATGGGATACAGCTTCCAAGTCAAATATCCATTCATCCTTATGTGCAAAACACATAAATTTAGAAATGTCCCACATGACGCAATGAATGATGAAAATCAATTTCTACTTATTTCCTGCCACTCTGAACGAATAAATCAATGGAAGATTTCATTAATTGAATCGTTTGAAGATAAATGACCTGCTCACATTAATAAATGCAATTATTGTGGTAAAACGAAGAAGTTTAAATAATATTTATTTAGTCACCAATCGAATGTAAAAGAGAGAAAAACAAAAAAGTTTTAAAGACTATTTAATGCATATGTTGGGAAAATTAATATTAGTTTCATTACTAATAATGATGTTGCAAAGTGCTGATAATTACTATCATGTCTAAAGATGAAATAATTACTGCATCAAACATGATTATGATTTCGTCAATAAATTTTCTCATAAAGTGCTGATACTATTTATAGTAATTAAGATCATCAAAAAGGGAAAAATTATCATTAACTCTCCCGTATACATATTAATATAGGAATTCATATTGAACAATCTTTGGATTGTAATCAAAATTTATGGCCTTATAGTTTTTGGAACTCAACTTCTTCAACACTTAAATCATCTTAAAAGAGGGGTGAATTATGTACAATGAGAAAGCATGAGTAGCTGATAGGTGTAAGAATGAATTTAATTACCTAACGATTGCTAATACTATATTGTTATGCCATACAACCTTCTGCAGCTTGTCATAATAATTTATTTCGAGACGGGAAAAAAGAGAAGAATGAGTGCAAGAAAAAGATTCGCAAGAATGATTAATGAATGATTACTGAATATTTATGTCCATAAATCCATTCGATTGAATAAAGTGCAACGCAAAGGTCCAATTCACAAACTCACTCGTACCAACCCCTCCAATAATAAATTCTCGCCACTTATATTCTCCATGGACATTTTCTCTATTTCTTGCATCAGCATGATGATTATGGTGATGGTAATGATATAATATAGACATATGTGAAAAAGTGAAATATGAAAGTAAGGCAATGAAATAATTTAATTTTGATAAATTATTATACCTTTATCAAGAAGAAATATCAGCCAGTTGTGAATTCAGTTGAAGGCAATGAAATAAATGATTCCTATTATAGTTGTTATTATTTTTTTTATTATTGCGGAATTACATTTGGGCATTCTTTCACCTTTTCTATAAAGCAATTTTTCACTTGTAAGTTTTTTCAAGACTACTCTCAAAAATCAGTTTTAAATTAAGTTTTGCTAAAGCAAGGAGTACTTTTAACGAAATGATAATTTTCAATTTAAATTTATCGCGGAGAAACATGTATGATAATTTGATTTGCATAAAATAATTCTTCGATCATCAGCGAATCCGAAAGGGAAAATGCTCGACTGATTAATTTCTTCACATCCTAAGTTTATGCAAACTTCATGCTAATTTAAAAACAATATTTATTTAGACGAAAAACGAAGAAAACGCAAGATCTTTTGGTTTGGCAGTGTATAATCTGAAGGAGGTGGATTATTTTTTTAACTTACTGAAAAAATGAAATTATGTTGTGATAAATCTTTAAAATTACCAAAAATTATCTCATCACTTAAAAATCCTAAAGTTCAATAAAATTATAAATGTTTGTTTAACATCATATCAATTTCAAAATTAAAATTATCAAGAGATCAGTTTCGGGGGTTCGTGAGTGAGTTATTTGATGATCATGACCGGATGACCATGATTATCATAACTCAAAAACATCCATACCAATTGATTACTGGCTAATTTCCGGGTTTAAAATGGTGAACGAAGCTGTATAAAAAAATTAAACTGGTGAAGCTAATTAGTTTGAAACAAATTTTAATCATTCCATACAAAACCGAAATTGGGGGAAGTCAGTTGCTGATGCTAATATTCGAATCCATACAAAAATCTAATCATACATATGAGTTAAATTTTAGAACAATATTTATTCAAGTGATGATTTATTTCGCTCTCATTATCAAGAAGTTTCCACCTCCTCCTTCACATCCACTTAATGTCATTCCCTTCTTCTCGTTTGAAAAATGTGTATACAAAAGCTCCCTTCCCATCCTCACTAGCATGCATATTATATTTTTTTGAAATATTTCAATGTTGAGCCTAGCTTTTCACACATACAAACAAACGTTTTCTTGATGATCAAAAAAGAATAATTTCTAAAGAGTGCCGAAGAAATTACAGTGAACGTGGAAAGAAAGGAAGGTAAAAAGAGTTGATAAAAAATATAGACGTATCACATGAAAATCATATTTTTTCGCAAATGGGTTTTCATAAAAAACTAGGACAGTTTTATAAGTTTAGTTTTTAAGTATTTTTTACTTTATTATGTTTTGTTATGTTTTGTTTTTGTATTAACTTTAATTATTATTCCTTTTACAAGTGTTTTCAAACATATATGTATAACTTTTACAAATATACGAAGATACAAAGAAGGTATTGATTCAGATTTAAAAAAATCAATATCCTTAGAAAAACCACACATTCATTAATTATCAAAGGGATGAAAATCACTTAAATCTACAATAAGACATATTTCATCCCCCTTATGCGAGTCTTATAAGAGACAGTTTAGAACGATTGACATGACATAAAGTATCGCTCATGCATCTGATTAAATTAGAAATGTGAATTTGATTTTTATCCCCTCTTTCCACCTTCTTGTTTGTCGAAAATATTTTCTCAATCTTTTTCAGCAGCAACAACACAAGAAGAAAATTCTTATAATTAATTAAATTTGATGTCTATAGCGAAAAATTTTCCATCTCATACTTTTTTGTAACTTTTAACCGATTCACATATCATCGTGACGTTTACAAGTTCAACTTGAAGGAACAAAAGCGGAAAAGAATTTTCTTCGTTAATCTCAAGCACTCCTCGACTCACTCTCCTTCTACATCGTGCATATGTCAGGATCAAATTTAACAAATGGCATTTTAGAGAATGGGTTAAAAATCTACGCATACGCATACATAAACAACAATTTATCGTTGGGAGGCATTGTGGGTTGAAAAAAATAATGAATTAGATTTGTTTGTTTGAGAAAAATTTTAATGTGACACTAGAATAGGCTACCCATTGATTTTCATAATATTCCGAACATTTCCAAAAATGTCAATTTTTTCCGGAGCTTGACACATTTTCTAAAAATCTAATTTTGCAATGACAACTTTAAAAATCCGAACAAATTCTAGTCAGCCTTCATTAAAATCAAACAATCCCCCAATCAGTTGAAGTTTTTCGGGTATTTAGAGCGCTCGATAGGGAATTCATTTGATATTCAATCTTCTTGCTATTCGTGGGTATGTTTGGAAGAAATGATGGCTTTGATAGCAATTAATCAAAGTTAAACAGGAAAGATTTAAACATGAGATGACGTGTATGAGAATTTAAGGATTATTTCGAGTTACGTATGGAAAGGGTTGATTTTTCGGGTTGATCAAGCACGCTCCAATAAACAGACACGTCGTTAGATAAAAAGAGAGAAATCTTTCTTCAAAAAAACATTTTCAATACTTGATGTCGGCAACAAAGAAATCAATAAATCTCTCATGGATAAAAATTTTAATAAATTGTCACCCAGTAAAGTCTTTCGTATCCCTTTAAAAATTTAAAATATTTTTTCTATTACTTCCGTCAATGTGTATTTTTATTACAGTTGCTTTTGTGAGCACGCAAAAATGAAAATATGGTAATACACTACGCGTATCCTTTTGTCATAAATATTTCATTTACAAATGTAGCAGAAAAGACACTCTCACAGGAAACGGCATGCGGTGTAAAGAAGCGAATTGAAAATTCTTTTCATATATTTATATTTTTTTCAAAGTGAATCATATTTTTATCGCGCTGATTGATTTCGCAATAAAAACCCTCATTCCCCTTCTTTAAGCGACTCTATAGCGCATCGTTTATCGTAAGAGTTATTAAATTTTTATTCAGCATTGATGCTCACTTCCTCATACTTTATATTGTTGCCATCGCAATTTTAAAACTGTCTTAAAATTGTCACAAGCAATAACTTTTAATATGTCACAAATATATTTGTAAACATCAAATTCACCCCGAGCGAAATGAGACTTCAATTTTTTTCTTCTACGTTTTTAAATCACTCCATCCACTTGCTGTATCACCATATCCATCTAAGTAGGAGTTCAAGACGAATTTCCTTGTCGTAAATGTATATCTCGCGGAAATTTAATAGACAATATATATATTTGAAACACATTACATCCCTCCTTAACAGCATCATCAGCATCTCCTTCTTTCCCGCTTTCGCTCGTTCCAATTCAACGGTTGAGGAATTAAATTAAAAATTCCCTCCCTCCAATGTATTCTTGACGTAACGCAAAGGTGAACGTGAAACGCGAATGTTTGATGGATTATCAGCGAGATCAAAGATGAGATTTTCATAAAATTGAAAATTTATTAAAAAAGTTTCACGATGAAAATTTCACGATTTTACCATCGATTTTGTGTTCATCTCAATTGACCCACTTGTGAAATATAAAAAGGGGAATTATTATGAAACTTTTTTTGCAGTTATTTTTTACTTGGTAATCGATTGAATCACATAGCTATGTTTTAAAAAAGTGTCTAAGAGACCACCCGCTAGGCTGCACGATTTTGCCGACATCCTTATCACTATCCGAGCGACTAGATAAGCTTGTCAGACCCGTGATGAACTGGAAGCAACGTACTGCACTTGAGAGCTACAAAACTGCTCAAAGTGAAATTTAAGGAGATGCGTATGATGCTACAAAAATATCCCTTCGTCCCTGCTACTCAAAAAAGTAGTACCAACATTGAGAGAAAAATCCTTCCGATGAGTAGCAAGTGAATATTTTGAGTAGAATCAACAAGTGCTGTCTTTATATACATGTATTGAAAAAAGAACACGTTTTATTGAAAAACTTAATACATTAAAGTTTAAGAACTTCTCAACCCTCAGTCTTGTCTAGGAATTGAATGATCATTTATTTTTAGGATATAAGTAGCAGGTAGTTCTTTTTTCAATCTCAATACACGCACATTCTTCATCTTTCGTTCTTTACGCACATTCATACACAAATAGAGCTATGTATGCTTATTTTTATATTCTGTGAAGGTCTTCAGAGTTCTGAATGTGAGGTTGAACAGTGCACTATTTAAAGCATCACAATTTTTAGAGAAATGAAGTAATAATTAACATCATTTTAACATATATAAAGAATTTTAATTTTATTTCGGTGAATTCTAGGACAATAATGTTTGTGTTTTGCCTGCTTTGTGCTGCATACGCCATTGAAATAACAACTCCAAGACCGTCAATTGAATGCACCAGCCAGAATTGCATCATTTCTTTTGACAATATGGACGACGAGAAATTTGATGGGATGATTTCTGAAAACCAAAGTGGTATCCTGGCTTTAAAATTTGCTTCATGTCGAATGGAAAAAATTCCAAAATCTACTTTCGATAAACTCCCGTCTCTCCTCTGCTTGATGATCACAACTCCTGGGTTAAGTTTACTAGAAAATGGAGATTTTTTCGGCGCATCAGATCTGCAATTCTTACATTTACCTGGTAATAGTATTAAAAAACTCCTCAAGGATACATTTTATGGTGCACCAAATATCAATGACATAAATTTAAGTTATAACGACATTGAAATTGTAAGTGAAGATGCTTTTCAAGGGCTGGAACAACTCGAAAATCTCAACTTAAGTAGAAATCAAATTGCCTTCTTCGGACAGTCGACTTTCTCGACTCTTGCTAATCTTATGAACTTGGATGTGTCAGGAAATATGATTGAGTTCCTCGATGCACGACTTTTTGCTAACAATAATCAACTGAATAGAATTAACATGGCAAATAATCAGATTTTATCGATAACTAATGGATTCTTAGACATATTGCCACAAGTAAAAGTATTCAACTTAATAAACAATCCTTGCACGAACGACACGGTGCTGGAAAAGATTCCATTAATAAAAATTTTTGACAGCAAAGATCGCAACATTGAAGATGAAAGTTCTCTTGAAAATTGCTATCAAAACTTTATGAAAATGGCAGACCTAGAATCGACCGACTTTGACCTGATTGACAGAGCTAAAACCGTTGGAGAAGATATTGAGGAAAACATTATAATGGATCTTAATCAGCAGCTTAGAGATCAAGACGTGACCATCAAGGATCTTAAGAGAGAAGAAGACTTACTGAAGATTGTAATTCTTCTTGCTTGTGCTATAATTTTCTTTTTCACCATACTTAAACTCATAATCCAAACTGTGAATAGTACATATCAAACTGAACAAAATCAAATTAAATGTCAGAATAATGTGGAAGTAGTTGAAATTGACCCCAAACAAGTAATTTACACTATTGACTTTTAAAATGTAAGAGTTAAAGGAAATTTTGACTAAAAAGATCGTTTTTGAAAATTTACCGTTTTGATTTACAAAGTTTTAAATAGAAATAGAAAATATATCTTTCGAGATGTTCCGTTTTCTATGAGACACGGATATCCTGAGAGAAATCTTTAGAGAAAAGGAGTAAGTCTTATCGTTTTCATAACAAAATGGTAATTGTAATAAAAATTTTGTTTCAGCTATGCTACACAGAGGCTAAATGAACTCTATGTTTATTGTTTATTGTTAATGTACAAACATTAAGAGAGTTGCGTTCGCAACTAGTTGCATAAAGCACTTAAAAAAGCACAAGAAGGAGAGACGACTGCATTGCGGTGACGGAAGTAAGATTTCATTAAAGCTAATTAGCATTAATTAATTCACGAGATTAAAATCGCACCGAGCTGTGATCCACAACCTTCATCCTCTTCTTCAAAATTCTTCTTTTTTCCACCACACAAATAATAATCTTAAGGAATGAGAGCCTCGTTTCCACAAAATTTCAACTTAAGCCCTTTATTTCTCTCACAAGCGGAACCGGATTCAAAAATGTCAACTGGTGTTATTTATTCACTCTTAAAAATTATTATTTTAAAATTCGTTAATTCTATGATAACTTTTTCTCTCTACAGCTTTTGAAAAAAGAAACAATTAAATGTAATTAATTATAAAGTTTATAATGCAAAGTATAATACGATAGCGAACTATTGCGTTCTTACGTTCCACATAAATTTATATACATAATATGGAGATTTTCATAACATTGCTGGACGTCCATAACGTTTTATTTATATCTACAAAGAGGGGTTGTTCGATCGCTAGTGCGTCTTTCTCAAGATGTGTGTTGCAGCTCCCGAGGTGGGCGATTCCTGAGGGGACGCCTGCTGTTGAGGGGGAAAAAAGGGGTATTTATACTCTATTCTTAGGAGAAATCTTAATAGTTCTGCATGGTTTGCGTCCATCCTGGTTTAGTCCTGTGTCGCTACCTCTTTGTCATCTATCTATTTATCTATCTATAATATGGAGATTTTCATAAAAATTGAAGCATCTAAAGTTAAACTATTTTCTTGACTGCAAAAATAAATCCAAAATCCAATTTAGACTTATGTCATTTCATCTGTATGCAGGTCTGTATGCATGATCCTCGCTTTCATTTACTCACATATATTTTCTCTGGTTGTAATCTTCCATGTCTCTACAGCTAATTATACTTTCTGCGAAAGCCTCTTACACTTTTCAGCCTTAACATGTGTGGCTGACACTGATGAAAATTGTTAAGCAGAAAAGTGCATTTCGAGGGTTACGGAATAAATACTTCATTCCCTGCAGTGAAAGGCGAATTTACATTTTTTTTATCCCTCATCCACATCCAAATCGCCCCAATGCATACCAAAAGCAGGCACGACACAAGAACATCGCAATCCTTTCATGGAAAGATAGCGTTTAAAAAAGTAAATTGAATGGATGTTGGAAAATCTTTTTTCATGACCAGGAATTAATAAACGTGGGCCGAGAGGCATAACCAAGCACGAAATAAATGAGAACGGGTTATTCCCCCTCTTTCGGCTTACTTCCTCTCCACAAACTTAATTTTTTATTTGCATCTTTTTTAAGAGGAAAAAGATGTGGTTGGACGGACAGACCATTTTTTAATTTTTTGTGCTTCTGTAACATTAAATTATAATAGCTCTAGATGTGTATTTTTATATCGGATTATTTTATTCTTCTTTTGAAATTCTTTTTCACTTACTTCAATCCGAGGCTGTTGCTTTTTTACTGATTTTTGTAAAAAGAAAAAAAAATATTAATTTTAAAATGAGAAGTAATTAATTTTTATGGCTACGCCATATATTATGCTTTAACACGAAAATACAAAATAAAAATTATGTATATTTCAAAAAAGTTAAAACTTAACGTAACTTGAAAAAGAAAGGACAACTTAACTTATGGAAAAAATTAAAGAAGGTATTAAGTTTCCACATTTTCTCCCTGGTTTTACACTGACATCAGCTTATCAATAGAAAGTTGAGCAGAGTTTGAGGTTATAGTCTTTAATTAAAAATGTAAGTCCCATGTGGAAGTTTTACATTTTTATGGTTCAATAGTCCGAAAAAACTTGAATTTTATTTTTCTTTATGATTCATTTTTATAATTTTTCTTATAATCCTTTGCTTTTTTTGAACTCTTCAGTTTTAGCAAAAAAATAAAATGAAAAATATATAAGATAAGATAAATTAAAATATTCCATTGTAAATGGGATGCAAAGTTTTTAATTTTATTTTAGAAAATAATTGCAACATGAAATAGAACCTGAGGAGAATAAAAATAATTTAGCGTAATCACAAATGAATTTTTTTAAGTACTCGAATTAATTACATTAATCTCAACATTTTTTTTCATAAAAAAACTCCCAAATCGTGATAATATCCCTCTATGCAATGTTGAACAGGAGTCTTACAGCCCATTCAATAACTGATTATGAATCACGAAACATTTTCAACCCTTTCATTCATCCTCTTCTTCCTTTTCTTACGGTTCATTGCTTATCATTATCTGAATGCTGTTAATCTTCCTTGTTACCACGAAATGAAAAAAAATCAACCCTTCTCACCGTGACAACATCGTGTTTAATGTTCGAACAAAAAATCATAAAAGTCAAACTTCGGTGGCATCGTTTGATAATGCCTTGAAATACAGTCCAAATATACTTTCCAATAAATTTTCTTGCCCTCTCTTTGTAATGTTGCGCGTGCCATTATTTTTTCGGGGGAAAAACGATAAAAAGTTTTAATAAACCCCTTTTAATCACTTATAACTGATGATGAAAAAAAAACGGTTGTCCGCAATAGAAACAATGATGGTGGTGAGAACAAGCAGTGGGGATTTTACAAGGCAAACAGATTCAAATGGTTTGGAAAAATCACAAAAATGTTGCGATCGTGCTTCTGCATGCATTAGATTCAAGGTGGGTTTTTCGGTTAATATCCTATAACCGCACACAAATAATGAAATAGATTTACCCAGCAATATATTTCAGTTTTAAGCACTTTTAAAATATTTTTTTGTGTTTACAGATTTTTTCTGTTTGCTGGGCTTATAAAACGAACGGATAAACAATGTTTGAACAGTGAGTGGCTGCCACATTTTTGTCCAGTACTTCCAGCTTTATTGTATACTATTTACCTTTCCATTGTAAAGTTTTTGCAGCTTAAAACACTTTTTTGAGCTTTGGTCTTAATTTTTACAATTAGTAGAAATCGCTGCCAAAATGCAAAATTTCATACGTCTTCGATATGAGAATTAAATTATTCTCAAAAACCAAATTCAACTAAATGAGCAAGAACAAATGTACATGAGTACTGAAATATGTGCGCACAGCACCCATCATGAGTAATGAAAAGACAAAGGATGAGAAAGCTCATTTACACGCGATAGCAACGCGTTTATCAGCCAAACATCAGGAAAGAAACATTAAAAGACATGAACATGTATGGTGGAAATTTTTATTATGATAATTTATTGCAATACTTCTTTTGACAAAAGCATAAACAACGGCATTAAAACACACTATAGATATAAATACATGGGATTTTCATAATGCCAGTGTCTCAAAGAGAAATTTATTAAAAAATCTTTTATTTTTTGAAAATTATTATGAGATGATACTTTTAAAAAGAAAATATTTATGTTTAAATTCATTATAAAGTGAAAAGATAAAAAGCGGGAGAAAACATACAAGTATTATTATTATAATTTTTTTGTATATGTACATATATGTGTTAGCGCATTAGCAACTGTGGGTGTAAAGAAGGAGGAGGAAATTTCATTAAAAACATCAATTGTGTAAACGTGAATTTCTTTTTTCATTTTTGGATGTGACTATGCTGACGCTGAGGTTAGAGTAAAAAGGAAAGGAAAAACTTTCGAACCATCAAAAAATTACAATAAGATGCGTATTGTGTTAAAAATTTCGAAAAATTTTAATCATAATTTTCGTTTTACGAATGTTCATTTAAAATTTTCATTCGCTTACGCAATGAAAAGTGAACATTGATGTTTGGTGGGTGAAGTAGTAAAGGGTAATGAGCAAAAAGTACTTAGATGAGGGAGAAAAAACATGCACTGAACGCAATGAATGTAATATAGAATTAATGTCTATCTAGAGATCTAATCAGCATAACTCATTTTTTGTGTGTGCTATTCCACGATAAAAGAAAGAGAGAAACTGTCGATTTAATTAAAGACGCGGACATGAGATACATGTTTGATTGTTGAAACAAATCGGAGGCAGAAAAAAGAAAATGAACTTTTTTGTCATTCTGCAAAAATTTACTTAATTTGTTTTTTGTTAAATTGTCTAAAAATAAAATTACATCACACTTAATAATTATCAGCCATTAAAGAAGAAATTAGATCACAAAAAATAAAATTTAGATGCCTCCAACAGTAAAAAGCTTCTGTTTTTTGCAAAAACATCATTTTAAAATATATGTTACCAATGGGGAATATCAAGAATGTTAAGAATAAAATATGTTCAAGACCGTTCAAGACAAACTTTCTTTAACACGCAATTAAGCGACTTAAACACCCTCTTCCTAGCTAAACGATTTTCATTGAACCTCTATCTTTTTTTACACTTTGCAGAAAGTAAGAGAATATAAAGAAAACAATTGGTGATATAATTATAAATTGAAGCTCAAAATTACTCATTAATTCTTCCTCAGTCTAACGCCTAAACCAGATATCATCACGTGCCTTAAATGGAGGAGAAAAAAGAGGCAAGAGGAAAATTTTAATTTAGAATGTAAATAAACATTAAGAGTATCATTTGGGGCAATAAAGGGGTTGATATATTGATAACGAATTGTGCCAATAAGCAGTGAATAATTATTTTTATGCAGAGCGACTTTTACTTTTTTAAGTCATAAACTCTTTTAATAACAAGAGAGTGAGTAAAATTTACATAGGCTGCTCTCTAAAAAAGTATTTTCCAGATAAATTTTTTTGATTTTCTTCAATAACGACAAGCAACGAAACGACAACCGTGGTAAGATAATCCCCTCTTCAATTTTTATATCTTTAGCATCTATATAAACCCCTTTTTATTCAATGCAAAAAAGCGAGAATAATTAAATTTTCGCAGGCACATAGCATGGAGATAACAGGCCGCACGTATAAAAGAAGCATGAAAATTATTTTCATTTGCAAATAAAGTATCAATTAAGAATTTTTTAATTAGCACTCACTCTAGAATGTCTGAAAACGAAATAATAATCTGTTTTTGTGCTTAAGAAAAATGAATAAAAATGTATATTCTGGGAAATTCGTTTAAAAATTATCATTATTTATGTTAAAATAATTACAACTTTCACGAAAGTTTTTTTTATAGCATATAGTTTAAAATGAAAAATAAATAAATATAAAAAGTGAATTTTACTTCATTATTGTTCTAAACAATATATGAATTAAGATGATGATGAATTAAGTACAATTATTCCATCAACTAGTATTTCATATTCAATCAATTTAACTATATATATTTTTTTGAAAATCTTCATTGCATGACAACAACGTCTTCTTTTATCATGTGGAAGGTTTTTAATCTGTTCAATCCTTCCTGTCGATTGTAATTTTTTTTGTCTCAGCAGAAAAACCACAAACAAACATTTTCGTTGCTCGCATTTTTTATGAACTTTCAACGAGTCTCGAGCGATAGACTGTTGATGTTGCTGTATAAAAAAGCCATTAATCGTTTGTATTTTAATCCTTGCTAGTCGCTCATTTCTCCCACTCACTAGTATTTTCTCTCTTCCTTTTCACTCATCCTCAAGATAAAAGGAAACGCGAATCTCGCTCTCGTAACACATGGCCGTTGCCACTTCCACCACAGTGGATATATTTTGCATATTAATGTGTACATCCTCTCAAAGGATTCTTTACAGATAAAAAAGGACGCAAATAACAGCAATTCATTTATTTATTTCTTTTGTTAATGCCATCTAGCCGAGTCTAGAGCATACGAAAATTCACGCTCATTTATTTTCCACACACAGCTCATGCATATTGATAATTACAGCAAGATAATGCTTCTCTGAGTCTCAAATTTTTTTAAATAGTCAGCAGTAGCAAAATGAAAATGAAAATTTGAGATATTAATAATTCATTTTAAAAAATTCAACAAAAAGTATTCACGCAATAATTTCACATTTTATTTCAATGGATAACCGAAGGAGCAAATGACCAAATGTACAAATGTATGTGCTGTGTGCCATAAAAAAATTATTCATCGGTCAAAACTTATGAAACATTATATTTGAATAATTTTTAATAGTTATAGGTTTAAAATTTTGATAGTAAAATACGTTTTTGAAACATAAAAAAATTTAAAAAATTTATGAAGATTATTAATTAAATATATACATCAAACTTTCCATTCGGCAACGAAAGAGTTTAAATAAGTTTTATTATTGACTGACCAAAATTAATTTGCTTTCACCTCATGCATTTAATAATATTCCCTTTTTTCATTTGTTTCCTTTCCTGCCGAGATATTTTTTATGAATAATATAATGAGGCAGAGTCAACTCGCATCGAATGAGTAGAAATTTTCGTATATATTTTTAGCTAATAAAAAACAAGGTATGATCTCGGGGGGAGCAGTTAAAATATTCTTTTAACCACAGAAACAGTTGGACTTTTAAGAAAAAAGGATTCGATATATTCATACGTATGCAAATAATAAAAATACGTTTCAGGATATGTACGCAGTATTAACAATTACTATAAAGGATATATGTGTTCGAAAAGGGTATGAAAATGGATAAAAATGAGGTTGAATTTACTCTCATGCCGAAAAGAACTCTGCGTGTGTAAATTTATTTAACTTATTTTTGAGGCCTCCTTTTTTGCATCAATATTAAAAAGGCAAAAGTTTCGAAGAGGGTGGTTACACATTATAACCTAAAAGGGATACAAAATCATCTCATTTGTAATAATTAAATAAACATTTCTATATCCATGAAAAATACGAGCAAGGATGCAGATGCTCTCCATATTAAACCGTTTTCATTTATTTGCCAAATATATTTACTTAATTATTATCAATTGATTATGTTTTTTTGCTTCTAAATTAGTATGTAATAGCATATTTTCTTTTGTCACTAGAAAAGTTACAAGATTTCTGGGTCCTCAAAAAGACATTAAAACTCTTAAACTTTTATCATATTTTTCACATTATTCATAAGTCACCGGTGTCATAAGGTGTATTATTTAGTTAAAAGAAAATTAGGAAGTGACATTTGATCTCGAGCATATATATTGAAGTCTGGCATATTACAACACCATTACCTTTTTGGCCCTAAATCACTTGAATATTATATAATATGGTAATGTCTCACAAGAATGTGTCCTCTTCCTTTTCTCTTTTGTCGTCTTTTGTTTGTAAATTATTTAAATACCTTTTTATTCAATTTTAATCTTTTTAATGGCAAATAATTTCTCAAGCTGCCGCAACTATTTTCATTCAGCTCTTGCAACTAGGAAGCGAGTCAGCACCGCCATACACATTTATTCACTTCGCAAGTCTATTAAGCATTTTAATGTTTTATTTAAACATTAATAGAGAACCTAAATGCTCTCTGCAATTGGACTAGAGAGAAAAACAAAGGCAATTAAAATATCGAAACACGACGAGGATCAACAATTGGAGCAATAAAATTAAGAAGTTTTCAAAATATACATTTTAAAAGAGTGTGAGCGTAATTTTTCATGCAAAGGGAAATGCGCTGTTATCTGCTTAAATTCGGTGGGTATGTGAACACCCATTAAAAAGAAAAAAGACAATTTTTAACTTTAATTTAAATTTTTAAATCATTTTGATTTCTATACAAGCTAAATTGCGCAATTTTCATATCTGTGTGAACAATGTACAGCAGAAAAATCCAAGAAATAAATTGGAGGAAAGACGAAAATTTATGACACAAAAACTAATTTAATGCAATTTCTCTATCAAATTATTTCTAGCTTTGCTGCAATTTTTAGTATTGTGTCATTTCTCTCTTCCTTTTACTTGAAGTTTCAAGCACAAAGAAAGCTCCAGTTGAAATGAATGAGGCGTAATTTTCTGCATTACGATTTTCTTTTTATGCATTGCAACAAATTCCCTTGACGCTTGAGAGTTGGCAATGAGACTGAAATTGACTGACCAAATAAAAATTTGACTGGTTAACAAAAATGTTGAACCCACGCTAGCCCGTGTGAAAGGCTTAGGTAAGTGAGAGAGCCTAGTGCTACTGGCGCTAAATTTTTAATAAATTAAATAATTTTGGATTCAAAAAAATGATAAATAAATAAAATCACTCTTTCAGTCTTTCGGAATAAAAAAATAAGAAAATCATAATTTTTGCCTTTACGTTGAATGAAGCTAGATGCTTGAATTGCTACGAATGTGTCAAGCATATGACATAATTTTTTACTACTGCTGTGCAATGCATGCATATTGAATTTTATAAAAAATTGTGTAACCTGAATGTAAATTGAAACGTCACCAAAGTTAGATGAAATTTTTTTACATCTTACCAGAAAACAAATGCCGTATATATACGTTTGTCTTGAAATCATATTTGGATAATTTGTGGAGTTTTCTTTTATTATTATGGTTTTGCTCGAGGTCCAACTCATCAGGTAAATAAAGCCTAGAGAAATAAAGGATTAATTATTTTCTTTTCATTTTTGCTTAACATTTTTTTTTATTTCTCGAAGAGGACTTTTGAATGGGACACATTTCAGTGCGAAAAGTGAGAAAAAAGAACAGTAAAAAGAACCAACTGTTTGCCATATTTCAAGATTATATTAACATTTACTGCCATAATTACAGTGATAAGTCATTATTATTATAAAAATTGTGTTGTGATTAAAAAATATTTTTTCTTATTATCATTCTCCAGCTTCTTAAGTACTTCTCTGTTCATTTTCTCTTCTTTCCCTCCATGTACAACTAGAGGAAAAATTATGGGTTTAGAAAAAGGAGAGGAAAAGAAAAATTTTTAATGGCTTTTATTTGTACAAGTATGAAAAATGAAAATGAAATGGTCTGATGGTGCAGAGTTGAATCCAAAAGAAGAGTATCAACGACCCGATCTAGCAATAAAATCCTTATGTGAGATTGCAATAAAAATTATAAATGGAAAACTTACGATTTCCTCATGAATTATTATATAAACTTTTTTATTGCTCGCGCGCGATAAATAAACGGAGAGGACATCACACACACACACACACTTTTAATGACTGCTCTTTTCGCAATTTAACTCACGGTTATAATCAAATGACAAAAAACATTTGTTTTTTGATTAATTATGGTATCTTAGCCGCTCCCCAATTAATTCTCAATACGCACCCTTATTGGATATTCACAAAGAATTATTAATTATACCTTATAGTGAGGTTTTACGCATGGATAATTATAATGACGATAAGCTATTAATTTGATGAATTTTTGTCATCGTTAATGCGAAGAAATTGTCTTTTTCCTCAACCATTACAGGTTAATAGCCAATTTAAAATTTTGTACACGCCAAAATTACATCAATTTGATAAATTAATTTTTTAATGTCCTACAAAGATGATTTCAAATTTGTCAACTCAAAAAGTGGTTATTCTTTTAAAACAGCAAAAAGTGAGCAAAAAGTAAAATTATTGAATTTTTTTCAATAAACTCATCTTTAATTAAGTTTCTTTGTGAAAAATGTCAAAGAAAAAATTTTTCTCTGCACATAATCGAAAAATGTAGCAAACAAAAGAGTATATATAGAGTTAGCCACGAACCATAAAGAGTATCTAGCAGATTTATATGATGCTTTTGTCAAATGATTTATAAATCCACTTGAAGGTTGCGAAGACAACACAGAACCCAATCTAATGCAGTCATTGTTAAGAAGAGGACTATAGAGATTTATTATTGTTCGAGCATATTGTCATCTTCTGTATCATTCGTGTTTTCAATTGTTCAACTTAGTATATATAGTGTTGCAAACAGAGGGAAAATTCTTGTTTTATACTTTATAATCACGCACAAATTAATTTTTTATCAAAATCCTTGCGCGACATTTTTTCCTCTCGAAAATAATGCCACATTAGAAACATTCACAAGTATATTTTGAGAAGGTTTTCATATTGCACCGTAATTATTTTTTTGTCGATTGCACAATTCAATTGAAAATGTGGCAATAGCATTGGAGAAAAGTATATAATTTAACTCTGTTGCCGACAACAGAGCACTTTGGCAGAAAATTATTTTTAATTATTTATTGTCAACGTCAAACGATTGTTATACAGTCAAGACTTTAATTACATCACGTAATTGTATCACACTTCAACTTTCATTGCTGTGCAAAATGTTTAAAATGGAAAAATGAGCGATTCGAGGAGTGAATTAATGGACAACATTTAATTCGTAAAATTTAATTTTAAATACATTTTTCATTCGATGAAACAAATTTTACTTTTGCTGCGAGTTATTTATATATTATATAAGTTTATTATTCAAAACGCGAAAAATATTTGAAACTGTAGCTAATAAAGAAAGGAATGAAAGTGTAATTAGTAAAACTTGCAAATCGAAAGAAGTTATATTAGAGAGATAGAGAGAGAGACCAGCGATGCCGAAGATGTCGAGAGGTGGTGCGGTGTAAATAATCTTGTGATTAAAATATAAATTGACTCTCACTTCTTTAACTGCGATACTTTTATTGCCTTCTGCTCTACAGATTAGAAGTTTTTTGCTGCGTGGAGCAAATTTTATGCAAATTTTCCTCTTTTCAGCTATCGCTATCAAATGTTGAAAATCTTTGATGAGAATGAACTTAAGAGGTAATTTCCGATTTTTTTTTGCTACTCTCTTGTTGAGGTAGAAGCAGCAGCACTTGGAATGTTAATTAAAGTTATTAACTCGGAGACATTTTGGCTGAAGCGAAAGGCGTTTCACTATAGCGTGATAATAAAAATTTTGAATGAATCTCGGAGTCAGAAAAAATCATTAAAATTTTTGAAAGCGAGAAAAAGCGAAGCATTATTTTTATGATAAATTCAAACTCACCCCCAAGTTCCCTTTGATATGATGTGAGTAAAATCAACATTTTAAACGCATTATCATAAAATTATTCATAATATTTTCGTATTTTCTCTCTAAACCCTTTAACACTTTCCACATTGAAAGCATGCTGTTATTTTACTGATAAACGTTCTTCACTTTGTCCGCAAATTTTAAAAATATTTTAAAACAATAAAAATTATTTTATTTAAATTGCGCCTTCTCTATGCACTTAAACTTATAATGTTTTTTCAACTTATCCTTTCGCTCACATGTGCTTTAATAATACTCAAAGAGATTCCACCGTGCATATTTATTACAAATGAATGCTAATGAATTCTTCCAGAAAAATTTCTGTACATACATTTTTTTAGTGTACATTTTACATATATACGCTACACAAAGGATGAGAGAAATTTTTCCATCGTTAAAAAAGTTTCTGGCAGCATGAAAATGGAATTAGATGAATTTTTATATGTGATCTGCTCAAAAGCTAAAAAAACTGTGGTTGTAAGCATCGAGGGTGGGTGAAGAAAAAAAGAAAAGGGTTAAACGCTTCAACTTCCTCCAATTTTGCGCGTACAACGCTTAATTTTTCACATTTTTTCATTATTTTCAGCCACAAAAGACGTTACCAAAATATTAATTAACATACATACATACATACACGCTTCGGTAATTCCAAAAGTCATTGCACGTCTATTTTGCTTCTTCGCATGAATAATCATTTTAACTGTTATTTGCAACGTCTTCAAAAAATATCTTCAACGACAAGGCCCCAAAAATTTCCTCCTCTTCCTTTTTTAACGTGCAGCAATCAAAAAAAATGAATTTCATTGTAGAAGGGGGCAATTTTGCGGTTTTTCTTAATTAATGATTTTTTACAATAAATCATGAACGTACAACGTGAAAAACTCCTCCGCGTGTTGTTAATTGAGTTAAATTTATCATGTATGTTCACCATTCTTATATTACTTGTTTTCAAAAATGAAATCGGATGAACAGAGCCATAAGTTATTTTTTAGCACATTAATCAACGAAATCTTGTGATGCTCTTTCCTTTCAAAAACACATCAACCTCAAATTTCATTGGGACATATCACAATGTTTTGTACCGTCGTCATCAACGTGCACGAAATCGTCATAAATGTTGATTAACTGATATTAACAGCTTTTATGTACTTACCACCACTCGTTTCCCTGTATACCTTTACAATGAGCCGTGAGAGGAACATAGGAACATGATTAAGATGACATCACCAGCATATTTTTATATCATTTCTCATAAATTAGTGAAATAAATCACGTAGAAGATGAAGTTGGTAAGAAAATTTTTTTAATGGATTTTTCCCTGCTAATTACACAGAAAACTTTTAGCATGCCTAAACGAATAAATTTGTAATCTAAATTAAGATTCTTTGAAAGAAGACTAAGTGAAAAGTCATAGTAATTAACAGCAATAATGCTTTGTAAACTTTAGATAAAATTAGAAAAATTCCCTCTCTTTTTTTACAACGGGAAATTTTTTTGAAAATTTTAGCAGATTTATAGATTTCATCCAAAAATTTCCTCTTAATTACTAATTGCCGTGTCTACTCTCTAGTTTTAGTCCATTTTCCTCGCTTTCAATTATTGAAGTTGACTTCTTAAGTCACAGACACTAAACGAAAATAATTAATTAATTTGCCTAATTTTTTCTACACTTTTTGAACTCGTGATTAGACAAGGTATCGGTTGGCATTGATGTTAGTTCTTCTCATGGATTTCGGTTTCCTACTAGATATTTGTTCGTCAATCAAAATGCAAAAAAAAATTCAAAAAGACTTTTTTCTCATGACATCCCAAAAAAATATTTTTCGGCCATTAATCTGTTACACGGCAACACCCCCGGTTTGTGGTTTGAAACATTTTTCGTTCTTAATTAATTTATTTGATTTGCACGTGACGTGTTACAAAAAATTTCCGAATTTTTCAAAGATTTCTTTCTTCGTTCTCTTGATCAAGCCGATGGAGAAAAAGTAACCAAACCGAAGACACTATAAAAGTAAATAGATTTTAATCACCATTTTTTCTGTGAAGGCCACATTTAATGGGGAAATTTGTTTGGATGATTTTAGGCATGAAATAAAATATTTTCTGACTACAGCATAGAATTTTTTCAGAATTTATGAAGTCGATATAACTTATCAAATTATAAACAACAAAAATAAAAGTGATCAAACCCCTACTAATCAATTTTTTTATCGAATTTTGATTTAAACAAAAGCTCAAATGAAACACTAAACACTCCCATCCTTAGTAATAAATAATAAATAATAAATAACTAAAAAATTTCTAAACAGTGAAAGTATTGTGCAACTCACACAAATGTGTATTTCTTCATTAAACAAATTACAGTTTCCAATATTTATTCAAAGCTGAAGAGTGAAGTTGATTGCCTTTGATAGCTTGCGCCAAGGGACGTTCAAATGTCAATGCATATTCTTTGCTTCTTGCTGCTATTTCTCGATCAAAAATCTAAAAATACATTACTGAGTAAAATTATAAAGGACATTTTTTAAAAACCTACATCATCTTCTTTCAACTCTAGGTATTCACCCAAATTATATTCTTGTGAAAGAGGTTGAGTGACGATTTGCTTGGCACATTGAGAGACATTGGGAAGAATATGATTTCGCAAAAGTTGAATTTCCCATAATGAGCTTTCAAGTGCACGCGATGCATTTGGATCCGACTCCTCCATCAAATACATGTCCTCGGACATTTCTCTGTCCTGATTTGACTGGGAGACGAGAAGTCTTTTCAAGCCAGGGTGACGGATAATTAAGTTCGCAATAAAGTACAAAATTATGATGATATCCTGTGGTGGCGCGTAAAGTGTTGCAAGTCGAGCCAATCTCTTTGCGAAAGCCGCGACAAGCGCCTCTGGGAGAAAGCTCGACGATAGAAAGATATCGCCGAGATAAAAGAGTCGAGCCTTAAACTTCATGTGAAAGCATTCAGGCTCAAACATGGCATAGAGTTTTTTGTAAATGTTTGGATACGACATGTTGTACTTGTGAATTAGAATAAAGATGAGCTGCAGTGCAAGTAGTGCCACACTTCCTCCAATGTCTAATGAATCCATTAAATAGTCGGCCAGTAATTGTGGTTTATCAAGATAAACTAGTATTTTCTCTAGCAGAAGAAGTAACATTTGTCTTTGAGTAACTTCGTTATGCTGCCACTTTACAATATTGTTCCACGCTCTGTTAATGTTTTTTCGCTTAGCGAGTGCATCCAGTTTGATTTCTTTGCATAAAAATTTCTTCTCATCTTCATTGTCGTCTCGAGAATTGCTACTCTCAGATGGAATAAGAGTATTGAGAAGTTCCAAAAAGTTCTGAATGAAGATGGTATTGAAATCGCTGTGCCGTTGAGGAACTATGGCTTTTAATATTATTTTCCATGTGTAATAGTTAACATCTTCATAGACCGTGTACTCTGAAAATTTCACAATTTGATGTTTCATTAAGTTAGGGCTGAGCAGTAATTTTGAGACGACTTTGCTTAAACTCTGCACTGGAAAGAATTGCTGTTCTTGGGTGTTCTCGTATTCTTCTAGTGGAAATCTTCCTTCGTTTGCAATTAGTTTCATTAGCGTGTTGAGAGCTTGCTGAGCTACAGAATGTGTTGCGCTGCCGAGGCAATCTAAACAAAGCTTGAATATTTCTGAATATTTAGTCTGAAGCCATTCCTTGTAGAGCATCTCTGTAGAATTTGATGAAGGTTTTAATGGAATAACACGAATTTTCATAGTGCCACTGCTAATAAGCTCAACAAAAACCCTTTCAATTGACAGCAAATTCACGATTAGAGAATTTTTGTTGCAATGTAAAGCATCCTAAAATTTTTTTTGTAAACAATTGATCATGATTGATTTTTAAGTCAGAAATTTACCTTGAAACTTTCTATTATTTCCGTTAAGCTTTCTGTGTCGTTTTTGTTGTTGAGAAAATGGTTCACCTTCGCTTGCAATATACTTTTAGAAGCCTTAAAAGCCATTTTTTATTCTTAAGAATTGAAAAATGTGGAAATTGTGATAGCTTTACAAGTGACGTCAAATTATTTATCCAAGACACAGAGACGTCACTCGAATATAGCAAACATAATTTACATCCAAGACACAAATTAAAAATAAAATTTGACAAAAGTAAAATTAAAATGTCAGAATTTGACAAGAAAAAAGCATTAGATGCAGCGTTAGAAGCCGCAGAAAAGACCCTTAATAGGACACCAACCCGAGCAACACAATATCACGAAGATTTTGTCAAGGAACCAAATCAAAGAAAAAATAGCAGAATCGACAAATACAAAAACAAAAACAGTATATTTAAAAGACCAGCACTTCCGCTTTCGCGATGCTTACCCTCTCGCACTCGACCTGGACATGAAAAAAATCCTGAAAAATACACAAAATATACTCTTTCGGATGTTGATGACCTCAGTTATAGTAGCAACAAACAGGCAGCCTTTAATTTCTTGAGAGAAATCGAGGATCGTAAATCAAAAATTGAGCAAGCTTCATCGTCGGAGGAGCAAAAAGTTATCTTTAAAAATTCAACAAAACTTAAGTTGAAAAGCGATGCTGTAAAAAATGAGAAGCGAGTTCAAGGAAATAAATTCATAATGCGCGAGTATGTAATTGGCGAGAAAAAAAATGCAAAAACCGAAAAGAAAAGGGTCAGTGGAGATAAATTAATGTTAAAGTCACAGCTTAAGCTATCGCATTTAGAATTAGAAGAAGACGACGATGAGTAAAATAAAATTTAAAACAAAAACAAATTAAAAAGTGATTTTTTTGAAAATTTTTGCTCAGTGTTGTTTTTTTTGAAAAATAAATCGAATTCGCGAAAAATTTCTAGATTTATTCTTTTAACGAGAACTACCAATTTTAAGGCAGGTAAATAAAAGGTTATCGCAAGAACATCTTGTGGCTTATATAGTAATAATGAAATGAATTCAATTCGTGTGTCATTTCACGGAAAAAATTGTAATAAATATTTTCTAACCCTAATTTTGCATTTTTTTTAAAGCGCACTGAACAAATATTTTCAGTTTTTTACATTTCATTGTCGAGTGTTTAAATTTAAAATTTAAGTTTTTAGTTTATAGTCGCTAGCGAAAAAAAGAATGAAATGAATTTAGTTGATGGCCTTAAAGCTGCATTCTCTCTCTTGTCATCTATTTTCATTGTTGTTTTGATTTGTTTAATAGGTACAAAATATTAAAATACATTCTCGACTCAAAATAATCTTCTTCCTTCTTTGTCTAGGCTGGTATCTTTTATACAAATTTTTTCTACTCCGATTCAAAGTTGTTCGCGAACTCTTGGGACAATTAAACGATTCAGCAGAAAAGGTTGAAGATACAAAGATCAAGAGCCGACAAAAACTCCGCAGAGACTAACTAGCACATCTATAAGCCGTCATGAACATACGCTGCGCAAAACCTCAAGATTTGATGAATATGCAACATTGCAATTTGCTTTGTCTGCCAGAAAACTATCAAATGAAATACTATTTCTATCACGGACTTACATGGTGAGTTAAGTTCTGAAGTGTGGTGCATTCATGGTAATAAATTTGAATAATAATTTATGCGGCATTTCGTAGGCCTCAACTATCGTACGTTGCTGAAGATGATAAGGGCAACATTGTGGGATACGTACTAGCAAAAATGGAAGAGCCTGAACCAGGAGAGGAAAGCAAGCACGGTCATATAACTTCGCTTGCAGTGAAAAGACCATTTAGACGTTTGGGTCTCGCTCAAAAGCTCATGAATCAAGCATCTTTTGCAATGGTGGAATGCTTCGACGCCCAATATGTGAGCTTACATGTTCGAAAGAGCAACCGTGCTGCACTTAATCTCTACACAAACTCGCTTGGTTTTAAAATTTTGGAGATTGAACCGAAATATTATGCTGACGGAGAGGATGCGTACTCGATGCGTAGAGATCTAGGTGAATTAGCAAAGAAAATTGAAAAACCAGACAATATTGTACCAGCAATTGAGTCTTCCCGTCACCACAATCATGCAACACGAGGTAATTCCAATAGTCTTAATTTTTACTTTAAATTGATATTTTTAAATTTAATTTCAGCTGATGGACATTGCTGCTGAAAAATTTGAATTACTCATATTATATTTAACAATAACCCTTTTCGCTAATTCCTTCAAATAAAAATAGTAATGAAAATCAATCTTTCATTTTATTTAATCGCCCATCAAGTTTCGCGGATGGTATTTGAAAGTCGAGAAGTACACATGAAAATGGATCAGTCATTACTCATTACTCACAGGAGATAAATGATTCTTTTGTGCATAAATTTTATGTTGCTAAAATGTTTTAAATCTTGAATCCGAGATACGGGAATTACTGTGGCGGGTGGTACATTCGAATTTTATTGATGCTATAAATTATGTCATCAAGAATACCTCTCAAACAACGAGGTCTCGTCTCTAGCATTCTGACCAATAGATTTAGAAGTTGTGTACATCTGCGGCAGGACCAAAAGTAATAAACATGAATTTAAGCGCTCTACGAATGATTCGTAGCAGATTGAGCAGTGTCGCTATTACACTTTTGACTCGATTCGCTAAATCAATCACCGACTCGTTTTCTGTATCTCTACAATTGAATAGTTCGATGGTTTTGGTTCACAGCATGCATACATAAACTCATAAAACTTTTCTATGCAAAAACTATCCCGTAAGAATCATCACTGACATTGGATGATGAAAATATTTATGTAGCTTTTAGTGTATTAGTAGTATACCTCTCTCGATTTTTCTTGCACATTATACATTTTAATGGAGAGAAAATGATCTACACTTTACTCAGTTTTTCTCGAGACGTTAGCATAGTAAGACATGCTTCTTTTAATTGCGTCGTGATTGTTTGAAAAGAAAAAGAAGAAGAAATCATATATCACACACATATATTTTTTATTTCCGTTATCGGCAACCATTTTAGTGAGAAAGATAAAATCTATATTAACGAGCACACATCTTTTGCACAGCCAAGCGTAAAATTTCCAAAAGAGCGAAAATTCTTCGTTAAGAAGAAAAATAAGTAAAAGAGGAAGAGAGAAAATTTTGCAGTTCTTTAGAAATCGTATTATAGTGAAATAATAATACATACACACAGCAAAAATGATTCACGTTGGTGACAACTCATGGAATTTGCGTGTCTTAATAACAGACCTGCAGGTCGAAAAGACACTCAGAGTAAAAGGCGACTTACATATCGGCGGTGTTATGCTAAAATTATCGAAAACCGAAGGTGAGCTAAGATGATTTGCCATCAACCACAATTTATTTATTTTTTAAAAAAAAATTACTCTATAGAGTTAAAAATTTCCTGCGTGGGACATAAAACCGTTGAAGCCGAAATTTAAAAAAAGAACTAACAATTGCATTGAAAACACAAAAATTATAATAAGATACCACCAGGTAAAAATATATGCATGTGTATCAGAGTTTTCTTCTTGAACGATCCGCATTTATATACAAATGTATACATGTGTGTTCTCAAACACAGCTAAAAAACCTCTTTCGAAATTTTAAACGCGAGAAAAAATATGGTGGGCGAAATTTTCAACTTACGTCATTTTCTCTTACTTGAATGTGATCTTAATTTCATGTGTCAAGGACGCGAGAAAAACTCTCAATAGAGATCATCTACCATCATAGCCAATTAACGCCTCTAAGTTCTACAAAACACTTTTTCTTTCATGGACATTTTTCCTTAAATAACTTTCATTAACAATCTCCTACACATTTCTTGAAAATATACATTTTTTTTGATATTTTCGATCTTACATCGACACATACATATATTCGATTTTAGATTAAAATTCAATAATATTTTATTTTATACTCTTACGCAGATGTTTTTCAAAAAATGCATAGCACAGGCAAGATTAGTATTTTTAAAGTGGAGTTAAACTATTTCTTATCTGTGTTGTAAAATTGCAAAAATAATCAATCTTTATTAAAATATACTATAAAAGTAAAAAAGTAACTCAAATTTACTGAGAGCACTACAGTCTCAAAACTTTCATACGCCTTACCTTTAAAATCAGGGAAGCGTGTACTTGACACACATATTGAAAAAAGTATATATAACATATAATAGAAATATTTGTCTCATTCACGTTGTTATACAAATGTACTATTTAAAATGTGAAGACGATCATCTGTGAAAATACCTTTTTTGATGACTGTGATAAGTGTTTTAGGGGTGGTTATATATTTTTTTCATTTTAATACCAACACAAGGCGAAAGAATAAAATGCACGGCATGAAGTCCAGTCAATGGTTAATTTCATGGCCGAAAATAAAGAATCCAATTAATTTAACGACCATCATCATCTGACGAAAAGTTGTGTGGTGGACACGAATAAAATAGAGTTTTGATGAAATCGCGAATTCATTTAAAGTTCCAGTATAATTTTAAAATGATCATACAGTTTTATTACTAATCGTAACAAAAATGATACTTTTGTTAATAAAAATTATTCAAATATGTATATAAACAGCATAAAACACATAAATATTGTCAATACATATATAGAATCATATAGAACAGTTTTAAATACACAGGAAAGTATTCCATGACAAATACGGCAGAAGCAACCAAAGTAAACAATCTAAGAGATGAGTATAAAACATAAGATTTGATGAGAAAAACAACTCTCTGGTTCTCGCAACTTTGCACACAAAGCTATTTTAAGAAAATGATGTCATTTTTTCGCTAGCAGACTTAATTTGTGTTTCATTAACACAGAAAATTTTCATATTTTTCGTTACGTCCACCAAAATGAAATTGGCCTTGCTTATTGTTTTTTTTAATATTTTCACTCTAACAAATCAAGTAGAAAATAACTTTTATATAGTGCGTAAAACGTATAATAGTGCGTAAAATGCGAAAAAGTCTCGGGAATATATTTATATATTCTCCTTGAAATCATCTTCATACGTAACAAACCTCTGTAACCTTATGATTATAAAATTTTAGAATTTTTGGTACCCTAAGGACAGGTAGAAACGTACTTATGCTTGGAATTTTTTGTCGTAAAGTTGTGTCGTTAACAATTAATCCCTCAGAAATTGATGACGCCAAGCATTTATTTATTATATGCCTCTTTTTGAAAATAATAAAGATGGTAAGAATACGCAGCTTGAAATCACAATTAAAATCTTCGTAACTGATAAAAGTTATTTTTAACAATTCAAGGACTGACAAGTCATAAAAATGGACACGAAAATACGGAACAAATTATGAAAAATTAGTTTTGAATTCAAGAGAAAGCTAAAGCTTAATTTTCACTCCTTGCTCAAAATTAAATTTCAACCATTCAACAAAGAAAAGATATAAAATGTGAAAATTTTAACCATCATGATTGGTTATAATTTTAAACATAGCATATAATAAATGTTTAAGTTTCAGAATTTTCTAACACTTCGATATTCAATTGTGCGTTGTCGTTAAATGTCAAATGAACAAATTAATTGAAGAGTTTAAATTAAAATTGACTGCATAAAATGAGGGTTTATCAGAAACCCAACATTAGTTGAGAATTTGGAATATTTTTTTAAATGATTGTGCATGTTGTGTATGTACTATGTCCTCTCAAAACCGCGACTTATTCGAAAGCAACATTGCATGATATAAGAGGAGCTCACACTATACTAAAAGAGAACACGATTTACAGGTTCCACGCAAATTCCATTTTAATTATAAATCAGACAGATATGCTATATGATTTTTCGAATGCCACTTTCAAATATATATACAAAAAACTTTAAAATCTCCCCAAGAATTTATTTTCAAATTTTTTACTCATGGACGGACGACCTTGAAGTTATTCTTTCAAAAATTGCAATGCATGGTTTAAGTTGTGTGTGTAAATGCATAAAGATCTACCAAAAACCGCTAAAGTAAGAAAGACACAGCCGTTGTTGTAACTTTATTATGACGAATACTATTCTAGTCTTTTTCATTGGCATGATTTAGCAAGTGAAAAATATATCGAAGAAATGCATTCTGTTTTATTCATAAAATAATTTTTTGTTGCGCAAAAAAAAAGTTTGTTTTAACCGACAGAAAAAAAACTTTAAGTTTTATCAACATATAATTTCTATATTTGGACTCGGCAATGAGTGAAATGATGAAAAAAAGTTACCTGGAGAGTTAAATGTTGAACCTGTACATACTTTTTATGTATATACACATAAACTTTATAGTAATATAAAAAAAATTTTTTTTTTTTTTTTTTTTTTTTTTTTTTTTTTTTTTTTTTTTTTTTTTTTTTTTTTTTTTTTTTTTTTTTTTTTTTTTTTTTTTTTAAAAAAAAAAAAAAAAAAAAAAAAAAAAAAAAAAAAAAAAAAAAAAAAAAAAAAAAAAAAAAAAAAAAAAAAATTATAAAAAAAAAAATTTTTTATTTTTTTTTAAAAAAATTTATATCAATCTCCCCCCCTATAATTTTTAAGAGCAGTTTTTCTACTCTAATGATACTAACTAAACTTGTAAGATTAACCATTTAACATGATTCATAGAATTTTCGTAGGATATGACGCTTCGAGAGGAATTCCTTTTTATTCATTTGCGCTTCCATACTCTCCATGAATCACCCTTTTATTGTTTGATAAATCGGTTCAGTAGAGAAACGATTTGCATTAGCATGTAATTGAACTTTCAAATCAACAACTTCTACGTTATAAATTAAGAATGTGTTTATGTAAAATTGAAATAAAATTAGGAGAATTTAACAAAAAATCAGAAAATTATTTTCTTATTTCGGAGAAGAGATTCTCAATAGAAATTAAAAGAGAAAATGAACAGATGCGGATGATGTGTATTCCGGATGCACATGTTTTAAGAGCAGATACCAAAAAGAAAAATAATATCCTTTACCATTTAGTCAATATAATAATATATGCTTCTATTTCAACTGGTTACTGTAAGGAAGTCCCATTTTTTGAAAATTTCTAAAAACATTGACTAACAAAATAACTACAACATTTATGGAATATAGAGATATACACTCTTTATTCATATGAAGAACGTTAAAATTTTATTTATTAAAACATTGGGTTATGCCTGAGTTTGTGCTCTAAATTTTTTACAATTAACAGAATTTTAAATTAAGTTTTCTCATAATTTATACAACTTGTTGATGGTAATTCAATGCATAAAAAAATTCGTAGAGACACTGATGTCATTTAAAATTATTATATTATTAATCTTATATAATAGCTTTCAAGCTAACCAATGACGTGTTTATTTTTTAAAGCATATCATACCGGTCAATGTTCTCAATTGCCATAAATAATTTCTTAAATTTGTTGGAATCGATCCATGAAGACCTGAAGATTTTTAAAAAAAAGTATATGATCTAAAAACATAAACATCTGCCGTTTGAAAAAAAAATTAAATATCCATCTAAAAGTATGGTCTTTTTTGTGACACGTGACACAAAAGAATGCAAAAATATCTTGATTCTCATGAAAACTTCAAACAGCTGTAAATTCTTAGGCAAGGCCATTAAAAAAAATTTTAACTGGAAAATTTACTTTAAAAGAATTTTTAATTTTGTGTCTTAAAATATTTGCAATTTCAATTTTAAAATCGAATTCATAGAAAAATTTTTGCTTAATATGGTTGAATAAATATTAAACTATTCTACGATTTTCTTTATATAAAACAACAAAAAATTTACAAACACATGTGTTGGATTTTTACAGCAATTTTCTTACAATCTTACTTATTTCTGACGTATCGACATTTTTTCTCGGCTAACGCCTATATGCTTTTTACAGCTTTTTACTTTAAATGACTACAACGTAATTTTTCTGAGATTTTTCTTCACATTCGTTTTAAATTAAAAAAAACATAGATGCATATTAAACTTATTTATCTTTTTTAGTTAGTTATTTTTGGGGTATCTTGTTTTAAAATAATTCTCAATCAATATAATATGCTGCAAAATTTTATTCAGCATATACATGGTCAAAATTTTAGAATACGCTTGCTGAGACTTTTTGAACATTATTAGAGAGTATTTCATTGAAACATCATTATGAAATGTGAACGGAAAATACTTGAATATTTACAAAAATAGCTTTCATTATTTACTTACTCAGAATTTCCAACTACAGTTTAAACATCCAACTTGAGCCAACTTGAAAATAAAATTGTTATGGAAAATAAAAATAAATTGTTCCAATGCTTGGGTTGATCTTACCAATTTTAGTTTGTTTCATGATTTTGGTTTACTTATAAACCTTTGCTATGAACTTACGATATAACATTTCTACGAAGATTCTTGATTTTTTGCATTTTTCGTTCAGTTTTGAATTAAAATTAGAATTATTTGCAAATAAAACACTGAGGTAGAATAGGTCATCTTCTAGGATTTTTTCTAAAGTATCCTGTTAATTGATACATTATTGATAATTATATTTCGAAAAATAAATTACAAAAAAATGAAAATTCCATTTATTCTTAGAATTTTTTATCTTATCAGTTATCGTGAAACTCGTGTATACATGAGCTTGTGATAATGTAAATACAAATATTAAACCATTTTATAGATATTTTTTAAAAATTTATTAAATTTTAAAAACTTAACTACTCAAAACGTGAAATTTTGAATTATATTATTTACCTTGCGCGTGAGACAGCAAAACAGTTGACGACGAAATTTAAATAAAAGTTTACTTTTCGTATACAATTGTCTATTAAAAATACGTTGCGGTCAAGTTTTAAATTTTATTTGTATGAGGATTTTTGATTTTTAAAGGTAACATTAGGGCATGTACCCTGCCAGGGTAATTTTTATATAGATCATGTTCGTTAAATTCACATTAAAAGATTTAATTTCATTATTATTTTGTGGTTTTTAAAGAAGAAAATTTCACAGTGGTTATTTAAGCAAAGTATCTAATCGTGTCTAGTTGTGGATGTATTTTAATGTTTAGTTAAGTTTAGTTTATCTCATTCGTGCCGCAAAATATACTCATTTCCATGGCCAGCCAAAGTTAAGTAGGTTGACAACACTCTCAAAACTCGAAAACATCATCCTTATATGGAATATTTACCCATGACATGTGAGTGGGAAAAAAATTCCAAAAAAGTATTCGACACCATCTTTTTTTTGCGATTCAGAATGGACAAAAATCTTTAAAATATGAAATATGTAGCTTAAATTAAACAATGGAGTTAAATTAAATTGACACATTCTTTTAATCAGTATTTCGTTGGAATTGGTTAAAGAAATATTACCACTTTTATTTATACTCTGTATTTTCTTTCGAGCATTCATCGGTTTTAAATTTTGATTTAAATAAAATTTATTTTTTATTTTAGCACTTCCTAAAGATTGGTCAGATCATGCATTATGGTGGCCAGCAAGAAATATTTGGTTGACCAGAACACGTTCTACTCTTGACCAAGTAGGATTACATGCCGATGCTCTTCTGCACTTTACACCCATGCACAAAATTTTACGAGTTCAGGTGAGATAAAAAAGAAACATGAAAAAATATCGTACAAACAATTTAAATTAAAGTGTAATTTTACAAAAAAAATTTATTAAAGAAATTCCGAATAAGGCAACAAGTCAATTGATTTTTTCATAAACTTGCACGATTCAAAGGCTAACAAAGTATTTATATTTATGCAAGCAGTGATCCAACAAGACTTGTCCATATGGTTTATTGTAAAACTAAATTAAATGCTTTTTATGTGTTTAAAATCTTTTACTGTATTTTTGAAAACATATTGACGACACAAATTTTTTTCACTCAATATGAATGCTAAAGTCCACTTGCGACGAGAATTTTGTTTTGTCTTTATATGAGAAGTAATGATAATATCGGCGCCTTAACACAACACTTTATGAATAATTACGCTGCGTGTTAATTATATACAATAACTAAATCGCGACAAAACTTTTCAATAAAACATCGCATTAATACAAAATATATATCATTGAGATTGAATACAAGTAATTTTTATTTTCGCAGATTCCGGATCTAAGGTATATTGATTGTCGGGTAGACTTTTCTGTAAAAACATTTAGAGCCGTTGTGAATCTGTGCAAAGATTTGGGCATTCGCTATCCAGAAGAACTGTCGCTTTGTAAGCCATTATCACCGGAGCATTTGAAAAAGAACTATGCAGATTTACCGAAAAAGAAAATGCTAGTGGAACAGAATGGAAATTATCAAAATAATCGGGAATACATTTCTCCTGCACCCGATACCAACACTTTTATTCCAACACATGCACATAGTTTTCATGGAAGCGATAATAGCCTTGATGAACGCCCATTCTCGTGCGCTCCGGTTGCACAAAGACCTACACCACCTCCTTCACACAATCAGCAGGGCAATACACCAATTAGTTCACCGACCGGTACATTACGTCATCACTCAAACGGTTACACATACAATTTCAACGATTCATCTTCTAGTCTCGGAGATTTTTGCGAGAATTTAGCCTACAGTCCACGGGCCCCAAGTCCTGAGGCAATATCAAAACTCGTCCGGCCCAAATCACTTATTGAGCGTGCTAGAATGAACGTTGGGTAAAATATAATTTATTTCTATAAGTGTCTTCTTCTAAAGTGTGCTTAACTGTTATTCTATTATTATTTCTATTGCAGATGGCTCGACTCTTCATTATCAATTATGGAACAAGGCATTCGTGAATTTGACACGCTTTGTCTTCGTTTCAAGTACTATTCATTTTTTGACCTTAATCCAAAATATGACCAAGTGCGAATAAACCAACTCTATGAGCAAGCAAAATGGCAATTGTTGAATGAAGAGTTAGATTGTACTGAGGAGGAGATGCTTATGTTTGGTATGTATATTTGATTTTGATTTTGATTTTGATTTTATTTCGCGTACAACGATATGATTTTAACTTTGAAATCTATCGAGATGTTAATGATGTACTCTATTTAAATAGGATCATTGCAACTTCAAATTAACATTCAAAATGACCAGCCTCAGCCTGATTCTGGAATAGATACTTCGAGTTTAGATAACGGTGGGGGAGACGACGATATAGATGCAGCTTTGAGTGAATTACAAATCACATTAGAAGGTCCACGCAACGGTGTTAAGAATGGCGACATCACGCATATCCCAGAATTAACGGATTATTTGAGATTTTTTAAGTGAGCTTCAATGAGAGTAATATTTTTAAAACGTTATCAAATTTTAATTTTCTTTTCTAGACCGAAAAAATTTACGTTGAAAGCGTATAAACGCTACTGGTTCACCTACAAAGATTTGCATTTGTATCTCTTTAAAAGTCGTGAAGAGAGCAGAAGTAGTGCTCCGCCGGCCATTTCAATAAATTTGCGTGGATGTGAAGTTACACCAGAAGTGAATTTAGCACAGGGAAAGTTTCACATCAAACTTGAAGTACCACCAGATTATGGAAATGGACCGAATAGCGAGGTGTGGATTCGTTGTGATAATGAAGAACAGTATGCCAAATGGATGGCTGCCTGTCGTTTGGCCGCAAAAGGTCGTTCACTTGCTGATAGCTCATATGAGAGTGAAGTATCTAGTATTCGTTCGTTCCTTAGCATGCAAAAGCCCGCACAAGCATCAGCGGTTAATATAAATCCAAATAATATTGATCCATCTGAATATTTGGCATCGCGTTATGCAAAAAAGTTGAAGGGTAAAGCTGCACAAAGAATGTTGGACGCACATGCAAATGTTAAAGATTTGTCACTGATCGATGCCAAATTAAACTATATCAAAGCGTGGCAAAGTTTACCAGAATATGGAGTCACCCTTTTTGTTATCAAATTTGATGGACACAAAAAGGCTTGCCTTCTTGGAGTTGCAAGCAATAGAATTATGCAAATGGACATTTCCAGTGGAGATCATGTAAAAACATGGCGATATAACACCATGAAGGTAATTCTAATAATATTTCGAAATTTTATTATTTAAAAAACTCGCACACCTTTTATTTGTAGGCATGGAATGTAAACTGGGAGGTTAAGCACATGATGGTTCAGTTTGAAGGCGAAAATACAGTTTTCTCTGTATTGTCGTCAGACTGCAAGGTCGTACACGAGTTTATTGGCGGTTACATTTTCATGTCAATGCGCTCTAAAGAAAATAATCAACAGCTTAACGAAGAACTTTACCACAAGCTGACAGGTGGCTGGAATTAAAATAATTAACTATATATAACTTATATTATATTTTATTATGAAACGCGTAAATAATCGTTGAAAGGTTCCAGTATGGTGAAAAATGTTTAATGAACGCTTTAATGAAATTTTTTTTGAGTGTCTTTAAACTAAGCTTGATACATTTTATAAATTGTAAAATGTTTGAAAACAGTCAATGAAATTTCATTTTCTGCTGAGCTTTCTTGTAATCGTTTTCCCTTCACTGTGTTTTATTCTAGCAACTGCGTAACTTACTTTAGCTTCTTCTTACTATAGTTCTACAATTTCGATTATTTGAATCTTTATGGAAAAAGTACCATAATTTGCATAAGCTGTTGCACTAATTGCCTTATGAGCACATAAATCAAATTATTATAGAAAATTCCTTTGAGCGAACAATAACGATAGTACCAAAATGTGTCTTATTCAACGACTTAACAAAAATTACATACTTTAAACTAATTGACTTAAAAGAGCCATTAAATAACGCTTTCTGAGAGAAATTTTCTTAAACCTAAAAGAAATTAATATTTATATATCTTAAGATAATCATAACATTAGTTTTGTTATACTATTTTCGCTGTATTAAACAAATTTAAAGAGTCGAAAAATTTAACAATTTTCTAATTATTTTTGTACAAGGAGTTTATTGAAATGAAAGATATTTCAAAAGAAGCAACAACATAAGTAAAAAATCATGTTGTAAATACAATAATTTGTGAGTTGAAAAGATGTTTAATTCAATGTTTTAATAAAAGAAAAACCATTAATAAAAAAATTTATTTTCAAATCTCCAGGAAGACTTCGTCTGCCGTTGAGAATTTTATTTTGGTCGTTTGATAAATGGTGCATTATTAGTGAAAATATTCAAATATTTGCCTCTTGTAACTTCCTTGCCCTCCTCCACTCCCAATTGATAAGCTTCATCATAAAGTCGTCGTATTTCCGCAACAATTTCAATTTTTGGTAAACTCCCAAGCTCTAAAAGTTTAACGATTTTTGAGATCCAGCACAGTTTTAGCTCTTCAAATGAAACTTACGATAAATTTGTCTGATATCATCCTGAGTAAGTCCTTGTTCATTTTCCTGGGCTTGTTTGACGGCACTCTTCATGAAGTTGTCACTTCCGGGCACTTTTTCTGGCCACAATTCTGGCGATGCTCTCAAATTTTCATTGCTAAGCAAAAAGTTGTCTTCTGAAATGTAAACCGAAATTATAAATTTATTTTTTTGATGCTAAAAATTCAAATCTTTGAATTTTTTTACTTTTGATGAACAAATTGCCCATCCAAAAATTGTTTTGTCATAAATTAAACTTATTTTGAGAAGTAAAAAGTCTTTAAAATGTCAATAATGCTCACCCGTGGCCATTGTTTATTTGTTTTCGCTTGTAGACTAAAAACGACCCCCTCGGTAAAAAAGAATGCGGAAAATTCAAATTTTATTTTTTAATAAAATAAAAATTAAATTTTAGTCGATAACGCGTTTAGTTGAAAATAATTTTTTTTTTTGGTTGCATATAAATGTTTATTACTATGTTTATTATATTTTACGTTCGTTTCTTTAGCTTCTCCATAACAGAATTAAACGTAGTAGCACTTTTCTTTTTATTGGCTGTTATTGCTTTAGGTGTTCGATTGATTTGATTTAACTTAGAACTGTTGGGAGACTCGTCAAAATCAAAATCAAACTCCATATTTTTATTACTTGCACTGAAAAAATTTAGTTCAATGAAACTTTCATGTAAACAATTAATTTTAAAATACCTTTCTTTTGGAGTTTCAGCGATTGGTTTTACTTCTTCAACTTTAGGTACAGTTCTTCCTGGATTTTTCCATGAAAGTTCCAGATAGTCACCGTGATTTTCAAGATCTAAAATTGAAAATTAATTAAGTTTTATTCTCTCGAAAACAAAGTAACACCACAAACATTCATAGTAATCATTTATTTCCTCCATGTGCTTTTCGAAATCGTCTTCGAAACAATTTAAATTAAAAGAAGATTCGCTTTCTGTCATTTTAGAAAAGAAAATACTTGTTTAGAGATTTACACCATATATTTTTTTCTTCGATAGCATCAACTCATACCATCAAAAACCTATTTGTCCAAGAATGTGTGTGAGTTTTGAAAATATTTTTTTTAGCAATTTAATAATCATAGAAAAGTCAAGTATTCACTTGAAAAGTTTAAATATTAAGCGGGAAGATTATAATGATAACTTTTTCTATTTACGAGCTTAATATTTAATTAATTCTTATTTTTTACCTTAAACTAATAACGAGTTCATAAAATTTATGAGTTTTTTGGAGATAAATTGTTTATTAATTTTTGAGTATTTAATGTAAGACTGAAAATGTTTAAATTATAAACTGCTTTAGCGATTAAATACTGTCAAAAGATGTCGTTATTGTCTCTTCTTAGGAAGCATTTAAAATTTGATTAGCTGAAAAAATATATTATAACCTTATATTTCTTTTAAGTGATATTTTAGTTCAAATTGAAAGAATAAGAGTGCAATTTTTCTGCCCCCGTTAATGACAAAATTCAAAGATATATACACTTTAAAAAATCTTCATTAACGATTTTTTGAGCAGCCGTTAGTGTTGCACGATCCTTTTTTTCCTTTAAATAATTTAAAAAAATGAACCCTCTAGATTATTAAGAAAATAATAATCTATATTTAATTTAGGGTTTTTAATTCTAAAATATTTTTAACACAAGTATGAGATTTCTCTTACATAACAAAATCTGTAAAAATCTCTATTAAATTGTAATAAAACCCCAGTTTTGTTTGTAATTTATAACGCTCCAACAAGAATTCAATAAGAATTTGAGAAATTTTAATCTTCACTGATTTCTTTATGACAATAAAAGTTTTAATCAGCTTAGGTTGAATTTTGGGAGGTTTTAGTGGATTTTAGTGAAGGTTAATTAGCAAGATATATTATCGACTTAAACCTTCAAATTTCAAACAATAAATATGGAATGGACGTTAACTCAATATGAACCGACACTAAAATAAAATTCCAGGACAATTTTGGGTTTCTTTTATGAACTGTTTAAAAAGGTGCCGCGGCACCAAAACACGCATTATACTCAAAACAAAAGTACGGGCGGCTTGCCGCCTACAAACTTCTTAAATTTAAAAGAATATCCAAAAAGACTCGAACTTACCGATACTTCTTGTGAAGTATTAGATCCCAAATAAACCACAATTTTTACTGAAAAAACATTATCGAGCCAAGTAAAATAGGGAAAAATACTACATGTCCACATAACTTATCAATGTGTTTTTTCTCGTAGAAAAATGTGAAAATTCATTGACTAAAACGAAAAAATTTAAGTTTTTCTAAAAAAAACGATATGTTTAGGTCTTTTTGAATTCATCAGTAACAGTCTGGCTTTCAATGCTGCTTGATGTTATTTTTATATGTAAAGGAAAAACAACCGTAATGAAGAAAGAATGCTTAAATTCGCTTCTACACCCTTTCTTTTTATTTGAAGCAGCTGCTATGAGCTTCATATTATGAAATCATAAATTTTTTATAAAAATCGATGGAGTGTAGAAGTAAAAGTTTTACTGCTTGACGTCGAAATTCGTTCGTTTCATTTGTGAAGTTTCTATATTTTTGAAGCTGATGTTTTTATGTGTATATATACTCATATACATATATAACTTTTTACAAGCGATGGTAATGAAATTTTAACATTTTATTTCAACTCAAAAAATTAAACTGCTTAATTAATGTTAAATTACTGGAAAAACTCATAGAATTTCAGAAAATTATCATCAAGTTTAAGAATTAAAACGTAATGCTTTAGACTCTCTCCTTGATCAATACATTCACAAAAATATTTCTCTATCCTCCATGCAACGTCGACGAACGAATTCGACTGTACGAGCCGACAAAAATCGGATAGCAGTACAGAAAACGAAAATGTTCACATCGCTGTAGGGAAGTCAAAAAAATACGTAAGAGTCTCTAATAATTTAAATTTTGAAAAAGAAGTTAAAATTTTAAAAATTTTACTCACATTTTTTATTGATTTTTTTTCTTTCAGTGCGACTTTTATGTAGCATATGAAATTTCTCATTAAATCTGAAATTTCCAACAAAAAAAAGTAATTGAATAGACCACATAATTTAGTTTTTCAAATACTTTTTACCAAAATAATTTAACCTTAAATAACTTAGCTTTAAAAACAGAAAATAATGTATTATTACTTATTTTAAAAAGGGGTTAAATTGAATATGTAACAAGACGTATTTTCTAAATGAGCCCTTATATTCTCTCTCTACCTACATATACACATTTTCCCTGAAACAAATTTTTTCTTCTCTGCTTCGTTCGTTCGTTCGTTCATTGCTTCGTTTGAAAACGGGTCTGAAGTAGAAATGAAAAAAAATGTTCAATGATGTATCAGTATAATATTGTGCATTGCATGTTGTAAGACGTTTTTAAAACGAGCTCCGTTCAAAGTCAAAAAGGCATTTATTTTCATAAACAAAAATTTTACATGCTTAAAGTAAAATGAACAATTTATGGAAATTTGATCAAAAGTGTAATGAGTGTATTTAAAAATAAATTACGCTTAAAAATTAAGAGTGAATCAGACAAAACTATTATAAACATTTAGAGGAACATTTAAAGATGGTTGAATATTTAAGCGATAGCAATATATTTGGCAAATATCAAAACCAGCAGAAAATATAAGGTATAATCTATTTTTTTAAATTATCATTGTCCTCACCTGTCCATGCCGCTTTTGTGATAAATATTTTGATTATGAGCAACAAAACAAAACAGAATTGTCGCGGTCTTCTGATGCGCTATGCGTGAAGAAATTTTGAATTGTGTGTTATTTTTATTTTGCTCTCATCATGTGCCTCCTATGTGCTATGTGAGAGAGCTTTATGCTCACTAAAAGTTGCTTAATAATTTTCTTCTCAACTTTTCTTTCCTCCCATTGCATATCCTTATAAATTGAAGAGAATTTTTTTCTTTTTGTTTTCAATGAAAAAGAGATTTAAGGAAGCAAGGATCGAAAAGTTCCATACATTATTGAAAACACGATTAAATGAGGAGAAGAAAAGGGAAAATAAATTTGAAGTGTAGGTAGTAACTCTCTCTTTCCCTCTCTCTCTCTCTGTCTCTCTCTCCTCATCTTAAACTTGAGCGGTGGTGGATGAGTCCAAAAACTTCTTTTAAAATTTCAAATCTTCCAAATTGCTCACCATGTCCTGAGCACGGAAAATTTAGTCACAATTAATCACGTGAAAATTACTTAAATAAATTTAATTTAAATTTTTTGTTCTGTCTTTAATTATTTTGTCGATTAACAGTACAGCCGAAAAGAAATAAGAGAATATAGACATAAATCAATCAGATTGTTAAATTACATAAAGCTCAATATTATTTTTCTGTGGAGCTTTTATGATTTTCACTACAAGAATTTTCAAATTTCTCTTCATTTTGACAAATTTTTAATGAAATAAAATAATTTTCAAAAAATGTTGTTTGATTCTCAAAGCTATGGTTATGATCGCTATGAATCAAATAAGACATAAAATAATGGATGGTAGTTAAAGACATCCCAAAAGTCAATAAGTGTAAGGAAGAGACAGAAACACTTGTTTAGGAAGATCATCTTGGGATGTTGGATTCAAAGTAAAACTTAGGACTGCAAATGAACATTTTAAGAAAGGCGGCATCCATTGTTCATTTCACAGTATAAATTTTTTTCGATACTATTCAGTTAGTCACTGGCAATCAAGCAATTTTGGATTGTTTGACAGATCCAAAATTCTTAAAAATGCAATGCATTCGAAAAAGAAAACTCTCATATTTTGTCTGTACAAAAATAAATAACAGCAGCAACAGCGCTTCCCCTTCGTATAAAAATTCAATGATGATCGTTCATGCATAGGGTGAGAAGCGTGTTTTATCATCGCAAGAGAGTTTTCTTCATTTTCATTTGATTTTCTTCTCGCTTATCCCTCCACTTTTTTGCTCATGCTCATGCGAAAGTGTTTTGAAAACAGCAAAAAAATTACGTCAAACCACATGAGGAAAAGCTTTCAAAGGCACGACTATTTTCAATATTCGGCTTGTATGCCGCTTTACAGCAAGCAACTGCCGTTGTTGAAAAAAAGAAAAAGTTTTTCATATCATTTGCGTGTCGAAAGAGCGCGCGGGAGAGAACGTCGCACAAAAAGCATGGGTTTTAAGTATTTTCATTTTTTATCCGTTTGTTGCTTTTTCTTGCTTCACTGTCATAAACTGACTCATATATATATACGATCGAAGAGTTACTTTTCAGAAACTAAATATTTTTTCCAGTAGAAAATTTAAAAATTAAGAATTTAGTGAAATGCAAGATCATGTTGATAAATAGAAGCAAGAAGGGAAAGCTTAATTTAAAAAAACTTCGAAAGGAACAAGAAGTAAAAAATACGATAATAACTAGGGATCCTCACGGTGAATACCGGTACGGTGATCACCGGTGATCACCGAAACTTTTCGTCACCGGTAATCACCGATTTTTTGTCCGGTGACACCGGTGACGAAATTGATAATTTTTTTTTTTTTTTTTTAATTTTTTTCAAAGCTAAAAATTTTTTAAACTAGTAAATTTTAATTGAGAAATTATAGAATACATTTAAAAATTTTTTAAAACAAAATTAAATGGCTAAGAAAATTCGTTCAAAATATGCCCATTTAAAAAAGTTTTTTCAGTCATTTAAATTTTTAAATTTTTTAGATAAATAATCAAAACATTTCACACCAAAAAAAATAAAAATTTAAATGAGTGAAAAAACATTTTAGTAAGTGCGCATATTTAGAAAGATTTGATCAAAAGACAACAAATTAACATGTTACTTTGATATCTTATAAAAAAAACTTTAAAATCGGTAAAAATCCTAAAAATTTATAGGAAAGATATTTTGATAAGATTGAAATTTGATTCATCAATTAATGAAAAAGAAAAATTTCTACAAATAATAAGAAAAACCTAATTTTTTTAATGTTGAACTTTATAATTTATATGGAAACAAAAAAAGTATCTAAAAATTGGTATAACAACTCCAAAATGGCCGAAAAGAGTTTTTTCCTTCAGAAATTTGTCAAAAGTCGTCACCGGTGTACCGGGATCACCGGTGAAGACTTTTGTCACCGGTGATCACCGAAATCGCATTCACCGGTGAATTAAGGATCCCTAATAATAACCTCCTTTGCTCATACATTCGTTGTAGGGGTGGTGAAATAGCGCGGTGGCTCAGGGATGATGATGATGATTTTAAAGAGAGAATGAGTGAAAATGAACGAAGAGAGTTACAGAGATGAGGATTGTATGCATAAGGGTTGGAAGCAGGGATGTTTCAGCCACGTTTCAAGAGTCGAAGAAGTGCAGAGTAGTAAAGAGAATAGGGCAAAAACGGAATTTCGGTCCCCTCGAATAATAATGTTCTTCTTCGAATTTGCTCGTCGACTCAGTCTTTCTACTACTGCCTACCTACATTCTATTCGACCCATCAAATGACTCGTGCTTGTACATAGTGCTCATTCTCTGTGTATACGACCGAGTCACTCTTTCGTATTCTTAGAATTATTCACTCACAATGTTCGTCGTTCGTAAATATATTCCATGTTTGGCGTCAAATGTGTTCGAATGTATTTGTGCGATTTATATTTATGTGTGCGATAGTATTCGAGTCTGTGCTATCGCTCTTTTATATTCTTCCATCCATTGCTTCATGAGAAGTATATACAAAAAGTCCCTGCAGAATATATATGTATTAACTCTCGTAGTTATGGCAACATGTTTTGCCACAAAATCTCTCTCTCTCTCTCTCCTCTTTACCTATATGGAGCATTGTACGTTGCTTTTCCTATCATGAGTTTTCAGGACATGCGTAGTGGAATTGTCCAAGTTATGAACCTTATTTTTATGAATTAAATGTGTCATATATACTCAAAATTTGAAGACTACTTTTTCTTCGTGAATCATATTTTTTTCATTCAACATCAAGTATGTAAGCAAGTTGAAATGAGGAAAGGTTTTCCGATTGCTCCTCAACGTTGACATTATTTTTAATTGTTGCCTCGTTTGATTTTCCAAGCACTGCCGAGAAGAAAAAATATCCGAGATATGCATACGAACACGTTTTGATTGTTACTGATCACTCTTTTCACTCATATCGATATTTATTAGTCGAAAAAGAGCAACGATGTATAAACATATTAGAATGCGGTGCTCTTTTTTAATACATGAATTAAAAAATACTCAACAGGTGACATGCTTTAGAAATGAGAATTGAATGCAGCAGCATTTCAGTACTATTGCTTTTGCAAGCACATCTACTGTAAACTACATTAAAAAAAGTTTGCAATTCTTAACCATTATAATTTTGAATTTCAAAATAATATTGACGTGTAAAATTTTTGGATATTATTTAAATTCCAAAAGACGAAAACCCGCCTCCGTGAACAACAACATTTTTGTCCATATTTTCGTCGCTGTCGTTAGAAAATGCGAGGAAAAAGCTTTTTCACTGATTATTTTCAAAGTATACAGTGAACGCTTTAAGAACGGATGATAAATACATAAGAGAAATATAAGTCTCATGATGCAAGAATTTCCTGTAGTATGGTATAAAAATAAATCTATACCTACATTGAGTATAGAGCAGCAGCAGTTGAAATGAAAAAATGAGGGAGAGAGAAAGAAGAAAAAATTCTGTTTTACTTCAACATTATATTGTAGAAGAAAGATAATTTTCTGTACAGGGTATAGCAAGCAAGCAAGTTGAGAAAGAAGAAAAAGAATATAAGAGATATTTTATAAGAGATGACGATATTTAGTATAGTGTAATGCTTTCGCGATGCGATAGTATTGGTTACTCGTCGTCGACAAAGTAGTATGAGTTCCCTTGGATTTTCGCTTGCTTGCGTCTGTTCTCTAAATAATAAATACCATAAATATATAAAGCCGAGGAATTCGGCCATAAAGACCGAGCTCGCATATGAACGTCAGCAAACGAAACGAGACCCGAGTGAGATTTCTATATGAAACGACGCTCAGCAATACACGAACTTTTTTTCTTTGGTTATTTTCCATTTAGTGAACGAATGTTCGTAAAAAGTACATAAATGAACGAAAGGGAGAAAGAGAGGGAGAGAACAAAATAAGCGAACGCTGCTCTGCTGGTTCAATGGATGTGGATGTGAATTGTACAATTTTTTCCTCCTCAACCAAGAGCGCTTTCTATATATTTTTGCGGGGAGAGAAAAATGTTACGTACGAAAAAAAAAGTATTTTATAAAATCGCTTGAGCGTACACATTAAAGTCGAACAAACCGAACAGAGAGAGAAAGAGAGAAATATTCATTTTTCTGAAATAAACTTTTATGTGTTATGCGCAGAGTGAATGGGTCAATGCGCACCCTTTGTAACAAAACATTTTCAATTCATTTCTGTTATACAAAGATATTGAGGTAAAAGACGTCATTCCATAACGTGCCCGACATCAACTTCGTTCGGGAAAAGCATTTTCTTTATTAAAAACAGGGACGTTCTATATATATTGATGATGAAGATAGAAAAATATAATATGAGAAACCTTTAAGCCATTGCCCTTCTCTCGCGTTAATTTGCCACTGGCATTTGCTTTTTCCTTCATACTCCGCACTCACTACAGTCCAATGCTTCATTTTTGCCGCCGCTTTTAAAACAAGAAACGTGGTTGAATAAAAACATTTTTCTTACCGTTTCACATCGCTATCGCTTTACGACGACGACAATGATGATTATTTCAAAAAAGTTTGTCGGTTTTAAAATTACATATGATGTATGCTGGCCAACATGATCACGTTGCCGGAGTCGTTAAAACTTTTAAAAAAAATCAAATAATTTTGTTTCAATAAAATCGATGATCTCTTATCTCAAAGCGCTTGGCTACTCAAACACCCCTACTGATAATGAGGAATTGAGTTAAATTAATAACGTATAATATTTAAAAAGCATTAAAATGTGCCAGGCTATATTTCAAACAAATCTCAATGTGTGTCCATGAAGACACAAAGTATGAAATGGCTAAAGATCAGAGTTTCATTCCCACATATAAACTTTTAACTTTAGATGTTAAACAGTTTTTTTTTTCGAAAACCGTCACAACTTTTTTTGAATCGATATTCTCAGATGAAAATATTGTAAATTTCCGTTACCATAGGAGTAACAAAAATGAGTCAAAAGAAAAAAATCATCAACGTTTCGTTTCTCTTTTAGTCCTTCAGTATACAAACACACAGTCGACTTTCTTCCCATTCTTATCGATAGGGAGCGTGAGTTTGCGCAAAATTCACCAAGCAAACTGTTATGGTTTTTTCTTCCTTTGCTCGCTCTTCTTTACTCTTGCATGATGATGATGATGATATACTTTAATACAAGAAGAATTTTTGTATATACAATCACGCTGTACTCTTGAGCCGAAGTTGGAAAACAAACGAAAATAGGAAAATTTAACGTGTTTAATGGGTGGGTGATCTTTGGTGCGATCGTCACATGCTCGTCATAAATTGAAACTCAATTCATTATGCACAAAGTATTTGGAAAAATTGGGAAAATTTAAGAGCTATGAGCGAATGTACTGGCGTCATGAATATTGGAAAATTTTCGCCTCGACTGTATATGTTCGGCTATATAGAAGTGTATGTATTCATGTGAGTTGAAGGACTAAAGTGTGTAGCTTTTGTGGATAGATATTTACGTTGTAAGTTAAAAGTTTTAATAAAATCAGCTTCACGCCAAAGCTCAAAATTACATTCTTTTTCACAAAGTAATAGAATTTTAAATATTTGGAGCCAATTTTTGCTTTCATATATCTTAATGACCAATTTTTATTGAAAAATAATTGTTTAATTTTTTTTGAATCCAAGATATCTCTAAAATCAAAGTGTCGAACGACCGTTATTAAAACTTATAAAGTTGAAAGTATAATAATAATATCTTGACTCATGGTGGAAGAAAACGTAGAATGTAAAGCCAAAGAGAGAAAAAAAATGTTTTGAAAAATACATTGCGGCCTTCATAAACAGGTTTTTAGCTTTGAAGCAAAGAGGTAGAGAAGAAATATTTGAGACAAAAAAAAACTGAACGAAGATACATGTAAAGCGCATATTGAGGAAGAAAATCTTATGATGATGATTAGAAAATTTTTATTGATAGTTTATGATGAACAAATGGTAAAGTTATTGAAAAAGCTCTTTTGAGCTAGGACGAAAGAATTTAGAGCTGTAGAAAAGCTCTCAAATAACGCACATGAACAGTTTAAGAAATAATGTACATTATATTGCTTCTTTTTCCTTCATTTTCTCTCTCTATTTTTCGATTGTCGAAGAAATGAAAGTCTCATTCCCATACTACGCTGTTTTGTTGGCGCTGACTCGATGGTTGTGCTTAATATATTCAGGTTATGAAACTGTTTTCTTTGTTGTTTGCTCACGGATCGGATTGGATTCGATATTGCTTGATGAGGATTTTGAGCGTCTCTTATGAACGTTCATTATCAAAAACAAATCACTGCCACAAGGACATGAGTGAATTATATATATAGATATGACTTGCTTTTTATTTAATATTTTATAACTGTTTTTTTAAAATTTCCTTTTTATTTTAGTTACAAAGTTATATCACTCAACAATCAAGAACGCAAAAATTTAATTTTATAAGGAAGCAAAAAAAGAAAAAGATTGGAGAATAGTGAAATGATGGGTCTTCAAACAGCAATAAAGGCAACGACAAAACGTAAATATGAGATCGATACAGTTTGTGAGTCAAACGAAAAAAAGGAGGATGCTGCTTCACCACCAAAAGCTCTCAAGTTTGCCGAAATCTTGAAAACATCCATAAAAACGGCGACAACAGTTAATAGGAACAATAGTAATGTATTGTTGAAATCACTAAAGTCAGATATAATTCCACCAGAAACCCATCAGTGGTCTAACGAACCACAAGATAGCATAAGTAAACTGCAAGCCGTTACAGAAACTTGGAGTAATAGTACAATGTCATCAATACAGTTTAATTGTACAACTAGCACGCTTTCTTCCTTGGCACAGACTGCTGAAAACATAACGAGATCAACACTAGCAACCACCCTTCTAGATCAAGACGATCTATTGGACGATGATGAGGACGATTTTCAAGATGATTTTGATTTCGACGATGATGATGATGATGATTTACTTCTAGACGATCATACGATCATTGTAAATCAAAATTATACACCAATTAGATATCCGTCACCATCGTCCTCGAAACAAAACTATGCACCCGCTTATCCTAAGCCAGGCTATACTCCTGAATCTTATCAGAATTGTTCACGAACTCCAACATTAACGCAATACAATAACCAGCATGTTCAACCCAATTTACGCTCGTCATTCTTCCATAGCACTAATCATGGGACAAACTGGGCCTACTATAATAATCATCACCATCAACACTACGATTTAGCATCTCACCAACAGCAACAGCAACAGACCATTCGTTGTGCTGAAAACGGAAAATCTTATTTTGAGCTTGGCAACTCCAATAGCTATTGCAGTTCGAATCGCTTATGCAACAATGGAATTGGAATTATGAAGAATTGCTGCGAAGGTAGAAACAATTTATGGTGCACAACTAAGCAATGTTATAAGGAGAAGCGTTTGAAAATGATGAATCTTTCAATGTTCAAACTTGCACGATTTAGGCAAGCATCTGATCAATCCTTATACCGATCAGTATTAATATGTAATACATTAAAGTCCTTGGAAAAGGAAATAGAATTAGAGAATCAAATTTATCATCAACGAATGCAGCAACATAGACAAGCAGTTCTTCACAATCAAAATCAGACACAGAATATGGACTTTCTCACTCAATCTTTTCAATCGCGGTCCACCAACTGTTCTGACTCGAAGCAAATAAATGGTGGTAGTAGTAGTAGTCTTAGTAATGAAAGAAGTATGATAAATAATTGTAGTTTAAATGCCTGTAACAACAGCTTTTCACAACCATATAGTAACACCACGATATCAAACAATTGCATTACTAATCGAGTTCAATCTTTCAATGAGCCCATGCCAATATATGAACACCACCCACTAAAAGATCCTCCGTCAGGTCGTGCCACTCCTTTTCCTCTAAATGTCGCATCACCAGGCATATCTCAACTGGCTTCGAATTCAAGCACTGCGACCAGTACAACAGACTCTGCTTTCGGTGATGTCGACGATGATGTTGATTGCAATAGCACAAAATCTATTGATTGGGGCTCAGTATTAAGTCTTTCATCTCAATCTGCTCTCGATCCGCTAAGTAACAGTGATATTTTTACAAGCACGACCTCAACATCCCTCACACAAACTTCCACCTCACAAAAAAATTCAAATACGATTACAAATTTGCATGTTACAATTTCAAATGGCAATACTCCATCCAATGGCGGTACTTCTAATGTTTCTAGTTCATCCACAGTTTCAAATTCTGCAAACGCAGCTCCCATATCTTCAATTATAACCACACTTACGACCGTCAGTAGCTGTTCTCTAGAATCTCTTACAGCTTCCTCAATATCCGTGAGTCAAAGTGTTTCGAATTCAAATTGGGATTTTCCCTTTCTCGAAACATCTGAGTCATCCAATAATTCCGAATACTATGAATTGAATTGTTACAAACTTTCTTCGGCTCTCAATCAAATGGATGATTTTGTCAAGTCTGAGCAACTGACACCAGTAGCTTCCTCCGCATCTAGTGTGGTCTCAGATATGGAACAATCGCATCATCAAATTAATATAATGGTTGGTAGTTAATGTAAAAAATTTGCGATTGGTAAATCCGATAATATTTTAGTTAACATCTTTAAAAGTAAATAGCTCAATCGAGTGCAAAACTTTTAATTTTATTTTATATAATCGCAAAAATAAAGAAAAACTCAGGTGGTTGTGATGGCTGTGTTACAAAGAATATAAAAATGAATTAATTCAGTATGAGTGAAACTGATAACGTAAAAGTAATTCTTTGGAAGTGATGCAATTATTAATTAACAAAACTATGAACAAAAAATATTGAATGAACATGAACAAAAATGTTTTTATACATGATGATACTCCTTTTATAAAATATAGTTATCCTCAATACTAATGATGGATAATTTCCTAGAAAACCAGTGCTACAATGGAAAAAATTTAAATTGTACATGAAGCAAAGGGAAAAAATTTGTAAAAATTAAATATGATTAAATAATGATGCTAGTCAAGATTATCAGCTAAAATAATAGAAATTTAGTTATTGAAAATCCTACAATGTACTTTAAAGAGGTAAAAATCAACTTTACTTTACTTTATAAAAATGATATTGCAAAACTTGAAATAAAATTTTAAAATATTATCATCTTTTCTTATTAATTTCATTCTTTTAGGAGTTAATTTTCATAAATCTTTTTCTTGGACTTCAAATTTTTTGATTACCTCCATATTAATGGAGGTTACAAAAGTAACGTAAATTTCTAAATATAAGAATAAATGTACTTTACGCTATCTGCGCTATAAATTCATCTTCTTGTTATTATCATCTGTTAAACTTTTATTTTGTTTACTATGAAAAAACAGCGATAAGATGCAAGCATTTTTATCATCATCATTATGGAAATGGAGATTTTAATATAATTTTTTAAATGGATTCTTTAAGGAATTTTGAATTTTTTTAAATTTGTCACTGTGATTTCTTTAAGCGATCAAAGCAAAATGAATTTTCTTTTTTAACCAACACGTGGCTGAGATGTTTAAAAAAGTTTAGAGTTTATTGAAAAGTGAAACTTGTCAAATTATTTTTATTGCACGGAGGTTCTTTCCCATTTTAAAATCATCATCTGTATTATGAAATTTTACTTAGATAAATGCTTCTCCGTAACTGCAAAGTAAATTATTTGTTGCTGTATTACTTCGCTAACGAAATTTTTATCTACACTTATACACGCAAGATAGGAGCCTATAAAAGGTTTTTTCAGGTGAGAACTTCATATCAGTCGACTGCCGCAGTTGTCAGAAAATATAAAGTAGAAGATAAGAGAAATTCGGAAATATTAACTTGTTAATTAAATATTCGTGATTTACAATAAAAATTAGCGACTTATACTGATTTTTAGTTCACATTGCTAGAGAAAAGTTTTAAATAACTTTTCTTTACCTTGATTACAAAATTTAAAAATAAAATCTTACAATATATTCCACATTAATTGAATTCCATAGTGAATTTTTGCATGATGCAAATAAAATTGCAAAAGTAACGAAAACAGAACACATCAAGAAAAACTCCAACAATTATCAATATCCAGAGTGTAAAATTTTTTCACATTGTTATAGATCACCTGCATGATTCTGATAAAAATTTAGTCACATGAATTGTGAAACGGGACAGGTAACAAAATTTGACGAAAAGAAAATAATATATTTTTTAAAGTAAAAGTAGTTTAAAGATTATGAAGACATGTGCTCATGCGTATTTATAAAAACATCTATATTACAATGTCGTATTCTTAAATATTTTAAAGTTCCAAATAACAGTTCTTGTGTACATTAAAGTCAAATGATAAGCAGTGTACATAAAATTTTCGTTTCGATTGCTTCTTACTTTTGATAACAGCAAGTAATTAAGAGTTTTGTAACGCACTCCACGTGCAAGTATTTAACACATGAATTTTTCCAAGTAAGAGTTTAATAAATTTTTTAAACATCATCCTTAAAAACTGCAGATAAATATGTTTTCTGGATGAATATGAAGTTTAAGAGAGCTTCTCATGTATCAGCTAAAATTTATTATCAGCCCAATTTCGCGTCATGCATAACTTATGAAATAAAAAAAACTGTCATGGGATGCTCTCTTTCACTTCTCCTTCATTTTCTACGCTTTTATAGAGAGAACTCAGATGCAGGAAAAAAAGTCAAAAATGAATTTGAGGATGAAGAGAGCTTCTCATGAATCAGCTTTGTGATTAGCAATAATTAAAAAAATATCTGTCATGGAATTGCTCTCTTCATTTTTTTATTCTTAACAACGACCACGTGCTTAACGGACAATCGCCGTTTAAATTTAAACTGGCTTGGGTGCCCCTTAAAAATTAACCAAAACCCACTCGTGGGTGTAACTGCGACTCATTTGTAATGGATCAGTATTCAAAATAAATTTTATAATCAAAATTAAGTTTAGAAGCAGAGATTGGTCCTTGCAATTATTTTTTCCCCAAGATCCTAGGTCTTGAAGCATGTTTTGTTAGCGACCATTTAAGCTACAAATTGTAGAAACCCCAATCGGGGAGAGACAGACGGACGGAATATTGAGGACATAATCGCTAGCACTTGGGTGGATATCGCTTAAAATTGTAAAATCAAAATCGTAGGTGAGAAAAAATAATAAAATAACTTTTGTGGTCTCAGCGCACCTCTTTGCTCGATTTAAATAAGATGGAAAACTCGAGAAAAGTTGTTAGAAATATACCGATATGGATAGAAGGTCGGACGGAGCCATTAATCAACAAAGATCATGATCCAAAAGATTTTAATGATTTGAAAGCCACAAATAGCCATTCTTCTTCGCATTCAATGAGCAATGCAGCAGCTCAGAGCTCATCGAGCGATAACGTAGCTCAAAAAACTCAATCCTCTGAACACATTAAGGAGCCTGTTCAACAAGAAATTTCAGCAGAGCATATCCCAGAGCAAAAACATCTAGAAAGCTCTATCGAAAAAATACAGGTAATAATTGGTGAACAAATTGTGAAAATTTGGATTTAAATAATTTCTCTCTTTACAGGCCATTCAGGTAAAGTGTTTAAATTTTAAAAGTTACTCTAAAGTTATTATTTGACATATTTTAAAATATCTACTTTGAGGCTCATCAATTTTTCCTCTCTATTTCTTTACTCGTAAAAAATGTTCATCTAGTGGACGTTAAAATGCTGCACACAATCAAAAATAAAACATACATTCGAGAATTTTTAATTATAGAGAGGAAAAGTTCTTAAAGTATTTTATTTTTGTAAATTAACCGTTAAACTATGTCTCAACATTAAAGCTCTTTAAAGTATTTTTTCTAAAAAAAGATTCGAAATTTTACATTTTTTAGAATTCCGTCCTGGATCTTATGAAGAAGATTGAAGATTTCAACGGAGAAAATCCCAAGGAGTATCTTTTTTTGGACGAAATGTTAACTCAGAATTTAATTAAGTTAGACAATATTGAGACGAACATGGATGTTGAGGGAAAGGGAAAAGAGAATGTAAAAAGCGCGCGAAGGGAAGCAATCAAGTGTATTAATACGCTTATAATTCTCTTAGAGGAGAAGCATGAAGAGTTTAAAAAGTCCAAAAAAACAAACGAACAGCAAATGTAATTCTTTCCCAGTGCTATATAATATAAAAATATTTAATTAATTATCTGAGTCATGATCTTAACATAAAAAAAAACATTATTTTCTTTTAATTAATAAAATAAAGCTAAGAAGAAAAAAGTATTCCCACCTTGTTTCTTTATGTCTTCAAGCAATGATCTTGGCTTCTCTTTTATTAGGGTTGCAATGTGATTGATAGATAATAGTACAAAGCTATACATTGGTAAAGAGGCGAGAGAGGAGACAAAAGTATTCAAATATATTTTTTTAAATTAAAAGCTCTAAATAGCAAGATTTATAATTTAAAGAAAATATTTTTTACATTGATCATATAACGATTGCTTATTATTATCGAAAAGTAAGGTGACGCAGTGCAATATTTATCATTAAGAAAATTTCTGATGAGTTCAATTCTATTAACGGCATTCAAATACTTTGATGGTTTGATCGACACTTCCAGAGATGACATACGGATGGACCTTATGCATATCTAAAACAATTTTCTTAGAAAATTATTCGATTAAAAATTTCATTTACATACCCAGAGAAGTACAAAAGTGGGAATGAGCTGCCAATGTTTTTAAACACCTCTTATTTCGAATGTCCCAAACGCGAATTGTCTTATCATCGCTTGCTGACAAAAGATATTTTCCGCCGGGATGAAATACAATGCCTCGAACCCAATTATCATGACCGTGCAAAGTAAACAAGCATAATCCCGAGCTAATATCCCATATTTTTATGGTTTTATCACGCGATCCCGATGCAATAAATGGCCCTAAATGTTGACCTTTTTTGTTGTCACTACCACTTGCCTCGTTAATAAAAACGGCTGCAGAGTCGGGTGCCCATGCAATGCACTCAACTGTGTGCTCATGATCGCGCAATTCGATTTTAGATTCTTTGGAATTGATACACCATATTCGCACTGTATGATCGTTGCTACACGAAGCCAATAAAGATCCATCGAAGCTTACTCTAACCATGCGCACCCATTCACGATGGCCAGTCAATGTCTTTACGCAATACCCAGTAGAAACTTCCCAAATTTTAATTGTCTTATCGCGAGACGACGAGAGCAAAAAGTCTCCAGCTGGAACGAAGGCCACTGAAGATACATTATGATCGTGTCCATGCATGGTTTTGATGCACTCAAAAGTCTGCTGGAAATCCCATAATTTTATTGAAAGATCTGAACTGCACGAAGCTGGAAACATTTAATTTGACTCATAGTTATGGAGATTTTCAATGGTAATACATTTCTTTATACACACCCAATAATTTTCCTTGAGCATCAAATGCAATATCCTGCACAGAGTCAGTATGACCTTTTAGAGTTCTCTCGTACTCTCCACTCTCAAAATCCCAAACCTTTATAAAATAAAAAAATCAATATCAATAAGAAGCAAAAAAGTGCAATCTCAAACCTTAATTGTTGCATCCTCACTACCGCTAACCATCATGCTGAATATGGGGTGAAAAATCACTCGATTGACGGTGGCTCTATGGCCACTTAACTTGAATTTTTCAGGTTGACGCGGGATCCATTCAGTCGGTGTGCGCTTTGCTTTCGTTGGGGCACCCTCTAGTAACTCTTTTTCTACCTCATTGAGCTTTGATTCGAGCTCTATAACTTTTTTCTGTAGTCTAATAACTGATGTCCATTTTTTCTCAAGTAACCCTCGATATTTTCTTTCAATCTCCGTTGGTATCTCAGCTTCTTTACGAAAAATTTCTAACGCATCGTTGTACCCATTGCTTCCCAAATAATCAGCTATCGCTTGATTGCTAAACAGTGAAAATCATTAATAATTTTGCATATTAGTTTGAATTACTTACAGTTCTTCTCGCTGCCGTTGAGACAAGACCATTTTCATTTTTTGAGCGTTGCTAATATTCTTCCCTTTAACGCAACATAAAGAAGAAAAAAAACAGTTTAAAGATCATGTCATTAATGATGCTCCCGTTTGAAAAGAAAATAGATTGATGGAGTGTTGTTTTTGTTATAAAAAAACTTCGTATTGGAAATTGTAAATTTCAATGTAAACCCCTCCTCCCTTCCCCCAACCACCCCCTCTTTATATCTCACAGAATAAAAAGTAAAATTTAACTAGCGTGTTCACATTTTAGCTGAAAAATAATCAATTACTCAAATCGGGGAAGTTTTTTTATAAAGAGGGATTGAAAGTTAAAAAAATAGTAAATTTTTTCAGCAGCATTGATTTTTTTAAAATAATATTGATTGTGTAGGTGTATTATTTTACGTAATGTCTATTCTTTAAACCACACTGTTCATTAGATTATGGCTTGAAATTGTCGTAAATAGTCCTATCGAATGCCAAACATATACACATAAATTTTATATTGTACAAAACAATTTTTTCAAGATTAAAAAAATTGCCTTAAAAATATTTTTCTAATTAAAGCACTTTAATCACGATTTTCATTGTTTTTAAGTTGATGTTCGGCTTGTCAATGGCACATGTTTTCCAACAAAGCTACTTACTTTGTAAAATTATCGAGATTTACGCGTTCAAATCCTTAAAATTTAATTCAATAATCTGCAAGCGACAATAAAGAAGAAAAAATCGATGATTTACCGAGAGGATACATTTTTTTAAATATTTTTATATGTTCGTTATAGTTAAAATTGACGAAGGGCAGGCAACTATGAAAATATTTGTTTTCTATCCCTCTCTCTCTCACACTCTTTTTCAAAACATCATTGAGTGATTTTGTAGGAATTTTAATTCTTTATTTTAGAGAAAACAATGCAGGCGGAGCAAGAAGGTGATATTTCAGATGGAGAGATCGTTGAGGACGAAAATGAAGAGAGTGAATTGTCTAAAAAAGATTGTTTAAAAGTACTTTTCCCAATGGAAAAAAAACTGCAGAAGAATTTTAGAAAATCAAATCAAAAAGACGAATCTGAAGAGGACATTAAAGAAGTCCAAAGCAGTCACCAATGTATGTTTTAATTGTTTCATTTTAAAATGTGTTTCATCTTTTCATTTTTCATCAGATACACTTGAGAGGAAATCATTCAACAAATCGTTAAACATAAAAGATGATAAAAAAACTAGGCATAATGCAAAAAAGAGAAGAATTGAAGAGTATGAACGAACGCCAAAGAGTGAACGTCGAAGACCTAACTTCGCAAGACAGGATTTCTGCCGCGATAGACCTGATTTTAGGCAAAATATTTCTTTAAATCGCGGATTTAAAAGAAATAAACTTCCAACATCATTAAAGTAAATGTTAATTTACGTTAATATATATATATACTTTTTATAGCTTTATTTTTTTCTTAAATAGGTACACTGTTGCAATTCCATCAATATCGTATGCTGAAAATCCCCGAATTGATTCCAACAGAAATGCAAAAGTACCGAAAAGCTCCTCAATAGAGGAAAAGAAAGACGTGCAGAAAATCAAGCAAGATGATAGTCCTAAAACACCCAGCCCTTTAGAAGACAAAAATTTATCATTAACGTCTCCCGATAAAATGGAAATTTCAAAAGATGAAACTGAAAGTAATTCTCAATTAATTCAGAATAACAACGATTTTTCTTGCAAGGAATCAGTTCCAGTTGTCGTGGAGTCGCCTCCACGATCACCTGTATTACAGCTGCCTTCGACATCAGATTTTACCTCTAGTTCTCTTTTTCGCGAAAAGGAAGTTCGAAATATCTGTTCGTTTCTTTCGGATATTGAAAGTGAAGGATACTTGTCAAGCTTTAGCATGCTCAATGATCTTGATGATGGCCAAAGTGATACTGAAGAGAAGAACAATATCGAAAATTCTAATTTTCTATCATCAACATTAGATGAGAACTGCCAAATCAGGGAAAAATTGAAAGATTCGGATGAAGATGACGACACAAGTTCCACAAATTCGTCCACGAGCAGCGATTCTTCCTCAACATCAAGCGAATCTGAAGAAGAAAGTTCTGACACCAGCTCAAATGAAGATATAACTCCTTTCTCCTCCGGTTTTGGCAGATTTTCTTCAGATTCATCATTACAATTTTCTGTTCCCCTCGCAATAACAAAAACAACATTAGAAATGCAGGCAAAATCATTAGAAAGCAGTAATATTGCAAAACCTTCGCTGTTTACTACTACCGCATGCATCAGACCATCGCAAATTGCTTTAAAGACTGGCTTAATTGCACCGAGTTTCGCCGTGCCTTTCAAAATATACTCAATAAGAGACATTTCAGCAGCACAATTATCTCTTCCATCAGTAACAAGTACACCGCAGGTTTCTGCTCAAATCAAAACGAGTCCGAAAGAATCAAAGTTGAGTGAGAGAGCTAGAGAGGTAAAGCGATTTAGGAAAAGTCGTTCACGCAGTTTAGAGCGTAGGCGAAGCATTGATAGGGAAGTACGTAACAGAAAGAATGATCGAAGAAGATCGCCGCCATCAATGACTAAAAGAAGAAGTATTTCACCTTCTGTTGCGAAACGAAGAAGCTTGACTCCACCATTGTCTCATAAAAATAAGAATTTCCCGTTGCGACATAGCTCGCCGCCACCTTCAGGATCAAGGTAAATTTATCTTAACCAATGTAAACCAAAAAATAATAACAATAGTTTTAGATCCAGACAACGAATATCAGCTAGCAGTTCGAAGAAATTCATACAGAAGCCGAGAAAGCGAAGTCATAGTCCTCAGGGAGAAAATTCTCGTTCAAATCGACCAAAGCATAAAGTTTTTAGAGAATCTGAAAGGAGAGACTCCCCATATTGCCACGAAAGACAAAGTTCAGATACCGCCACATTCTCTGATGATGACTCTCAAGCGTCTTTCAGAAAGCACACAGCTAAACAACTTGATCTGAGTGAAATTTCACATTCAGCAAATGAAGATTCCAACTTTAATTCATTTTACTATGCACAAAACTACAGTGAAAACTATCAGGAAGATTACTTTATGCCTATTGAAGAACAGCAATACTACGATGATTTTTATTCAGCATCGAAAAACTTTATAAATAATTATAATTTAGTTGATATAACTCAACAGCGCCGTGATCGTCAACGAGCTGAAAGTAACCAAATAGCGGTTCAAGTAGGCAATGTTCTTGAAATTGTTCCCAATGCTGAAATTCCTCAATCAGATCCTTCAGCCGATGTGAACGAATCTATCGAAATTGATCCTAAGGAACTGAAAGAGAAGAGAAAAATTGCTCGTGATAGAAAGAGAAAATTGAAGAAAATAAGAAAAGATGGTCTACGTAAGGAAATTCAACGGTACTTTGATGAAGGCATAAATATTGAGGATTCGGAAGAAGAGGAACTGTTGATCGAACCGTTAAAAAAATCGGAGGAAGTGATTAAAAGTATCATTAAATCTTCTAGTTTGGAAAGTAAAAAAGACCGTAGAGTTGTGTTCGGTGATGGATTTTATCCGTTCGAAAGTAGTGATCATGAGGAGAACAGCTTTCAGGAGAAGCTTAACCGAAAAACGTTTAGAAAAAGTGTCATTAAGAAGAGGATTAAGGCTGTTAACACAACACCCCAAAAAAAGAGCGTAGAAAGTACCAAAAAACAAGTAGAATATTACGAAAATATTCCACCACCTTCACCGCCACCCGGAAAGCCTTCGGAAAAATTTCCACAACCAAAATTGAAAAAGATTTCCGCTGAATTATTTGCATCGTTTCCAATCAACCTGAATCCAATGTATTACTTTATTCAAAAAATTCAGCAGCACCACAATGGACATAATATGAAGGGATCAAGCACACTCTCAGCTAGAAACTTGAATACATGTAAGTTTTATCGAACAATTTATATAGGTCAAAAAAAATTATTTAAAATACCTCATTTCAGCTGATCCACGACTCATGAGCACCAATACAAATTGCTATAGTCGATTCTCTTAAAAACATACCTGCAGCAAAAGCTCTCTGTTTTTTAACATCATAATTATATTAGTAAATAGGCAATAAATCGTTTGCTTTTTTTTCAAAAAAATGTTCCCAAATGAGTGGAAAAGAATTTTTCATAAGCATGTCACACAATACCTTATGTATCACTAATTTTAATTTACTTTTTCTCAGGCTATTTTTAGTAATTTTTTTGTACTCGAGAGGAAAAAATCTTTTTCAGTTTTTCAGTTTGGTGTTACTACTGCCGAGATGCTAAGGCAATAAAACAGCAAACAGAATATTTTTCACATTTAAATTGAAGATAAAAATTATTTGAGTTTCTAAGGCTAAATGTAAGCATATTTGGTTTAAAATAATTAAAAGCCTTTTTAAGTGAAAATTTTAAAGTTTAAAAAACCAGATCTATATTTAGCTTTTGTATGATTTTCACTTCGGCCTATTATTGTCTCTCTTCTTTAAGATATTTGATATGGAAAAGCTATATAATCAAAATGAATCTCCCTGTTCTATGCTTCTGTAAGTATTTTCATGAACAAAAACTTCTTTAGGAGTAGGTACTAATTTTTTTTATTAAACCGTGTTTTAGACAAAACTCAGACGATCCGTTTATATCGAGTGTCAACACTGATCAAGTTTCTACAACAGCCCATCATGAAGTTGACTGCGATTTGAATCTAGATTTAATTCCAAAAAATGCTCCTTCCGATAAACAAAATTTTTTTTTTCACAATTTTAAGTACAAACCTCAACATAAAAAGGAAAACATGCAGAGCAAGTTTGTGTTTCAAAAAGCCAAACTCCAAAAAATATCAGAAAGTAATAGTAAAGATAAATGTAAGGTTGAAGCAAGTATCAAGCAAGTGAGACACCAAGATCTTCCGTACATGGGAACTATTTCGTTAGAAAACCATAAGCCACGAAGAGGTCGTAAACCAAAAAAATCCGATATATATCATTTGATCAAGAATTATGGAATAAACTTTTCAACCAATGTGTTGGAAGAAAAAACTGATGACGAAAGGGTTAAAAGTAAGCTTCAAAATCGTTCGTCTGAAGAGCCGCTTAATTTGTGCATTCGAGAGCATAAAAATTCTGAAATGTCGCAAACAAAAAGAGAGCTCGTTACCAAAGATATCAGGAGGAAAATAGATGCTGTATCTCAAAAGAAAAAGAAACGTTCTCCAGTTTTTCCACCAAACAGCTCAACTAAGAATGAGGTTATGAGTATATGCAAATTCAAGCTTTCGAATGGTAGTTTGCATGAAAAAAAATTCGTCTCGGTTGTTAATGGTAATTTTAGTTTTGGCGATCAATTCAAAAGACATACATCAGAAGAAAATAAGATTGCGAAGACTTGTTTAAAAAAGACGTTTTTATCGAGTTCACCGGTTGCTATCGCAAAAACGGATTCGAGTTCTTATAGCGAGTTATCTATGAATGAAATTTCGAACAAAAGTAGAACTCATCTAGATAATTTTCCACCCTCTATCAAAAATATTGAGACAGCAGGATTTCTCATTCAAACCGATGAACAAATCAAATCAAATCAATGTGGATTCTATAAATTTAGACATCTCAAGACTATTTCTCGGTACCTCTTTAGAAACTGGAAAAACTACTTGCCTGTCGAGAGTAAGACAGAAAGAAATCTTCCTTCTCTACATTAATTTTTGCTTAATGAGAATTTGATTTTATTATTTATTTTTTCATGAAATTACATTTTTGAAACAAATATTCATACCTAATGTTCACTTTTGATAACAACATTAAATCAATACTAAATTGATTGCTACTAAGTAATTTAGTTAAATGTCCTTTATATAATTTAAGCTTTTTATGTGTTCAATATATAACTTTCTTTTTTAAATAAAATTTTAATAGGACTAAATAATTTAAACTTTCGATTTCAAATCTTGTGCAGTGACGGAAGGTCGAAATCGTGGAAGACTAAGACCAAATTTAGTTTCAATTCCATTTAAAATGGGCAATGCGGCTTTGTATCCTCCAATCAAGTCCGGGTTTTCATTTTTAATTGATGTGTGTTGCAACGAAGCAGACTTATATTGCTCTGAGCCGCTAGGTCGTGTTCCACCAAAGTCAACGTACAACATTCTTTGCAACAATTCATAAGTTACGAGAGTGACACCAAACTGCGGAGAAGATCTAAATACTCGTGCTAAATTTATAAAAATTAAATTCCCGTTTAACATTTTGCGAAAGAGCTTGTCTTACCGACAGTTCCCTTCCAAAATGCTTTGGGTCCCTCTTCTCTCATGATTTTGCGAGCGGCATCAAATACCCCATTATATGTGGTCTGTCCGCTACGTGCAACTACTTGCAATCGGGTTTTTATGACATCGGCAGGGGTGACCAAGCTTGCGGCGGGTATGCCTATAAAAAAAAGTAACTAAATGTTGAAAGTTTGAAAAAATTCTTACCTGCAATTGCACCAGCAGCGAGAAGAGTAAGTGGATGATTATATCTTAAAAATAAAAAAGTAATTTCAATTTTTAATTAACTTAAATTTTTTAAACAAACCCATCTTCATCTGACATTGCTGATTTTGTATGCGCATAAACAGGGAAATAGATAGCGCTAAATGGAACATCTCGAAGAAGACATGCTCTGGCACCTAAAACAAATGTAAAAATGTTTTTTAGTGTAACCCACGAAGTGGTGTAACACTTATATGCGCCTATTTCCGTCCGTCCGTCCGTCTGTCTGTCTGTCCGTCTGTTCCTTCGAGATCTCGGCTCCTGAGATAGCTAGAGACTTCTAGTTTTCGCCAAATGGTAGGTCTATGAATTTAGATTCGGCCATTTTAGGAATTATGAGGGTCATGACCACAGGTCGTGCCATGGACAGCCCTAAATGCCATTTTTCATACAAATTTCCTGTTATATGGCTTCATGTATGTCGTTGAACTCGTATTTGTATCAGGAATCGAAAGGCATTGATGATATTTGAGGAATGTCTATCATGGCCATCCAAGAGTGCCACCAATGTCCATCAGTGCCGGCCAGTAGTGCCCCTAATGTCCATTTTTTAAAAGTATGGCTTCATGTACCTCGTTGAACTCGTAATTGCATCAGGAATTGATTAGCATTGATGATTTTGAAGAATGACCGTCACGGCCGGCCAGGAGTGTCCAAGGAATGCCACTAATGTCCATTTTTTAGAAGTATGGCTTCATGTACCTCATTGAACTCGGAATTTGACCAGGAATCGATTGGCATGGATCTGAAAATGGAACACTGTGGAAAATGGAACACAGTGGAAAATGGAACACAATGGAAAATGGAACACAATGGTAAATGAAACACAATGGAAAATGGAACACAATGGAAAATGGAACACAATGGAAAATTAAACACAATGGAAAATTAAACACAATGGAAAATGAAACACAATGGAAAATGGAACACAATGGAAAATGAAACACAATGGAAAATGAAACACAATGGAAAATGAAACACAATGGAAAATGAAACACAATGGAAAATGGAACACAGTGGAAAATGAAACACAGTCGAAACACAGTGGGAAGCCATTTTGGGAAGCCATTTTTGAGAAGCCATTTTGGGAAGCCATTTTTGGGAAGCCATTTTGGGAAGCCATTTTTGGGAAGCCATTTTGGGAAGCCATTTTTGGGAAGCCATTTTGGGAAGCCATTTTTGGGAAGCCAAAAGGGGAGGCCAGAAGAGGAAGCCAAAGGGGAAGCCAATACTGATCTGTTACAAGTGGGTTACACGGCAACACCCACGTGTGGGTTTTGAAACATTTTTTAGCGTAACCCAACAAAGTTGTCAAGCCTCAGCCCCTGAGCTACCTAGAGACTTCTATTTTTCGCCAGATGGTAGCTCTTAGGGTTTTTATTAGCCCATTTTAGGAATTTTTTGGGTCATGACCATAGGTCGTGCCATGGACAGCCATAATGTCAATTTTTCATACAAAATTTTCTCTTATATGGCTTCATGTACCTCGTTGAACTCGTAATTGGACCAGCAATCGATTGGCATAGATGATTTTTCAGAAATATCCATCATGGACGGCCAGTAGTGCCACGGACAGCCAAAATGTCCATTTTTCAGAACTATGGCTTCATGTACCTCGTTGAACTCGTCTTTTGATGCCGAGTAGGATGGAATAGGTCCGAGGTACTTAGGACTTAGGTTCTTAAAGCCTAGAGTCAAATATAAGTCGTAAGAATATTCAAAATTTTGTCTGCTAAACTTATTTTTAAAGCTATTACTGTTTGGATTAACCAAATTGTCCGGATTGACCTAAACTGATTTTTTATGCACTTTTTTAAATACTGATCTGATATATAAATTTAAACCTAAAATGAATTTATATATAAATATATCAGACCTTTATACAAGCCAAATAAGCCAAGCTCTTTTACAACATGCCACGCTCGTACTTTGTTTCCACCAACGACTTCTCCCGCAACTTGTAATCTAATTTTTACAATTTCCAAAGGATTGGTAAAAACTACTTGAGATGCGCCAGCCTTAAAAATAAAATTTTAAATCTATGATTAGGAAATAATAAGATAACTAAAACTTACACAGCCACCGGCAAGTATTTCGGCCCATCGTGGAATATTTCCTTGCTTATCGAAAAACTTGTCTCGAATAAGATCGTTTACGGTCAACTTGATAGCCTTTTCTGGAGCTACTCCAAGTAGTTGCGGAACTAATCCCCTATAAAGACCTACCAAACCTTCGTGTCTGATCACCTTTTTGAAGCAATCAATTGAGTTTCTATATGCAAGTTCACCCACAATCGCCGAACGTTGATTTTGCATTCTCGTCTTTACTAAGTCGATAGGATATACAGCCGTTGCTAAAATACAAAATAATTTTAATTTTTTTTTCATTTAATTTTGAAATTAATTAACCTCCAACCGCGCCAGCAATTGAACCCAAAGTAAACCGATACATGCTCTCAAGGACCACAATAAATGCAGAACGGTCTGCTGGAGATTCCACGGCTTGAAATCTGGCCGTTATCTTTTTGATGTAGTGCTCAGGAGCAATTTTTGACAAATCATTATATACGATACGCCTATTTAAAAAAATATTGATTAAATTTGTTAGTGTTTCTATAATGCTTTTTGAAAAACTCGAAAGGGGCTCCACGCTGAAAATGGAATCACCCAAACTTGCCTCTCTCTAAAGGTATTATTTTTCCACCAACTTTTGAAAGCATTCGAGAGAAGATAGATTCAAAATATTTTTCATAGACATTTAATGTAACTTTGATAAAGTTAAAATCTAATTTATTTACTTTTATTATGTTAGACTTACCCTGTTTGCTGAATCGCATCTATGAGTTGAAATAAAATATCAATTTCAAGCGGCGTTATTTGGGACATAGTCTGAGCAGAATGGAGAAATCTATCCTTGGTGATGGGCTCAAGACGATTTCCTTCGGTGGCATTTAAATATACTCTTTTTATTAACTCCATGTTGTTCAACAAAGCACAAAATGCCATGAAATAAGGAAACGAAACTTTATGACCTTCCGTAAGCTGCAAAAAAGCTTTAAACTTAGTTTTCTTTTGCTTTCCGTACATTCATCTTACTTGAACTAAATTATCCTTAACGTCTTTTGTTAAAAGGTGATTCTTAACATTAATCATGACATCTTGAAAATCAAGTGCAGTAATGTATCCACTGCGATCGGGATCCTTAAGTTTAAAAGCCTCAAATGCGCATTCTTCGTGAAAATCTAATTTTTGTAAAAAGTTTTATAACTCGATATAACAACTAGATTATATATTTATAAATTATTTACCGTGTAAAAATTGCGAAAACTCAGAATAACTTATTGCACGTGTACGTTCACGTCCAAAGTAGAGTTCAGTGAATGGCCCGTCGAGCTTAAATGGGACTTTCGTATATAACTCGGTTTTTTTAATGACCTCCGAAAATTCAGCTAAGAACATTACATAGGTTTTAAAACAAATCCATCGGATGAACGTTAATTATTGTACTCACAAAATGTCACACTTCCGTTACCATTTTTGTCAAAAAGTTGAAATGCTGTCTTGTACAGATTGTGAGAAGGCTGCACCAGTAAGCCCTCAAAAGCTTGAAACTCGGAAAATGAAATGGATCCATCCTTGTTCGTATCAGCAACGCCAGCGAGAAGTTTTACCGATTCCTCTGAAATTTTTAATGTCGCACCATTTAATTACACATAACTTTATTTTTATTGCGAACGAACTTCTCAATTGTGCTTGCAATTTTGTAATAATTTACCATTAAAGCTTTCTTCCTGAAAAAGTCCAAGAAATCGGCAAACAAAATCTTCACTTGTCATGTACTTTTCGCCTTTAACTTCTAACGAGGCATATCTGTTGAAAACCTCCCTCAACTTTTCCGTTGACGCACGTTTAAGTCCCAGATCCTAAAACGAGATTATTATCACTTTAATAAACAAGTTCATGTAAATATGTTTATGATTTTTCAAGGTCACATTTTTGTCCTTAATTACATAAGGTTATTTTTGAAGCAACAACAATACGAACTTGATCTCTTAAATCTTGCTCGACTAAATTTCGTTTTTCACCCATTTCTCTTCAGGAGTGAATTTAAAAATTAAATGCAATTTTTCTGTTTAACAAGAGCAATCAAACGTTATTGAAAATATACGATGAATGTAAGAAAAATATAAAGACAATTTATTTTCCTCTATATTATAGCATGGGAATATTATGTGAAAAGGAGAGAAAAATTTTGTGAGAAAATCTTGAGTATTATTATTACTACTAGTGACGCTTTTAGTCATTTTAAAAAAAAAATCTGAGAGCTAGTTAGTATCAAAGAAGCGCACGCAGACAAAACGTGTCTTGTCACATTTTTTTATCAATAATAGAAATTATCGCATAAATAAATTGATGAATCAAATTAAATATAAGTGAAATATCAAATATTCACTTTTAACATGAATCGTTTAACGTGCTTGTGTCAATATACCTACATTAAGTTGTCAATAAGTGTTGTTGAAATAAGATAAAAAAACAAAAACTTTATCGGCACATATTTGTAATTTCTAAATTAATATTTGAATTTTTATTGTTTTATTGACTTTATTTATATACCTCCGTATAACTTACCTCACATAACACTTCTCTCAGGAACAACCTCCCTAATGAATGATTTATACTATTTTCTAGCATTTTAAGAATTATCTATAATATCGTGAAGGTTGAATTGTTTTTGTTTCTGTTTGCCCAGTGAGAAATGCATTATAAAGTTGTTAGATTTTAATTATCTTATGTTTAAGAATGTGCATTTTTTGATGCCATAAATTAGCAATACATAATTAAATAATAAACATTAAAAATCAAACGTATTTTTCAATTTCATAATAAATTCAAATTTTCAGTTCCCTTAAATAAATTAAACAATTTTTGTGCTCTCAACGTACCCCCTTTTTTTTGAAGCTGTTCAGAAATATATTTACAACAAAAAATTCGAATAAAAGTGTGTTTTAATGTTAAACGGAAATCTAAACAAGTTTATTTAAAAATGTAAAATGAATATTTAAACGCAATGGTTTACATGGTTTATATTTGACACATTCACCCTGTTTTTTGATTATAAAGAGGCACCTTAGTAAGTTTTTTAAAAGGGTTTATTTTTCAGCTCATCAAAAAAATATTCTTGAAATGCTCTGTGACTAAAGATTTTTTGAATTTTAAGAGTAATTAAAACCATACATGGCCATGAATGCTTATAATTCAGTGTTTATGTATTTTCAAAGTAGACATTTATGTTGTGGATTTAACTTAATTTTCTTTATAAAAGTTTTAGGCTTAAAAAAATTAAGTAAGCAGTGGTACCTTTTAATTACTTTATGCAAAATACAAATTTTTAGAGTTTTGCCATATTTTTGAGTTTAATTTTACAAATTCATGTACTATAACGAAAACTTTCAAAATTTTAAAAAAGTCGCAAATTTTATCAAAAATAAAAAATAATGTCAGATCCTAATGTTAACGAAAAAAAAATTAATTGATCTGATTTAATAAGGCAATTTTCTCGATTTATTAATGAATTGTGTGTGTATTTAAAAAGTTTTAATTAGATGTTATTTACGATAATAGGACTCTCTCTCCTCATCGCGTAAAAATGATACTTGTTTTCTATAATTATAATTGATCATTTTTTAATAAGTGCGTTTAAAAATTTGAAATGATTTTTTTAAAACAAAAGCATAAAAATTGTCAATTTTGTATAGTCTTTCATTAAATTATTAACGAATAAATACTCACACAATTTAATTCCATGCAGTCAAAAAATGTTTTATTTTGTTTATGAAAATCAAATTTCGGAACAATGCAGCTGGTAATATGAAACTTTTTTTTCTTGGTGAACACTGCACTGTTGACAAGCACTCTCATTTTATATACAAAAAAATATATATTTATTTCTGTTGCATGTTGTCTTAAAGATATATCTTGTAGATTTTTTCAAAAATTAATCTTCTACGTCAGATCTTCTTATTCTTTTCAACAAAAGAATTTTCATATTTATGGTTCATTTGGCATCTTTAATGCATGCAGTTTTTTATATATATATCAGAACTTTGTATAAACTACTGTAATACGCATTGAACCACAATGCATGCGGTTTTGCTCAACTTTTTTTTGACGTAATGTAATGCAAAAATATTTTTCATCCCATAGGTTATAGGTAATGCTCGGATATTTTTATTTAGAAAAAATTTTGTATGGAAGTATTTTTATTCTTGCAATTAGCTTCTTGCGGCTTATATTTCAAAGAAGGTGGCTCAACCCGAATTTGAACGCGTCTTTCCTTTTTTCAAAAAATTATATAGATCTTAATATTATAGTAGGCTTTTCAAATTAATCAAGAAAAATTACATAAATTTTAAATCATCTTTATAATATGTAAGTATTACATTGAAATTTTTAAAAAAGTTTGATAAAAACGCATTAAAAACTGTTGCGATCTCTAAAAGTGATTTTTGTATGCCTCCTGAATGCGTGCGGCAAAACTAAAGATATAAATGAAACCTTAAAGCCGTAACAATAGAATAGGATAATCTTCACAAAGAGACCTCTCTTTTTATATGTGTGTACTTAAGTAATATGAAATTGCGTTAAATTTGTTTTGTTGCTTTCTTTTGTAGTTTATATCTTTAGTCATAAATTATTTTCTTCATTTTTTTAAGGAAATTTAAAAACATTACCAATTTTTCTAGAGCGCATATGAAGAATTTGTATCATTAGCGCATTTTTTATGTTACGCTAAATGTTTATTGTCATTATTTACAAGAAAATCACAAAAAATAAAAAGAAAGAGATTTTTTTTTTGTTAAACTGCAAATGTTTTAAAATGTTTCAATTATTTGTTAATTCAAACTCTTTTGTAAGGAAAAAATTATTTTTTTCATTTAAACAATTCAGAAAACTTTTAAATTTAAAGATTTTTTACGTAGAGATCATCCTATTCACTTATTTTTATTGAAGAATAAGCTAAGATATTTGTTTCTTTCACATTTTGTACAATCTTTTGAGGTGGCGAAAATGAAAATAGTTCTAGCGTAAAATTTAATGCCATACAACGGTGCGATTTTTCCTTTTCACGCATGACAAGTTTTTATTCGTTTTTTCTTTCTATTGCTTTCGGCTCTTTTTGTTTTGAAACCAAATATTCAATGTATTTTTTTTGAGTAACGCTGAAAAATTTAAAGCTTCATTGGCAGTTGTGTGTTTAAAAAATGTTTTTTTATATTTTAATATTTTCTGATATTTTAATTTAAATTTTAAGGTCTAATAGAATATTTATTTGTTAGAATTTTTCCATAAATGGTTCTTATTATATTTTTATTTCTGAGTTTTTGAAACTAGTGGAATTATTTCTTTTTTTATACAAATTAGTTCATTTAAAAAGGATATCCGTTTAATTTTTTTTAAATATATTGAATTTAGATCGGTACCAATAAAGTTCAGAAATATTGTTTGACATAATATATTTGTGAAATCAATAAAAACGACCTTGAATTATTGTTTGCGTCGGTTAAAAAATGGATTTCACTGAATGCATGAAACTTTAATTTTAAGAATCAACCAAGAATTTTTGCAACTTCCATAAAATGTTTCAAAATTTTCATCTAGAGAATTATTTTGAAAAAATAACTTAATGTTTACGAAATAAAGGTTTCAGAGTTTTTTTTTGATTTGAGTGTGTTTAAAAATTGGCTGCACACTTTTCACCAAATTTCAAGAATGCGATGTTAAAAGAAATGGCGTAACCAATCGTTGAGCTGGAAGTTTATTTTATTGTACATAGCCTATAATATTCATACACGCCCCTTGCTTCCACAAACACATGTATCATTTCTATATGATGCACAACAGTCGAAATTTTCTTGCTCAAGTTAGTTTGATCTAGACTACCTTCATGTTTGCAACCATTTTTTTAAGAACACATTTATGAGGAAAAAATAATTAAAAAGTTTAAAACAAAAAATTGAAAAGCACTAAGCTTAAGTGCAAAAATATAGTGTTCAAAAAGTAAAAGTTATAAATATATGGTAAAAAAATTACACCAACAAGTTGAAAATTTATGTCACATTAGAGAAATGAGAGTTTTTGTTAAAAAGTTTTTAAATTGTGAAAAAGAGACAAAAAAAATAGAATTAACTTTGAGAGTAAATTTGACCATCCTGTATGTGCATGGTACGCATAACATGAAACAAGGATTCACGACCTGAAATCATGAGAGTATATGTGTGGGAATTTGTTTTAACAAAGCAGGACGGGAACGCCCACATATCAGTGAAAGTAAATTTACTCTCATGTAGCTAAATTGTAATTTCTTTGAAATGCTAAATTTTTGGAGCTGTGCAACAATTTACTCTTAATTGATCTGGAACACCTTTTGTCTGACCCTTTTTGGAATATGATGGAATAATTATTAGTATGAAACTAACGCTGAGTTTTCTAATTCCAAACCGCATTATAATTACATGAATTTTTAAAAAGAAGTTTTTCTTGATGAACATTGTATGAGGATGTAGTAGAAGTCACTAATACCAGTTTGTTGTATGCGTGACACGAAGTTTGAAACAAGGAATGGTGTAAAAAATATATCTTACTCCATGTATATATCAAAAATGCCTTATGCTCCATAGAATCAGGATAATTTTAAGCATTTTTTACGTTGTTCTGAGTCAACACACATTGAAACATTTCTAATATTCTCAAAAAGACAGTTGGCACGGTAAAAATTCATTTTAACTTTTTGCCGACATTTGATGTGTGTAAAATTGAAATCATTCTAGCGCAAATTCTCAAATTCTCTCAAGTTTTACATTTGTCCCGCAGCTCATACAATTTTTGCTTGTAATAAATAAATACTGATTATGATAAAAGTGATTTGAATTTGGTGAGGTTGATTTTGTGACATATTTTTTCCACATTGTGCTGTGTTCCATAAAACTACATTCAGTTAAAATAATTCCCTCAAAATAATGTTTTTTTAAGGAGTGTTAAACAAAATTCAATAGTACAAAAACAGTATTGATGCGAATATTCACAAATTAAATATACAAAAGAAAGTAAATAGTAAATTTTAGAAATAAATAAATTTACAAAGACAAATATGGATTTAATATTTACAAGCATTTAAAGGTAAGAAATCTTAACTTTTGCGATAGCACTGTGTACAAAAGTTTTTATCTCTAAAGTGCTTTACACGTTTACTGAATTGTCCTTAAGTAATTTTGTTTTAAATCATAAAATTAGTTAAAATTTTAAACACTTTCGATTTCCGAGATCTTAAAACGAAAAACTAAAGTTGAAAAAATTAGTTTTTAGCCACGTTTTTTATCATTTAAAAAGAAGCTATAAACGTTAAAAAGTTTAATTAATAATTATGCGTTCCACCAGGAGATAAAAATAACACTTGACTTTTAAACTGCAAGAATTTATCAGAAAACAAAACATAAATTAACTTCAACGGAAAAACAATTTAATAATAAAGCTATTTTGTTTAAGATGGATTAAATAAATATTTTAGAGATGGCAATTTTGGTGCCGCGGCACGAAGGCTACTTGAAAATATAAAATTTGTTTTTAAATCGATTTTTTCGCAACAAAAATGCTTTTAAACATTCTTTTCTTCATTAACATTCAATTAAAAAGCTTAATTAGTCTTTTTGTTAAAAGAATTGTTGATAAAAGTGATCAAAAATTTTTTCAAGCCGCGGCACCTGCCAATTCTAAAATATTTATAATGATTTTCTCTAAAATTGAGTAAAGAATCGTGAAAAATTACAATAATGCATCCTTAACTCACAATGAATGACACGAATTATTTTGCCCAAAAACTTCTGGCCACCATGCTTAGATGTAATACTTAAAAACATATTTTACAAATAAAATAATATGCTAAATTCCGTCCCAGATAAATAAAGTTTGTGTTTAAATCGAAAAATACTTAAGAAAGATAAATTAATCATCTAGTTTAAACGCGTTGAATATTGAAGGATCAAGCTAAAAATTAATATTATGAACAGAAAAAAAGTATCGAACAGTGTAGTGTAAACTTTATTTCATAATGTAATGTATCAGTAAATTTTTGAAATACTTTTGAAGGCAAGGGAGTAAGGTATGTTAGGAATTTAACACACAAACCCCTCTACGCGTCTTTTATACAGCATCATTTCTCACCCGCAATCAAAAATTTACAACTTGAATGTTAATTGACAAAATTCCTTAAATTTTTTCCATGACATATCCTTTGATTTTAAAATCAAACGCTTCTTGAGCGCATAAATTGAAGCTATAAATCAAAAAATGTTCAGAGAACCCCGAAGGAATGACTTCTGCACACTTTTACACTCGACTGATTCCTTTATTAAAAAACATAAAAACATCAAATCGAATTACGAAAGGCATGATATTGCCATTCACAAAAATCTCTGTTCACAAGATATGGAATATATTTAATTATTGTGATGTATTACTAACAGGCAGGAAAATTTTCTATTGTGTCCGCGTGCCGCTATTTAAAGAGAGTATTTTAAAGACTTGAAGTGAGGGAGATACGCTTTTTAGTTTTTTCCCAATTATTAATTTTATCGCTGTAGATTGTTGTTCATTACATTCACCTCGAGTGAAATACCACAACAAAAAAAGACTAGTCGATTGATTAGCAGCCTCTAATTTTCTCACGTCTTTCACCACGTTTACATCACTGTCAAAATTTTTTGCATGCTGTCATTGAGGAGCGCACAGTGTCGCACAATGACGATGCACATTTTTATGAAAATCTCAAAATCCCACAATTTGAAATCAGTCATCTAGAACTAATATTGACATACGATAGTGAATTAAAGCATGACAAATGCATTTGACACGACATGATTCAGTCGAGAGTCCTGTGTAAATACACACATTTCAACTTGTTTCCACAAAAAGAATCATTCTCGAATTAAATTTTCCTAATTATCAAAGATAATTTTTTAGTTCTTAATTTTCATTAATAATTTTATTACAATTGTTGCACATATTCATGTGACATAAGCCGGTATATTTGTCATGTAATATGTTAATGAAGTGTCTTTAAGTAAAATCGAAAGTGATTTAGAATGTGAAGCGAAAGAACGAAATAAAATATTTTCATATTTAATTCGAGACGTCGGCAAGCTTCAAATGGAGAAAAGATAAAGCGACATTCTATATTTTAATATTTGGTACATTCTTTAATATATCTTGGCTTCGTTGCAAATACAAAAATATCATGTTTAAAGTCTTAATTTAAAGAGATTGAGATGGATGGATAAAAAATGATGGATGAAATGTTTCTGAAATGTTGATTTCTTTATCGCTAGTCTCTCATCTCTTCTAATTTGTGGATATTAATTTTGGATATTTTATTTTGGTCAATGTTAACATTTAGAAAATATTGTGATTAATTTTTTAAAATAAATTTTGCATTTTTGTTGCAGTTCAAGTATGTATGTACAAAGCCCATTGTAAATGAGATTAATTTTTAATGGATATTTTTAATTCATAAATGTTAAAGTAATAACCTATTTTTTCAGGGTAGAGAGATGTTGTAAAAATCTCAGGAATTATTATAGATCTTCTATCGAGTGGTTTACTTTTGTACCACAGACCTTTTTAAAGTTTCACTAAAGTTTGGAATTTAATTCCTTTTTTCTGTAATAGATATGCTCTATACTCTCAATGCAGATGGTTTTTTTCTCTCTTCAGTAAATCTCTCGAAAGGGGATAAAAAATGAAAGAAACAATGAGCTTTACCACCAAATCTTCCATTCTTTTCATGCATCGAATTAGGCTTGAGAAAATTTGTGTGTATTTATTTATTAGGTCGATATTTGTTACACTCTTAAGAATTTTTCTTAATCCTCGTTGGAAAGTTTTAAAATTATTGTATTTTGATTTTTTTTAGGGCTATTGAATTATTGAATGTGCACAAAGAATTTTATTTTACCTATCTACTTTTTAAGAAAAGTGACAAAGAAAATAAACCAAACCCACTCTCAATAATTTAAAGTGAATTTATTTTAAAAAATTTTAAATTTAAAAAAATTCCGACGGCTTCCATATATTTATTGGAGAGAAGAATCCTTTTATATTTCCATCACAAAAAACCTCAAGATAAACCTTTATCAAACAATCCTAATCAAAGTTATGACAGTGCAACTGTCAATCCAAAATTCTCTTGAGAACTCACAGAAATTGCAGTTTTATAAGCATGATACAGAAAAATTTAGAATCTTCATCACTGCTAACTCACAATATTTATTTTATGTACTAAAGCCTGAAAATGATTGTGCCACCGTAAAAATACCTTTCACACCAATTATGATTGATGCTTCTTTCAGAAAAGTTTGTTTAAAAATATTTTTTACAGTAGGCATGCGTCATGCAGCGATTATGACATTTGTTGTACCTTAGTATTTTGAGGTTTAATAATATTTCCAAGACCGTAAGAAATAATAATTTCAATTTTGAAACGTATACTTGACAGATTTGAAACTTATTAAGAGTCTAGTTAATAAGGAGAAATGTATATGTATAAACAAACTTAGCACAGAAGAATCTTGATTTTTAAACTCAACTGGTGGTCTTCAGGGCCTTTTAAAAGAAATGACATAAAAGGAAAATGATGTTGAGTAAAATAGTTTATCTTGAAGTGTGTGTTGAAACATGAGAAGTATTTATTTAAAACAAAATTATCATTGTAGAAAATTTTTATTTTATTGTTACAAATTGATTCTGTTGTTAAAATATCAGGAGACTAATGAATTTGATGAGAGCTTTATGATATGCTAATTAATTTTTTAGAGTAAATAAACAATACCACCGAACATTTAATATTTCTCTCACATTTCTTTTGATTTACAGATCCTGAAATTAAAATTTAAATTGAGCATCAATTTAGTAAAATTGTGCAACATAAGCTTTCGAAAAAAATTACTGTTAGCAGAAACTTTTGCATAAAATTAAATTTATCTTGTAAAACACAGCACAAATTAAACTGCCCGAAAATTTGTTGCATTGAAAAAATTTAAAATTTTCTACATACATTATGAGCGCGCATTTAAATGAAATAAAATTTGCAGTTAATTTCTACACTTGAGTTGACGCTCAAACATTTCTAAAAATAAAAAATGACATAATGATTATCATTGAATTAAAAATTGAGCGAAAATTGCATGCAATAGAGCCCATACATAAGGGCGAGGGTGAAAATGTATGTAGCTTTAAAGGGGTGGTAGATGCAATCATTCTTAAACACGATATTTCCGCTTTTAAATGTTGCGCACGCATCGATTATAATTTCATCGCAATAGCAAATTACAATTCAGATTCTTGAATTTTTTATTAACTGCGACGAAAGAGTCAAGGATATTAACAGCAAAATAAAAAACTCAAGTGCACAATTCATAAAAATGTCATTAAAACATAAAAATCAAAATTTTTAATGGAACAATTTTTTGTTTAATAACTTTCAATTTATTATTCAAGTGTTTGAACTTGCACTTGTTCAAAAATTATTTATTTCTATGATAAATATGCTTGAAATTTTTTGAAGATGTTATGTAAAATATTGATTGAAAATTTATCTAACAAATTTAAAGTATTGTTAAATTCTTAAAGTTTAAATAAATTGTATGATGTGTTTCGCATAATAATTCACAATCGTTTTGCCCTCTAATGATGTTGTTCAAATAAAGACAAAACCATTGGGTTTTATTAGTCAACCGCATGCAATTTCATACGTCGTTATTAATAGGTTTTTTCTTTTCTTCTGTGTAAAATCACAGTCATTATTTCAACATCAAATGCACTCGAACTGTAATGTTGTAGAATATTATCAAAGAGGGTCCATTACAAAATTGAACGCAAGCAAATATTTCCTTTGATGCCATACAAAATAAAAGTGAGAGTGAGTAAGAAGTCGCGTGCTGCATTGCACGCTTGAGTAAAGCCGAAATAGTAAGAGCAGTTAGAGATTTTCTCACTCTCTTGCATGCAATCGATTTATGACCTCACAGAAAAAATACATAAAATTATTCGTCGCACTTTAATTGAGATGTAACAAACGATTGAGACCAGCCAAATGCTAAATACGCTGACAGGAAGATCGAACCCCCTTCAGATTTTGCTTTGACAGTTCTTATTATAAATGTGTTTTTTATTAGGATTTTTCTCCGTATGCACAGCATACGCCACGTGACTTTAATAACCAATGCTTTTCTAAAAAACGAAAAATTTTATGTGATCGTTCAATTATACAAATCCAGGACAACACGTTATAATCCGGTTTTTATTGCACGAAAGCACATGCAATTTTTACAATTCAGTAACGTCGTTGACAAATTAATTAAGATTTAAATATTATTCACTTCTTTATACTTTTTGTCTCATTACAGGAGATTGACAAGTCTTTTTAAAAAAACAAATAAAGTTAAATCAACTCTTCAATAGAAAACGTTCAAAAATCGCCTCCAATATACTGTCGTTTTGGGAACTTTCGCCGTCGGTGCATGACAAAATGCATGGACACGCATCTATTGGCCAAACTTCATTGTTTGGATGTTCATCTGCAGGCCACAGTGGCATAAACCAACTAGGTGGAGTCTATGTCAATGGTATATTCGTTAAAAAAATATTTAAAAAATTATTATTTATTATAACACATTCATTCACTATAGGCCGACCATTGCCAGATTCCACCAGGCAAAAAATAGTTGAACTCGCTCATTCCGGAGCAAGACCTTGTGACATCTCACGAATATTACAGGTTTCCAATGGATGCGTCAGTAAAATATTAGGAAGGTAAATAAGATTCATTACTTGCAAAAATCAAGAAAATCTAACCTATCATGAATTTCCAGATATTATGAGACTGGTTCAATAAAACCGCGTGCTATCGGAGGATCAAAGGTAAGTTGTCTTTATTTTACCTCTAAATTTTTTCATTTCATATTTTTTACAGCCGCGAGTAGCAACTGCAGGAGTAGTTTCTAAGATAGCAGATTATAAGCGTGAATGCCCTTCAATTTTTGCATGGGAGATTAGAGATAGACTATTGAGTGAAGGAGTTTGCAATAGCGATAATATACCAAGTGTAAGTATCAAAAATTTAGTTAATATGTCTGTTATGTTAGTTTTTTTATTATTTGGGTTAATGTGAAAATATATAAAAAAAATATAAATTATTAACAACTTTATCAACAAAAAAGTACACCTTTTAATTTTTTTAAAAAAATTCTAATAACATGAAAACTGCTTAAACTTCTACTAGGGACATGCTCTAATGTTCTCGTTAAAAACAAAAATCCTGGTACAAATAAAATTTAAATCTCGGCCCAGACTGAAAAGTAAAACCAATGTCATTGATCAAATGATTAAAAAAATTTAAAGATGCTTTTTTGTTGTCTCTGGGTTTTTTTCAGTTAAATTTTGCATTAAGATGTTAAGCAGTGGCAGCTAGCTAACTAATACTGTTGAGTAAATTTTTATTTACATACTTTTACGTATATAAATTTGTTATTTTACAAAATATACAGATATCCGACCATGCGCAGAACTTTGAAATACTTTTCTTTTATTCATTCATGATTTTTCTACCATTTTCTATCATTACTTTTATTAAAAACATTTTTTACTTTATGTGTTAGACATTACTAAAATGAAAAAAGTCTTTTAAAAATACTAGCATGCCAATTTGAAGTTTTAATATCAACGTCTAGCGAATTACCGACGGAATATTTCAAACTAAAACGCCTCTATGTTTCTGATTTTTACCATAAAAGAATGACAAAAGTCAAGCAATAGATTAATTCATCTTTTAAAATGCAGATTTTATTGTAAGACAAAAGAAAAGTTTTTAAATCCTTAAAATTCTTTTCCTTAAGTGAACCGTTTTAATTTTTTAAAATTAATTTTCTACGGTTTTGATAAATTCAAGTTAGTGCTCTTTTTGAATCAGATATCAAGCAAAGCGAAAAAAGTGTTTAATCATATTTGGAAAGAGCGATTTAGATTAAAGTTTCAGAATAATTGAAATTCACATTGTATATAAATAGGGAGATTGAATGAAAAATTGAAGAAATTTACATGGGGTTAACAAATCATGAAAGCTGAGTTGAAGTTTTCAACAAATTATTCAGTGGTGCGTAAGGAGAATGAGGGGTGAAAAAATATTGTGCAACTGAGTTTTCATGAAACACCGCATATCTTTTCAAATCTCTCTGTCAACGAGCACTAAAAATTCCCTGTTTCTTGTGTTTCTTTCATTTTAACAGGTATCATCAATAAATCGAGTACTAAGGAATTTGGCATCACAAAAGGAACAGCAATCAGTTCAAAATGAGTCCGTGTATGATAAACTTCGGATGTTTAATGGACAATCCGGTGGATGGGCATGGTATCCAGGTAGTAACCCAGCGCCAACACATATTTCGTTACCTCCTACACCAACATCAGCACAAATAAATAGTCAAATAAATAGGGATGAACTACAAAAACGTGGTAAGTTCTTCTCAATAAATACATATGACATTTTGAAATCATTTGATTCTAATTATTTACACGCACATATTTTCTTAGTCAAGCTCGTGTAAATTAAATCAAATTTTGAGATTAGTTACATTCGATTTTTTAGATTACTCATCCAAGTGAATGTTTACATGTATGTTTACGCTGCTTTGCAATATTCATGAGCAATTAACAAAATTATTGACATTTAATATACATATCGTCAAGTCTTTATTTACAACTAGTAGTTGTCATAGAGCGAAACACTTAAAAAGGATTCGAAAATCACGTGTTGTTAATACCTTTTTAAGTAAAGCCAGAAAAAATTGGTGCAAAACTGGCAAATGGTAATCAAAACTATGACAACACCCCTCGTAATACTTTTGCGATTATAATCTGTAATAAGTGATATTAAATGAAGGCAAGTAAAAGTACATCTACGGTTTAAATCGTACTTTTATTTTTTGTAGGTTGGAAAATTTCATAACAAGAAATAAAACTTTCATTCCGACGAAAATGATACAATTAAAATTTTTGTACTCATTTTAGAAACATCATAACAAGCAAACAGAACTTGTTTCAATTCTCAGTCGAAAAAAATCCTAACTACACAGAGACAATTTTAGAATTCATATAACGATAATAAATATAATGATAGAAGTAATTGGCAATATACGCAATATTTTATTTCTTTTGTGAACACAAAAATCATTGATGTGTAAAATTGTATCCAATTTATTTGATTTGATTTCTTTCTGCAAATTTTCTCTATCAGTATAATATTATTAATTTTACTGTACTTTTTAAGTATGTAGTATATTTTATCAAGCTCGCCTTTGTTTTATCATACGATTGAATACGAGTCGATATAATGATCACAAAAAGTATACAGCATGTTTGCATAAAGAAATAAATGCATTTATTTGTTGATTGAATAACAACAAAAGAAAAACTCGGAGGTTTCGTTTTAACAACTCGACACAAAAGAGAGGATTAGCAATTAGAAGGAAATGAATTTATTAAGAGTTACACAATGTCCCTCCAAAAAGAAATTGCACATTTGTGCCGATCGCTGACTTCAATCACATTAGAATTGTAGTCACATGGGATAAATCACCACTGTGGCATAATAAAATTAAATTTTTGAAACATTATTATTGGCTTATCTCATATCAATTTAAGAATGAATGCATTGTTAGTGTTTTTATGTAATAAGATTAAGTGAAGTGAATTAAAGAAAGACAAAATATTTTAAAGAATTTGGTGATTTGTAAATTTCAAAAAATAAATATATTCAACTGTTTGCTAATAAATCATAATCATAATTTATAACAATTTTTCTTTGTCACATTTCATTATGACAATATAATAAAAATAACAATAAATGATATCATTTACAATGCGTACAGTTCACACGAGATAAGTGTTGAAAAAGTATTTGACACACTCCTTTTTTTTCTTTACAAATTTATTCAGTAGAGTGTGATAAATTTTGTTGCAATTCTTTATTTTATAGTTCATATATAAATATATTGAAAGAGTAGGGAAGCTTAATCTCTCTGTGTACTTGAGTCAGCAGTGAGAGGGTGTAAGGGGAAAAAATTATACAATAATAACGAAAAGGGGCTACAGTTTCAATTCATCTTGACATGTGTCAAAAAATTCATGGACTTAGGCGTGCAGAAAAATTAATTTTCAATACATTCTTATTTTTGAAGTTTGATTGTTTAATTAGAGTTCCGCTCTTTCTTTTGATTATTGTAATATTTATCTGTGGAAAAAGATTGCTTAAGAATTAATATAAATTATGAGTTGAGTCTTTAACGTCTGAACAATAATCTAAAGTTTATGGATGATAAGAATAAGACACGGTGCTCTAACACAGATTTATAAATTTAAAAAAAAAATATTTTTTTACTACAGATTTATTTTCGGTAGACATTCAGCAATCAAGCTTACATGAGAGCACATCCGATGGTAATTCTGAGCATAATTCTTCAGGAGATGAGGACTCTCAAATGCGCCTAAGACTAAAACGAAAACTACAACGAAACCGTACCTCATTCACCAATGAGCAAATTGATAGTCTTGAAAAGGGTAAAAAATTTCTTTCTTTTTAAACATTTACCGAAATAAGAAGATCATCTTCTTGAAAAAATTATCTTTTTTGGATCTTCTAATACATTTAATTGAAACTATAGAGAAAAAAAAACTCAAGTACATAATCATTTTCAAAAAATAAATTTTTGCTTCATGTCCACTTATATGTATTTTCTTACAACAATAGAATTTGAAAGAACACACTATCCCGATGTGTTTGCTCGTGAACGATTAGCCGAAAAGATAGGATTACCCGAAGCAAGAATTCAGGTGGGTAGAGTTCAGGTAGGAACAAGAGCAGCGGTAAAGTTCAAAATATTCAAAAAGATATTATGTCCCTTTTTACTTTCTCTGTTTAATATTTTTCTTATCTCTTATAATAGTCTTTTAAAGTATAACATCATTAAAACCGATACGCGCATAATATATTTTTAAATTTGAAGTTGCTATAATATTTATTTGAAGTAAATAGCAACATAAATATTATGATGACATAATTGTAATATACAAAACCAGCCATATGTTTTTTCAGTAAGTAGCAAAACGGTCCTTTCATATCGACAAATTAAATGTTGTACAGCCCTCTTTACACACAAATCTTAGTGACTGACATCAAGTAATAATAAAGGGCAATTGATAAATTTCCTTTATGCCTTTATATAGTCGTTGTTGATGTTTATTTGCAATGTAATTTGTCGTGTTTCATTTGGAAATAATAATAACAAATATAAACAGTAATTTTTTGTATTTTGATGTGATTGTAAGGGAAAAAACATCAAGTGATGATGTTATGCGACTGAAAATTTCACGATATTAAAGTATCGAATTTTGCTTTTCATGTCAGATTTTTGCTGACGCTTTATTTTAGTTCTTTGATTACAAAAAAATGAAATATTTACTCAAATGAAATAAGAAATCGTTTACAAGGATCTTTCACTGTTTAGGTTAATTTTCTAAATCCTTGCAAAAAATTTAATTAAAACAATAAGAATAAAAATGGCACATATCTCTTCCTTGAAAAATTTATTTGAATTCTATTGTAGCTTTTAGTTTTACAAAAATCATTAATTTAAATCATAATTTTTCAGGTATGGTTCTCGAATCGAAGGTAAGTCTACCACTGTCAAGATTTAATTCGCATCTTAAGAAGCTAAATTTTAACTTTATAATATTTATAATTATATCAGAGCAAAATGGAGAAGAGAAGAAAAATTACGCACCCAGAGACGATCAGTGGATCATACAAGTGGTGGAGGAGGAAGCACGAATAATAATAATAATAATAACACTGCAAATGGAAATACAGGCAGCAACAGCAATTCCAATATTGGCAACACAAATTCTGCCAGTCCTCCAGTACCGACAACTCCAAGGATACCATTAAATTCTGGATTTAATTCCATGTACGCATCTATTTCTCAACCAATTGGTTCAATGGCAGAAAATTATAGGTAGCCATTATGTTTTTGGTGGAAGTTTTATTTCAAAAAAAAATTACTTTAAATATATGTTCTTAAGAATAATTAAACTAGTTGAACTTTACAATTAAATGCGAAACTTTTATATTTTTTAGCGCAATGCCTCCATCACTGGGTTCAATGACATCAACCTGTTTGCAACAACGAGATGGTTATCCGTATATGTTTACAGACCCACTTCATTCACTAGGAAATCCCTATAATACTCATTCATCACGCTCCACTCCATCCGCAGCCCATCAGCAGCCGACCTCTCAACATTTTAGTTCAAATTCAGGCGGTACAAGTACTGGTGAGCTAAAATTCATCACATTTAATTAATATAATTAATATTAACGCTCAATTCAAGGTGTTATAAGCGCTGGTGTCAGTGTCCCTGTTCAGATTGGTAGTGGTCAGGATCAAAACTACCATTGGCCTCGTCTTCAGTGATCAACATTTTTCGGGCTCGCCACACTCTCTCATCATTGTAATGATTTCATTATGATTTAAATGTTCCTTTAATTATTCTGTATTTCTTCAAAGGTGCAGGGAGCTCGTCTGCAATTTCAAATATTACGCCATGTTTGGAGCTAGATGAAGTCAATAAAAAAGTTGAAAATGAGGATTAATTTGAACCCATTAGGATTCTGCATATATTTTTTTAATGGCCCTTCCCGGAAGAGTATTTGTATTCAATGAGATTTAAAAAAAATTGCAAACTTTCTTCCTGCAAAAGAGAATGTTTTTCTTCTACAAGGAATTGGAAAATTTTTAAATTTGCCACCACATGCTTAAAATTGACTTGTTGACCTGCCTTGTAGAAAATATATTGATCGAGAGGATAAAACATGTATGTCTTTTAATTGATTTAATGCAAAATTAAAAAGTTTTAAAATAATTAATGATTCAAAATTTTATGATTTTTCAATAATCCCAAAAGCTTCGAAATTTTTAATGAAATCAGAACTCAATTTATTTAGATGACTTTGTTTAACTTGCAAAGGATATTTTTCTAATTTTATTTAATATTTGTTAATCTCCATCTCGTTTACTTTTAATTAATTAAATATGTAAATATTTTGATAGCTATTAGAATGATCTCAGTGTTGTATTTATCTGTCTTAAAGTTGCGAATTACATTTAAATAAAAATCCTGAAGCAAATTTAGCGGCTCTAAAAATATAGTTTAACGGAGAAACAAAACATTTTTCATGAAAAATATAAATATTTGATAGCGATTCTAATTTCCCAAAAACTTGTTCGTTTTCACATTTCTCATTAAAAACATTTTCAAATTTTTTTGGAAAATAAAATTCAAAATTTGTACCTGGCAATCATGTAATTTATAAGAGAAATGTCTTAAGTTACAGTTTAACATGAAGAGCACAAAAAAAACCATAAAGAAATTTTTTTATTGGAAAATAAGAAGTATAGGATAAAATCTGTGCCATTTCAGGTGTGTTATTAAAAAAATGAAATTGATAAGAAAAGCAATACCTTTATATAGAATAATATCTGAAACATATTAGCAAACGAAAGATTTTTATGCCAGCAATCTCTTGAGAGAATTCTAAGTTTTTTTTATAATTACAATGGAAAAAATCTGGGAGCAAAAAACAGTTCTTTCAATCGATTTCACCAAAAAATATTCGTAACAAAAACAAATTTCAAATAAATTTGTGATTGTCCTTAAAAACTCAACCTATAAAAAATTGTAGGCTGCAGTTAAAATCTGTATTAGAAAATTAACATAATAGATGAAAAGTAAATGTCACAAAACGCATGAAATTGTTTTCGATTCTAATGAAAAATTCATTTTAAAAAATGGATTGAAATAAATATGGACAGTGATATGAATGAGTTTAAACTTGCACCTTGACTTGAGTTTTAAGAAAAAAATAAGCATAAGTACAATGATTGAAATTCAAGTTTACTTTTTAGATCTTCAATGACTCTCAGAACTTTTAAGATCCTAATCATGAGGAAATTTTTTTAGCAATCTTGAACTTTTTTTGAGATCACATGGAAAAATTACCAACAACTGTGCAAAAAATACAACCGTAAGTTTAGGTCTTACTTGTTCTCTGCCACAACAAAAAATCTTAAAAAACTGCATCAATAACGAAATGAAATAGGTATAAACGAAAAGCATTTTTTGCATTGAAAATTAATATACAAAAGGCATATATACACATATATTTATTGATATGAGATTTCACAAACTAGATCGATAACGAATTTGTAAATAAAAATAATTTAAAAGCGATCCTAATCTTTCTCATCTTGCACAAAAAAGTTTAATTTTCTTCTTCTGATAGGTGCAAAACTGGAAATGAGGTGTCAACTAAAATTTATAACTGATTCATCATTAATTAATTTCATTCTCCGTTGTTTTATTATTATCATTAGAGTTCAGTAATTGTTTGAAAGTCTCTAACAAAAAAAATGAACCAACTTTGCAATTGATGGCAATAAGAAGGGGATAATCTTTCGATATATATACATATATGTATCTGAACCGGCAAATCAAAAGAGGGCAAAATTCTTTGTTACATCTAAACCGGGGTAGAGCAAATACCACAAGATACAACAATAGAAAATAACGAGAAAGGCAGTTTTCACATCAAACGCACAAATAAAAAAGAAATCAAACAGTACATCTGTGGTGTAATAAAAAAGCCACGAGCTGAATATATGGTTTGAACTAAATTCTATTATTATGTTCTATTATTATGTTCCAGATCAGAAAATTCCAAAAGAATTTAAATGCGTTTCGAAGTTTAATTAGATTTTTTATTATTAGATTGAACATTGGTAGTTGCTCATTCACAAGAACCAAATTGATTAATTTAGTCAATTCTATAATTTTAAATTATTTGCACTCTTTATAATCAATTTGAAATTAATTAAGGGCTATTTTTTTAGAGATTCGCTCTCTATTGGAAACGGTTTTTTGAAAAATTCTCTTTTTTCCATCCTACTGCCAAAAATCAGATCTCGATTGGTGGCTCAGGGCGAGCTGTAGAAACTAAATAGTAAGAAACATCTTAACACTTAGTACGCAGCATAACTCGAGACACGGGTGCACGGATCAACCAATTTCAAATTTGTTTTCGCCAGTTTGTAGGCCTATCATTTGAGTATATGTTTTGATATTGCACATTTTAATGTTTTGGCACTAGGGGCTGAAAACTGGATTTGGAGAAATCCAAAATAATATCTACAATCGGATGAGGAATTGATTGAAATTGATGATTTTTGAGGAGTGTCCATCATGGTCGATCAGGAGTGCCACTAATGTCCAATTTTAGAAATGTTGATTTTGTTTACTTAATTTTTTATTATTTATTTTTTAGTCAATAACAATATTATAAAAATTTATATAAACATATGCTTTTTACAAGTGAACAGTACAACTGAGAACGCCGCGCACCAGGCACCCACTTGATTATAATTTAAAAATAGAAAAAATTAATGTGAGACATGCCTCCAAAGTGAATCGTGAAAAAGAAAGAAAGCGAGAAAACATCTACATTGTTTACGTGAGGATTACATGATGTCCACTGACCTTGAGAAATCAATATTTATTCTGAAACTTTTTCGCGTGCGCTTCACTCAAAAAATAATTGAGTGTCAAATGAAAATACCAGAGCGTTTAAAGAAATATTTTTATTTTTAATGTACATACAAGTTAGTCAAATCTATTTTTAAAAATTTTTCCACTTCTATAATATACCCTAAAACTAATTTCATCTCGAGCCTTGAAGAGTTTCCGGCTGTGCGTCACGCACAGCTGCTGTCGCGGAGCGAAGCTGAGCGAGATCAGCTGTGTATAAAGTAACGGTAGAAAATTTTTTAAACTTTAAATTTATTACTCAGTTTCGAAAAAACCCTTCGAAAATACAATAACATTTGGAGAAAAAAAAATATTTAAAATTCTTCAATTCATCATAAACCACATTTAAACACATCAAAGGAACACAAAATCATAGGAAAAAAAAAAGAAAAAAAATAAATAAATCAAAATTTAAATTAAAAAAACAAACGGAACATCAGACGGAAAATTAAACAAACAAAAAGAAAAATAAAAAACACGAAGGCAAGACAAAAAAAAACACAAAGCACGACGAAACAAAAAACCAAACAAAGATACAACAAACCAACAACAAACAACAAGGGACCACAAATCCAAACGGAAACCAACGAAAAAAAAAAAAAAAAAACTAAATTAATCACGAAGACAAGACAGAGAAACAACAAGAAAACAAAGAGACGGAAACAGAGAACATCTACGAGAAGGAAGAGGAACGACAAGACAAGGACAGCAAAAAGGACACTTCAATCTACAAAAAAAAAAAACTCACCTGAAAAAAAAAAAAAGAAAAAAAAAAAAAACGTACGAAAAGAAAAATTCATAGTAAAAAACAAAAAACAAAAAAAGCAAAAAAAGCAAACATATAAATTAACAACAAAAAATAAAAAATAAAAAAAAAACGAAAAAAACAAAAAACAAAGAAAAAAATTAAAAATCGAAAAAAAAAAAAAAAAATAAAAAATTAGAATCAAAAAAAAAAAAAGAAAAGATAATTTATATATTTTATAGACAAAAAATTTGATATTATTTCTATGTGGATATTTTAAAATGAGATTAATACTGAAGGAATGAAAACGGAATAAAAAAAAAAAAGAAGGGGGTTTAAAAATTAAAACAAAAATAACAAAAAAAAAACTAAAAAAAACACAGCAACAACAATAAAAAAACCGCCCCCCTTCTTTATTTTGTTCTTTAATTCATTTTCATTCCATTCAATATTACATACTCCATTAAAATATCCACAACACAAAAATATAAAATTTTTTTATGACTAATGAAACAAAATAAAAAATCAGCTAAATTTATTTTATTTATATTCCGCAATACAAAAAATTAATTTTTAAATTTTTTTTTGTATTCGGCGATCATTTTTTCAGTTTCAAACTGGGTTACCATCAAGGTTATTAAAGATTATGTGATATATCAAATCCATTGTATCATTCCATGCCGCCTGAAAATATGTAATAACAAAATGTGCGGATGATTTATTAACTTTAAACGAGGCCCAGGACTGAGAACATCAATATATTGCGAGCCTTCACGGGCCCATCTTTTCTTATGTTCCCAGCCTTAAACGAAGCTAATTTCAATAAATTTTTAATATTTTAAATAATGTGACAGTTAGTTAAAAAGTCTCTCAAAAACTAATTTCAATACCTGTTACTATTGGGATATTAAGTTGAAATTGACGTTTTTTTCGGTGCAGGTTACTTTGGGTTGGTGTGACTCTCTCGTCAAGCAAAAACTAGCAAGTGAAAAAATTTAAAAACAATTTAATCTGAAAGATTAAAGACAAATCTTTAAAGTTTTAGAGATAATGAAATTTTTAACTAAAAAGATAATTGAAAAACTTCCTTTGTTGTTTCTCTTTGAAATACTATTTGTTTGGAAAATTTTCTAGCTCTGGCGAGAGAGTCACACCAACCCAATGTAACCTGCACCGAAAAAAACGTCAATTTCAACTTAATATCCCAATAGATATCTTTTAATCATAAAATATATTACCATTCCTTCTAAAGTTCCTCCACAATTAAAACGCAAAAACTCGATAAACGCCTCACGAAATTCCTTTGAAAATATTTCAGATAAATACTTTAAATTAATTGATCTAAATAATTAGTTTGCTTACCAAGAATGCAAATTTACTAATGCCTATTTTTAGGTTAAATAGATTTGGAATAAACAGAATTGGTCTTTGAAAAGTACCATAATATAATAATTACCTTGTTTCTGATGAAAAGATCCAAGTTTGTTCACGATTTTTTTGATTGCTTCCAAATCCTTTGCCAAGAGTTCAATGACCTTTATTTGTTAATTTTATTTAATAGTATTGAAATATGCTTTTCTTTTAAATTTTTACCATTCCAAATGCATTCACAATTGCAGACGCATGTTGTCTATACGATGGAAGTTGTATTTTAAATATTTTGTAGTATTTAAAAAAAATATAGCTCACTCAAATTCTGGTGTATCCTTGATATCATCTAAATCTTTTCCAGCAAAAGCCTATATACATGTTTTTGAAAACAAATTGGAAAGTTTATCACATTAAACAATTTATTTGTAAATTAAATAGTTAAATATTTTTTCACCTTAAATTGTTTTTGATTCCCGGGAAATTTTTCAAAAAAATTTACCTTTTATTTTGTTGAAAAAGTATACTGTTAAATTCAATCATTTTCTTTAAGAACAAACTCACGAGGATATCTACTGATTGATTTTTAATAAAACTCCAATCCGTTTGAACCATTTCGGCTTGCTCAGGCGTGATATCTTTAAATGGAGGTCTTTGCAATAAATATTTAAAAAATTAAAATTATTGAAGATTAATTATTAAAGTTAAATTACGTTTTGACCATTTTAAATTCTCACACAAAAAAAAAATTGAAAGAGAAAATTAAAATTTTATCCACTCTGAACTGTCTGAACGCTTAGAGAGCTGGAGATAATTTGAGTTTGCCAGCAAATTTTATTATTTTCCTTGGAAATTTTCTTTTATTTTTAGCACAAAATAAAACTGAATGGCAGATAAGAATTAAAGAATTTAAAAATACTATCAGTGTGGGTGTTCATTCGGTTTCATTTGACCAAGCATCTTTTGATTTTTTACGCAGCAGGATGTTTCTGTTCGTAGAAAGTATAGTTTAAAATTTAATTAATTAATTTCCGTTTCGTCTTCGGTCTTTGAATTAAAAAAATTTAAATATTTTTTTCTTTTTATTACTAAGCTGGTTTGCGTCTGACCAGGGTCGGAAGATACCTGAGAGCTATCACTTTGTAAAATATCAATACCAATACTGAAAAATCAAACAAATTAATAAAGTTTACAGAAAATTTTTTTGTTGCAATCGAACATAGGTATGCATACGGAATTCTTGTTTTATTTTTATTTTTTTATATTCAGCAGTGAGAAAAATAATGGGTCAAAACGGCCAAACCTCTCAAAATTAACATCCTACAAAAATGTATATCAAATTAAAGCCTGTGTTGCTCTATAACAATCACTAATAACTTCACGGTTTAAGTTCAACGCTCTCTCTTAAATAAGCTCCAAAGGTGACCCTCTCTAAGGTCCCTGTATAAATTCAATTAAGCTTCTTGATTGGAATTTATTCATAAAATCAACAGAAATACCATTTTTCAAATCTCAATAATCTAGTTATGATGCAATAAAGAGCCACAATTAGCATTTTACTGCATTGACTGTTGACCGTTTTTCAGTACTAAATTTCCCACTGTGATTGCGTATTAATTATGAAATTATATAACATATCGAGCGACAAAAAATTAATTGATGGTGTGACTTTAAAGCGATCTATTTCATGATTTTTTTACTTATTACATTTATATAAGCATCACAAAACTTCAAGTTAAGCAATAATAGGTATTTAGAATTTTCAATTTTCTGGAATGGTAGCTAAAGGTTTAGATTGAATGGCTTGAAGCGATACATCAGATGAGGAGTCATCAATTTCTTCAAAGGGATTGCGCCAGTAGTTAAAAGCCGTGTACTCGATATCATCATCTTCGTCAACGATGTTTTTGACGGGAGGGAAAAGCTGGTCAGCAATTACAAGTTGTTTTGCATAACTAAAAAATTAAATAGTTAGATAGGTAAATAGGAAGCAAATAAACATGTGAAGAATTGCAAACTCGAGTTGAGAGTGCAAATCGTTTTTTACAATTCATTAAAATTAAATTAATAAGAACAAAACGGTAATCATTATCACTTTTATTGTTTTATATCATTCAAATGCTTTTTGAAATTTAAAAAAAATAATAATATGGTCATAAATCATCTCAAAAAGTTTTTGGTATATTTGGAGGGATCGGATTCTTAATTAAGAGAGCTTAGAAGTTAACTATTTTTACTTAAACTGTAAATAATCATCATCATCATCAATTTCTGAAAACATTTCTCCTTCTGGATCAACTAATGGCGGAAAATGATCATTCACTGCTAATGACTGTTGCTCATAACTACATTGTCCATACGAGGAAAAATGAAGTAAAAAAGAAATACGGAAAATAAAAAAATAAGTAATTAAAACGTACGCTTTTGCATGTAATTGGTAAAATGATGTGTTTTTAAAAATGTAATGACCAACGACTTACACCTTAAACTCGAATAAATTAATTTTTGTGTAAAGTTTTAAAAATGCGAATGATTATGGTTATTGTCAAGAAAAATATTCTTACGTTGATTGAAATGTCTGTGTCAATTCGTGCTTTAATTCGCCTCTTGGATTGATCGTATAAATCCGCATTATGGGAATGCCGACTGCTCGATAAGCCCAAACATCCTATAAATTAATGCGTTAGTAAGAAATTAATGTTTTTTTATAATAACATAACATACATTAATGCGGTTTCCATAGCCTGCATAGAAGGGATTTTTATCGACAAAGAGTCGTTTAATATCGCTCAAACATTCAATTTTAAATTGTTCAGGTTTTCTTTCAATGACCTCACGATGAAATGCAGAGATTAAAGATGTTGGATTTAACAAAAGAGGACCATCTGGAAGTTTGGTATCTCCTTGTCTGATTGATTTCAAATATTCTCGTGTGGCTCTTGATTGACCAATTGCACGAGCAGAAAGATACAGAATTTTGTAACCATTTTCCTCAATCTTGGAAAATAGTTGAGCTACTCCAATTTGAGCCCAATCTTTACCAACCATAGGCAAAATATGTCCCAAAACATCTGAACCTAATAAAAGAAAAACATGTGAATTGAAAGAAAACTGTACACGAATACCAAAAACCTACGTGTAATTGTACCATCAATATCAGAAATGATAACTCTGTCGCTATGTTTCCATTTAAATAGGTAGCATTTGCAACGCGATGTTCCCTGATACGCAGTTGTGACACTAAATTCAACCTCATTAATGCCAGTTTTGAGTTCCAAACCCTCAATTTGCTTTGAGCTTAAACGAAGTGTTTTGCGATATATTTCACACGACCCAGTTTGATTTATTCTTCTTTCTTCAATGCTTTCATCAATCGAATAGTCATTTTCCTTTAAATTTAAAATTGGTTACATCTTTAATATGGAATAACAAATTGATCTATCTATACCTTAATTGAATTAAGAACCTCATCGGGTGGTTGTATTTGAGACTCATTCAATGATGATTTGATGCTCCGATCTTGAATGTTTGCCGGAGCGCCTCCTGAGCGTCGCCATGAAAACCAACTGCGTCTCTGCGATTCTACAAGTTGAATGCTACTATTCGGATCTTCTTCAATTTTCTCATTACTTTCAGTTATTGCAAAAGGTTTTTCTTTTGTGTCACGCAATAATTGTTCACAGATCGCATCCGGCAAGGGTTTTTGGTAAGCTACTAGTGTCATGATGTATGGACAAGCCACTGTCCACGAATAATATTTGTTATTTATGCGAACTACTAAATCTCGCGAAGAAAAAATAGATGGATTTTGACAAACATCCGCATATTGAACTATATTTGCATTAAAGTTTTCTTCCGTGGGATCTTCACCGCACAGCGAAAGTGCTACAAAGTTCAAAGAAAAATCTGTCTTGGATTTATTTATCTCATTTTCAGAATTCGAGGGACTGTGCGGCAAGCTTGCTCCATTTCCACTCTCACGATCTTCATCACTGAGCTTTTTGATTGCATCATTATTCTGGAAAACCTTTTCTTTGCCATTGAAGGAATTTGGAGGAAAATAAAGTGCCGCAATTTCAGGATCTTCAGCATCCAACTGAGAAAGATAAAGACCATCGACATTGTTTTTCCGCTTCTGCTTCATAAAATTAAGCATTCCACTAAGCATAGAATTACGTTTATTGGAATCTATCGATTCTTTTTGTCCTGTCTCTTCAACTACCGGCTGTCCCCACTTCCATTCCATTTGAGAGCTTGTATTGTCACTTTTTTCGCGCTGCGAAAATACCTCAAATTCTGTGTCACTTTGAATCGGTGATGACGGCCTAGACTGATGAGCACTTTTTGACGTGCCAACTTCTCCGTCACTAAAAAAATGAATGTCTGATGAAAGTTGCTCTCGCTTGTTTATCATAACTGTATTATGATTATCGTCATCATCATGTGGTAAAGTTAGTTCCTTAGCAATATCATTCTCGGTGTTGGGAGAGACATCGTTTGAGGTTGAAGTCGTTTCCTCTTGTTCGATGGCATCCGATGCAAAGCTAGCTGAGCTGCTTGTGCTACTCTTGCGCTGTGAGTTTTTCTTCTTAATCATTGATTTCTTGCGGCGCTTCTTTTTTGATTGAGAAGGTTTACCTTCATCTCTGACTAGACCTTTTTCATCACTCCTTTCGATCACATCTTTTTGCTTAGCATCATTTAAATTCTCTATAGTTGTCTCTCCATCACCGTCTTTTGAATCCTCATTAATAGGACAAAACTGTTGGCTTTCGTCCAAGAAACGCAAATTAAACTTTTCCTTGATCTCATCATACAGTTGGTCTTGTTTTTCGGCAAACTCTTGACGCAGTTTTTGTGTTGTAAACTCCAACTTGGTAGCCGAAAAATCTTTTCGCTCCAAATCGTTATCAGTGTGTCGCCGCTGAGAAAAATCGGAGACTTGATTTTCAAATTTTTCCACGCGTTCATTTTGAGAAATGTCGGTCGAGAGATCAAAAGAATTGCGCCGCGGAAGAGGTATTTTTATTTCCTCACTAAAAATACAACAAAAATTTGGCTTGGTTGAAAATGATACTAAGTAGCTTTCAGCAATTAATGAATAATACCTTATGTTGCTATCATAGTTTGTTAATTCACTTGTCGGAATGGGCGACGTAGCAAGATTGGGTAGGAGATCACCTTCAGTGCATTCTTCAACAAAAAATGCTTCACCGGATTCTCCTAACTTCATTTGGATTCCGACTGGCTGTCCATTGATTTCAATGTCTACCTAAAATGTACTCGTATGTATCTTTTCTTTTAAATTATATATATGTAATTTAATGATTTACGATCTTCTCGCGACTCCTTAGCACACCAAGTTTTCCAAATCGAACGTGGAAAGGTGAGCACAGATAACTACCGTCAGGTTGTTCCACAACAATCACATCTATAGCCCCAGTAAGTGTGGCAGCATTAATTTCTGCATAGAACTCCTATAAAAGAATTCGTGAAAAAAATTTTCTTTTCATTTTTGATATTAAACATACCTTAAAGTCCCGAAATACTTTATTTGCTATGCTCAACATATTGCATTGGTTGAAGTTCCTAAATAAAGAAACGCATTTTTTTTATTATATGATATCGTTTTACTTTGGTACACGCCCAAAGACAACAGGGAAACGAAATGAACTTTATTGGCTAACCTCTTTTTAGCGTCAAGTTGCAGTTATCAAAAAGTTAAGTCTGCAATCCAAAAAACAGCCGTTTAAAATTATTTTATTTAGCTTGCTATAAATAGTATTTTTGTTTTGGCTTTAAACAGCTTTCTTTCGCGGCAAAAGTTTTGTCTTTACAAGCAGATGTCTTGCAAGTAATTTAAACTAAAATAATGCTGTGCAATAAAAAGTTGTTTATAGTGCTTTCAACAAAATTAAAATGAGCAAACAATAATAAAAACATCACATGATGGTGTAAAATGAGATCGTGCCTCCAATCATAGACTTGTTTGTTTTTTTTCTAAATATATCTAATAATCTCATTTTGTCTGTATTAGTGACGAAGTTTAAGCATATATATATATAAAAATTTCCTTATTTTCAAATGATCGTGGTGAAATAATTTAGTTTACACACTCTTATATTATATGACGTCAAAAGTGTACTTATATATATATGGAGAGAAAGAGAGAGAGAGAGAGTTTTAATGACGATTGATTCTGCTCAAGCTTTTGAATGACAAAAATTTTCCTGGCCATTTCCCATGCTCGTTTCTGAAAAAATTCGAGACATGATGACTCATGGTTTTTCTTCTTCTTTGGCAGTTTTTCAAATGGTATTTTTTTCGCTGAGAAAAAATATTGATCTTTACGTTTACCCTATTACATTTAACAAATCAGTTTTTATCAACACGGTAAGGAATGTTCGTTAAATCAATTAAAAACTCTTCTTATCACAATCCCACTGAGATTAATCTGAGACTTTGTGTTTTTCGATCGATAAAAATGAAAAAATGGTGTCGAACTTACCGTCTGGAAAGCAAATTCTTTAATTTTCACTTTCTTGAATGACTGCAACAGAATATAATTTTTTCTTTTCACTTTAAACTAGCTCATTGTGAAATAAATTAATTTTTCAGTAAATTTTTCCTTTTTTTTGTTGTCTAGCAGGAAAGTGTGAGTCCCCGTTAAAATTCAAATTTGAACCGTTAACCAAATGAATTTTAAATTTTTTTGATAAGATACGAAAATCAATTGATAAAATAATTAATAGCAAAAATTTAATAATCTCTTTCTAAATCTTTTTAAGATTGCTCAAAATGGTTGTCCTTTTTAACACTCGAAAGCGGCAGACATTAGCCGAGTTCCGAGTTGGTATCCCTCTCCAAGTGTGTTCAGAAACTTGATTAAAATCGTCGAAAAAATTCAATCTGATCTTAATTTTTTAATTCGATTTTAAAAAATTTCAATTGTGGAAAAAAGAAGATGGATGTTGTTGATGTTTCAAGTGAAAACTTTAATACGGAAAAATATGTCAACACTTTAGTTAAAAGTTAGTCAGAGAGTTTTTTTTTAAAAAAATTACAAGATAAAATTTAAAGTTGCATTATTCTAGCTGTGGCTGTGGCTGGCTCGGACTTAAGTGATTATAAAAAAAAGCTCATCGAAGAGAGATCAAGCGTTTCAAATGAAATAAAGGTTAATGTTTTCAAAAATTATTCCCAATTTATTGAGACCGCCAAGGAAATATCTCGTAAGAAGCATAACATTAAAGTTTTTTGTGAACAAATTTTTAAAATATAATTTCCTTTTAATTTATTTAAGATCTCGAGAATGAAATGTATCAACTTTCTCATATACTCAATGATCAAAAGAATCTGATTGAACAATTCAAAGAGGAATCTTTATTGGATGATCAGAAGAATATTATTGACGAAGTCGAAGAAGCAGCATTGAACCCACAGGAACATAATAAGAAAGCTCTTAATACAATTAAGAACGCAATGAGCGGATATAACAGGGCATTAGAAGATAAAGTTTTTATCCATGAGGGGTCTCTTCTTGAATTGGATCCGAATGACTATAGACCCATATGTCGTTCGCATCTCTTTTTGTTCAATGATCTCCTGATCATATCCAAAGTTAAACATGACAAAAATCTGGAATTTCTATGTGAATATGACACAAAAAAAATCGCAGTTGTCAATATAAAGGAGTTGACGGGCGTAAAAAATGCAATCAACATTATAACTAACACCGGTTCACGCATTTATCAAACTATAAATGCTGCCGCGCGCTCAGAATGGATTGAGAAGTTTGAAACTTCGATGAAATCTTCAGTTGGACTGCCAACTAAAATGAAAAAAGGACCAGCACCACAGCCTCCAAAATTACAAAAACAAAATGCATCAATCGATACTGTCAGCAGTGATACAAACACAATGAGTCCAACACAAAATCCATTGAATGCTTTTGAAAGTTTACCTCCCGATTGGATATCACCCGAAGAAATTCAATCTGAAATTGCACAGCGACATTTTGAAGGCTCATACTTGTTAATACAAAAATGTGAAGACTACTTGAAAAAGAATGCAACATTTCCCGGATCCGAGGAGATTGGAGAGAAAATTAAGGGTCTCAAAACCATCCTGGCAAGTGTCCTTCTTCATGAACTTGCCATTGGAAAAAATCGGGACCTTCAGTCTGTTCTAAAATCATCGCGTCGAATTTTAAAATTGTTGGTCGATATGGATAAGAGTCGGGAAGCTGCTGCTATATTTTTAAAAACTTCATCAGTCGGTCTGCGAAGCTCTCAGCGACAAGCTCGTCGCAACAATTTGCCCGTTTCAGAACTATTTTTCTGTGATCTCGCTCAAGTTCGTATTGCCATTCTACCTTCCTGTTTCCTCTTTTAAAAATGTTCTTTTGCAAATCTAGGTCGCAAGTGAATTTCTTCGAGCTTTTCGCAATTATGAAGCTTGCACGAGTGCACTCATTGTTTGGAGCAATGATGAATTAAATTATTTTACGCAACAACTTATTAAACATTTTCTCAAAGGAACAAATATGGAAGTAGTCGCGAAAATTGTTGAAAATGTTCGAACGCCATGTTCTCGGCTGACAGAAATAGGTTTAGACTTGTCGTATTATATGGAGGGTTTACTTCGCGCGCCCTTGGAGGTCCTCATGGAAGAATCAAAGCAGCGACTAATTGAGACGATTAATCGAACAGAAGACAGCTGGCAGCCTTATAAGGTTGAAAATAGCATGAGAAATTTGTTGAAGGAGTTTCACGCTTTAGGCATCAGTTTGGAGGAATTCGTTGCTGGGGAAATTTATTTAACCCTTAGTCAATCGACAGTTCAATTTTGCCGGCTTTTCCTTAAAGTTACAGAAAGCTTTTCTCTTATTGCAAAAAATTCAGATTATACAAGAATAGATAAGATTTTAAGAGACATTTTTTTGGCTCATTATAATTTGAAGCCACTTCCGACACAGCAAAACATTGATGTAAGTATAGGCATCTCATGTGTATCCTTAAGTTTCTAAAATGTTTAATTTTAGTTGAATTTTGTTGCAAAAAACAAATCATTTCTGACGGAAATTTTGCTCGAGAAAGTAATGGAAAATTTCAAGAAGATAAGTGACAACGAATGTCGATATTTGGAGGAAATAGCATCTCAATTCAGAGCTCCGAAGCCAAAGCAGCGCAACATTTATATTGACTTGTAATTTATTTCAATTAATTAATTAATACCTATATATTAATAAAATGCCTTTATATACCAAGATTTTTGAATTTGCCGCCTAAAACAAACGAATTTTTAAAATTTAAATCTGAACAACATTTTTTGAGCAACATCCAAATCATCATCATCGGAAAAACTTTATTTTCTACTTTTTAATTATTTATCTAAAATATGAGTTATAATGCAAATTCTCGTCCATGTAAGTAATTGAAATAAAACATTGCGGCCTTCCTTCATTTTCTATACCAAAATTCTTACAGCTGGACCTGGGAAAAAGGCAAAAAGAGTGAGTGATGTAAACGCTCTTGGAGGTTCACAAATAATAAATCAAGCATCGCTGACACCTAATCAAAACTTTCAAGGAATTAACAATAATATGCAACAATCTCCAGCTAATTTTTACACACCCAATACGAGTCCTTTAAATTACCCTCAACAGCAGTATCAACCTGAGTTTCAATATTCAAACTCGAATCATCATCAACAACAACAACCAATGGCTCAATTTGATATGTCATATCAGCCCCAAACACAGGGAACAGGACAACCTAATTTCGCAATGTTTCAACAACCAATTGTTCAGGACATGGCATTGAAATTAGCCGATCAAGGTAAAGAGCTCGTTCATAAGGAGTTTGAAAAATATGTTTCAGTTAGTAAACTAAAGTACTACTTTGCGGTCGATAATCGCTACGTGTTGAACAAGCTGCGACTTATTTTCTTTCCATTCGTGCAGAGAGATTGGTCTCTCAAATTTGACCAAGGTAAAGGAAAATGATAATCTTGAAGTTTTTATACTAAATGATTAATTATTAGATCAACCTGTGCAGCCGCGATATGATATTAATGCACCTGACTTGTACATACCGACTATGAGTTATATTACTTATATTGTTTTGGCGGGTTTCATGCTCGGAATGCAGGAACGTTTCTCACCAGAACAATTGGGAATCCAGGCGTCGAGTGCCCTCGCCTACAACATTTTCGAGCTAATCGTCTACACAATTACTTTATACGTTACAAATATTCAAACAAATCTTAGGACATTAGATCTGGTCGCATTTTCTGGATACAAATACGCAAGTATTGTGGTCATTCTTTGTTTCAGCATGCTGTTTTCTGGTGGTTATTGGATTGGACTTTTTTACTGTGGTGCAACGTTGGCTTTCTTCTTGGTAAATATGTCTTTACTTTTTTTATTTAAAGCATACACTATTTTAGTTTATTCTTTTTCTTGTAGTTGCGAACACTGAAAGCAAAAGTTTTGAGTGAGCCAATTCAGACTGCTGCTCAGGCACCTTATAGTCAAGGAAATCAATTTGATCATACTCTCGGAAGAAAACGTAAACTTTATTTCTTATTCATATTCGCTCTCTTGCAATTTTTACTTCCATTTATTCTAACGAAACATTTAGTTTAATTTGAAATTTATCCACGCATAATAAAAACTTATAATAAAAATAACTGCATCGCCGGTTTTTTAAATTTAAATCGTTGCTCAAATTTGTTTGAACATATACTGCAATTTTTCATCAGACACGTCACGCAAAAAAGTTATCCATCTCTTTTTTTTTGTAGGGAGAATTATTTTTTGACGTTTGAAGATTCACTTTTCTAAAATTGTGACAAAATTTAACAAGGCGCCAAAGGTGTACAAAATAATTGAGATAAAGTAAAATTATTACAACTAAAGTTGTTTAATTACGGCAATTACAGCGAGCTCGGTGCTCTTTCTTTAGCGCAAAAGAGAATTGAAGTGCAATTTATTCTCGAGAAAACAATTTTTTTACAATTTTTATTATATAAGCATCTGAAGAAGAAGAAACATAAAGTACACATCAAGCCGGTAAGTAAGAACCTTTTCATAATTTAAATTCAATAAATTAAAAGTTAACTTTGAACATCTTAAAGCAAAAGGTTTATTATTATATTTTCTTATCAAACGATACGATCGATATTTTTATTTTCCTGAAATACATTTTTTTAAATGAAAGCTGTCTAATAAAATACAACTTTCTAGTAAATTAAAACCTTTAGTAAATAATATGCTCCAATAAACTTTCAGCTTTAAATTTTAAACAAGAATATTACAGACAAACTTTATTGAACACATATTACATATGTTTGTTCTTTGTTATCAACTTAAGTTATCAATTTTTAACAGGTAATGGCTTTAATTATGAAGTACATCGATAGTATGCATTACTATATGGAGAAATACGCAGGTAATCATTGCAAGCAATAATAAAATATTAAATAGAACTAATTTGTTTAATGCATTTTAGATTCACGCACAAAGGATTTTCCATTGATGTCTACGCCATTTCACACTTTGGGGATTTGTCTAGGCTATGTCTATGTAGTCAAGTATTTGGGTCCGAAACTGATGGAAAATAGGAAACCATTTCACCTGAAAAACGCTTTAATCATATATAATTTGTTTCAAGTAATTTTTAGCGTTTGGCTTTTTTATGAGGTAGATCTTCGATCTCTTTCTTTAAAGTTATATTTACTATTTACCCCGTTTTAACAAATTTTAGATTGGAATCTCTGGGTGGTTAACTGGAGATTACAATTTTCGCTGTCAACCAGTTGACTATGGAAACAGTCCTAGAACAATAAGGGTAAGTACCCTTTTCAAATTTTAAGTGTAGCCGAATATATTCAATCTGTGTCTGACTCTATAAACAATTTGTTGGTTCCATTTGCAAATTTGCTAAAATTAAAAATTTATTTCCACGAGTTTTCCTATAACTAAAAGTAAGGATTCCTAACTTCAACGAGGCACACGAAAATTCAAGCATGTGAGCTTAAAAAAGTCCCCAATAATGTATCAATTTTTCTTTGTAGATGGTTCACGCTTGTTGGTGGTACTTTTTCTCAAAATTTACAGAATTTTTTGATACCGTAAATACTTAAATACTCAGTTAAATTTATTTTTAGTAAACATTAATATTTTTCTAGATATTTTTTGTACTACGAAAAAAAATTTCCCAAATTTCTCTTCTGCATATCGTTCATCATGGGGTTATGCCAATGTCAGGTAAAAATTAAATAATTTTAATACGTATTTACTAGTAACATCCATTGTTAACTTCTTTTTAAGTCTGGTTTGGAGTAAAATTTTGTCCAGGAGGACATTCAACTTTTTTTGGTTGGGCAAATTCATTCGTTCACATCGTCATGTATACTTACTATTTACTCTCGGCAATGGGCCCTCAATATCAAAAGTTTCTTTGGTGGAAAAAATATCTAACAGCTTTACAAATGATTCAGTTTATATTAATTATGCTACACGCCTTTCAACTGCTCTTCATTGACTGTGATTACCCGAAAGCATTCGTTTGGTGGATTGGCCTGCATGCAATTATGTTCTTCCTTTTGTTCAGAGAGTTTTACAACCAATCCTACAAAAGTAAAAGAAGGGTGAGAAATTCGAAAATTGCTAAGTATCTCTTTATTCTAAATTTGAAATAATTGTAGGCGGCCGAATCTAAGGGAAAGAGACTAGATAATTCCATTCCAAATGGACATCATTCGAAAGCTTCCGATTATTACATCAATAGCAATGGAATGCAGGAGAGAAAACTCACTACCAAAAATTAAATTTTAAAAACTACTCGTCATATTTTCGTTCCACACTCATAAAAACAAAATCTGCCATTTATTTAATATAATGCCTAGGATTTAAGCATATAGGTTTTAAAGAAAAGCAAATTTATGATATGTGACTATAGGCGTTGTGTACTTGATGGAATATGTAGTTAAAGATCTAATATATGCACTTAATTAAGGTTATTTTTCTTGAATAACTGTTGTTAAAGAAAACTTGCATTTTCCTATCTTTATGTTAACTCATCTAATTTTTATGCTCGCAAACATAAATCTCGCTTATGCATCCTGATCAAATAAAAAAAATAAAGTATTACTGAACTGCAAGTAATTTATGAACAAAAGAAAGAATAAATTGAAAAATAATAAACTTTTTCATAACATAGAATTTGTAACGAAAAACTTATGCTTAAATTCACTCTCTATACGTTTTTGAAATGGTAGAATTTTCGTATGGTCTCAGTATAAAATCCGTATATCCATTAAATCAACTTCAAATAATTTATTTTTAGAAATTACATCTCTTTTTCATTTAAAAACAAGTATTTGACTTTAAAGAATAACAGGAACGCACACAAATTTGAGTTTGCAAATGAAATTGAACATTTAAAATCAGACTTTTATAGATAAATTAAAATTTCAACTTCGTCGTCCATAATCATTTAATTGCATTTGGTCTAAAATCTAAAAAAACAACGGATGATTCTAAGCGAACAAGGAAAAATAATTAACTCTAATAGATTTATTAGTGACACACAATGGAAAATAAAATGGAAACTGAATCAATAAAATCTGAGAGAAGTAATAATAGATCCCACAAAAGCAGAAATTCTGGAGTGAACCGCTCACGCCATAGAAATAATAATCAGTCAAGTGGAAAGACAGGTTCTTCAAAAAATCAAATGGCACCTTTTCAAACGACTGTTAATTTGCTTGATGATACGAGGGATTCAACTCAAGAAGTCATTGAAGTGCAAATATTACCGCAAGACGATTCAAATTGGGGAGCTGAGACTCACATCACAGGAAACACATCCGAGCAAAGCCTCTCGATGGAAAATGTTAACTGGCCAAATGTAACTGACGAAAACTATCCGTGTCAAAAACACTTTGAACACATACTCCTCTTTCTCTTGTGTTTTGCATCGCTGATTTCTCCAATCGCAATGGCGTTGCTACCAAAATTAGGATTTTTTCCTTCAACGTTCCAGAACGAAGAAATTAATCAATTAACAAAAGTTCAATTATTAGAATGCAATGCTGAGTGTAAAGGTACAGAATTCATTGAAACTTTAATTTTTTTCCTAGTCACCAATAATTAGGAAAATAATTAGATTACAGTGTCATATATGGATATAAATATAATGATTTCTAATTCTTGAAACCTACTTTAATTTTAAGGACTTCTCGTTACTCTAACAACGCGACAAATTTTACTCGCAATAGCGCTGTGGGCTTTGTTTTTCCGGAGATCACCAGCTTCAATGCCAAGGATTTTTCTCTTCCGATCAATTGCTGTACTCCTTGTTCTAATTTCCACTTTTGCCTACTGGCTCTTTTACTTCGTGCAAATCACCGAGAGTATCACAAAGGCCATCGTGGATGGAACTGAAGCTTCAAACTATAAGACTTTAGTATCGTATGCAATCAACTTTAGTGACACCCTTCTCTTTATTCACTACGTAACAGTAATTCTTCTCGAGATTAAACATTTGCAGCCCATGTTCTATGTTAAAGTGGTGCGATCACCGGATGGCGAATCTAAAAGCTTTACAATTGGTCAATTTTCTATTCAGAGAGCATCCGTGTGGATATTGCAACAGTATTATGCAAATTTTAGCATCTATAATCCGTATTTGGAGAGGATTCTCCCCATCCATTTGTCGAAGCAACAAAAAAAGGCCATTTCCAGCAGTTTTAAAGTATATGATGTCGATTCGTCATCAATTCCATCAATCCAACATCCACAACATCAGAGTCAGCGAGCAGTTTTAGCTGCCCATGCAAGGTAAATATTGTCAATGATACATTTTAAAATAATGTATGTATTTTCGATCGTTCTAGACGAAGAGACTCTTCTCACAATGAAAGATTTTATGAAGAACATGAATACGAGAGGAGAGTTAAAAAAAGAAGGGCACGCTTAATAACTGCAGCGGAAGAGGCATTTACACATATAAAACGAGTTCATGATCAAAACACGATGAATACTCTTGACTCGTATGAAGCTGCGGCTTCAATTTTTCCATCATTTGCTCGTGCACTTCAAAAGTATCTACGTGTAACGCGCCAACAGCCAAGACATAGTGTTGAATCGATTTTGAAACATCTCGCTCACTGCCTAAAAAATGATCTTTCACCACGAGCATTTCTCGAGTGCTATATTGTTGAATATCCAGTTCTACAAAATCAAAAAGAAAGACACAATCAGTCGTGGTCCTTGATATGTGATGAGTTACTCTCTCGACCCATCTATGATAATCTCGTTTTTCAATTAGTTCAAGGGGAGGTAAGTTTACATGTGACAATATGTAAATTACCCTATTTCTCTATCACAGAAAAAGTTGTCGATCCAAAATGCAAACTCGTACTTCGTTTAAACTCAGAGACTAGCGTTTGATGAATCTCTTTTTGGTAGGTTCAATAGTTCATATCTGCAAACATTTGAAAAATAGTTTTATTTATTCTTAGAGAAAATATCTTTTTAAATTTTAAACAAAAAATGTTCTTAAAAATTTTCGCTTTAATTTACATTATCAGAGTTATAATCGATCAATAACTCATATTTAATTATATGGCACGATTTCATATCATTTTATTAAGTTAATCGTAGCTTTAAGAAATTTATGCTCTAATTGTAAACTGATTAATTTCTACTAATTACTTATTTTTTGCGATTCCACTTAAATTTGTATGAAAACTTGTCGTTTCAGGATTTAAATTTTTGGGATTAATATAGCTTAACTATGATTATATTTTACAAGACTGCTTTATAGTCTAATTTTTTTAAGAATTTCTAATTCAAGATAAATGCGGCAGTTAAGATAATAAAATTGCACATAATAAATAATTTTTTACCATACAATTTTCACAAATTTTCGAATAATAAAAGAACAAAAATAATTGACTACATAAATTTATAGTATCTATTTTTTCACTCGTCTAACATGTCATTATCTACAATATACATAAAATTGTAAATAATAATTGTTGTAATACATAATATGTGTATAATAACTTTAAAAACCAAAAGCCATGAAGGTATACCACCCCACCCCACTCACGTTGCATTAATGATATTTCTTACTTTCAAATCTTTTGTTAGTATAATTTGAGAATTTTAACTGACTGCATCGCAGAAATCCGTATATAAAAAAACATGTCGATTTAAAAGTTTCATTTTAAAGTTAAAATGCAGTGCTTTCTTAAATTTGTAATTTGTCCCCTCATAATTACACACATCACAATTGGAAAATCCAATAATGATACAACGGGAAAATATATTCAATTCAATAGTGTCCACAATGAACTGTTAAACGCTGATCTTCCTGCTTGGTATGGGGCATTAAAAGAGAGTACTTTTATAGCGCTTGGAGGAGATTTAAACTTAAGGTAACAAGCGCTTTGTGTTTAAAAAATCAAAAATTGTGTATTTAAAAAACTATACGTAGGAAACATCTTCAAAATGCTCAGTTCTATGGATATGTTAAATCGAATAGAAGTTTTGGCGATATTGTAGTCGAATCCAAAGGAAAATTTAGAAAAATCGGCGAGGAAATCTATGGATTTCACCAAACAAATGACTATGAAGAAGAAAGTTTACTTAATTTTCAAAACATAAAAGCCCTTTTCTTGGTTGAAAAAATACGGCATCATATGAAGCAAAATGCAGGGTATCGATACGATTTAAGATTTACTATAATACCGGTGGATGAAATATTGAAGAAAAAAGAAAGAAGTCTACATGACCTCAGAAAAAGAGTTTTTATTTTACGAGACATTGATTATCCAGAATATTTTAGCTCATCGAGCTCCTCACCACATCGAGTTCAGCAATTGAGAATGCGATCAGACAATTTTCCTATTTCCCAAAGACCTATGTTTTTCAATAGAGTAAGTCCATTGAATTTTGGCGAATATCAAAAATTCTCGAAGCCCTCTCACCGTCATATGGTTCACCATCAAAATTCAAACCGATTTCCTATTAGATTTCCTGACTCTCTAGAAGCTATGTCATCTGTAAAGCATGTGAGGTCTAAGAAACCTTACGAAATTTATCAACTTGACCATCGTGGAGCAGCACCAGAATCTAATAAGCTCCATGAAGAATTGAACTTAAGAAGCTCATTTTATCAGCCAGCATCAATAACAATACCAATGATAGCAGTGCCCCAAATGTCAATTCTTCACATTCCCTATGCATTTCCCATGCAATTTCAAACTCCCAATATAGAAAACCAGAGATCTCAAAGCACGTTTAGTAAAAATCTAGCTCAAATCAAATCAATTGCTCACGTTGAAAATCTAGGCGTTAATTCGATACGCGTTCAAAAGTTCTCGCTACCGGATCGAAAAGAAAATAAAAACGATTCTATTTTCAACAAACATGAGAATAAAGTTCCAATTAAATATTCACCAAAATTAAGCGAATACATGGATCAGAACGGATTTAAACCCATTATACCACCATACCACTATATGAGCACAACGACGCTAGCCAATGAAATTTTAAGTACAGCTGCTACTTTTATAACAACAGAAAAATCAAAAGGCCAAAAGAAAAATGATTGGAAAATACCTAAACGAATTCAAACGTCGACTACTGAAAGTACATCCACTGGAATGACTGAAAGGCCCATTCTTAAATCGTATCCGAAGAAAACAAGAAATAAGATACTTTCTTCGCTAACTACACAATCAACTATTGTGGAAACGACGCCAATTATTAGAAATAATTCCTCCACACGCTCATTACCCTTTCGTGGTAGAAATCGTTTCTTGCTTAGAGAGAAAAATTTTAGAAATCTTACAACCGCAACGGAAAAATCTACAATTTCTTCGAAGTGGAAAGCGATAACGTCAACAATTTTACCAAATGTAGAAACAACAAAACTCATACCAAATTATGCAACAACTACACGTGAGAATGAAAGCACTACACTAAAACCACAAAACATAATTGAGCTTATTTCGGCCAATGTTGAAGAAGTAAAGAAAAACAATTCTTCCTCCAATATAAATATTTATAAAGTAACTGAAATTGACGACTTAGATTCAACGGTTGAGCCTGCTTCAAACTTTTAATTACAGATCCAGAATTCACCGGTTAAGACTTTTGATCAAAATTTCTGAAGGAAAAAAACTTTTCGGCCAATTTGGAAATTGTTAAAGCTCAATTTTTCATCACTCATCACTTTTTCACGTCATCTTGGCAACAACCAAATTTTCTATGGTTCTAATAAAAGTTATAAAATAATGCGACCATTTAATACTGAGTAAATAAGAGATAGAGAAATAGAGACTTCTCTGTTCTTCTTTCAGCATTAAATTTTACTTTTTCTGAATCTCATTTCCAGCATTAAACAAGATGGGTCTGCAAACGGCGTTGCCATTTCTTAGTTAATCATCATGAACATTCATCAAAAATCATCAATGCCAAATTTTTTAAAATCTTGAAGTTGAATGAAAAGAAATTTGATGGCATTGAAGGGCTTTAAATCCGTGCAATTGAAGCTGTTGGATCTTCTTTGCTAAAAAGCACGTGTTGAATAAATTAATTTTATCATGATGACACCATTAAAATTTAATTCCAGATGCATTTTTAAAACAGAAAATATTTGGAGGAAAATGGAATACAAAATTGTCCTTTGACGTAAAGTTTTTATTAATTCCATTTCATATTATATGCGTATAGGCAATATTTATAATTCATTAACTTCATTCTTAATTGAATTTTAAAGTATAGACTAGGAAAAATTTAAACAGATTACTTATTTTGTGAGAGCTACAAACTGTAGGAAAACATCCAAAATGTGAGAGTCGACCTGCGTGAAGAGCAAACTTTCCAAAGTGCTGGAATATTTTTGTACTTGTTCGTGATGCTAAAAGTGAACAAAAATTATAATTCATTAAATTAACTTCAAAGTCGTAAAATTCAAGCTCTAACTTACAACTAAGAACACCTGCTGCAAGCGACCAATTGTCCAGCGGTACCAATCAGTATTGAAATCTCTGCCGTCTGTATCGCATTTTACCAAATGCTCTGACAAAATCATGATAAATCGTTGAAATATAATCAAAAATATGCGTTTTTGATCACCATAAGCAGCTTCAAGCTTCTCCTCCATTTTTTCAACGGCCTGAAATAATAATCTCGTATGTAAAAGTATAATGTTAAAATTTTAAAGCACAAAATTACCTCTTCAGTTGGCTTCTCTACGCTTTCTTCCTTTTTCTTTTTAACCATGGAAACATCGTTATCAGATTCCTCGCTTGAAGACGAGTCTGCGTCCTTAGCTAGTTTATCTTTAGCCTCCGCCAACTCTGCACTTAGCTTCATAACGTGTTTATTCATTTTTTTAATTGTCAAATGGAGAATTTCCCACAAGTACATCTTTGTGAATTCCGATGACATTTCCTTGGAAAAAACCCATGTTGCAACAGATGAGCATTCAACTATTTGAGTTTTCAATAATTTGTCCACAATTACAGTCATCATTTGTTGATGATTACGCCACAGCTCAAAAACATTATGTAAAATGCATACTTGAGCTTCCTCAGAATCAGCGAGTTGCTTGAAAACGTAATGAAACTTTGAAATCGCAGCAAATGTGTGCGAAAAGCTTTTTGAACCCAAATTCAGGAGTGTCTGTGTGAAAACGTCGATTTTAAGCGGATTAAACGATGACGACTCAGACATATCATTTTCAATGTCGCGTGGATTAGCTAGATCCTTCATTTCATTTATTATCTCTTCTGGTGTACACTTTTGACGAATTGCAACGACAAGCTTGTGAGCAGTTGCTGTGCCGGGTAATGAAGCAGCGTCCTCCGATGTATACTTGTAATCGGGCTGCGGTATTGGTGGAAGAAGTTTTTCATATGTTTCCGGCATCATATCCTTTATGCGTTGAAAGTATGAGAGACGCAAGCACTTTAAGAGTACCTCTTGAATGAATTTGGGTCTTGGATGTTCCGGTTCTAAAAACAAACAGCTATCCCAATCATCCCATGACCAGCGAAATTGAAAGTTACTCAAGTGGTAGGAGAACCAGTTGACAAAACGATCAAAACACGAAGTATTCATTGAATCAATGCGCATAAACAGAATTTCAGTTGCTTGTGCCAAAACCTGGGGCATTGTTGATGGCTGCAATTTGCAGAGTTCAATCAGGATGGATCCATAGCAAATTTCCATGTATCGAGGTGTGGGCATGTGAAATAATTCACTAAAGATCACTTCAACAATGCAGTACTCGAGTGGAATTTTGTTTTTGTATGGAAAGCTGAGAAGTTGACTCGCACAGTCCTTACGCTCCAAGTGATAGCTTTCGATTATTGAATGGAGATGTTCCTCGATTAGAAAGCGTTCAATTGAGTGAGCGCCAGGCAAGATCGGGTTTGAATCGGGACAATCTGTGTAGTCAAACATACGATAAACTACCCACGGCATTGGATAAATATAGCTTTCATGATGCGGTGGCGGAGTGATTTGTGGAAGTGTATGTTGAAGTGCTTCACAAAGGATCGAATCGAACGCCAAATAAGGACGAGGAATATACTTTTCAGTCCAGCTCTCGTTTCTTAATTTGCGAATTTGTGCCCACAAACAGTCAAGATACTCTTCTTGTGGATGCGGCGTGTCGACCGACCAAACTCGCAAAGCATTATGATGTTTTTTTGTTCGCTTATTCAAAAATATCTCGATACGCAACAAGAGATTTTCGAGAGCAGACTCCTTCTTCTCGTAAAGATCTCTTCCGACCCATGGGAGGGTCGAAAGGACGGAAAAGATGTAGAAATCACGGCGAACTTGAGGAGTGGAATCATCGTCAGCGCTGGCATCTACCATTGACTCGAGGAGAGCGAGTAGTGAAACAGCTGAGATTACGTTGCAGTTTACCAGATCAGCGAGGAACCGTAATGAGTAACGGGCCGCATTCCATTTACAATTTTTTAGGCTATCCTTGAAATTTTTTACCATGTGATCAACAAACTCTCCTCCAAAGTTGTAATTTTTCGCATTCAACAACCCAACCAGAGTCGAGTATATTGTACATTTTTCCGGCATTTTTATAGCACATTCCGAAAGAATACGAAGAATTTTATTTCGAAAAGTTCCTAAATCTGCCTCTAAAACAGCAACCAGTCCCTCTAGATTAGATTCCAAGCTCGAAGTTGTCTTTTCGCCAACGCGCAAAATTAAAGATTCCAATCTGTCCTCAATTTCCTGATGATCAGAAACGCGGCGTCTCTTTGATCTTCTCTCTGAATTCGGAAAAATATTTAAAACTTTTTTTAATGTGTAATTTAGCCCTAAACTCACCATATCCATCGTCTTCCTCATGCTGTCGTCTTCGACTCATCTCTACAATGTAGCTTTTAAAGTTTTCGTATTGAATTCAATTGATTTTAAACGATTTTATTTCTTGTGAATTTTTTTTCTTAAAATGCTCACGTCACGCAGGGATGTGTCAGATTTTTCAAAATTTTTATGGACGTTAATTTAAAGAGTTAGTTTGAAACAAAATTAATTTTTTTAAATATCAATAAAATCAATTTGTTAAAGAAAATTAAATATAAATACTTTAAATTGATAGCTTTATTTTGTTGTCACATAATCATAAGGTAATAAAACTTTTTGAGTCAAATTTTTAAAGATTATAACGAAAAAAAACATTTGACGTGCTGAAGTTAGAAAATTAACTCGATCAAAACATTTTTTTTTTGCTAAATAAATATAGATTATTTTGTAAACATTGTAATGTCTAATTCTTTAGAAGAAGAAATAGCGCGAGCATTAAGAGCAGAAGAAGCTGCACTTGATGAGTTCAAGAAACGCAAAAGTTCCATTTCTAGTTATGGTAAATTGGAAAAAACAAAAAGAATAATTTTTTCCCAAAATCCTAACGAAATTAATTAATTTTCTCAGAAACGGCGAACCCAAGTAGCTCGTATAATTCGTCAGTGTCAACACCGTCCACTTCATCATTAAATAAAGTGAGCAATCCGGAGCCCGATCTAATTTCGTTCGTTGCCGACATTCCCGATAGTAAAAATTCAAAAGATATCAAAAAACTGGATCCTTATGATAAATTAAAACAATCTATTTTAAAATTGGGAGAGAGTCATCAACAAGTAGTTCCATATCAGTCAACTTTTAGTCATCACAACCAGCCTATTTATAGCTATGGTCCGCCACCTCATGTGTACGGCAGCAATTATTCAAGAATTGGATTTGAAAACTTTCTACCATCTTCGAATTTCGGAGGACATCAACAAATGGCAATTCAGAGATATGGCCTGAATAATCAACCTTCTGTTTCTCCATATTCATCGCCATCAACTTCCAGCTTTTTAGCTGTGAAAAGTGACGAAAAATATAATATTTCCTCGATAAAGGAGACTCATAAAAAACCTTTGCAGCAGCAGCAGCAGCAAAAACAGCAAAATAACAGTAATATTCACATGATCCATCAAAAGAGTGATAAGAATGATTTGATAAACCTGGATGTATCTGATGAGGCAACCAGTTTTGCTAATATTTTACAGACTTTTGACCCCCTCATAAGCAAGCAGTCAACTATAAATGAAGAGGCCAGCAACTCCTATTACTCTGATACGGATCCATTTGACTACATTTATAGTGGAAATTCTCATTGTTCAGATCCCCTTTATGAGGCCGTCAATCGCAACGAAAGACAATATGAATCCACAAGTGGTGGCAATGAAATATCAGCACCACCTTTGCCACCGCGAAATAGTTCATATCAAGACAACGCTGGACAACAACAACAACAGACGTACAACAACGATGTTCAGTATTCGAAGAAACTTTATGAGAATATTGTTGAGAAAACAGTTTTTGATAAGGACTCTTTGGCATTCTATAATATGGTTAAGGAGCTAAGATCAAAGTATACTTTTGACGATGACGAATCAAACATTGGTCATATAAAAGTGGCAACACTCAGCAGTAGCTATCTAAATGTTTCGAGCATTAAAGTATTAGTGTATCCCTCATATGAGTGTTTCCAAAAAAATAGACAATCACCAGCAATACTGACAAGAATTAATTCAGCTTCAGAGAACTATTCAAGGCTTGAAAACTATTTGGCTCCGCTTATTTTTACATGTGACGTTAAATCAACTGTGATACATATCATAATGCAAGTTTTAGCCATGCTGGAGAATGAAATTCAAGGATCACCTGAGCACTTTGTTCTCAAGACTATTGGCTCACAAGAGTGGCTATCAGACACAAATGTTACGCTCTCTCATCTCCAGTATGTTCAGACAAGTATTTCTCTCGAAAAAGACATTCAATTTGCACTTTATCCGAGGCTTGAGAGACATTTAAAAGTAATAGCCCGCACCGAAATCGATGATATACGTGATAGAGAATTGAGAATTGAAAACATTTTACCAAAAGATCCTGTCACATCGATTAGCTATGAGTCGGTAATAATTTTATTGGAAACATTAGAGATGGAAATTGACAGGGTACATTTACTGAAATTTATTTTCTTAATTATTTCTAATTATTTTTGATTATTTGAAGGTACAAGCTCAATCAGCCAACGCTCCTAACACTCACGTCTCCTTCAATTCTTCAGGTGAGAATTTTTAAAAAAAGTATTCTGAATAGTGTATGAAATTTAAATTAATAACGAACATATTTTTGCAGGTGTTATCCAAGCTTGTCGTGCAATCTGTAGTCTTTTGGGTTGCATCGACACATTTGAACTTTATCATGCAGTGAACTCATTAAAAGAGACTTGTGATATTCAGTCAACTATAGTATTAAATAATAGCATGCAATACAACAATTCGAGGCAGCAGCTTGACATCTTATCTGAAAAAGGAAACTATGCAAAAGTGTCGTTGAGGCCGAGAAGTATAAGTGAGGAAATAAAGTATCGTTGTGATGAAATTCGTGACGCGGTGCAGCATTTGCTTGAAGTTTATACACAAGCTTTTCAAGTCAATTACTCTGTCAATCGACCTCAATGGAATACATCGTGTATTAGTACTACTTCGGTGTCGCAAAATGTTATGCTTAACTTAATGGCTATACACAGACCGATGCAAACATGGAAATATGATGAATACATGATGGGCATTCAAATTTTTCACGGTACCAGGTTTATTGGAGAACCTCTCATTACGCAATGTTCGAATAGTTTAGCGGGATTTTTTCCACGTCTCACCTTTGATACATGGATGAGCTTTACCGATGTCTCGATAAGTGTTTTGCCGCGGGAAGCTAGAATTGTTTTCGTTTTATATGGATGTATGAAGCAAAATCCCGATGGAAGCGGTGTGCATAGTGTTGACAGCTCGTTAAATAATACATCCAATAATTACCCACAAAGCCATGAAGTCACCAAAGTGGAATTAGGCTGGACAGCAGTTCAATTTTTCGATTTCGACCGAGAAATGATTCAAGGCGTTTATTTCCTTACAATTTGGCCTCCCTCAGCAGATAAATATTTTTGTCCTTCGCCTCAGCGAGCAACTCATCCAAATGGCGATTACTGTCCTGTGTTGAGCGTTGAAATACCCAGGTTATTAAATATTATTGTTTTTTCTTTAAAAAATCAAAATAATTAAATTTTAATTATATTCTAGCTATGGCGGTCGTGTAATGTTTCCGGATGTTTCACCCAATTCAAACGTTCCAAAACTCGATTTTTACTCTCTCGATACGAACTTGCAAGAAGAGCTCATCGACACAATGGACGAGTCAAACTTATTTAATCACATTGACAAGAGAGAAGTGCTGTGGGAAAAGCGATTTTATTTACACTCTTTTCCTAAAGCCTTGCCAAAGATCCTTAATGCAGCGCATAACTGGGACTCTTCTACAACATTAGTTTACTATGGAATGATTAAAATATGGGCGCCCCTGAATCCCCTCACATCCCTTGAATTACTATTACCGCGATTTCCAGACACATTTGTGAGAGCGCAAGCTATCAAGTGGATTTCAAAAATGACAGAAGATCAACTCATTGATTACTTACCTCAGCTTACGCAAGCCTTAAAGTTCGATTGCTTCGACTCATCACCGCTAGCATGTTTCTTACTCGGTCGCTCTCTCGAATCTCCCACAGTCGCTCACTACCTTTATTGGTTGTTAGTTCAAAATTTACCAGGATCTAGTCCTCAAAACAATATGGACAACACACATCAGAATATAGAAGAAGATCACATTCTTCTTCAATACAGGTTTCATCGAAGGAATCAGCTTATTTTACGGGCCCTTTTAGCGATTTGCGGTGAGAAGCTTTGTAGTCAATTTATGCTACAAAATGTGCTGTGTAAATCACTAGATGAGGTAGCCAAAAGCGTTAAGCAGGCAAAAGATTCACTAAAACTTCCGATTCTGCGTCAAAATGTTGAAAACATACACCAAATTTTAAGCGAGAGCTCAACCTCGCTTCCTCTCTCGCCAGGTGAGTTTTAATTTAGTTTATGTGTGCAAATCTTTGATACAATTTGTTTTAAATCACTTACTAAAGGTCTCTTGTGCTCTGGAGTAGCAGTTAAAACATGCTCATACTTTAATTCGAATACATTACCTTTGAAAATTAATTTCATTGGTCCTGATGGTCTCATCATTCCAGCCATCTACAAAGGTAAACTAATTATTTAATTTTTTTTCCGTTCATAAAATCTTTATTCCTCCATTATAGTTGGAGATGATTTGCAGCAAGATATGCTGACTTTGCAAATCGTTCGAATAATTGATAAAATGTGGCTTCAGGAAGGTCTTGATTTAAAAATTATAACTTTCCAATGCATTCCTACAGGTATCAAGAGGTAAGAACGCTTTCCTAACTATTTCCTCATTTAAAATTCGTTATTTATGAAGGGGCATGATCGAAATGGTAACAAATGCAGAAACGTTGCGGAAAATACAAGTGGAATGGGGGCTAACTGGGAGCTTTAAAGACAAACCTATCGCTGAGTGGCTCCAAAGAATGAACCCCAATCAGCTCGAATATGAAAGAGCCGTTGAAAATTTTACATTTTCTTGTGCAGGATATAGCATAATTACTTATTTACTCGGAATAGGGGATAGACATAACGAAAATATTATACTAACAAATACCGGAAATATATTTCACATTGACTTTGGAAAGTTTTTAGGTGACGCTCAAATGTTTGGAAACTTTAAAAGGTTAGTGCTTGCTATTAAAAAATAATAATTTAAATAAGAAATAATGTTTTTTCAGAGATAGAACGCCATTTGTCTTGACATCGGACATGGCCTATGTGATAAACGGAGGGGATCGACCTTCAGAAAGATTTCACAACTTTGTTGATTTATGTTGTAAAGCTTTTAACATTGTTCGAAAGCATGGTGATTTAATATTGCATATGCTAGCCTTAATGGTTTCATCAGGCATTCCTGGTGTAACAAGCGATGCAGTAAACTATGTAAGAAACGCTTTGATGCCGGGTGCTTCCAACCCCGAAGCGTCTGCCAATTTTGCAAAGATGATTCATGTTAGTCTTAAGGTAAATATTTCTAATTTTCCTAATTTTTTTTTAAATTTTTAAATTTTTTTTGATAATTAGATAATTAACAAATTAAAATGCTCCAAAAGCTCATGTACTTTTCCATTTCAGAGCTGGTTTACGCAGTTTAACTTCTTTCTCCATAATCTTGCTCAGCTGAGATTTGGAAATGTTGAGGGGGAATCGGGAGAGCTTTTAAGTTTCGTTCCAAAAACTTATAGTGTTATGCAAGATGGAGCAATTGAAGAAGTGAAAGTGTTTGGATACCAAAAGCGTTATGACTTGGAAAAGCGGTATACATACATACTGGAAGTTTCCAGACAGCACAATCCCGATAAAGTTTATCTGTTTCGTACATACAAAGAATTTTGTGAACTTTACCAAAAGCTCTGTTTGCTTTTTCCATTGACTAGACTTCATAGGTAAAATACAATCTATAAAATTTACAGCTCCAATGCAGAGATCGGCAATTACAAAAACATGTAATTTAATTTTGGAAACTTATACATGAATATTGTATGAATTGCCCATCTCTGTCCACCAAAAATTTTGAAAAAAGTACGATTAATATATCTCAAAAATTTTAGCTTGCAAGGCGGAATTTCGGTGGGTAGATCCAACATTAAAACTGTTGCTGATCGGAGGCTTCCTGAAGTTAAAAAGTTTATATACTCTTTGCTGCACTCGTCAAAAGAGATTATTAATTCTGATCTGGTTGTTACATTTTTCCATCCTCTTTTGAGAGATCAACAAGAAGCAGACATTAACACCACAAAAATGAAGGATGACAAACGAAAATCAATTGAGGCAAATATATGTGGAGAAATTAAATTCTCTATGCATTATCATCGAGATACTTTTATTGTGATGGTAAAACAAACTGTTGAGGATAATTTAAAAAATTTAATCTAAAATGCTTTACTTTTTAGATACATCACGCACGATCATTACCACTGACGACCACAGGACAGGAACCAAATACTTATGTCAAGACCTACTTGATTCCTGATCGCTCAAAGATTACAAAACGTAAGACGAAACTTGTAAAAAAGAGTGGTTTTCCGAGTTTCATGGAAACTCTAGAATACAGGATGCCTTTGCAAGTGATTAGGCTGAAAACTTTGCAAATTACAGTTTGGTCGCATGACACATTACAAGAAAATGAATTTTTAGGAGGTGTTCAAATTCCATTAATAGATTTAAATTTAAAGGAAGAAATTGTTGCATGGCACCAGTTAGTTTATCTCACAAGATAAAAATATTAAAAGTAACCAAGTAATAAATATAGAGTTTATATCCAATCCAGAACTCATATATATTCCACAAAGCTTAAAAACTATGTATTTTTTAAATATAATAAAAGCTTCATTAATTATATATGCATTTAAATAAACATTATACTTTTAAATTAACACATAATGTGTGAAACGTATAATATTCCTATGTTATTCAAAACGTGTAATTTTATTTACTGGGACATTTTCATAAACTTAATGGTGTTAAAACATTTTTAGTGTAACCCACGAAGTGGTGTAACACTTATATGCGCCTATTTCCGTCCGTCCGTCTGTCCGTCCGTCTGTTCCATCGAGATCTCGGCTCCTGAGATAGCTAGAGACTTCTAGTTTTCGCCAAATGGTAGGTCTATGAATTTAGATTCGGCCATTTTAGGAATTATGAGGGTCATGACCACAGGTCGTGCCATGGACAGCCCTAAATGCCATTTTTCATACAAATTTCCTGTTATATGGCTTCATGTATGTCGTTGAACTCGTATTTGTATCAGGAATCGAAAGGCATTGATGATATTTGAGGAATGTCTATCATGGCCATCCAAGAGTGCCACCAATGTCCATCACGGCCGGCCAGTAGTGCCCCTAATGTCCATTTTTTAAAGTATGGCTTCATTACCTCGTTGAACTCGTAATTGCATCAGGAATTGATTAGCATTGATGATTTTGAAGAATGACCGTCACGGCCGGCCAGGAGTGTCCAAGGAATGCCACTAATGTCCATTTTTTAAAAGTATGGCTTCATGTACCTCGTTGAACTCGGAATTTGACCAGGAATCGATTGGCATGGATCTGAAAATGGAACACTGTGGAAAATGGAACACAGTGGGAAATGGAACACAGTGGAAAATGGAACACAGTGGAAAATGGAACAGAGGGAAAATGAAACATAGTGGAAAATTGAACATGGGAAATGAAACAAATGGAAAATGAAACACAGTGGAAAATGGAACATAGTGGGAAATGGAACATAATGGAAAATGAGACACAGTGGAAAATGGAACACAGTGGAAAATGGAACAAGTGGAAAATGGAACACAGGGAAAATGGAACACATGGAAAATGGAACATAATGAAAATGGAACAAGTGAAAAATGGAACATGGTGGAAAAGAAACACAGTGGGAAAGAACATAATTAGAAAATTTTCCATAAGGCTTCCCTTTGCTTCTCCAAGCTTCTTCAAGACTCGCCATGTTACATTTCCAATACTATCTCTACAATGGGTTACACAACACCACGTGGGTGTTAAAACATTTTTTAACTAAATTTTACTTCTCAATGTAAATTACTCGTATATATACATGTATGTATTAAGTCATGGTATTAAGTGATGATATTAAGAAAATAAAACGACTTAAATTGACAACCAAACGGACTAGCAACATTCAAAAGGGACAAAAAGACAAAATTGCGCTTGAAAAAAATATCGCTTAAAATCATGCTAAAAACAATTTTATTGCGAAATCAAATTTCCGTACAAACTTGAAACATTTTTCTGGCTTGCAAAGAATATTTTGTAGAATTTTAAATGCTTAATTGTCAATATTTAATGATATAAAAACAACAAAAGGATAAGGCTGGTAAGTATTGCGCAAAAATATCAATTTTAATCAAAAAATAAAATTTTCTTTGTTTTGGAATTTTTGGAAAAAAAATTCTTGAGTGCATACATAAAACTTTTTTTATTTGGTAAACTTTGGAATGAGGCTTAACACTAATTTATTTATTTCTACTCAAAAGGTTTTTAAGAAAAAAAAAACATAAAATATTTGAGGGTTGTGCGTTTGAACTTTAGAATTAAATTGATATTTCCAGAAAGAAGAAGAAAAAACTTTGTAAACAATATGGAGCCGTCCTCCTCATTATTGGATGATTCTCCCACTTCCATGTGGATGATTCGAGCAGCAGAGCTTTTTCCAAAAGCCACCATAGAAAAAGATGACATTCAGTTGCAAGTTCCTTTTACCGAACGTAAGTAATGTTTGGAAGCGTTCTATTTATTAAAAAATTTGTTAAAAATTTTTACTTTTAGTGCCTGGCGAAAGTGTTAAGTACTTGTCTAAAATAGAGAATGGTATTTTGGCAATGTCAAATTATCGTTTGTTCTTATCGACGTGCATCGAGGCATCAATACCGATGCGTCTCATCGAAATTGTTCAGATAAAGGAAATGTTCACCTTAATCATTAGTTGCAAAGACGCAGTCACTTATACATGTTCATTTACGACATCTGAACTGTGTGCTGAATGGCATTCAAGGATATCGCTTGCTATTGCTGTTCCCGACCAGATCGAGACTCTTTTTGCATTTGCCTTTCACGCCTACGTCTCAGAATCCCAATTTACTTCAAACGATCAAGAAAAGACAGGTAGGCAATGAAATATCAAGTGAATAATTACATAAAAAATATGTTTTTTAGATCAAGAGTGGTTCAGTAGACTACAACATGTTGCAAACTACGATGAATGTTTTCAAAAAGAAATTCAGCGACAAAGGTTTGACTTAAAAGGAGCTTGGCGAGTAACCAATCTAAACAAAAATTTTAAACTATGCTCATCTTATCCAAAGTTCTTGATTGTACCGGCATGTATATCCGATGAAACATTGACATCAGTATCAAGTTTTAGAAGCTCTCGACGAATTCCAGCTGTTGTTTATCGCCATAAATCGGGTGCGGTAATTGCACGAAGCTCCCAGCCTGAAGGTAAAATAAAAAATAATATTTAGCTATTTTAAATACTTCATTTAAATATATTCTAGTGGGTTGGCTGGGATGGAGAAACAATAAAGATGAGCAGCTTTTAAAAGCTCTCGCCGATGCTTGTTCATTCGACAACGGAGGAGAAGGGACAGAAACTCAAAAAAGTGAACTTGACATCGATTTCTCCGACACATCACAAACCGAGAATGTGGAAATTGATAAGCCAAAAAAGATCTTGATTGTCGATGCACGCTCGTATGCTTCTGCCGTAACAAATCGCGCAAGAGGTAAAAACATTGCAAATAAAAACTTTTTACAAATTTTTTTTATAATTTAGGAGGAGGTGTTGAATGTCAAGAATACTACCCGACCGCAGAAATACAATTTATGAATTTGGGTAAAATTAAATTATTATATATTTTTTAAAATGGAAAATAATTTAACTTTGTACATGCAGCTAATATACATGTGATAAGAAAATCGTTTCAAAGTTTACGACAGTTATGCGCTCTGGATACGGACATACCAAATTTTTATTCGCTGTTGGACAAAACTAATTGGTTACAGCATATTTCTGGTCTAATTTCGGCATCTGCTATAGTTATAAATGCTATAGACAAGAATAACCAACCAGTATTAGTGCATTGCAGTGATGGATGGGATCGCACAAGTCAAATTTGTTCAACGGTAATATAAAATAATAATATGAGAATATGAAGAGTAATACGATAGTATATATATTTATATAAAATAGGCAGAGATATGTTTAGATCCGTTTTATCGAACGATCGACGGCTTCAGGATTCTAATTGAGCGCGAATGGTTGAATTTTGGACACAAATTCGGTGATCGCTGTGGACATGGCGTAGGGTCAGATGACATTAACGAGAGATGTCCAGTTTTCCTGCAATGGCTCGATTGCATTTTTCAAATTCATCAACAGTATCCATGCTCTTTTGAGTTCTCAACCGGGTACCTCATTAAATTAGCACAACACGTGCATTCCTGTTTATTCGGAACGTTTTTATGCAACAACTTAAGAGAGAGAATTGAAAACTCTATTCCAGACCGTACTTTTTCTGTCTGGTCATTCCTATCGGCTCCCATCTACAAGAATCCTCTTTATCAAGCAAATAGAGAGGAAATTATTTGGCCGTCATCGGCCATGCGGTCGATATTGTTTTGGAAAGAATTATACTTGGGAAGTTTACATACTTCAACTCTTAGAATAAACGTGGAAATTTCTAATGAAACATTTAGCGAAAATGGATTAATTAAGACCCGCAGTTTCAATGACTTAGTCTCTGAGATTAAACAAAGCAAAGAGATTTGTGTGAGGAGACTTAGCGATCCGTCAATAGTTTATGATGAAACCAAAAATAATATGAAAGTAATTCCCCTTTTTACAAACAATGCTTCTAAGGACACTGACACATTATTAGACGATTCCTCTAGTAGGGTCCCCAAACTGGAAACTCTTAATATGGAAAAGAGTGAATTATCGATTGAAAAACTGATACAAATGCAGACGCCAAATAATGACTTGTCATCCGAAAATAATCTTGATGAAATCGATTCTGCATCAACCGTAAGTTTTTTTCCTCATTTTTAGACCCCACTAAACATTTCAACTGATTTATAGACAAATGGAAATGGTCAGGATAAAGAAGTCGTCAACACTAATAAAACTTGTAATGAATTGAGAGAAGAAAATTTGCGTACTCTTCAGGAGCAAAGGGACTTTGGACCAAATGGCTATTATGGACTTAAATTTGAAAGTGAAAAGGCTAAAAAGGAAAGGTAAGAGACTGACGTAATAAAATGGGTTAATTTTATTTTATTGAATCATAGTTCATCTTCATCAAATGAATCGCAATTTTCTACGCCTGCTCCACGATCTTACACTCCCGGAGCTTTCTTGGAGCGAGGTTTAAATGTATTATCAATAGATGGACTAAATCATGCGTTGAGTCAAGAAAATTTAAGACTTCAGCATATTGTCCATGAACATAAAGTGAGTGTTCTATATTTTATTTGACCTGATACTTTAAGTGTGTAATCATGATGCATTGTGCGTAGCTCAAAGAGGAGGCTCTTCAGAATGAACTTCAAATTATGAGATTGGCACTTTTAAAAAATAATTCTTGTCACTGTAATGGCAACAGCAATAAAACATACGCAACAAATTCAGATGATTTGGTAAATATAAAATGATTTAAAAGAAATGATGTAGTGAGGCAATGATATGTTTATTGAGTAGCATCCGGAATGCAATTCTGAAAACTCGGCTTGTTCATGGGAAGCGGTGAATGGTGATGAAAGGAGTACAATAACGCCATGGATTCCTGATAATGCACGTTCAAAGTGCAAAAATTGTCAGATCGAGTTTTGGTTGGGTCGACGAAGGCACCATTGTAGGTACTGCAAGGAAATTTTTTGTGGAGATTGCACCGATAACTTTGCTCCCTTGGCTGAAAATTTTCAGCCACCTGTTCGACTATGTGATTCTTGCTTCAAAATCTACAAATTCGATAAATGATTAAATTAAACCATATTATATTATATCGTGTAAAACTAAATAAAAATTTTAAAAAATGTTGTTTTATTAAGTTATACAAAACAAATTTGTATTTATTAAAATTATTTTTTTAACGCATGTAGTGCATAATTTATGGCTGTGCTTTTTTGCCATTTCATTGTGTTGTTCCAGAACTCGTACCGAAAACCGTTGATTAGTACAGTTTGACAATTCAATTCCTTAAGCATGTGCTCCAATTCCGCTGGCGTAATAAATTGGTTCCAATCATGTGTGTCTTGTGGCAAGACTTTTAAAAAATATTCTGCAATAATGACACCTCCAAGCCACGATGCAGCTGTCTTATTGAAAGTCGTCACAAAAAAACTTCCTCCGGGCTTTAAACTTTCGATTGCAGCTCTCAGAAAAGACTTTTTATCCGTGATATGCTCAAGTACTTCGCTGCACACGATAAAATCATAAAAATCTTTACGGTCCAAACTATGGTCCTCGATAGTGCTGCAAATGTACTGTATTTTTAGCTCTTTGCGTGCGTGATTTTTCGCAGTTTCGATCAATGTTGCTGATGGCTCCAGACCCACGACATTTGCCTTTAACCTTGCCAGTGCTTCAGTCAAAACTCCAGCGCCACACCCGACATCCAAACAATTTAGACCTCTAAAAACATCAGTTTTATAAACTTTCTCCTTACTAATGATTCCTGTCGCAAAAAGTTGTTCGCGAATGAATGGAACTCTTATTTGATTTAGAGCATGCAATCCTTTCATTAAATTATCCTTTTCCCACCAAACATTTGAAAATTTAGAAAGATGTTCAATATCAGTCGCATCAACGTTATTATTATTGTTATTCGCTGTTGTATAATGTCGTTGTTTAGCGATCAAACTAAAATTATATTTCAAGAGATTTGTGAAATTTTTATAGTTTAAATGGTCTTACTTTCTTGGTAAATTTGTTGCTCCACGAGCTCTCGATATAAGTGAAATTATCATTATTTTCTCAAAAGTTAAGAAATAAATAAATTTATTGTTTACTTTTAGCTTTTAGCGCAATTAAATGCAAGGTTAAAATTTTCTTTGCCATTTTTTAACGGTTTTGAAAAATTTAAAAAGCGTTTGAGAGAGGACATCTTCAGTCAATAAACATTAAAATATCTCATAAATTTGCCATTTTTTAAATTATTAAATTTCTTCTTATTTCATTGCAATATAGAGGTAAATATGACACTAAAATGAAAAAAAATAAATAAAACTGTGAGGGAAATATAAGTTTGATTGAATTAAATTGTAATCATGATACTGATTAGAAGTGACCAAATCAAAACAAAGTGAAGTTCAACAACAATTAGAGTTTTTTTATCAATTAAGTGTATTATGAAAGGATAACTTTACATAAATTTTAAAGAGAGTGTTTTACGTGCAGAAATCAGTTTGTCAAAGTACTTGATCAAGAAAAATCCAAGTTTGCATTATGTTTTTATTTTTTAATCTATTTTAATTAGATGTCAATGAATAAAACAATGTAATTAAGAAATTTAAGGATTGGGAATAGCTTATGCTAGCCCTAAATAAAAATTCAAGTTCTCTTTAGCATGAAATTTTTACTAAAGATTTTTTTCTTCTTGAAACAACATTAATTTTATGACGACTTCCAAGATGACTTGCAAAAAAAATCTAGTTTCAAAAGTATTCAATTCCAGACACAAACTACTTTAAATTAAAAAGTGCGCAATAAGCATAATGTTGAAGTGTTAATTTTAAATATATTTCATCCTAATTTAATCATTTAAATTTATCTAATTTAAAAAAAAAGTATAATGCAATGGGTACATATGTGTAACAAAAACTTATATACACTTATACATTTGTAATATTTCGTATTTTAACACATTAACTATATTCTGATGAATTTGTACAAGAGGACTTAATCAGCTGTGACTGCTTTAAAGCATTAAAACAATATATTTATCATTTCGGAGATAGATTTTAAAGTTGCATTAAAAAATATATTTGAAAACCATCTCATTCAAGGACAAATAACATATTCTAATAAAAAACTCTAAATCTACCGCAACAAAACGATTTAAAAAAATTTATAAAGAAAAGTACGAGAGGTATTAAAATGAGTGATTTTCATCTTTAAATACAAAAAAAATATTAAGCATACATTTTATATAATATATTTTTTTTTTCATTTTAATGCATGAGTCAGCAATTTTTTAAGCTCCTTGAAAACAGAGTGTAACCATTTTTATCACTTGTTTGATAATGGTTTTTAAAGCTTGAACTGTGAGTAATGATATAAAAAGTGTCAAAAAGCTTATGGATTGAACAAAATTCCCTTAAATAATTTTAAAAACTTCCTTAAAAAATATAATAACGGCGATTTGAAACGTGAAATTATTTTCGCACATTTGCCAACCTTTTTTTCTTATCTTTGTTGTTGTCATACTGTGCGATGTGAAAAAAAAAACTGTAGTATCATCGTGATATTGAAAAAAGTACACTGTTTATTCTACTTTAAAACAAGTGTTTCTCCTGCTCTATTTACTTACAATCATTAATGTGCTTTTCTTTTTTCACGAAAGTGTTCGGTGGATGTGATGGAATCTACGGACGAAGATATATTAATGAGTGCTCCATCATCACCACAAAACAACCAATCTAAGCTGGACGATCTCGGTGACATGACATTTTGTATGGCCAATTACGCTAAAGAAGCTCTTAAAATGATGCATTTGATGCGACAGCACCATCTTCTAACTGACTGTGTCTTAGAGGTCGAAAATGAATTGTTTCACGGTAAAAATATTTCAAATGTAGTCTTTATAAAGATATTAACGCTTTAATATAGTTCACAAAATAGTATTATCAGCTGCTAGTCCATATTTCAAAGCCATGTTCACCGGTGGATTAAAAGAGAGTGAAATGTCGCGAGTCAAGTTACAAGGAGTGTGCGTGTCCTCGATGGCTAAAATTATTACATTTATGTACACGGGAAGAATACACGTTACAGAAGTAACAGTTTGTCAATTACTCCCGGCGGCAACAATGTTTCAAGTTCATAATGTAATTGAAGCGTGTTGTGCCTTTTTAGAAAGACAATTGGATCCACAGAATGGTAAGTTAATTTTTAAAAAAATCATACATTAAACATAATTTAAAAATTAGCGATTGGGATCTCGAATTTTGCTGAGCAGCATGGATGTACAACATTAAAGCAGAAAGCAAACCAGTTCATCGAACGTCACTTTACACAAATCTGCCAAGAGGAAGAATTTCTTCAACTATCAGGTGAGTGCCAAGAAAATTTTTCTACATCATTTTTCAACAAAAATCTTTTTTAAGCCATGCAACTAATCAATCTCATTCGAAAAGATGAGTTGAATGTACAAGAAGAGAGGGAAGTTTACAATGCGGTTCTTAAGTGGGTGAAATACGATGAAGATAACCGATATCCAAAAATGGAGCATATTTTATATGCAGTTCGATGTCAATTCCTAACGCCAAAATTTCTAAAAGAGCAAATGAAAAGCTGTGATGTACTTAAACGCGTACCGGCATGCCGAGAATATTTAGCGAAAATTTTCAAAGATTTAACACTGCACAAGCGTCCCATTGTGAAAGAACGGAAACCTAATACGACGCGGAACATTTTTGTGGCCGGCGGTTATTTTCAACATTCTTTAGGTTACAAGATACATTGTTAATTATTAAAAAATTGACTTAAATTTTTCAAATTCTAGATATTCTCGAAGGCTATAATGTAGATGATAAGACGTGGACAACATTACCGAAATTAACAGTTCCGAGGTCTGGTTTGGGTGCAGCTTTCTTAAAAGGAAAATTCTATGCGGTGGGAGGTCGAAATAATGCACCCGGTGCTTCATATGATTCTGATTGGGTTGATAGGTAGCTTAAAAAAATTAGTAGTAAGCTAAAAAGGTAACTATAAAATTATTATTTCTCTTAAATCTTATAGATATGATCCTATTGCTGTCCAATGGCGGCCCTGCTCTCCGTTATCAGTTCCAAGAAACCGAGTTGGTGTGGCTGTCATGGATGAATTTCTTTACGCAGTCGGTGGATCTTCTGGTACCGAATATCACAATTCCGTTGAATAGTAAGTCTTGCAAAGACTATTTCGTTTATTAAAGTATGAAATTTTAGTTACGACCCTGAACTTGATCGATGGTTTGTGGTTGCACATATGAAATCGAAGCGATTAGCTGTTGGCGTTGCTGTTGTTAATCGACTTGTAAGCTTACTCTCATTGAGTATTGTTAATTTTTATGTATATGTTTAATTTTAGCTCTATGCTATTGGAGGATTTGACGGCGAAAATCGATTAAACTCGGTGGAGTGCTATCATCCGGAAAACAACGAATGGACTGATATGCCTGCTATGAAATTTCCACGTTCGGGTGCCGGAGTGGCTGTGCTAAATCAAGTTTGGTGTTAAAAAATCCCATTCACGTTTAGCAATTATATATTTGTGTTTCTTTCTAGTTTATTTACGTGGTAGGAGGTTTCGATGGTCAACGACAATTGTGTTCTGTAGAGCGCTTTGACACTGACAATAAAGTCTGGGAAACAGTTACATCAATGAAAATTTCAAGAAGTGCATTATCAGTTAACGTTATCGATGGAAAACTATATGCGATGGGAGGCTATGACGGAAATCATGTAAAAGATTGGAAAACATGCTTAAAGATTTGATCTTAAAAAATCCTTTATTTACAGTTCCTTTCAATAGTTGAAGTATATAATCCAATTGATGACTCTTGGGAGGACGGTGTTCCATTAACTTCGGGTCGATCAGGTCTCGCTTCAGCTGTAATTTATCAACCATCTTGTTCACAACATTATTATTCGCAAGAAAATGTAACATTACAGCATGCTTCAAGGGAATATGATGAAAATAGAAGTCAATCGAATCCAACAGGCGGTAGCTCTTCTATGCTTTTAAGACATCCAAATTTTCGGTCAAGAGGCTCAAGTGATAACAACCAAGATGACCTAGGTGTTGCTAATCAAGCCAACTACTGTGATGATGAAACAATAAGTGCAGAAAGTGTAACAAATAATAATGCTATAAAAAAACTCAAAATTTCAAATGAAATTAAAATTAGAGCGGAAAATCAATCAGTAGCCAAGACGAAGTGTCCACTTCAAAGATTAAGAAAGAGAATTAAATATTTTATGCGTACCAGAAACAACCCTTGTAAACTAAAAGCTATGATTCTAAATACTTTTAATTCTTAGGTCTTTAATGTTTATAGAAAAATAATTTTTATAGCTTTTTAATTTTTTAACGAGTCTTGTTTAAATTTTTCGATAAGAATCAAATTGAAAAGCAAATCTTTTTTACATAGATTCACCTCTTAAGCTTATTTTAATTACTGTAAATTGCCTTTTGATAAAGTGTACATTTTACCAACCAAAAATCATTCCAACATAAGTTGAAAATTTGTTTAAATATAATAATAAAAGGTTTTTCTATATAGATATGTACTGCGCTCCAACATTAATTTTTAGTTTAACCAACCAAGGTTCGAAACATTTCGCGAGATGGTAGGTCTTGGGCTGTAGATTAGCCCATTTTGGGATTTTTTTGTGTCATGACCATAGGCCAAAGTGTCCATTTTTTCAGAACTATGGCTTCATGTACCTCGTTGAACTCGTGATTGGACAAGCAATCGATTGGCATTAATATTGCTTCCTCTACTGGACTTACAGCTCATACTGCTTTGAAGTGGAGTATATATCCTTTTAATCCTTCCTTTCGTTGACACGAAACTGAAATCATTTAACCAAAGATAAATGGGAGTAACTTGAGGAAAAATTTATTTCTGAATTTATTTTTTTTATTATTTATAATTTTATAAAACGACAAATTTTTCTAATATATTATATCTTGATTAAATGCGACAATCCTTTTTGATGCTTCCTTACAAGGTTTCAATTCTGATCATTTTTAAACATTTTAATGTACTTCAAAATGATACTTTAAGATTCTGAACATAACTTTGCAATACTTCTTAAATTTTTCGTCACTCCAATCAAAAAAATTTAAGCTCGTTCTTTTAACAGTACCTTCATTACTACTTTGGATGTTACAAAAGAGAGCAAAATACAAAGTCATATTTTCTATAAAGGTACAATTCTGTACCCTGAGATTTTGATTGTTAAGTGATATTTTATGTTAATCCGTAAAAAATCCAATTACTTTAACTGCTACTTCAATAAATTACAACATAATCGTGCTTTTTCGAAAGAAAATAAATATATGTTGTTCAATTGATCTTGAGTTGAAAATGGATTTTATCTGATATTTTGGACTTCGCTCGCATAAATTAATTACTTCTTTTTATCAGGATTTGAAAATACAAGTGTAAACTAGAAAAAAGCTTAATCTTTAGATTAAATTTCTTTTTAAGAAATGAAAAGGGACAAAAAATCCTTAAATAACAGTAAAAAATATAATATTCGGAATCTTAACAATTGCACAATCAAATTGTTGATAATGAAAAGCATTGTTAAATTTAAATGAACAATGTTGATTTATATTATCAATCGAATTTTCCATTCCCATAAAGATTTTTTGTTAGATATCAAAGACGAATCCAAATATTTTTTAATTTTTGAAATTATTTTTAAAAAGTTAAAACAAAAGATATAAACTTATTAAGGACGAAAAAAGTGATTAAAAATAATAAATACATATTCGATACAAATGCCTACCCAAAAAAAAAATACAAATAACTTTAAATAATATTTTTTATAGAGTTTTTAAAGTAAATATTAAATATTTCCAAATGATGTCAATTTTGTGCCTTAATTTGATTTCGAATTGCATTGCCTTCAAAACATTCATTGTGCTTTAAATTTCGAAAGCAAATTCAGGCACATTGAAATTTTTCCTTTAATTTCGTAGAAGCTTTTCTAAAGTGTCATATACCTAGTTGATATATTTTAAAAAACTTGATTGTCATCTACTTAAACCATTGTCTCATTGATTCAAAACAAACTCAATGAGTTCGTGTTTTAGCGAGCTCAAAATTTATTTCGAAATATAAGCTTAACTAGTACTAAGAGTTTAATGGATTTTTTATTTTAAATAATCATTACGTTTCTTTGCGGAGAGAAAAGGATTTCTCCATAATAGTATTCATTGTCTCCTTTATTAATTTTTTATTGTATATATTATTGAATATTTGATTAATATAGTGAAAATTGTTTAGGAAATATAATGAGTTTCATGTGCAAACATTCAAAATTATTGGCATAAAATATTTTTGTGATTTTAAATTCAAAATTCCACTCATTGTTGGCATTTTTATTTCCATGCAACATTTAAATGTGCACACATGAAATGTTAATTTTCTTATTTTGAATACATATTTTGTATATTTTTTGTTGTAATAGAATGATTTTAGTTTACTAAAGATAAAGCAATAAAGTGCGACGTGATTGTTAGATAAGATTGATACTACTTTTTAGAACTTTACTATATATTTGTCATCTACATGTTTTATATCGAAAATATTTTTTCATGATCGTACTTTAGCTTTAGCTCCGTAGGCCAAATAAAATTCGTCGAAATTTTTCTACTAAATTTTTGTGCATGCATTTTTTGCATTTACAATTTATTATTCCTTCCAGTTTTAAATGTATCATCGATTTTGCAGTACATGATTTTAAATGAAATGAGATAAAAAAAATAAATCTTTTCTATTTTTCTTGTTTTGCTTAATTTGATTTTTACTTAAAAATTTCTGTAATAAACTACAAATTTTTTTAAAGAAAATTATGAAGATTTTAAAGCAAATTTTTTTTGGAAACTCAAAAAATATTTAAATTTCATACTTGATGTTTATCTTTGATGTCGTCGTTTTATATTTTGGCACCGAAAACCAATTTATTCCATGTGAATAATGTAAGCTCATGCATTATGTGAAAATTTAGTAAAAGATGTGATATTTTTTAATCAAACTTTACTTTCTTTTAGTTTAATTTTTTTTTAAATATATTAGCACTTTAAGATTTTAAATTAATGTATTTCAGTAATTATTAATTAAAATGTGATATTTCAGCTTATTCAAATGAGTACTTCTTGACACAATTCAAGTTGCATGCAAGAAGTGACTTAGGCTTTTAAATCGTTTCTTCAGAGAAATGAAGAATAGATAGAATGGGAGAGAGATACGTATTTTTTCTAGAGGAAAAGAATAAATGATTGGGAATTGATGTGTTTCTCAATTTTATGCACATCATTTTTTTAATAAATCTTTTATAGGTGATGGTTATAAATTCAGATATTTTTTAAAAAATATCAATTTTTCATTATTCTAAATATTGAATTTGCTAAAATTTGGCTTATATGCTCGCAATGTTTTGCTGATCTTACATCAATAGTTTTTGAAAAATAATTGATTTAAAATTTTCATTCCTTTTTATTTAAAGCTTATTTTATCGTCCTCACGTCATGAGCATGCATTTGCTAATGAGTGTTTCTTTTTCATGATAATGCGTTTTAAGGAATATTCTTCGATTTTTAAGAGCAAATTCTCGCAAACATTGAGTGCAAAATACATGCTTTACGTATTCCCTCGTGTATTCATCTCATCCCTTTTAAATATCACATTTTATCAATTTACTTTATAAAAATTTCATATATGTGTGTATATAGTTTAGTATTCTTCTTTTTTAAATAGATTCACCTGTTTCATTTTTTTCTATATAATCTGCGCAATATTTGACTTTTTGAAGTTTGCAAAATAAACTCATTGTTCAAAATTTTTTTTCAACTGAGAGTGTAATCGGATGGATGGACTTTCTTCCTTCTGAGTGAAAATTTTTACCCTCACAGTTGGAAAATAACTAGGAACAAGAAATACCCAAATTCATGATTTCAATGATCATGCTTGGTTTTTGATCAGTTATCTAATCGCTTCTAATTAGATTGAGATTCAAATGCAAATATAACAAATTAATTTCAAAATTTTATTACAAACAATAAATTTGATTACTTATTTTCACAACTAAACAACTTCGTTCACATATATGTGAAGAATAAATTGTACCCAAACAAAATTTTACAAAGATGCAATCTGAACTAAAGAAAGGTGAGACCAATAAAAAAATCAATAATTAAGTTATAAACTTTTATAACAATCTATTGAGAACATTCAAAAAATAGGCATTCAAACTTGCATTTTATGCAGAACTTGAGAAATTTAACAAAAATTGGAGAATGAAGATGTGAAAACAATGAATGCTTGCAATTCTTTGTTTTAGAGTAATATTTCGTTTTTTACCTTGGCAAAGAGATTTTTACAAAAACTGTAAATTGACATTTGAAAATGCATTTTCCTTCTAAAGCTTCATTGTCAAAATATGATCTCACGAAACATGCTTTCGTTTACAATAAACTTTCACTACTATTCTTCTATCTTGTGCCCATTTAGCCTTGATTCTTTAAGTTTCTTACAAATATATAAAAGTAATATGGAATTTTAGAAAAGTGCTGTTTATCTCTTCGTACTTTTTCTGTTTATTTGGAGGATTTTGTAAATAAAACTTAAAGCTAATGATTGTTTTGAGTTTTGTTCTAGAATCCTCACATTTACATTTATATTCATCAAGAGCAGATAGGCTCTGTTAAAATATTATTTCTTCAAATTAGATTAGTCCTTCTTTGTCAAGTTATTCGCAGTAACTTTTACTACTTAGATATCTGACAATTTTTTTCAACTTTTACAGATTCATTCTTTCGGCGAAGAAAGTTAAAATATTTCTACATTCATATGTTCTCAAATTATCAAACGTATTTATTTTTTTTCATATTTTTAATAGAAATGCATTATGATTTAGTGCTTTAGTGATTGTCTTACTTTATTATATTTTCTTGAAGTTTTAACATAACTATTTTTGCCAATTTTCCACTAATTTATACTAAATTTTTCCCCTTATTTAAAACCTAAATCATTCGCACAAAATGAGAAATGCTTCTCAGACAAAGTTGAAGCTATCTTTTTTTATTTCAAATTTTTGTTCCTCGAGGTGTGCACTACGCATTTTTTTCTTTTTTCTTTAAATGAATCGAGCTCTGTTAAAAATCATTTATTTTCTAATATGCTTCATTCTTAAACCTCAGTTTCACATTGGCAAGATTGAAATCTTGCGAGTATCAATTATTTTTTTCTTTTTGGAAATGTTGTTTCATATACTTAAGACATGGACATAAAACATGTCTAAAAAAAGATATTTTTATCGCTTTGTATATTTTATGAAAAAAATAAGTTGCAATTCAACAAATTATAAAAGTTTAAACAAATATCTTCAGTATGACGTTTTAAGAGTTGGAAATTATGATAATTTTCAATTTTCAATACGCGTTATTAAGGAACCAAAATAAAAATTTTACTTTAGGATTTTAGAATATTTATATAAGTTTTGAGTCACATTATTGCACTTATTTAAAAAAGGACATTGTAGGCTCAAGATAAGAAAACATAATTCAAAAATTCAATAGGCTTAATTTCAGATTATCTTATTATAAAATTATTTGTTTCATATATACACTCAGGTTTTTATCTTTAGCATTATGAAATAATAATAATTTTAATTCTTCGATATTAAATAATCAGGAAATAATTAAACAACACATATAACAAATTGAGAAGAACGGATGATTAGCGATATTCAAAATGTAAAAAATTCAGATTTAAAGAATTTGAAACTCAGCTCTTTTCACTTTTGATTAGAAAAATTATGTTTCATATTTTTCTAAGTATTACAAGAATGAACTATATTAGATCAAAAAATGAGTTATTATTTACCATCAATGATATTGCCAAGCTTTATATAGGTGATTTTCTCAAAATTGTCTATTGGATTAGTGTTCATTTTAATTTACGAAATGATCAGTTCGTTTTCCTGCATTTTTTGTCACTTTATATAGCTTATTATTTTTATTTTTATTTTATTTAAACTATGAATCTAACATTGATCATTCGAAATATATTTAATGACATAATGTAGAATGATAGTATTTGATCCCAAATTGAATGTATTTATTTTGTGTCAATTTATATTAAATTTGAAATCATTAATATTTTTGAGTTTTTATGCTTAAATATTTGATTTTGAAAAGCTAACACGTAAGTGATTTGATTCGGAAAGCTGATGATTGTGCATTTTAATGAGAGCTTGAACTGCTTCCTCTATTGAACTTAGTTGAAGCAATGCCATTTTGTGGTCCTTCCTATAAAAAAAAATTAAAAGTCACATATAAATCAGTTTTTGAAAAATTCTAAAACTACAAAATTTAGATATTCTAAGATAATATAAGATTCAGATTTTTAATAAAACTTAGATCATTCGGTTTACTTTAAAGTTTAAATATTTTCTCACTTATAATTTGAAAATTTAAACAAAACAAACCACCCATCCACAAATATCCTTTGGAAATGGAAAAATACAATTTGCCTGCAGATTCTACTTCAATTTATCAAATTTGACATCAAATACTTTAAGGTTTATACGGGTAAACAAAATTGTTGCTTCCTATTTTCAGTAAAGAATGCTCATGAGGCTTTAAGCTCAGAAAACATGGTAATGCATTTCTTTAATTCACGTAAAACTTCTATCAATTCATCAAAAAGTTACACCCAAAAATTAGTTTCTTTACATTAAGAACTCACGGGAAAAATTTGAATGCCTTGACGTCGAAACCATTTGCCGAAAATGCTTCTTTGATTTCTTCCTCAGTTACCGTGACCCTAAGAAAAATTGATAAGTAAACAATTTAAAAGAGCATTTTAAGTACTTACGGAATGTTACTTAGATGTAATGTTGCAGATGGTGGATAAATGTTCTGATAATTTTTACTTCCAGGTTTCTTGAATCGATGCAACGGATTTTGAGAGTAGTCTCTTGTTAGTCCGGCATCAGGTTGCCCTTCTTTTGGCAATTGAACAGCTTGATGCTTGCTCGCCATTACACGAATTTGTTTGCCCCAAATTCGTAGTTTATCCAAATGTGTCATTGCTTGATAAACCAAATCTCAAATTAAGTTTCAATTAAACTTTTTCTTATTTTATAATTTACCCAAATATGCTTGATGAGGCTCAGCCATTTGGATCAAAGCAGAGTCTTTTTTATTGTAAAGAATCTTCACACGTTGCACGTCACCATAAACACCTTTGAAGAACATTTTTTTTTAAATTTCAGTTCAAATCGAAGATTTTTGCAATAACCAATTTTCTCGTAATTTTATACAGCCATTCGTGCATTTTTTAATTGGAAATGAGCACCGAAGTAAGCTCTCACGAGAAATTTAGTTTTTAAAATTAGTTTGAAAAGTGCAAATTTAATCTTATGATACCGTAATCAATCAAGACAAAAATTGTATTTAATTAAGTGTAAATAGTGAATTTGAAATTCTTTCTTTGTGCAATTGCTTAAAGTTTAATAGAAAAAGTATGACATGAGAAAGTAAAATATCGCGTGTGTTTCTTTATACATAAATGAGAGTATCACAGTATCATAGTATCATAAGTGTTTGATATTTGAACATACCGAAAAGAGTAAAGAGAGCATCAGGTGACACCATCTATAGAAAAGAGATAAAATAAGGCAATAAGACAGATCAGAGGAAAAAGAAATGTTGGAGATTAGAAATAATTTGTTGTAGATTAAAGATTAATTTGCAAATTTTAATTTTTTTTTAAATCATATGTCTAGATGCGATGTGAACGAATGAGTAGCATTTAATTCAAAACAGCATTCTAAAACGTTTTAAAAAATTAAAAATGTACACTGTTGTTTTAAAATTAAACTAATTTAGATTTAAAATTTTTCGATTTCAAGTGAATATATTTAAATGTTAGAGGTTTTTTAAGAAAATTTTCGATTTTGAAATAATTGCATTTTGATCGTTAGAATGTTTACAAAAAATATGGTTATATATAATAAGCAAAAATTTTAACCTCTTCGTTAAGATTTGATACCAAAAGCACATTTGATAGTCCACGCAGTGCACCTGGATTAGCAGAACTTAAAGCGCCCGTTGAAGTCAATGCAAACGCGCCTAAGCTTGGAATTCCTCCATTGTATGCATTTATTGCTGTTGGAGTCCCCAAACCGATAGCTGTAAAAGGAGGTAAAACACCAGGACCTCCCATTCCGTTCACTAATGAATTGTTATAAAATACTTTTATTTTTATCATGCGAAAAATACTTGTTTACGTATATTAATTCTTACCCAGTCTATCACGACCTAGTGATGTAGGACGTTGTCCAGTAGCCAATAAAAGCAAATCACTGGCGTTTACCAATCCACCCGCACTAGCGATTAAATCACTGCCCGGCTCGCCCGCTGGTAATGTAGGATTTGTAAAATCACGCGATTTATCATTATTGTATTTGACATTAAGAGCAGTTAACTTGCTATTATCGATTCTTAATGTGCAACAGCCATTGTAAATGTTTTGTCCATCTAATGTCTGTTTAGCATGTTGAGCAGTTTGAGCATCAGGATATTGTATGAGGGCTTGGAATGAATTGTTCTTTGTAAAAGTGACAATTTTCAATACTTTGCCAAAACGTTGAAATATTTGATGAAGTATTTCGAGTGTTACCGGATACAATAAGGATTCTACGATTACCCTGAGTACGGTGTTCGCACCGCCTGTAATTCCATTTTGTTGGGGTGCAGAAACCAATTGAGATGTAGGATCAGTGCTTACCAATGGCAGTGGTGAACCGGATGCAGGAGTCTTTAAATTTAATTTCTTTTAATTAGACAAGAAAAAAATAGAAGAATAATAATTGCGAAACTTACAGTTATTGAATGATTTTGATCTGTTTTCAATTCCCGATGATTGGAGAACTGAACGTACACAGTACGACCCCTGATTGATGGAGGGGTAGTGTTGAAAACGGAAACCATAGCAGTCGCCGAAATTTCATCTGCCATTTCGAGAAAAGCTTGATTTTTCCCCTTCAGCACCAGAACATTGGTGACTCGCCCAAACTGTAGACCCAAGTTAATTACTTCAGCATCACTGGCTTCGTTAGGAATATTTCTTATATGAATAACTCGAGAAGGTTTTCCTAGTGATATATAATTTTATTTATGTTATTTAAGTAAAAAAATATCGAATATTCATTTTTTTTGTTTCTTACCCACTCCACTAATTACTGTGTTGGAATCTAGCTTAGCTTTTTTTGTTGCAAGATCTTGGGTATTATTATCAGCTGCTGGAGCCATCACTGCTGTTTGACTTAATAATTCGTCACTTCCTCTCTAAAAAAAAGCAAAAACGATTGACGATTGCTTTATAATTGTCAATTAATTAAGTTAAATCAATGCTTATCATAAACTTTTACTAAGCAGGCTCAATGTTTTCCCCTAAAACTCTCAGATATGTACGTTTCTCAAAACAGTATTCAAGATTCAAAAACATGTTTCAAACGCATTTGGTGAAAAATAAGGAGTTACATTTTCTCTTTTCTTACAATAGCTAATATATATATGTACTGCTTATCAAAGTTTGTATTCAATAAAAAAAAGTATTTTTAACATTGGTTCGATGATTTGTTGGATTTTCTCACTTGATTCTCAGTTAATTTCATCTAAAAAAGAGAAAAATGTATTCGCAAATTAAAATCATTTCTTTGACATTTTGGAAGTGCATAGAGCAATCTACTAAAAAAGGATAGAGAAATAGAAAGATGTAAAAAGAAAATACAATTTTTTTATTTTTTTTATATTACCGATTTTAGGAATTGTGCGGAAAGATTTTTCACATAAAGAATTTTATTTGAAGAGATATAGTGGAATGTTAATTAAATTTTTTAAAATTTGCAAACTTTATGAATATTGACGCCTGATATTTATTAATTTATAATAAGCTATTTGAAAAAGTTTTGAGAATTTACTTTAAAGTTCCCTTTAAACAAGTACCCACAGAAGCGCAACAATTAAGGTTTTTCTTTATCTACAAGTATTCTTGCATGCCAAGATGTGTTTTCTTGCTAACTCATTAATTTTTATTTATTAATTGCATACTTTCGTTTCATGAATCTGTGGTGCAAAACGCACAAAATGATCGGAGAAGCTTTCAAAAATGAATTTCTTTGGAACGGTAATGCTTTCAGCCGTAATGCACTTCAATTGCATATCATTATAACTAAAGTTCTGCCTTGGTGATTTAATTATAGCTTTAATGATAAATTAACTGATAGCTTCTTCATACTAGATTCTGGAATGAATCAAAACTTTCTTTAAAGTTCTTCCATAACCAATTTTACAGACCAATTAAAAAGTGCATGATAAATCAATTAGTAAATATTTTTGATCCCTTTACAGTGTTTTAAACACGCTTTGAACAACTTTAAATTTTTAGGGTTAAAACCATCTATAAGCAAAGAAGATGAGTCAAATTAATTTCTGTTGGTGAGCGAGCTTCTTGAAACTAGGAAATTAAAATATAGTAATGGTTCCGTTAAAAAAATTAAAAATTTATTGGACATTTCCTCCTTTTAATACCAAATGATATTTTTCCATTTTAAATAATTTCAATCAATTTCTGATCTTAAAAAGTTTATGGATTTCAATTCGATGTCTTTTTTTCAAGGGCTGAGAACTTCAATTTTTAATGTACGTCAATTTTTGAAGTTCTCAGCCCTTGCTTTTTTTCTGAATATTCTCAAAATCTCCTCTTGCAAATCTGTTTTTTTTCTAACGCCTCAATGATTTTAAAATTTATTAAATGACTTTTTTATTTCAATGATATTTTTAAAGGCCTTGCTAAGAAAGTCAGTAGTTATCTTTTTGAAATCAACCAGTAATCTTCCCTATACATTCAATTTGTGGCATACCGAAATTTAATACTTCAACGATTTCTTCACGTTTGAAATAATTTTCTATTTTAATTTTTTCATTAACATGGAGAGTAAAAAATCAAAGAGGTAGCATTTAAAAGTCTATACTGTAAACATTTTTCAGTTGAGTAAATACGCCTGCACATCATGACTGCCTACTTTCTTGGGAGAACAAATTTTTCGTAAAATTTTTATATTCCAAGTCAGACAGTTGAATAAGAAATTTATTTGTTAAAAATTTGCTCACCATTGTCGTTTTTTTTAAAGATCCTTTCGTTTGAACTAAATGCGAATTTTTGATTATACTAGCGCAACTTTTTCTGAATGACCGATTTATAACTGAGTACTGTTCTTCACTCACTTCTTTCTCGCAATCAACAAATAAGGATTTCGAGTCGATTCTTTTGCTTCCCGTTATCAATAGTTCTTGTTGAAGCTGAGATGCTTCAAATGGTATTTGCGGTGTGTTAGTAGGCAGATAATAAACACAGAAGTTGTTCGTGATGCTTTTTATGCGTGAATTTCTTGCTTTAATATCTTCAATAATAACGTTATTGTAAGTCGCGTTGGACAACGGCTGAGAAAGGATGCTGACAGAGTTGTAATAAATGGGTTGATGTGTTTGGGAAATATGGTTGGAATTAAGAATTTTAGTAGTTGATTTAAAGGGGAAAAAATATACACCTGGGCTTTGTGTAGCGAAAAACGTTTTGACAGATAAATTTTTCTACTTTTCAAATTTTTAAAATCTTCTTTGAAGCAGAACTTTTTAGTCAAGTGCTTATGCTCTGGTGGTATGTGTAAACCAGAAATAAGTATATTTTTATGTTAAAATTTGGTAGATGACCACAACACAACCGCGAGTTCTTTACGATTTTTTTTCAATACACACAACTATCGTTTTATTTGCTGGGATGTCGTAAATATCACGTTTTTCTGGTTTTTATCGTTCAACAGCAAAATTCTTTTTAGTGATGTGCTTTCCTTGACTCACAGAAAAAGAGGAAGAGAGAAAATTTTTTAAAGAGTTCTCTCGTAAAATGAGAATAATTCTTCACATACTCCGATTCCAATTTCCAATGAAGTGCTTGCGTATAAAAGTTAAAGTTTTCTTTTTTCCTCTCAAATTGTTTTGTAATTTTTTTCGCTTCACTAAGAACGTCTTAAGATAATTGCCAGTTGAGCGAGGAGAAGAAATGAGAGAGAATAAAATAACAAGTATCCAGAAAAACCAAAGCGAGAAATATTCTGCAAGAATTAACAGGTTTTTATTCGCAACTCTGTTCTATTCAATTTCATTCAGTTTTGAATGAGCCAAGAAATCTTGTATAATTTTTTTACTTTAATAGTTAAATGTAATTTTTATTATTTTAGATTGTCGATATTTTTTCTTCCGCTGATCACAAGTTTTTCTTTTAAAGTACCAACGTTATTTTTAGTGATATATTGATTGTCAAGACGCTTCTTGATTGTTTTCACTTTGAGTACACCAAAAAATTGCTTTAACAAACACTTTTTAAATTTGTATAAATTCACCTATTTTAGTGATGATCAAATCGAATTATATTCAAATTTTTGTTTAAAATATTTTCCTGGCCATTGACCTTGTACACGTTTTAAAATGTAAACAACCTCTATATTGTTTTTCTTCTTTTTCAAATTCTTCTTTAAGAACAATTTCTCCTTCTTCTCTTTTGGTTGTTAATTTTTGACTTCTTTTCGTTTTCTGTTGCTTTAGCCACTTTTTCAAGCTGGTTTTTTTGCGGTGCTTTTTTATATATCAAGATTTTTGTATTAAAGATTTTTAATTTATTTTCGCTTCGAATTAAAGTTTTACTATTTTTAAATTGACATAATTTTTTATTAGGTTTTAGAATATAAAACTTTTCAGGCTTTTAAACCTTGAAAGCTATCGGTTTGCCTCATATAAAAAACTCTGCTTCGAGAACTTTTAACTAATATTAGAAAACGGTTTTTCTGTCTATGTATTATGCTTTAAAGCTCTCCCGTATGCATGGAACGAAGAGGAAAGGGATATTGGAGGGATAGATATCTGTTGCTTTGCGATGATTTTGCGAATCCTTGTTTTTCTTTTTGCATAAAATTACACAATTTTCTTCTAAAGAACTCGAAAAGGTGAAGTAGTTAGCACAATATATTTTTGGAGAGCACTTTTTTACTTTCAAAGGGTCCGATATCACTAAAATATTTATATCAAGAATTTTTTCTTGTGTGAGATTAAACTACAGCGGCAGACAGAGAATGATATTATTTTGGAGCGGGTTAAAGCGATGAAGGCTGTATAAAGACTGAAGCTGAAAAATTGACTGGTTTCTACTTTTCCCATTCGACGTCGAGAGGTAATAACAATAAAGTGAAAAATTGTATGTAATGTAAAACATGTACAGTGTATATACACAGGAGTGGAGCAACATAGCATGAGGATGATGATACTGAAATGATGATGATGAGAGAGAATGTTCTTTTGCTTTTCTCTCACACTCTCTTTTGCCTGCTTCCAATTTGTTGAATGTGTTTGAGTGCTTTTAGACAATGAATAAAATGTTTGAATGATGTTTCTTTGCCCTGGCGATCTCAGCAAGAATAAGAATTTAAGATCCGGCCGAGGTAGAAAAATAAGAGAGAGCGAGAGAGAGAGAGAGAGAGAGAGAGAGAGATACGAAAGGAGAGAAAATACCATTCGCTTGTTGCTTTTCACACCACCACATTCAATCTTGAATCATTGATATCATCGTCGTCATTGCTTCCATCATCGTTTCTCAAAAGTTTACAGGGCATAAGGGTATGATAGAAAATTTTCCTTCTTTTTTATCCTTGTTGAATCATGCGCAGATTAAGCTCAACAAGGTACATCGCAGTCCTTAATTTTGAGCAAAAAAGTTTCAACATGATGTTTTTTCTATAATTTAAACATCAATTTAGTATATTGCATTACTCTTCTTGAATGAAACAAATAAACTTAAATTTTTCAGTTACATAAATATGTGAAGCTAACAGTCAATATGATTATTTGTTCGAAAACGAGGTGAAATAGGAAAACTCAATACATCAAACATGATATTTATTAATTCATTATTGCGATGATTACAAGAAGCAACAATGTTTCAGTCATGAAAAAAAATCCATCCTGAAGCCGATTTATGGTTGTGTGCGAAAGAGACGGAAAAAGTGGGACAAAGGGGAGGGAAAGCATTGAGCCCACCGCCGAACACCGAACCGAAGCGCAACTAGTGTGATAAACAGGTGAACTTGAGAACGAGACGATGGTATTTTTATTCATTTTAATTTTACGAACTGTTTCGTAAACACGATACTGATTTTCATGAAATGTGTACACGAAAAAAAAACCCGAAGTTGATATCCTTTTGCCTCGTGCTTTTTCGTGATAAAATAAACGAAAATCCAGACAGAAGAGCAAAGGTAATAATAATGAAAGTCATTATGGAAAAAAGAAAATTTAAAAACAAAATTCCCATTTAACACTGAGTTATGAAAACCGACAACATTTTCATAACCAAAACGTCAATTTGAATTGTAAGTCCTGAAGTAGGTTTTAATACATGAACTATAAACGAGTACATTCAATGCGGTCAAGATTAATAGAAACTTGCTCAGTTCATTTCTTTTAAAAGTACGCATCTTTCTTTCTTGACTTGTCAGCTTTGAAGTGGGTTTAATGAAAATTTATTTTTCTATTTTTATTTGGTGCAAATGAAACAAACATTGCTATTCGCAAATTTGCTCAATGTTTAAGGATTTTTTCTTCTCGCCGTTTTTTAATTTTAAATTCATCAATTTTGCTATATTTCTTCCTGGAATTTTCAAAGGATTCATTACATTTTAAACTTTAAATTTACAAAAGTATTAAACTAGGTATTCAGTGATTTAATTACAGTTTAAAGAAACATCTTTGTATATACACGAAAAGACAATCATACTGAAAATTTGACAGTTTAGCATAATTAAGAAAAATATAGATGGAAAAGAATGAGCGCAAGCTTAGGAAAACTATGTGAGCTAGAAAAGATATGAAGAGGAATGTAACAACTTTTTAGCTTACCTTTATTCCAATGTGTACGGGAGGAAAATCTGCATGCAACGTTGGATTTAAAAGTGGTAATGGTAGTGGCAATAGATTACCTACTTGCATCATTGCAACCACCTGAAAAAAATAATTGTTAAATACATCAAAAAAATAAGTGTATAAATCTTTAATGTCAAGAAATTTTTCTCTGGAAATCTGTTAACCACATAACATTGATAAAAAATAATTTTAATTTAAATAAACCTTTCCAATCATCAAATAATAAAGTCAAGGGAAGTTTATGTTTGGTGGACAGGTGTAACTTAAAATGTATTTTGTAAGTAATTTACGGTAGCTTTATTTTCTTCGCATATATCGGTTTGAAAAATATTTCACCCTCACATGTACATGGATTACTTATATAGTATCCTATCAATAATCAGAAAACAAACGAGCCATTTGATCTGTAAATCAAGATTTTGGCAGAGAGCCATAGTTTCAAAATACCTTACTTTGAGTTTGGCTATCATTATAACCAGCAAAAGTTGTAAAATAATTATTTTGTTAATTAATGTCTAACGAGTTGAAAAAATGTACTCTCGAGTCCACAAGGAGGATATTGGATGTATAAAAAAATTAAAAATAACGCAAAGACTTCACACATGTGTAAATGTATGTATAATTGATTGAAGTGGAAATAAATTTTACTCAAAACAGTTTACTCATCATCCACAAAAATAATCTTTGACAAAACTAATAGATACATATTCATGCATCGTGGTGGCATGGCATGAGCTCCTATGACAGATTAGATTTTCTCACCTCGAATTTTATTTAGAAATGAAAAGTAAAACAGGTGGAAATGTGAAAGGAGGATATTTATAAATGTATAAAAGTCTAGTATATGTCAACAAATTAATTCATTGCGACTGTGTGCTGATTGAATGATTATTCTTTTAACCTCACAAAATTTAACATACGTTTCTTTTTGCTCTTCGAGAGATTTTTTCATGGCAATATATTGTAATGAAAAATAAAAATGTTTGATGGGTTTTCTGAAGAGTAATTCAACACGCACATATTTTAAAGAAATTTATAAAGCCTCAAACATTTTTGGATGTGTACTCTGGACAAGGTTCAATGCCTCACAACTCGTTTGCCTTGTAGCTCTTCTCTCTTGTTCTCTCTCTTTCTTACATTTTATGAGGCAAGCAACACTGGCGGATTCTAGGAAATTCTTTTTTTTCTTTCACATTTGTATTTCAGAAAATCAATGATCGCGCATATGAAACGTGTATTGAAATGCTTTAGTTTATGTATTGTGCATTACAGTTTGAATATAAGTTTGTTTATAAAAAGTACGCATTTGAGCGGATATCACGAGCATGATGTTTTAATGAGTTGAGAATCATTTGATGGATTTAAATAAAACATCCTTTGCAGTTGATGTGTGTGCGTGTGGAATGGTAAAATTTATTGGTGTGTTTTCAATAGACTTTTTCTCACACATTTGATCGGTTGAGTCTCATGTTCTCTCATTTTTTGTTCGTGAAGCATCAATTGTTTTAAATTGACTGCCGGTTTAAATTTGCTGCGCGTTTTAACTGTATTAAATTTAATTGAAACTACTTGTATTTCTATATGATCTCTACCTATACACGTGAAATGTTTCGATTTGTGGAAGTAAGTATGTGGTTGAAGTCAAAATGAGCTAATAAAAAAATCCTCTTCATTTTATTAAAACTCTTTTAATTCTTAAACGATTTGAAGAAGTACAAATATTTTTCTGGAAAATTAATTGCGTTTAAAAAGCAGAAAAAACATGCCTCGTTCAATATTTTTATTTTAAATTTATTGCCATTTCAAAATTTTTATTGAGAGGTGTTCAAAGACTGCTTAACAAATATTTTTGATGAGATCATCCAAAATAAGTACAATTCTGCTTGTGTACGATATTATACTCATATATATTTTCCTGTCTTCAGAATCGTTTGTGTTCATTGAACAGCGTCATCGTATATGTAAACGCAAATAATCGACAATCACACCTTGAACCGATATCGGGCGTTATGATAAATGATTTTATATAGGAATAAATAATATGGAAGACAATAAAAACACATCATATTAAAAAAATGCTTGAAATATACATAGGTGATGTTTTCAATGGAATAATTAATTAAAAAATAAATCTCTAGATTTAGATGGAATATCCAAGGAAGAATATCTTACAGATGCTTAATTTTTTGAGAATGATGTCATTGAAACGATGTGTCATATTGGATTCATTGAAAAATATTGAGATTTATAAAGATGATTTTTTTCAAATATTTGAAGGTCTTCAACTTGATTACACTAAATGATATTTTAGGCTGAGTGTATAATTTAGCTAACTTAATAAAATATAACTGAAGAGAACCTTTTCTTTATACACTTTTAACACAATGAATGTTTACAACAAAATCATTGCATAGAATAACAAAATTCAAATTATTTTATGTATTAAACATTTATGACCAAAAAGTTGAGAAAATACATTCCCATTGAATGTTTTAATTATAAAACTTTGAAAATATTGTTGGTACTTCATATATTTTATCTATAGGATTATGTTTTAATGAAGTGTTCAAGTGATACTTAAATTGAAAAATGAGCTAGCAGTGTTTATCTATTGATGGCTATAATCATAAATACTTTACTGCTAAAGTGGAGAAAAGTAAGAAAAAAGAAAAATGGAAAAGCTTATTCATTCAAAATCTAATGCTTCGTGACATTTTAAAAATTTTTTGTTTAAATTAGAGCTCTTTTAATAATCGAAAGTGACAATTTTTTCATGATATGTTTTATGATATATTTTACATACTGACATTCTCGCTTCAATTTGTGATGTTGATATGGACTAACGATTTTTTGACAACTTTGCGTTGAAAATAGTTTATTTAGTATCATTTACTTATATGTTACAAACTGTACATCTTTTTTCTGACATATATATATTTATATTTTAAAGGAGAGGAGTCCTAAAGAAATTTGCCACCTGTTCAGAACTCTATAAAATGTATGAGGTGGCAACCCCAGAGAAAAATATATTATCCACAATATATACGGTCAATCACTTATCATCACAGTAATTTAAAATAAATTTTACATGTTAACTTTTGATGAACTGCTCATAAACTTTTTCAACACTTTGCTCTTCCAATAATTTCACAATCGCTAAGATCAACCACTAAATTTAATTCCTTCGTTGATGTGTTTTTAAGATTTATGTGACGGAAATTTTGATTAATAGAAAATTAAGATGAAGCAAATTTTTCTTGACAAAATAAGATGAGATTTCTTTCGAAGAACTAAAAACGAATACTGACTCCGCGACAGCACATTTTTCAACTAAATTTTCGTGTATAGTATTTCAATATTTCAAACTAAAACACAATAACTTTTTTCTCTTCTCTCTACATTTAACCGCGATCACTGCTGGTGTGCGAGCGACTCAATTCATGTGTAATATTGGATTGGATATATTTTTAACACATATGAACATAACAATAAAAAGAAACAGACATTCATATACAAAAATTTACGCACGCTGCATGGTGAACGCGGTAGCGGCATTAGTGTGCAAGAGTGTGTTTCAGGTTAAAATATGTGTTTGAAGAAAAAAATAAACACTTTTCGGCAATCTGCTTAATACTTGTATCATTAGGGAGTCAATCGGGATATTATTTGTACAAAATCAAAGAGCCAAGAGGAAACGTTAATCGATTATGATTCTACAATAACCATTACGAAGTTTTACTAAATACAAATTTGTGTGATCTCATGAATTGAATTAACTCACATACACAATCGCAAGTGATGATTGGCCATCAAAACGTGCGGGAATCGAGCAATTTTGTACATCCAAAAAGATTCTTGACTGTGTAAATTTTACTGTGTGTTTAGGTCGACTTTTTTTCATTTTGTTGTATTTGAGTGCATTTTCTTTTATCGTTAAAATAGTTTTATCTTATGGCCGTTTTTCACATTGCAAAACATTATACCTTGTGAAAATTTTAAAGTTAAATTTCTTTAATTTTACTTAATTTGATTTAAAGTATTTGCTGAAATTTACAAACCATTTAGATCATTAGAATTCTTAATTAAAAGTCAGAGCACTCTAATAGTGATAAATCATGTGTTAATTTTATCTGTATGTTTGGCTTGTGAGAAAAAGTATACAGGAAAAATCTGATACACTCATGCGTATGACATCACTGAATAAATAAAAGAGAATACAGCTTTAGAGAAAAACAACCGTGTCTTAATGTGGCGAGGAATTGTCTCATTAAGTGGCAATTTTGAATATCAATGCTCATTCTGAATAAAAATGACAATTGGATCATTTCTTCTTTATTACTTTTCAATCAAAATATAATTATTGTATCATGTAACTTAAACAGTTGCAATTAAGATTTAATTTTAATTTACTCGTTGTAAGATGTGTCATGGTTGACATATAATGCAACAACAGAAAAATGAATTTATTTTATTTCTAAAAATATACAAAACATTACCTGTCATATTATTTTGCTCAGTTTCATATTTAATTTTCTACCTTCATAAAATCTTATTTCCCGATAGAAATTTGATTTTAATGTTTTTAACGAGACTACGAAACTCACTTGCAGGAAAGAAGAACACTTTGCGCTTTGAAAATCATATACATTCGTGAAACCCTTTACGTGGGTGTTGCTATTCATTCACATTGAATCAGTATTTTGCGTAATTAAATAAATAGAAATAATCAATTATTTTAAAAAATTATTTAAAAATGTTTCAAAACCCACACGTGGGTGTTGTAGCCTAACCCAACATATCAGATCAGTGTTTGAAAATCAACTGCATAAAAAATCAATCCGGACATTTTGGTTAATCCAAACAGTTATAGCTTTAAAAATAAGTTTAGCAGGCAACATTTTTAGAATTTGACCTTACTACTTATATTTGACTCTAGGCTTTATGAACCTAAGTCTTAAGTACCTCGAACTTACTCCATCTTACTCGGCATCAAGAGACGAGTTCAACTAGATACATGAAGTCATAGTTCTGTAAAATAGACATTTTTGCTGTCCGTGGCACTACTGGTCGACCATAACGGACATTACTAAAAAAAATAAATGCCAATCGATTCCTGGTCCAATCAAGAGTTCAACAATACCCATGAAGCCTTACGAAAAAATTTGCTATCTCAGGGACCAAGTTCTGCAAGGTGCAGACGGACAGATGGACGGAAAGATGAGCATACACAGTGTTACCACACCTTGTGTGGGCTACACTAAAAATTCAACATGTATATGACTCATAAAATATCTTTGTTTTTCAATTATGATTGTCAGTGGCCGAATAAAAAATGAAAAGTCAGTACTCTAGGATCTAGAGCAATGGTTCATCTGGCAAAAGCCCTTTGTCACAGAGTCAGGAAAATGAAATCTCTAACAGATGGAAAATTGAGCATTTACGCGCGAGTGTGTTGCACTAAAAATGAATTGCAACAAAATGTTTAACGACGCAAAGAAGGGTTTTCTTACTGTTTTGCAATTTTTCATTTAACTTTAAATAGCCATCTAACAGTGGGTTAGGAATACTTTCATAATTTGATAATAAATTTTTTAAATTTATTGAATTGACTCATAGGTTGATTTTAATGACAAAATGATAAATATTAAAACATTTTTCCGTTCCTGAAGTGAACTGTCCCATTCATGTCATGGCTCAGACAACTAAATGGTGCTTAATAAGAATCTCGTTGACACTGAGAATGACGGTAAAATCAAATTAGCCGAATCGGTTTTATTATTTATAGTATTTTTTTACGAAAAAATTATGTGTGTACGGTGAGTACTGACGTTTTTGCAGTCTTCTATGAGTATGTATTAAGAAGATTCGTTTCTCATTTCCCTTTTTAATGCTTGAAATAAAATTTCAGTTGGGCCGAGTAAAAAACAGAATATTGCTAAAATTTACTTTTTTGCAGCTAGAGTTATAGGGCACTAAGAATTTTTCGAGTCGTGACCATAGGACAGCCATAATGTCCATTTTTTATATAGATGCAGATTACGATGAAATAGGTGGGAGATACTTAGGATTAAGGTTCTTAAAACCTGAGTCAAAAATAAGTCGTAAAGTCATCAAAATTTTGTTTACTAAACTTATTTTTAAAGCTATAACTGTTTGGATTAACCAAAATGTCCGGATTGACTTAAACTGATTTATTTATACACTTCATTTTCAAATCAAAAATCAGTTCTGAAACGATGGGTTACGCGGCAACACCCACTAGTGGGTTTTGAAACATTTTTTTAGACTTTTGGAACCATTTTTAAAAATAGCTGTTATAACATGTTATAGTAAAATTTAACTAAATTTTAATTTAAATTATTAATTGTCTACATTATCTTTTGTTTGGCGTTAAACGTTCAAATTTATCCGTGTTTCAGTTTTGAAACAAATTTAATTTTTCAAACGATAATTTTTCTTATAAAACGTAGTGGAGTGAACTATGTGAAATCATTGTAAAGTGAAGTTATTGTTTGGAGTTTTTTGTAACGGACAGAAGAATGAAGTTACTTTTTAACTAAATTTCTTTCAACCACCTGTTTCAACCACAAAGAACTAAACTGGCTATTCTGACTAATACATATAAATATGAAAATAATTGGAGGATAAATTATGATTGTCTTCTAAATTATGATTGAAAAATTTGATATAAGATACTTTCGAGCAACCAAATTTTAAAAGTGGACTTTTTTGTTTATTCATAATTCTTCCACACGTAAACAAAATAAAAAGATGCGGACTTGTGAAGAACACTAGTTCAAAAAACGCTCGACACTCAAGGACAAATTAAAAAGATTAATTTGACTAAGATCACGTTTAAGAAGACAACATTGCAAAACGCACATTTTTTCATTATCATAAAGGTAAAAAAATAATTTTTTCCTAATCAAATTTGCCATTCAAAAAAAGTTGTTCAAATTAAGAATAATGCTGACTCAAAAATGACATTAAAAATTAATCATTGTTTTTTCACAGTTTTGGTGCTGTTCATATTGTCTCTTTAAGGGGTAAAGATGAGAAGCGATATAACAAAGGGAAGGAATGGAAAAGTGTATATATGACGAGGGAAAGTTTATTGGAAAACTGGAAATTTTACCCGTAAAATGTTGTAGTATAAGTGTGCATAGTTTTTTTTCATATGAAACTTTATTGCTGTGTAATTAACATATAAAAAATATATGTTCACATTACAAAATATATATATATATTCCTCTTGGTTTTAGAAAATTTTCACGCAAAAAATAACAAGAAGAAAACTTTTATTTGTTCAATAATGATGAAAATTTCTCTCACCCAAACATGATTATGTCTCTCTGGTTGGATTTCGCTTGTTGCTCTTCGTTCTCTTTATGTGAAAATTTATTGTTGCTTTTTAAGTGAGGTTCTTATGCTCACATAAACTTTTAGATGGCACTTCAAAACTGTTAATTTACTTATAAGCACCGAGAAAATTAATTACTTCTAACAAATTTAGCATATATTTTTGAATATTGCACAATTATTCAAGAAAGCGAAGTTTTTTCATTTACAGACAAAATCAATAAAATGTTTTCTACCTTCCTATGTTTCCTCAGTTTTTTGTCTTATCGTATCAATTTTTATTTTTTCTTTGCAAACAATTTTTCACTCGCTCTCACTTGTCTTGCTCGATATGGAAACTTGTCAATTTTAGCTATAAGAGGAAAATATATTTCCAGTAGCTTGTTGCTTTTAGTATGATGCTCTAAAATCTTTGTGTGGTTCTAACAAGTGGTTCACAATCAATATGGCGTAGTTTTGAGCTTTAACCAACTTTTTTTCACACAAAATTCGAAGTTTTTTAAAATGTTCTAAAGCCACGTAGCATTAGATGAATAGTTAAAATGTTCTTAAAGAATATGGAATATGTTTACATCATTCACAAGAGAAACTTTGATGTCTTGCTGTTACAGATATATGTTTCTTCAATGTTTAATTGTTCACTTTGTCACTTTAAATTTAGTATTTAACTTTGTTTAAATTTTTTAGAAGTTAAGAGGGCGAAAAACTGACGATGACTCTGCACGATGTAAAGAAATTTTTAGTAACACTGAATAATACAACAAAATTTTTTCTCTTTATATTTTCCTTTAGCATCCAGTACCCAAAAGCAAGTACGCAAACTCAGCGAGAACGTGAAATTGGTAGAATTTATCTGTGTGGATGTGAACGAATATTTTTGAGCTTATATTGTTGCCGTGTATTGTATTTACAGATAAAAATTGTTGCTTCTCATAGCTTATGAAAACATTTTTCTTTTCAAGCGCTAAAATTACCCTAAATTTCAAAAAAAAAATCCATTTAAATTCCCGTGTAATTTATTATTTGATTTCAACACAAAATTCAAAATCTTGCTCTTATCCGCATCAAAATACTTTTAAATAAATATTTTTTTTTATTCAGAGCTTCGCGGTATTAATGGATATCTTCTATAGAGTATTAAAACTGAGAACTCTTTTTGTAAAAACCAAGACACGCGCACATTCGGATATGCTGTTGAATATTTTATAATTGTGTTGGGTATGAAACATTGCACAATGCACAGGTAAGACGTCGGCAAAGCAAAGCACATACATATAATGATTTATATATTGATGTGTTTTCCTGAGACTCTCTTTATTATTTAATAAATAATTTACACTCTTTTTTCTACAAAATCCATGCAAAATAGTTTCACGATGTTGACAAGAAAAGTATAATAAAAATTTGATATATATTCCTTGACATGGACGTTATTTTGATTATTTTAAAATGATAAATATTTGACAACTAGAAAGTTTGTAGGTGGCACGCCGGCCGTTGTCTGTTTCGATAAAAATTTCTCCTTAAAATTCTTTCACAAAAAAGTGGAGTTTTATATGATTGATTTGCTGGTTTTGATTTAAAAGAAAAATTACATCATGTAGTCATTAGAATTTTCACCGTTTTTAATTCCAATCTGAGTTATAAATTTTAGGGAATATGAATTTTATGCAAATTTGCTTTATCCTTGTGTGAATTATATCCTTTAAATTATGAAAATGAAACATAATAATTATGCTCAATGATGAACAGCATTCTGTTTTTGAACAACTTATCTCCGTTTTTTTGTGTCCATTAGTACATGTACGCACTTTTTCATCAAAATAAATAGGGAGAAAATACGTAAAGGGATTCAATTTAATAAAAATAATTGGTTTTCGCTTTTGTTTTATGAGAAAACATTTATTTTTATTTTACCTTTAATTTCTGAAAGCAAATACATGAGCTGAAAAGTCCGTGATTAAAATTTAAATATTTATTATGTTCATATTGCTGCTGAAGAAATTTCCAGATAAATTTCCTTTCGAAAACTTTTAAACGTGCTTTGTTAAAGTATTGAAAATGAGTGTTTATTTTGTTTCATGCTCTATCTGTAAGTTAAACCTACCTTTTTTAATTGATTCTAAACTTTTAAATTTCCTTGTCATGTTATACTTTTATATTTTTGCAAATGAAAAACATATTCATAATGTTCTGCTGGATCCTTTTGGCTAAAGTATGAATATAATATACCTTCCAAATGTAACATATTTTTTTTATCAAAACCCTCATGCTGATGTTGCGGCGCAAAAATTAATTTTACATGTTATTAAATATTTTGTTCACTTAGGTTGATGCATGTTGAGTCATGGCCAATACATTATTTTAAGTAAAGAAGGTCAGTAAAGAAGTTCCTTACAAGGAGTCTATTTCCGCTAATGGACGGAAAGTGGCACATTTAAGGTTCCAACCCTGGTGAGTTGCACTTAAAAATGGTTGAGTCGAAACGACATGAATAGCCTGAAGAACTTTCAGAACAAAAACATCACTCCGCCAAAGCATTCAAAAAAGAAATGAGAATATCATAAATGAGTTTTTCAACAACAGAAGTCGACAAAATTGTAATTTTCCTTTTTTATACGGAATAAATGCCGCAAGGTTCGACCTTGGTTTTGTTTAATTTAATTTCAACAAAAATAAATAAAACACCAAAAATATTTCAAATTTAATTTTGAATATCCTATATATTTTGACTATATAAGACTAAAAGTTTTGCAAGTACATACAATATATCGAGAGCTCAAAAAAAATTGTATAGAAAAAACTCTAACAGTAAGGAGTAAAAACTAATCGTTTATTTAACTAAACAGAAACTCAGCTATTATCGTATGTAAAAAGGTATGGATGATCTCTTGTAGGACACAAAAATTTTTTTAACGGACTTTGCCAGTTTCGTGATTTTTTATCAGCAGTTTGCAGGAGATTATTCCACAAAGAAACTCCTGCATATGCGTTTCCCTTTTGACTCAAATGAAAGCAGTCAAAAGATAAAAGCGAAAGATCTCTTTTCCCATTTATGGAAAGCTAAAATATAATTATAATTGAAGGATTTTTGAACTTTTAATTATATAATAGTATATGCACTCACCGATACGTTAGTGGTAAATGGTTGATAAACAACAGCAAATTCTTTTAAGCTTCTAAATTCTTTAAGCTTTGCTACCTCTTCTTCGACAGCTACAAATTTTTCCTGAATCTTTTTCCATCTGAAAATATGATAATAGTTTTAAAAATTACTTTTTTTATTAAGCTTTGTTTAACCTTTCTCTCAAATCTCTAGTAACATTTGATATTGTTCCAACCCAACAGGCACACTCTCCTAAAGAAAGTAAAAAATTCCTTTATTATATTTGATTTACAACTGAGTAATTAATTTAGATTTTTTCCTTTTTGCGTATGAAGAAATTGAAGAAGATTTCAATTTTAGATCAGGTATCGAAACTTAAGCCAACTTTTTGAGCTCTAGGAGTGCAAAACAAACCTCTATGAATAAATCTGCAAATTTCTGGTTTTTTTGGCAACAACATCACCGTCTCGACACTTGGAACGCTAACTATATTAACAAATGTTCTCGGTAAATTATTTTTCAGGTATCGCAATGTTTTCGTTAAAGATATTCTATGATTTTCAGGAAGCATTTCAGGATTTTTCATTAGACATATAAAGCTGCAGATGTCATTTCCTGCAATATCAAATCTTTAATAATTTACTCAAAATTTCAACATCAAACATTAAAATTTACCTCCAATTGTTATTGTTATCATTTTCCAATCTCGTTTGAAATTAATTCGTTTGTCGTTTTGTATCCTTTTTACTAGCACTTTGGCCTTAATGCAACAAGTTATTGAAAAATAAAAAACTTATAATGAATTAAAGAAAAATATTCCTACCATAAAAGGGAGATCGGATGAGACTGCACCTATCTCAGCAACATTTAACTGTGATGCTTTGTGAAACGGAAATGAATCGTCAAGAGAATAGCCGACAAGCTTAATTGAAGAATAGGTTTTTACTTGAAATTTACAAATAGTGGAAAATAACTTACAGAAGGATTGAATTCTTTCAAAATGTTAGGAAGAGTTGTAGCATTGCGCCAGCTCCACTGTCCTCCGATGCTCCACGCCAACCCTCGATTTTCCATTGAAAGTTCCCTTATTTTTTCGGCCATCGCACCCGTGCTGTTGTTCAATTTTAGAAATAAGTATTTCATATTCACACACTAGATGCTAGGTAAATCTCCAGCAATACTTCACCTGCATGTCAACGAATCACCCATGGCTCCAATCACAGAAATATCTTTTTGGAATACATTAAAATTACGGTCATTACAGAAATTTTAAAAATTGTGCTCCTATTATATTACAATTATAAATATTTCAAATGTTGAAAATTTTTTTAACGCCGGTGTTAACCTTGATAAAATTCGCGTTTATTTATGCACATTTGTTGCTTTATTTAAGATGTGAAACAAAACAATTTGCTCGTTATTTTTTCAAATATTTTGTCACTCCATTACTGTTGTCTTAAAATTATCTCGAGGAACACACTATCATGAAACGTCTGACTTGGTTTTATAAGTTAAAAGTTAAAACTAATAACTGGTATAGTTTAATTAATTTAGCCTTTATTATTTATTTTCTTCTGGCTGTTTTTGCAGTAAATCTTTTAATTAAAAACTGGCTCAGAAGAAGTAGCACTTCAATGTGAACTGAAAAAATTAAGTTTAACGCAGTAAAGAAAAAGATTTTTTCAAACAAGGTTATTGACTGAAAGGTCGGACTAAGATAATTTCCTACCAGTCGTTCTTTGCTCAATATTACAATTACTTTTTACGCATAAATGATTTTACGAAGGTCATAACGCATAGTCTTAATTTTAATATTATCAAAATTCAAAGAAAAACAGCATATTTTAAAAAGGTTAATTTAAAATAAAACATTTGCCATGTTTTTTCTCTTAATGCAACAGGTTTTTTCTATGAACATAAGTAGAAATGTCCAAGTTATGTGTGTGACTTTAAACTTTTTGCACAATTCATTGCACTCATTTTTATATGATATAAAATACTTAAATTGTAAAATTTGGAAAAATTGTTGAGGGAATATTGTAGTTGTTGTGATATGTTTAAGTCTTTACTACTTATTATTGATATATCATTTATTGCTCCAATTCACATTGATGTTATTTCATGTGTTTTAGTCTTCAATTCAATTTTAAAATTTATTGTTACGATTATGTCTTTACCTCCAGGTTTTAAACGATGTACACTTTCAGGATATTCTTCACTGATTCCAACTTTTTTGTTGCAAGGGAACGGTACATCGTTTGAAAATTTTTCTTGTAGAAAAACTCCTTTCGTTTTTTTACTTGTTTTTCCGATTGAGTTGAAAATAAATCCACGAAGTTGGTGAAATAAAAATCGATATCGAGGATCGTCAAGACGTGTTGTAAGCTCGAAAAGTTCTTCTTCAGCGTTATATATTCTCACACAAAACAAGGCAACAACACAAAATTGAAATAAAAGTTTTAGTTGCATTTTATGGCACAGCAGATATTTATAATTTATTGCAAAATCATTATTTTTCTCTCAATTGTTAGAAATATTCTTAAAACATAACAAAACCACTTTTTTTGTAATTTTTTTTTCTTAGATGCACAACTAACTGCCAAGACTACCTCAACGTATATGTCGATTAACTTTGTTCACATTTTTTCTTATTCGCTTCGCATAGACACTTATTTTTGCTCTGTCTGTCTCTCTAATGTTTTAAAGCGTTGCTGATTTTTTTCTCATGTGATATTGAGTTTGGATACAAGTGTAAAAAAATATATCTTCTCATTGCTAATAATGTAACAAATATTGTTGCTACAGCATGAAAAGCACTCGAAGAGTAGGTATATAATTGAAAATTGAATGTTTGCATGAAAGATTATGTGAGCAAACGCAGAAAATTTTTATGAAGAGTAAATGCGGTTAAACGAGATGCATTTTAAGAAAAAAAAAATTATGAATTTTAATTTAATTCACTTCAGATTGCTAAACTTTTTAAGCAAGGAATGCGCAACATGTATGAAATTGCTGCAATTTTTCCTAACTCAATCTTAAATTACTCAAAATCTTTAGATTTTTTAATTCAATATCCATAAGTATTTTGAAAATTCCTAAAATTGTCAATTAAGAGTTTTATTCAAAATCTTTCCGAATCTTTCTTTTTACAACCAAATAAAATTACCGGCTTTTTTCATAAAATCCTAAAACTCATTTGCTTTATATCCTTGGTTGCAACTGTCAATTTTTCAAATATATTTGGCATTTATTGATTTTCTCATGTACATTTCGATTGCAAATTTGAAATAGCATGGTAAAGCTTTGAACGAGGAAGATAAGTGATGCATGGTTTATTCACTATAGAAGGTTCCACGAAGGTTAAAAAAATTAAATATAAATTGATGGACAGTAAAAAATATTTGCCAACGGCTCAATTCTTATTCTTTAGTTACGCACAAACACTGAATAAAAATCGCATTTAGCTTTAAGTTAAAGTAAATTACTTCCTTTTTAATTAACCTTTTAGTTTTCAAGAAAGTTTAATTAGTTCAAAAAACTTTATTCGAAATTTCATATGGTAAATACAGTTTTTTTTTTTTTAAAATTTAAAAAAAAAAAAAAAAAAAAAAAAAAAAAAAAAAAAAAAAAATCCCCCCCCCATAAAAAACGAGATTTTAATCTTTGAAAGTCCACATTCAAAATTAATTATCCTCGTCACAAGGACCACGTGTAGTTAACTAAATTCTCAATCCTTCAGTTCTCGATATTTCAAAGTGATTTCAAAGTTTTAAGATAATTCACAAAAATATATTATTAAAGCAATATTGAAAATTTCAAAGTTAACTTTCCATATAAATTATTTTTCCTCGGGGTCTTTGCGACCACTAAACTTCCTAGTTATTTAAATAATTCAAATAATTAGGAAATTAAGGACGGAAGCTGCGCTGGTTTGCGTCTGTCCAAGTTGAAAGACTTGCGAAGTGACCCAATCCTTATTATCATTATCATTATCAATAATTCAAATAATTAGGAAATTTTTTAAAGGTATAAAGTTCGATAAATTCTTTTTCAGCCGATTATTTTTCTGCTTCAAAGAATGTGCCTTATAATTCCCAAATAATTCCCTCTTTCTATCAAATCAATCAAGTATATAAAAAATTAAAATTCTGTTTGTTCTTTAAGATAATCTAACAAAAAGCTTTTTCATGTCACAAAAAAGTGTTTCAGATAACAGAATGTTTTAAGTAAAGTTTAAAATATTTATAAAAGTAAATTCACAAAACGAAAGTCGTTTTATTTTTGCAGGAGTATTATAATTTCTGTGACCTAAAGAGAATAAAGTTTAATATGTTCAAGTAAATAAATTACAAAGTATTGAGATTTTTTTTTAAATTGTTAAAATTTCTGTAAAGTTTTTAAGAAATAATTAAGACAATTTTATACACAAATTCCAGTAAATTTAGATCTTTCATTCCAAACTCTCTATTTGCAAACAATGGCCATAACTGAAACTCGGAACTTTAATAACATTAAAAAATATATGTAGCTCTCATTATTAATTAGTTGTATAAAAAAAGTTTTATTTTTTTTAATACAACTCAAAGAAAAGTACGCGGGAAATTTTTTAAAGGGGAGGAAAACTTTTTTAATGTGTTATATTTCATTTTTCAGAAAATTTTTTTTAAAAAATTCCTCAATAAAAAGTCCAAAAACAAATAAAATTATTCAAGATCTATGGGTGTTATCGTGCAACCCAATTGATGGTTGATTAGCGTGTCAAATGTCAAATAAGTGTATTAAATCATTTTATATCCATGCGGTTTTGTACGGGCTTGTTTATAAAAGTCTTGGAGGTTGCTAAAAAGCAAATTTATAATTCCAAACTGACAGATTTTTTGGATTATACATTTAACATTTTTTATCAATTTTAGAATTTTCCTATATTTATGTTTTTATATATAAATTATATATACCTATTTGTATATTTATTTGAAGTCAAATTATTTAATTACTTTGTTGTGTTTGAATCAATGCACAGCGAACAAAAAAGTGAAACGTTCATATTTTAAAGCAATTGTCTAATTCGAATTTGGAATTTTTCATCCTTGAGCCAACAGGCATTAAAATTATGTGAGCCGTGACTTGTGAAACAGTTCATAAAATGTTAAATGTTTATGCTCAATGTTTTCATATTTCTTTATATTGCATATATCAGGATATTTTTGAATACAAATGAATTTGAATATGCGTACTGTCGTCCTTTTCTTTCTTGTGTGTATTCAAAAAGCGAATTTAGCTCACCTGTAAAAGTTTCATTTTACCAGTTGCTCTTGCCAAATGTAATTCGGCATCGATTATCATCATCGTCAGTCGTCAGTGCTTCAACCTGTTGTTTTCCCTCACTAACACTCTGCCAGTTTCATTCTCTACCCCATCATTACCGTCATCATCATCATCATCATCAGCAAAACTTATTCCCCAGCACTCGGCAAATATTTCCCCTTTTTAAATTTTTCAGGACTTGATTCGCGCAAAACCTGAACCCCAGTAAAAACAAATAAAATTTATAATTGCAGACATAACTGTTTTTCAAAAAATTTTAATCAACTTTCTTTTATAATAACCCTAATATAAATTTATTTAAAAACTCTCTAAGACCTTTATTGCGCTCGCATTAAATAAATTCTGGACTCATGAGAAATTTTTCTCAATGAGATTTATTTACTTTTGCTTCAACGAAGTTATAAGGTGCTAAAATTCTATTAGCTTCTTCAATTGTATAAAAATTTCGACATTCGCTTGCTTCTCCAGAAAAATTTATTATCATTGATCTCGATCAGTCGCGTTTCGTTGTTATTCTTGAAGATTCCAAAAATATGTGTAATAATGATTTTATCTCAAATTTCATCGAGCCTTTTAGTAAATGGCAGTTAAGATCAGCATTTTTAATATTTTTGTTAAAAATTCCTTCTTCATGGTAAGGAAATTAAGATTTAAAAACTTCAATTGAAATTTTGAAAATAATATCTGATTTATAAGACTAATTATAACTAAACTCGAATGTAAGTTACTAAGTTATGAAAAGACTATTTTGCTTCTTTGCACAAATTTTTGTATTTAATTATAAATTTATAATATTTAAGTTAAGATTGTTCTGTAGTGTTGTGAAATCAAAAACTTAAATTAAGCCTTTAAATTATGAAAAATTGATTTGAGAAATACTCATATGCTATTTAAACTAATTTAGAGTTTGAATTAATTATAATTCCTGATATTTCTTGTCAGAGATATCTTGTTAAAAACTTAAAAATGATATGAACATTATCTTTAGAAAAAGGTGGTAAAAATTTAGATTGTATATCACCGGCCGATTAATCTGCAAGTCCGGTGATTAAACACCGAAAATTTAGTTGAAACTTCTGATCTTTAACAAAAATCTTCTAATTTTTTTCCCAGGTTTATGGCTTGTGTGAGTAATTTTTAGAATTGAAGAGTATATTGATACCATAAGATATGCATTTATTTTTTAAAAAGCTGATTTTTACCGCAAAGACACCACTTCGAGGTGAATATTTTTGTCGAGGAAACCTAAATTGTACCCCAAGCGACGTAAACTTATGGATTGAAGCAGCGCATTTGTACAAATATGATAGCATAGAACAAGAAGATTCATACGATTTCTGTTACATTTTCGACAATGCTGAAAGCAGGTATAGAAACGAGACAACTGATACTGGAAATGAATTGCAACGATGTTATGATTTTGAACAAATAGTCTTTTATAATTCTCTAATCCATCAATATGAATTATACTGTTCGAAGGATGTACTGGTTCCTGTAACGCAATCTTTCCATCTTCTCGGTGTTTTAATTGGAGGTTTAGTTGCAAATCAAATGCTCAAAATGTATGCATATTTAAAACTTTCGAAATTTTTAGTTAAAGGCTCGAGACATGTAAAAAGATGCTCTTTTGATGCTCTCAGACCCAATAGGCAACTAATTGTTTATTAATTTTATAAATTTAATTCCAGAAAGAGCCCTAAAGAAATTATGCTTCTGGGTTTAATCACCCAAATTCTCTTTGGCTTGGCAACAGGATACGCTCCAACCTATGCAATACATGTAACTTTTAGGAGCTTAGTTGCAGCAGCATGCAGTTTGATGTGCACAAGCATTATAACTCTTGTCGATATATCATCCGGAAAGATTCGAGTAATAATTTTGTGTATTTTTGAACAATTTTGGTCCATTGGTGTAATGCTTTTACCTTTTATTGGGGCTTTTTGGCAAAGTTGGAGACATGTTTATTTGGCAATATCGTTGCCAAGCTTGTTCTTTTTCTCCCTTCTCTCTTACTCTCACAATCTAATTTAGCTCTCTCTCGGTCTTCACACTACCTCACACTTAACAACAATGTGTAAAAAAACGAAAAAATATTTAAAAAAAATTAAAATACTTCAACACCATCAATACATATTAAATATCTCTATTAAATATTTTCATACATAAAGATAAAAAAAAAAAAAACATTCATTACCAAAAAAAAAATATAAAAAAAATTTTATAAAAAAAATTAAAAACACAAAAAAAAAAATCTTAAAAAAAATAAAATAAAATTCACACAAAAAAATTTTTTCCAAAAAAAAAAAAAAAAAAAAAATAATTTTAAAAAAAAATAAAAAAAAAAAATAAAAAAAAAAAAAATAATAAAAAAAAAATTTTTACAAAATAAAAAAAATTACTATTTTTTTCTCATCTATCCGTTGATTCCAGATTCTCCACAATGGCTTATAAAACATGCACGTTTAAAAGATGCTTCAAAGGTTCTTTTTATTGCCGCACGCGTTAACAGGAAAGATTTTGATAAGAATCTTGTTGTAAATGAGTTGAATAATTTATCGAAACAATACCGAAACGAACCTGAAGAGCCTTCTATTTGGTCTATTTGGAAAGGAAATTTCAGCCATAAAAAGAATCTACTAATATATCACGTGGGCTGGTCAATTTATATTTCACTTTTTTTTGCATCCTTACTTCATGTCCGAGCTCTTGGAAGAAAAAACCTTGAGATCAATACAGTAATTGCGGGAATCTGTGAACTACTTGGATCATTAATTGGCTTGTATTTGATACTAAAAAAATCCAACAAGTGGAAATGGGCATCTTTACTGAATATCTTTAGTTCGACTTTAGGAATTTCAGCAAATTTTATTCCCTTATCATTTACACCTTTCAAAAGAATGTTAATGTATTTGACAACCTGGATAATTTTAAAAGTAACAATATCAACTATCCTTGTTCTTTTTATCACGTGTACAGCTGATTTTGTTACAAAGGAAAAGCAAAAGGCATGCAATTATTTTGCAATGACTTGTTCAAGAACAATTGTTTTGGCAGCGCCTTTCATAGGTTATTGCTCATCGTTTGGATCTGCTTTAATATCGCAAAACATTATAATTGCTCTAAATTTATCTATGTCTCTGATAATTGCTCTTTTTATGAAATTTCCAAAATCAGAGTGTATCAAATCTGAAAGTTATCAGAAATATGAAGAATTGAAATTGTTTAAAGTTGTTGAAAAATAAGAACACCATTGTAAAAAAACGTATTTGAAAAATTTATTTTCTCCACAAACATTCTAGATTCTAAAAAATCCTTAAATTTTCGGCGTTTGCGCATTAAATTAAAGTATGAAGAAGCAAAAGAAAAAAATTATGTGGATTTATCTCAAAAGTTTTAGAGTGTAAATAATGATAATTTGTGAAATAAACTATTAGTTTTTGAATCTGAACATTGATTGGAAAATGTTATAATTGGCTTTGTTGAGGTACTTCGCGTCAGTTGGATATCTATCAAAAAATTTTCTTTTACAAATTTTCAAGCCACTTTTCACAAATTTCCTACTATTTCGGTTTTTTGGTATAATAAGTTTCATTATAATTGACAAAAGATCGTATTTTGATATTGATCAAGTGATTTAGTTCTCAAAATTATTTTTAATGATCCATGGACACAGAATTATTTTTTTAAGTAATTTTTTTTATTCATACTTTCTACGGGCGCTTCTATAAGTATTGAAATTAAAAAATTGCTTTTATATTTTTATTACAAAAAATTCAACATAATAATGACGATGTGTGATGAACAAATAGTGAAATTATAAAATAAATTCGAAATGAAAAATTGTTATCTTTAAAAACAACATTCATAATAACTAAAGACGATACCAAACTGTGTTTAAGGGAAAATTTTGATTCGACACTAATCAAAATTCAAGATTAGTAGCCGAATCGTAGATACGCCTAATGCAGTGGCGTAAATTTACTCGGTTGAAGAAATCGGCTACAGGTAATTTTTTAAATTGATTTACTGTAACATGTTCAAAAATACTTTAATTGCAGGACATTCCCGTTGCAAAGCAATGCTTTGTTGCGGAAGAAGAAAAGTAAGTTTTTGTTCAAATTTATTTCATCTAAAAATATGTTACAAGACCAAACAGTCACATCTGGCTAATCATTTATGTACAACTACGCTAGTTTCTTGCACATAATAGTATTTTTTACATTGTAGTACAAAGTTTATTGCACCTTCATAATTTTCGTTGCATTCGGAAAAAAATCTTTTCTCTTTTCCACATCTCACTCATTCGAGTTAGTGCTAAGCCTGAATCACGAAGCCCATAAAATAAAATCACTGATACGCATGTGTCGAAATAATTTTCATTCAGATTTTTTCAAAAAAAAACTCGTAAAAGCTTTTGTATGCGAATTGTACTAGATTTTTTCTAAAAGTATAAAGAAAAAAAAACCACTATTTTACACATCGCCATCTTTTTCCATTATTAGTGATAAAAAATTATTCTTAAGAAAACGCATTGGAATAAGTTTAATTTTAAGGTTTTATTACGATGTGTCCATTTACTGTTAAGATCAATCATCAAGAACTAGTAAAATTGGCAATCAAGGAAAAGAAATTATCTCATGAAGAAAATTTAAAAGCTTTCCTAACTTGTCTAAGGAGTTAAAGAGAATAAGAAGTGAAATGATTTAATATGATAATATAGCTCAATTAAAAATTTAGTGAATTTGATTTACAACACATATCAAAGTGTATTCAATAAAATATAATATATAAGAAATTTTTAAAATCATCTCGAAAAATGTTCCTTTATCACAAGACGCGAAAATTTTAAATGAAACACATTAAAAAACTCAATTCTCGTTAATTATCGGCTCAAGAACGCGTAATGTGTGACAGTTCAGATAGTGGTTGCTTTTTCATAAGGAGCAAGGTGATTCATTTGAGTTTCTTTACATTTATGGTTAAATATGCACTAGTTTATTCATTAAGTGAAACAAAAGTTCAAAGCTAATGGAAAAAACTCAAAATTAACTGCAATCAAAAGCATTTTTTCTATGACTTTTTTAAATCTGACTTATATTTTTTTTTAAATTTACATTCATAAAAAGGACAATGGACGATCGGTACCAGATCTCACAGCAAGCCCCGGTCGAGCACCGCACCATCATCAAGGGCCAGTTATGATGCAAAACCAAAATCAGCATGGTGGGAACATGCAAAGACAAAATGTTAAAGAACCAGTTTTATTACAGGGTGACTTTAGAAAAGTTTCCGGTATTAGTTCAGAGATTTTTCGACAAATTGAATCAGTTGAAAATGATCATGATCCAAGCACAGCAGCGGCTTTGGAGGTAACAAACTTTGAATAAAATAAATTCTTAATGCTTAAATTAATTGTCGTATAATCTCTTTTATAGGCTGTTGAACGAAGAGGAGAAATGATTGTGAGAATTCTTGAGCCTCGTTGCATCGGCAGTCGTCAATCTTATGAGACAGCGCAGCGATTTCTCGCAAAAGCAGACTCTAGGCATTCCGTTCAAATGGTAGAAATTGTAAAAAGACCTGGGCAAACTCTAGGTATATATATTTAACTTTAGCGTTTTGTGACTTCTCTTTAAACTTTAATATTTTAAGGGTTGTACATTAGAGAGGGAAACGGTGGAGATCGTTCAGATGGTGTTTTCATTTCGCGAATAGCTCTGGAATCAGCGGTCTATAACAGCGGTTGCTTGCGAGTAAACGATGAAATACTCGCCGTAAATTTAGTCGATGTTACAAAAATGTCGTTAGATGATGTTGTAATTATAATGTCTATTCCACGTCGTCTGGTTCTGGCAATAAGAACAAGGAGAGGTCGTTCAAACTCTCCACCGCTTCTTAACAGACCAGAACAAAAACCTCCTGTTGTTGTTATCAAACGAGATTTAAGAGATGATTGCGATTTGATTATGGATGAAGGTGAGCATGCACCACGATCGAGAGCCAGCAGGGACAGAGTAACTGGTGATGGAAGAGAAATGAGTGAATCGAGATCGCGCTTAGGCTTAGGACTTACCAATTATAGTCCACAAAGTGAACAATTGGATTTATATTACAATTCAAGATCTAATACTTTGGATACACCCAATTGGAATTATAAACCTCCAGCTCCACCTGCAACAGTGATTACCGAGCAACCAAAGGGAGCTCACCAATTCCAACCATCACATGCTTACTATCAAAATGCAGGAACTCTTGAAAGCCTTGCAGAAAAAGTTCACTCATTTTATCCTGGTCCCAGCAGACGGATGTCTGATACACGTGCACCTGGAGTATCAGGAAGTCAGTCACACCAGAGATTCCCTCGGTCAGGCTCTGCCGACATCCTGCCTAGAGTTGAGTACACTGATTATTCCGCATCATTGGGAAGACATTCATTGTTGAGATCAAGTCTAAAATCGAGCGGCGGCGGCGTCTCTTCACCTCACCAGCCGCTGGCAGGAGGAACACTTGGCCGTTATGGACGATATGATCAATCTTCGAGAAACGCCATCAAATATTCATCTCCAACTTCGTCGGGAATGGTTAGACAAAAACCACCGCTTGATTATTCAAGTGATACCGAAGCCACAATTAACAGACAAAACTATTACTATTACAACAAACAAAATATTGCAACACTTGGACGAAGCGGAGCGGCGGCAAATGCAGCTGATTTTGCAAAGTTTAATTCACTACCGAGAGATAGAAACCTGGCAGCATCAGCACGGCTTAATTTAAGATCTCGAATGGTTGATAGAATTGGTAGTGAAGATGATGGAAACTTATCAGCCCCTGAATATACACTGCCAGCAGTACGCCGTGATAGAGGTACAAAGAATAATTTTATTTTAACAAATTCGATATCTAATTATCTTTTCCACTTTAAGATTTGAGATCGAGAATTTCAACAAATCCATCAATTTTTACATCCGATGAGTACAGGGCATGGCTCCGGAGAGCTCCAAGCAGTTCCGCTATTTGTGAGCAGATGAGAGCATCACGCGACATTCTCAATCAGCAAAGAGCACACCGTTTTTCATGTAGTGCTGAAAATATACACGATGCACTGAAGAATGTAAGATAAATTTATTTATTTTAAATTGATCTTTTAAGAAACTTACAAAATACGATTTTTAGCCGGAAGCCTTTAGTCATCGAGCAAGAATGTTGGGAACTTTAGATCGAAATAGTATTGGATTAGGAGTTCGTGCTGGCATCGCATCACTTCCTGTACGATCTCTTTCATCACAACATATTGGAGGTCCTTCATCGTCGTCAACTATACGATCATCACCAAATATTCGACGAATGCGTCAACTATTAGAATTAAGTACAGGAGCAGTTGGTGGTGGCGTCGGTGGGGTTCAATCACCTTCCGGAAGTATTAGCGGGCATCAAAGTCCCGCTCCAACTCCTAGCACCACACTGCCACGAACTCATCGACAAATAGATATCAATCCTGCTGAATTTACTAAATACAAACTCGACAAGCCAATCATGGAGAGTCAAGGCATATCAGGAATGTTATGGCTTAATCTTTTAGCTGGACGAGGCTTAAGAGTAACTCCGGAAAGCGTTCAAGCAAATGTACAAGTACGAGATCTCTATTGTGTGATTGAGTGTGATAGAGTGCATAAGGCAAGAACTGTTGTTAGATCTGGTGATTTGCAATTTGATTGGGATGAATCGTTTGAATTGGATTTGGTTAATAATAAGCAACTTGATGTATTAGTATATTCATGGGATCCCCAGCACCGTCATAAACTATGTTATCGTGGCACTATAGCAATAACCGCTCTCCTTCGTATGACTCCTATTCATCAATTGGCTTTAAAAGTGGAACCACGTGGAACAATTTATTTAAGAATTCGTTACAATGATCCTCAACAATTGTATAGACGTCGAGGAGTTCCAGCTCTCCGTAGTGGTGTTTCAACAGCTCTATTTGGTGTAGATTTGGAAACGGTAGTTACAAGAGAAGCTAAAGGTGCACCAGGAAGCGCTCCGGTACCAATTGTTCTGAGACGATGTGTTGAGGAAATCGAAAGACGAGGATTAGATATTATTGGTCTCTATAGATTGTGCGGCTCTGCTACAAAAAAGCGGCTTTTACGAGAAGCGTTCGAAAGAAATTCAAGAGCTGTCGAGTTGACTCCTGATCACGTCCCTGATATAAATGTCATAACTGGAGTTATTAAAGATTACCTTCGTGAACTTCCAGAACCCCTATTTACTCGCTGCTTATTCCAAATGACTGTTGATGCCCTAGGAGTATGTTTGCCCGATGACCCCGAAGGAAACGCTAAGCTAATGCTTAGTATTTTAGACTGTCTCCCGAGAGCAAACCGGGTAGGAAACCTCTTTTTATTACTTATAAATAATAAAATTAAATTTATTACCATTTATAGGCTACCTTAGTATTCCTCCTCGACCACTTGTCTCTAGTTGTCTCGGCATCGGAAAGAAATAAAATGTCTGCTCAAGCACTTGCAACAGCACTGGGACCACCATTGATGCTTTTGCATTCAGCAAACTGTGCTACTAATGAGGAAATTGATCACGCACAACCTATTGCAGTGTTAAAATATTTATTACAAATATGGCCGCAACCGGCATCAACCAATTCTGTGTCAGGTAATGTGTGTTACTACATGAACTTTTTTGATAGTTGAACAAAAATAAATACATTTTGTGAGCGATCTCAATCGCAAACGTAAGGGTATTTGTAAAACTACAATTATTAAAGGTGATTTTCGATAACTTTAGAAAAATTGTTAGTTTTGATTGAATTAGAAGTGCAAACAAATTACTTCAAATTTACCACTTAAGGACATGAATGTTTTTGCAATTTTTCATACATATATGATACAAAAGGTTGAGTAATTGTCTAAATGGGTTTGAATCAGGAAAATCATAATGTTTTTATGGTTTTTTACGATTTTAATCAAAGGAAAAACGTAATTACCAAAAAAGATCGCTAAAGCTCGCGATGTAATTAATTATTTATATTTTTAATATGTATTTCTTTAGACAGGCATACATCGGCACGGCAACGAGCAGCGAACAGGAATGCATGGAAACAAAGCATTCCAATTGCAAGTGGCCAAACAGCCGTTGGTGGTAATCACCAATACGCCCTCCTCGCACGCTCGAACTCAGCTTTCAGTCACAGTCAGCAATCCTCAGTCTCCATCAGTAGTGGGTCAGTCAGCTCAATCGCATCAAGTCTTACAGCCGGCGGCTCAAATGGTATTTCTTTGAAATTAAAACTAATTGTTCAATTTTAAATAATTTTTAATGTTGATATGTTAAGTCGCAGCAGTTGGGAGCATTGTCGGGCTCATTGGCAGCGCAAGACCCATCGCAACGTCGTCATCATCCCGCCACTCCATCCCCAAGCAGCTCTAGCTCGGGCTCATGCGATTCTAATTCAGGTGAGTAACTAAAGCTTTATATGCTCTACAAGCTTTAAACTTTCTATCAAATAAAATTCATGACGCCATTTTAGGCACGGAAACCATCAAAAGAGGTGCATCACCACCAAGCAACATTTCAGAATTAACAATGACACAAACAAAAAAAACTGAAGAAATAGAGAGCAATCTTTCGATTATTATGGATAGTAAAAAAAAACAATCAAAAGATCAATCAGCACAAAAAGTCACAGATGAAACCAAAAGAGAAGAAAGTACAAGTGGACCAAGCACATCAAACGAAAAGTTTACTAAAAACTCTACTTTTTTTACTTCAACTTCAACATTGACTTCATCTTCTTTAGACAATTTCACTAAAGCAAATCTTTACACTAGCGTTGCAAACACCACAATCTCATCTTCTTCGTCATCTATAGTGATTGATAAGAAATCAAGTAGTATCAATGGAGATGAAGTTTCTTTCTGCAAATCAATTAATTATCCTAAAACCTCCTCCACAACCGCTTCAACTTTATCACCTTCGTCGACGAAGGCATCAGCGACAATGGTGAAACATAAAATTACAAACAATTTTAAGCTACCACCATTTCCAGTCTATGTTCCTTCGACCACTTTCTCAGCATCCAATTTAAATTCTATTATCGATCCAGGTTCAAATGATAATGACGCTTTTAAGAATAAGGGTACGTCAGATGAGTCAGATTTGGTTTTGTCTGCAAACAATCCAATTAGTATTAGTAATCTATCTAGCGTTTCATCATCATCATCCGGATTGAACACAAAAAGTGCGTGTCCTGCTAGCACTTTATCATTAGGTAGAATTAATCCATATTTATATCAATCAGAATCAAGTTTAACCAACAATTCTAATAACGTAACTATGACAACATCAATAACGTCAAGTAATATAAATAATGAAATAACGGCAAGCTACACGAGTCCATTTTTAGATCAGCAATCAAATTACAATAACGTTAGTGGTTGTGTCACATTACCCAAATCATCATCGACTAATGATTCATATGTTAGCAAATTTTCACATAATGTGAACAAAGACACTCCATATTCATATAAATATAGTACTGATTATTATTCTAATATAACAACGACAAATAATTCATCTAGTAATGGAACATCGACATATACAAGTAGTGCATCAGATAATATATACAGAGTACAGTATTCAGCGACAAATCCTTTCCTCGATCCTTTAGATTCCGGCCCTTCCTCCTCCTCTACCCAGGCAGACACTAACGGTTTAAGTTCAATATTTTCAAAAGCAACAGGAGCTAGAATAAGTGGTGCCACAAACATGGTGTCCGAAATTGCAAGAAAATTTGAAAAGCTTGACTTTGAAGAGGATTTAAAATAAATCGCTATCTCAAATGAAAAATACGAGCAGTATCAATCTTGGCCAAAAATTTCCTTAGCAACAATAAGAATTATCCTTTCCAAGAAAAAAGAATGAACAAAGTAAACTAATACCAGTGTGTCAATATTACACAAACCTACATGTATTCAAATACATTTATATTCTCTTCATTTAGAATGATGCTCATTTTTGTTTATCTTCTTGGATTCATTATATAAATGTTTCATGTTATCTTAATCATAAAATATTATTATGGACAATACAATTAATTAAACTCAAAAAAAAATAACTCGAGTCAATGTATCCATTTTTACTAACTTCAAAATATCGGTGACAAGTTTCGCGCTGGTCTCTTAGTTGATTTGTCTGCCGTTCAAACATGGTTAAAATAATTTTTGAAAATCTAAAAATTTAGGAAGATTTGTCACCTTTCACTGTATATGCAACGGAAAATAAATTGATCATATTAATAGCTTTTTTAGGAAAAAATAAACATAAAAAATAAATAGGTGCTTTATTTAATTTGAATAGCGTTTTAGAACAAAAATAACAACTGAAACATATAGAAATCAATTTAAAGTTAAGCTTTCATCTAAAATATAAATTTCTGCGTAATGCGTATTATTGAAAATCCAAAAAATTGTTACTTAATTGAAGAAATGAACTAAAAGTTTTTGATGATTGAATGTTTATTTAATGATAGAAAGCATTAGTGATTTATATATGCACTGAAAATTATAAAAAAAAATAAAATTCAAAATATTATATGAACATGTGCAAAAGGGGAAATTGAAATTGCCTTTCTGAAATAATGGACATTTTAAAAAGCAATTTCGCTAGTCAAATTATGATATTGGTATCCAAAAGCTCGCAAAAGCTTTTTGTTGAAATAATTTTAATTTTTTTATATTTCTTTCCTGATACTTTTTGTAACTGAATATTGTACTATCTTCGTATACTTCTATTGTTGCTACAGCTTATGTTCGGAACAATGATAAGGAAAAAACATAATTTAATGGGACTGTTTCTCTTTTGATCGTAAAAAATTCGTATAGAAAGAAAAAAATTTAAAACCCACGCGTGTAACTTAATTGTGGCAGCAGATCAGTATTGGAATTTTTTTAGAGAGACTTAAAATTTTTTAAAATTTATTATGGTATTATTAAAAGTTAGGACTTATTTAACTACGGTAAGGACGGAAGCTGTGCTGGTTTGCATATGTCCAAGTTGAAAGATTTGCGAGGTTACCCATTCGTCATTATCATTATCATTATTATTAAAAGTTAGGACATATTTGTGTTGCTTTCACAACTAAAAACTTTTATGATGCAATAATGATTCCAAAAAATATAATCCACTTCTAGCAACGTTATTGTAATTTGATTTACTTATAGAATTCTAAAAAAACTTTTCTTCTTCTCCCTCAGGACGAGTTTGCTAATGCTGTTTATATATATCACTATTTCATATCGTATAATTGAGAACCGCATTAAAAAATAATATATGGCTTTATACAAAAATAAATAAGAAATTTACCATTTAGAAAATGATACATGTTTATTGCACAATATTTCATATAAAATCGTCTTAGCAAAAGTAAATGAAAAGTTTTAGACGAAAAAATACGAAATTTAATGAAAAAATTAATCCAAACATGCCTATAATTCTCTTAATAATTTACGGAAAAATTCATTTAAAAAACATTCGAGTTCTGAATGTATGATACAACTTGCTAAAAATAGCCTCGAGTTAATGAATATTATTTGTTCCATAGTGAATTACTTCCTTCTCTTACTCAAAATCTCAGTATATTTCAAAAAAACTCCTATATAGAAAGAAAAGAACAAAAGTAATCAAATTTTAGACAAAAACCCTTTTTATATTTTATAAGTATTTTGTTAAGTCCTTTTGCTTTAACACAAAAAGTTGAACAGGGTTTACTTTACTCTCTTCTAATTCGTTTCGATAAACGCCGTTACTGAAGGATAAATTATATTTAACAATGATTTTCATTTTCCAAAAGATTAAAAAAGCATAAAATGTCAATTTTTAAAATTTACGAAATAAAACTTGAAATTGAGAGTTAAAAAAGAATCCTTTCCGTTAAAGTTTAAGTTTTCGATTTTATTCAATTGAATTTTATTACAAAATTTATGGAAATAAATATATTAAAATTGATATGTTAGCAATCTCTACTAAAATACACTATAAATGAAAAGTATGAACATTTGTTAGATGAGAACATAAGTCAGTAAACATAGCGCCCTTAAAAAAAGAATATAAAATCTTGCACAATTTCTGATATATTTACTATTAACATTTATGATTTGTCAAATCGTTTTGCAACGAATAATAATTTTCAACTGGTGACTTATATAACAAGAAATAAAAAGGAAATGAAATCATTTTTAATAATAGTTACTTAAAATGACAATTTTTAATTAGTATTCTTTTTAGTAAACACACTGCCATACCATATTTGTAATGTTTATAACATGATGTTATAAAAGTTTAACGGGCGCGATTTTAATAAATCTGAAATAAAAAACTTTTAATAATTTTTCTTTTTTTACAGCTTGCTGAAAACAATTTAAAATGCAAAAGGTTTTAATTTATTTAGTGGTAATCAGTAACATTTTTACCCTTATATTTTTTAAATCAATTTGTAATACTTGAATTGTTATTTTCTTAAATACTATAGACACATTAATATTTTTTTTTTAATTTTTGACTCGATGCATGTTTTAAAAAATAATTTAATAACAAGAAATAGATCAATACACTGCTCAATTTTTCTTATTCATAAATAAATACACTACTTGATGTTCTCATATTGTCACTTTAATGTTTATAAACCTTTAATTTTGATAAATATGGATTTGATCCAGCAAACATTTTATTTTTATTATTTTCTCGAAAATTTTCATCCAAGGTTGTATATGAATATTTTTCCACGTTATATTAAATACACACAGCCATACAATATAATATATAATAATTTCTTACAATTTTAGATTCTAGGAATGCAAGACATAGAATGCATAACATTTAGGAGGATAGAACATTTTAAACGTTGTAGATTTAGTAAATTTTTACGGTAGCAGGGAAAAGTTCAAATACAATTTTTTTCTTTCAACTAATACAATTTTAATAAATATAAAGAATAAAAAATTTTGTCATGAAAACTTGAATACCTCTTGAAAGGTAAACAACATATTCACAAGCATTTTATCAGGATTACTTCAAAATTGAAGAAGATTTTCCTCCTATTTTTTCAACATGCAATAGAATGTTTGAAGAAGTTCCAAAAGTTGACACACGTATGTCAAATTTTCCGTCAGAACTAAGTGACGTTGTCATCAACCTTACATTTTCTATTGTTGCATCATTTAATCTGGAAGTATTATTTTTAGAAACAAAATAAATTAAAATATTTTTTCTTTACCTAATATCAATTTCCGGTGATTTAATATCTCGTATGGATTTACCAATTAATCCAATATGTTCCTCATTCAATCCCAAAAGGCTGACACTTATCCATCTCAATTGAGGTATTGATGAAATGAGTACTTGTAAAAATTGCGGCTCAGCTCGCACTCTTTTAGAGCGATCTATTATGGAAATTCCATCGATTTTCATGTGACTTAGAGTCGATGACTTTAATGATTTTGAAATGTGTTTTAGAGTTTTCGATACTGAATCCAAATGAACGATCCAATTGCAAATTTTTAAAGTGCTTAATGACCTGTAAAGGAGAAAATTTTAAAATTTGTTTTTATATAATTAATGTAAACATGTTAATTACCAAAATTTTCCGGTTAAGAGAGTGAAAAATGAAGTGAAACTTTTATCGTCTACAATAAGTGGCGGAACTGCAGATGATGAGCTACCAAAGCCCGAATGAATTGGAGCTGACAGGTCTAGCTCTCTTAAGTTTTTAAATCCTTTCAAGTATGTTAAAAGTTGGGGACCTCTTATTGGTGTTTGGTCTAACAAGATAATCTAATGGTTAAAACAATAGCATAAATATTACTTCAAGTGAAACACACGCATATATAAATAACATACTTGTGTTCCGGCGAGCTTCAAAACCACGATGGATGAGAAGTCGTAAAGATCATTTGGCGGTTTGAAATTTGTATTGTTGAAAGGCAAGTGTATCTTACAATTTGACAATCCAATTTCCCTCACGTGTGTCACGCTAAGAAAACAGCGTGTTTGAGACAATGTGCCAATTGTATCAAATTTAAAACTCCATCCATCAAGTCCCAGTAATCTCAAAGTAGAACAGCAACTTAAAGATTTTGCTAACATTTCAATAACTGCATCCTCTAACACTAGTCTTGGTGAAGCAAAATTGAGCATTTGCAGAGATGAGGACTCACTTGCCCCTAATATGCTGGGCAATATTTCACTAATTCTCGACGCACCTTCAACCTTCAGTGAATGAAGCGTTTTTGATGTTCTAACCGTTTCTCCCAAACACATTGAGTCTTCCAATGATAACTGAGCCTTACTTAAGTCAAGACCATGGAGACGTGAAAAAGGTTCTCGTGCTGCACACAGCAATTCATGGAGAGTTCCTGAGCTATGTTGACTACCCTCGCAAGAAGGAGTTGGAATCCATGATCGATTGGAGAAAACTGAATCTTGACTTCGTTTGTCATTGATATTTTCAAGCAGCTGGCGTGGAAGGGTTTGCGATTTACTTAAAGTTAGGGCAGGTTGAGAACCTCTTGGTAACGAACAAAACAATACGCCCGGTGCAAATGTACGTGGTGAGTGCGTCCCGGTAAGCGAACTTTGCTTTATCAATCCACTATTTCCGCTGCTACTCCCACTCGCAGAGCCCATACTAACACCACTCGATGAAGGTGGATCATCGCGTGCACCCCAACAGGCCGGTAATGCAAGCGATATTAGTGGTCTTTTCCTCAATAATGACGCTAACGCATTAACCGCTCCTCGCTCGCACTTTAAATGAGGCAACGAAAGTCGGGTGACATGTGAACATCTTTCTAAAGTTGAAGATATTTGAACTATCTGAGAAGTTCCTAGTCCTAAATCGAGCAATACTGACTCTAGCCTCGTTTGATTTGAGATTGATTTGCAAAGAGCTGAAACAACAGATTGAAGCTTCATTGCTGGTGGATCCTCTTCCAGTTGAGTAATAATCAATTCAAAGTTTTCTAATTTTTTCTTCAAAAGCGCTCGAGAAATGCTCATTGCCAAAAAGTTAATATCCTTTTCATGTACATCATTTTCGATTAAAGCGGAAATTCGTAGAGTGGTAACACTTTCATTTCCAGATAATGCATCCAAAAATATGTTTAAACTATTTCTAGATTCAATCTCCACTGTCTTCTCGATTTGATACATTATTTCGAGATTTTTCAATGCACAAATGGGTGATTTAAGTGCCAATCCCCAGCCTTGGAGTTCATTTGCGGATGAAGTTATAGTCACCCAAATGGCACTCGTTTCTAGAGGACTTATTGAGGGTGCTTTAGTAATTCCCAGCATATCACATAGAGCGTTTAAATTTGACTCTGTTTCAGTGGCGGCCAATGCAAGAGACAGTACTGTTTGTGGACTTAACCATAAAACTGTTAGTTTGGTGAGCAAAATGTAAGCCCTATCACCCATGAGGGTCATTGCATATTTTAAAACTTTTAATACATCTGCTTCAACGCTATCGTCTAAAAATGAAAGACCAGCAATTTCTGCTCCTAATAATTCTGGTCGATTTGCAAGTGAAACCAAATAAATTGCAGCTAAAAATTCTAAAACTCCCGTACATATTGGGGAGTAAAAAAATTCTCCTCTTTTTTTAGCAGTTTTTCCAAAAAGTTGCGATTTTTCAAAGCATCCAAGAAAGGGCGAATTAGGTGTTGAGCAATATAATTTGAGCTCCGTTGTTGAGAATCCTGAATGCTTCATTTTTAAACAAAAAAGAGCCAAACGTCCCAGTTCAACACTATGCGGCTGATGAAAGTTAGTATCGGGTGCAATAACATTATTAAAAATAGCTTCAATGATGTCAACTTCATCTTCTATTTCAAATTCTCTACCTATCGATTCATAAACTTGACTTATTGCAACACATCCAATTGGCGAACGTACTATGCCTTTCAAAAAATGTGATTTTTGAATAGCATCCAAGAGGCGAGTTGAAGGACCCCATTTGCCGTCTCCTAGCAGTAAGGCGCTTAATCTCCATAAAATTCCGTCATATTTGATGTGTCGTTGAGTAAATTGCAGCAGATGACTTGATTGAGATGAACCACCCATAAGAATGAGCCGACTTTCGGGAAGTAATCGTCCTTCTAACAAGTTAATAATATCATCACACGTATGTTTTGACTTGTTGCTGCTTGATCTTGACAGAACTATGTCACATGTATCAATAATTATCAGTAAATTTCCACCAAGCGACTCTAAAACATTCCACGTCGATGAATTCGAGAAAAAGTTTAAAAAATTTATGCTCATCAATTCCTTGGAAATGTATGCTTGTAAACTTCCTTTTGCCACTTCGTTTAAGGGAATGAAGAGTGCTAAAAACACAGGTTGACAATTTTGCGGCCACATTCCGTCATCTTTTGCCCAATTGTACAATATACGTAATCCAAGGGAACTCCTAAGAAGCCACGGTGGACATTCAATAAAAACCCTTTTAGGTGCTTCAAGAAAAGATCCATCTTTCATCTAAAAATATAAAAAATAAATATAAAAATATAAAAAATAAATATAAAAAAGTCGATAAATGGACGAATAAACTTGCTTACCTGCACTGGAGCAAGGATTTGATCTATTGATATCAATTCATTAAGGCCATGAGACATGCTACTAAAACGCAATTCTGGTTCTAAACGTGATGGTGATAGCGATTGATGAACCCATGACGGCAGAATCTGCTCTTTTATAGCAAGTTCAATATAAAATGCCTTGAAGTACGATATAAGACGCCTCTGGGGATTGGGTGGAGGTGGACAATCAAGAGAAGCATATGAAGATGATAAGTCCTCTGGATATGAGGCAGGAGATGTTATAGAAGGCAGCAGCTTGTTTGAATAGTTCTATTGTTAGAAGATAAAATAATTATTACACCATGGTCATGGTTAAAAAATGAATTTGAAGATGAATGTTTACCCAATAACCCTCCCCTGTACCGTCTGCCCATTGTGACTCAAGCGGGAGTTCAGGCTCGGGAAGATGCCATTTTTTTACTGATGGTGTACGTGGAGATAGATTTCCACGAGAACACCACAAAATAGAGTGTGGGCAACCTATTTTAAATGATTCACCTGTCGGCTAATTTATGAGTTTTTAGATCTCTAATTTGATAACGAACTCATACTTTTAAATTAAACTAATTTTAACTCTGCATTACACTAAAAACTTTCTAAAATGTCTTTATCTCTTTAAATGAAGACGTCTATGCTAATATACTTTCAATTTTCCAATAAATTGAAAAGTTGCGTGTCAAAAAAATCGAGAAAAGGAGTGTCACAATATTGAGATTCCCGTTGAAAGCTTTTTACAAGCTAAAACAATGGTTTGCTGCAGAAGGACATTTGAAATAGGAATAAATGCTTCAGGAATGTTAATTCTTTAGAATATTATAGGAAATTAAAGAAGAATTTTCAAACTAATGAAAATAATTTGTGGTCTCACTTTTCACGTTTGAAAATCTACATAAAACTGAGAAGAAAATCAGCGAGAGTTTTTGAAACATGCGTAGCACATCTCTATAAAATTTCATCTCCCGAAAGCTTTGTAATGTGCTTTTATCCACGCTCACGAACACATATGAAAGTGAGCATAAAACTCTCAGAAGAGAGCAGGGTTAAATTAAGTGTTAAAGAGAAAAACCACGTGTACGAATGTACGGGACTCAAAATACATGTAAGGAGGAAAATTAGATTCGACTCACATTAATCTGTTGATTTTTAAGCTTTGTTGCAGCTACTCTTATGCTCTGAATGTAGTCTTCAGATTCAATATCAATATCAATATCAGGATTAAAGCTTGGTGTCATGCTTTCATGAATTAAATGCTCCTTTGAGTCGTAATTTGAAGTTTCGTTTTGTATCACAGTACTTTGGCGTTGAATTAAATCATCGATGCTTCGAAATTTTTGAAGCGATGTGCTTGAAAAATTATGCCGTGAAGAGAGATTTTTTGACTTTGTCTCATCATATATGCTCATTACTTTTGGTTTCGGATTTGATTTAATATAGTACCAGCTTGAGAGCTCTTTTTGTTTGGTTTTGTAGTTTTCTGTGTTTTTGCTAGAACCATCATCTTCACGATATGGCTCTCTCTTTTTAGACAAACTATCGTAGTTGCTAAAGTCTTTATTGGTCTTCAAAATTTTTGAATTCTCTGCATCTTCTCGATGAAAATATTCCTCGTCTGCTTCATTTGGCGTATTCATTTTATATATTTGATTTTTTTTCTAAAAATAAAAGATACATAAACATAGATATGAGCAATAAAAATCTTTAGTTATTTCATCTTTACTAAGTTTAAAAAATTCGAATGACTCATTAGTTTTGTCATGTTGTTGTTTGTTTCTGAAAAAATAAGACAAAAACCTTGATCTGCTCTCTCTACATTATATACATATATATTATGTACATAATTTTGATAATCGTAAATTGAAAGTGAAACTAAATTTTCTTTTACGAAAACATATAAAAGAGAAATTTTGGAAACCTATTTTTTAGTGTAATGTAACTAATATATAATACATAAGAAATAAATTTATGTACTTACAGACAGAATGATGACAACTTTTTCTGCACGTGAAAAAATATTTGGTTTGAATTTGTATCGCCTGAAATTTTGGCTTCTAAAGAAAAGCTTTTTTTCATGTTTTTTCCGAGCAATTTAATTGAATTTTTACATTGCATTTTAATCTATAACTTTGTTAACACATTGATATTTATCTTCCATAATTTCTTGTTCATACACTGTGTATATTCTTCAACTCGGTATGTATGTTACATTATTTCATATCTGTTCTTCTTCATACACAAAATTTCGTTTGAATGAAAACAGATATAGATGTATGCACTACTTATATTTATTTCTTCATACAATTTTGTTTCCAAACAATTAAAAATTAGACGATTTTATACAAATTGTTTTTGAAGCATGGCTGGTTAGGCAATCAAATGGAAGTTAAATTTTGGCTTGCAAAAAACACACAGTCGCGCCAACGCGTAAAATTATTTGTTCTTTACAACACTGCTACAGCGACGAATCTTTGTTGTACGAAAGGTTGGAGAAGACTAACGCAAATGATCGACTATGAAAAAAATATAGTGAGCGGCGTGATCATTTTGTGTGTGGTGTGCATAGAGCGACATGTAGCGCAACGAGTTTTGAAATTATGTCGGTAGTAGTTCTCAGCTGTTTTAGGAATTATTTTTTTTCAAATACATTGAGCTGTCTTGAACAACTATATTAATGCATGGTGACGACAATGAGGGTTGAAGATTTAATTCCCCTGCATTGTTAAAAATATCATTTTCATCTTTATAATATTGTCGAAATGCCTTAGCATCTAAGTGAATGGGTGGTGTAATTGGAACCAGCACAGATTCCTAGGAAAATTCATTTTAACTAATAAGATTTAAAATTAATAATTATTTATAACTACATTTGAAATTGTGTAGACTTGCTTTAGAGGACTATAGGTTACAAATTGATATCCCTTTTCGGGTGAAGGTAGAAAATAGCCTCGAATTGAATACGATTGACCGTCTTTTATATTTACTCCTCCAATTTGTTTTGAAAATCGGCGATAAACGATGCGAGCTGCTATTAAATCATCGACAAACTTGGTGTTTTTGCTACTTTTCGTTGCATTTTCTTCAAATTGTTGGTACTTAAGAAATTAAGAAAATTTAATTTTTTTTCTCGAAATTTTAACATTTTTAAATTGTATATTTTTTAACTTACAACTTTGTTAAGTGACTCATGACTCTCATTCATTGCTCTGACAACAAAGTCTGTATCTTTCACAAGAAATTCTTCATCATCTGCCTCCTCAAATGGGTTCCGTAAACTTTTTCTTTCAAAAAGCGTTTCAGAAGAATAATTGCTCTTTTCTATAGCTGATGGAGTCCACATGTAAAGCTGCGATTCAGAATCCAAAAGTTTTAAATTTTCTTTATATGCATCGCTGTCACTTTCTAAAAATCTAGTTCGTTTAAACTTGGAATTAACAAACTTAACTTTAGATATGCAGCATTTTGAGCAAAAAACAAGTGGTAAAATAATGAAAAGAAGAAGGTTGATAAAAATTTTCCAGAGTCTGTTAAAAAAAAATAACTTTAAAAGGTTGCAAAAAAATTATAGTCAAGATACCTTCCAGCTTTCTCGTATGGTATCAAAGACTGAACATAATCGAACATCCATTTATCTAGTTTTTCAAAACAACATCCTAAAAAAGCCTTCGTAAATCCTATAATAACAATTGAGTTCATAAAACACTCTATTTATTTTTGATTTCTTACCAAAGCTTAAAAGAGTTAATGACGTTATTGCGGGAATCAACATAACATATTTTAATGTTGTATTTTCAATGTCATCATTTGCACTTTTAATATAGTTTTCATTTAAAAGTGCTGAAAAAAATTCCCGTCTCGAGGACATTTTAAATGAAACTTTTAAACTAAATAAGTTTCCTTTGATTTGCTAACTTTTGAAAAATAAAAAACATGTTTTCTCAATTTTTAATTTCTAAGTAAAATTATACTGATTGGTTTATTTTTATTTGCCCAAATGGCATAAAAATCCTTTTAATCAAATTTAACATTTTTAACGTACATAATAAAAACATTTTTTTTATGCATTAAATTCTTTTTTGTTCTGTCATATCTTATCAAATTGTTAAATGGACAAGATTGCCTTTTGAAAATATGCATTGTCTTTTATAATGTAACATGTTTAACTAACCATTATTTAAATTCCTAATATTTTGGCATTTCACTTAAAACATCAGAAATATATATATATATTTTCTTCTTTTTTACACGTGATAATGCTAGTTTTAAATTTTTAATACTAATCATCTACCAAATGCCACAGTTTTGTATAATTTTCAAAGCCGTTCCATATTTGCAATCAAAATGTTGGCTCGCGATTCCACCTTGTCCTAAAAGCCACGCTAAGCTGATAGATAAAAATTAGAATCAAATTAAAATTAATATTTTTTGTAAAAATACTCACATATCATGAAAATCATTTGAATCAGAATCGATTCCCTCATATTGAGATTTAGAGCAGAACTCTTGGGCAGTTAATAGAAAAAATAATTGAGTTGATGTGAAATTTAGTCCAGGAAGCTTGGGCATAGCTTTTGATCCGCTCAATGCTAGCATAGAGTGATAAGCGATTTGAAATCCTCCAGATGTTAAAAGGAGTTCTACTTGATTCGTGCTAGGAAAAACATTTGCCGTGGAAGGTACACACGAAATGGTTTTGTCTTCAAAAGCTTTAGTAATTGATCGTAAAATTTCTTTTGAAATTTCTGTTCCAACTGTCGAAAAATGGATATAGTGTGGAAGACCAGGATCAAAAAAGGGAGCCAAAATAAGTGAGAGAGGGACGACTAGAAAGTATGTGTGTTAAAAAGAATATTTAAGTGATTTTAAAATATATTTTTACCAATTTTATGACTAAAAGAATTGTAAAATGCCCTTGCGAAAATCGGATAGGCCCAAATAGTCTGATCAATACTCGTCGATGATAAGAACTTTATATTATTTTTTCTCTGTTCATAAATTCTAAGGACGTTCTGAAACCAATTATCTGAAGCGATTTCAAGCTGTAGCATTAAAAAAGCGTAAAATAAATAAATATATATTTTAAACAAATTATATATGTTTACCGTCTTTATAGATGACAATGTTTCCGTTTGATTATAAAATGTAGGCCAAGGTTCAGCTTGCATTTTTAATGAAGCTAGACGAACAAGTGCTAGAATGTTGATAATTTTTAATTAAGTAATATTTCACGTTTTCAACAAGTATAACTAACCTGCGCCTCTCAAGTTGGGAGCTCTCTTAAGATGTGACTTTAGTAAGTCAAAAACTGTATTGGACTTGTTTATATAGCACATTAATAAAGATTTGAATTTTTTAACATTTTAATTTTTAATTTACCCTTGCGATTGCATCACGAATTGAATTTTCGGAAAATTGACTGATATAGAGAGTCGAACAAGCTTCTGGCAATACTGAGATCTTTTTAAAAATATATATAGTATATTTAATTTTAAATATGATGAAATTAAATTAAATACTACTTACAACTGCTCTTGCACACATTAGTGGATCCTCACCTTCAGGAAGAACATCCAGAACAAACAAGAGTAGCAATGAATTATGAATAACTCGATTCGGATGAGACGATAAAAGTTCACTCAATTTTTCCAAATATTTTGGACTTCGTACGACAATGGGAATTGATGGTACTTCCAAATCGGTTAAATTCACTTTTGGCAACAATTCAGTCCAGTTAAACTGAAATTTAAGATATTATTTGAATTGATTTAAACATCAAGTAACGATGCAATAAGAGAGATATTTAAATTTCTAATGTGACATTTATTTTTCTATTGGGAAATTAAAGTGAAATTTGCTTTGATAGTTGATAATAAAAACTTCAAATAAAAATGGATTTTAAGGATTCTAGAAAGTCTAAAAGCGTAGATGGTAAAACTAAATTTAAATTAATGACTTTCATGCACTATTACTCCAAAAATTTAATGTTTTCGTCATATATACATAATTTTCTTTCACAAAATACTTACAAAAGGTTGAGATTCAGATAATTCAGAAACATTGTTAATCACATAGGAAGAGGAAAAATCTTTATCAATATGTTCTTTACGAATTTCGTTGAGCTTTTGAATAAAGCTTAAAATATCTCTCCTTTCCGACTGCTTTTGATTTTCATTCAGAGAATTCGAAAGCAAAAAATCCAAAACTTTATCAAAACGTTTCGGTAGTTCTTTTTCAATTTTAAATACAGGTGCTCTTGGAACTTTCCATCTAACAGGATTCTGCAAAATATAATGGTAACTTTGTTATTTCTAAATATCCACTTATATTTACTTGAAGGACTTTAGTTATATCTGATGGCACGTCAATAATCATTATAATTCGAGGTTTTCTCCCATAGCTAAGATCAAAATATACGTCAAGAAGAGACATCGGTGCACCATATTTCGACAGCATTTTCGAAAAAGACATTGCAGCATTTGATGGACCTTATAAAATAAATTAGTTCGCCTAATTTCAACCTTCAACATTTCTTTAGATTACATACCAATAGCATTTATTGGTAGCATTCCACCTAATTGTTCAACTATCAGTCGAATGCTTGATGAATTGATTTCTTGTCTCAAACAACTCTCGTATAATCTGAATGTATTATAATTATTGTCATTACAAAATTAAATACAAAAATTCTAAATATAACCTTCCCAACTTTCTATATGGGCCATTTGATGTGTTAAAGATCAGTAAATCTAAAAAGTAATATATCACTATACTGTTTTAGTCGAATTACTTTAAAACTAGCTTACCTAAAATTTGATGATCAACTATTTGTTGAGGTGTCTTAAAAGCTCGAGAATTGTCTTGAGAATCCGAGCAACAAAACGATTTGAAATCTTTACAAATGTCTTTTGACCAATTAATTTTAGAACGTATGCTCCTTGCAGCATTTTTACAAACATCTTCATCGCACTCGAGAGTGCTCACAGTGACACCACTGCAATCATCTGTAGACCCACAGTCATCAATCTGATGGTTGTGAGAAGAAATTGCAGGAGTTCCTGAAATAAGAAAAAGTATCGGAGACGCCACAAGAAGAATAGTTACAGCCAGCGTGATTGTGGTTAATATCATTCTATGAAACGTTGTTGATGTTCCCAAAAATTTTATACAGGGACCACAAAAGAGCCAACTGATGATACGCGAACTTAACTAATAAGTTCAAAAGTTAGTTTTAAAATTCTTAAAAAATTTTGCGTTGCGAGCAAATAATCGAGTAATAAAAAATCAATATTTTTTTTACATTTCAACTTACTTTATTCCATGTTGTAGAGCTTGGTGGATTCACTCCATTCTCTTGAAGCTGAAGATTTTCTATTTTATCATTATTAAGATAATTGCGCTTTCTATGCTCATCAGAACTTAACTTTTTGCCATTGCCTAAGGGATTGATATTCCCTCCACTAATGCTACTAATAATTGAAGTTTCGGTGGTCATTTATCTTTGTGACTAGTTCGCTATGTTTTCATTTTATATTCGATAATTTTTTAACTTTGCACTTTTTAACAAGAAAAATCTGTATCATAAACAAAAATTGAAATCACGTCAGAATTGATTTACTAAAAAAATAAATCTTGCGAGTATTAATCTTGAAAATGTATAAAGGAACAGAGGAAATGTTTGACTGAGAGTATATAAATTTTCCTGGTGAAAACTGTTTATCGTGGAAAAGGCACGTGGTTTACTCAATTCATATTGCGCCGACTCAACAACTTTATAAACATTTTGGTTCATGCTGTTCAACAGCTGAAATAAAAGAAACAGACTAATTTTTTGTTGTTGTAATTATTATTTAATCAAAGTCCAAATTTTCGTTTGTTTAATTTTTTTTATTGAAATTCAAAAAGTCATTTCAGCCAAAAGTTCAGCGTAAAAAGTAAATAATAATTTTTATGTTATAGTTCTTGTTATAGTTTAAAAAGTTTTAAAGAAATTTCTGATAGTTTTTGTCGCTTCTTTAAGTCATTAAAAGAAGATTAAAAGATTATTAATACTGAACATTTTAAGACTCTGATCATAATTATTTTTGTGTAATCTGCAAGAACCATATTTATCTATTTTAAATTTAAAAGCCCTTAAAAAGCTCCATAAGAGTACTCACATAAAATCGACAAGCGTGCAGTTGTGAATTTTAAAGATTATTTTGTGGTAGAGAAAAGTTATTTTTAAGCTGCGACAACTTTCAATGGATTGAAAATGTTATTCAAACTCAGATTGAGTTTGTTTCATTTCCTTAATTAAAATTAAAAATGTTTATCACAAGCAATTTTAGTACGGCACTTTATATTAACTTCATAAAATTATGTTAAAATTTGGAGTTGAGCAATTTGACCAAAGACAACATTAAACCGTTACTCTTTTTTATTGATTTAAAAGGTGGCTTCCCTTGATAGCGAAGTCTTTGTGCAGTGCGATTAACTTTTAAATAGTATATAATGTTTTCCTATGGTTTCATGCTCCTATCGTCTTCATAACTAAAAATTTATCTTATATATCTGGGTAGACACCTATTATTACTAATTATTTTTAATTATTTCTAATTATTTTTTTTTAAATTAAGATAATTAGGATAATTATCGATAGTTATAATAATTATCATAATATAAATAATTATAAAATAATTAGAAATAATTAGGAATAATTAGGAAATTAAAAGATATTTTCAGATATATTTCTATAAACCAGCAATTAAAGCAAAAAAAGAAAAAAATAGAAAAACATAATTTTTTAATTGTGCAGCCACCCGGAGCGATCTAAATCTTTAATTTTTCCTGTGTTTTGAAGGGTTACCTTTTTTTTAATCGGAGAAAGTCTGCCTGATCTCTCAGTTTTTTTCATGTGGATTTTTATTTTTTCTTGTTTTCCCAAATCTGACCGCCAAACATCCCGAACATGACTACTACCAGGACACATACATGGCAGAGATTTCAAAAAACCATGAGATCCAACGGGTACCGGAGGTGCAGCAGGTACCGAAGGACTACAGCTATTGTAAAGAAACGGCATTGTTTGCGTCATATTTGTATGTAATGTGAGAATATTTTCTATGTCTAACTCTTGTGCTTGTTGCAAAAAGTCATCAAAAAGTTTAGACGAAATAACTCCTTTTCTTTCAAAAGTATCTAAAAATGACTCCGTATCTTTGTTATACAGATGTAAATAATCACCCAACAATTTAGCAATTATGGCACCTCTTTCTTTAGTCATGATTCGATTGTGCGTAACATTTCTGATAAAAAACGGTTGTCGCATATAAACAGCTATTCGTTGAAGAAATTTCATTATGTATTCCTCATGAGAATGTTTTCCATCGAGTGATAATCTTTTTAAAATATGTTCTAAGTAATGTGAAAACGCTCTGCGGGCTTGCAATGTTGAGAGCTGCTCTCCATTTTCAATTAATTTCCTTATTTGCTGCTTCAAAATCTTGACTCCATCTTGACTTTTTGAAGACGAATTTTTAGGTCCTATAACTATTGGCAGCGTTCGATCTAAAGTCCGCTCGTACTTGTACATTCTTTCTGTTACTTCATCTTCAGCAGTATTGTTATTATCTTTACCAAACAATTGTTCAAACAGCATATGATTATGATTGTGTGGAATTATCATTAAATATGATCCATTCCCTGCAGTTGAAGATGCACTCGGTATGCCCGTAATAGGATCTAAAAACATCTCATATTTTTGCATCGAATCGGAACTCGGAAAAATTCGGACAAAGCCACCTCGCCTCTCCATTTGTCTCTTGGCCAACTTTACAATTTTTGATTCTTCCGCTGTTAGAGTAGAAATATGTTGCTTTTTACTGCTCGCATTATGAACGAATTCTGCTGAATTGATTCGACGACTAGAAGACAGAGATCGCACTTTAACACCTTTATTATCCATAGAAGCCTTCATGAATGGACTTATGGCCGGGACTCCGACTAGAGTTAGCAAATCGGTTAACAGATTTGCTTTAATTTTGGTATCAAGAGGAGAGTCACAGCCCAAAGAAGGACTTAGATTTACTTCTATAAGCCATGGCTAAAACAGATAATTTTTTAAATTATTTTTTTATTTGAGCAATTATTTTTAGGATACCTTCAGAGTGTCATCAATGAGAATATCAAAGCCAAATAATTCAAAGCAATTACTGTGATGATTGACAAACATTCGACATGCACTCACAATCGATTGAGTACAAGACAGTATTGCCTTAATTATAATATCTTCTATATCAAGCATTAATTGCTCTGTATTGCAACCTTGATTTTTTAAATGTCTCAGGAGTGCTCCTACTGTAGAAAAAAATTACAATATTGTTTTGATTAAAATACGTCAACTGAGACGATGACGATAAAAATAAATAAAAATATCGTAAAACAACAACCCGCCTATATTTATTTACCTGCCCATTTTTGTCCATGATCTATTGAGAAAAATTAAAAATTTTAATGCTTGTGATTTATTTATGATTTCTTTGATATTAAAAAATTATCAAAAAATGACAATATTTTATCTAAAAAAATCTCATCAAAACACTCTGCATAGGAAAGACCTACCCTCTAAAGAAGCATTGTTGGATTTTATATAGTCCGTGTGGTACTTATTGATACTATAATTGCAAAGATGCATGCACGGATTCCAAAGATTTTCACTGGTAGGTGTAGAATAGCGAACGGTCGCAATTCGTACAAGACCCTCTTCATAAAGATAAATTATTAAGGGATTGAATGAAGTCACAGCAACATAAATTCTAATATCGCATTTGTGTCCATCAATGCAAAGTGGATCAGTAATGTAGCGTGAAACGACAACTTGTTCATCACTAGCAATGTGTGATTGAATTTCATCGGGCGTTTTTGCAAGAAAAATACCTCTTCCTCTCGAACTTGCGACTGGCTTAACAATCCAAGGACCTTTGTTTTTATTATGTGCAAAAACCAATTCCTGAAGGAGAAAACCTATATTTTTAATCTTGTTTTAGAACAAAATTTTAACTGACTTTGTAATCTGCAGGCAAAAGAAATGTTTGTGGTATAAAGTCAAAGTGTTTCATCCCTCTAAAATGTTGCATTCGCTCAATATTTTTGTAAAGTCTATCCTTACGTGTTAATTCGCTTGATCTATGTAAATAAAATTATTTAGTTTATTAATTTTTAATAATCAAATTTTTCTTCAATATTTTTTAATTTTAAAGAAACTATTGTTATACCTAGGAAAATGATTTACTCTTTGATACATAGATAAGCTACGAAATATATCTGTAAAAAGAAATCAATTGTAATTCTTTTTAATTTTATTACTTAATAACTCTTACCAGGTTTCAAAACATTTCCTGTCCACAAAATATTAAAATCCGTAGCATCATGAGACACTTCCTTTAAACCATGAGCAATCAAAATTTTTCGCAAAAGCCTCGTTTCGGTATTTAAAAACTTGAAGGTAACATTAAATAAAGCAGCAGGCATATCATCTTTGGAAAGCGGTTGAGGAGTAATGTTTTCCTTATTTTCAATATCTTTTGATATAAATGAATGTGTTTCAGAGTTGCTTTCAATATTTAATTCCAATTGGTTATCACTGCTACCATTTGATGAGGTCGATGAAGACAGTGAAAATGATGATTCAAGAGTACGCTTCTTCAATTTTCTTTCGGTAAAGTTAAATGTATCCGAATCTATCTTTCGATCGTCTAGTATATTTTGGGGAAGTGTAAAATTTTTCTCACATAATGTTTTAGAGATGTCATCGTTCATCGAGGAAGTGGCTTCTAAATAATTATCCGAATGGTCGAACCCCTGTGATGAATTATTTGCAGCAAGAACATTTGTTCGAAACATTAACACCTTTAAAATACAGTTGCAATTTGAATTGTTTTTTCAGTAAAGAATTACGTCATTACCGCCTCTTTAGAACCAAAAGATCCATTCATAACCCATTGATTAACTTGAACTTCTTGTGGTATTTTTTCATTCTTTTTTGCTCTACAAAGTGTTAATTAATTTACATAAAATGGAATCAGAACATAAAAACTCACTCAGGAACATCTTTCTTGTCCAAATTTTTTGAGATAGGCATAGTTGACAGCGGAAGATGTTGGTTAAGTTTCCTCTCTTGTAGTAATTTTTTTTTACTAAAAAGTCAATTAAAATTTTTTAAAAAATGTATTTAAAATCGTTTCGTAGTTAGTTTTTAATATATAGATAGAGGAATACGCTTTTAAGAATACTATTTTTTATTCAAGTTCGCTATGAATGACATGAGTCATCAGGTAATGAAAAGTGAATTGATAATAATAGAAAAATCATAAATCATCGCTTTCCATCATGCAACAACCTGAAGAATTTCAACCTAAAAACGCCAATATTTTTAAAAAATAAAAATGGGCCACAAAAATGTGCAATTCACTCACAACACTAAAGTATAACGCCTTTAGTTTCTATAGCAATTTAAAAAATAAATAAATTAAATTGTTAAAGATAAAGGTAATTTTTAAACACAAGACTCAATGAAAAATTCAGAACATTTTTTTGAATTATCAACATTAAATTTTTACTTTTTTAAGATTAGCTAGTGAAATTTGAGCAGGAAAATTGGACAAATTAAGTAAAACGTACTTATACAAGCTGAGGCGTTGAAAATTAGTTAAGTTCTTATTGTTAAACATGTTTCAGTCTTTTTAAATTTTACTTTTCAGGAACTATAAAAGTTATAAATTTATGGCAACTCGAGCTTTTAAAAATTCACGACTTGGAGTTTTAGAGTATGAGTGTTCTGTTATTTATGAATTGTATAATATGAAGAACTCATAGTCGAAATTCCGTTTATGGCATGTTGATTACATTCAGTTTCGTGCTGATTTTTGCTTATCGTTTTAATGTTAAGTGATCGTAGACGTTTTTTCTTCGATTTTTGGGGCAGCAATAAAGGTAATTATCAACTGACGGAATAATTTAAATCACTAACACTAAATATGATTTGCTTATTTTTATGTAAAATTTATTTAGTTCACTTGCAAATGAAAATATACGTAATACTGTTCCCATACACGCAATATATTATCGAAAAAACAAATTTAAATGAAATTTTATTTTTTTAGTGATAAAATTTCTTATGTAAAACTTTGACACTTTTAAGCGTGTGTTTTTTATGTTTTAGGAAGTCTTGTTATGTCTTTTTAATACAGTTTTTTAAGAAACGTCGTTTTAAAAAAATGCGAACGAACATAGTGCAACTTCCATTTATAACGTGCAAAGTCAGACTGAACTGTAAATAAACTTCGTAGTCTAGGCTTTTCTTTGCGGAAATAAAAGCGTTTTATTTTCCATTACTTATATTTGACCTAAAAAAGTTCTCTTATGAACTGTTAAATTCATTTCAAACGTGACGAAAATTTGGAAAACTTGTGTAAGCTCTCAAGTTTTCACAAATTGAATGTAATTTTTAAAAACCTTATATCTTCTGTCGATATCATAAACTGCAACAAAGTTTACGTTAGTTTGTCTTAAAACTATTTTTTTCTCTCTTCTAACCTTGGACATAATTTACTTTAGCTGCAGGTTTATTTCCTTCACAACTATTCAAAGCGCGAAAGTAAACTGAAGAGAACAAAATGTCTTTACAATAAAGTTTATTATTCCATTTATTCCACTGCTATCAATTTTTCTTACATTTTATTTATAACCTATCAAATTTGATGAATCTGATCATTTTTCCATCCAAAAATATTACAAAACCCTTCTGAAAAATGTAGTGTTTACGCCATAGAAACGAAAAACGACCAAAACATTTAGATATCAAAGACCCCACATGAATTACCTGCATTTGAGTGCATTAGTCGAAACAGGGGTTTTTACGCAGACAAAAAAACGAGAGAAAAACTCCTGCGACTAAAACAAACGAGTGCCAAAGGACATTAATTCAAATTTTGAGGTTCATGGGAATTGATTGATTTTGCCTTTGTTTACATGAACGATGAATATTTGAGGAAAAAATATTTAATCACACTTTGGAAACACTCAATTATTCCAGGATACTTGTTGGATATCCATGAAATTTAAATATGAAATAATAGATTTTTATGACAAATCAAGAAAATGTGACCTTATTTTTCGACTGATTATTAAGCATTAATGTACATTGTTAAATTCATTTAATTTAATATTGAAAAATTAAATGATTTTTTAAGGAAAGTAATGTTGCAATTTTTTTACAGTGGTTCCAAAGTATTCATTCTCGTCTTTGCATTTAACTGAATGTAAAAAGAGGTAATATATATTTTTTTATATATGTAGAGTGTCAATTTTTGGATATAATTATTAACAGTTATAAATTACTTCCTTTGTAATCACAATAGAACAATTCAGAACGTCTTGACGGAGTACGACAATAAAAAAATAAATCACATATATTCCTAGGTGCGGAATTATGAGCACAAATTTAATAGGATCAAATTTCAAAATTAACTTGAATTAACTATTAAAAATATATTTCTTCATTATAATAATAGTTTAAAATTTTTCAATGTTTTCTCAGGCAAGGGAAATATTTTTTTAAAATCACTAAAGAGATTACAAATAACCAAGTCCACAAAAAACTTATTAATTAAATCTAAAAATAGCTGTTTATAATTCTTAAAATTCCGATAAAAACCGTAAGCTAACACTTACTCGTTTGATTTTAAAAATGGCAATATAAATCCATATAAATAGAAGAATTTGTCCAATTTTGTTTAGCAATGCAGATAGTACATAACCTTGATCTCATAATTTACAAGAAAATCCGCAGTGAGTGAGATCACCGTAAAATCAATAAAATATTTTTACACTTCTTAATCACACACAAATATCTCTTTTGAGCAAATCATTACTCACAATTTTTTATCCTATTTACATCATCATTATTTTTTAAAAATTTAAACATGTTATTTAATGCCAGTGTAAATTTTAAATCGCCTTTTACATGACTGAGAAAATACTACAACGAGCTCAAAAATTAAAATAACATAGCGATGAGATTTTTTTTTCTACAGAGCACATGCGGCATTTGGAAGAAATTGAGATAAAGAGAGAGTGAGAGAGAGAGTAAGAGAGGCAGCTTACTCCGTTGGAGTAAGAGCAAGAGAGCGGTTTATGCTTATGTATTCGAAAAAAAATTATAGAAAAATACTCTTATATTTTCTCTTCAAAATCTTTGATTAAGTTTTTTACAATTCTAACTTAAATTTATGAGCCATATTAAAAAGTTTATCTTTAGTCAGGCTTGGAAATTCATGTAAGTATTTAACCCAAAAATTTAAAAATATACAAATAAAAACAGCTGTTTATCAGGTTTTTATATTTACCATCCGTGAGCCTTCAGTATACCTATTTAGTAAAAGTATACTTTATATATAGATTAAAATGATTAAAAAAAACTATGTTATTATTGGATTTTTGACATTTGCTGCTATAGGATCGCATTTCTTTCCAAATTTTGTTAGACCAAGAAAATGTGAAGTGCCTATAAATCAATGGAGTGGAAGAAATGAAATGAATGGTTACACCAAACAAAAGGAATAGTAAATAAGGTAAGATGCCATTTTCTGCGTTATTTAATTCTCGAATACCTTGTAATCTTTTATTTTAGATACGGATGAAAATTTAATAAATTTCTTCATCAATTAAATAAATTTTAAAAATATGAAATTTTTGTTTAGTAAACTTTATTTTCAACCCTTAAAAGATGCTGGCCAAATTTGGAATATTGGGGAATATTATTTCTTAAGTTTATTCACTACATTTGCGGAGATTTTTACTTTGCCTGGCATATTGCGTGCAAGAACTTCTTCTTTCATTGCTTTCATGAGGTCCCTTTCGCGAGCGCTTGTGTTTTTATCACGCAAAAATATTTGAAGTGCTGCTTTTGATGCCTTTCCTCTGCGACCTGTTCCAGGAGTTAGTTTGATTTTGAATCTTAAAGAAAAAATTATTTATTATTTTATATAAATTTAAATTTCAAAAACATATACTTGTAGTTAGTTAAAGTTTGGTATGGAGCGACAACTGGAATGACAAACAGCAACTCATCTTCGTCCACAGGACATCCAGTCAGTGTGTCGACCATGTCAACCTCATCACTCGCGAAAACTTCTTCAATATCATCGATATTTTTCTCTTTAATTTGCTGATTTCTCGGTACGTTTCTCTTAGTTTCACTCTCGTTTTCAGCTTCGTTTTGATTTTTCAATTTTTGAATAGACTTTGAGCCCGATGACTGCAGCAATTCCATCATCATCGCTCTCTCCTCATCGTCTTGATCTTTATACTTCTCCTTAATTTTTTTCAATTTTCCCTTTTGTCCACGTTTCGGTGCATTATTATCTAGTTTGCTTGTTTCCTTCTTTATCTCAAGGGATGACTGCTGTTGTTGATTCTTTTGTTTCTTTTGCGGCTTGAACTTAACTTCAACTTTCTTAGTTCTGATCGGACCAGCAAAAATTATGGTTTGTTCTTCTTGATTTCCTTTCAAAGGAGTTGGCTCCGGTTTAGAATCGTTTAAAATATCAATTTTTCCCGTCGCATGTTCAATTTTAATGTGAGTATCAGGAAACTCATTGATATCTTCTTCAATAATTTCCAATTTTTTCTCAATTTTGTTTGAAATTCCTTCATCTTCACTGTCTGAAGCTTCAAGAGGAATTTCTTGATCATCCTCAGTGACAATACTCATTGAATCATTTTCCAATTGACGAACTTTTCGCTCTCCTCGATGGCGCTCGACAGAAGAGTCTTCAAGTTTAAATAAGAACCCAAGACCTTTAAAAAAAATTTTAAAGTATTTTTTATATCAAGAAACATTTAAAGTTTGTTAAATTTAATTAAATCTTGATTTAATTGTTGTAAAAAGATATAAAAGATATAAATTTTATATCAATTTTGTATGGAAGATATAAATGATATAAAAGAGATAAAAGATAGAAAAGATATCAAAGATATCAAAGATATAAAATTTATATCTTCGTGATTCGCCCCCATACCTAATATTAGATGGCAAGGAGGAAGAAAATTTTTTTTTCCTCTTATCATAAAACTTCCAGTTGTCAAAAATTCTCCAGTTGGAGCAGTTTTTGAAACCTGATTAGCATGCACCCAATAAGTTGATGTTACAACCTAAAATTAAATGTATATTGAACGACATTTTTACAGATTAGTTTACAAGGATAAAGATTTACTTTTGCATCCCATGCGACACTATAACAAGCAGCAGCTGTTCCAGCTTCGTTTAAAGTTTTTGGTGGTACATCATTTCCCGTGGGATTCTTGATAACGACCGAGGAAGCACCTTGAATGATTATTTTTAGTTATTGAATAATTAATCACAATTTTTTTAAAGTCCAATTGTGAACAGACATGGTGAAGAAAATGATTACCTTGTATCTCGGCATGGACGTAAATGTCGTTTGGTCTCAAATATCTAGAAAAATTATTATTAATAAAAACCAATAAAAAATAAAGTTATTAAACCTCTTAACTAGCAGCTCATTCTGTTGCTGATCTCGACCGCCTTTTTAAAATAAAATTATAATTATACGGCTATATCTATTGAACAGTTGAACTTACATATAATAAGAAAGTTTTCAGAAGAAATAAACCAAAAGAACTTTTCGAACCAATAATTCTTTCTTGCCTTTGTAATAGTCGCCTGAATTCCAACATCCTTCAAGGCTTGATGTGTCTTTTTTTCGGCGGATTTCAAAGCCTTTCCGCTAGCCTACGTTTTTTAAAAATTATTATCATTAAACGCAATTTATTACGGAAAATGAAAGTTTACCTCAATTGTCTTTTGTTCCTTTTTTGCCGCACTCCGTTTCATTTCGTAATAGCGCGTTGCATTTGCGTAAGCCGAGAGCGAAAGATCTATGTCTACATCCATTTCACCGAGCTGATCCTCGCTTCTTCCTTGTTCACCTTCTTCAAGCTCGTTAGCATAATCCTCACTAAAACAAATTACCATTTTTTAATAATTTTATGCACTTGATTAAATATTTTATTACTCTTCCTCTCCTTCAATGCAAGGATCAGTTAGATGAAGTGTGATTTCATTACTGTAGAATTTCAATTTTTTAATTACACCCGCAAGTTTATCTTGATTCTCTTTTCTGTCGTTAATAAAGGCTTCAATATCATTCCAGCTTAATTGCTTTGCAAGAAGACTTTGAATGGCATGAATTGCACTCTCCACGAGGTACTGATTTCTGATTATAAGTTCAGCCTTCTTCCGATCGACCATTTGATTTTTAGTAAGTTCACTCAATCTCTTTGCGTGATCTTGACGAATATTTGAGAGCTTCTTTAATGCTTCTTTTTCTTGTGCGAGTGCTTTTAAATCTATTTTTTGGCTCTCGAGTGATGAAAAAAATTCATCAACAGACTGCATAAAAGTTGGAAACTCTTTTACTGGTTCATTAGCAAATTGCTGGTAGAGAAAAGGATGAAATTCTAGGTTTGTGTAGAAGTATTCTTCGACCCCATCGAAGTTAGGCTTTTGTTCCTTCTTTTGAACGATATATCCTTTTGATACATGATTCTTTGCCTCAGAAATAATCTTATAAAGTTCGTTTACCGCATTGGCAAGTGTGTCAAAGTCTTTTTCCAAATCAAAATCTCGCAAATCAGCCTTCTTATTTCTTCTCTTTTTCTTTCGATCATTTTCGTCTACTATTCCTGAAATTTTGCAGTTTGAAAGTCCATAGAGACTCAGAACATGGTCGATTAATGAGGAGCCGCAGGGAGAAATTGGATTTAAAACTATCTTCAGAGTGTCGCCTGGTTGTGCTTGATTGATTTTATCCTTTAACATGCTTAAAGTTGGAACTCCCTGATCTTGACGAGCTCTCATAGATGGGTAAATTTCTTTCACAACAAATCTAAGCTCTTCTCCTTCTTGTCGTGGACGTAGCACGTTTAAAATTGTTTGATTATAGTCGCACAAGATGATATTTCCTCGATCAAAGAGCTCTAGGATGATGAAATAGCTCGCAACACCGATTCCAAACTGCATTTGCACAATACGATCTTGACCAAGCTGCTTTATTTCCTCTAATCTCTTGTTTTTCAAGTGTTTTCTTAGCTTCATCGTAAACCCATGTGGCGACGAAGACTTGGGCCAATCGAAATTTGTTTTATGAATACGGACACCGCTCTCAAAAAGCAAAGTACATCGCTCCTTTAAGTTACAAAAATAACGTTGTTGGTTAGATGATTTTAAAATTCCTTAAAACTATATGTACCTCGTTTTGATGTAGCTTTATTAGATACGTTTTATTGTCGATGTCATAGATTTGGTTCACTCGCCATCCAACGAGACTAGAAAAAAAATAAAGTCGTAGTTTATAATATAGTTTTTGTAATATATTTTGAACTTCAGCATGACCAACTTCCAAACTAATCAAAAAAAATTCCAGAATGCAGAGCTTTCTTCAAATATACACGTATGTCTTTGTTTTCAGCGAAATCAACATGTTTACTGGATGTTTAATTCTCTCATCGGAACCAACAGTTCTTCCGTTTTGAGATTTATCTTAACATACCTTTGAATTTCAACTAATGCACAAATGATGTCGTATCCATTAAATCTGGTTTTCATCTTTTTAACTATCAAAATTTGCTGAGAAACCACAAGTTATCAAAATTTTATCTTTTTAAAAAAATATGTGCCTTTATATTTATTCATTAAAACCTTTCAAATTAGAAAAATTCAACTTGAACAGGTTTTTGATCTTATGTAGGTTCTTCTGTATCACACGCACACACTTAAAGATTAAAAACGTGACAAGACCGGCAAAAAACATTTCTGCTAAAATTACGAAAAAAATAGTTTCAAAAGATATTTAAGACGCCTTTTACTGACGAAAATGGAGACGCAAGAATATTATTCACAAGAAGATACACAAGAAGAGTATCACTCAACAGTGGAACAGCAAACACAGTACTGCTCACTCAAAACTCTTTTCAAACAAAACTTTGTCATTGGTGAGTACAAAAATTTATTTGAGTATGACAATCAATGTTTTTCACTAATTTCTGATTTGCCAACCAATGAGCATACATTTAACATAGTTTTAGCGTAACCCACACGATTTTTGGTAACGCTTATATGCTCGTGATTCCGTCTGTCCGTCTGTTCCATCGTGATCTTAGACCCTGAGCTACCTAGAGACATTTAGTTTTCGCCAGATGGTAGCTCTTAGGGTCTATATTCGCCCATTTTAGGAATTTTTTGGGTCATGACCATGGGTCGTGCCACTGACAGCCATAACGTCCATTTTCATACAAAATTTCTCTTATATGGGTTCATGGATGTCGTTGAACTCGTAGTTGGATCAGGAATCGAATTGTATGGATATGAAAATGGAAAATGGAACACAGTGGAAAAGGTTAAGGTCATGGCTTCTCTTTTGACTCCTTTAAGGCATCTTCATAATTACATTTCCAATACTGATCTGTTACAAGTGGGTTACGAGGCACCATCCATGAGTGGACTTTGAAATTTTTTATTTTAGAATTCTCTTATCAATGTAACAAGTTCGGGTTTGGACGTGAAGCTCAACGTGAATTTGACAAGTTCTATGTGTTCGATCGCAACGACTTCGCAAATATGTCCTCCTATGGTCACATCAGCAAGGTTCACTTCTACTTGGAAAAATTCTCGCCAAATCATTGCACCGATTTCCAATACAAACAACTTCCAGTTGCTATCTATGTTGTCGGGCGCAATGGACTCTACGTAAATGATTTAAAGCTTAACGTAGGAGACAACAGACTTCTTCGAGACGGTGATATTATTAAGTTGTCGAAAAATACTCCGCTATTTTGCTTCAGCTATAAGAATAATACTGCTGCACAATTGCCAGCCTGCAAGGAACTGAAAGACTACTTTGTTGGAGATTCAATCGGAAGTGGCGGCAATGGACATGTCTATTTAACTTTTGAAGTCAAACCAAATGATAATTTTGGATTTTCCACCTATGCTTTGAAAAATATTAAGAAAAAGCAGCATTCCGGCCTTGCTGATATCGAAAAGTTTAATGAAAATTTAATGCGAGAAGTGGATATTATGAGCAGAATGAAAAATCCACACATTTTGGAGCTAATAAAGTATTTCAACACACCATCCAATCTGATAATCCTAATTCCAATGATGTTTGGCGGTGATCTTCTTCATCGAATCCAGGAACACGGACGCTTAACTGAAGCTGACTCCAAATTCTTCAATCTTCAATTGCTTCTTGGACTTGCATACATGCACAGCAAGGGAATTGCTCACCGTGATATTAAGTGCGATAATCTATTGTTAAGTGACCACGGTAGTTCGCCTCTGTTGAAAATCTCCGACTTTGGTTTGAGCAAAATTTTGCAAAACAGTAACACTGTGTGCGGAACCAAGCTTTATGCAAGTCCTGAAATCATAAACAACGAAATCAACTATACCTACAAAGTGGATATTTGGTCTGCCGGTGTTGTGCTCTATGCCATGCTCTCAGGTAATTTCCGTGAATTTTAATATTGTCTAGATTTATTTTAAAATTTGAATATTTTAGGTACTTTCCCATTTTACAAAGACGACAAGCGCAAAGAGACACTCGAAGATTTGATTAGAAAGGGAAAATTTCACTTTCCACAACGCACTTTCGAACACGTAAGTCACGATGTACTGCTGACAAGAATAAAAGTTTTCATTAATTTTACACAGGTTTCAGAATCATCAAAGCATTTTGTAAGATTGATGCTTCAAGTGAATCCTGTTAATCGCTGGGAAATTAGTCTTCTCCTTCGTCATGGCTGGATGCGAGATCCACATAATAATCGCCGCCTTGATGCTCTTCTTGAGGACTTATATGAGGTACTTTACAACTTTCATTAATTTCAATAAGTATCTTCCATTTTTCTATTGCATTGTTATTTTTAAAAAATTACGAAAATGCATAAAATAACCACCGATAATTTTATTTATTATAAATAGCAATATGAGGGTGATGATGACACTTTTACTGAAGAGATCGGCAAGAATTTGGAAAATGTCGCTATCAATGATAATAATATACAATACTCAAAGCGCCCTCGACTCGGCTAAATGCAACTCAAACAGAGTTTTTTCATCGATAGGGAATAAAATGTACCTGACAAGCATATCGTGATAGGCAATCAGCCGCATATATTGAGCATATTTTTTGAAAATTTTCTTTATTTTTTTATATTATTAAGTCAATACAAAGCTTTTCTGAGCCATGTTTATTTTCATTTTCAAAACTAAATACAATCATCACAAAGTATGATTAAATGTTAATAGCTAATCGTTAGAGAACCAACTTGCCCACTTATACATCTCCCTTCTTCGTCAAAAGTTGCAAGTGTTAGACGCGAAAATTTGTTGCTTAACGCTCCTATTCCATTATTTTGAATTAAATTGGGCTCTTTAAATAAAATAATAAAAAGATTTATATATTTTCAATAAAATTTAAATCTAAATGTTTGTAAAGTTTTTCTTTATATTTTTCCGTTTCACCAAGAGTTCGCGAATAGGAAAAATCGTTCATATTTTTAACCATTCTTACCATCTTCGATGACATTTTCTGTTGGCTCCGATTCATCTTTTCGACGTTTAATTTCAGAAAAATGAGAAATGATAGCATCCATCATCGCGGCTTGCCTCGAAAATACCTGCATTAATTTAGTTACCGATATTCCATTTTCAACAGCACCAAACTAAAAAATTATAGTAGTTTAGAAAAGTTGAATGACAATACACACAAGAAAATTAACCGTACTTGAATAAATAGGCATGGCAAACATTCAGGATCTTCATTCGAATTTTTTGCAAAGTCCCAAGAAAACTCCTCATATTTGAGACCGATCAGTAGCGTCTAACAAATAATTAATGAATTTAAAATTTAAAATTATGTATAAATAACGTACACAGTCTGAATTATCGATGATAAAAAATCCTTTTTCATTAATTGCAACGATTACTGGAATGTCTTTTTGCTGGAAAAAACTCATAAGACCCCTAATAGGCTGCTCGACTTGTCCGTGAAAGAAGGCGGCACTAAAAAGGAATCAATCGTATTTTTAACATGAACGATAAATAAATAAACAATTTTGCAATTCACCCATAGAATGGTAGAGCCCAGCAGAATTCTAAATATTTTCGCATTAATTTCCTTGTTGTAGCAGTAGTTGGAACCCGCTTAAATTGTTCTAATAGTCTTACTTCTGCCGAGTTTTGACGACTATATGGAAGCCATGACCAATTAGAATTTCTCGCCACGTGCGCTGGTAAAAACCTAAATTGATTCTCCCTAAAATGCAAAAAAAAATATTTTTTAAAAAAGACTGCTACTCGTTACAAATCAAATTAGTTTAGTACCGAAACCAGCTAATTGTGTGTGTATGGGCATTATAAGGGCCAAGTTCAATGCGAGCCTGAATACCTCCTAGCATAATCAGATGTGCTGGTTCCATAATATACCTTCCTAGGAGGACATTATGACGTGCCTCTTCGTAAAGAAGTTCCACAATCCGAGGATCCCTAGGATTATGTAGATTTAATACATATATAATGAAAAACCAACTACAAGTTGTTTAACTACAAATTTACTTGATTTTCTCCTCATCACGTCTTAAATAAAATACATTTCTGCGGAGAGTTGTCATAGGTTCGTCAGAGCATTTGTCAATTTCATTTCCATGTGTATTTTTTTCCAGCAAACTTGACCACGCTACTCGCACTAAAAAAATAAAAAAAAATATCAAGATAAATGCTTCAAGTATATATATTTTTAGGTAGAATCACCCGCGTAAGGACGATGATGGGGCTTTAATTGAATCTCTAGCAAAGAACTCGCCATCCATAGTCCAAAAACACTCTGTGCCAAAAGCTTGTTCGAAATTCCTAGTTCCTCACAACCAAGCGCAGCAGCCAACATAACCTGCGATGGACACTGTGCTGTACCTTCAATTTCCATGTGTACCGCAATACGAGACATCAAATATACAACCGTCGGTATGACCTGCAAAGGTAAGTTAATGAAATATACTAAATTCTTTATTACTGCGTAGCAAAAATACTTTTTGCATTGGTCTCGGTATAGTTTGATTTGAAATGTTTCCATAACCAGTTGATGAGACAGTAGCAGTGGAGCTATTGAAACCGCCATAAGTATTTGCATTTATTATGTTGCTGTTACTATTTGATATATTCGATGATTGCTGATGCAATAAAAGCTGCTGTGGTTGAGTATCCTGCGAGCTATTTAACTGGGATTGTTGTTGTTGTTGATAGGTGTTTGTACTTGGAGTTGGACCTTAAATGAAAGCATAAAATTGGGCAATGTTCAACAAACACGCTTGATGAAAAATCCTCACCGTTATTTTTTGCATAGCTATCCGTTTCATTGCGCGTCATACTCGATGCATTTGAGTTATTACCATAATTTGTAGGCACGACACGATATAGCACAGATGATGGGGCAATAGTTTGCTGTTGGTTCGAATTTAATGGTAAATTCGATGCTTGAGATGACTGATGAATTTGGAGTGTACTTGTTGGAGTTATGATTAAACTATTGGAATTACTGCCGCTGTTTGCTTGCTCAACATCGCACTTTATAAGAAATAATAGCATTTTTTAAATTATTCCCCAAAAAAATATTAACTAATTTACATCATTCGTGGAAGTTGCAACAGTATGTTGATGGTGAGAAGAATTTTGCACTTGAGGGATTGAGTAATATGAATTTGAAACATCCTCTCGACAACGGTCTCGAATGTAGTCACCAAGATAGACGCGTGAACTAAATTAAATGATAGGAAACTATTTAATGCAAAACTCTAATGCTTTTGCACTTTATTTACGAATAGTCGGATGTCACTTGTGGAGTGGGATTGGGATATTTCCGACGAGAATGAAACTGCACGCCAGAGTTGACAACTGCCATTGGCACAACATTTATATAATTTCCTGAGTTCATTTGAGTTTTATTTTTTGAGCTCTGATTTGCAGATGATTCAATCGATGAATTGAGTTGCTGCTTTTGATCCATTTGTGTCTTTACAAAATGAATCGTAAATTATTTATTTATTTAGTGGAATAGTGTTACTTAAAACTATTTAACAAAAAAAAATTAGCTTTTGCAAAAATCAATATCAGATAAAAAATCACTTAAAATTTTTTATTTGGGTTAATTAAATCTTGCTTATTACTATTTGTTATGATTTACAATCCTCAATTTAACTTTTTAGAGGGATACTCTCATTATTCATATCCATTCAAACCCACCCTAAATTTTTACTTCAAAAGTTTCTTTCTTGTTTTCACACACGACACGTTCATGACACGATTTCTCTATTGTTCCTTATGTCTAAATAACGATCAAATGTGTTTTGTTTGTCATCCATACGATTTAATACACTTTTTCACTCCGAAAACTGGTAGCCATTTCTCATTTCAAATCATCACAAATGGAAAATTGGAAATAGGAAGAAAATATGAAAAGTATGTGAAAATTTTGCAAGAGAATCATTTAATGGAATCCTGGAAAGACAGTAAAGTTTTAAAAGAGTATTTTTTATTTTATTTTTTATAACTTCTTAAACTTACATCATTGCACACACAATTTAAAATAAATTTAAATAAAATTCTGTATCTAAAAAATTTAAAAAATCTTCAAACCAAAATACATTTCATTTTCCAAATCGCATGCGCAATATCTCAATTATTTCAAATAAAAGCGTTACTTTAAAGCGTTCACAATATTTTCATTCACTTTATGAATCAGTTTTTATCTATTTAAAGATTATTATCGACAAGTTTGTGAAAAACAGCAACAAACATATATCTTCAGAAAGTAAACAGAAAAGATTGATAATGGCATGTATGTGTATTCAAGCTTTAATATCAAGAGAAAAAATCGAATAATTTTTTAGTTTCTCAGTGCATTTGAAGATAAATAAACTAAACGAATAGATAGCTTAAAATGGATTCGACCATCGAGCAGGCGCTAGGATTGCGTCTTTATGCAATTTTCATTCCCACTTTAAGCATATCTGGTATAATTCTCAACTCAGTAGTGGTTTATTCAAGCGGTCTCCTAATTGAAATGCGTAGGTTTCATGACGTATATATCGAAAAAAGAGAATTGTGATTTTAATAGTATATATTTCGTTTAAAAATAATTTGATTAGGACAACATCCATCTAATTGTTACATGTTTTTGGGAAATCTTGGTCTCTCAAACTTATGTATGAGCGTGACTGTCTTATTTGGCCACTATTATCCGAGTAGAAATGAATTTTCATGTGCTCTTCAATTAGGTAAGTTCATTTTTTTCAAAAATGAACTTCGTTTAATTCTATGTCAAGTGTTACTTCTTATGATATTACACTTTCAGGCATGATAGTGTCAACATCTCTCCAGTCAGTTTATTCCGTCCTGTTGGTTGCTATTGATCGATTTTTATATATTTTACGTGGGATACATTATCAAAAGTATATGTTTCCGAGGCGAGTTCGAGTTTTAACTACAGTTTCATGGTCTATTAGTAGGTTCTTAAAAACTGTATGAAATTTTTTACTTTTTTATTTTTTTAATAACTTACAACAGTTTATTATATAATTAAATTATTTTATTATTTTTTCCATTTTAATACCTATGTATTTTTAGGCATCTCTGTGGGACTTTTAATTTCATTAATTCCGTCTTTTTGGGGTCGAATTAGTTCAGAACAATGCTGGTTTATTCTACTTACTCCTGGGCTTGTATTAGCCACAACTTTGTTAGGTAATGCAATGTGAATATTTTTTTTTTTCGTGCAAATACTAAATTGCAACTTTAATGCTCAGGTACAATTCCAATTCTAATTATTTTTATTCTGTATGGAATAATATTGCATAGAGCACTAAGTAAAATTGATGAACTCAATAAACTTTCTTTGGAGATTGACACAGAGAATAATTTACGCTTCTTTCGGGGGAGAAACACGGATATATGTCAAGAATCGGAGGGTAATTTAAAGTTAAATCGATTGTCGAAACTAACAAATTTATTTTGTTGTTGGGAGAAAAAATCATCAAGAACGATAGAAGAAATTAGAAGAAAACCACCAAGCAAATGGAAAGCAATTAAAGTTGTAATTTTCTCAACAATAAGCTATCTACTGACATGGGTAGGTAGGACATTAAAGACATTTTTCTCGATTAAAAAAATAAAAATCATACGTTAGGTTCCATATTTCATAGTTTCCACTATGTACGTCTATTGTGATCAACAAAACAATTCAGAATACTGCTATCAGCTCAAACTCATTATTGTAGGTCCTCTAGCTATTATCTCATTTTCCAATAGCCTTCTCAATCCGCTAATTTACTGTTGGTGGCACAATGGCTTCAGAACGAACTCCATTCGACTTCTTTCAAGAAGATTTGAACAATACTCATGCTGTCAAATTTTCTTGAAGAAAAAAGTTAGAGATGCTTCATCTGAAAGGACCACACAACTATCAAACTTAACAAATACATCAATTATAACATCAAATACACATGAAATAGGTGCTTCCAATGAATAAATGGAACGCATTAAACTATAAATTAAAATAAGCGTTTTTATTTATTCTTTTTGAAGTTTTATTTTTGCAACACATAAGTTGCTCTGGCAGAGTTTGGAATCGACGCAATGGCAGACATCAATTCATCTATTTTGCAGCAAATCGTGTAACCTTTCGCATAAGATTTGCGATCCTTCCAGTCCCATCCGTATTCTTCACATATGTCTTTACATAAATGAGATGAACTTAGCGCAAAAGCATTGTTGAACGTAAGAAAACCTATACCAGCGTTGCTTTCTTTATCTTTAATAATTTTCCATATCCACTTGGGAACCTCTAAAGCATTCTTTTCTAACGATATTTTCTTATTGTTTAATTTCAAAATTTCGTGTCCACCGGTAAATATCTCAAGCTCCCTTTTTAATTGAGCTGCTTTTGTTCTGACCGCGTTCTCGATATGCTTCCAATTCCCATTATTTATGCTTTGAAATTGAGGAACCACATTTATATAGTAATACGTCGCCCATTGATGCGAGAAAAATATCATGTCTGCATCTAATTTCAATTAATTGAACATCGTTTAAATTTGTGGATTTTTTAAATTTATGGAAAAATGTATAATTACCCGGTGTTAGATGACCACGTGCCAAAAACGTTGTGTTAAGAAAGCCTTCAGCTACATCACGGTTTCCGAAAATTTGTGTAAATCTCTCTAACTGTTTGACTTTTGTAAATGACGATGTGGCTGAAATATTTAAGGGAAGTTCCGTTGTTTTAAAATTAGATGGACGCGTAGAAGCTTTCATTGAATTCTTAATGGTTTGTCCATAAATTATATGGCGCGTGAAAATAGCGGAGCCTCGCTTTTTACTATAGCAAACATCAATCAGATTAGCAAACCCTCGCTCATCGCTGAAGCCAATATGCATTTCGACGCCATCACCACCGCCACAAATGCGATTTTTATTTATCACACTTCCTGTTACAGTATTTGCACATTCATTGAAATCCGACACATCATGCTGTTTATTGTTTATTTTGAACTTTTTTCCTGATAAACAAATGATCGTGCTACTTTGTTTGGCATCTATAAAAAAAAACTTAAAACTTAAAAATGCGTGCACACAAACGACTCATTATAAATTACTAAATATTAAAGTGTTTGGTCGCCCATCTGAGGTACAAGAAATAAACGCATTTTCATTTTCTCTAAATATGAGTTCGCCATTTGTTGGAATCATTAATTTATATTCACTATCAATATATTTCAAAAAGACGGGTTCTCTATACGTTGCACCAGAACTTGATCTATTTAAATCCATCCGAATGTCTATTGTGCACTCTTAAAGAACAAAATTTTTAATTATCTTTAATTTTAAAACTTTTTCTAATACTTACGACATTGAATTATTTCTAGGTTTGATAGCAGAGCAAACAGATTAAATAAAATTATGAACCTCATGTCATCAACTTCAAATTGTTACTATTCACTTTTTCTCTCAAAATACTCATAAAATATGTCGTTTATGAATCATGATCGATGTGAATGAATGCATGAATGTCTTGAAGTATACAGAGAGTATATTACAGTGATATTTTGAGAGAATCAAGCATTTCTGAGTAAATAAATGACTTATTACTCATTAGTCATCAAATTTATCAAATAAATTTACAAACATTTACTAATGACTACAGTTGCAAAATTATTTTTTTTGAAACATAAAGTTAGGTCTCTGTTTCCAATGAAAAACCGATAATTCTTTCTTCCTCTACCTCATCACTTTTGGTAATGACTCTTTACATTATGTACATCACTCATAAGTCACGCCAGTGCGTAAAATGAGTTCAAAAACCTTTTAGCAGCCTTCAACTTTGAGCTTTAATATCAAATTAAATATTGCTAATTATTCAAAATACTCAAGAATTCCAAGAATAAGAGACGAAAATAAAAAAGTTCAAAGAGAAAGTTTATGAATTTACCAAATAAAATTGAATTTAGATTTTGGTAAAAAAATAGAATTTACCAAAAGACTACTTTTATTAAAGTTTTGTTAAAAAAAATTATTTCTAATTTTTTCAAGAATAAGTGCAAAAAAGTTTAAGACCGTCTAAATTTTTTCTAGCAATCGCGTGTTAACGCTGCTATAATTAATGTATATCTACGTTGATTTTTATGCAAATTCGGTCTCAAAAGCTAGCTTGCAAAGAAAACTTTGTTACTTTGTTGTCCTTCGTCTGTTGCTCTGGAATTTTCCAAAACGGACAACAAGAATAAGAAGAATTGAAAGCGTTTTTTATTTCTAAGTGAACTCCAAAAATATCGATCTCATAATTTCGGTCAACAACCCAGTATTACAATGAGAACTTGAAAAATACCTTAAAACAAAACGACATTTTTTTTTCGAAATCATTAATGTACATGGAAATTGGAATAATTTGAAACAAATATCGAATATATTTAAATAAATAATGGAAGCATAAAATTGAAGAGAAAATAAAGGGGAAGATAGCTTCCTATTTGAACACAAGTATGTAAAAAACTATTATTACTTTTTTAAACAGTTTGTTTTCTAAACACTTACATCTTATATTTTTAATTTTATTTGAAGTATAAAAATAAAAATCAGTTCGAAACATTCATATTGAGAACTTTTAATTTCATATAAAGAAAACTGTTTTTAGTTTTTGCGTAATTGTGTTCAATTAACAAAAATAGCATGCGTGAACATCCATTTGCACTTAATAAAAACTACACCTGTGGTGACATGTGTCTCATTATAATAAGCGCTTCCAAATAAACATGGAAAAATAAATCTAACATTTGAAGGGATTATGAAAAATTCCTTAAGGGAACATTGAGCAGGGATTCAAAAAAATTAATGAGTTGCATTTTTCAATTATGATTGATAAATCAAATCACTACAGGATCAGTTAAAAAACAACTCATCAAAACTGAAATATCTATTTATCAATATTTTCCCAACTCCTCCCACTACTTTATTCAGTTTCTCGATTTTTCTAAGATGGTCAAATCAAGTTTTTTTTATATATATTAAGTAAATTATTATTGTCATTAGTTTCATGTTTTTTGACGTTCTCACTAAATATTTAATTCAGTCACTCACCCCAATGAAATTCTCACACCCCAAACAATTACACAAAGTCTTGACCAAACGAATATAATTCTCGTCCTTTTCTAGCTCACACTATAATGAGTTTCAAGCATCAAAAGCACGCCACAAACATTTTTTCATAGCTCGCAACCGCAGGTCAATTCAGTTCCCTTTTGACTTCAAGACGCTTCAGAACAAAAAAGTGAAAGTGAATTTTTGCATAGCTTTTCTTATATCCTAACTAAATAAATTATTAAAAACGTGAATTTTTTTGAAACAATAAAACAAAATGCAATTTGGTGAAATTACAAAAGGAGTCATAAAATATTTATTATTTTTCTTTAATCTCCTGTTCTTGGTATGTCAAAAATTATTTTTTTAAATAAAATTCCATTGCCTTTTAATGAAAATGAGCTGTTTTCACTTCTAAAATCTATGTCACGATTAGAATATAAAAGTGGAACAAACTAACCATTACTACTGACCAATTCATTGTAGCGGCAGTTTTTTCTTTCATTAATCGATTTTTGACACTATTTTCTTTGCTTTTTTTACAGAAATTGTTTTTTTTTGTTGAGAAATTAATATTATAATTATTATTCCTTTTTGAATTAAGTTGTCCAAAAGAGAAATTTTCATTAATTATTCACAATGTACTACAAGTACATGAATGCACGAAAAATTGATTGGTAAATAATAAATGAGCCAATAATATGCATATAATCAAAGATTCTGGTGTATATCTTTTTATTAAGTATTTGCTCGATTTTTTTTCTGCTTTTTTACAAGCACAGTCCAACTCAAATATGGTGGCCTTTATTGTGTTCCTTCCATTAGTTATAGTAAATTTAGTAGAACCGTTAAAGTTTTTTTGTACAAATTTATTTCTTTTTTTGCAGATATCCGGTCTTGGAATTTTAATTGCGGGTATTGTCGTACTAAACGATGTCACGGATTACAATCATTTCTTAGAAGGAAGAATTACAGCTCCACCAATTTTATTGATCATCGCAGGTCTCTGCATTTTTTTGATCGCATTTTTTGGATGTTATGGAGCTCTCAAAGAGTCTCCAAAATTGTTGATGGCGGTATTTAGATGATGAATTTAATTTTATCGGTTTTTTTTCTAACCGTTTGATTTTTATGCCATAGTTTGCATTTTTACTTGGAGTAATTTTTATTGTGGAAATTGCTGTTGGCATTGCTGCTATCACATTTAAGAGTGACCTGAATGGAATCTTAAACACTCAGCTTCAGAAAACAATGAGTCGTCAAAATAAGGTAACAATAAATACTATTTAATTTCTTTAAAGTTAAACATTATTTGAAAAATAAATAGGACGATATGATGGCATGGGATACTGTTCAACGAAAGTTACAATGCTGCGGAATCGATGGACCGAGAAACTGGTTTGACATTAACAATGGAACCGCAAGTGGAATTCCAGCTAGTTGCTGTCGTCCTCAATACATTGATAGAGACACACAAAACTGTTTAAATGCTGCACCACTCTATATGGATAGAGTTTTTACAGTAAGTTGAAGTTTTTTAATTTTCCCCGAAAAAACTCTATAAACAAAATTTTCATCACTCGTTATAATATAGGATGGATGTGTGTCGAAAGTTCATGATCGCGTGTCCTCAAATGCTTCAATTTTGATTGGTGTTGGAATCGGAATTGCGTTTATACAACTAATGGGAATAGCTCTCGCTTGTTGGTTAGCATCGGCCATCAAGAAAGAAAACACTGCTTAAATTTAACAAAAATATCGTTACATTGGGAAATAAAAAATATATGTTGTAAAATGATTCAAAAAAACATTAGTTGTGAACAATGTATGCAAGATTTTAATTTAAATTCGTAAATAAAGCTTTATTACCGGGCCCTCTATTAGACATTTAATATTGTCATGTAATTTCCGTCTCGATTGAATTGGTTCAAATAAGAGTTTACTTAAAATGAATAGATTAGTTAACTTTCAGTATTCGTGATGTCAAGATATATTATTTTAATAATTTTTATATTTTTTACTTGCACGCACGGATTAAATGGACATTTAGATTCCAAAAAGGTCCGAGAACAAGTTGACCGTCTTCAGCTAGAAATTGTAAAAAATACTTTAGAATTTTCAAATGCACTAAAGAAAAATACTGGCAGAGATCTTCAGGTTAAAGCTTTTAAGCTCTAATTGCAATATTAATTGATTAAGAAATATAAAATTCTAGGAATGGCTTCAGCTCTTACCAGGTAAAGGTGAAAATGTGCTTAAAATTCAGGAAGCTCTCTTTGGGATATTAAATTCATTAGTAGATGATACAAATGAAGAAGAGGAAGAATAAAAATAACATTTCAGGATTTTACATACTTTTATTCATTGTTAATAATCAAAACTTAATAAATTGTAAAAACTTCAGTATGCCACAACATAACTAAAACTACTGAAAATATGCATCGTGAATAGAGCGTTGGTCAGCCCATTTGACATGTCTATTTTCCTCTACGCTATTGTTAAATGAACTTGTGTCATCAAACGCCATTTTACGCATTTTTCGATACTTTTGCATCATTATGCAACAGCCCGTTATGATGAGAACTTGGAAGATAAACCAGAAAATTATTATTGCAATTATGAGCGACTCATCTAGGCAGAGACTTTTGTTTGGAGAAGCTAAAGAATAAAAATGAGATAGAAAATTGACAAAGAAAGTTCATATTCCTACCTAAGCTTCCAACAAGTATCTGATCATTTTCACCAATCACAAATCGATCATCTTTTATGGTGTCAAGTTCAAGCACTTTAAGAGTAACATCAAGTGATAGAGTTATAATTTTCTTTTTTGATATTTCAGTGCCATCGCTAAAATATTGCTGAATGCCAAGGGGATTGCCAAATGTATCTGTGCGCCCATTGATCAATTTTTGCGGAGGTTCTGGAAATTTTACTGATTCGAGAGAAGCAGCCGGTAGTGGTGATGAGGACTCACCAGGAAAAATAATTTTATCTAATGCGGGAAACTTATTAACAATTCCCGCGGATGACCGCTTTTTACGATTATGTAAAATTGTTCCATAGCCGCAATTTTTAGGAACACAATCACCGTAGCAAAACTGAATATCTACATTGAATTTTATTTGCGATGATGATGCAAATTTGAAAGCTTTAAATTTGGTTACCAAAAGCTTTGAATTTTCCTTCTTTTCATGTTGAAGAACCGGGAATATTGTAGGGTTAGTAGGACAACCATTTCCATTTATCAAGTCAATGCGATCAAACTCAGAAGTTGCTGTCAAATTTATAACTTTAAAATCATAATTTTTCATGTGAGAATCCATGGAAATTATAAATTTTAGTATCTGTCCAATTCTAGCTTCTTTAACAAATTCTTCAGTTAATGAATCAACGATATAAGCTGTAAGTTTAGGACATTCAAAACCTCTATCAATCACCAATGTTCCATCACTATCAAAATCTTTTCCATTAACGGTAACGGATGTCTCGAGTTTATCAGGCATGATGGGGGAAATACAGCCAACTTTCAAATATCGATCGCTTTGCATTTGTACAAGTGGATTGTGTTGGATTACTATGTAGACATAAATTAATGTGCGATTGGGTGATTTAAAGTCAAAAGCTCGACTGACTCCACATCTTTGCGAGTCAATCGGCAAGGTTAAAAATGTCGGCCCATTACTACTGCCCGCAATAGCACAATCTTCGGGATGATTCTCGGTGTATATTCGACCTTGAAAGTAATTACGTGGATGGTATCGAATAATCATCTCTGTTTGAGTACACCGCACACTTACTAATGTGAAGATGTTATATAATAGAACCATTACAAATCAAGTTTTATTCTAAACTAAGTACTTACAATTGAGACATTGAACTCTCTTTAAATAATAAGCGTCTGGCATTGAGATTAAAGCCCGTGGTCCAATCGACATTACATCCTCGGAATGAATGAAACAGCGTGTGGTTTCTAAACTACGCTGGAATGTGATTCCCTTGCAGAAGAAATTTTTCTCCTGAAAGAAAATTAAATAATTTTTTTAACCCTTCACTATGAAGAAAAAATTTAAATTTGAATCCATTACTAATGAAAATGAAATTCCTCATTTTTGTAATTTTTCATGCAAATTTAAATTTTCTTCCTTTCTGCCCTATATGCTCTTTTGTGTCTCTCACCAAATTGCATTTCTGTTGACACTGCCGATCACTTAGTCCTTTAAACATCTGCTCTGCATACATAAGAGCGCTCTCTGGAAAGTGTTCATAAGCGCAAAAGTCATCTAAAAAAAGCTCGTTTTCTCCATAACTCGCAACTTGACAATTATTCTCTATGTACTCATCACTCAGTGGCGCAACTCGAAAACTATCAGGTTGCATATTTTTATCGTCTTTGCTCAAAATACATTTACCCATAACATCTTTATTCAAGATATTGTCGAGATTGTTACGTTGAAATGAAACTGAACGGCAAATGAAATCCGCATAAAGACAACGTTCTATGCATTCTCTGCGTGTTAAAAGCTTGTTAATTGTTAGGTAACCTCGGCCAATAAGCGATGCGCCAGGGATCCTTAAGAGGGGCCACGGATTTGATAAACATTTGATTGGAACTAAAAATAGTAGAATTTTAATTTTATTTTTAAATTTTAAATAAATTAGGTTTTTCTCTATGAAAGTATTACAATAGTATTGAGTCAAAAAAATTCCCACGGACGCAGACAAAAAACACAATTAGATAAAATTGATTGTGAGGAAATTAAAATAATTTCATGTAAAATTAACTGCTCATTTATTAGTTTATTACGTAATAGATGCTTTACGACAAGGTCGCGAGAATTAAAAATTAATTCATGATTGTTGAAATTCTAGCGAGTTTTTAAAATTCATGTAAGATGAGAAACGAGAGAACTCACCGTTTAAGCATGTTTTAACAAAATAAATAACTTCAAGATCTTCTTCTAGCTCATAATCATCGGCCCGATGAAAATTTAAATTTTCACTGTTGCGTTCATTACTGGTAAATGCATAGCACTCAGATTTTTTAAAATTTAAAATATACGAGTCACAGTTTTGGTCATTTTTACAAAGCTGCATACAATGCAGATTTATCACAGTTGGTGTTAACTCATACGATTTATGAATGATTTTAACAGGAGTAGGTAAAGCTGGTCGAAAGCCCAAAATTTTCTCAAAGTGTTGTTGGTAATTAGGACATTTTTTAATTAATGCATGTGAAAGTGAAAAACATGCGAAAATTCCTATCAAAATTATATCTCTAGCAAACATCTTTTGATTAATACTTTTGCAGTAGAACTAAATTTAGAGAACTTGAAACTTTTTGTTATCACGTTTTTATTTGTTTTCAGCCACCACTCCTCAACACATTTTGTCGCAATTTACATAATAATTGTGGCGAATTTTATTGCTGCATTGTGTAGCATTACATCAATTAAAATTTCAAGGCTAATGAAGATTCAAAGCAGCTTATATCACGTGTTGGAGATTTTTCTAAATTCTCCACCGGCACAAAATTTTAGTTCAAAAGTTTTTAATTTTACACTCCACTTAAGTTTTCAGTTTTCATTGTGCCGAACAGTTCGCGAATCATGATTTTTAGCTGTTAAACCTCTAGTTAAGTGATGAATGAATGACTGACTCTCGTGTGTTATTGAAAAAATTATGGACTAAAGTGTACATACAGAGATGCTAGAGGTGGAAATGTACGCCAAGCGTGTCAATATCCACATAATAAAATCATTTTATCGTGTTGAAAAATTGAAAATTATAAATTGGTAAAGTTTAGAATTGGCCCTAATCTTTAACTAAATGTAACGAAACTGTTGAATCCATTTCCATCAATAAATGTTCAGGGAACAAAAAACTATATCTTTTCGAGTGAATAAATATAAATATATGCGTGAGAAAAAGTTTAAATCAATCGTTTTTTGAAAATTCCTTTTCAGCAAAACTTTTTATGTTTTTTTTAAGATTGTTCTTTTTGAGACATCTAAATCGTATTGAAATGGTCAAAATTTAAAAAAAATACAATTGACTTAAGCTTCAGAATGAAAAAAATAATTTTCAAAAATTCATTTCTATAGGCATTTAATTGATCGCAAAAATATGTTAGAAAATCGGGATGTCTCAAAATTTATATTTCAAGAGAGAGAGAAAAGCTGAGTGAGCATTACACACACAAACATATATAAATAAATACACATAACTAGTGTTGGCAGGTGAAGTGGCACCTCCGCGGCATCAAAACAACATAAATATTTTTTTTTAATTTCTTGAGTGCCCTCTTGTTATCCCCTTTTAAAAAATTTAAATCTCGTAACCAACGGTTTTTATGGCTCACGCGCAGGGTTGTGTTGCTTGATGAGATTTTTTTGTGAGTGTAAAAAATTAAGAGGACTTATTACAAAGTAAACAAAATAATTATTTTTGAAGTTTTAAAAGAAAACGGTCAATAGCTATGGAAAATATTGTTTGTTTAGATAATGGAGCATATTCAATTAAGATTGGCAATGTCAAAAGCTCGAAACCAATGTAAGTAATATAAAAATTAATATATAATTATCAATTAAAAGCCGGGATTTTTTAGCATTATTCCAAATTGCATCATGAAAGCAAAAAGTGAAAAGCGAAGACCGTTTATTGGGAATCAAATTGAAGAATGCCGCGATATTTCAGGAATTTTCTATATTTTAAGCTTCACAAAAGGATACGTAACTAACTGGGAAGTTCAGAAAAATGTTTACGATTACATCTTTTCTAATGAATTCCCGGTGAACTTCAGTGATACAAAGCTTATCATAACAGAGCCTCTCTTCAATTTTCCAATCATCCAAGAGGCCATGATTGAGATCTTCTTTGAGGAGTATGACTGTTGTACTATAGCTAAAACCACTGCTCCAGATTTAAGCGCCTATCAATACACACACACTCAAGACATTGATGAACAACAGGTACGAGTAATAATTATAATTTGTTAATTATCAATCTATCTTATATTTCAACAGCCGCTTTGTTGTGTGGTCATTGATCTCGGATACAGCTTTAGCCATATTGTACCCTTTGTTAAAGGCAAAAAAGTTCTTTCGGCCGTCCGGAGAGTTGACGTTGGAGGAAAACTATTGACTAACCATCTCAAGGAAATCATTTCCTATCGATATCTCAATGTAATGGATGAATCTTATGTGATCAATCAAATGAAAGAAGATAGCTGTTTTGTTTCTCAAGACTTTTACGCCGACATGGCTAAAGCAAAAAGGAGATATCCCGAGAATAATATAATTAGAGAATATGTCCTTCCAGACTGCACGACAATTCGACGCGGTTATCTCCAACAGCCAGGCGCTGCTGCTGTTAAAAAAGATAACGACTATCAAGTTTTGCGACTCAACAACGAGAGATTTGCCGTGCCAGAAGTTTTATTTCATCCAAGCGACCTGGGAATCTCTCAAATGGGGATCGCTGAAGCAACAATCGAAGCTATTAACGCATGTCCAAAAGAGACGCGTCCACATCTCTTCGCAAATATCATTGTAGTTGGCGGAACTGCTAAATTTCCTGGTCTGACATCGAGGCTTCAGAAAGAAGTTCGAAGCATGGCTCCCGAATGGTTTAACGTTAATATCTCATCATCGTCAGAAGATTCAATTACTTATTCATGGTGTGGTGGAAAACATATGGCAGATGATCCTAATTTTGAGAAAATGTGCATATCACGGCAAGATTATGAAGAGCATGGAGCACGAGGAGTTCTTCCATTTGAGAGTGAAAATTAATTAATTTTGTTTTCCAAATCTTTCTCTTTAACGGTTGAGGATTTTTTGAAATATTTTTGCTTCGCGGATTTCCCACTGTTGCTGTTTGATGATTTATTTTTAAATATTATTAAAATTAAAATGAGGAAAGCAAACATTAAACCGCGCATTAAAAAGAATGAATTAAATCCTGTATTTCACTTCAAGGAAAGAGAATCCGATGATAAAGTGTTAACGAAGGAAAAAATAAAGGAAGCTCTTAAAACGGGAAAACTTGAAATTCAAAACAAAAATTTAAGCTTTGGTGAGAAAATTAAATTTATTTTCATTGTCAAGCTCTATGCTCATGGCATCGACTAAATTTATTATTTTAGTACCCGAGCAAGTTTACAATATTCAAAATCAAAAGGAGGTAAAAATCAATCCCAATGTATTTGATCTTAGTAGAACGGAAAACGACGAATGGTGGAATCAATGCAATTTGAAGCATCTAGACCTCTCCTCAAATTTGCTGAGAGAAATTTCTAGTGACATCAAAAACCTGCTCAGCTTGACTGTCATAAATGTGAGTTTTCTTAATTTGTATTTAAAGATATCTAAACAACTAAATAAATTTCAAAGCTAAATGATAATGAACTGACAGCTCTTCCTAAAGAGATTGGATTATTGGAAAATCTGACAAAAATTAACCTCAGCCGCAACAAAATTGTGGAATTGCCGGAAGAATTTTTTCGATTGCGAGAACTAAAAGTCCTGAATATTTCCTATAATTGTCTAATTGAAATCTCCTCTAATCTCGCTGATCTCATTAATTTAGAAATTTTGGTGAGTCTATATTAACTGAACGCATATTTGAAAGCTCCGCAACACATTTATTTGAAAATATTTTCCTGTTTTCGAATAAATGTGTTTTGTGAAGCAGGCAGTAATTTTTGCAAATATGCATTCGACTAAAAACTAATTGATTTTATTTCGAAAAAAAGGATCTTTCTAACAACCAACTTGAGTCGCTTCCTGTGGGTATTGGTTTTCTTACACGATTAAATTTTTTATCGGTGCATCATAATAAACTATCAGTATTGCCTTGCGACATAACAAATTTAAGAAGTAAGAATTTTCAATTTAAAAATGGATTGCTGTAATAACTCATTTTTTTAATAGGCTTAATGAAGTTCGACGTCATGAATAACCAATTGAAATTTCTTCCCGACCATATGGGGGACCTTCGAAAGCTGGAATTTTTGTATGCTCAACACAATGATATCGATAAAATACCAAATTTTGACGGTTGTAAGCACTTACAGGAGCTTCATATTTCAAACAATTTCATCAAGGAAATTTCAGAAGACATTTTTGAAAAGCTTCCAAGTTTAAAAGTACTAGACTTACGAGATAACAAGATAGAAAAACTTCCCGATGAAGTTTCTATGCTGCAAAGCTTGATGCGCCTAGATATTTCTAACAATTCAATTACAAGTTTGCCCACATCGCTATGTACTTTGGCAAATCTTGTAAGTTTGCAAGTCGAAGGAAATCCAATTAAATCAATTCGTAGAGACGTTATTGCATGCGGCACCCAGCGTATTTTAAGAACATTAAGAGATCGTGCTAAGAGTGGAGAGGAGGAAGACCGAAAAAAAAATGTTCAAGCAATTAAGTTCTCAAATGAGAGCGCATTTCCTGATAAATATCAGTTGAAAAAAAGTAAGAGTCTGACTCTTTGCGGAATCAAATTATGTGAAATTCCAGAGCAAGTATTCATAGACGCTGCCGACGCTGAAATTCAGATTGTGGATTTGAGTAAAAATAAGTTGAAGAAATTGCCAGAAGGATTGCTACACTTAAGTCACAAAATTTCAGAGCTCAACTTTAATGGAAATCAGTTGAACGAAATTCAGCCATTTATTTCGCAGTTTAGTCACATTATATACCTGAACTTGAGTAGCAATTTCCTTGAAGAATTACCCGACGAGATTGGATTGCTTGCAACATTGCGTGAAATTAATATTGCAAACAACCGTATAAAAAAATCATTTCCTAAATGCATTTACAAATTAGTTCATCTTGAAATCCTTATCGCATGCGATAACAAGATCGAAGAAATAGACGTTAGTGAGCACGGGCTGATGGCATTAAAGCGTTTGGCAACACTCGATCTGTCAAACAACAATTTGAATTATATCCCGCCTATCCTCGGGAACATGACCCAGCTACTCAATTTATCGCTTCATGGAAACTGCTTTAAATCGCCTCGCACTCAAATTCTTGAAAAAGGAACAGCTTCAGTTTTAAGTTATTTACGTGATCGCATACCAAGAGAATTTTAATGCCATTTTTGAAAACTGTGTAGATGCTAATATAAGACTTGCCATATTTCCTATATGTTCATTTTAAATTTTGGTGGTAAAATAAAAAAATATACTTTCTGAAATAAAAAAATATTTATTTCTTCTTTATGATAATAATAGAAAAAAATGATTTTAAACTACTGGAATGGATGAGTCAGGAGGATACTGGAAAAGGACATTTTTCGATTGGCAAGAAATGATAAACTACTTAAAATAAATTTTCATGTAATCATGGGTCTAGTTTAAAGTTTAAACACAAGGCACAGTTAAATGCTTTAAAACAATATTTTTAATGGAAATGATCACTCCATCGAAGGATGTCGGCATTACATTGTTTATGTGTGTCGAGACTCAGTCGGGCCTAACGAGTGGAAAAGGACAATTAATTTTATTGGGTTCATTTAACTTCGCCCACTATTAAGCTTTAATGAGAAAAATAAAAGTATTTTAAAATTCAATCTGGTAAAATAATTTTGTTTATTAATCAATTTGAGAGAGATATGTTGTGCTTTTTCTTTCTTTTAAAACCATAAATGATTTCCAGAACATATATTATAATAGAAAGTAATAAACCGCCAAGCCATAAGCCAAAAGTAGCCGAAAGCTCATGAAAATTCAAAGCATCCTTTTCGTCACTCTCCTTGGATTTTTTGCGAAAGTCCGGGTCCACGTATTTCGAAATAATATGATTAGTAATACCAAACTCACGAAACCATTCGATTTTTTCAGAAAATTGTTCGGCTAAATAATGATTTCTTTGAAGATAGAAAACCAGTTGATTGTTCACCAGACGCTCTTCGCAGATGATGTAAGAAAAACTTTTACGATTAATGAAATTTTTATAGAGAACTTGAGCTTCATAACTGAATACTGCGCCTTTGAATGAAGTGTCGAGTGTTTTACGCTGATACTTTTCAATATCCGCGAATGGTATGACAATCATTCTTAAATGAAACAAAAAAAATTAATAAAATTTACAATTTCTCAGAGATATTAATCGAGAGTTGCTTGCCTGTGTGCAAATTTAAATCCTTCTACTCTTCTGCTTAAGCTTTCATAAGCATAAAAGTAAAAATTTCTTTCAATCAACTCGTCAAAAGTTTTTGCTTCTTTCTCGAAAATTTCCCTATGCATGATGTCGAATAATTTTCCTTGGTAAAGTCCTCGCATTACTAAGCAAAATATTAGAAATTTGGCCAACAAAAACCTTGAAAATGTACTTTGTGGAAGTAACTTCTGTGTAGTTCCTAAAAATGCGATTAGCATGTTTAATATCGGATGCGACACTTTACGCCCTACTACGAATTCGTAAACGGTTTTTGATACGAGGCGAGTTAGAGTGACAATTAGTATACCAACAATGTACATTGTGATAATAAGCGACCAAATGATGATATCAAACGGCATATGAAGCTTTTCAAAAGGTGAAATTGTTGTTGTTTGAGGCATAGTTAGAATTGAAGAATCTGACATATAAAATGTAGTACCGGATAGAAATTTTAAACGTTCAAGTTGTAGCGATAGCGTTCCGATTACCACATCAACTTTTTTCTCGTGAACCAATGAAAGCAAGCCAGTTGAACTTCCGTTATTGTAAACTGTCCCTATCACCGGAAAAGGACCATCGAAGGTTGGATTAAAATTGAATTCGTTACCCAGCGTTCTAATTGTTTCAACTTCGATACCATCAAATCTTTTTAAATTTGTTTGATTATTTATTTCTACCATAGTGAATGGCAAGCTTGGGTTGACACCGATTTTAATTTCACACCTTTTTAAATCGTTAACTTTTTGGGGGTAAAATCTTTTATCACTCCAAATTCCATCACTGAATGAGCTTATTAATTTCAGATTGAAATCTTCTCCACATTTTCCATTGCTAAAAGGAAAAAAAGTGAAGAGCAAAAATTGATGACCTTTTTTCATCAAAAAATTTACATCGAGCATTAAATATTTTCTAAACGTTTTTAAAACTTCAGTAATGTTCGGGAAAATTTGTTTCGTTACAACCACCAAGAAATATTTTGAGTATTCGGATGATATTAATAACTCAATCATGCTAAGTTCACTCGCTGATTCTAATATTAAAATGGTAGGTGATTTATTGTTTGTAGGTGTGACACCATTGGATGATACTTTCATAAGAATAGTTACAAGATTATTTTCTTTTATTATTTTAGTTGCTATATCCAAAGCTTCATTGTTGTTCGAGTTGGCAACATTCAACTTAATAGAATTAAATCCACAATTCTTAAAAAATGAAATTATCGGATTAATTGACTCCCCATATCCATGCAAGCTATTTTGCTGATAAAATACTCTGCAGATTACTAATGAAATTTTTAAAAAACAAAGAAATATTACTTTTTTGGCCATTCTTGTTAGGCTAACGAAAAATATTGAGGAACGAAAACAGAAATTTCAATGAATTATCTTGAATTTATTTTTGATAGTATTTTGTTCAAATAAAGTTTGTTAATTCATCAACGCATTAGTCCTAAAATCACTTTATTACAGCTTTTATATGTTGAAAGGTGGAAAAAAACAGTGTTTATTGTGTACAAATATATAAAAAAATCATATCCCAATCGAGGGTGTTGTTGTCGCGTAGCCGGCATTTTTTTCAAAATATATATTTTAAGTACGCTTTTATATCCATTAATAATCTAATTATTTATACTGATTTACACTTTAATATCACCCTTGTAAAAATTAAAGTTTATGTGAAAGTTTCGGTTTGTTATTATAAGAATAAATGACAAACAAGAAAGTGTCAATACATAAAATACCAAGGTTATTACAAATTATGTCGCAGGCGTGTTACAAAAAAATGAGTCATTAAATTATTGTCACTTCTTGCGATAAAGACTCGTAGAATGTTCGTTAAAAAATTTAAAATTACAGCACAAAATTCAAATTTTATTCAAGTTGAATTTATATTTTTTTTATAAAACCTCTAAATCTTTCTCAGTCTCAATCGAAACTGCATCAAAGGCAGTAGAATTTTTAAAATACTTGCTAGGCGAGGGGAAATAATGGGAAAGTTTTACTTGTTAATCTTCATCAAAATTGCATGCATAAGTAATGTTTTGTTAGCAACGATCTTTAACAGTCAATTAAGTGAGAATTCTTTCAGTGAGTGAATAGTCGAAGGGAATTATTAATTTATTTTTATTTTTTTCTGATATACGTTTGAATTTTAAGAATACGATGAAGTACGAACAAACATTATTAAAGCGGAACAAATAATGAGAACTGGCGGAAGTATGTACCTAAATCCAAAAGAACAGTTGGCTGATAAAATACTTTTACAAATGAAAGAAAAATCCATTCAGCAAGGAATTACAGAGCCAGCGCTTTTTGCCCCTTCGAAGCATTTTTTCCACGCAAAAGATTTAATCGACAAAGATCCGATTTTTGAAATCATTAAAAAGCTTCCAAAGGGTGGTGTCTTACATATTCACAATACCGCTGGTGTTTCTAGTGAATGGATTATCAAAAATTTAACTTATCGTGCTGATGTGAAGCTTTGTAATGGAACTGAAGGACTGATGCTACAAACTATGTAAGTTTTTTAGATATATAGTTTATTGTATGCCACTCTGAGAAACAATTTTTTTTTCAAATTTATCTTTTTGTAGTATTAAACTGAGTTTTAAGGAATCAAATTAATCTCATCGTGTTGTTTCCTTTAACTTCTCAATTTAATGTATTTTAATAGTCAAAATTGCACCCATTCTTGCTTAGAAGTGTTTAAATAAGCACTCCTGTGCGAATGTTTCACATTGAAACGATAAAATATATAATTTCAAAAAAAATTATTTTGACTCACAGAGAGAATTAAATTTTCTTTGTTGGGATCCAGCAAAACCAACTGTGACACAAAGCAAAAAGTACTAACTACGGACGATTATTTTTGCTTATGTTAAACGTTTGTTTGATTTGTAATGTGGGTAGGCCAGCTCTTTACATTTTGTTAGAGCTGGGGATGGTTGGATCTATTTCACGTGTGGGAATCAAAAAATTTTTATCTGATTTTAATCGATTCGTTGTTCCAGATCAACAAAACAATGTTTGAACGAAGCAATTCCTGTGATAAAATTGAGAGAGCAATCGAAAAACAAAAATGAATTTGATAAGGAACTAGAAAAGTTAATTAACCTATATTCAAGTCAACCTGAAATAGATTATCCTGACAGTGAGTAGTAACTAAAATACAAGTGAACTGTAATTTTAATTAATTTTAAATATTCAGTCAACAGCGTCTGGCGAAAATTTCAAAACATGTTTAACGCTTTGAATGGCGTTTTAGATTATCTACCTACCTATAAAGCTTTTCATTGGCGTCTGTTCGAAGAATTATATGAAGACAATGTCATGTACATTGAGATGAGAACTGGCATGGGTAGTGTAAGTTAAAAATCTCTAAAGTTATTTAATTTTGAATTTATCTTATCTGATCTGTATCTAGGTTATTGATGAAAATTCTAATAGATTGAGCAGTGATGATATGGCAGGAGTTCTAATGAAATTAGTTGAAGATTTTAAAAAAGATCATCCACTTTTTCTTGGAGTCAAAATAATTGTTACTGCATCTAGAAATATAGATAATTCTACAGTGGAGTCCAGAATGCAAAAATTTGTTGAGCTCCGAAAAAATTTCCCCAATTTTGTTATAGGTTTTGATATGGTGGGTCAGGAGGATATCGGAAAGCCGCTATCAGCTTATGTCCATAAGTTAAAAGAAATCTCTCAAGACGGTCGATTTTATTTTCATGCTGGCGAAACAAATTGGTTCAATACAGAAGCCGATGTCAATTTGATTGATGCGATATTGATGAACACAAAAAGAATAGGTCATGGATACTCACTTTATAAACACCCAGTGCTTTGGGCTGCATTTAGGGAAAAAGATATTGCAATTGAAATTTGTCCAATATCAAATCAAGTTCTTCATCTTGTGCAGGTTTTTATTTATTTATTTTTCCTAATATTTATTAAAAAAAATATAAATTACAGGATTTGAGGAACCACCCTGCTACATTTTTTATTTCGGAAAATGTTCCTATTGTGGTAAGCTTTCTTCCACGTTTGCATCCGTGCTGAAAAAATCTTTTGTAATTGGGTCAGTTTGGAGATTTTATCCGAAAAACGTTAATATTAAAAATCATCGTTGCATCTTCTTTGTTTATTTTCGAAGTTACTAGGAATTTTTTTAAATTCATCCGAACTCACCAACACAAATGATTTTTTAATTGTTAAACAGATCACACTCACGTGAAATCATTAAACTTCCTCCAAAACTATGCAGATTTCGAATGATGATCCAGGATTTTGGAATGCAAAAGGTTTGTCATATGATTTCTATTATGCTTTGATGGCTTTTGCTCCAGCGGATACAGCTCTCCACTTACTCAAACAGTTAGCATGGAATTCGATTAAGTATTCTGCTATGACGGCTGCTGAAAAGAAATATTCAGCGATGATCTTTAAATCATCATGGGATAAATTTATTGATTTTATTTTAACCTATGAGCAGCGGAGTAGTTAATTTCTATTTTTAATAAATTAAAAAAATTTCAAAAAAATACCCAATCGCTGAGCTCTCGATGCTCGATGATCTTCATCATTTTGTTTTTTGAATTAATTACAAAAGCTGTATGCTTTTTTAAATTTTATTTTCATTTCTTTTTTGACTAGGTTATAATATATGGTCTAGATTCAAATACATAAAATATATGTGAAATTTATTCAATTTCACACTATATGAAATATTATGATAGGACAAAGATTATTTAAGAAAACATTTAACGTCACATCAAGTCTACATTTGGTTTTAAATACCTTTGAGTTTTAGATGAAAATAAGATTAAATTTAAGGAGCATCAACACACTAGTTTAATTCATTTATATTCAAAATTCATAAAATTCTTTTCATAATCTCACAAAATATTTCCACTAAAAAACTGCACCAATTAAATTATTATTCATTTCATAAATATAGAAATTCAAATTATTGGTAATTAGAGCTTATTGAGCCTTTTAAAATTTGCACACTTTCCAAACAAGAAATGTGTTTTTGGAAACGTTCATATATTATTAAAGCGCAAATCCTCCGCAAAGGTTACACAAAAAATGTGGTCCTAAAAATGAGGAAATATTCAAATAAAAAAAAACTAATGTCGCATGACATAATCGTTCACCTGTAGTTTGGTAGTCATTTAAAATGGATATAATTTTTGCAATAACTAAAAGCTATGAACAATTTAAATTTTAAATAGAATTGCATCTTTTATAAACCCCCAAAAATTAACAATATTTTCAATAAATGCAATTTATTTTCAAAGTTGGAAATTGATGAGGAAGAGACAGGTAATGGTGGTTACAGCTGACCACTCACGTTCAATGACAATTAGCAAATATCCAGTCAGTAAGTTAAAAGCGAAGGATTTAAACTTTATACCACACTAAAAAATATTTTTTCGGGAGGCAACACCATTCTCCTACGAAGACAATCTGACATATTTCGGCTTCTTGTTATCATAGACAAAATGTTATGTGCAAAATGAGAGAAAATGTAAAATTAGTTTGACATTTCTGACGTTAATGTCACAATTATGTTATTTCATTATTGTTGAATTAGAGTAAAATAGTTGCTTTGGTTTAGAGAAAGACCTTTGAATGAAAATGTATCAAATGTGTTTTAATAATTGGGGAATGGAGAGAAATGATATTTTGATGTAAAAGAACGTGTGAATAAAATTTTTATTAACACAAATAGAGTATTAATGTGTCACACATATCTGAGGTATGTAATTAGTTATGAGGATTAAGAGACAAGATGAGAGAGTAATCATCTTGATCATAGGTATGTGATTGGGTCCTTATTACTTTCTAAGCGGTATCAAAGATATTGAAGAAATGTTTTTGAAGATAGTTACAGAAAACAGTTGTCTTGTTTTGCATCAAATACTTGACTATCAAAGAAGTATCAGAGTCGGTTATGACTTTCGCTTTAGTGTATCGATCATAGCTCAGATTTCTCTTTTATTTCTTTAACTATTCTCCTTATTATGAGCTCCTCAAACTGCTCTTAAATTCTGATTGTAATTCTCTGGTTATGCGAATCTTTGTTTTGAGTTTCGGATTGTTGAGTTTCAAGATAAATTTATTTAGCATTTAAAAGGGGAAGTCTAAAATTAGTCAATTACTAGTTTAAAGTTTAGTTGTAGTTGCACAGACGTAGGAGTTGCCTCAAATGTTGAATAGGGCAATTAAATAAATGCAGCATGGAATTTAATTGTATTCTGTTATTGTAAAGGTGGATTATCGCAAAAACAAATTTCTTCGCACTCGTCTTGTAATTCTTCTTGTGGAATACAACATTGCAGAATATTATCAGGATTAATATCATACTCGGCACAACAAGATTGCGTAGTTGAACAAGTAATAATTTGATGAATTTGTTGTTTAATTGGCGGAATAGGAGGCAATGGCATGCTTTCCGAAGTTGAGTCTGAATTGGTATAGCTTTCATTATCATCATAGTTTTGAGCGACAAAGTTTTTCGGAGGAAGAGCAGGCGGAGGTGCTGATTCTTCCAGTGATTCATTGGAATTACTCAAGATTTTTGGGTGAACAAATTCTTCAGGGTTTGAGCTTGTCTTTTGATGACCACGAAGGGGTAATTGATAAACGCTCATCATTGGAAGCGAATTTGTGCTAACTGAGTATGGATTTTGCACTTCATGTGAAGTGGTGGAGATTCCGGAATCTCTATGCACAACAATTACATCCGACTCGGCATCAAAATCAAGTTCTGAATCATCGAGCGAAATATCAACTACAGAATAAGGAATTCTCTGTGGCCGTCGGACGCTCGGACCCTCGCCTAAAATTTAATTTAGTTTAATGATTAATTGATTAAAAATTATTTTAGGATAAAGTTACCGGGAGAGTCAAAAATTTGAGGATTTGACATTCTTTTATCTGGCGTGAAACGAGGTGGTAATGGTGGTGCGTTTGTTAACATTTTCGGTGGAACTTCTGGACTATTAATATACTCATAGCCATGTTTTGCTGGTCTAGGAGGTGCTTGGAGTGGAAGATCTGAGAGTTCAAGAGATTTTCGGTTGCCAACTGTAAATCCATTATAGTTGCTACTTTTAATTTGAGAATACGTATCATCGTGATCATAATCGGGTCGTGAAATTGATGTCGGAAGTGGTGGGAGTGGTGTATTAATGATACTATCAGATTTTTGTCGTCTTACTTTGCCAAAACAGTTGTGGTTTTCACGGAAATGATTGTAACGTTCAACTAAAAGCTTGTGGAGGGGTTGGACTTCGACTGGTGCTAACTTTCCATGTAAATCAAGGGCGCTCTCTAGAATTTGCATGATGTTAACTATTAATGCTCTTAGTTTTTGGACATTTGGGTCTTTTCCTTCAGCCGAAGTAAGATAACATTCCGATAAAAATGCTTCTTGGTACTTCGGAATTCCACCCTGAACATTTGCGTCGATCGTGCCTTTTAATCGCATAGTAAAAGGACTCAAGTTTCGCTTATTATCAAGCTTATATTGATTAATGAGATCTTCTAGCTCTTTCAATGTATTTGACAAGGTTTCACATGCAACTTCAGTCGGTGGTAGTTCACGTATTGTTTGATGTTTTATTTCAAACCATCGAAGAATGTTTGGTAGTGTCTCAGAAATTTCTATTGTTGTGCGTTCAATCCACAAAGATTTAAATTCATTCTTTTTGTCAATTGCTCCCTTGTGAATCTAAAAATTCAAATCGGTTAGGAGCTGAAAGTGAGATTTTTTTAATTAATTTACCGGTCGATCATGTTGGAAAAGAACGACGTCGTTCACCTCATAAAAGCGAGAGATTTTTTCTGGTACAACATTTGTAGCATTTTTCAATTGGTTCTTGTTAGTTACTGGACGAACAGTACTAATTTGGCACCATTGCTCATTGGAATTCATTAAAGAGACATCAGGAGGTGAATTTTTAGTGTATAATTGAGCGGACGAAAATTGTGTTTGTAGTCGTTGAGTAAAAGCTCCAATCCGCTCATATTCGAGGCCACGATAAACAAACTGCTTGTTCTTTACAACGATATATAAGTATATGTATATATGTATATGTTATAAATCTTAGATTTTAATTAATAATTTTTTAAACGTTTTATTTACCCGTACAAAAAGGGGGAATCCTTTTCCAAAGAAGCCAACTCGGAAATATTCAGGTTCGGGTCGAATTTGTGTTAATATATTTTGGAAGAATTTGGCTTCCGTCATTAGAATCTCACTCAACTTATTGTAGTCATAAAGATTCGTCTCGTAGAAGTAACTCAAATCTTTACACAATGGAACTCCTCCCTCCCAATACTTTCCCTTGTCAAAGTAAGAGATGATCTGTTGAAAGAGTTTTTCTTTACGTTTCCATTCAGGTTGACCATTGTTGTCGCATGGAAGGAATGTTAAAGTATCGTTGTCCCAATTTAACATGTCAGCGTACAATTTTAAAGTGAAACCAGCTTCGATGTAATTGCTCGATGCAACATGTAACTCATGAAGTTTATAAATGTACCTGAGTGAATTTTAGATTTATTTTTTAAAAAAATCAAATTGATTTAACTATATCATTGCATTTTCTCTCAGCTAACCTCAAATACATTTCCTTTCTGTTGAGTGTTTTATAGAAGTTAAGCAAATTAACGGTGCAGGTCATACGCTTGTCTCGATTTTCTTCACCCTGCATTACACTTCGGTAATCCAATAAACGCTCTAATAATTGAGTAACCGAATTGATGAATGCAAGCCCAGTTTCACGCCAAGGCGGATTTTCAGCTTCAACGTGTTGAAGGAGCCTAAAATTTAAAAAAATAAATTTTGGCAGAATAAAATATTGACCACACTATTTAAAAATACAAAACTACCTAATTTTAAAAAATTATTTCTCATGCACAAACTTTTCGAATAATAATAATTGAACGCTTTATTTCAGGAATTACTGTTGATGAAACTTACGCAATACTAAGGTCCTCCCTATCATTTTTTAAGTTTTTTTTTTGAAAAATAGAATAATGTAACATTAGAATTTACTTTAGCTCTTATGATGATCAATAATGCAATCGCCGATTTAAAAGTATAAATATATGATTTTGGGAACGACTTACATTGTACTAAACAATTCTCTGTATTCATCGTCTGCCTTATTTTCACTTATCAACAAATCCAATTTGTCAATTAATTCATTCTCAACCAGTCTGAAGCTTCCTCTTGCCGCTTGTTCACATTGCATCATATCGTAAAATACTGATAACGTGGCTTTTCGGAGAGCTGGTTCCGGCACAAGAGTGACTTCCAAGAACGGTCCAACCATCGAAGGAATGAAGTGAAGTTTATGATTGCCTAACTGACTCCACATAGAGAGAATTTGTAGACCCATGCTGACTCTCATATCTCCATATAAATTGAGAATTTTTCTACGCTTAGCCTCATGGTATTGCTCAAGTTGTAAACTAGGTTGCGTGAGAAACGTGACAGCAAGACTGAAATAAGAACACCAGAGTTGTGAGTCAAATGAATTTGGACCCAAAAATTGATACACAAGTGGCTTTGCAAACTCCTCAAGAGCCTTTTTAATTATGTTATTTGCAGACATTTTCATGACAAGCCAATCGCTTGGAAAAACATCTTGTGAAAGGAGTTCCTTAAAAACTAGAAGCGATCGATGAAGAAAATCTTTAGTTTCATTCATTGTATTTTCATCTAAAATCCTTTGGTAGTGCTGTTCTTCCATCAATTCCAAGAGACCAAGAAGAACTGCAATCAACTTGCTCAAAACATTAGGTGACGAAGTTAGTATGATCATGACCGTCTCAGTAAGTACCCCTGCAATTATAATTACAATAATTTACTATTTTTTTCCTTATTATTTGATTCTATTAAAATTACCTAGAACATTACGACTTAGGTCAGAAATTTCCATATCAATATTTTCATCATAATTTCTCTTGGCTTCGTTTAAGTGAAATAAAATTTCTCCAAGAACTTCAGCACAGAGCTTTAGCTCGTCACGTTTACTCAGATGATAAGCAAGATGCTTGCATGCAATACTGAGGATTAAAGATCGAGTTTCCTCGTTGTTGAAAAGTTTTCCACTCATCAAATCTTTTAATGCTCGCAATTTGGCACGAGTCAAAGTTGGGTTGCTGTCCTTTGGCACTGCATCGATTAAATTTCTTACAAGATGACCTATGTCACTGGATGGCAACATAGTCTCTAGACTTTCCATCACCGCACCTGTTTGATCAAGCATAGCCTCTTGTGTGGGTAGCGTGATTTCAGTACTTTGCGTTTTGAACATATTGTCAAGAGATAAAAATACCATTTGTAAATCCCGACGAAACGATTCTTCAAACTGCCCTCCTGTCGCCTCTGCGAACAGTTTTCGAGATTGTACGATGAGTTTGAAGATATACTCGATAGATTCGAAACACTTTTGTATTGGCTCTGGTTTATCGGATGTTGTAATCCATTCTGCACAGTGCTGCACCGACGAAAGGAGACCTTTATACACAAGTGCAGCCGAAAAATGATTTTCAATATACGCATCAATTACGGGCTTAAAATGTTGAAATTTGTTGCTATGAAGTAAACTAAATATACTAACGAGGACATGGAATACAAGCCCAGAATGTTCTGTAGAATTTCCATCCTCAGTTGAAAATAATGCAAAAAGTGCATCAAGGACATCTTGAAGAAATTTTACTAGTTCTTCGTCTTTTAATCTCAACACTCGAGCCAGAGAATCTTGAATTTTTTCCGGGTGATTTCGCCATTGCAGTAAAGCCAATAAATCGCGGTTTTGGGTCAATTTTGTTGAGCACAGAAGTGTTTTAATAAAGAATGTTTCTTTTCCGCTTCTCGAAAACATCGGAATCACATCGGGCAACGCTTGTTCATCAGACATCGAGCATGGAAGCTTTAAATAGTTACCGCCATGAAGCTTTGATATGTCTTCACACTTGTATATAAAAAGTTCATGATTACCATCAGCAAGAGTGGCACCATCCTAATTTTTAATTAAAAAAAACTAATTATTTTTAAATTCATTTACTGTTATAAATTTTTTTAATTGTTTTATGTAATTATAAACAAACAAAAATATATATAATAATAATTTTATATCGCACCTGTTCCATGAGTCTCGCAAAACTAAAGCCAAACATTTTTGGTTCGGTTTTATCACGTGTTGAGCAGTGACGAAAATCAAATCTCACATGAGCATTTGAAAACTTGTCAATTGGAACGTGAAGACGAATTGTTTCGTTCCATGTTGGCGAGTTATTGTGATAAATAATCATCGATCGATAGCACATAGTATTTTCTCCTCGAGCACCACCGCTTAAGCATTCACTAAGCACTGTGCCCGCTGCATCGCAAACTAATACACTTACTTCGATATTTTTGGCTGTTGACTTTCCACCACGTTCAAACTCTCCATGATCTAGAGTAAGAAAGAGATCATTGCGCACATCGCCGGGTAGTACGACATCGGGGAAGCCCATTTTTCGAGTAATCGCTCCCTGAAATAGCAAAGGTTGATCGATCTGAGCTTGACCTAATCCACCGTAAATTAATCTCAACGAAACGGAGATGCCATAATTCGAGCCCGTATAATTTATTGGAGAATATTTTCCAGTAGATTTTTTTATTATCAACTCGTGTAGCTGATGATAATCTTTCTCATCGCAAGTTTGAAGTTTAAATGTTATTTCACGCTCTTCTGGCTCCATTGAACAATCAAATTGTTTAAAATCTGTCAAAGGCAACACACCTACTCCGTAAGGTCTTCGATAATTTTGACCCAATAGTCCTTTATCAACACTTTTCCTCATAGATGTATCTGAGAATTGAATTTTTCCCACTCTCATTACATTTGCAACAATATATAATTCAGAGTTCAATTCTGTTTCGCCAAGATCTGTAAAGACAGTGCAGTTGCTGTGTGGCATGTCAACATAATTTGACCACCCATCTTTGGTTATTCTGACCAGAAAGCGTTCACTTATTTGACGCTGACGTGATGGATGTGCATCGTATAAGTAAAAATACACTTCGGCATCATCTCCTACGCCAATGCGATAGCCAAAATCTCGCATACATAAGTAGAGGTGATGTGTTAGAACTTTTATTGTTGTCACTTTGCGTCTCAATGTCCCTCGACTCTATTTAATAAAAAAATTCTCCAATAAAATTTAAAAAAAATCATTTCCAATAGATACGCTGTCTTAAATCGTAATGGTAAAATGTTGAACAAATGAGCGCGATTTTCTTTAATTTTAAATGTGGTGAATTTTTAATTTAATATTTCACTTAAATTTCGCTACTTTTCCGAACATTTTACCACCAGCTTTTTTAAATCCGGTTTTTTACTTTATTTCTTCATATATTAAAAAGATTTTAAAATACTTACGGAAGTATTTTTGGTGTTCTCATCGCTTGAAGAATGGAAATTGTGAAGTGCAACGATTCCAACTTCGGTTGGATTGACTGCCAAAGGACCGACACGAGGAACTAGGTCGAGTCCGAGTTTGCTAAAAAAATATTAAAACCCACGAATATTATACTCAGTTATGACAAGCGTGTAAACTTAAATGGACAAAAAAAAGTTTATGTGAAGAATTTGTAAAGTGCAATAAATTTCTTCTAATAATCATCATTGTCATTTTTTCGCACATAATGAGTGAAACAACAAAAAATTAAATAAAATTATACATAGAAGTTGTGCAAGCAAACTCTTTTCAAAGTCTAGTGTGTTAGTGAGAATGATTGTTTTTTTTACAAAATTTAGTAAAGAGTCGAGCGTACGAGAGAAAGAACGAATGAGATGTGGGAATATAAATGAACAGTAGCAAAAAGTGGTAGCAAGATTAGGCATTAAAAAATTTATTTCCAGCTTCTCGTATTCCATTTGTGTGTATTTTAGAAAAAATCTGTTTCCGGTTTTTTGACCGAATGATCATCCAAAAAAAAATGTTTAGTATCAGAACTGTGATCTTAGTTGATTTAATTGCAATCAAAAGAAATAATTTTCATGCGTTGCTTTATTTTTACTCAAGACTATACTAATGAGATGAGAGAAATGAAGTATAAGTAAAAATCAGATGCCGAAGAGCTGATAATTTTTATTAAACTTTTCTTGTGCTCACTCTCTTAAATATATTATTTCGTCTGTTAACTTATAAAGATTCTTTGTTGTTCTTTTATTCCACTTGTTTGCAGCGTTGCTCCATGCCTTTCCATTTTTTCATCGTTTCGAGTTCTTAGTTCTTCTCTACGTCTTCGTTTTAATTTTAAATTCTTACCATACGCTGCTTCTTCGATACACATATTAAATGCCTTTTTCTCATTTGCTTTTCAATATGGACTGTTGCAGTGGACAAAAGTAGAAATTTTTTAGAATACGAAATAAAAAATGTTTCAAAACCCACCAGTGGGTGTTGCCGCGTAACCCATCGTATCAGATCAGTATTTGAAAATCAAGTGCATAAAAAATCAGTTTAAGTCAATCCAAACAGTTATAGCTTTAAAAATAAGTTTAGCAGACAAAATTTTGAAAATTCTTACTACTTATATTTGACTCTAATTAAGTAATTATCTGACCTCTAACAGCTGTCTGTCAATAAGTCTTCTGGTAATCTACAGATCGCTACTAAAAAATATTTTATTAACACAGCTGAATACTGTGTAATTGTGAATCATGGTTTTTGCCATATTAAATGGAATGCAAGCAGCAACAAGTTTCTCTTCTCTCATCATCACATAAAATATGTTTACCATGAGTCATTTTTCTTTCTCACTGAAGAATCTGTTCATGGTGCTCTTTACTCAGCTCCGCAACAAGACGGTTTATCACAAAACATAATTTTTTATTTCATATTTTCATACGTTTTATACATAGTCTCGTCACTTTGTCCAATCGATTTACTAAAATTTATACGTTGAGTTGTTGAAGAAGATACACAGGGAGAAAAATAATCATGAAAATCTGACAACGTTGCATGATGATGCACTCTGATAAATTTTCGACTTTATTCATTAAAAGTTTCAATTTGAAATTCTTTTCAACTTTTTCTAAGACGAAATTTGATAACATGAAATTTGTATGTTACAAAAAGGTTTAATAAGTAAAAGCTCATTGTCATTAACTTAAAAAATCTATACTGTTTTTCATCCCGATTTCCTTATAAGGAAACTGAACTAGAGCAGTTCTCTAAGTAGTCAGGAGTAAGCCGTTAGTCCCTGCTGACTATACCTAATCATTTTAATTGTTTGCCTAATATTTTAATTATTCATAAAGATTCCCTTTTAATGAGGAAAACAGTTGTTTATTGGATCAAAATTAATTATTCTTACTTTCAGCGCGCTAAGAAAAATTCCTGGAAATATTGCAATAGAAGCATTTGGATTATACGGTCGCCGGTCACAATTTTTGAGTTTCTGTCATTATATATTTATTATAAATTCCCCGGCATCAAAAAATAAAACATTGTACTTAAAATGAACGAAAATTATGAAATTCAAAATAAAAAAAATCGAGAATAGAGGCGAAAAACCGCACAAAGAAGTCAATACATGCGACCGCAAAAAGTGTTATATTACCGAAAATAAAAAAAGTTTTGCATCATGCGATATTTTCTTGTTGTGTCAACTCGTTCTAGAGTGAACAAATATATGTTCAATAAAATGTTTCAGTTGTTGACCTCACACTTTGCTGAGAAATTTGAGATTTTTGAATTTTCTTTTTAATATACATAAAAAATACACTGAACAGCAATCGTTTTGTGCTAAAAAAGAGACGATTTCTTGAAAACACTAAAATCTAAAAGCTGAAGCAAGTAATTGGCATAAAAACGATTTGTGTGAAATACACAAAGTACACGTTCTAAAAAAGGCCAGACTGGGCGTTCATTAAAGCCAATTTAACTAAAAATTAAAAGATTTTTTTCAGATTCAAAGGATAATGATTGAACTACAATTACAAAATTCTGTTTTGGCCTGTATTGACCTTTACTGTCATGTATTCAAATTAAGTTGAATTTTATGTATAAGGTAATTTCTCACAGGTGCATGGCAATTGGCAACCGAAATAAAACTATGGACGCTTTAAATGTTTGTTAATTATTTTTGAATTTAATAAAACATAAACTTATTTATCAAGCGCGCAAAGAAGGCGACTGACTCTCCAAGAACGTTTCATCATAACAAATCGAAGAAGGAACTTAACGACAAAAATAAAAATAAATTCATCGAATGGATGGTTAAAGAGGAGAGAAAAAATAGCATTTTTCTCCTTTTGCTAACTTTTTATCTTTTCTTATGTTCGATGGTAGAGAAAAAATTTTTCAGTTGTTGCGGTGCTGCGGTGATGTGCTTTTTTCATTCTATTTCCCACGATCACTCGAGAATGGATGGTATTAGTGTATAAAAAAATAAAAACTTCCACTACGTGAATCAAGAAAAACCTAATAAATTTTTTAAAAATTTAGAAACAGATCAATATTATATGTATTGAAAATCATTCAAAAGATTTTGTATGTTTTTCCCAAAACCGACTTCGCATCGCATAAAAATATGAAAAGATATAAATGTTGCTACATTAATCACTTTGATGTTTGATCGTTTCCAACACTATACTATGTTGGCGATAGAAAACAAATGATTACTACGATTGAGTAATTGGGAAAAAAATTGGTTGCTGAGATGAAACTTATTGATCAAAGAGAGGCAAGTTCAATGAAATTCCGCAAATTTATTGTCGAATTTAAATCTTTTTGGCATGGTGAATTTAATGAGTCTGCATTCCATCACATCACTACCCCACGTTTTCTTTTAAAGTGCACAACGATGATTACGATGATAAGTTTTTATCGCGCCACTGAAAATCATCTCATCATGAGGTTTAACTGTGTGTACATAAAATTCTATACTTTAAAAAAATTCAGAAGCCAATTTGAATCATGGATAATTCAGTTTTATAATTTCACCGATGATTTGAAACAAAAAATATTGTATTAATAATATCTATATGGATATTTTAGAGGCAGTATAATTAATGAGCAAATTTGAATTTTTTTTATTTTTATATTTACTTCAAAATTTAAGGATTAAAATATTGCTTCTTAAGTTAACGTTTTTATTCAACAGTAATGAATTATTACTCTTGGCGAGAACTACGGAAGCTGCGCTGGTTTGCATCTGACCAGGGTCGAAAGATACCTGAGAGCTTTCACTTCGTAAAAAATACCAACAGTAATGAATTAATACTCTCAATGCTACTACCAAGTTTGTGTTAATCGATTAAAAATGCAAGAAATGAAAATATTCAAATATTTTTAAAAATATTGATTTTTTCGTCACAGTCTCCTGTAAATGAAAAACCTGTCTTTTCACTGACCACAAATGGTGGTGTTTTTTCTTCTTCTCTGTTTTAACGAGTTATACGGAGTGTTTGCACAAAAGTAAAGTCAAAAGAATTTTATCAACATCTCGACACTTAGAACGAACTTGGAGCGTTTATTAAAATTATTAGTAAGTTTAATATTGGCCCATCAAGCTCGAGTTAAGGAATTGCAAACAAAAAAAAATCAAGAACTTCTGAATTTCTAATGACAATAATAAGAACAACCTCACAAAAATGAAAAGCCGGCGAGAGAAGCATAAACATAAAAATTCCCTGCAAGGGACATGTTAACGTTAAAAATCAAAAATCCTAATAAAATTTAATCGGCGTAAGCTTCAATAGACAATTTTATACAAAATGTATACTTATATTTAAATTTACGTCATCAACGGTTTTCATGTCCAGGCAGGAAAAATTCAAGCAAAAACTTTCAACAAGTGTCAAATAAATAAATTTCAAATGGCTCTACTCGCTTTGTTATAATACAGTAATTTAAATTTTAAACAAAAAGGATTTCATCAATCATATCTGGGTTAGATACAGTTTTTTGTTTTATAATTATATCCACACTCTTTTTTGTCGTATATATGTTTCAATAAAAATCACTGTTATACGGGCAATGAGTCACTAATGCTTCTTTATGAGATCAACTCTTAGAAATATTACTGTACAGTGTACACGTTTGTTAAATGTGAATTTTTTTAAAAAAAATCTTTGAATTTATCGCTTTAAAAGTAATATCATTGAAAAAACAATACAATCAGTCTGTTCTTAAGAAACAAAAAATAATTCGAAAAACGCCATGATTTTATTATCATATATGCAATTTTTTCGAGAAAAAACTCGCTATCGAATATCTATACTTTTAATAAATTGAGCATACTTCAAAAGCTTCCATCTAATTGAATCTTGTAAACAAATATCATGTTATATTTCCATAAGGATCGTGGATCATTAAAAAGCATTAAAAATTATACCAAACCTTTTTTCAACTCAAGAAGCACGTATCTAATACAGGCAGCTACTCAAGTTCAAAACAACAATAACCATATATTTAATAAAACATAGTTAGTGGAGAAAATAAGAAATATATCTGTTGGTAACAACATCATCAAAGAAAGAGAAAAAGAGAGAACAGCATTAAATACACAGTAGTTGAAAAAACTTAAGGTACGACATCATTGCCTCTACGAATACATCAAGACATATACCAAACAACTACAGCGAAGATTTTTTTCTACGAACTCATCAATTTCTTTTTCTTTAACGCATTAAACTCTTTTCTTAGTCTTATTAAGAGATTTTTCATTTTTTTCTCTCTTCATTTAAATGCAATCGATGCTCATAAGTTAGGTAGCATAGCAGTTCGCAAGAAAGAGAAACCAGTTTGACAACCCAAAAGTCGCTTGCGACCGCAGAAATTCTTTCTTCTTTCCGTTGCAGCACATCTCTCCATATATCTTAACATTTCCAGTTTACGTACGTAAAAATAAATACTTCCAAAAATACACACCAATACAAATGTGCTATGACTATACATAATGAATATTTAATATTGAGCAAACAGCACAACGTAGCGAGAGAGAATTTTAGTTTCTTTCGAGTCTCTTTAGAGCGTAAACGTGTTAACCAGCAATATGCGTCCAGTGTGAATTTAAATATATCTCCCATTCCTTTGTCTATTTAACAAAAAATATTTCTAGTTAGAAAATTTCGCAAAAAGACTAAAAAAGAACTAAAAACTAAAATTATATTTTAAAGGTGAGCTATAAGAGCAAAAAAATGTTTGCAACAAGAAAAAAAAGAAGAAGCATCCAACAAGAATTTTTGTTTGCCATCATATAAAAGAAGCATGAGAGACAGAAAATGAAATAAGTGGAGATTTAAAAATTTAGTGGCAATGTGGAATATTGCTTATCGTAAAAAAATCAGCAAGAAAAAAACTATTTAAATATGCATGAGACGATCATTAAAGTTCATGCTTCGATAGTTATGTGAAACGTTTTAAATAAACGTCAATGCGCAATGAAAGTTTTAAAACATTTTTTTTGAAGAAAAAAATTTTAATAATTGATTTGTTTCGACGAAATTATTAGAAGATTCTACAGTTTCTAAGTATTTAATTGATCAACTTAATTTTTGAAAACTTAAAATTTGACACGACGTTGAGTGACTGAAGTGTTAATTCATTTTTATAATTTTGTTATATATTTTTCATAATGGCTCCTCTCCAACATTTTTATGTGTGCATTTACTGAGGGGTTGTTGAATTTCTTTCTTTCTTTCATTCTATTCTTCGGTCTTAAATAAAAAACATTTCATGTGCATGTTCCTGTGTGCATAGTTGACGTTCGAACTTCACTTTTAATTTTAATTTTCCGTCTCCGAAAAAAAACTACTGCGAGACATGTTAGGGGAGTTTGTTGTGAAATTTTTTATTTTTGGCGCCATCGATTCAACATTTTCATTCAAAATTTTGATGTTCCTATTTTAGCAGTTTATTTTATTTAATTTATCCGAAAGTAAAAATGCGGGCATATGAAATTTAAAAAAAATTGTTGTAAAGTTGATTTTAGAAAAAAGTTTAATAATATGAGTATTGGTAATTTTTTCAAATTCTGCAACCAGTATTCACCGTATAACTGTTAATCTTTGCCTCTCAATATTTTGAATAAATAAATGTTTACAGCATAAAAATGAAGTTCAAGTCTCTTGAAATGGAAACAGCGCACAAAAGAACTTTTCTCTCCTAGTTTTTTGACCAAATAAAAAGCGAAGCGAAGATGAGTACAAAAAGAGAAGAAAATGTGTATTCAACAGTAGCGTTGTTGCCAGATTTCTCATTTATTCTCTGGCGACGATCGGTTAATCCTTATCAGCATTTTAAAGTTCATGCGAGTATTAGTGACTGTAAATAAATTTTAGGTATAGAGAAAATGTATACCTTCATTATTTAACTGTATTTTATACATTGAATTACCGATAGATTTCTAAAGATCATCGCGTTGAATACAACTTTCGGAATTTTTCTCATTCTATAGTTAAAAAATCAAAAGTTAATCTTAACAATGGGATAATAAAATACGCTTATCTCAATTTCTAACAGACTTTAAACAATAAAGAAATATGATTTTAAACAGCAGAGATTTAATATCTCGATCCAAGATATTTTTATATTTACACTAAATGATGATGTGAAAATGAGCCAATTCGCAAACTTTTTTAACTTTTTAATATTTCGAGAACTGTCTTAATCAAAGGTCTTAGACAGATTAATCCAAAATCACCCAACAATTATTATTGATGCTTAAATAACTATAAACTGTTTTAAACTGTTTTCTAGAGCGTAATTAGAGGACAAGATTAAGGAATATGAGGAGCTAAAGTCTCATTTTCTCTCACTCATAAACAACTCGAACTAAACATGTAATTCTAGGAAATGTGTGGGAAGAATATCTTTTTATCAACTCTAAACGACTGATCGCACGACAGAAACATTGTAAGAGATTGTGTAAAATTGAGCTGAAATTTAGCACCAGCATTTTTTATTTTGGCATTAAATAATTGTGTGCTGATAGAAGCAAAAATATAGTGATTAATAATATAGGAGAGAAAATATTTTAACAACTTTTAAATAGCAAAATTTTAAATATAAAATCTTAAAGTTGGTCGCCAACATTATTTGCTTCATTTAAAATTGCATTGCTCATGCAAATTAAATCGCTCCCTCTGCTCTGGGTATTTTATATTTTGCATAGCTCTCATTTGTACGTGATCGAACAAATTATATTCAAATTGCATACCGTGCAATTTACTGATAAAGCAAAGTAGAAAATTATCTACATGTGTGTAAAATTGCATGAAAATCCCGGAAAATTAATGAATTTAAAAAGTTTATTTTACATTTACATTATCGTATGCTGCCTTAACAACGAGAAGACGAGGTCTAAGGATGGAAAAAATTCTTAGCAAAAGAACTAAATTTTTTAGGGGGTTTCCAAAAAAGGGTACCCAAATCTTAGATTTATAAAATTTGTGGTCATTTTTTAAAATATCTAAATAAAGAAAAATGGGAATGCTTGCCACCTTAAAACTTTCTAGTATTACAAATAACTAAGTTTATTTAAAAATTCTTCGAAAAAAATAAATTCTTTCTACAATAATCTCATTCAACTCAAATTAATTTTTATTTTTAATTAAAGGAAAAACAACAGAAATTGTAAATCAGCTGGAGCATAAAGAATAAGAGGAAGTTATCAATTTTAATCGTCAAATTTAAATTAGCGTCATGTCCGTTTTCGGCTTAGTTTCATCCGTTGCGGGATTTGTGAAAGTACGCTATCTCATAGATAAAGCAATTATCGACAACAGTGTCTTTAGATGTCATTATAGAATTACAAGTGCACTTCTGTTCGTCTCCTGCATTATTGTCACTGCCAATAATTTAATTGGTAAGTTAAATGTTCGTAAACTATGTTTACATCACTCAATTGATTTGTTTTTGTTTTTATCACTTACAGGCGATCCTATTAATTGCATAAATGACGGTGCTATTCCAACACATGTTATAAATACATTTTGTTGGATTACGTACACGTACACTTTGCCGGGGCAACATGGGAAGCCCGTTGGTACACATGTGGCTAGTTCGGGGTTAGGAAATGAGTGGAATCAAGAGAAAACCTATCACAGTTATTATCAGTGGGTTCCATTTACACTATTCTTCCAGGTTAGTTTAATAAACTTTATATAAAAATTCGTACGAGTCTAAACATTTATTTTCTTACATCAGGGAATCCTCTTCTACATTCCACATTGGATTTGGAAGAACTGGGAGGAGGGTAAAATGAGAATGATCACTGATGGCTTACGTGGTGTCTTAACAATGGGTCAACAAGAGAGAAGAGCTCGCCAAGAAAGATTAGTTCGCTATCTTGAAGACAGCTTAAGAACCCATAACACCTATGCATTTGGCTACTTTTTCTGTGAATTTCTTAACGTTATTAATGTGGTAAGTTTCATTTTAAAGACTCAACCAAATTCCAATCTGAATTACTCATTATTATTCTTTTAGATCATTAATATCATTATGGTAGACAAATTTCTCGGTGGAAGTTTTGTTACATATGGAACAGATGTCATTAAATATTCGAATATGAATCAAGAGAATCGTTCAGATCCAATGATTGAAATCTTTCCTCGAATTACAAAATGTACATTCCATAAATATGGAGCATCCGGAAGCATTCAAAAGCATGGTAAGTTTAATACATTATCTGGCTTTCTCATCAATTCTCGAATTTGTGTGAAATAGTAATCGTTCTTTTTCGTGTGTAGATTCAATTTGCATATTGGCACTTAATATTCTAAACGAGAAAATCTACATCTTCTTATGGTAAGTAAAATTTCTTAAGCCTTGCAATTAGTGTTACTTAACATCTTCTTGTGTATGTGTTTTTAGGTTCTGGTTTCTCTTTGTTGCCGCATTGACCATCTTAGCACTGATCTATTCAATGGTAATTCTTATGATGCCTACTACACGTGAAGCAGTGTTACGTCGTCGTTTGCGTGAAGCACCAGGCGGTATTGATCGTCTAATTCGACGCATTCAAATTGGAGATTTTCTCATATTGCATCTCTTAGGACAAAACATTAATGTTAAATCATATAGTGAAATACTAACGTTATTATTTCATCGCCTGTGTGGTGACAACGACACCCCATCCGCTCCATCAACACTTGAAATGGCACCAATTTATCCCGAAATTACCAAATATGGCAAGGAGAGTGAGACTTAAGGGAATTAATGCATGTTAATCTTTAACATTGAAGAGTGCTTGAATTCCCTTCGCCCTGGATCTTTTACACCTTTCCTTGATGCAAGTTTCTCAATTTAAAGATTTTCTTACAAATTTAATGATTTTAATTAAAAAAATGTGAGAATTTTTATAGCTATTACACTTTCTAGTATCATAAGTCATAAGTGCCGCGATGGAAATTCTAGTTCTTTTTCTATCTCTTTTTATAACAAACAAACAAAAGACTGTTTCGGTTATTAATAACGTTAATTCGCATCAAAATTTTTGTACCTTTAAAGTGTCTTTTCTTTATTTTCACAAGTATAGAAATTAAGTCGAATTATAAAATTCTTTTTTTCGTACGTTAAGAGTGATAAAAAAACAAATAAATGATTTATAGTTAAGACCTGTATGTCTCAGAAAGAAATTTCTTCTGTGAGTTTTCAAAAAGACTACAATTATTATGACTTTTAAACAAACTTAGACACACTTTGCCATATAATTAAAATTATATAATATAATGAAAAATGAAGTAAGGAAATATCAATCTACAAATATCAAGAAATTAAAAGGAACATCACACACATTTGTTTTGTGGCCCTAATATTTTAATTCCTTTTAAAATCTCGTTATTCTACTTAGTGATTCTTTTAAAGAAATAACTGAAAACTTTATCAAAAAACAATAATAACAAGCATCTTTCGATAAACAATGATGGCGAGATCGACGACAATAATGATAATTGTGTTTTAAAGGCAAATAAAATTGTGATTATTTTTAAAAAATTAACTCACCGATTTCCCCAATCAATTTTTGAAATAACATTCATTTGCAGGTCAAGAGTTTGATCCTGAGTCAAAGTTGCACTGAGAAGTTCTGGAAAATGAGAGTATTCAGATTAATTTTGCAGAAGAATAATTATAAATTAAAAATACTACCTCTTCGACTCTCTAGAAGTGATAGGATGACTTTTCGGAGAGTGATGAATTTATATGTTTCGCGTTCCTAAGTAATTTTTGCACAGATAAGTATAAATTTGAGAAATGTGCACAATGTGCATAAGTTTTTACATACCACAAAAAGTTTTTTCCAAATCTCGGACCATTCTCTTAAAACTATAAAAAAAAATGTTTACATTTTATAATCTATTAATTTATTTTTACCTTGTGTACATTCTGCAACTACTGGATCTTCTTTAGAAGGATCCTTGATATGAACAAAAGTTTTAGGAAATATACCAATCGATCTTGGTTTTCTCGTACATGTTCCGCGTAACCACGGTCCATTTTCCTCATAAACATCTACAAAATCACCCACATCCAATGCCAACCCATGATTAACGTTTCCTCTCCAGCTCTGAATAGCTAAAAAGAAAAAATAAATGAATAAATTTTTTGCGATGATTCATTGAAAGATGCTGTGTTGATTGAATAATATGAATATATCTTCTGTTGTAGGGACTCCGGCACGAAGCCACATGAAACAAACTCTAGATAATCAGCTTCTTTATTGAGTGATATTAATGTCTCATTTTAAGGAACTGTTTGTGGATGCAAAAATGTTTTTCGTTTAAATAAAAGAAAAGATGCATGAATTTTCTTTTAGAATATTTTTTGTGTTTTCTGTTAGTCGTGTAGATGATCCTTAAGAAATTTTGAACCTTTGTAGACCCTCAATTAAATTAAATAAATGAGTTTATATGATAGAGTAGCCAGACGTTTTAGAAAAAATTAAGGACTATAAAATCTTTCAAATTTCAATCCAAGACAACCAAAATTTTATTCAATTTGCAAAAATACTTCAATATTTTAAAAATTTTCAGCTTAAAGTTATTGAGAACAACTTTAAAAACAAATCGAAATTATTTAAAATTTTCGAGACGTATTTTGAAAATTTAAAATAAAAAAGTGAAAGTGATCTAAAATTTAAATTTTTAAAGGTTAAATCGTGCAGCTCAAATTTATCAAAAAACTTCATCGTGAGAGGTTTAATTTTTTTTGAGTCGAGAATTTATATGAGGAGCTTCTCGAGACAGAAATTTATTGACTAAATCTGCCAGGAGAGGAGCGCTTTCGCATAGATTTTCAAAAAATATATATTTTTGAGTTTATTAGAATACAGGAATCATAAATCAAGAAATTTAATTTATTAACCCAGGAAAACTTTTAAAATTTTAACAAGTGTATAAAAAATATAAATTGTTTTTGACGCAAGTAAGAAAAATGTGGTCAATACTCAATATTAGGTCTGTCCGTTTTTCAGACCTGCCAGAAACTTCATGTTTTCGGAAATTAATAGCTTATTGTATTTTGTATGTTATTTCATAATTTAAGCTCGTTAACTAGACTTTCAATGCTAGATTAAAAATATTACTTATTTACGTACTTTAAACTACCATACTTATGCATAAGCAGCACGGCAACAACCAGAGATGGGTTTTGATGATATTTTTTGCTTTGACTCTTTTCTAAAATAATTTTTGGCCCTCCCAAAAATAGAAGACACTAAGATATACCATATCATACAGATATTTTTACCACTACATAAAAATGGATGTCTTTATAAGAATAAAATTGTATTCAAAATGTACGTGCGTGCGTTATTTAAATTCTCACCAAATTTTAACAAAAGCGAAATTATGCTCACTGAACTATAATTTTATCCTTTAAAACAAAATTTAAAAATGATTTCGATTCTTTAAGTAAATTTGATTTTTTTATATATTTTTGCTAAATATATAAATATTACAATCATAATAGAGCAACTCGTTAAATTTTAATCAAGAAATTATGTTTTCTTTAGGAAGAACAAATTTTTTACGCCTATAAACTTTTATGAATGAATTTTGTATGATAATATGCGTATGATTTGTTTAGAGTGTCTCATAATGTTTTTCTCCTTATCTTTTTACAAATTTGGTTAGTTACAATAAGAAGCACAGAAAAAACTACTTACCGACACCGCATTTACGAGATTCAATCCACATTTTTTATTTTATCGATTTTCCACGACTCCCTTTCCGGGGATTTTTTTCCTTCTCACTGATTACAAACTCCTTTCCTCTTCTTTTGTGTAAATTTTCACTCAATGTTTGCTTTTTTACACATTAATATGCTTAAGACTATTGGTAACATATATCGGAAGTTAATTAGACACATTAATTCACGATATAAAAGTAAAAATATCGCCGAGCTCCGAACTTTATTGAACGAATTCAGAGAATGAGATAGTGTTGTGCAAAACAAATGATATATAAGTAAAATCAGAAGGTGAAGTCAACTAAAATAATTAGGCTGTTAAAAGGCGATTAAATGAAAATTTCAGTTGTAAATAACGTTTTGAAAAAAGTCTGAATTTTAAAACAATAATAATATTATTTAAAATTTCGATTCTTCTTCAACTTGACCGACTTCTTTTTATTTTTTTAAGGAGGGTGTTCAGTGAACATTTTTTTTCGCTCTCAAAAACATGTTGAAAAATATTATCAAAAATAATGGCATTTATAGGCTGTTGACGAGCAATTTTAGCACAACAACAAGATGTTTAAAAGCCGATGATAGAAAAGACTTGATTTCCAGCACACCGAAGCGTGACCAAGGCACGGAAGGCGAAAAATCGATGGACATTGATCAATTGATTATGAAAAAGTGAGAATTTAAATTAAAAGTTTAACTAAACGCAATCAAATTAACTTTTAGTAAAGTCAATCTGTTTCCGGATGAAAACACACCAACAAGTTTATTCAACGGAGTTCAATTCAAAGAAATACCAATTGTAAATATTCGAGTTTCCAAAAATAATACAATTCTCTCGCTTACGAATCCTAAAGGCGAAATACAAATGATTCGTTCTTGTGGAGTTGAAGGATTTAAGAACACAAAGAAAGGAACAAACATTGCAGCACAGTCAACGGCAATTTCCTTTTGTCAGAGAGTCGTTGATAGAGGTATAAAGCAAGCTCGAATTAATGTTCGAGGTATAGGACCCGGACGAATGTCGGCAATAAAAGGATTACAAATGGCTGGTCTCAACATCGTTTCCATTACTGATTCGACTCGAGTCAGCTGGAATCCACAGAGGGCAAGAAAGCAGAGAAAACTTTAAAAAAAATTGTCTAACATAGTAGCTGTAACGGTCAAAATAATTTGAATGAAATAAAAATAAGTTCGAGGGGAAGACCAAAGTAATTTTTTTCTCACGTGTGTTTTGGTCATAATTAATTTACTTAAAATTCACGAGAAATATGTCGCTCAAAGGTCTAAAAAGTACGTAAAATTGGCTGAAGCACGCTAAGCTAGCAGTGCCACTTGAAGATTGTTCAAATTAATTACCATGCAAGTTTAAAAATCTTTTTTTTAGATAAAACATCCCGTCGAGTTCCAGCAGCTCGTCGCTATAAAATAATTAAGCGAATTGCAGCTTCCAAGCAGAAGAAATCTAAAGAAGCGAAAAAGAATTTTCACAAGAACTTGAACAAAAAGCAAAAATTGATTCAAATTCCAAATGTGTGCCCATTTAAGGAAGAAATTCTTAAGGATGTTGAAGCTGATAAAGGTGAGTGTTTTTTAAAAGAGTCATAGAGATTTTCAAATGTTAATTTTATTTTATACTAGTTCGCCGTGAAGAGGAGAAACAGCAAAAAATTGAAAAGGCCAAGATGGAGCGTCAAGAGGCGAAGAAGAGACAATCCTTCGAGACAATGGTTGTAGATGCTGAACAACGTGCTGGAAATCATGTTGAAAAGGAGGAAAAATCCGAAGATTTTGGAGACTTGCAAAAGACCAAGGAAAATTCTCTTAAATCTTATTTTAAAGAGTTTAAGAAAGTGGTCGATGCGGGTGATGTCATATTAGAGGTATGCGATGCTCGCGATCCACTGGGAACCAGATGCGCTGAAGTAACTAAAATCATCAGAGAAAGTCCCGGTCATAAGAAACACGTTTTGATTTTGAACAAGAGTGATTTGGTGCCTCGAGAAAATCTTGAGAAATGGGTTGCATATTTCAAACGCTTCGGACCAGTCATACCGTTTAAAGCTAGCACCCAAGCTCAAAAGAAAAACATTGGTCGCCGTCGATTTAATAAGCCTCATCAGCAAACTAATCCACTGTCGACTTGTGTCGGAGCAGATCTGTTAATGCAACTACTCGCAAACTACTGCAGAAATAAGGACATGAAAACATCGATTCGAGTTGCAATCGTTGGAATTCCGAACGTTAGTATTAAAGTTTTTAACATTATATTGCTTACTATTTTAATGTTTGTTTTTTAAATACGAACCAGGTTGGAAAAAGTTCAATCATCAACTCGCTTAAAAGACGTAGAGCGTGTCAGGTTGGTGCCACACCGGGAATCACGAAAACTATGCAAGAAGTTGAAATTGACAAGAATATCAAAATTCTCGATAGTCCTGGTATCATTTTCCAACGGCCCAAAAATGAATCCCCCGATGAGTTTTTTGCTCTGAAAAATGCACAGCACGTCAATACAGTCCAAGATCCATTTCCGCTTGCGAATGATATTTTAAAGCGAGCCACTGTAATGTATTTTTGCAAGCTATACGATATCACGGAATATAAGAGCCCTGAAGAATTTCTCGCAAAGAAAGCTGTTAAAATGGGAAAACTTATTCGTGGTGGAGTTCCCGATGTTAGATCGGCTGCGAGAAGTCTCATTCAAGACTGGAATGTGGGAAAAATTAAATATTGCACTCAACCACCAGTTGAAAGTACCGCTGACGTCCATCTTAGCGCTTCAATTGTTACGGATGCTAGCGATCAAAAGGAAATTGACATTGATAATTTGGATGATTTTATGAAACAACTGGACGAACACTATAAACTCAATGAAAATGAGGAAATAATGGAGGTTGAGACAAAAGGACCTGTAAGCATGAAAGTCGATAAACGTAAGAATAAAAATTCATTTGGAGACGCAAACATCCTTGAAGGCAGCGATGATGATGAATATGATGATAATCATGATGTACCGGCAAAGAAGCGAAAAGGTGAAGCCGACGACGGCTACGATATCAAAAAAATGAAAAAAGATCCGGTCTTCAAACTGGAAGGCAATCAATCGCTTAACAAGAAAAGTAAAGAAGTCGCCAAAAAGTTGAAGAAAAAGAAAGAAAAGAATATCAAGAAAATCACAAATGTCGCTGATGAGTTGGAAAATTTCACTTTGGGAAGTAAGAATGAAGATTATGATTTTGATAATGATTTTCAAATGTAAAAAAATGTTTTTAATAAATCATTTAATGAACTATTCTTCAGGAATTCAAATATATAATGCATTTATATGCAATTTTGTTCAGTTTTATTTACAAATCGGCCAACACATATCTTATAGTGATTCATAAAAATTTTATTGTTCATTATTTATTCGTTTGTAGAGTTTACTAATATTGTGAACTTGAGCTGTTATTGAGTCTTTGAAAAATACTCTTTACTTCCTTTTGGATCTGGTTTGATCGTTGCATTGTTATTAGTTTCATGCCAGTTTGCTGGACAAACTTCACCATCTGAATTATTTTTGAATTATAGTTATTTGACTTTAAGACCTGGATTTTTAATTAACTTACGTTTATCAGTAAATTGAAAAGCTTTAATTAAACGTAAAGTTTCGTCAACGGAGCGTCCAACTATTTAATTTATGAAAATAAGGTCGTTGAATCAAAAAGCAATTGTATCCAAAAGAAACAAACCTGGCAAATCGTTAACAGTGATTTGACGGACAATTGAATTTGGATCAATGATGAAAAGGCCACGCAGCGAAATTCCAGAGTCCAGGAGGACGCCATAGTCTTTGGAGATTTGCTTTGTCAAATCAGAGAGTAGAGGATATTTGATGTCGCCAATACCTGGAAATATAAACATTTTAATAATCAAAAATAATTAGAAAAATGGAATTGACCAATAACCTCCTTTTTTACGGTCAGAGTTACACCATGCCAAATGGGAGAAATGTGAATCTACTGATGCTCCAATCACGGCACAATTTAACTGCTCAAACTCTTTGATTCGATCGGAGAAAGCAATGATTTCAGTTGGGCATACGAAAGTGAAATCAAGAGGATAGAAGAAAAGGACCTACAAGTGAAAAGTAGTTAACATTGAAGGTCAACGAGTTCATTGATAAAAGTTTAACTAACTAATGCTTTGTACCTTTTACTAAGCTCATTTGCAACACTTATCTCAAATTTGAATGTTAAGAGAGAAAAGTTGGATCTAAACTTACCAAATACTTGCCCTTGTAGTCGCTTAACTGAATATCCTTAAAATCATGATTGACAACAGCGGTTCCGGCAAAATTGGGGGCTGGCTTTGTAACTTGAGCAGTTAAAAGTTTCGCAGAAGCTGATATATAAAGAAGCATAAAATAATTTTATTTCATTGACGATTAAAATCTTACTTGAAATGAGACGCGAATTTTGTCGGATCTGAAACGAGATTTCAATGCAAAGTTCAAGTTTAATTCTATCGGAAATACTTACGCAGTTCCGTAAAATGCTGTGAATAACAAATGCCATAATAATTTTTTTGAATTTTCTTAAAACAATTCTTAGCCTCTTTTTTTTGTGGTCCTTGTGGAAACGATTGTCGACGTTTTTTTTATATTATTAAACGGTGTAGAAGTTTATTTTGTTGTTGTTAAAAAAATTCAACGCGTTGAAAAAAATTAATTAAAAAAGGCAGCACTAAAGCAAAAAGAAATGGGCGATAAAAATTCAGATCAAAGTATAATTGATAAATCGATGCGTTCGGTGTTTGTCGGGAATATACCGTATGAAGCGAATGAGGAAAAATTAAAGGATATCTTTAGCGAGGTTGGTCCTGTACTTTCTCTGAAGCTTGTTTTTGATCGAGAAAGTGGGAAGCCTAAAGGATATGGATTTTGTGAATACAAAGACCAAGAAACAGCTTTGTCAGCTATGAGGAACCTCAATGGCTATGAAATTGGTGGCAGAACTTTGCGCGTTGATAATGCTTGTACTGAGAAATCTCGTATGGAAATGGCTGCATTGCTAAGCGGCCCACAAGTTGAGAATCCTTACGGAGAGCATTGTAATGCTGAGGAAGCGCCAGAAGTCATTAGTAAGACAGTTGCTTCACTCCCTCCCGAACAAATGTACGAGCTAATGAAACAGGTAAAATTCATTTGAATTATTTTAACAATAGGTGTATTTAAAAAAATATTTGAACAGATGAAACAGGTCATTCAAAATAATCCACACGAGGCTCGCCAAATGCTAATTCAAAATCCTCAACTCGCCTATGCGCTTCTCCAGGCTCAAGTTGTTATGAGAATTATTGATCCAGCAACAGCCGTAACTTTCCTCTTCAAGCCTAACGCTGTAAGATTGTTTTTTACGAATTTTTGATTAGTATGTAAAAAATAATTGAAATTTTCTAGAAACCTAACGTTATGCCGCCAACAACAACTCAATCAGCATCGCAAAGTGTTCAATCTATGAATACGACACTCTCTTCAATGGGCCAACAACCACTACAACCTGTGTCATTCGGTCAAGACGTAGATCTTCGCTCGGCTGATCCCCGAGTCAATAGGCAACAGCCAATAGGTTCTTCTGCGGGTGTTTCAATGGATATGGACATGCGAATGATTCCCAATCAACTAACAATTCCCATGGCTTTTGATCAAAGAACAGGTGGGTCATCCCATCAACAGCAAGCAACGCGGTTCCCTTCGGATCCGCGTCAAAGAAATGATCCAAGGGATCCAAGACAACAAAAAGTTCAACAACAGTCAAGTTCATTGGCAGCCCAGCTCCATCGAGGAATTCAAAATGATGCAACTGATCAGGAAAAAGCTCAATTAATTATGCAAGTTCTAAAATTGACCGACGAACAAATAGCTATCCTTCCACCTGAGCAAAGAGCATCGATCTTAACGCTAAAAGAGCAAATCGCTAAAAATACCAACATAAAATAATAACCAATTTTGCTGTATTTCAGTTTTCAATAAAATCAATCCATCTTCAAATCTAAAATATTCCTTTTCTGCCCTTGGTTCTATTAAGTGCCTTGTACTCTTGCTGCTGCATACTGGCCTCATTGAAAATGTTCTTAACTTTCTCCTTACGCTCCGAATCCATTTGATCACGCCTCTTCTGTCTTATTTTATTGACAAACTCATTATCTCTACGCAGTTCACGCTTTGCTGCTTTGAATTCGCGCTTGTACATGTGCTGTAACTTTTTCTTTTCAGCTGCATTTCCTTCGGCATGACAAAACATTGATCTTCGATCTGTGCTGACAGTCTCAAAGCGAGGTTCAAGCAAGCGGAGCATTGGAGTTGATTTTTTGCTTGCCTTAAATATAAACTTCTTGTTGGCACGAATCTGTGCGAAATTCTCCAACGTACACTTAATATTTTCTTGCATTGTTGGCGGTAATTTTAGCTCATTCTGTAGTCTACAAAGGACACTTTCGAACGGATCTATCAAATACTTCATACCAATGACGTCATCGTAGAGCTTTATAAAGTCGTTCATTAGACAAATTGAGGTATTCAATGCACACACCTTAAACTCTTCATCGATCTGTGTTTTCAAGAAATCATTAGAATTAAGTTTTTTGTCGATTTGAAAATCATTTGTAATTGCCACACTCAGCACTAAAAGCTCGTCCACTTTACTGAATGGCGCACTCGGTTTCGTTGCACAGATAAATGACTTTTTAACTCCCAAATGACAAACGCCACTGAGAAAATTCAAGACTGCTGGGAGATATCGCTTTGACATGTTGACATATTCCAATACGAGAGTGGCCAAGAATAATCCACTTGCTACATCCGAACGATTTTTAACTTTGGCATGTGAGAGAATATGATGCAGAAAAATAATGCATGGTGTGACAATTGGATGTCTGAAGTCGGATGTGGGAAAGAGAAATCCAATTAGACGGAAGAATATTAGAGTATCCAATTTAGGGTAAACTTTTGGTGTTCTCTTATAGTCCTCATACTTCTCTTTAATAACTTCGAGAAAACTTTTCGAGCACTCCTCGGGATTCAGATGAATTAAATCAAAAAGATGCGGGCTGAAGCACGAGATAAGCTTGAAGTACTTGCTAATGTTACCTTCATCACAGTTTGAGAATAAATCATTGATATACTGAAGGAGGTAAGCAAAGAGTTTGTACATTTTCTGTCTGTTAAAGTGATGGAGCTTCGGATGATTTGTTTTAATAATCCGATCAATTATGATCGATTGTGTTTCGATGGTGTGTTTATCGACGAGCTCTATAAACTTTTCGTAGCTCTCCGGAAGTTGAATCGTAAAAGGAAGAGAATCAATCGTTTTGGTTTTGTCATCGACTGAAACTATTGAGGGTGATTCTTTTTTATCATTATCAATAGCCTCATTATCATCATCATCGGAGCTGCTAGAGTTTACTTTCAAGTCCTCATAGTCGTCGGAATCATCAGAACTCTCCTCTTCGAAACTTTCGTTTTCAATTTCATTTAAACTGCTATCATTTTTATCAACTTCACTGCCTTCTTTGTCAGATTCTTCAAAGTTTTCAATTTGATTATTCTCAGTTGTATCAATTGGATAGCTGAGGACACGATTATCGTCATCAATCATCGGCTCGAGGAAATATCCATCGTCGAGATCGTCAGCAGACCTGTAGGATTGTTTAATTTCATCTGCCAAATTCTCCTCACCTGAAATAATTTGAATTTTTTTAATAATTATTTTTGTTAATTATTTTCTCACCTTTCATTCGCTGGACCCTTTCCTTTTCTAGTATCTCAAGCTTTTCTCTTTCGATCTGTGCAACGTCCTCTTCAGTTTTGAGTTTTTCTGTTGGCTCACCGCGCGGATCAAAAATCATTTCCTTAACCAGGCGGTCATAATCATCTAGATTTCCTTTCTCAGGTGTTTCTGATCTCTCCATTTGATTAACGATTGGAATTAAATCTTTCCAGTCGTTATCTAACTTATGAGTCAAGTCCAAAATCTCCTCATGTTCCTTTGCACGTTCTATTTTTCTCTTTTTAGAGTCAGCAATGAGCTCGTCGATGACTGTCTTGCGATCCCTAACGTTATCATCGTAGTCGTTTCCACCTCCAAAGTGAGCCATCTTTGTAAAATTTGCTAAAAGTAAAATAATTTCAAATGGAAGTCATATCAACTGTAGTGAGAGTTATTACCATTTAATCGTTCTTCGTCCTCGTCAGATAATTCATCTTCGTCAAGCACGAGATCATCGTGAGTCTCGACTTCATTAAGCGTTTGTCCTTGATGAGTTAGAACCTCGCTGTCATTCAAGTTGTATATTGATTCTTTAGTGACTTTCCTGAAACTACCACCTCCCTTCCGTCGCTTGTCATCAAACCTATTTGCCTTATTTTTCACTTTATATTCGGCTCCTATAGTCTCCTTTCGTCTTTCGAACGCCTTTTGCCTTGCCGCCAGAGGATTTCCGATATGGTGACTCGTCTTTCTATTTAACACCTTAAATTTATCGTGCCGAACTTGCATATCAAAAGGATTCACTTTTTTCTGTATTTCTTTTGTCTTCCTTGCGTAAATCTTGTCCGATTTACTACCCTTCATTGTGACTTTTTTTGATTTCATTTTTAAAAATTTCAAAATGAGAAAACGTGATTTTTGTTGACAATGAAATCTAACAGACTGCCCTTGCAGCAAAAACTAAATGTCAAAATTTGAATTTATATTTGGACGTTAATTATTTACAATTGACATTTTAAAAATAATCATCATGTTGAATTAATTTATTGTCAATAAGGAAGTAACTCTGCACTTAATCACAGGAATAAAATTTAAACGCACCAATTTACCGCACTTGAGACATGCTCGCTTTGGTGCCATTCTCAATTTATTTTTCCACTTTTTTATTTTGCATGCTTATGCCACATATTTTCAATACTCAAAAATCTATCTAAAGAACTCTACTCATAAATCGGGTGGCAAACGTTTTTAATGGATTTATCGTGAAAATTGAGAGTTGAGAACTCTCGAAAATTTAATGGATTTGTGTAATTTGCTTAATTTCCCCAAGTGCTATTGAGGAACTTTCCCCTTCAATTTATTTTCTAAACATGTATAGGATGTATTTTAAGCATTTGGCCACGCCTTGTTTTCTTTTAGAAGTAAAGTGAAATAGGGAGGTGGGTGAGATAGGGAGGCAAAGAAAAATGAATCGAGCAAAAAATGATGGCAATCGAGCACATTTAATATTGATTGCCTTGATATCTTATCGCAACATACCTAGGAGCTGACAGTAATTCTCAAATGAATAGAAGCTTAAATAGAACAATAGAGAACTTCGATCGATCAATAAAAAAATAGTATTGAGTTATTGATGATTAAAAATATTCAAACTAATTTTATATATACCTAAAGAGTATTCAGTGATTTCCTCGGGGAAAATTTTTGTGAGGATTGAAAGGAAATATTCTTGAATGAGTTTTCATTCATCATCATTATTGCAATCCACCCACACGTAAATTTTTCAAATGTTGAACGTTGCACTTAAATTTAAATGTTTTTCTCTCTGCAATTACTTGATGGTTTTTTATTCATTGCGCTCGATGGAGAAAATAATCCATGTGCGGGTTGGTAGAACAATCACTGAAATTGCAGATATGCTCACATTTTTATCGTCTTTTGTGCCATTCTATTGTAGTTCTCAATTTGTTTTCTTTTTGTGCCTTTTTAATAATTTTCAAACTGGATTGCTCAGTAATAAATGTTTTTGATGTCGAAAATATTCATTGCATTGTAAAAATCCGTCAACGTTCATTTGATTGGAAGCTCAATTATCAAAAACCATTCGATTATTGCCTTTTTAAGGAACAACTAATACGAATTGAAATTTAATTCGATGCTCTCTTACCCTCGCGTGTCACAAAGCAATTAAACGCTCCAACAAAAGGTTTTTATTCTCCCACCACTCGTGAGTCTCCTTCATAGTCGTAAAAATATTATTGCAACATAAATTATGTTTTAGTTAGCTTTTAATGTTCAGCATATCTGCAGTAATTTTAATTAATTCTCCACACCCATAGTGAGGCTAAATGATAATATTTGGACTCAATTTAAAAAAAATTTGATTAAAATAGATAGAAAAATATTAACAAAGCAGTTCGACATCTAGCTCAAAGTGAACATAAGAAAGCTCACAAAAATACGCATATATGTATTTCGCCACTTTTTAATGGTATTTTCAGGTTCTTCAATTTTTTCAATCCATCTATTTCCTTAGGGGTTGCGAGAATATGTTGCTGATGATACTCAACAAACATTTATTTCGTTAAGTTAATTTTGATGTTTTCTGCGTGCACGAGAATTTAACATCATTATGATAATTTTATTCACATTTTTCACTTGAAAAGGGTTCGGAAACTCTCTCAAAAGCTCTTGAGTGAAGTATTGTGTTTCGTGTGTGAGGGTGAAGAGAGAAAAATTTGATTTTACGATAATTACTTAAATGGAAATGTTATCCTGAAGATGTTTAATGTTTGACAAACGAGAAAGTTAAAGTATCAATTTTTTTAAACATAAAATTTTAATTTCACCCAAGTAAATTTTCCCTACATGACTTGTATGAAAACAAAAAATTCAAAAAATATTGAGCTATTATTTAGTTACTCATTTACTCAGAGATTACAGATGAAGTGAACTCAGCATTGAATTCATCCCTTGAGCATCTAAATGTTACAGAACGAATATTTTCATTGTTGATTTTCCTTACTTAGGGCATTATAGATTAAAGATCGACTCTACAGGGACATCGAAAGAGTGGGTGTTGAAAATAATTGTCAAATTACTAAATCAGACTAAACCACGCTATTAAATATCAAACATATCGAAAAGACTATACTGATAACAGAGCATGTATAGTTTTTAAAAACCCATTCAATATTGTCTCCTTTCCATACAGAGATTTCATTTTCTATGATTGATTTATCTTTTAGCACCCTCTTCAGATTCCAACTCAATTATAACATGTGTGCGGCAAGTTGAAAATTTTGTTATTTTCCATTTCATAAATTTTAATCGATCTTAATCAACCGACCGAGAGTGACTGATAATTGTCAATTTTGAGGTCGGAAATGTTTAATGTTTTCATACTTTTTGAAATTTGACTCTGACAGTCATTAATTGTTATTACATTTGCGTCGAGGGATGGAGATTTTGTGTCTCGTGCTTTTAAATATTTTTTAATGTTCTTCTCACCTTTTAATGTCAAAACTTCAAACGTTCGACTAAATTGAAATGCATTCTTTCTCTTTTGAAGCCTTAAAAGTGATGAACAGTGAATTGAAATCGATGTTCATTCAATGCATTGTAAATTCTATGTAAATTGATTTTCGCACATTTTTATTTTACAGATTTTTTTATTTAAAACTAATACAAAAATCAATGTAACTAGTCTTTTGTTCTATTGTAAATTTTGACGGTAAATTTTCCATATAAAATATGGCGGTTGTTTAAAAATTTAAACAAAATTGATGCGAAAATTATATGCAGTGCTGTGCCACACCTTTATAAAGGATTAGGGAACAAAAATTAAAAATTTTCCCTCAAAACCTATATTTTTCGGATCCGACGTTAAGTTTCCCATTTCCAAAATACAAAATTTTTTGCCTTCTGGTGAGAAAATTTAGAACGTCAAATTTCCGAAATGACAATTTAATAAACTTTTTTTCAGACATCTTTCTCCTAAGTAACTTTTTATTTTTATTGTTGATTTAAAGTAATTTTGAAGACAATAATTATAGCATTACGACCCTGTTTCTTCCCTTCTTTCAGTACCTCTGAGCTTCCTACCTCCTGGTTAAATCGGAAATGAATGATAAAAATTAATTATTTAAATTTATATCTTAATTAGATTAAGCAAAAAAAAATAAAAAAGTTTCATATCACAAAAAAAAAGATTAAAAATGTTCTGCTTTGATAGAAAAGTTTCCTTAGGTGGCACTACGACACTAATTTCTTCATTTATAATTCTATAACCGCCCTTTGTTACTCTTATTTTGGTGAAAAGAAAAATTGTTAATTAATTTGTGTAATTTTTTCATGTCTTCTGTGACGAGAACTCACAGTATCATAATGAACTATTAGAGCCGAAAATGTTTGACACGTGTCTGCCATTGATGGAGAGGAAATCTCAACTCAAACACATGTAATTTAATTATAGCACATTTTGCCTCTCGATGGTTTGTAAAGAAAATATTAGTATTTTGTATCAATTTAATCAGTTTATTTTTGTTTACACATAAATTGAAGCTAGCACGTGACTAACTTTTTGTACCAATGGGAGAACACACTTTTATGAAAACAAATTTTAAAGAAAGGAAAATGAGCGAAGTGCAAAAGTAAAATTCAAAACATGTTTTGCACCAATTAAATAGAATGAGTAATTTGAATATAGTTCAAGCGCTTCTTGAGCTTAAATCTAATGAACTTGAGTACCTAAATGTTTAAATGTTGCGGTGATTAATCAAAATTCATGTTCAATGTTTTTTTCTCGAACTGTTAGTAAAACACTATAAAAGGATAAATTTTCAAAAAAGAGTTGGAGATTCAAAGACTTTTTGAGTCAAACTATTACGATGACATTCAATAACATTTATATATGGTATATCTAATATGTACACACTGTGCTGTCACACTTCATGTTTTCTAATTTAAAACTTTGAACAAAATCTCATGAATTTAAATGAGAGAAAAGTTGTAAGATGGAAGTTCCAATTTCGATCTAGCAAAAAAAAATTATGCCATTCTATGATATACCTTTTGAATTTATAATGCAACTCGAGTGGAAAATCCAATTTCATTCGCTTCAAAAAAATGTGAACGAAATAATTGGAGATTGAGACAGAAAATCTCTTTCGCGCATGAATGTGAATTCAGTGCTCAATTTGAATATTAAATCTTACCGTCGTTTATATTCTCTCTTGTGTAAATGGATCAGATGACAGATCCGGCCAAGCTGTAAGTAGAAAACAAATTTAAAATCGGTCTATGAGTTAGATAGGTAAATGACTCTTTTAGTCATCTTTTTTTCACTTTTTCACGAATCATGTGCTCGGCATAACTCAAGAACGCCTCATTAGATTAGTGGATTTGTATCGAGTTTTCGACTAAATGATGTATTTTAGCTCGTGGACAAGTAGTTTGTAATTTTGAGGCATGACACACCAATGCCTTCTGTGGCTCAAAATTACTTTTTTCCCTGAATGTTCTAAAAAGACCACTTCAATGAATTCAAAAAATTATCTTCGGCAAACTAATGTATTGAAAATGGGCGAATGTTTTATGTTAAGCTCGTCCTTTCTCCCCTTTATATAACCGACTGAGTCTGGTCACTTACAAACAATGTACCACCGACATCCATACCACTATCCGAGCTACAAGGTGACCTAGCAAGTCAGACCCGTGACGGACTGGAAGCAACGTACTGCTTCCAGTGAAACAAATAACAGAGCGATATGGCTAAAAAAGCAAAAGAATCAAGAGAATATTTTTGTCTATTTTAATGTTTTACATCAAACACTTTTTTAAACTTTTCAAACGAGACTTAACAAAATATTTCATCAAATTCACATCGAAAAAGGATCAAATCCCTTATTTAGCTATCCATTCATGAGGATGTAACTCATGTTACAGTTTTAATGTTTTCTTTGTCATTTTATTAATAAATCATGTTTTCTTTAAATTTTTATTTGATCTTGATGAAGTTTAAAAGTGTTTAAGGCTTTTTTGTTAGCACCATCCAAGATGTGATGTGTTATTGACAAACAATAACAGATGAAATTGTATTGAGTCACATTTCACGTTTCGAGTTTCCTGTGTCTTCCTTGTTCCCAAAATGCAATTTGAGTGAATGAAAAATTCTTTACATTTAAAAAAATTTTAATCCTTATGAGTTTTTTATCTCATTACTTTTTTTTCGTTATCTCATTATACAATGTTTCTTTTCTACTGTCCACTCGTGTTTTTCCATACGAAAAAAGTTTTATTTCAATGTAAAAAAATGCTTTGATTCAACTTTTACGTTTGTTCGTAAATTTTTGTCCTTTGAGGCACATAAAAGTAAATTTTTGAGACATCAAAGAATTTTTATTGCAATGGAGATTGAAAAATGTTATGAAAGACTAAAAATAATTTTCGCTACATTCTTTACAAGTTCAGGCGTATTTTTCATACAATTTTTTTCTTAAATAGTATGCATCTCGAGTTTAAACTCTAGATTTAATCAAGAATTGCATTTGGTATGTGTGTTGCTGAGTGTTTTTTAAATTATCTTTGTCCCTCATGACCATCGCATAAAAATTTCCTTTTACATTTTTTCCCTCCATATTTTTTGAATTGTTTAACTTGTTACAGTTCATCGTCAAATTAAATCATCCCATTCATTATCAAATTAAATCCTGGAACCAACGATTTTTACTGGGTCTGAATTTATTTTTCCTTCGGTTTCAAGCTTGAAATTTAATTTTATGAAAAGCTAAAAATTATTATAATTGGTATTAATAGAGTTGCCGCAGGCAAAAAAATGATTTTTTTGTGAAATCTTGCAATTACCTCTGCATTTAACAATTCCTTTTCAACACACAAAAGATTTCTAAAGCATAAAAATAGCGTATGAGCTCTTAAGTGGCTTGACATGTTCATATTACTTATGGAGTTTTGCATTACATTTGATCGTTCAGTATGTAATTTGCAGGAAACACATTTTAGTGAATACGAAACCTTAGCAGTTGTCACTTAAAAGAGTTAAAGATATTGACGTTGTGCAAATAATCTAATTATGCATGGAACTTACATGATTTTTTATGTTGAGTGTGCACACTGGTCAGAGACAATTTGTAAAAAATTGTAATGAAACTTTATGGCTTTAATGAGCGTGCTATGTTAGTTCTAAAAATTTCATTCTTTATTGATTAAAACATACGTGTCGTGTGTATAATGTTGCAAAATAGTTTAAAACTGCACTTAGCTACTTTAAAAAATGTTTCAAAACCCACTCGTGGTTCTATTATAGAAATTTTTTATCTTTTAGAACTGTTTTGAACATCCAACAGAATTTCTTAGTCATAAATATCCTCTCAAAAAACTTATATGTGAACCTTAAAAGGTTTTAATGATTAAATTATTTAAAATAATTTGTTTGTAATTGTAACTTTGAATATTTTAATCAAAAATTTGTTACCCTCAAACTTCAAAAGGTTGGAACTTTATAATTTTTTGACCAATTTCTAAATTTTTAGATTTGGCAAAAAGTCCATGTAAATGATTTTAGAGACTTTAAGAAAACACCAAAAAGTATCCAAATTTCAGTTTTAAATAAAATATAAAACTAAGCTTATATTAGAAGAATTTTTCTTTTCAAAAGATATATTGATTGTCCAATCATTCAAAAGCAACACTTTTTCAGGTTTGTTAAAATTTGTTTTCGATGAATCATTTTGTACATTTTTATTATTTTATTCGGGTTATATTTTTATATCATTATTTAATTAATAAAAATGAATCTGTCCAAAAAATTTAAACGACACACCAATTATGTGTCAAGGGGATTGCTCTCCCTTGTTATCACAGCTCGACAGGAAAAGTAAAAATATTTATAGGGGAAAACTCAGTTATTGCTACTTAATGCCTCGTTTTCTGGTTTCATGCTTTCATGAGTTATTTAATGATTGTATTAAAGTCGCTTCATCTTACTCTATTCTCTTCAATTTCACCCTCTCTTAGTCACTTAGAGCCGTCTAACAATCGAGAATATGTTGATAATGTTTTGATTTATTCATTGGATTTCATATTAAAAACTTAATTTTTGTGCGTCGGTCGGATTTTTTTCAATACAATTGAAATAACAAAAATATGTTTTCTTTTTCTCAAAATTCAAACCGAATTTTCAAAATTTGATAAAAATTTAAACCGAATTGAGATGAACTGAAGCAAATTTGCACAAAAAGTTTTTTTTTTCAAGTTCTTGATAGCATTCGAGATAAAACAAAAAATACTAAATACTAATATTGTCGACAAAAAATTGATAAAGAAGGGTGAATTTGATTCCTTAATGACATCTACCGACATATAAAAACATCACATGATTTGGACCATTAAGTTGATGCCCTGAAACAAAATACAATTTATTTACTTTATCCTAAATGTGAGTATATTAAGTGCAGTGAATTCCCTTATGGCGTTTCACTTCCATTTTCTCTTCTTTCATGTGTTTCAAAAAGTTCTTAATCCGTCTCTTATTTCGCTTCCATTATATTTTATTCAGGAACGAGAGTAAAAACCTATGAAGATGAATTGTTAAACTATCAAAAAAGGAAGAATTTTAATTGGGAAATACTTAAAATAACAAATGGCTCGTATCATGGCAACAATAAGTGTGCATGAGAGCATGCATGACAATTAAGGATCAGCAACAGTAAATTGAAACTCCCTGCCGTGAAAATGCTACCGAGTGCCTCAATCTCAATTCCCATAACTTGTTTCGCTTAATACCGCCAGGCACCGATATTTTTGTTTTCTCTCTCTCTCTACTGTTGTTTTCAATCATCAATGAGATAAGCCGAAAATCCGAACAAAAATGAATCTTTTCATATTTTCTACTCGACTGCATTCCAATTGCCTACACAATTTAAACTTTAGACATACTCGTCCGCCTTTGATTACTTGGGGATGCACCACTTTTGTTTTGAAATTAAAGATTTCTATAACTATAAGTAAAAAAGAATCGAGCGACTTTTGATGTATCAAGTATCTCTCTTTGGTGGTCTAAAGATCTTTTATAAAAGCGCACTTTTTGAATGCACATAGTACATTGAAGTGATTTTTTTTATATTCAAGAATATAAAAGAAGAACTATTTAAAAACTACAATCGAAGTAGCAATAATAAATGATCCTTTAATCTTTTATTTGTTTTCATAAGTCTTCTGAAATATTTTTACTTTACGTTGAATCAATGAAATCATCTTTAAGTAAGGTAGCTCTTAAACTTTCAGAAATTCAATTTGCATTGTTAATAGCTCAGAAGAAGAGAACCTCAAATGATCTCTTTATGTTTGGTGTATTGAAAAATGGAATTTAAGGACAGATAAATGCGTAAACATTGCCATCTCGAACAAAAGACTCTGGCGGTCCATTAAGGAATGGTCTCTGTCGTATTAGGAGGTGCTAGTTGTTGATTTTCTAAAGACACTTCAGGACATATGACTACAAAGCTGCTTAATGCAAATGTGGAGCAAAACATGAAAAAAACCGACAGAGTAATTCCCTAAAATCTCGATAAAAATCACATTTTTAAGTGTGAACTGAAACAAATTTAAAACATCGTAAAGTGTAAAAAAAAAGGAACATCGAGGGTTCTCAAAATATCTGGTGAAAACAGTTAATGATGATTTGTTAGTGCTGCGATGATGATGATGAAAATATAATTGCGATAAACAATAACAGATTTTCATTTTAATCCATTTCAGACCTTTCGAAATTTCATTTTGCAACTAAATTGCATCGAAATGCATGCATTTGTTCAAAAAATATATGCTTTTAATAAAATTATTGGTTTGGTATTAAATAAATAGATAGGCTTTAATTCTTGAAAGGAAATTGAGTTTTGGGACACGTTTTATCACCATGCAAATGGGATTCACCACTGAAAAGTATTTTTAATTTTAATTGAAATTTATTTGTTTTAAAAACAGTAAAAGAATTTATTTTCAAAATATCGTAGGTGCATATTTCTGCATGAATGTTTTGTTGGTATCTGAGGGTTGGATTTTAAATGAACAAAATTATAGAATTAATATTTTCGGAACGCAAAAATTGTAATTTGGCACAACTTAGAATAATTTTCGGATTATTATTGAAATAATTTTTATCCATGCAGCACTTTGTTAATTTTTTCTCATCATGTATCTCCTGTGTCTAGCCAACAAGCCGCACCTGGAGCCAATTTAATCAACTGTGAGGATAACTGTAAAAAAATATAACGAACATATTGAGGGTGAGTTGTAACAGTTTGAGATGCCAATTTACCGATATAAGATAAAAATAATAAAACAATTTGCTACCAGTTGAAAAACCTTTTTTGCTCAACCTTCGGAGGCGAGTAAAAAGTGACCCTTCAACAAAAAGGATCATAATTTCAACAAGAGATTTAATCCACTTTCCATTACTTTCTTTCTACATATCTCACTCTCTGCTGCTCTTATCTCTCATGGGTAAGTATTCTAAATACTCTTCGGGGTTGATAAATAAATCGATACATGAGCATAAACGAAGCATTTTGGCTCGAAGTTTATTTTATCGATTCATGAACTTTCTCTCGAAACTCCATTTTCAATAAAAAGAAAAACTTTGCTTTTAGCTAAGAATGCGAGAAAATGTTCTCTCTCCATTTTATCGAATCATGTATGCTTCGATGTCTGAAATAGATCAATGATGTTGGAAATGAGATTAGGCCAAAAAGTTTTTTACTCTCGTGTTTAATATTAAATCTGATTTTGTTTGACTTTTATTATTTCTAAATATTTTAAGGGAAGGGTATTAAAATTTATACTTATTAATAAATTTTTTAAAGCGTATTTAAAATAAAAACAAGATGGGTCTGCAAACGGCGTTGCCATTTCCAATAGCTCCGCTGTCTTAGATTAGTACCCCATATTTCTGAAAAATGGACATTAGTGGCACTCCTAGCCGACCATGATGGACATTCCTCAAAAATCGTCAATGTCAATAAATTCCTGATGCAATGACGAGATCAACGACATACATGAAGCCATAGTTCTGAAAAATGGACATTAGTGGTACTCCTGGCCGGCCATGATGGACATTCTTCAAAAATCGTCAATGTCAATCGATTTCTGATGCAATTACGAGTTCAACGATACCCATGAAGGTATAGTTCTGAAAAATGGACATTAGTGGCACTCCTGGCCGTCCATGATGGACATTCCTCTAAAATCGTCAATTTCAATCGATTCCTGATGCAATTACGAGTTCAACGATACCCATGAAGCCATATAAGAGAAAATTTGTATGAAAAAGGACATTTTTACATCCACGGACGGTCCTTGGAGGGTCGTACCTCAAAACAAAATACTTCTTGCACAACTAGAGCCAAAACCCGATCTTTAGCTACAAACCCGAGTCAAATCCGACCAGCCGTTCTTGAGATATGCCGCCCACTAAGATCGTAAGAAAGTGAGAAAGTAAGAAAGTAAGATGACTTAAATGGCTCTAACTCCTCGTAGGAGCAACCGATTTCAAATCTGTTTTCGCCAGTTTGTAGGGTTTGACTAGGCCTATCATTTGAGTATATATTTTGATATTGTACAAGGTAGTGTCTTGGCACTAGGGGCCGAAAACTGGTTTTGGAGAAATCCAAAATTAATATATAGCGGAGCTATAATTGGTTTTGTTTATATGTGATTTTAAATAAAAACATGTCTACCTATGTAAATACGAAATTAAAAAGTTACGTTGGTTTTTAAGGAATTAAATTAGCACAATTTATTATTTTTTTTTCAAAATTACCCCATTGAGGCCGCTTGTGTTCTCTTTTTCATTTCAGTATAGATGAGGGCATAGTCACACTTAAAAAACAAACAAAAACAAAAATAGCATTTACACTTTTTTAATTTCCCGAGCATATTCATTTATATATCGTTCTCATACCAAGAGGACTCTTACAATCCCAAAACCGTCTGCATACAAAAAGTGATTATAACACAGTAACAGCCACTCTACAAAAACGATTTTTAGTGGCTTTTATTAGAGAAAAACTTTTTATTGTTCACCTTCACATCATGCGCTAGAGAAATTTTTGTTCTAGTTTGGTTTAGCAAAGCAAGCCATCATATTTTAATCGCTTGTGAACCACCACAGACACAATCTTCGACAAGAGGGGTGAAAAGGAGAAGGAAACGCCCTTAAACGATTGGTTATTGCGCAGAGCACTCATACATTTTCAAATCTATGTATTTTTACGTTTTTAAGTGGGGTTGAAAAAACGAAGCACTCTAAAATATCTTCTCTACCCAAACAAGGATCATTTACAGTCGGCAACGCAAACAGTAAAAAAGTATTTTTTTATATTCTTCCATTGTAGCAAATTTTTACTCGCTTGCTCCATAAATTTTCATTTAATTCCTTGCTTGAGAGTTTAGTAGCACGAAAAAAGCATTTAACACACACACACACACACATAATCAGAGAGAACAATCAAGCTAAAAAGGTTAATCGTGTTGTTACTGAAATCGACTTGTAAATTTCCTCTTGTCTGATTTTTGTGATCAACATTTACCAATTGAACGTTGAAGAGAACGGAAATAAAAAAAATTGTGCAAAATTTGTTATGGATATTTTTTCAATTGTGGATTAAAAGTGAAAAAGTGAAATTGGATTAAAATAAATGAAATGTCTTCCTATGACGAAGTAGATGTTGAAATCGATGTAGTTTCGAGCCCGGAACCAAGTGGTGCAAATACTACCGATGACGAGGCACCGAGCTATCCAAAACGATCGAAGCTCTCGCCACCAATAATTTCAACTGCTGCTGTAACTCTTGCAGCTTCATTGCTCACAACAACCGCCAATCTTACACCCTCTACTCTCCAAAATCTCCAGAATCACAGTGCTCATTTAATAAATAATCAATATAATAGTCACATAAGCAATGGTCTGTTAAATAGTAATAAGGAAAATCATATAAGTGAATGTGGACGCTTGAGTCCACCGTGTACACCAGAGACAAATAACAATAATTTTAATTCAAAATTTTCGCCATCAACTACAACGCCACAAACTGGATTTACTAGCTTCTCGATATCCAGCATTCTCAGTCGACAAGACTCTCCAAATTCTAAAAAAATGATTGCACCAGTCCCTTCATTCCCTATTAATGGCTCTCAGGATGCTGCCATGATTTCCAGGTAAGAAAATATTTAGTTACCGTCGGTGAAATCAGAAACCCGCGAAGTTGCAAACAATCGACTTTGTAGCGGATCGAATGTCTCAAAAAATAAATTCTTAAGTGGCTTTCTTTGCGATTTAAATCTCATTAAATTAGCTTATTCTCTTTTCTATTGTATTTGTTATCGTTAGCTAATGAAAGGAACCCTGAAAAGCTTCTTAAAACTTCTACGAATTTTTATTGTGTAAGTGCTTGAGGTTTAACACTCTAGAAATCTCTTATTTTCGGCACTTTTGTGGGAATACCGACAATGTTCTCTTGCTTTTTTGTATTTCAGGGTCTTTTATTGCAACCAACACTATACTTAGTTAACTAAACTTAATGAAACTTTTTTCGAGCAATTTTTATTTATATTCCTTATTTTTCCGCAGACCTTTGCTTTGTCTTAAAATTAAATTAAATTTATAATTACAAAATGCTCGACTCTAAAAAACGATATTTTATTGAGAGATAATCGGATTACTCAAGAGAGTGGAAATACAATTTACTTAATGATCCTATATAATAATTCATATCTTGTTGAGCATATACAGAAGGAAGCGCAATAAGAAAACTGTGAAATTGCATAACGAGCCGATAATCACTTAGGCAGTTATACGAGCTCACTCTTTTCTCCTTTGTTCTTCTTCGTTTTATTATTTTCGCTCCTTCGCTCTACATTTTTAATCATTTAATTTTCGATCCCTCGCTTACAACGAACTGCACATAATTTATTTTTTGGATATCCTTTTGTGCTCGCGCATTGTTTGTTGGTTTTAGTAAAAATTAATTTTCTGACTTTCATTATGAAGTGTGTGCGGTTCCACGAGATGATTTCAATACGATAAAACTTAAACAGAAAAATGAAAAATTAGTTAGAGATTATTACTTTACTGTCCGTTAGGGATAAATAAGGCGATAACAATCGTGGTTGGAAAAAATTATGATCGCGTGCTCCATTAATTAACCCGCCAGTCGTCATTTATAGTCTAAATTAAATTGGTCATAAAATGATCATGAAATGTGCATCTCTGTTAATCCCTCCATTCATCTTAAACACAAATAAAAAAAATCAATTCGAATTCTATTAAAAAATTCACAAAGGGAAATTCTGATTTCTTCATCTCTTTTATAAATGTTATTGCAAAACGAGAGGGAGGACAATAATAATAATACAAGGCAACATGTGTTGAGTATTCATGCAATTTCATCATGATTTTTCTTTCTTTTCATCCTCACCCGCAAAGAGGAAAATTAATCACTCTCGCATTAAAAGAAGCCCCTTTTCCGTTAAAATGATGACAAGAAATTAATGTTTAATGTACCATTAGGATAAAAAGGGTTTCATTAAATTGATTTGATTTTTTTGTGGTGATAAAAAATAATTTCAAATCATGAATGTAAACGAAAATTTTGTGTGAAAGAAATAAATTTGACTGAAAAACTTTTTAATCGTCAATTTCCCACTTAGAAGAATGACGATTTCGATTCTGGACTATTTATTGTTTCTTAATGGTCAATTTTTGTTGCAATTTCCTTGTAATTATTTTTTTTAATGAGAATAAAAAATATTTTTATTTATAAGATCCACCCATAAGGCCATAAAAATTAAACATCACTAAATAATTAAAATTCTTTTTTCCCCACATAAAGTGTGTTGACCGGAAATTTTTCATTTATCGTCTACTTCCGGTGGTCGATTCCCCTCGTCTTTTGAAAAATTAATTAGAGCTAGCGGATGTTCTCAATGTGAATGTTAACACCTTTACATTGATATTACAATTTTTCAAGTATCAAAATTATATTGGATTAGGATTAAATCCTAATCGGTGATTAATAAATTTAACAAAGAGATTTAAAAATTTATTATATGCTTCAAAAACCAAACTAACCTAAACTGTTCAGCATATAGTAAAATTGCGACCAACTTTACGATATAATAATCACTCATAAGTATACTTTTCACGATTCAATAAATTCTTTGAAAGAGTTTAAATAAGGGTATTTACCAATATTTTCACACCACATCCTCAAAAATTATTGTAATGGAAATTTTATTAAATTTTTACTTTTTACTTTGCAGACTTGGATTTATATCGCATTGGGGTGCAATAGCTAATCGATATGCGGCGGCGCTTTATCCTACCGGTTTTCCATGGTCATCAGGAGCCACGCAAAGAACAATGTCTTTTCACAGTCCATCAAATGGTAAGTTTAGTTGTCTTACATGATCAAATTACATTATTTGCTTAATTACTCGTGCATGTTTTTAAGAAAAGCATTTGCTTGTCAATTGTCTCTGACGAGTGTGCACACTCGACATAAAAATCAAGTTAAGTACACGCTTAATAGGATTATTTTACTCTTTTGACGACAATATTTTTAACCCTTTTTTAAGAGTCTTAACTAGTAAGGTTTCGCGCTCAATTCAGTAAAATGTGTCTAGAGGTGCTTGCAAATTACAAACTGAACAATCAAATGTAACGTGAGAAATTTAAATTCCAGAAAGTTCAACACACGATCAAGATAATGCATCGCCATCATTGACACCACCACCTTCGGCGTCTTCGAAGTCACCGCAACCTCATCCTGCATTTTTAGGTCAAAAAGAGGGCATTGAGTCAGACGATGATCATGAAATCATAGAAGAAGAAGACGACGAAGATAGCACGGAGGGAAGAACAAACGAAAATGCATCGCCGAATTCTCTACAAAACAAAAGAAAGAAAAAAACTCGAACAGTATTTTCACGCGCTCAAGTTTTCCAGCTGGAATCGACATTCGATCTCAAGCGGTAAATCGAAATTTGATTGAAAACAATCTCACCCCTTAACTCAACCCCTAAACTCCTAAACAGATACCTAAGTTCCTCCGAAAGAGCCGGTCTTGCTGCATCGTTACGACTGACAGAAACTCAAGTGAAAATATGGTGAGTTTTTTTAAACAGATTTGAGATTTTTTTTAAATGCTTTATAATATATAAGTGCAATTTTGCATAAAATTTCAAATTGCGCTCTTATTTCTTCGGATTTAATTTAATTTTTTTTATATAAAATCCTCTCAGGTTTCAAAATAGGAGAAATAAGTGAGTATTTTTTATAAAGTAATAAAAGAAAAAAAACTTGAAAAATTTAAACCGTTCAATTTTTTAAGAAAAAAAACTCCTGAAATACCATTCAAGTTTCTATAATTTTTTATTTTTTGTTCCCTTAAAAGATGGAAACGGCAACTGGCAGCTGAATTAGAAGCAGCGTAAGTTAAAAAATATTCATAAATGTCTAATTTTAAGCTGAATATCTTACAGTAATATGGCAAACATGGCTCATGCCGCTCAACGTTTGGTTCGAGTTCCAGTTTTATATCACGAAGGTCAAAATTTCGTTCAACCAACACATTACATTAATTATTCGAGGAGCAGCAGCCCACCGAGGCAACAATTGACATCGATAGTTTAGAATAATACGGTAGAAAAATTGGAACTTGGCTGAAATTAATTCATCCCTAGGCCGTACTTGATAAAGCAGAAACAATTTAAAATCAACACAGCGAGAGTTGTTAGAAAGAACAACTCTTTACAAAGGGCTTCTTTTCTAAGCGATAAATAAAAGTGCAAAAGTTGTTTGAACTAATTAAAGTGCTTCTATTTCTAATTTGTTTCTTCTAAAACATGAATAAAATTGTCAACATACGACAGATGTTTAAGCTGACACACGTGACCGTTTAATTAAAATGACATTGGAATTAATTAAAATTACTGCTGTTGCTATCACACATTTTTTTCTTCCTTAGGATCCACACGAAGTAAAAGGCAAAAAACTAAAAACAAAGTTGTAAATTTAAATTAAGTCGAGTAGTACAATGAATATAAAAAGAAATGGCTTGGTAAATTTTATTTTATTTCTTCTTAATTACCGATGATAATGAGCTTGAGTCGGTGTTATTTTGAGAAAAAAATTGTTGGAAGCAATTAATTTTAGGTTGGGACCTTATTTTGAGCAAAGTAAAGAATTATAGATTAATTTAAAACTTTAAATGCTAAATTTTTAGCGACTTTTAAATTATTATCTTTACACAAAATTGAATTGTGAATAAATTCCAGTGAAACAAAACTGTAAATAAAATGAAGAAATTTTTTTCTCATCAATTATAAACAAAATATGTCGCTTCAGGAAAAACTAAACAAAGGAAATTTTAAAATTTAATGTATGAATTCATAAAAAAAATCAAAAAAATAATTAATTAATTAAGAATCAGGATCATTAAGTGAAATTTTTATTTTTTTGCCTTGTTAAAATTACAGAACGAAATATTTACCATAAAATTTCATAAAATAAAAGTGTATTGAGTAAAAAATCGTTAGATTTTTTTATAATAAGATTTTCAGGTATAAAGATCGAAACAAGATACTTAAACTAAGTTCGTCTTAAATCTAATGACATCGAATGAAAATTCTCAAAATCTAAAATGTCCTCAGCGAGTTTAAAATCATATTACGTAAATGAATTATAAATTTGTATTAATTTAATTGCATGCTTCAAAAAAAGGCTAATCAGGAAATTGACGCTTTAGTCTTTTTTGTAGATGGTATTTCTTCAAAATTACAAATGAAAGTCTCAAATCTGAAACCAAAAATTATTTTAATTTCAATGGCGCTCCTTCTTTTAATACCTAAGGCATTACATTGATACCAAATGAAAAAAATCAGTTGCTTTGAAATTTAATTTCTAAAATGAAATATGTTTTTCAATTGAATAATTTCTAATTGCAGGAAACAAAAATTTAGGTTATTATCATTTATGCTCTTATTTTTTGGTTTGAAATAAAATTTAATTTCTCCTCCAATCTATTATAAGACTTTTAACAGCAATCAAGTAATTAAATGCGATCACACACTTCAAATAGTCAACAGGGGTGCACAAAAATATCCACTCGACTTGTTACTTGTTATTGTGCTTTTAATTCCCTCTATACCTATTTAAACATATAAATGATGATGTGTATTGAGAGCAACAACAACATTACACATCTATCCCCTTTGACTTTAATAAAAAATTATCACATTTAGACTCTTCTTTCTAAAAAAAAGATAAAAAACGCCATATGTTGAAGTAATTTCGAAGGTTTTTGACGTGTTTATTGCATCAGTCTCGACCCTATTTAAATGACATTTAGCCATAAACATAGAAATTCACCACAATCGACCACAGAAATTATTAAAAGTAAATGGAACAATGATGATATTTTTTATGCCCTTTACAAAATAATTTCATTGAGACTTTCATCTCTTCATGATAACTCAATTGAACCAGATGCGCATCAATAAAAATGGAACTATGAATGCGCATTTCAGGAAGAGTAATTTGATATGATTGCGAAATATGAGTTGCTGCTGATATAACTGGTGATGCATTAATAGTAATTAAATATCGATATTTTTCTGTCTACAAGCCACCCTGCAATGCAACATCATGTAGATAAATCAAAGCATTAAAATTCTCTTTTTGCAGGAATTTTGTACGAAATCATTAAAATGATGTCGTTTTTGTCTTGTCTTAAAGGTTTGATTAGGAATGATGAACAAATTTCATTTTCAACAAACATATGTTTGAAGAGAAATGAAAATATATTTTCATTTTATACTCTTTAATAAATTTACTATAATATGATAAGTCGTTCTTTTTATGATTAACGGTCTTTTCGGACCTCTGTAGAGAAGAACAGTTGCATGGAAGAGAGCAAAAATTCTAAAAAAACTACCACCCTACTCGAGAATTCATATTTAATACTTCGACGGAAAATTTCGGAAAAAAATTGTTTCAAGGTACCTAATTAAAATATATTGAAAAATATATCAAATTAATAAAATCAAGCAGAACAAAACTGAAAATATTAATATTTTAGCTTTTTTAACCGTTCATTGTTTTGAGTAAAGCATAAGTAAAATAAGCTCCTAATAAAAGTCAAATTTTTGAAGTGAAACGAAAATTTAAATTTTTTTCCTTTCTCTGTAAATGAAACTTTAACACCTGCTCTCCTATTTTTTGACGAAATACATTAAAAGTTCGAGGAAGATTTCTAATATCAAATTAGATTCAAAGAACTAAAAGACCTAATTTTTTATTTTTATTTCATAGTTTTTGATGGGTACACAGAAGGTTTATTTTACTAAAAATAATGCATGATTGATTTGTTACATTTAAAAATAATGCATGATTGATTTTTTACATTTAAAAATGTCCTTCACTAAGGTCACTTGTGGTCTTGTCAGTTTTACAGACATTCAATGATAAATTTAAATAACGAGTCATAGCTATGCAGTTTTCCGAACTTATTTTAAACTAATTTGAAAAGTCAGCAAAACGCTTAAATTTAAAAATTAATTAAACTTATTAATTTACGCGATGAATTAGTGCATGTTGCGTGATAAGAAATTTTCGTCCAAACATACAATTTTAACTTTTCCACATTATCGTCTTCAGTGCTCATTTACTAGCCGTTCTTTTTGACAAATTATCTTTGAGCATGAAAACTGAATAAATATTCTCTAAGTGGGCCTGGCCTTAAAATTTTTGCTGAAGTAATGATTAACTCGAGTGTTTTTTTAGTGATTCAACGGTGGTTATAATTTGTAAATTATCTCAATAGGTTTCGAGAATTACACGCACACGCGCATTTACTCTTAAGGACTAGATGATGTTTCTAAATTGGTTGAATATGTTTGATATTTATTCTCTTATATCAATGGCAGACACGTGTCGAATATTTTCTGCTACTATAACAGTTTACTTTGATATCGTGAGTGGTTGTCAGTTCTTCCTTTTTTCCAAGAAGAAGAGATGAAAAATTAAGCAAATTAATTAACAATTTTTCTTTTCACCAAAATAAGGGACAATAAAAGGCGGTTGCAGAATGATGAATGAGAAAGGCAAGTGTCTAAACTTCACTTTAATAAATTGCAAAGTAAACTTTTAAATCAAAGTAGACCGAAGCAAAAAATCTTAATATTATTTTGTGTAACACGAAACTCCCGACATTATTTTTTGCCTTACCCTCGAAGTTGAATGTCTAAATAAATTAAACAAATTAAAAAATGTTTCGAGGCTAATTTTTTATATTGAAAGAGAAGCATATTTTTTTTTTAAAAAAAAAAGATTTTCTCTTGGATTTTTTCATATTTGGAATCATTAACAATGGAACAAAAGAGCAGGAACATTGATTTTTTGTATTAGTTTTCAATTAAAAATTGTGTTAAATAAAAATGTGCGAAAATCGATGCACATAGAGTTTACAATGCATTGAATGAACATCGATTTCAATTCACTGTTCATCACTTTTAAGGCTTCAAAAGAGAAAGAATGCATTTCAATTTAGTCGAACGTTTGAAGTTTTGACATTAAAAGGTGAGAAGAACATTAAAAAATATTTAAAAGCACGAGACATAAAATCTCCATCCCTCGACGCAAATGTAATAACAATTAATGACTGTCAGAGTCAAATTTCAAAAAGTATGAAAACATTAAACATTTCCGACCTCAAAATTGACAATTATCAGTCACTCTCGGTCGGTTGATTAAGATCGATTAAAATTTATGAAATGGAAAATAACAAAATTTTCAACTTGCCGCACACATGTTATAATTGAGTTGGAATCTGAAGAGGGTGCTAAAAGATAAATCAATCATAGAAAATGAAATCTCTGTATGGAAAGGAGACAAAATTGAAAGGGTTTTTAAAAACTATACATGCTCTGTTATCAGTATAGTCTTTTCGATATGTTTGATATTTAATAGCGTGGTTTAGTCTGATTTAGTAATTTGACAATTATTTTCAACACCCACTCTTTCGATGTCTCTGTAGAGTCGATCTTTAATCTATAATACCCTAAGTAAGGAAAATCAACAATGAAAATATTCATTCTGTAACATTTAGATGCTCAAGGGATGAATTCAATGCTGAGTTCACTTCATCTGTAATCTCTGAGTAAATGAGTAACTAAATAATAGCTCAATATATTTTGAATTTTTTGTTTTCATACAATTCACCCCTGCAGCGAATAATTGGGAGATAATCTACTTCATCTAACATATTGCCTCTTTTACTTTCTCGTTTGTTTTTTTGTAGGAATGTCAGAAAATAAATACTTATTGGTAGGGTTCTGGCATTTTTCAAATTTTTAACGAAAATTGAAAAAAAAATTAGCGATTTTTCAAAAATTCTTTTTACGGTATTTGAAGTATTTAAATTTGTAAAAATAGTTAGGAACCCAAAAAATTAACATCCCTACTTTTCCACACATTATTTTTAAAGACATGGTCGTTAATTATTTTATGTATTTGGGAAATTTTTCTTCCCCTGCACTACAAAATAGCCACTCCACTTGTCCAGCAATACAAAAATCATTTGTGTGCAACCATTTTTCTTTTATCTTTATGTGACGCAATCAACTTAAGTAGTAGTGAACAATCGTCTGAACATAGCACTCAATTCATCGCATTTTGAATTGAATTTCAAGAAGATTTTTATCAAAGCGGGTTTTGAGAATGTTTTAGGTAATTTTTCTAATTGAATTTTTGAAAACTTTTTTGACGATTTAAACCAAAAATTTTCCGAACAAAATTTAAATTTTTTCTCGAAAGTGCATCAACTAAAGGAGACGTTAAAGTTTTAGTTTCCCTACAGCTTTTTAGTGTCTGTCCGTCTGTTCCATCGAGATCTTAGACCCTGAGCTACATAGAAACTTTTAGTTTTCACCAGGGTCTATATGTGCAGGCACTAAGAATTTTTCGAGTCATGGCCATAGGTTGTGCCACAGACAGCCATTAAATCCATTTTTCATACAAATTTTCTCTTATATGAAGTTCTTCTCCATTTTTCAGAACTATAACTTCATGTACCTCGTTGAACTTTTCTTTTGATGCCGAGTAGGATGGAGTAAGTCCGAGGTACTTAAGACTTAGGTTCTTAAAGCCTAGAGTCAAATGTAAGTCGTAAGGTCGCTCTTTTTAATTTATAATTAGTGAAAGATTGAATATTTAATAATTTTTAATAATTTTCACGGTTCACACAACTTTGCCTAACTACAATATATGAACACGTACTCAAAATTAAATAGAAATGACGCTAAAGAGGCCGACAGATTGGTAATTAATTGGATAAATAATATATACATACTCGTGCATGTCACATGCATTTAATAAACTTATCTCTTCTCTGATCTAATCGACGCATTAACAAATTTTTAAAATTCTCCTATATAAGAATTAAGAAAACAATTAAGAATTTAAAAGTTGCAATTTACCGTCGCGAATTTGTTAGATTTGTTAATAAAAGTTTTTAGCAAAATTGTCCCACATTTGCTACAATGAATTACCTTTTCTCATATAATCCCAATGCTGCACTTTAATCTTTTACCGAAAATTGCACATTAATCGATAATTTTAAATGTTTGTTCATTTTTCTTTTTATTCTCTATAAAATAAAGGACTTCATTTCAATTACTTACTCTTCTATTCGGTTATCTCTTGCTGGTTGGAAGGCGTGTCCTAATATTTGAGGGGAAATAAAATATCAAATATGTTTGTATTAGTGAAAACCATCTCGTATGTGCTAATTTTGGGATTTATATACATATATATTATTTTAAGCGTAATTGCTTTTCTCCATCATTTATACTTTCTGCTGATGTCTTAATTGCACGAGGAAAAAACAAGTAGAGCAATGTTAAGAAGATATAAAGTGGAAGGCAGTAGATGAAAACCATTAAATTGCGAATTATCTTGCTGAGTGGTTTTTGTAGTTTCTCAATTATCCCTTGTGCCATTAAAAAGGTTGCTTTTTTGGGGAGTTGAGAGAAAAACATTACTTTTGACGACGACATCAATGAAGTGGAAAATTGGAATAAAGTCAATGATATTATCATTGTGATACAATATAAAAAACGACAATAATGACGAAGAGAGTTATCGGAAATACTGCATATATGTGAACATGAAAAGATTTTCCATCTTTTCGAACTCAAATAAAAATGAACATCATTGCAGAGTCTAAGTCTTTTGGCTTCTGGTTGTTTATGAGCAAATTGCAAGGAGACACAATAATGGAGTTACTTTTCATCTCTCTCCACTTTTTATTGTTGCGGATCCTTTTCATCATCATCATTTTTCTCATGTTGCCGATGTCGTTTCGTTTTTATTCAAACAACATCAGATTAGTTTTCCTTCCTTTTACCACTAAACCCCCGCTTTATTCACTTCCTTTTTATTCGGCTTCAGTATTTGATGAGAAATTTCTCATTGTGATGTCGGAGATGTAATAGGAAAAGAAATGAAAACTTTGGTGATGGAAAATTTCTTTTATGATTGCCAACAAGGGGATTTTCATTGTTAATTTACCTTCCGTGTCTTTTCATCTGGAAAATCATATTTTTCTTCTGTTCACTGTTAGATTCTAGTTTTATTGTAGCGATGAAAAAAAATTAAACAACTCGCATGCAAATCTGCATACCAATAATTTTAACCTACTAGGCTACGGATACGTCCGTTCGCACAAAAACAGCGTACCAGCGGCATCCATGTCACTATCCGATCTCCTAGATAATCCAGCAAGTCAGACCCGTGACGGACACGAAGCGACAGAGTGTCTAAACTTGCGACCTTGCAAACTAATTACATCGAATCAAAATTCTCAAAATCTAAAATGTCCCTAGCGAGTGAATAATAGAAATCGCCGAATGAAAAATTAATTAAAAGTTTTTTATGCGAAGTCCAAAATAATTGAGAAACAGTAAAAAATAATAACTTAACTTAATTTTAAAACAACTTATTTCAATAATAAACTCACCTCATATTCACCAGTCTCTCGTTTAAATGACACAACCAATAATTTTTACCATGCCATTTACTCCAATTCGAGAGGTCTGATTGTAATAAAAATCCATTAAAATGTATATCGCAATTATATTTTCATCATCATCATCGCAGCACTAACAAATCATTGTTAACTGTTTTCACCAGATATTTTGAGAACCCTCGATGTTCCATTTTTTCTTACACTTTACGATGTTTTGAATTTGTTTCAGTTCACACTTAAAAATGTGATTTTTATCGAGATTTTAGGGAATTACTTTGTCGGTTTTTTTCATGTTTTGCTCCACATTTGCATTAAGCAGCTTTGTAGTCATATGTCCTGAAGTGTCTTTAGAAAATCAACAACTAGCACCTCCTAATACGACAGAGACCATTCCTTAATGGACCGCCAGAGTCTTTTGTTTGAGATGGCAATGTTTACGCATTTATCTGTCCTTAAATTCCATTTTTCAATACACCAAACATAAAGAGATCATTTGAGGTTCTCTTCTTCTGAGCTATTAACAATGCAAATTCAATTTCTGAAAGACGATGATTTTTTTTCCTTTAAGACGATTTTCATCTTTTGAAGAGTATGAATTGCAGCATCTCAATGCTTAAGAAGATTAAGAGATCTTTTCCATTGTGTTTCCATTTGCACGTGAATGGACATCAATATATCCGTTTAATCTCTTTTGTATACTTCTTATATATATTTAAATAAATAAAATATACATCTCCAGTATTATAATTAAGGAGAAGTAGCTAATCGCTATCGTTTGTGATACCACGATCATGTGATGCTTAACGCGATTCAGCTCCTTAAATTTGAGGGTCTAAATATTTTCTAAAAAAATTTATGAGTTTACAACAAGAAGCATCTCATGCCATTTATAACAATCAATTTATAATAAAAATAAATATCTATAAAACTTTTTTTAAATAAAATTTATTGCATATATTATTTTTTTATGTAAGTGAAATATAAATTTGGATTAATTTTATTGCATGCTTCAAAAAAAAAAGACTAATCGGGAAATTGACGCTTTAGTCTTTTTTGTAGATGGTATTTCTTAAGAAGTTAAGAGTTAAGAATAACGAAAGGAAAATTCTCAAATTCTGAGCCTTAAATGTTTATAATTTCAATGGCACTTCATCTTTTAAAAGCTTTTCATTTTCTTCGCCGGGTTTTTCATCTGCTGTTTCTTTGCCTCTTGAATCTTCAGAGACATTCTCCTTTTTGTCGTTTCCATCAATTTTAGCATGTTCTTTAATCACCAACTCTCTCAGTTCTTCTCCAAATCCAAGCTGATCCGCTAAAAATAGACATCCTTCATCGCAGTCACCTTCATAAACAACATCTCTTCGATTTCCAGGAAGATCAAAGCAAAGCCCTTCACCGAAAGTCATTGATCGAAGAAATCCACTGGACGTTTTTCCAACCTTATCTCGATTAATTAATAATCGAACACAATTATCGCTCACATAATCAATAAGTGAAGCAAATGGCTGAACAGTTAAGCTTGTTCCCATTATAATTAACAAATCACATTGTTTGAAATCTCGGTGCGGTAAAACGTGAAATTTTTGTGGCAAGTTTTCACCGAAAAATACAATGTCGGGCTTTACAATTCCATTACAAGCTTTGTCTTTGCATTTTGGAACGTTGTCGGCGAAAATTTCCTCTTTAACCCATTCCATTGAATACTCTTTCTTACAATCAATGCAGTGATTAGTATAAAAAGTGCCGTGAGCTTCGACAAGCTTCTCCTCGTGAATTCCAGCGATTCTTTCTAGTGTGTCAATGTTCTGTGTATAGTGTCGAAGCAGAAGTCCCTTGTCTTGCAAAAGTTTAGCAAAATAATGGCTTGGCGTTGGTTTAAACGTTCCTGGATAGAGTTCTTTAGCGAGTCGAAAGAAGGGCTGAGGATTTTTGCGAAAATAATCAAGTTCAAATATGGCTTCGGGATACGGAAGATTATAAGCACCCAAATTGTGATAAAGTCCGGATGATGGTGAGCGGAAATCTATGATGCCAGCGGACGTACTAATGCCAGCACCCACCATACAAACAATGTTTTTAAAGCATTGCCGTTGCCAGGCATCTACAACACCTTGTATATTTACTGTCGTCAGCACACGACCCCCATCATTCTCATCTTCCGAAGACGCCGAGGTCAAATGTAATTTATTCGCAAAAAAATGAGCAATCTTCTCGATAAAATTCTCGGTAACTTCCGTTTTATCCTCTTCATTTCTTTTTTCATTATTATCTTCTGCAAAATGGAATTTTATGAAAACTTAGTTTATTCGATTTAATTGTTACCTTCTTTTATATCTTTCGAAGCCATCTTTATGGTAGTGTTCAATGGTTTTGTTTTCGTCAGAGCCAATGTCATAAATCGACAAGTTAAATTTAAATTTAATTTATTCAGAATTTTTGCGACGAACATCAAAAAGTAAACATTGCAGTGTACAGTGTAGAAGAAAAAATGTTCAATAACTCCCAAACTCGAACGAGTAAATTTATATTGCTGTCTCTCTCTCTCTTTCTCTTTCTCACTTTCTCTCATCAGCATGGCAGAAAAAAAGAAACATTTTGTAAAAAAAATTAGGAAATTCAACAAGTTTAATCATAAGAGACCTAAGCAGAAGGTTAAACTTCACGTCGTTGAGGATGAGGAAATAAAAAAATTGCAGGAAGCTTACGAAAACATACCAAAGTCTAATGATATAAAAAATTTTGAGGACTTTCCGCTATCCAACTTAACCCGGAAAGGATTAAAGGAAAACAAATTCAAAGTTCCCACAGAAATTCAAAAGCAAGCAATTGGTCCAGCATTGCTCGGAAAAGATGTCCTTGGTGCTGCCATTACTGGAAGCGGTAATTAGATCATTTTTGAAAATAATTATTTTCCTGTACGTAATTATTCGTTTTAGGAAAAACTTTGGCATTTCTTATTCCTGTTCTTGAGAAGCTATTCATCATGAAATGGACCCGAATGGACGGTGTTGGCGCTATCATAATTTCACCAACGAGGGAGCTTGCCTATCAAATATTCGAAACGTTAAAAAAAATTGGCGCTAATCATGATTTCTCTAGTGGCTTAATTATTGGTGGAAAGAATCTTAAGTTTGAGAAGAATCGAATGGATCAATGCAATATAATTATATGTACACCCGGCCGTCTGTTGCAACATATGGACGAAAATCCTATCTTCAACTGCTCATCAATGCAAATTTTAGTCCTTGATGAAGCTGACAGGTGCCTTGATCTTGGATTTTCAGCAACTGTGAATGGTATAATCGAAAATTTGCCTCCGGAAAGACAAACCTTGCTCTTTTCTGCAACACAAACGAAGTCTGTCAAGGATTTGGCGAGATTGAGTCTTAAATCGCCAGTTTATATTGCACCGCATGAAGATGCTGTCGCATCAACGCCAACGACTCTTCAACAGAACTATGTTGTGGTCAATCAAGAGGACAAATTGACAATGCTGTGGTCATTTATTAAGAGTCATCTCAAACAAAAATCAATTGTTTTCATGTCATCGTGTAAGCAAGTCAAGTATGTCTATGAGATATTCAGCAAATTGAGACCTGGTGTATCTCTGCTTGCTTTGTATGGGACACTCCATCAAGATCGTCGAATGGCTATTTATGATGAATTTTGCAAACGTTCTAAGGTGGTTCTTTTCTGCACTGACATTGCATCTCGTGGTCTGGACATTCCGACCGTTAGCTGGGTCATTCAACTAGATTGTCCCGAAGATGCAACTGCCTACATTCATAGAGCGGGTAGAACAGCTCGACACAAGGCTCATGGTGAAAGTCTATTGGTTCTTAGACCGAGCGAGGAGCAGGCCATGTTGGATGAACTTAAGGCCGCTAAAATTCCCATCAATCAAATATCCATCGATCCGAAGAGACTCTTTTCGCCTCGCGTAAAAATGGAAGCCTTCTTAGCTCAAAATTTAGAACTAAAAGAGACGGCTCAACGTGCGTTCATCGCCTACATAAAATCAGTTTATTTAATGAAGAACAAGACAATATTCAACGTTGAATCAATTAATTTCGATGAATTTGCAAAATCGTTGGGTCTGATGGTAACACCACGAGTGAGATTTCTGCAGAGAATTAAGAAGCGAAAAGAGAAGCTGGAAAAGGGAAGTGACAGGAGTGGCAGTGACTCTGAGAGTAAAAATGAAAATGATAAAATGAAATCAATCGATCTTAGCAGTTATATGGCCGCTGATGATGATTCTGATGATGGTTTTGTCAAAATAAAACGTAGAGATCACGATATTGATGACCCAAAAGAATTGTTAGAAGATTTCACGATCGAAAGTAAGGAGAAACGTGTAACAAAGGCAGCCCATGCTAAAAAGCTTATCAAGAAAAAAATTATTCCCAACATTAAGATTCAATTCGATGAAGAAGGAAGAGAAGTTGTAAACACAGCAAAGCATTTGCAGTCAGAATTGGCTAAAGAATATATGGAAGGTGATGACGGAGGTATTGACATTAAAAAGGCTCGAGATTTATTGCGTGAGGAAGACAAGTTCGATAAGAAGCGATTCAAGGAACTAGTAAAACAGCGTCACAAGGAAATGAAAAAGAAATTAAAGAAGGCTAAAAAACAAGAGAAGGACAATGAAGAAGAAGAAGAAGAGGGTAGTAACTATTGGGAGAGTGGCAGTGAACCTGACATATCATGGCTGCCGAACTACGATGATAAATTAGACTCAAAAGATAATCTTAGTTTTGATAATGACCAAGATAACTTGAACAATGAAGATCCCATTCATAGACTGCCTGAAAAGTTGTACGAAAAGCGTAAAGTTGAATTAAGTGATCAAGAAGAAGAGGAAGAGATCCCAAAAAAGAAGAAAAGAAAAAATATTGCTTCAAAACTTGATATAAACGATGTCGAAGTACTTGCATTGTCTCTTTTGAAATCTTAAAATTTTTTTTGGTCTAATAAAATTTTTTAAAACGTTAAAAATGTTTAATTTAATGCAACATCAGAAATCAAAACACTAAAACTCCTTTTTAATTGGAGTTTGTAACGTGAATTTGTGAATGTGTCATTATTTATTTCCGGGAATTAAACTCAATTTATCGGTAAATCTTTCCAGAGGAAACTTGTTTTAATTAAAAATTTATATAATTTCACATAAAGGAACTAAACACGAAAATATATGCAATTTTTTAGCATCTTTTACAACTCTGCATGCGGCAAAATACGTTTTTCTAAGTCCTCTTGTAACTTCTCTACTTTTCTCGATTGCTTTTTGATCTTAGTCTCAAGTTCATTGATTTTATCGTAGTGTTTATCACCGTGCTTTTCAAGCGAGAGAGCATGTTCAGCGTGCATCTGGCGAAGTTTGAAATAACGAGATTCAAAATGATGTAATTCAACCTTAATAGAAGCTAACTGATCTGCTGTAAAATTACTCTCTTGAGCGATCCGCCAAAGGCCTTGAATTTTTGGCTCAATAAAGTCACTGCTATTTGATCCTTTTGAAACGATCCTCTCTAATCGATCTATACTTTCTTTGATTTCACGGTGCTTTTCTCGAACTTTATTAGCCTTCGAGATGTATTGATTGTCTTTATTTTGCTTTTGCTCCTGAACAATTTGATTTGATTCGTCTTCAGCGATGGCTATTTCATTAAACTCATCAAGTTCATCCTCATTAACTGCATCTAAAATTGTAATAGGTGAGGCTAAGAAGAAATGTGAATAGAATTTTGACTTACTTTTATGACTTTCATCATTCTTTTTTTTGTTTTTCGCATCGAGATTTTCCAAGAGACTATAGTAAAAGTCTACTTTCTCTTCGTGATGCTGAAATTCTTCTTTGAGAGCTCCCATTTCTTCAGTTGAAAAAGTACCGCTCAGCTCGACTCTGTCCCAAAGCTTATTCAGCTTTTTATCCTTAAACAATGCCTTAGTTTTGTAATTACCATTCTTCTCTTTTATTTGTTTATGTTCCGGATTATTAAAATCTTTTCCTTCCATTATTTCCAAAAGACCGAGACCATATTTTGACATGATTCCTATAAGCTTTTGACGCAACTCTGCTTCTTTTAAGCCATCATTGAGTTCTTTCGGATTTTCACTTTTTAAATGTTTCAAAGCCAGTTCTTCTTTATCGTGAATTTTCAATTCGATATATAGTGACTTCAGTTTTTGCTCTGTAAGTCTGTGAACGGCTTTTGTCCAGAGAATATTCAATTTAGATATTCTAAATTTATGAGATTTGATATTCCTATACATTTAAAAACATAATATACATAGATCAATACCGAATTTGAAAGGATGGGTGTATTCTAATACTAACCTGAATTCGAAATTCTCGATCTTGGAAGCTTTCGGAGAATGCTTGTCAGCACTAATAAGATTACAAACAAGCGACAAAAATAGAATTAACGCGACAGTCTTCATGGTTATGAGATCTTATTTGATCCGAATTTTATCTAATATAATTTTGTGGAGCTTCAGAAAAAATGTATGTTAATCGTTGAAGAAACAATTTATTTATGAAAACAAAAACAAAAAAATGAGAGGCTACAGTGAAGACTAAACAATCAACAATCTGCCTCAGAAAGTTTTGAAATTCAAATTTTGAGTGACGGCTCGAAGGAAAGTTTTAATTTATTAATGACGTTTTACAAATTTTTCTAATTCTCCTTATTTTAATTTATTAAGTAATAAATTAATATTAAATGTTCCCTCACAAAAAGTGGAATAAATAGGTGGTAGTGAATTAAGATTCATATATTGGCTAAATTTAATCTTTGTGTGTTCGTCTACAAAATTCCACTTTAAAATGAAATTTTTGATGCAAGACTTAGGTGCTTTCGGAAAATTAGCACTTTTTGTACCCATGTTTAAACTAAAACTATTTAGAATAGCTAATAAAAAGTATATCTGGAAGTAAATCTGATTTTCTTTTCGAAAATGTTTCAAAACCCACTCGTGGGTGTTACCGCGACTTGCCGGTTACCTATGGTCATGACACAAAAAATTCCTAAAATGTGCTAATCTAGACAATCAGAGTTACCATCTGGCTAAACCCCGATGACATATTTAGTTACTCAAAAAACAATATTTGATTGAGCCTTCGTACAGACCCCAGGTATTCAAAAATTACGTTTTTAATGATGCCAACTTGTATCTAATTTATTTTTACATAATACCTCATATTTAGTTTTAAAACATTTGTTTGCAACATATTTAATTAAATTAACTTTTTTGAAAATTCGACTTTTGTAAAGGGCTCTGAAAAAATTCAAAAATGATTTAACTTATAAAGGCGCGTTCTAGAAGTGACTTAAAAAACTAAAAAGTATTTGAAAAACTTTCTTTTGTTTTTCCTCTTTAAAATACTTTTTGTTTGAAAATTTTAGCTTTATTAGTTAAGGCAAATCAATCAAAAGAAAAGGGCACCGATCAAACGCTAAATTTCAAGAAACAATCCCAATATAAAACTGGTATCCAAAATTTTCCACTTTTTGACAACCTTAAAAGTCACGTATGATATATGTTTTTATTAATTTAAAAACTTCACAAAAGATTAAATAATTGCGATCAGACATCAATTTTACCCAGCCAGTTTAAAAAGTGTCCGATCACCATTTAATATAACAATGTATTTTTCTCAAATAAAAAATGTTTTGGAGCAGTTTTCGCGAGAAGATTTAAGGAAGTATTTTATTTTTATTTTTGTAGGTTTCTATTCATTCTTTTATTTGAAGGAAAGACTTTTTTCTGTTGGATGTTTTCACCACTATCGTCAATCACGTCCTCAGCCGAATTTCTCAAGATATTTTCAACCGTGTCATCATAGAAGGAGGAAATCTCGGGAAGCATGAACTGTTGAGACCTATTAGAAAAAAATAAAAAAAATAATTTTAAAATAAGAAATTGAAGGAGAATTTCAATTCTTTGTGATATTTGTATCTTTTACCCATCAGAAAATTGTAGTCGTTGCGGTTGCGAATTTGGTTTTATAAGCTTATTAAACGGATACATAGGTTTCTAATTTAGAAGAAAGGTGTTAAATTAAATTGTTAGTTAAATCACGTTAAATCGAACGCAGTTTTTATAATGTACCCCATTTGAAAATCTAAGCATTTCCCATTTATCATCGTCAAGTTTGATATCCTTGGGAGGGAGTATATTTCTTTTTCCATGTGCTCCCCAACAACTATGGCCATACTTCATACAAGAAGCTGTAAAGATAACATTAGTTTTAATTTTTTTGTTTATTTGACTCCTTTGTATGAAACACATGTTTTCTAAAAAAAATTCTTGTAAAAGCTCCATAATTCCTTTGTATAGTAGAAACTATCCTATCTTTGTTCAACATCTTCTTTGATGAACTTCAAGAAAATGAAATAATGCATCGGGAAAAGTAATTGTAGAATGTGTGAAAATTCTTTTTGAAAGTGGTAATAGACGCTACATTAAAATGTAATAGTGTAATAGTCTTCATTAAAAAAAGACGGTAAAAGACTTGAAGTAAGATCAAACAACAATCCATTTTAAATTTTTTTTAATAAACTGATTAATTTGAATTAAGTTTTAACTGGTTTTACCAACTAGTTGCAACTACTAAATAATTTTAAATTATTGAAATTAAATCTCAAAATGTAGCCCAAATTTGGCCAAAGATAAAAACTAATATACCATAACGGATGCAACAATTTAACTTTTATCATCACTAATTACAGTTTACACTTTCTGCACGTATCAAATTTTGAAAACTATTTTATGAACTTCATAGTTTTAAATCAGTACTGTACTACAATAATAAAATTTTGTGACAATGCGTTTTCCATGAAGAAGAAACTCTTTCTTTAAAGCTTTCTCAAAGAGAAGGAACATTTTTCCAGTCCCATATATACAATCTTCTTCCTCAAGATACACTTAATATAATTATTCCACACAGCTCGCTATTAAAGATTCATTCATTCAATAAAGTTGATTGTTTAAAAAGGATCACATAAAGAAAGTCCAAAGCGTGTTTTTAATATTTTACAAATGTATTTCTTTAATGAATAATTTGTAGAAAGCTTAAACAATGAATCGCCTACATTAGAAAAAAATTTCCTTAGGCATTTCAAACAAAAAAAGTGGTGATTTAAGAATCAGACAGAAAATATTTGATTTTGTAAGAAATTAATTTGGAAACCCGTTTTTTCTAACAATTAAAAATAAAAATGAATGTAGTTTTAAATCTTATCAAACTTTCTCAAATCAACATTTAAACCCATTTCAACTAATCTTATTTTAAAAAATACTTTAATTCATAAAATTGTTCAAAAGTTTTTGAAATCAAATAACAATGAAATAATTTGAGGCTTTAAAATCCGGAAATTTATTTTTAAACATTTTCACGCCTCAAAAGTTAAAACAAAGCTTGCGAAAAATGTAATTTAATCCCAACAGGATGACATGTATACGAAAATTTTGCTATTGTTAATAAAAGACTTACCATCGATATATTTGACCAAACTAACCACCGCTATGAGAATACAAGCGAATAGCTTTACCATGCCTATCATATTTCACACTTTTGAATAAATTAGATTTAATTAAATTATTTCTTCAGCGCACAATTTGTCAAATAAAATTATCTAGATTTATTAATTATTGTTGCAAAATTTTCAACGTTTTTGATTTTTCACCAACGATGGTTCGCTATACACTAACGATAGAGCAATGTGATCGTGCTGCTTATATACCTGTTGCTTGCTTCTCGCTCACTGACACGAAGGTTTTTTTCCTTTTGCGCTCTCTCTTTGAAGTTTCCTTCGAGGAAAATTTCACACACAAATGTACGTGCGAACATCATCATTTTATCAATGACGTCATTAAATTTATAGAACAATGCAACATCGATTAATCTATATGATACTATGTTTGAAAACATGTCATAAAGTCAAATGAAATTTAATGGGCTATCGAAAAGTATATTAAAGCTTTTTTATGAATTCATTAAATATTTAATGGATATTTATTTATCATGATGAACTAAAGCAAAACAAAAAGTGACACTTCTTAATTCAAAATTAGAAGGAATCTATTGACAATTTGTATGTTTTTTGAATAATTCATGAGAAAACTTTTTTAAAGTCTTCGCACAAAAAACTTCGTTTAATCAAATCATCCCAAATCATAAACGCGTAAGACGTGTGTATTAATTATTTTGTAGACACTTGGGTTTTAACATGTAAAAATTGAAACACCGAACAAAATATTTGAAGAATTTCAATCACTTAGATATTAAAAATTATTTCGAACTATCCAACAAAAACTGAAACGTAACTTACTTACTAGAGAGTATGTTAAGATAAAATCTGAAACAAAAAGTAAATGATAGAATAAATTTATTAATGAAGGCTTTTAAAAATCAAAGCTTCATAACGAAAATTTTTAGTGAACAAACCAATATAGATAGATTGATAGAAAAGTAAAGCGTAATGACGAGGCTTAGTAGTAAAATTCTCATTGTACATTATATTCCCTTCCATCACGTGTTGATTATTTTTTTTATCAGATCGGTATTTTAAAAGTGGCAATAAATCACGAATTATTAGCCATTAATCGTTTTATCAAGTATTGTACACGGTTGATTTTTTTTACAATGAATTTCATGCATGTAATTTTGGCTAAGTGTAGAATAAATAGAAATTGATTTTAGGTTTTTGACTTTTCGCTTGCAAAACTCTATCATAGCTTTTCATACTCGTTTAACTGGAATACTTTAAAATGTTTTGAACACGATGTTGAAATTTTTAATTTGATTTTATATATAATCTTATTAGTTATCAAAAATAATTTATTATATGCATAACCCAGGTTCAGTTTAAAAATCTCACATAAGAAAGTTTTTATAAAAAGCTTTTAAAGACTTTAAATTGTGCTTTTGCGCTTCTAACGGAAATATGGGAAATATAGAAACACCAGAGAAACTCAAATTATAATTTCCTGAAAAAGTTTAAGAATCCTTGGGATTGAGAAAATGTTTGGTGGCCGTTGCACAATATGCTCAATTTTCTGCTCAAATTTTTTATTATACACAAGTCAAATTTTTCGAAGGAAGGATTTCTTTTTTCTTTCGCTCATTCTCACGCTGGTTTGCGTCTGACCAGGGTTGAAAGATACCTGAGAGCTATCACTTTGTAAAATACCAATATCAATACCATAAGTCAAATTTTTCGAAGGAAGTCAAATCGTCCGTACAAGAGAATTAGATCAGAATAATGCTTTTTGAGGGTAGGAATTGAAAACGGGAGTTTTCTTCTAGGAACGAAATCAATTTATAGAGGAGCTATAATTAAGGGAAAAATCGAATCAGCCCTGCTAAGAGCCCTGCTTTGAAGTTTATAAAGTTACAAGCAGTATTGGAGATTGCAAAATTTGAAGGGCATTTAGACTCAGAATTATAAAATATGCTTTGACATTTCTGCTGGGCAATACTTTTGTTTAAATGCATTTGGAGAGTATCCAGGCAGCCAGCAGCGGTGATCAAAGCTATTTTTTCTGAGTAGAAGAGGTTATACATAGTATACGTTGCACATAAATTGCAATGAGCCCGCATTTCTATATGTTATTGACAAAAGTTTTTGGATGAAAAAACTGTAAGAACTGTACAAATAATTGCAATTGAGGAAAAGTTTGTGACAAACGAAGATGGACAACTGCCAATTGCAAAAATTTGCAAAATAAAAATAAATTTTGTATGATACTGAGATATATATATAAAGTTAAAGTTCCTTATTTTAATTAATTTTTTACTGCATATGTTTTTAATACACGCATGTAGTTTTATTTTTTATACAAGATAGAGTGACTCGCAACTTTTTCACTCGGTGATAGATTTTACTTAAATATTTGCACTCAAATAATTACTTTCCGAAGAAGTAAAGTTGCATGAGGGCTAATCACAGATTACATAGTTTAAATTGTGAAAGCTTTAAAATATTAAGTTTCAAGTCGAAAAATTCACTAAAACACTCTAATCGGCTTAAGCCTTAGTTAATATGATGTTTTGCCGAAAATAAAATTGCCTGGTAAACATGGTTCATCTGATTGCCAGAATTGCTGCCATAAAACTGCAAATTGTTCTCGTGTTACTTCAACTGTTCCCTGAATTGAAAAAAAAAACAGAAAGTACGTGAAAAATGTAAAAATTGTAATTTATATTTAAAAATCCTACCTGAGACATTTTAGCAAACGCTTCCTCGCATTCTTTTTTGTCTATACCATAACTGGAGCAAACAATCGCAAATTCATTTGAATCAATCGCTCCATCATTGCTAGCGTCTTCTAAGTCGAACATGAAATTCATGTATCTATGAATTGAAATTAAATTAACGAACATAGTAAAATAATCCTGATACATACCTTTGTTGCCACTCTAATGCATTGGAAGGATCTTGCGCATATGCATCCCACATGTTGCACCATTCTTCGATAGATACCTAGGTAATTGAGAGCAAAAATGCAATTAACCATCGTATTGTAGCATATTGACCTACAAGTTTCACTCCTATCGATTAAAAATTAAATTTTTATATCATTTTAAGTTTGCTCTAGTCGTGCCAAAGTTCCTGCTATTGGCTGACCCGAAAAGTGCTGCAGACAGAGATTCTGTCACCTTAATTTTATTTTATTTTTCTCTCAAAGGTCGACTTCAGTTTTATACATATATGTGTACAATACAATGAAGCTTTGCTTTAAAAACTCAATTTAGATTCTAAAGATGTCCAAGAATTATTTATTACTTCTTGGTTGGGTTAATTTTTCTAGTTTTATGATATAGTAATATGAATGAATGATGCTTTAATAATTCAAACGATAGTGGTTCATTTTAAAATATAACCAATTCTTTTTCGCAAATTTTGAACTTTTTTTGCAGAAAAACTTGTTTTAAAGATTTCTAAATATTGGTTATAACTTATAAGTTAACACAATTGTGCACAATGATGACGCTAAATTTATTTAAGACACTTACCTGTCCATCATTATCCTTATCAGCTTTTGATCGCAATCCTTCCCAGATTTTGATCATGATTTCATGCGTTTCTGCATTTTTTTCACTTCCTGGGGGCCAGCCTCTTAAGTCACAAATTTTCTGTCGAAAAAATTAAAAATTCATGGAGAAGTGCCAACAGAACAGAGGTACTTACTTGGATAGCTATTTCAAAATCTTTTCTATCAATCTCTCCACTTTGATTAACATCTAAATGAATAATAAAAATTAATATAATTTAAATATTTTATCAGTAAATTGGTTTCTACAAGTTATGCTATAATAACTGTTATATCCATATCAATTTTTCATATTAATATAAGTATCATTATATGTGTTTACCCTTACCAAAAAACACGTTGAAAACATAAAGAAGCTTCTTTTTGCGAAAAACTGAAATCGACATGGCTGCCTGTTTAAATCAAAAGATAAAGATAAAATCGATTTTGCTTTTCAACTCATAAAACAGGTATGTATATTTTTTAAAATTATACTTCAAATAGTTCATATTCATATCGTAAGGAAATAACTACGATTTGCAGCTCTGTTGTACGGATCAATAAAAAAAGTTAACTAAGTAATGAGTAGAATATTTTAAATTACCCTAGTACTTTTTAGAGAATAATCAAAAAACACGTGAAGTTCATATATGTAAAGCCATAGCTTAAATAATGGATATTTTGAATCGCAGGAAAATCGAAAATCATACGTTCCATCCAAGATTATTGTATGACGAGGTAATGGAGACTTATACTAATTAAAAATTATTTACACTTTTCTACACAACCAAAAAAGCTCAAGGTACTTTCAGATCCTAATAAAACTAATGTCATGCTCTCGTAGCATCAATTCACTTCGACCCATACAGGAGTCGTTTCTTCGCTGCTTCTTGTTTGAACTGATATTAAACACAGTTTATTTTTCCATCCAAGAGTAACTTTAATTTGATCCTTTTACACGATATGATAAGAACTATTATTTAATATAATAAAATGGGTTAAACGTATAATTAACAGTCTGTGTAATCTGTTGGACAGCAATAAACATTAGATTGCTATAATTTAAGTTTCAGATCGTACCTCTCTTAAATTTAACAATTTCTATTTAAATTTTTTTTCAATTGACTTTCTTTTCAGCTAAACTTTAGTCACGACCGAGTTTCGCAAAACTGAGCCGAAATATTTAATGTGATTGCTTTTATATGCTCTCGAATGCTTTGAAATGAAATGAGCGAGAAAGAGCATGCTTCAAATTTAGGTTGTCCATCTGCTCGGTATTTATTATTCAAGTTTTACAGTTTTTAATATTTACATGCATTTTCTAAACAAAAACTAATTCTCGCGAGTATATTTTATGTGTCTAAATTTTTTTCCTCATGCAATCTTAAAAAATCAGTTGTTCGTAAAGTAAAAACACTTGGTCAGCCTATTTAAACTAAACCGAAATAATCTATCGCAAAAAAACCGAAGGAAGAAGTTTTTTTATCTTTCTCACTCGACGACACGCAAATTTTTGCTAAAAAATTAGGATTATAAAATCCACAATTAGGTGTTACCATTGCCGTGCACGGATATTAGTTCATCTTTTGAATTTAGGGTTTTTCGCTTGGTAAAAGCCATTAAACCCATCTTGGGAAGTTTTTTAACTAGCTTTTAAAGATACCAAAGGGATTTATAAACAGCACCATTTACGTAAAGTTTCTCTGTTAAACCACAATTAAAGCACTGAAATGACCAAAAATAAAAATTATGGAAGTCGCGAAAAGCGATGTAATTTTTAAAAGTATCTTTATAATATAATAGTAGCATTTTATAAATATAAATTTCAATTTATAATTTTTTATACATTTAAATGCATTTTTATCCATTCGGAAGTTCTAGGCCCTGGTTCAAAGTTTAAATTATAAGATAAATTTTCCAAAAAATTTTGGAGTGTGCGAAAGAAATCAAAGAATGATTACTCATATTTGCTCCTTCCGAGTCGAGACGTAAGTAACAGCAGCGAATGATATATTGTGTGCATATTGTTAGCATCAAAGGTGGTAATTAATACCTAGTAGGTAAATTAAATTAACAAAAAATTTAGATACATAGGATTCTATTCGGGTATCAAGGGATTTTATATGTATGATATCATTAAATTTGATGTTTTTTGGATGATAAGGAATTGATAATATGTATGATATCAGTTTTAAGCGAAAGTTCTTTATTGGATGTACTTGATCATGGGATGCGCAACAGCACCCAGTTCATAATTAGACATTTTTTTATTTATCTACAGTCGTATTTTAATCTTATTGCGTTGACAACTGTGCTGCAGTATTTAACTGAGATAAAGACGTCACTTTAAAAACCAGCAACTTTATCGTTTGCATACGTAATCTTCAACGCTGATTTACTGTTCTTAAAAATAGCTAAAAAATGTTGTTTAAATGGTGATGAGATCATACACGCAGTGTCACAAAAATATGTTGAATTGTATGTTGTACATGATGACATAACTAAAAAGCGGTCATTGTCAATCGATTTATGGTTCAATTTCGAGTGAACGAGGCACGTGACATTATAAGTTTAAGATCTATAATTCAGCAAAAATTTTAAGTCTCAAGCTAATCAGGCGCTGAGTTCTCGAAGGCTCAGAAGAATGGACGTATTCAATTAAAAAAGTTTGATATTTCCCTGAAGAAAAAATGTTTCAAAACCCACTAGTGGGTGTTGCAGCGTAACCCATTGTGCCAGATCAGTATTTGACCTTAGGACCTGCATCGATGATATACATGAAGCCATAATGGCAGGAAATGGACATTATGGCAACATAGATTTCAATCTTTTCCTGGTTCAATTACGAGTTCAAAGATACTCATGGAGCCATATAAGAGCAAAATTTGTATGAAAAATGGACATTGGTAATGCATTATGTTAAGCGACATTTGTGTCATACTGTGTATTAGATGGGTGACCGTCGAGTGTTTTTCTCAGTTCCATCCGCCAAGCTCGTTTCTTGTGTTGGTCGTGAGTTGAAATGTGGAACATGAGACACATTGAAATGGAACGGCTTACGCACTTGAATTTCGGATGGGCCCATTGCCGTTACACTTATTTCGTGTTTCGACAATGTCGCAGAGCTTAAGAGTGTTGGGCCGTGTGCTGGGTGCGAGTATGACCGATTTAGGCATTTGGTGCCTCCACCGCTCATGAATTCGCAGAGAGGTGTCGGCTGCCTAAGGGAAGTGTCGCTAATCTACTGAGGTGTCGGCTGCCTAAAAAGGAAGTGTCGCTAATCTACTGAGGATTCCTCTGAGTAAAATGGATATCGCTCATAAGGTGCACCTTGCGTATACGAGTCTATCATAAGAGCAAGTAAAAGACGTCTGAATAAGATGGTCATTGCAAAAGGGTATAGCACAATATGATCTGTATATCATCAGTGCTTGACTGTCTGATTTACTAATGTCAGCTCCAGTCTGCCCACCACCGCAATACAATGCATTATGGCCGTCCATGGCACCACCAGTCATTAGAAAAATTATTAGTGCCTCAAAAAAAATCTCAAATATCCCCCGAAATAATTTTTTGTTTTGTCTTTGAAATTTTGAAAGCACTGCTGGATATCTAACGACTAAATAAAATCTGGATTCCTTTTTTATGAAAATGGATAAGTTCGGAGTCGAAGATTTTATTATACTTTTGGAATTGGTACAATTTTTTTTGAAACGTTTAAATTCCTTCGAACTCACCAACACAAAACTTTTTAAATGCTCTAAAAGGTTACACGAATGATTAAGCATTCAAAATTTTTAACGAAGTTTTTTGAAAAATAAAAAGTACAATTTTTACACTTGGCACACATATAATAAAAATGTTTAAAAGTTTTTTGTTCATTCACTGGTAAACATACATATATATATAAACTTTTTCGGTCACTGATAACGGCGTTATCAGGGTAAAAACACACTCACACACTTTAACAAATAATTTCTGAGTTTTTCTTCTTTTAAATTTAAGATTTCATATCATTTCGAGCTGTCGTCTGAAAAAATAGTTGTTAGTACTTTTAAGTATGGAAAAGTGGTATAACAAAGTCGTTGTTGTGACAGGTGGATCCTCTGGTATGGGGGCTTCTATACTAGAAAGTCTATCAAATCATAAGATGGTAGTCATCAACCTAGATCGAAATATAGACGAAATGAAAGTTAAAGAAATTAATGAACGTACTAAAAGTGAAGGAGGCAAAGTTTTTGCTCGACAAACTGACATTTCAGACATAAAATCCATTAAAGAGAGCTTTAAATGGATTGAAGATGAATTTTCTTTCATAAATATTCTCGTTAACTCGGCTGGAGTGGCTTACAATGCCTCTTTGCTTGATGAAGACTCAACTGATAAAATTAACAGGACAATTGATACAAATTTCAAGGGAACTGTAAATGTTACGAGAGAAGCTGTGACGTTAATGAAAAAATCAAAAGACTATGGAATGGTTATTAACATATCCTCAATGTTCGGGCATGTCATTCCATTTCCAATGCCTGGGAATGTTTATACGCCCACAAAATTTGCTGTCCGTGCATTCTCTGAGGTGTTGAGACAAGAATTGATTGTCAGCGGTGATGAAAAAATTAGAGTTTCTAATATAAGTCCGGGAACTGTAAAAACTAATGTACGAGTGACAGGAGGTTGGGAGAATGTAGACGATTTTTATACAACACGTCCCTTTTTAGAACCCAAAGAAATTGCTGAAAGCATTTTGTTTTTATTACGCACTCCTTACAATGTTAATGTTACAGAAATTTCAATAAAACCTGTTGGCGAGAAATTTTAAAACATTAGTTTTTTCAACTGGTTTTTTATTAAATAATTATTAATCCGAGTACATTTGCATGAAGCGATTTAAATATGAAGTCGTTGAACCTTATCACGTTTGTGTTTTCAGGATTACCCTTGCACAGGATACATTGTAGGAAGATACAAGATATGACCTATAAAATGTTTTTAAAAATAAATCAAAGTAAGTCATTAAAAATTCAATTTTTATATTTGCCTCAAAATGTCTCATATCTCTCGAACAAAACTTTCAAACCCATCAAATTCAAACAAATCTGTTGCACCGCCAAAGAATAGCTCTTTGGTTTCAAATTTGAGTGGTGAATATCTCGATAGGGACTTTAACAAAATGTTTAACGAAATAGCACCCGAACTAGGAGGAGTTGGCGGTTTGGAGCAAGCCCGTTGCATAAAGAAAGAGGAACAACACCACGCTGTGAATCGCCCGACTCAAGTCCAGAGAGTTTCACACACAACAACGAAACTCTTGCCAAACTTTCATCTCACTCTCACTACAGAATTGCCAAATGTGGCTTGCCTTCCAGAAACACAACCCTCGAATGCTTATGAACATGCTGAGCGTGTAAAATTTGCTGAAAATCTTCCACCATCACCTTCTTCTTCTCTACCACTTCTAAATGAAAAGAAAAATATACTTTTTAATCATCAAAATCCTTTCAATCTCGATATTAGTGGATTATCCGAATACCAGAGACAAATAAGCGCAGTCGAAGATTTTGAGAGGAGAAAAAATTATCATGTTATTCGTCGTACGATGGAAACAAAAAAGTTGAAAACGGAGGGAAAAGAAAGGATTCAACAGCAGGAAAGAGATGTCAAATTTGGACTTCCAAAACTCTTTACCATTTTTGAAACTAATACAGAATCAGGTAATGAAATATTCTTCCTTACAGTTTAAAAATATAAACAAGATGGGTCTGCAAACGGCGTTGCCATTTCCAATAGCTCCGCATAGATTAGTACCCTACTCCGTTGCAATGGGCATTCTTGGTTAATCATAGGCATCCTCAAAAATTCATGCAATCGATTCCTATGCAAGACGAGTTCAACACAACATGAAGCCAAAGTCTGAAAAAGGACATTAGGGCACTCCGGCCGACCAGATCGACATTCCTCAAAAACTCAATCACCATTCCCGACAACCGAGTTCAACGACAACATGAAGCCATAGACTAAAAAATGGACATTAGTGGCACTCCTGGCCGGCCATGATGGACATTCTTCAAAAATGTCAGGTCAATCGATTCCCGATGCAATGACGAGTCAACGACATACATGAAGCCATAGTTCTGAAAAATGGACATTAGTGGCACTCCTGCCGGTCATGATGGACATTCCTCAAAAATCGTCAGTTCCATTCGATTCCTGGTCAAATTACGAGTTCAACGATACCCATGAAGGCATATAAGAGAAAATTTGTATGAAAAAGGACATTTTTCACTCAGGGACGGTCCTTGGAGGGTCGTACCTCAAAACAAAATACTTTTGCACAACTAGAACCAAAACCCGATCTTAAGCCACAAACCCGAATCAAATCCGACCAGCCGTTCTGGAGATATGGCGTTCACTAAGATCGTGAGAAAGTGAGAAAGTGAGAAAGAAGAAAGTGAGAAAGTGAGAAAGGAGAAAGTAAGATGACTTAAATGGCTCTAACTCCTCGTAGGAGCAACCGATTTCAAATCTGTTTTCGCCAGTTTTAGGGTTTACTAGGCCTATCATTTAGTATATGTTTTGTGTTGCACAAGGTAATGTCTTGGCAGTAGGGGTCGAAAACAGGTTTTGAAAAATAAAATTAATATATAGCGGAGCTATAAAAAAATGTCCAGAAATATTTAGCAAAATTTTATACATATTAAATTTGATTTTAAAATTATTATTTGATAGTCTCGTCATCGCATATATTATTGGACGATCATTGCAAAATGGTTGCAATGATGGACAAAGTAAAAGTTCTACAGGAATCAAAACGTCATTTTCAATGTAAAGAGGAAAAAATTAAACAGCAAGTCCGAGAGGAAAGTTTAACGAGGGAAAATCTTGATAGTCAGAAAGAGAAAAAATTGCAAGAGAAAGAAGAAAATTTAATTTTTCATCTTGCCGATGAGAGTCTTGCTTCTTTCGAGTGCTTCAATGAGGTCAATGATGCCGTGACTGAGTCAGAACCTTTAGAGCTCAAGGAAAAATTGAAATTGGAAAAAACGCTTGACGAAGTTAAAGCAGAAAACCTTAATACAAGATTTGACAATGGCCAAGAAATTGGAATATTGTGTGGACAAAAATTAGGCAATCGAGTTATTCTGCGTAGTGTTCACGATCGGTTGTATTCCGAGCCACGTGGAAAAACTAATTTGCATATGAAACAGGCATTTGAGTCTACATGTCTAACGCACCAGCAATGGCTTCAAGAGATATCTAATGATTCTAAAATAACGGTACGTGCATAAATTTAATTATGTTTGCATAATTATAACATCATCATTATGTTTAGAGGGAACCGCCAAGAGTCAAATTGACTTCATGTCTCAAACAATCTCGTGCACCAAACGATGACAAAACAATGCTGTTTAATGCGCCAAGTAGCAGTAAAAAATTCAGTTTGACCTCAATCAAAAGTCCTTTAAAGCATCACATTCGAAAAATAGATGAACATTTGAAGCTTCGTTATCGAAACAAGAAAGAGAAGAAAATTATTCAGTCAAAAAATGAGAAAGAGAAACAATTGAAACGAATGAATTTTATGGGTTTCCAGATATTAAATGCCGAATCGACTCGATGCTCTATAAGGCCGACTGTGGACCGAGTATCAGATGCCAATTCAACATCAAAAAAGCGAGTTATTACGACAGCAGATAACAGTGTAAAGTTCATGCCGAAAATTCCTTCATTTCAAGCGCTAAAAGATAAACCTGAGAAAATTAATTTTTCTCCTCGACTTGTAAAAACTCAACCAAAAGGAAATGATTCAAAAATATTTCGCATTGATAAATCACTTCCATGTATTCAGTCAGAGTTGGATGTGATTAAGACCAAGTCATCAAAAAACACCGGAGAAAAACAATTTGTACTTGCGGAAACAAAAGAGGCGCAGCAAAATTCACTTATCGTAAAAAATTCTCTTGATGAAAATTGTGGCACAATCAAGAAAAAATTCAATAATATCATTGCTAGTAAATTGCAAAATCAGTGTAAAGATCTTAAAACAATTGTTTTGGAGTTTGACGGTAAATATGAGATTGATAAATCAGACAGAGATGATGAAGCGCAATCGACAATGTCAATATCTTCCATTTCAAGCAAGGGAACTAACTTTTCCTCTGACAGTGGAAGCTATTTGATGATTTCAGACAAGAAGATCCTTAAGAGTCAATTGAACATTGAAAATAAATATCAGGTTAGAACTTTAGATATTTTTATTACAAAAGTTTATGTCGTTCAGCACGAAAAATTTGGTTTTATACACTTTCACATGGCTTATTTCTAATTCATTCAATTTCGAAGATGTGTGTTAGCTGTTTGTTTTTAAAATTTTATAAAATTCACGTGACTGGTGATAGCTGCTACATCATATGATTTGTCATGTATCATAAAACTGTTGTAATAAATTTTTTAACTGCCATTTTTTCTTGCTGCAAGATATGGGTAAAATTTTGATGCGAAAAAGTATTATATATTATATAAATCATCTTACACATATATTTTATAAATATTCTATTTAGAATCGAAGTTTGGAAACAACACAAGAGCAACTGCCATATAGTTCAATACCATACATGGATGATGTTGATATAAGTGTCATGAGACAACTCGTTAAAGTTCCAGATCGCTTTCATACACTTCAAACGAGATCGTGTACTGATATTCGTGAAAGAGTGAACGTTAATATAACAGCATATCAAGATGAGCTGATAGGTGATAGAGCGATAAAATTTCCATCAAAATTCGCAACGGATATTGACGATGCATACGTCAAAGAGTTTTTAAATCACCGCTCGAGAACTCAATACCAATTCCTTCCAAAATCCGAGATCGAAAAGCTTCGTGAAAATTTTCGAAAACAAATGGAAATTTATTATATCAAAGATAAATGCGTTAGCGATCAAATACACGCTGAAAATGAAAAAAAAATTATTGAAGAGCTCAAAATTAAAATTGAAACTTATGAAAATTTTCTAGATTCGTGTCAAGAATCAACGCATCGAAAATCGATTAAAACCATGGAGCAGGTGAAAAGCTTTTATTTACTCACTGATGAATTGCATATTCAGCGCGAGTCACTGTTCTCGCGATTTGAACCGCTTAAAATGAAAATTTTTTATCATGGAAATGAGTACGTTTATAGAATTGCGTACGAAGATCTTCAATATCTCCTTATGCCAGTCGAATGGCGAATTAAGAATGACCATATCCATCGGCATGATGGAGTTTTGGAAAATTTTCGTGAGTCAATTGAACAACGTGGAAAGAGAAATTTATGGAATCGTGAGAGTATTTCAGTAGAAACAATTATGAATTTCATTAACACTACTTATGCAATGAGCAATAAAACTCAAAAGGAGAAGCTTTTTACTGGTGGTTGCGATATGCTTAAAGCATTCAAGAGTCTTCAGTCAAAATCATTTAAAGTGCTTGAAAAGTTTACCTATGCTACAGTGATGTTGACAAAGCTGGAGTATGAGAAGAAAGATACAGAGATGAAAAATGAAAACTTTGTCTCACATTATGAAGCGACCATTTCGTCCATGCTGAAAAATTGGTCTTTCATGCAAACAAGATTTAATGAAATTCAACAAAATGTAGAAATTTTGATGGATAAAATACTTGAAGAGTCAATCAAAGCGCCACTTTTGCGTGATTTGACTGTATTCTGCAATCTTCTATTCCAAGATAAACTTGCTGTTGATGAAAGCGCTAAATACTTTACAGTAATTGAGAAATTTGCATTGATTGAGGGAAGAGTTCTTGAATTATTCTCAGAGCTTGATGAAATTTCACGTGATGTCATCAACGAGATTGAAAAAAAAGTTCGGACTACACGAAGGAAAAAATTGCGAGTTGCAGAGCGTGCTTATAAGATTGAACTTAATATTGAATTCACTATGAAACAAGTCGAGAGACTTCTCACTAAACCGACAAAGAAAAGAATAAAAAAAGGAAAACTTCCAAGATTACAGCTTGCAAAACCTACTCCGAAACCAAAAACCATTGTTCCATTATTGAGTTCACTCGAAGAAAAATATGCAACGGCTTTCGTGGAGATGTCGGGAGGAATGAAATTTGATGAGAGTTTAAAAAAATTTGTACAAAAAATCAAAAATGAGGCGGTTCCTTTCTATCTTGACTTTTTCTTAGAGAAACGCGGTTTTAAAATTGGAAAACTCAATGAACTGCAGAGTGAAGATATTCTCAAAGATGAAGAGACATTTTTCACTCACAAGGACGTGCTTTCCGAAGTCCGAAAACAAGTCAAAATATGGGAAGAGGTGGATGAAATGAGAAAAGAAGAAAATATAGAAAGAACTTCATATTTATATGAATAAAAATTTCACAAGTTGAGGTAAAAACGATTTGTTGTGTCCCTTTATAAAAGACAGTGAAGACACAGTACAGGAATAGACATGATAGTAAACTTCACCAGCCATCAATAGTATTAACGGAGTACGAAAATAAATGAAAAGTAAATTTCAATATGAAAATAAAAGAGGGTAAAAGCTTCCAGCTTCAAGTTAAATAATTGATTGAAAATGAAAGCATTTTAGATTTGTTTAAAATTTCTGAAATCTTCGTGTACCTCTAAAGATTGTTAAGGAGTTTTTCAAAGATGCTAGTTTTCTCGCTTAGTGGTGCCACTCCCCTAATCTTATTATATTGTCCGAGATTTATATATAAACTTTAAAACTTAAAATAAAATCAAACAATGAATCGAATATATTTGACATCTTTTTACTAGTTGTAATGGAAATGAATCAGCAAAAAAAAATTGGAGTACGCAGTGACGATAAACGATGTAAGAAGAAAAGTTTTCAAACCCCATATGTGGATGTTTCATTGTTAAACACTACCAACAGATTACTGGTGACGAAGTCAGATTGACATGATAAACCCATTCAAAAATAAAGTTTTTAGAGACTGAGATCTAAAGATAAGTCAGACATGCGGAAACAAGAGCATACAAGTGTTACCTTATCGTTGATTAAATGGCTGAAGAACGAAATAGAGATTTTAAGATTTTATTTTAAAACTACTCGAGCACGTTATACGATTGTAATATGGCAAATTAAGATGCGAAGTTGTTGTTGCTTTCGAGATGCTCTCTGAGAAAAGATACGAAATAATTACGTTACAATGAAAGTGAAAAGAAAAAAATACTTTCTTATGATGAAATCAGTTGAATAATGGTCATTGTATACAGCTTGAAGTAACCACTGTGACTGTGTGTTGTTGTTGTTAAACTACACTATTATAGTTTTTTCATTACCATTCAGTGAATTAAATTGACGAATACGATTAGAGACCAGAGTGATTTTAATGAACTTCACTTTTATTTCCTTACAACTTTACAAGCTGCGCAGTGGTAGCAGGAACTAAGCGGTGGTGTTGTTACAAGCGCGTACAATAAGTGAAATAAGCAGACAAGCAGTTGAAAATTTATATCCGCTTCTCAACTTATTTACTAGAAGTAATTGGAATTGAAACTGGTTGTTCAATGCATCCAACAATTACTTCTGTTTTCTATTGTGATTAAGTTCCTTTTTACAGTAGTCTATCAAAGATTTACAAATGTTAAAAAATTTACAATCATATTTTTTTTAATGTCTCCAAAAACTTCAAATTTTCACTGTATGATATTATGTGTATATTTCTTAATGGTACTTTTATTGAATAAGTATGTGATGATGTTATTTATTAATTTATTAGTTTTTCAAAAAATTTAATTATTTTGAAGTTTGTTAAACTAGACATTTCAATACATTTTTATTTGAGTCATTTTGGAAGATTTTCAAAAAAAATTATTCTTGAAAATATTTACAAATTCTCATTAAACATAACTCAAATGTCATTCGTTCATTATAAACTCTCTGCAACAAAATAGTTTTATGAATATGTTCAGCTTTTGTGTTGTTTGGTAGTTTGAATGATGCTAGAATGTGTGCTTACATGTTGCTTGTAAATGAAAATAAAAGTTTTTACATGTTTGTGTGTACAGCAGCAATCCAATAGAAGGAGAGTGAGAGCAGTGCTCTCTCTATTTTTTTACACGACATGAAACTAAAAGCGGTAGCAATGGACAAGACGGAGAAAAAGAAAAAATGCAAAAAGTCAAAATATGGAAAAAACAATAAATTTTTTCTCATGCTTAGTTTCTTGGTGAATTTTTAACAACGCGGACGCGATTAAAAAAATACCAGCAAATTTGTGATATAAAATATTAAAAATAAGTAATGGAAAGTTAACATGTGATCAAGAATATTACTAAAAAAATAATCAATAATCAAAAAGAATTTATCATACATTATTAATGGACAAAATTTAAACATTACATCATGCAAAATGTACAAATAAATCAACTGGCTGTATCGTTCATATTAGTTTTCGGATTCACAGATTTGAGCTCAGGTAATTGACATTGAAAAATAAATGCATTAATTTCTTTGAGCATGTCAATAATAATTAAAACTAGCGCGGCTTTTGTTAATTTCTTCTCTCTCTCTCTCTTAGTTAAACAGTATTTATGTTGCATATATTTATAATTTAAAAACTTAACAAGATCATTTAGTTATGAATGCCAAAATTTTTATTTTACAACCAAGAAAAAAAGAATTTAGGCGACATATTCTGTATTTCATTCTCGCCATTTTTGAAATTCCAAAAATTCTAACTATTAAGCGTCACTAAATTTCAGTTATGATCCTCTTTATTGTATCTCATACTATATTTGCAAAAGAGCTTACTTGTGAATTTTATAAAAAAGGGAAGTGGAAAAAATTTGATTTGAGTTCGTAATCAAATTTGCTTCAACCCGGCATAAAACTTCTTTAAAAAAATTCATGTGCATGCACCCAGAGCTACTTAATTTAAAAGGGATAAAATAATAATCTCATTGCATTATAAATTGATCTCACACAAAAAGATTGCACAGCAATACTTATGAGTTGGTTTTTACATTTTTTTCTGATGTTAGCGAGAAAAAATTATCTTTGGACCAATGCTTTAATTTCATTTCTGGCCTTCTGTTAACAACAACATTTAAGCAAACAGCGAATTAGGCAATTTTGCACCATATGGAGTGTGCAAATACATAATAGTGAAAGTATACTTTACTTACAGTGAGACTCTCACTCGAACGAAAAGGAAAGCAGCTTATGATCTGAACAAATTTTTCTCCTTTCTGTTGAAAATTATGTTATAAAATTAAATGACTTAATTTTCAAATTTAATAGCTCCGCTACTCATTAATTTTGTATTCCTCCAAAATCAGTTATTTCCCCTAGTTCTAAGGACGTTATTTTGTGCAATATCAAAACTTTTATTTAGATGATAGGTTAGTCTAAATTTTACACACTGGTGAAAACGAATTTAAAATCGGTCAATTTCATCGATAAATTTACTTTATTTTTTATATGGTTTAATAAAAATATTTTATTTAAACAATAAAATAAAGTTCCACACAAACTTTATATTTGCGCTTTAGCAATGAACTCAAAAATAGAGCTACGCGCGGCTTGCCATCTAGAGATTTTCTAGTAGAGAGAATAAATGAGTGTTTATCGATAACGAAGCTATTAGAAAATGGCAACTTCTTTATATTTAAATTTAATAAGTGACACTAAACCTTGGCAAAATTACACAGCTGTATCATCAAAGGCGGTAAACACATCGGCGATGGTAGTGAGAAATCAGAAAATTATGCATGGATTTCCCACATATGAGGGTGAGTTTGGCTGGCAGGCTTCACTTGAGCTTCTGCATCCATCGCTTGGTTTCATAGGACATTGGTGTGGAGGTGTACTGATACATAAAAGCTGGGTCATTTCAGCAGGTCATTGCATGGAAGTAACGATTCAAAAGTAAGTAAATCTTTAAGTTTAATTAGAATCTCGTATAATAAAAACGTTGTATCATAAGTGTCTGCTTCCTTTTGTTGAGTCGCTGGTTCAATTTTAGCTAAACGCAACTTTTATCTCGATCCCATGTACACGTAAAAAATTTAGAAAAATTATTTGATTCCAGTGATTTGTTCAATCTTCCACTACCCGCTTTATGGACCGTTGTGTTAGGAGAGAATGATCGAAACATTGAAACGGGCTATGAACAGCGAATACCAGTTGAAAAGATTTTTATGCATGAAAAATATCGACACTTCAAGAATGATCTTGGTGAGCCAATGCTTCCATTTTAAACTAACTTCATAAAAACTAATTTGTTTTAGTTTTATTAAAACTAACACGAGCTGCAAATCTCATGCCAGAGTCACGTGTGAGCACTATTTTCCTACCGTCATCAAGTCATACTCGAATAAATCCGAGTTATAATGTTGCACCTTTTGTTACAAACTCACAATTAATACCTGATACATCATCGTCACTCGAAAATATTAACGATTTATATGAGAGAAATGAAAATTTCCTGCGAAAATTAGAAATGCCAGACACGAGTAGAAATTTTATCCTCGATAAGATTAAACATATAGATCTTAGTGAATTGTCGAGACGAAATAAAGAAGGAAAACTAAGATTTGAAGATAATAGTAGCAAACCTGTCCGCAATATAACCACAAGGCAACCCTCTATACTAACCAAAAAGCATCACCGTCGTAATGATAAATTTCTTCATCGACGTCCAACAAATCCTGAGGATTATGAAATATTCATGAGCGTGAGAGACAGAGAGCGGCCAGTGGGTATCGATTATTATGACTGCATGACAGCTGGATGGGGGAAATTTTCATCAAGTGGCTATCTTTCAGATGTACTTTTGAAAATCAACGTGCCTATTCACAATATTAAGCGGTGAATACCAGATTTTTTATTCTTTCAAATATAAATTTAATTTTCCGCTTTTTCCACAAACAGATGCGAAGATGTTTATGCAGGCTTTGTTTCTTTACATCCAATTCAACATTTATGCGCAGGGCGGCTAGATGGAAGTGGAGGGTCTTGTATAGGTTTGTTTTAAGAAGATTGAAGAAATTTTGTAGCTAATGGAAATGTTCTCTAATTCTGTATTTTGTTCTCTCTAAGGCTTTCTTAAATTTACTTGTTCTCAATTCTTTACCTACGAAGCTTTTAACAAGTCTCTTCAGTTTTTCTGCATGTTTCTTTAAAAACTTAATTTCTCTCTTTACTTTTTCCTTTATTTTAATCCACAAATAGGTGATTCAGGTAATTTTTTTTCAACCCTTTAGACTTGATTTATTATTAAATGTATTCATATGTAAGCTCTTTTTCCCTTAGGTGGAGGCCTACAATGTAAACTTAATAAAAATGGCCCCTGGATACTCGTTGGTATAACAAGTTTTGGTTCAGGATGTGCTAAAAAAGAATTCGCAGATGTATTTACAAATGTAGCTTATTTTAAGAATTGGATCGATGATGTCATTCGAAAAAATTAGGGTCAATTAGTTTCGTATTTATTGATTAAAAATTTTGTTCAATATATAATTGATTTTACAAAAAAAACTTTAGTAATTTAAAATACATATAGAAATGTAAAGCTGCTGTTGTCTCATAATCTTGTGTTAATTTCTAAAAACGAAAAATTTAAAGTAGTAACCCTAAAAATTTGTAAATGAGGTTTCAACACAAAACAATTTTGATATCCTTTATTACAAATTTTAAAAACGTTGTGATAATATTTTTTGAGTTTGCTTATTTTTATTGTTTAAAAAAATTTACTATTTATACGAATTCTATATTGTTATTTTAGGCCATTAAACATATTGGATATACACAAATTTTAACTAAGTTGTTTTATTTTTTTCTTATTTCATCTGACTCGATGCACATATTTGAGATATAGCGAAAACTACAGGTATAAATTTGATTATATGATTGGTTTTAATTTAAATTTATAAAAAATGAGTATCAAATTTTTTTAAAGCATCTTAAAAGCAAGCATTTTTTAATTTCATTTTCTTTTGAAACATTTGAGCACATTTATAAAGTTATAACCCTATTATAATAAGTTACTTTAAACTTCCCACTAGCTTCTTTTGAAAGTTCTACAATAGCTTACATTTAAGTTATTTAAAATTTCATTTTCAAGTACGGAAACTGCATTTTTAATCATACGAAACCCTTACTAATAAAAGCTTAAAGCATCATTGAATAGAACTAATGTATCACAATTTTTTAAATCATATTTACATAAGTTATATTAAATTTATTTTAGTGGCTTAAACGGAGGGGTCACTTCGCTGAACCATTTCTCGTTCTTTCTCTTCCAGCTTTGCAATTTCTCGTTTGATGTAGGGAAAGACAGCTGTATATTTTATAGAGTTTTTTGAATAACTTGGTAAATTACAGAGAAGAAATAATTTTAAAAGGCACACAGCAATGCCAGAGCAACCGATAACTGCCAAAATGTAGAAAAGAATTTTTTGTATTACGGGAAGTATGTTGAAAGCCAAATTTAATATGATATCAAGTGATGGCGTAAGTTTTTCGATGGCCTAAATATAAAAGGATTGGATTAAAGTCGTTTTCAAGATAAGTTAATTGATTTATGATTCAGATGTTTTAAATTTTAAACTTGGAAAAATATAATAAAACCTCGTGCAAGTATTAGAAAAATTTGTAATATAACTTACTACTTCTATCCACAGTATTGGAAGTACACTGTTATCAAACTTTTTAACATCGACATTAAATTTTGTCTCTCCATTTAATAAATTGAGTTGGATGCGGGATGTTACTTTTATCTGCAATTTATTAGAAATCTACATAGTTGATCAAAGGAATCGTACTTACCCTTTTAGACATAAAGTGTACATCCCGCTAATTAAATCAATATTTTACATCTACAACATGTCTTAATCCTTTTACATTTAAAATTAGTTTTCAATTGAAACTTTTGACATTAGATATATTTGCACAAAGACTAAGTAAGACATTTGCACTAGTGATCTAAACAGTGGGGCATACTCGAATGTCTCAAAAAAATTTTACTTACGGGCACACCTAGTCTCTGTTTTAAATAAATTAAAATTGATGTAAAACTGTATATAACATTAAATTATTTTTAAAATGATTATAAATAGAGCTCTGACTTACCGGCTGCATTGCCACTATAGACTCATGCTTCTCTTTAACCGGGTGTAAGCCTTCCACCTCATTGAGCAAAGTGGGATCAGAATTATAGAAATGTGGAAGTGAGACAGCGATAGGAAGATCTAATAGGTTAAGAAAAATTACTATCTTTATAAATAATTAATATTTAGAAATTCTTACTGTAATAGCAAGGTGTAATGTTCCCGAGACCACGCTTTGGACATGTTTTCTCTTTATTACAATAACATATTGTCTCAGGATTATCGAGTTTGTCGTCAAATGCATTGTCAGCCAGTCTGAACCAATAAACGTCTATGCCATTTAGTTTACCTTCTTCGTAAAAATGAATGGCAAGCTTCCTGCAAAATGCTTTACGATAAATAAAAAATTTTTCGTTCTTCTTAAAGTGCTTTGGAAACAAAGTTCCATCGTATGTTCCTTGAATAATTGCGCATGGTGGATTGCTAAAAATAAATTTAGATTTTTTAATTTTCCAAAGAGGTTTTGTGATGTAATTTGTACTCGTTGTGGTTGCTCTCATTGTAACCCCAATATTTGAGACCAGGGCTTCCATTCCATACATCTATAGCAAAATCTCTTATCTCCGGATGTTCATATTTTAAATTCGGCGACACAATTGTAAGTGCCATGCTTGGAATTTCATTAAATTTATTTTCATATTCTTCTATATAATCTTCATCATATTCAACATCGTTTACTCTTTTTGAAATTTTTGCTGTTACAGTTGTTGTTGATGTTGTGATTGGTGTAGAGTTTATTATTTGTCTTGGGTCGTCTGCGCGTCCATCAAAATCATTCAAATTTATAACTTCATCTTTAAAATTTCTCTGATTATTAAATCTTTTAACACCATCTGGTAAAATCATCGAAACAACATTATGTCCCTCGTCAAACAACTTTAGTGTAAAAAATAAAATTAAAAATTCAAATACTTATCTCTAAGGTGTAAGGTGAAAAATAAATACTCACGCGATCAAGAACTCCGAGACGTTCAAACGTTATCATGTTAGGTACAAGATTATTTGCCAACTTGACTAAATTATCATCATAACCCCACATAAAATCATTCACTGTTAAATTTATGAGAGGTCGTGCATTTAATGATTTTACAAGCGTTGAGATACCGAAGGACGCAAAGGAATTTATTTTTGCAGCTGCTGTTGATGCTGCCAAAAGAACGAGATTTGGAACGATTACAACATCTTTATCAGGATCACCAATCGATCGTTCGCGGAGAAAAACACATCGCCTTCTAGGCACAAAACTAATTGTTCCATTATCATTAAACGTCGCATTATGATTTACAAGAAATTCTCTGATGAAGATAGAAAAAAATGAATAAACTTAACACATAAACAGCTTGTTACTCACTGATACACATAAGGACCAACTTCTTCAACCTTCAATGTTTTATCTTTTCCGCTAAGAAATGCATCGCCATTTGTAACATTAAAGATATATACCTTTAAGAAGACGTCAAGTGGTGGATTTTCCCAAAGATTAAATAGAAATGTGCCTCGTCGCATTTCCAATTGCTATATTACGTTTTATTATTAAAAATGATAAAAGTGGATAAATAAGTAAACTTAAAACGGTTTCCACATAAATAAAGAGTAATATGAAATCTAAGTTCCTAAATTAAATACAGTTAAATAAAAACAAAAGGAAAAAAATAAACAAAAAAAAGAAAGGCGAGGATGTGTCTTAAAATTTTATAAAATTTAAACTTTAAGCGAAAATTATTCGAAATTTTTTGGCAAGAATAATTACCAACATAGGTCTTAAATTTAAAACAAAAAATATTTTATGATTTTGGAACAATGGTTAATTTTAGAGCAGACATGGATTTTTTAGTGTAACCCACGAAGTGGTGTAACACTTATATGCGCCTATTTCCGTCCGTCCGTCCGTCTGTCTGTCTGTTCCTTCGAGATCTCGGCTCCTGAGATAGCTAGAGACTTCTAGTTTTCGCCAAATGGTAGGTCTATGAATTTAGATTCGGCCATTTTAGGAATTATGAGGGTCATGACCACAGGTCGTGCCATGGACAGCCCTAAATGCCATTTTTCATACAAATTTCCTGTTATATGGCTTCATGTATGTCGTTGAACTCGTATTTGTATCAGGAATCGAAAGGCATTGATGATATTTGAGGAATGTCTATCATGGCCATCCAAGAGTGGCACCAATGTCCATCACGGCCGGCCAGTAGTGCCCCTAATGTCCATTTTTTAAAAGTATGGCTTCATGTACCTCGTTGAACTCGTAATTGCATCAGGAATTGATTAGCATTGATGATTTTTGAAGAATGACCGTCACGGCCGGCCAGGAGTGTCCAAGGAATGCCACTAATGTCCATTTTTTAGAAGTATGGCTTCATGTACCTCATTGAACTCGTAATTTGACCAGGAATCGATTGGCATGGATCTGAAAATGGAACACTGTGGAAAATGGAACACAGTGGAAAATGGAACACAGTGGAAAATGGAACATAGTGGAAAATGAAACATAGTGGAAAATGGAACATAGTGGAAAATTGAACATGGTGAAAATGAAACATAATGGAAAATGAAACACAGTGGAAAATGGAACATAGTGGGAAATGGAACATAATGGAAAATGAAACACAGTGGAAAATGGAACACAGTGGAAAATGGAACACAGTGGAAAATGGAACACAGTGGAAAATGGAACACAATAGAAAATGGAATTTAGTGAAAAATGGAACACAATGGAAAATGAAACACAATGGAAAATGAAACACAATGGAAAATGGAACACAATGGAAAATGAAACACAATGGAAAATGGAACACAATGGAAAATGGAACACAGTGGAAAATGAAACACAATGGAAAATGAAACACAATGGAAAATGAAACACAATGGAAAATGAAACACAATGGAAAATGGAACACAATGGAAAATGGAACACAGTGGAAAATGGAACACAATGGAAAATAAACACAATGGAAAATGAAACACAGTCGAAACACAGTGGCCATTTTGGGAAGCCAATTTGGGAAGCAATTTTGGGAAGCCATTTTGCGAAGCCATTTTTGAGAAGCCATTTTTGGGAAGCCATTTTGGGAAGCCATTTTGGGAAGCCATTTTTGGGAAGCCATTTTGGGAAGCCATTTTTGGGAAGCCAAAAGGGGAGGCCAGAAGGGGAAGCCAAAGGGGAAGCCAATACTGATCTGTTACAAGTGGGTTACACGGCAACACCCACGTGTGGGTTTTGAAACATTTTTTTTTAAATAAGTCAATGAATTTAATTAAAAATTTAAGGGATGAGATTTAAATTTTATTTGATGAGGATTTTTGATATTTAATGGTAACATTAGGACATGTCCCCGACAGGAAAAAATTAAACAAAATAACGTTATCACCGTTTAAAATTGCTTACATTTTCTATTAGCCATTCCAGAGGATCGATGATTGCAATGGCACATGCAGAAGTTAACAAGATAACTGAAGAAATGCTATATTTTATGAGACCTGTGGTTAATGAAGTAAAAAATGTAAAAAGATTTAGAATATAAAGGAAAATATTATTTCAAAATATTTTTAGCAATTAATCGGCGTGTCATTAAAATTTTAGACTATCAAAGATCAATGAAATCACAATACAACCTAATTAAGATTTCAATGAAAGAACAAAGATCATGTTTAATATCACTCTTGCTAATGACAAACGCGTCTTTGTCTTTCTTTAAATTTTAAACACTTTGTTTTCCTGATTTCAGTATATTCAACGCGAAGCTAAGTATGATGACGCAAAAATAATTTACAAATATATTTGCTTCCTTTTAAATTATATTTCAAACAATAAAATAATGTATTTAGGTTTTTTTAAAATTTATTATAAATAATTAAAATTAAAGGTTAGTTTCACTTCGAATTTTCACTAAAAACTTTAAAATAAATTTTACGTAAATTTTAGAGCAGTTTGTCTACTTGAGTTTTACTATTACTTAAAAACCACCATAAACCGGTTCAAGCAGAAAAAAATTAAAATTTGCAAAGTTAAGATCTCGGATGATGTTGATCAACTTTGGATACTCTCTTACATATGTTTGTAAGATCTTGTAATATTTCTGCTATATGAAAGCACATGATGTCAGATGCAAATCAATCAGTGAAACTTTTGTGTGTGTGTGTGTGTGTGTGTGAAGCATGTCAATTTTAATACGCACATTTAAATACACATTTGTAACTAACTACTCATAGTTTTAAATAACATTGAATGATTTTTTAAATTCTCAAAAAATTAAGTGATATTCTTCTTCTTCTTTTTACTTTTTTAGTAAAAGATGACTGAAAACTTAAAATAAAGTCAATGTTTAGAGTTTTAATTTGTTTCTTTCGCTATTTGACAAATTTTGGATATACTTTTATTTATAACTACTAGGCATCCTCGCGGATAACCCGGGGAAAAATTTAGCAAAAAATATAAGTGAAAGACAAATTTTGAGGTTCAAAAAATTGAAAATATGGATTTTAAAAATTAAATGTTTAATCTCATAACCGATCAAGACCTTTTTAAAACCAGTTATAACCGAAATGGCCATAACCAATTATTTCAGAATCTCTAATATTTAATAAATTCCAAACGAGATAAAAAAGTGAGAATCAAGATTTCATTATTCCACTATTTATATTTTTAAAATGCATCAATTTTTAAAGTTCTTAGCCTTATAAATGTATTTAAAACAACAGGATTGCTTATCGCGAAATGCTAATAAAAGAAATTGAATAAATTGCAACTTATATTTCATACGTCATAATAAATGATGATTGAGTATTTTAGCAATGAACTTTGTTTTAAAATAACAACATATGAAGGATGAATAAATATTTTAAGGAAACGCGCAAAGATCTAATTTATTAATCAATTTGACTGGAAAATCAACACGTTAGACGTCTGGAATTACATGGGTAAGCACAGCTTATTTTAGCAAAAAATTATACATGATACTCTAATTAAAAAACTAGGCAGCTAGAGGTTTTTGAAAAAAATATCCAGAACATTCAAATTTTAATCCAGGATAAGAAAATTTTTATCTAAGAGATTTTCAAATTTGAAATCCAGGTCAAAATTGTCGAATCCAGAACACAGGACTTTTCGTAAAACAAAAACTTCCCAATAAAATTCCTAGCACATGACCGCCCTACAATTATTCCATAAAAATTTTCAAACAAAAGAAGAAAAGCTCGGGGACAAGCTATTTGTGAACCAGGTTGTGTTGAATGATTACTCAATAAATTCTATAAAACGCATGGGCATGAGGATAATAGTAAAGTCAAGATAATTTATCATCAACTTAGTTATCACCTTGAGCATGAATACATGTGAATACACCTAAACATAATATATACAGACGTCCTTCTGTATTGCGAAATTATCATGGATGACCACACTCATACCACTTTCGTTAACATTGACCTTCATTGAATAAATTAAGTGCATTTAAATATAGTTTATTGGCATCTGTGACTTTCGATGTTAAATCGAGCGAGAGGTGTGAATGAGAGGAAGTCTTTTAAAGTCTTTATCATTTACTTTTTTCAAGTAATTTAATAACAAAGCGAAATAATCATTTACGTGTGTAAAAAACTCATTCAGCTTGACTCAATTTTAAACATTGAGATTTCAGTAAGATATTCTTTCAAAGCATTGCCCTCAACTTAGCATGGAGTTATTGCACTGCATTTATTGTTAATTTATAAATAATAAGATTTCATTACTATGAACACTTCATTCATATTCTAGGTAAAAAAACATGGGGACGCTTTTTTACTGCGTTCGCCTTTTTACACATGGTTCATACTTGACATGCGGTGAATGCGCATGCATTTATATAAAAACATAGTAAAAATTAAACTTGGTTTGCACTCAGTTCTTATTAATGAATATTAAAAGTTAGATTCATGATCAGAAAACTATGAATATTTACAAAAAATAAAAAAAATAGTTTGTTTTATCTTGGTTCTTTAAGTTAGTTTTTAGTTGCAATTTTGAGTTTTTATTAGTTGAAGTAATAATTAAAAATATAGTGCAACTTAATGAGGAATGAAACAATACTTACTCCTTTTCCGTTCATTATAAACCATATGTGATGTGGATTGCGTCATTTTCATTAAACTAAGGATTTAAAAATTTAATATATGTTAGAAATTAGTTATTATATGCACAATACAGGTTATCAAATTTTTTATTCAAACAAACCCCCCTCACATCTCACACAATCACGTATACCTAAGAATATTTTTTTCATACGAGAGAGAGATTAATTTTAAACATAATTGTCACATCATTTTAAACATCAATTAACTAGGTAATTTGTTTCGCTTACGCAGACAGCATCAGCAGATATATGCTGCAACACGAATTACACTTTAAAAAATCTGGTATATTTGTGCCTCAGAAGTCTTGCTAAAAGGTTTGTAAACTTTTTTAATTTTCCTAATTTTATTTTGACTAAAAAAATTAGATTACATATCTTTAAAATTTTTTTTGATATAAATGATTTTATGGCTGTACCGAGCCTCAACAGTTTGACAGATTAAAATCTATTACAAGGTTTCCCATACATATACAATTTCTTGCAAGCGGCAAGAAGCTGTATTGTGGCTTGAAGGAAAGACTGCACTTTCAGAATGATAACAATAATTGGTTAACTTACAGTGTCAACAAATTAAAGCAAAAAATCAAGGTCATTGAGACTGTCTTTTACTCAATGTAACTGTATTGATATTTCACAAATCGCTAATAATATAGTAATATTTCTGATACAAACACATTAATTTTTGCAAATTACTAAAACAGATTTACGCGACTTTTGCATGGCGAAGAGTGTGGTAATTGAAAACTTAAATAAGTATTTAAGAATTTTAATAAAAATTTGTCATTGAAGGAGTTTGTCAAATGAAATCTTAACTGTGAACAAAAGATAATTTTTAAGAAAAAGTTCATTTTCTAAAAAAAAATCCTTTGAATTAGATGAAACATGAAAGTGTTTTTGACTTTTTGATTCTTCTGTTTTCTTATCCATACACCACACTTTTTTATTTTAAACTCACATTTATTATTACACTTTAAATTTAAAAACAATTCTATTATAACTTTTTTTAGTTGATTTGGCACATTTTTTTCTCTACGGTGTCCTTAGAAATTTCTACTGTTTTGTAAATATAATTTATTATTTTTTATGTTTCATGCTTTTTTAAGAGTTTTTAAGAATTGCTGATGTTGTTATCGCTCTAAAATCGCCACAAATAATATGAGGGAGATCATTCTATACCGACTTTATATATCTTTTAAAGCAATGATCACTCTCACGTGCAACAGCAACTTTTGTCAGTATAAACTATCATTTTCGCTCACGGGATATAAGAGATTTTTCTAGTTGAAAAAAAAGAGAAGAAGAGATGTAAAAATTGAGTATTGACTCTTACGCTCGCATTTCAATGCGTTCGATCGAACGATTACATTTAACGAAACACTAGATTTTAACACTTATATATTCATGTTTCTGTCTGTCTCTATGTATCTGATGTTTGTATGGAAAAGATAAGGCACTGCGATTTTGCGACTTATTGCATGTATCTGATACTTCGACATCTCGGTTCCGAGCTGACTTTATGTACCTCGATATTAAATCCATTAGGATTGGTTTTTTTCATTTGACCATTTTTAGAAAAACATATTTGAGTAAATTGGTTGCATCTCAAACTAACTAATTCTACACAAATGCGTTTCTCACTCCCCACATAAGGGTTTTAATTGTTTCTTATTTTATTCGTTTTCTAGCGAGTTCAATTTATTTTTTTCGTCTTTTCTCCATTTTTAAAAAAAGTCCTAGATCGAATGACATTTGCCGAAATTTGTTTCGAATTAAAGAAAACTATAAATAGCGTACAGATAAATAAAATAATTTTCAACATTTCCCGCTTTTTTAAATCATTCCTCATACAGAACTTCTCAAATTTTCTTGCAGGTGGAGCTAGAGTTTTTAAAAGATTTCAAAAAATAATTGATTGTGCTTATCATCCGTTTACGTACTTTCATAATCAAATCAACATGATAAAAGACACCAATCAAATTACAATAATTAATATGAAAAACTATTTAATTTGCCACCGACTAAAACGATTGTAAATCTCAATTTTGTTGAATCCCGGTTAGTTAAGCATTTCAACATTTCAAGCATATTATGCTTAAGAAATATTTATTTAAATTATATTTTTAAAAATAAGAAAATAGAAAATTATGCGGAGGAAAAATTATAAATTTAAATTTTAAATTAGTGTGTAGGGTAATATTTGATTTTTTTCTCAATCCCTCTCAAGGGAAAAAGTGTCACTTAAATTTGAAAAATAGTAAACTATTTCATATCATATATACTTTTCATCTCAAATGTGCATGTGTTAACTTTTTAGTTATATTAAAAGTTTACTACTAATAATGTATGAATACAAAAAACTAGTAAATTTTATAAATTAATTAAATTTTTTCTAATACTCGACTAATTATTTTCGTGACAAAAAATTGCGAACATTCTAAATTTATAATTTTTTCCAGTGGGAATTATGAAAACGTCACCACCGAAATAATAATTATTGTAAGACCATTTTAATGAGTTTCAACCTCAAAGGTGTATCATTTCGCATCGATTTTTATTATATTTTCATGTTTCTCTCTTTTTCTCTCTCTCTCTCGTCCTCCGCGTTAGTTCAACTTTTATTATCTTTTTTCTACCTTATGGAAATGCTATATAAATACACCGTGCCGCATGTAAAAAGCTCAACAGTTGAATTTCCACGTTGATAGTGAAAGGATAAAAAACAGAGAGAGAAAAAAATTAGTGAGTACTCAGAAGATAAAAATCAAACATGTAAAAATTATAAAATATACTGCAAAAAGAAGTTAATTAAAATTGTACATGTTAAAAAAAATACGCAAAAATAAACAAAAAAATTTAGTAAAAATGCCGTGAGTCATCCAAAATTATTTCTTTTAAGTTAGGTTTGAGTGACTAAACGGTTAATTTATTTACTCATAACTATTTTCTCGCTGGGAAATGAATTTATCAAACTTAAATCTGTGTTTTTTTGATTGCGGATAAATGTGGGTAAATAAGAGGCAAATTTTAAGTCGCGTGGAGATTTTTTTTAATTTTTACCAATTTAATAATTTTTGATTTATGTGCATATAAGTTGAATATCGAAGTACTTTGGACTTTTTAAAAAGCATCAGCTTCATTTATCCTTTCCTTAACTTTAAATTGAATAAAATTATTGCTTTTACATTAAGCACATCTCTAACCGTGCATCAGATCTGGAAAAGTAAATTACATTTGACAGCAAAACGATATAGAGAAATATTTTCTGAAAGGAAATCACCTAGCTCCGATGATGTTTTGGGACGTCACAAAAGCACTTACATGCATGATAGTTGATATTGATTAGATTTTAAATAAATTGACATTTTTATCCTATTCGTCTTATTTTATGTCAACTCTAATAAAATTTTAATAATTCTCCCGGTATAGAAAACAAAATGCAATCATCAACGAGACGAATTACGGTAGCGATAGCGCTTCTTGTCATTATCTTCTCAATTGCGATAATGGAATGCTCGGGAAATCCCAACCCAGAACAGCATGAAACTGGGGATGTTGCCAATGCCATCAGATACCTTCAAGATCTTGAAAGAATTGCAAGACCAAGGTGAAATTTTCAATTTTCATGATTAATGAAAAAATTGATGAATGAAAGGCATGCTTTTATTATCTTTATTTTTCAACCAAGTCAATTTCTTATGGATAACATATCGATTCATTCATTCCACGTTAAACATTTTTTTTCCTTCGATCAGAAAGATATTTGAATTATTATTTTCGGTGAAGCATAAGTTTGAACTCCTTTTTTTTATCGAGTTGTTTATTTATTTATTTAAGCACAACTGATGAATGATGAAGAAATTTTAATACAAAACCCATTTAGAAAAAAACCGAAGTCTCTATAGATGGTCAACACAAGAGTACATGGACGCACGAAAAATTGAGCACATAAGCGCTACCAGTCTTGTTGGGTTAATTTACTTAAAAAGCATCTGATATTGTTGCAATAACATATTTTTGAACAATATTTAAATAAGTAACTATTGACGGTTAACTAATCTCTTGCGATCTCTTTTTTGTAAAGTCTTCACTTGTATGCTAATAGCACACTTCGAAGTTTAATAGACCTTGAATTTTAGACACGCTATATCACAAGCTAAATGCTTTAAATTTAACTATAAATTTAACACCCTCTTCACTTTTTGGTTAATTAAACATGTAAAAACACCAAATTTTATATGTTTATTATTTTTAGCGCAACCCACGAACACCAATAGCTCTAAAGTCATTAACAATTATTCGAATTGAGTTAGTTTATTACTTTAACGAGTGACCCGATACAGTGGTAAAAAGTTTATTTGTTCACATTTTCCTCACAAATTTTTTTTATAAATTGTATTTATGAGTTACCACCGCTTCAGACGTGATCCAAATTTTTCAAAATGAATCCAACCGACAATGAATCACTTATATCCTCAATTTTTCGTCCGTTCCAAAGCTAGTTTTTCGCTAAATGGTAGGATAAGCATTTTTTTGGAACATTTTCGCCTTTCCGGTCAAACGTTTTTTATAATAAGTTATATCGACAAATGACATTAGATTTTTTCTTGAGTTTCTTTTTTATTATGCTAATTAAAAATACATATTTTTCACAAATGAGCTTTACAAAAAAGAGAGCGCAGTGAATTTTCGTTATTTTAGAATTCAAATTTGAAAAGAATTTTTTTTAAACTTTTAAGTCTGCTTTAATTTAAGGGAAGTTCTTTGGGAATGTTGCATAATTTTTTCCTAAAATGCTTGTCATTCGAAAAATATAGTTTTAAAGTTTTTGAACCCGTTAACCCACTAAAGATTTTGAAGAAGGACATTGAACATTTTAAATTGCAATATTTAGTTTACTATCCAAGTTTTTCTGTGAAAAGTATTTTTAAATTAAAGTTTTTGTCTTAAAACATATTAAGCTAAAAAAATTAATAGTGACCCTGATAGTGAAGGAAGAAAAAAGTGTTAAAAAAATGAAAAAATTACAACAACAATGTGCTATCTAAAGAACTTCCCTTAAATTGAAAGATAAAAATATTAATTTGAGTTTAAAATATTTTATCAGTTATTGTAGTCTTCCCCCGAGAAATATAAATATTCGGAAGGAGACAGTAAACGCAAGCGCCGTTTCAAGTCCATAAAAAGTTTAATGTAAATTTATATTGGGCACCATAAAAGCTCAAAAAATTTGTGCAAATTATTTAAATATAATAATTTGCATAAGAAACCTCAAAAATATTTTCCTGTTTCTTTCTTTTACATTTGCAGACAGTATTCAGAACATGATGATGACTCGCCATACAATCATGCTCTTCTTCTTGTTCTTGAAATGTACTTAGATACGCTAGATCGAAAACATGCGAGGACACCAAGGTTTTAGATTAGTCCTGATTAGAATGCTTCCTCATTCATTGGTTGCATGATTAAATTATTTTTTAGCTTTACAAGCGTTTATTTGATAAATCTTGTAGTTTCAAAATGATGACAAATATAACTTTAAATTTTCTGCAGATTTGGGAAACGTGGCAACACATATTTGAATAAGGAGTATGTCGATTATAATATATTGCGGTACTTGTTACAAAATCCTGAGGTATGGTATATTTTTCAAAAACACATCGCACAAAAGTACAAAATTATATTCCTAATTCAATTTAAATTTCCTCAACAGCTCATTCAAAAAGAAAGCGAAAGTTGAATAGATTAATTGATGATGGAACTATGTAAATGAAAGCTCTCCAATCTCACCCTTAACATACGACCGTAAAAAAACAGTATTATTATCAGCTGGATAATATAATCATTGCAACATGTTCATAAATTAATTATTAATCGTCATTTCAATAATTGCTAATGTATCAATAAAGATTATTTCAATCTGATGCAAAGTTTAATTTTTATTTAATTACTTTAAATTAGTTCTTTTCAACACAAAAAAATTTACCAAAAGTGATGGATTTTTTTGTAAAACTAGCAAAATCTCACTCATTGAATTGGAAAAAATCAGGAAAAGTTTCGATTGATAGTCAGCATTTATATTTTTTTAATTTAATTTAAAATTGACATAAATCCACAAATAAATTTTGATATTTTTATGCTCTCGTATTGTATCGGCATTTTTTTACTCTCTTAAGCAAGTAATAAAAGAAGGCAAAAGTAATTCCGAGCATTTTGGAAAAAGAAAAGATCCTTAAACCTTTAGGGAAAAATCTTTTAGTAAAAATATCAAAAGAGTGCAATAAAATCAGCAAACAGTAAAATTTCTAACGACCATGATGGAAAACATTAAAAATCATCAGAGTTAAGATTTAACGAGAAATTTTAAAATTGATATTAACACTGAGTTTCTAACCCCTCGCATAAATTTTCTAAAATGAGTGCATTACAAAATCAAAATAATGATAACAGCACGACATTCGATCTACTGGAGTGGTACAAAAGATTGACAACGTGTTTAGCTTACAAAAAAAACTGCAAGATCAATTTAAGTCGAGTTCCCGGTGGAAAAGAGATTAAAGAAAACAAAAGACTTCCATCACGCATTACAAATCAACATTTGCAAAAAGAATTTCTCGTTAAATACAATGAAAAACGGAAACAGGAAGAAGAAATACAACAAGAAAACATCCCAAAATCAAATAAACTTGGATTTGATCTCAAGCAGAAGAAAGATCAGACAGCAAACAATGCAAAGCGACAAAAACCAGATTACATTAATTTACCTTCTACATACTTTAAGACATCAAATGTCCCGGATCTGTCCATTTTCAAAGTTCCAGCTGCAAGGAAAGAGCCAACAAAAGCATCTAACAACTTTACACTGGAAACTCTTTTTTCGGGCAATTTCAAGCCACCACGAGCTTCAACACCTTTTGGCGATTCATCTAGGCCTCTGATATCAGACCCTGTTGATATTTTGAATAACATCGATTGTGAAGTGAGTGCTCTTGTTCTGGAAAAATCAAACGCAAATTTGGATCAGGAAAAAGATTCAAATTTAAAAAAGTTCTTGGATATTGTAGACATGACAGCTTTGAATATTGACTCAACGTGCTTCGCAAATCTCTCGGATCCACTAATTGAGATAATTAATCGACTAAATAATACTCTTGTTGTTGCAACTCAATCTCCCCGGGCTTCTCTTTGCGCTGAAATTCCATCATCACTATCGGAATGTCGACCGATTCCACTTTTGTATCAACTTGAAAATGAGAAAAACAAGACAGAAATTAGATCGCTCTTCAACAAAACATCTATCGATTTTGGTGATTTTATTTTTGAAACTCCAGATCGTACATCTTTTCCGGAAATCATTGATGAGTCTATTTTAATAGCACGTGCAACACAACAGGCTACTAATAATGCCGACGAGAATGAGTTTAATTGGCTGGATGAGGATTTTAATTCGATGGATTTTGACGAAGAAGAAGTAGAAAGCAGCATTTTTCGGTCGCCGCCAACTAGAGAAAGTGAATTGAAAAGAAAATTCTCACAAGCCACACGCCGAGGGGTCGAAGAGCGTCATCACCACCACCACCACCACAATGAGAGTTTTAATTCTTCTATTTGGAGCAATGAAAATGCATTTCATGGCAACAATGAAAGTGTCTTTGACTCAACATTTAATCTCTTATAAAGAAGGCATTTTATTGCTAGCGGATCTATGTGATTACTGATTAAAATGAACATTACATTTCTTTAATTTGTAAACTCTCTAATTCTCTTATGATGTCCATGTGCTTGAATTTTTCAGGTGTATTTGTAAAGCAATCTAAAAGCTTTAATTTTTGGACGTCATTTTGCGTGTAATAGAGCTGAAGCTGATTGTCCAAACATTTAGCTTCTTGAGCTGTTAAAACTTTAGAGTCATACTCTCCTCTCATTAGCACAATTCCTTGATCCTTAAATTCTGTATAATGGACAATATTCAAGCACTCGGGTGCATTGTCGCCGTGAACTTGAAAGCAAAGTAATGGGGTGAAATGAATGGTGTTTGCGGCAAATTGAAACATGAAAAACTCAAATCCCTGGGATCTTGGCAGTGGAACAATAAAAGTTGGATATTTCCTGGCAATTTCCATCATCTTGTTGTAGATTTCTAAAGGAATAACTGCTGCTATGGTATTCTTGTTAAGATGGTACTCGAGCCAAATGGTTTTTATGTCCTCTGCTGATTTTCCATTTAAGAGCTCAATTTTCATTATTTGTTCAAGTTTTTTGAAAGGAAGTTCGCCCTTTTTTGTGTCAATTGGACGTTTTGGATTCATGAGTTCCGAGTAATTACGCTCTTTTTTCTGCTGGATCTCTTCCTCATCCTTTTGCTTCTGAAGTTTCAATAAGAATTCTTCCGGCTTTGACTGTTGTACTTTAGCAATTTTTTCAGCATACTTGCCAAAATAAGGATTTTCTGAAGATTATTTAACATAAAAAACTTGCGATATTTTTTTTTAAAAATTATTACCTGATTTCAATTTTTCCACTGCCTCTGCAGCTTTTTCTTGGAAATTGACAGACATTCTGATATTTCTTGTAAATATTCTACTGCATTTGATTAAAAATTTTCCATATAAAGCCATGAAATAAATATAAAGCTCAACTTATTAATTATCTACTGCCGTTTTCAGCAATATCTTATTTTCCTCAATAGTACAGTGAAACCTCAATAAGTCGAAAGATGATAACTCATTGGAAACAATTTTCAGTAAAAATCACATAAATTTAAAAAAAATGCAATGCAATATTACAATTTTATCATCGTAAAAATTATTGAATGATTGAAATAATTAAATTTTTATGATTTTTCAAGTTGTTTGACTTGGACAAGTTTTCAAATATTGGTCAGCTGCCGCACAGCCGTGTGTACTGAAAAGTATCATATTTTTTCAAATTTCAATTTTTTTAGCTACAATGGCCACAATTTCAACTACAGAACAGCCGCAAATGCAACAGATCGATCTAATGAAGCTTTCTTTGCAGCAGTTACAGCAATTGAGACAGCAGTTAGATCAGGTAAGAGCAATAAGAAAAACATCTGTGTCCAAAAAAATCTCATATGCTTTTAATTTAAATTTTACATTTTAGGAATTGGGCATTTTTCAAGATTCACTCACTACTTTAAAAATGGCAAAGACAAAGTTTCAAGCCAGTAAAGATGCTCTGGATCAATTTAAGGAAGGCTGGGATAATAAGACAACTCTAATTCCTTTAACTGGATCTATGTACGTGCCGGGCAGAGTAAAAGACATTGACTCATTCATTGTCGATATAGGAACAGGCTATTATGTCGAAAAAGATCGAGACAGTGCGAAGGATTACTTCAAGCGTAGAGTGGATTTTGTCGGCGAACAACTCGATAAGATTGAGCTCATCGGCTACGAAAAATCTCAAATTAGAGATGCTATCATGGAAGTAATGACGATTAAAGTCCAACAGCTTAAAAATTCTACGCCGCAAGAAAGTTAAATATTTTATTGTGTCTATTAATCATGAGTGAGCTTTGCGAAAATTGAGAAATAAAATTACACAATAAAACATCAGCAAGCAGTCATTATTTAATAGATTATTTGATGTAGTTATCAAATAATTTTACAAAAAAATATATCGAGTAGTTTAGGCGTTCAATACATTCAAAAGGTCTCCGCCTTTTTTCATTTCTTTGATGATGTCGAGGCCACCTTGCAATTCTCCATTCACATAGACCTGTGGGTAAGTGGGCCAATCTGAATAGGTCTTCAATCCTTGACGTACTTCCTCATCAGAAAGAATGTCAAATGTCTCGTAATTCACGCCAGTATCGTTCAGTATTTGAATGAGTTGTCGAGAGAATCCACAGGCTGGAGCATTTCTATCGCCTTTAATTAAAAAACCACCAAAATAACTTTTTATAATTACTTAATAATCTAATGTCGAACAGTTTTTGAAAAATTATTAAACATTTTCTGTTCACCTTTCATAAATACCATAATTTTTGCTTTTTTAATGAGAGCCGCTAGTCTATCTTCAAGTTTTTCGGCGGGTTTGTCGTCAGCGATGGTTGTTCCGGCGAGTGCTTTGGCTGCGTTTGTCAGATCTGCAATGTCAATTCCATCGATTCGGTGAACGGCTTTCTGGTTTTGGAAGCAGATCACCTAAAATAATAGGATTAAAATGTGCGCCTCACTCATGATTGAAATATTTTACAGTTGGAACGGCGTCTATTTCGTGTTGCTGTGCAATTTCGGGAATCTCTTCGACAGCGACGTTGAGAAATTTAATGTTTTTATATGTTTCGTTTTTAGCCAACTGCTCCATGACTGCCAAAATCTGGTTACACTATAGTTAAGAAAATTAGCCTTTATTTAAGTTTAATTTTTAAATCTCGTCTTTAAATCGTTACCTGCTCAGCCCATTCTGCTGAATACAAAATTATGTGATTGGCTCCAGAACTGTGTAAACGAGATAATCAAGAAACTTTTTAAATAAACATTTTTTTAACTATGAATTTTCATTTACAAAAAATAATAAGAAAATTTGATGCTTTAGTTAAAAAGACTTGATTTAGTTACCTGAATTCGGTCTTGTAGGCCTCAGTAGTCTCTAAAAATGGTATAATCGGCATTGTTTCCAGGTTTAATTCACTAAATTTGCGAGTAAAGTAAAGATTTATATATTATGAAGGTTGAAAAGCGCTTTCCAGTTTAAAACTAATGACAAACAGACAAAACTATAAAGAGTCAATTTTATTTATTTGAAATCATGGGCTGGCTGACTATCAACCGTTGAAGAGAATATATAATTTATAAAATCTTCAATTGCTTTAGTCGACAGCGCGGGTCTGGTGAAATAAGTCGTAAGAAAGTCTAATACGCAATGAGATTTTAGCATGTGCGTTTCACAGCGAACATTGATTTTAAAAAAAAACAGTCCAGTGTGACATGTGACTGACCTAATTTGATAACCATTAATTTTTTTAAATACCTTTGATAAAGCTAAAATTTTGAATCAAAAGCATGAGCTAAGAAAATTTAAATACATTCAAACGAAGATTTTTCGGGTCTCTGTTTAGATGAAAAGATGAAAAGCGTAGTTGTAGTTCAAGTGTGTAAAGTCGTTAATTGAAGAGCAAAAACACACACAGACACACATGTTAGGTTTGAACGAGGTTTTGCAAAATACAAAACAGTGAAAAATTAAGAAGTTATTGTTACCCATAATTTACGGTATTCATTTTTTCTATCGCGTGACGTCGCGAAAAAAAAATTTTATTTTTATAATGTTTTATCGATGAATATGATAATTCGATATAAAGTATTTGAAAACTTAGTAAAGCACCAGCTGATAAATAAGACTGAAGTATTTTCTTGGATGTTATAATATTTTGCTACGTAAATGACGTAGTTCAACAAATTTTAAAATACATAGAAAATTATTTCGGTTCTTTTATTTCCCACAAAATAATTAGAAATTCGATTTTTTGTAGTCTCTTTTTTGTTAAAATTTTAAAAAAATTAACCGTACAAGAAACCTTATACAATGGACAGCGCATTTTGTATGGATTAAAATTTTACTTTCTCATGCTTTGTCGTTATTTTAGCTCGTTCGAGGTTAAATTCAACTCAGTTTTTTTGTTAGCCATACATATATAAAAAAAATTAGATATATTAAATAGTGAACTCTTGTAAGTGACGATCAGAATGAACAGAATAAGAGGAAGATGAAATTTGTACTCACATTTTATACTTACTTACTTTTTCATTTTACTTCTGTTCTATAACTCTTTCTCGCATGCGTATAAGGCTAAGTGAAGCATAAATTCAGTAAATAAATAATTTGTCAAATGACAAGTGTGAATTTAAAACAAAAAATCCCAAAAGTGTGTGTAAGAGCGATGAAGCAAGAAAAAATAAATTTAAGGGAAAAAAGTATCATCGAGACAGAAAAAAGCTAAAGGTTTTAGAGTGTTTGAAGAAGAAATGAAGTCGCCACTATTGAATTATTTATTATTGCTTCTACCTCAATTCGTCACTGTCTCATTAACATTAGCAGCAAATGAACAGCAAATTGATAAACGAAGTAAGTTGAAATCACAAAATTGCCCTACTCAAATAATTAGTACAAATCTTGCAAAAATTTTCACGCCATATCGCTCATTCAAGAACATTTATTTACCACCTCACAAATACATAGCATGCTTTATACTCTGTATTGTGAGAAGAGAGAGAGAGAGAGAGAGAGAGAGAGAGAAAAGAAAGGCAGGAAAATAATAATTTCATCAACGCCGCACGAAAAATGCTTTATACTTTTCAATCTCTCGAGATCATGCGCTTGATGAAAACGTCAATCGTCGTGTGTCAAGAGCGTGACATGAAAATTTTCGAGGTGAAAGTTGATGCACCGCTCAAAATAATGTTAGTAGTTAGTCCCTTTTAAGTGACATTTTTCAATAAAATCTTATGTTTAGGCTCGCAGACTCTAGTAAATTACTGGTTTTCTTATATTTTCCAATTTTAGTTCAAATTTAACTAATTCTTGAATATTCACGATTTTTTTACAATTTTTTTTTCGTAGGAACAAGCAATGTCTGTAACAGCACTGCAGATTGTCCTTTAAATGCAATGTGTGAAGAACGCGGTGGCGGCATAAGTCAAATGGGTCAATGTGTGTGCCGAGACGGTTACTTTATGAAGGCATCCGGAAGGTCTCGCAAATGTATCGAGATTGCTGATTATGGGGAACTGTGTTTTATGAATGAACAGTGCCACTTTCGACTGGGTTATGAATCTCATTGCTTTAATCAACAATGTGATTGTCAGCCCAGAGCCCATTATGTTAGAACGGAAAATGCGTGTTTTAACTCATCAAGTGAGTAGACTTTTAAATTTTTCAAAATATTGAGGCTTTTCGAAATTTTTAAAAATTATCAAAATGTTAAACTTTTTGGATTTTTTGATATTTTTTTTTGAAACTTTGATGTTTTTTATACATTTCCACTGCGTCATTCTTAAACCACCAGAATTACGCAAAATAAGCAAGAAAAAGATGAAAATGTGCAACTCTAAATCTTTCATTAATGAAAATTTGTTAAACTTTAACAATTTACAGAAATTGGTGAATACTGTCGACTCACAAGTAATTGCCAAGTAAATAGAACAATATGTGAGCAGGGTCAATGTCGATGCTTTTATGGCTACCATCCGAATCATGCAAAGACACGCTGTTTAAAAAACATAAATTTAAACGAGAATTGCTACTCGGATGAGGAATGTGTAGTGAATGCATCAATATGCCTCAATGGAAAGTGCCGATGTAAAGCGAGTCATGTTGCTGGCGATGATAGTGACTCATGCCTTCCTCTCGTATCTTCTCTATACCAACCATGTCAGCAAGATTCTCAGTGCATGAGCATACCTTACTCAAGCTGTGCTGAAAATAACACGTGTTTATGCATCAAAAATTATCACGATGTTAACAGCGTAAGAAACATCATTAATTCTTCATCCAACGAAAATCTCGTTAGATTTGAAATTGAAATATCTTTTAATTTCTTCCAGCGATGCTGGTCTTCCGTTAGCCTAAATGGCATATGTGAAAGTGATGAAAATTGTGTAATAGCTCATACATCATGTATTAATAAGCGATGTAGTTGCGATGATGGTTTTGTAGAAGAAAACAATCAAGGTTCCAAATATTGTTCCAATGCCGAAAGAGTTCAAATCAGCTTCTTGATTGTATTAATGTTTATATTTTCATTGACAAAGATCATGTAGATAATTATATGTGTGTGTGCGACCATTGATTTGTTTTTGCTAAATCCTAAAAATTAAAAGCTGATTTAAAATTATTGAGCTTAAAAAGTATTACACTTAAATTTAAAGAAAAAGTTATTACATTTCTCATCTACAAAATTTTTATGTATGTAGAAAATATATGTAGCTATTGTTATTTATTATTTATTTCGCATCATCATATTATATATAATTTCTGTAAACTAAAAAATTAAATAAAAAAATGTTGAATTGTATAAAAAATCTTTAATAAATCGATTGAGTGGCACGCATTGACATGTATAAACTAATTTTATCATGTTGGCGACTTTTATTTAAGATAATTTGAGTCTATTTAACTTAATGCCTGGATGGATAAGAAGAATGCCGCCAATGAGGTAAGTTGTTGTAGCACCAATCGACCAGAAAAGCGTTGATGCAACAAGGGGACCTAGTGCTCTGGCCAATGCTCCAAGTGAGCGAAAAATACCTAGTACGGTTCCTTTTTGATCAAAGTTTCCATATTTTGACGTAAGTGTTGTCATGCAAGTCACGACAAATGCAGTTGCTGTGCGATTTTTACAATAAAAATGATTATTAATATATTATTTTTATGTTTCAAAATTACCACGTGGTAATTTGAATTTCGGTATTTAAAAAAAATAAAAAGTTTCTTACAGATTGCATAGAGAGTCATTCCTATGTAGAGCCATAAAGTATTTTGAGCTAAACCAATAATAACGTATGATGGTACGATGAGTATTAATCCGAATACTGCTGCTTGTTTTGTCCGTTCTAATTTGATGCGCCTAACAACGGAGCCTTGTAGAATTGTCATCACAATTCCTGAAGCTAAAAACATTCGCGCTTGATCCATGGAATTAAAGCCAAACTTGTGAAACATTAGAAATGAAACGGTGAATTCTAATCCGGAGTATATGAACAGGTAAACAAAATAGATGAATCCAAGTTCTTTCAGCGATTTAATGTCTGCCGACGTTAGATTTTTAACCGCATCGAAGCGGAACAGAGATGGAATGCTTATGTGTTCGAGTGCTTGCGAGAGTGAATTGATAACAGTTTTTGCTCGTTTCTCGCTCGGGAGTGATTCTTTGAGATAGAAAAAACAAAAGATCAAATCGAGGGTCGCAAGACACATGGCAAAAAGTGCAGGGTATGAAAACCAGTCATCCGTTGATTTGTCGCTGAATTTTGAAAAGATGGCACCAATCATGGGTCCGACAATGAAGCCAATCGAAAATGCGATGCCTACAAGTGCCATGCCTTTTCCTCTGTTCTCTTTATTCGACACATCAGTAATTACTGCCATGCTTAAGCTGATATTGCCCTTGCTCAGCCCCCCAACAAAACGTGCCAGCACAAAAAGTCCGAAGTTACTCGATATTGCCCATAAGCCGTAAGATACCACTATGCCAACGAGACTAACAAGCAAAATAGGCTTACGACCATAATAGTCGGACAGACCTCCTGCTATTGGACTGATTATGAATTGCAAAAGACTAAACATTGATCCAAGGAAGCCACCAAAAAGCACGCTCGTATATTTTTCAGGTGCACCAACTAGTTCACGGAAGTAGCTTACACTGTTCGAAAGTGTTGAATATAGGCCGTCTTTATCGTTAATACGATAATGTTCAAGAAGTGATGGCAGAAGTGGTAGAATCATTGTAAATGCAAGCAAATCGAGGAGAAGGGAGAAAAAGACGATGTACACTGTTGAGTGTGTCTTTGTCATTGCTTTCGAAGAGGTCTCTTCTTTTCCATTCTGACTTCCAACTTCCGAGGACTTCCGTCTTTGAAACATCTCTATTGCACAAAGTGACACAATGAACTGCTAATGATGATGATTCCTCGTGTTTCGCGAGCTATAGAAAAATCGAAAAAACGTTATCAGTTTCGTGATTAGCTAACACATACACATAGCTGTCAAATCATATATTGAATTAATTTTAATGTTATTTTGTCGTGAACTCTAAATTAATGTTCACGGGCAACTTAAAAGCGATAATGGGATTTTTTTACTTACTTTGAGTGCTTTTAAAAAATCAGCATTTCGTAATACGTGGACTTGCCTAAAATTTAACTCTATTCAATCTTCTAGAATTTTTTAACTTTCTCTTTATTTACATCTCTTGCGTGTTGTTGTGGATCGTAGAGAGAGAGAGAGATAGATAGAAAGAGAGGGAGAGAGACGGTTGCTAGGAAAATTTAGCAAAAATCAGATTTAAGTACATAACTTTTAAGGTTGATTTTTGAAAACTAAAATTTATCGGCGCTCTCGTATACCCCTCATTTTTTAGCATAAAGTTTCAAAAAAAGAGTTATTATTGTTCATAATCAACTGTGTCTGTATCTGCTCACAAATTGATTAAACTGCTTGAATTAAACAAAAAATCCTCGATTTATGTTTCCTCACAATTTTATTATATTTTATCACCACTATTTTAAAATTAAAAATTGCGCCTTAATGCACCCACAGCAAAATTTTTATTTCAATTTATATTATAGAAAATTAAAGTTGTCTTTTTTCATACGAAGAGAGAGGAATTAACATCGAATTAATAGTATGAAATAATAGATAGTGCCACATTTTTAAAGCAATTCTCAACACAAAATCAATGTGAAATTGTGGAAAACAGCGTAGAAAATTTCCTGTTGTCATTGAAATAATTTTATAAACTATGGATCAAAATCATGAAAATTCCTTTTGGAAAAGCAATATGAGGGCGGTGCCGGGGAGACCAAGTCCAAAAAAGGATCTTAAAGCTGGTAAGGGAAATGCATCGACATCTTCGTTCGAAAATTACCAGAAATCAGTGAGCGATGCATGGAATTTGTCAGAAGATGAGCTAACGAAGGAATATTGCATTTTATCGCCGGACATTGATTCCAAAACACCACCACGAAGGCCTCAGAATGGACCCAAAGGACATCATTTCTGTAAAAATCAACTTCCCTTTGTTCATAAGGCACCATCAGCAGCATCCTCTTCTGTCCCGAGAACATCATCAACAACAATCACAACAACTACCAATAGTAGCAACTTGCCGCCAAACAACCATGAAAGTTCATATCAATCATTCATAATTGATGTTAGCAAAGAGGAAAATTCATCTAAGTCTATGAATCAGCAAACTGCTTGTGAAAAATCAGTTAATACAAACATCGAGTATGGGTGAGAGAAACGTCATATATTTTTGTTGAAAAATGAGAAAATTTATAATAATATCATTTTCAGTCGTCTACGGCAACGATTTAACTCATATCCAGGACGTCCACAGCTTTTAAAATTTCACTCGTTGTCTCTAAAAGACGAGGCCGAATCAAAATTGGAAAAGTTTCAGGCGATTCTCGAAGCTGACTTATTGAATTTGCAGGCGTTAAAAGAACTTAGCTGGTCGGGAGTGCCGAGGAAAGTGAGTTTTATTCTTAAAAATTTATCTGTTAACTAATAGAAATTTATTTTGAAACGAAGATTCGGCCAGTGATATGGCGTTTGCTATCGGGCTATTTGCCAACATCTCTGGAACGTCGAAATACTTTGTTGGAACGCAAAAGGATTGACTATCAAGTCTTGGTAAAGCAATATTTTAATGCTGATGCGCGAGATGAGTCACAGCGAGACGAGTCACAGCAAGAAACGTACAGACAAATTCACATTGACGTACCTCGTATGAATCCACAGGTCCCGCTTTTTCAACAAAAGCTCGTTCAGGAGATGTTTGAGAGGATACTTTTCATTTGGGCGATTAGACACCCGGCATCTGGTTATGTACAGGGAATGAACGATCTAGTTACGCCATTTTTCATTGTGTTCTTGCAAGAGCAAGTCGGTGCCGAAAGAGACTTGGAAACATATCGATTTGAGGTTCTTCCTTTGGAACAACGTAATATTATTGAGGCAGATTCATTTTGGTGCATCAGCAAGTTTTTGGAAAGTATACAGGATAATTATATTTTTGCTCAGCTCGGCATTCAAGAGAAGGTCAATCAACTCAAGGAGTTGATACAGAGAATTGATGGTAGGCAGTGTACATTAAAAATTAATAAAAAGCCTTAAAATTTATTAATTTTACAGTTACGCTTCATAAGCATCTTCAAATGCATGGCGTGGATTATTTGCAATTTTCATTTCGATGGATGAACAATTTGTTGACTAGAGAACTTCCACTCTTCTGTACAATTCGACTTTGGGATACGTATCTCGCTGAATCTGACGGCTTTGCAATTTTTCAGCTCTATGTCTGCGCTGCATTTCTACTTCATTGGCGTGAAAAGCTCCTTCAAGAAAATGATTTTCAGGTAACTTAACTTTAGAAATTTCAGGATCCATTGAAATAATAATTTTTACAAAAAAATTTTAAGGGTTTGATGTTGCTCCTCCAGAATTTACCCACTCACAATTGGCTCGATTCTCACATCAACATTCTTGTAGCAGAAGCCTTCCGCCTCAAGTACATGTTTGCCGATTCTCGAAGACATTTCTCTTGACCCATTTTATAACTTTTTAACTGATTACAGACCTTACTAATTAATTTGTCATTTCTAAATTTCATTCCCTGCCCAGCTAAAGTGTTGAAAATAATTATATTGCACTGCAACAGTTAAACCAATTGAATTATTATGGGAAAGTAAAAATAACATATGCGAGTGAAATAAAGATTTATTAAATAATGTTTCTTTTTCAAAAGCACTACAATGATTAGTCCAGAAAAGAAATGAAATAACTGAAATATATGCGGTCATTAAAAACATAAAACGACTGTCTAACTAATGAATGGAATGTTTTTGACTTCAATTGATTCCTTGTAAGGATCGGGGTCATCTTCAAGATTGTAAGTTAGGATAGCGATCAAATTTATAGGCTCTAAAGTAGGATTCATCAACAGAATTACTTGGTTAATGGTCTCGGTCGGAGGCTTGAAGGGCAAGACACCCGGTAATTCAGTACCTGAAGTCTCGAGAAGTCTCAATTTGCATGGTTTTGTGACGCTAGCGTCAAATTGAAAGTTAGCAATTGCAGTTGGGCCCTGATTTATAACTGTTATAACTAAAACAGTGACATGTTGAGCAGGACGATCTTTAGTAAAATTGACGACAACTTTAAGACCTTTCTTCTCATCAAGAATTGTTCGCGGTGCTTCGGATTCGCTCGGCATGATTTCTGAAATGTCCAAGTTAATGTCTTTTAATGCAATTTTCTTCGGTTGAAGCTTTGTCGGATCCTCGACTTTAAAAATCATCGCATCTTCGTGGATTAAATTTTCAACATCATCTTCAGAGTCTTTTCGTTGGACATTTCTTAATTTTTCGTCAGTTTTAAGCAATTTAGTCTTCATCCCAGTTACAAGAGAGTCCAATTCACTAAGTTCACTCACTTTCGCAGTTGCCTGCGGTGATTCGATGTTCAAGTTTCTCATCAAATCATCTTCAGCGGGTTTGTGCTTGTTAATCAAAGCCATAATGTCGATATTTCCAATTTGTGGCATGTCTGGGGCCTAGTAATACAGATTAAATCTTATTAGAGCGTGATTTACGAACAAAAACGCAACTCTAGACAAATATGTATATTGGTCTATTTTAATATAAATCAATTTCTTTAGAAAAACTAATGGCAAAAGAATTGGACGCAATTTGCAAAAATGGACATTAAATCTGTCCTTGGCCGATCTGTGCTTGGAATAAGATCATGATCAAAAAAACTCAAACGTGAGTCCATTTAAGAAAACGAGTCTATACGAGATTCCGAAAGAAAGTTCGATGAAAATTAAAAAATCATAATATCCGACTTTTATGAGTTGCGCTTAAGAATTAGTATCCTTACTTGAATCTGAAGAAGGTTATCAACTTGCGCTGAAGCAGTAGCACCTAAAAAAATATCATTGAGCTCGCTAAAATTCCCTTTTGTTGTATCTTCGGCAACATCTAACAAGTTAGAAGATTTCGCTTCGGTCTTTCCTTTAGCTGGTTTTTTGTTGTCAATAATTATTGCGGTGTACAGTTCAATGGCTGTGTTGATGCAATCAAAGGTCTCTTGAATTCGTGGATCGGACTCGCAAGACTCTTCCAAAGACAATAGTCGATTCACTGTTGGCCGTAACTTTACACAGGAACTATAGATTTCTCGTAATGTCGCTAAAGTGTCTTCTGTTGCCTCATTAGGATCAAGCTCATCGAGCATTTGTTTCAATAAAATTGCATTGGTGTTTCCGCTTTGTAAATCAATAAGTCGACGATTAAGCATCATACAACGCCTTAAAAAAAGGGTCGAATGTTTAATTCGATAAATTTTTTTGTTCAGATAAGTAAATACCGATCATTGTCGCGCACCATGTTTTGGATCATTAGATTTGCAGCTCCAATATCCTTTTGGTTTTTACTCTGCAGGAGACGCTTAAATTTCTCATTTTCCATTAAATTCAGAGTGCTATCGGTTGACTTCTTGCTACTTCTTGCTATAACATTTTTTTGCGGCTCGTGTACCACTCCTTGATTTCGAAGCATTGTGTACGCCTCCTTGATCTTACTCAGCTCCGGATATTTATCAGTCCATAAAAATAAAATGTCAAGGATCCTATCCTGTATCTCTTTTGGCGTTCTGTCTCCTAAGAATTTCTTTGAAACAAGGCGTATCTATAATTTATATAGAGAAAAAAGTTATCTTAAAACCTAAAAAAAATCAAAGCCCACATGAGCTGCACTTGTTGCAGATCGGTATTGAAAAGCTAATTAAATAGCTAGCATTTAAATTCATGTTGTTGCTCAGAATATCGAAGACATATCGAGTGGTGGGTCGCGTAAAAAACAACAACTAGTAAAATGATTATAAAAATAATAAAAAGGCAAGGGAGAGTGCTTAGATGTACCAATTCATTGAGAAACTTGAACTTATTGACTTCTATTTGAAAATGGGGTCCCAGAGTGTCCATACACTCTAAAAAGATACAAAATAAAGCTATTATATTTTTGTGACTCATTATTGGCTCAATTAATTTTTTACCTTCCAGTGCCTCTAAAGCTAGTAGACTTTCTTTGGCAACTTGCGACTGTATTCTGGCAGCTAAAATTCGCGTTGCATGTACACTGAGGTCTGTTTCCGTCTTCAACAGTTCACAAAAAGAGTCTAAAGCGCTAATATCCAGTTCTTCATTATTGGAACTTATAGCTTGGTCTAAAAAATTAACATGAACAAATTACTTATAAGCGATAAGAAACGAGACACAATTAAACACAAAAAGACTTGAGCCGAAATCGAAATTTATCGATTATTTTCTCATTCATAACAATGATAACGATTACAACTCACCTAAGAAGATTTCTAAACTTGCAATTGAATCTTCTCGATTCATTGTATATGATATCTTATTTTTTTAAATAAAAAATATTTTTTTTTGCAAATTTTGCTGCGTCTTTTTTTATTTTCTCTCTCACTCTCTCGTTTGCGTAAAAGTGATGCGAAAAATGGTTCGTTTCTGAGAGAGTTCACTGTGGCAAAGAATTGCTTACGCGAAACGACACATTTTTAATTTTATTTTCAATTAAAATGGCGAGAAAACAATTGGATTGGAGTCCACCCGAAGACACGGCGCCTAAATTAAAGCTGTTCAATAGCTTGACGCGAAAGAAAGAGTTGTTTATTCCGCAAAATGGCAAAACAGTAAAGTGGTATAGTTGCGGTTAGTTAATTTAATTTATATATTCCTATCTCTCTCTCACTATGAATAAAAAAATTGTCTTTACTTTAAGGACCGACTGTGTATGACGCAAGTCATATGGGACACGCTCGCTCATACATTTCATTTGATATTCTTCGACGTGTTCTCGCCGATTATTTCGGTTATCAAATCCACTTTGTCATGAACATAACTGATATTGATGACAAAATTATCAGAAGAGCTCGACAAAATTACCTTTTCGAGGAATACGTAAAGAAAAATTTACCGATTGAGCAATTTATTGCCGATGTGAATTCTTCAATGGAAATATTTCGCGAGAAAAAGTTGGAGAATAAAGATCCAGACAAGGCAATCATGATGGAGAAAATCGTTAAGGCAGTTGAGGAGGCCGAAATTAATCTCAGAGATGCCGTTAAATCGGCCAGCGATGAAGAAATGACAAAAGCAAGACTTTTACTCGAGGAAGCGGCAAAGTCACCTGTGTGCGATTTTCTCGATAGCAAGGATGGGTCAAATGTGAGCGATAAGAAAATCTTTGAGAATCTAACGAGATATTGGGAAAGTGAGTTTAATAATGATATGAAAGCCCTCAACGTCCTCCCACCACACGTTCTAACACGAGTCACCGAATATGTTCCTGAAATTGTCACTTTTATTGAAAAGATAATTGAAAATGGATATGGCTACGCTTCTAATGGTTCGGTCTACTTTGACGTTTCTAAGTTTGATCAAGCTCAATGTCATCACTATGCAAAACTTGTGCCAGAGGCATTTGGCGACACAACGCAGTTACAAGAGGGAGAAGGCGATTTGAGTGTTGACAAATCTTTAGAAAAACGATCGCCAAATGATTTCGCACTATGGAAGAAAAGTAAAGCTGGAGAGCCGGCATGGGATAGCCCTTGGGGAGAAGGTGACATTAATATTTTCTAATTATTTTTGATAATTATCTTTTTCTACTTTTTTCTGAAGGTGGTAGACCTGGATGGCACATTGAATGCTCAGCTATGGCTGCTGAAATTTTTAAAGGTGATCTTGACATTCATACAGGAGGCGTTGATCTTAAATTTCCTCATCACGACAATGAGATTGCTCAGAGTGAGGCGTATTATAACCGAGGTGGTTGGGTAAAATATTTTTTACATACTGGTCACCTTACAATTTCGGGTTGTAAAATGTCCAAAAGTCTCAAGAATTTCATCACGATTAAGGAAGCACTCAAACAGCATACATCCACACAAATTCGCTTCGCCTTTCTTCTTCACTCCTGGAAAGACACTCTCGATTACAGCTCCAATACCATGGAAATTGCTATAAAATATGAAAAACTTCTCAACGAATTTTTCCTCAATGTTAAGAACTTGATAAGAGAAAGACAGAGAAAATCACAGGAAATGACCAAATTCTCGAACCGCGATTTAGATTTGAGCTCAAAATTGATTGAAATGAAAAGAAACGTTCATATCGCACTGTGCGATAACATTGACACAAAATCAGCGCTCGATTCGATTCGTGAGTTAATATCAAATGCCAATGTTTACCTGCGTGATATTCCAACGGCAGAAGTGAACGTTCAGTTACTTGAGGAAATTGCTATTTACATCACAGACCTGCTCAAAATTTTTGGTGCAATTCAAGACGCTGGAAAAAATTTAATTGGATTTTCCGTAATTTCGAGTGACGCTAGTAATGGCAGTAAAGAAGACACTCTAATGCCTTACCTCTCAGTTTTGGCCGACTTTAGGAAATGCGTTCGCGAAAATGCCCTCGAAGTTAGAGCCACAAAGATTCTTCAAATTTGCGATGAACTACGCGATGAGATTCTTCCAAATTTGAGCGTTAGGTTGGAGGATAAAGAAGGGCAATCAGTCATTAAACTTGTCGATCGAGATGTTTTGATGAGAGAAAGAGAAGAGAAAAAACGTAAAGAGGAACAGCGTCAGGCTGAACTGCTCGAAAAGGCAGAGCTTCAACGTCAAAAAGAAAAGGAGCGTGAGGAACAGCGAAAAATTAGTCCTAAGGATATGTTTAAGTCACAAACTGACAAATATTTAGCGTTTGATGATGAAGGGCTCCCAACAATCGATCATGAAGGAAAAGAAATAAGCAAAGGCCAACAAAAAAAGTTGAAAAAGCTTCAACAGCAACAAGGAATTAAATATGCTGAATATTTAAATTCACTAAAGAATTGAGTTTTTTTTTATTAAAATGTAATATCAAAATAATTTTCAATAAACCTTTTAAAATTTAGCTCAGATAGATTTACGCTAATTTAGGTGTCGATTTAGTAAAATAAAAGCAAATGGGCTTTGTCGAGGATCAAACATTCGATTGCCTTGCGAAGGAAGTCCAGAAGTTTACAAATAGCCGTGTTCGTTTTAAAATCGTTTTTTACAGTGCACATTTTTGATACAAAAAAGTCCTTATTTGAAACTTTAAATTTCTGTTGGAAAAAAGTTCAAAATTTTAGCCAATTTTAAAAAGCTCAATATTTTGAAGAAGAAAAAATTTCAAAATTTTCACTCTTATTTTTTCTTCATTAAATAATTTGTAAACTGTTGTTGCCCATTAATAATTTGTAAAAAAATACAATGCAATCAAACATATTGGTAAAATCATATATTTGTTTAAACTTGGTATTTCGACGTTTTCTTATAATGAAAATTCTGCAGGAGAGTTTGTGACATTTTGATTTGTGAGTACAGGAGGGATAGGGTTAGAAAAGTGCATCGAAGTAATGTTTGAGTCACCAGAAGAATCGTTCGATAGAAAATTCATTTGTTGATGAAGCCCTTGAGAATTTAAGTGGTTTAAAAACTAAAAAGAGAAAATGAATAAAGTTATTAAAAAATGATTTCAAAAACAGTTATTGTGAAAACTTACGTGCTGCTGTTGGACAATCGGTTTTATAAAGAGCGGCTCCTGAAAAAGTACATCCAAGTTTTTTGTGTCATTCAATCTTCTCCACGATTGAAAAAATGCATTTTTAATCCCTGCAAAAATTTCCCAGTCGTATGTTGACCGCGCTGTGTTAGTTAAATCAAATGGTTCTTCAATACATAAAGTTTGCCAATGATTTGGATCATTTTTAGGACTTTTTACGATTTTGCACTGCTCAACCATAAGTGTTCCTCCAGTTCTTACTGAAATGACTTTTGTGTAACTAAAATTCAATTTTAATCATTAAGATAAAGTTGTAATATTTTTTAAACTTTAAACTCACTCAAAATTACTATAGTAATCCAAGAAACGAAGAAATAATTCTCCAAGTGGTCTCTTGTTGTCAGGCTTCCAATCCACATTCAACTGCTCCAGTATATCAATGGTTGTTATGTCATGCAGCATGTTAAACTTATCTAGAATTAAAAATTGAATATTTTTTTTCAGCAAAGTCCATTTATAACAGTCATTAGAGAACTATTTGTCAAACCTGGGTTTGTTTTGTGGAGACATGGAAGCACTGTAGGTTTTACTGCCGATTGTAGAAAATGAATAACCATCAGCACTAGGCTGTAACTTGAAATCGTGCCATTCCTTGCATCGTTTAAGTTGTGGTGTTTAGCCCATAGCTTTACCATAATCACAAGAGGACGTAATCTCCAATCTATTAAATATTAATTATATATAATATTGTGTAATATTGCACTAAATTAATCCTGACTGCATACCTAATTGAGCGTAGCAATTGAGTAAATGTGTATTTCTTACGCCTATGCAGTTGTTGTAATTTAAATCTATCTCAATCGTGTTTGTTGAATCCCGAAACCGGAGAATAGGAACTTTCGCATTGATTAAATAAAAACTCCTGAAAGAACCTTAAAAAAGAAAAAAAATAACCATTGGAAAAATGTGTGTGTTCGACTTACATCCAGAGTCAATGAGAAATTTTTTAATTTCGTTTAATGTGCCAACTGCTTCGGACCGAGCATCGAAATGTGGAGCAGACTTTAGTGCCAAACAAATGTCAATGTCACTGGAATCAATTCCAAATCCTAAAATTGTACATTTACAAAAATTTTAAACTTCTCATAAAAGCACATAATTACGATAAAAAAAATCATCTTATAGAAACCAAAATCTGACTGAAGAATGGTATTTCATATAAATGCTCGATTTTTAGCTTCACTCACCTGAAATTGTGGATCCAACAAGATGTAACGACCAGTTTTGAAATCCACGGTGTTGAAAAAGCGGAAATTTTTTTAGGAGATCGTACAGTTCACACCAGATGTTAATTTTTCGATAATACGTAGAATTTGACTGCCGAAACATGACGTACTTATCCCAAATTTGTTCGGACAGTACATTATATTTTGGTTGACATCGTAGATTAGGAGGTTGTTCTGAACAAGAATTATAGTTGTAGAGCCGTTTCAAGTAGTAATCATTGTTGATTTGCATCGGACGCTTGTGGCCCAGATTTTGTTGAGCGTAATACTGGTGATGACCATTAAAATTCAGTTGTTCCGGGTTGATGCACTGCCCATTGAAAATAAAAGCGTTTTGTTTAATCATATCAGTGGAGTAGCAGAAGAAATTTTCAAGAGAACGATCTGAAGAACTCGAGACTGAGTTTGTGCTTGAACTTTGGTTTCCAGCATAAAAAGGTTGTGGCTGCGGTGTGAAATTTGAATTAAATTCATTCCTGGACATGGCTTTTTCGTCTCTCTTCATTGGACTTTGTAGATTCTATCGAAAAGGAAGTATTTCAAAAGAAAATTTAGATCAAACATTTAGATGAAAAGATGTTACCAAAGACTTTGAATTTTCATGGTCGTTAAAATTGCTTTCGCTTTTTGTTTGACTCAGATATTGACCGCCACTGTTTTCAGATTTCCTTCCAAATTGCAAAGATCGATTGTTGTTTTTACGATGGTGATGGTGATTATTATTATTATTGCGACGATTTTCCCGGTTAGTGTCTATTATCATTGATTTAATAATTCTTTTGTTATTTAGTTAATAAATTGATTGCTTGCTTACGATGATTCTGTGTGTTTTGATATATGATTTGATTTCGACCTTGTTGGAGATCCTGTTCTTGCAATTTATGGGCATTAATCGTAAGGTTTTCATTGCTTTTGCTCTTGGATGATGTTGTGCAAGAGCTCGGATGAAATTGAGATCTCATTTTACTGCCTTGTTGGTATCTAGTGGTGAAATAAATGTTTTCATTATCGTATATAGTCATGAGAAATTTTATTGAGTTAAAGAGAACAAAATTGAATGACCTGAATCCTTTAGTACTTGATTTACTGACAATGATTCCAAAAAAAGCATTTTAAAAAATATCAAAGACTCCTTTAACCTCAATTTTATTTTAAATTTATAAAAAACAACTCGAAAAACTGTTTTGGCATCTGTATTCATTAAAAACACTCGCTTTATTACCTTTCGTTTGTTTCTCTCTTGGTTCTTTATTTGATTTAAACTCCGGGAAAGTTCGAGCAGTTTTCTTGTTTACAATCAAAATTTGAATTTAAAATGAAACTGATGCATTAAAGTTTAATTTGTGTGTTTTTAAACGAAATGTCACCTTAGATTGTGATTTAATTTTTGCTCCAACTAACAATCCTGATTTATTATAAATTTTAAAGAGTTTTGTGTGATATTTTTCTTGCTAAACTTGATTAATTAGATATTTAAAATATATAACAGTACCACTACAATCGCAAAACACTCTTTAAGCCGAACGCGTTCGATCGTTAAAGGTTTTCAATGTATTTTCATAGCAAATTTTTAACATTAGAAGTTATTGTATGCTTGATTTTCCGTCTGTCCGTCCGTCCGTATGACTTACATTGAAAGATCTTGATAAATCATCCAGCCGGATCCGCTGAATGTCCTAATGATCTTCTTGGGTAATTTGAAGAAAATAATAATTAATTATTGATCGGTTACGAGCGAGCTGCGCGGCAACACCGACATGGGTGTTCTGATAATTTTTTCACACCAAAAAAAGACGCGATTTGAAAGATTGATATTTTTTTCTAAATTAAACTCTTGAAGGAACAAGCTTAAGTGCATGTACAAGAAAAAATTGGCAATGGACACGTCCAACAATCACGATGGTAAAGATTTAATTATTTTAAATGTAAAGCTCGTCAAAATTAGATTTTTTAATGTTTTGCGCTTTTTTTTGTAAAAATTACAAACAAATCAACCGTTTTGGCAAAAAGATGTAGATGTTATTCCGGAAGCTGATCCATTAGCTGTAACTAGCTCGGAAGTGGCGCAACAAAATGGCTGTATGTAGTTTTTAAACTGATAACATTGGTAATAAATTATAATGATTCGTATCAACAGTGGAATCCAGCGAGAAGAAGAAGAAGAAAAGAGGCCGCAAGAGTGTCGTACTGAAGGTCGGAAAAAAAATTACAAAAACTAAGAAGGAGTCTCCAAAGCCTGACGATAATGGAGAATATGAAGTGGAAGCTATCGTGGACCATAAGAAACAGAAGGGTCGTACTTTATATCGGGTTCGTTGGAAGGGATACACGGCAAAAGACGATACTTGGCTGAATGCTAATGATCTCAGTTGCAAGGATATTTTGAGAAAATATCGTAAGAAGATGGAACGTAATAATAAAGACGTTTACACTGTGAGTATTGCAACAAAACGGCATCTGCTTTCTAACTAAATGACACTTTATATAAAAGGTCGAAAAAATCATCGATCATCGCCGGCTTCATGGAACCACTTACTATCGAGTTCGTTGGGAAGGTTATTCGCCGAAAGATGATTCATGGCAAGCCAAGGAGACACTTAATTGTAACGAGTTGCTTAAAGAATACAACGAAAATATTGAAAATGAAGTAATTCAACGGGAAAAGGCAAAGTTGGCAGCTCAAAAAAAAGCTGAGGTTTCGAACAATGAGTATGAAGTTGAAGCAGTTTTGGGAAAGAGGTCAAACAAAAGCAAAGACGGGACAGTCAAAACTAAGTATTTGATTCGCTGGAAAGGTTGGGGTGAGGAAGGTAAGCGTTTTAAAATTTTTACTGCGTCCATGATAAGAAGTAAAATTATAATACAGGTGATACCTGGGAGCCGGAGGAAACATTAAATTGCAATGATTTAATACGAGCATTTAATAAGAAAAACTCAAAGGCAAGCAAAACACCTATTAAAATCAAGAAAGTCCAGAAGCGCAAACGAAATTACGACTCATCTGGATCTGACGATGACGATTCAAACGATTCCGACTATGCAGCTTCCAAGAAAAATCGTGTAGGTGACGAATATGAGGTAAGTAACAAAAGGACTTCGTTACAATAGAAATTTCTTATGATTAATTGTCAATTTTAAAACATTTGTAGGTAGCTAAGATTATTAACGCTCGCATCAATCGTCAAGGAAAGTGGGAATTTTTCGTTATGTGGAAAGGATTTGGTCCGGAAGGTGATGAATGTATTAAATTGTTAAATATATATACTAATAGAATACTTACAGACAACACCTGGGAACCCGAGCAGCACTTGAATTGCAACAAACTCATAAATGAAGTATATTTCTAAACACTACTGCCTGTTAATTTTTTACTCATTTCCTTTTTCCATTGCAGTATCTTGGAAAAAATAAAGTACCTCGAAATCTTCAGGCAAAATTGGAGCAAATGAGCGAAAAAGTTTCAGCTCCACCAAAACCTAAGAGAAAACCACCGACTGAAAGAAAGCCAGTTTTGTCCGGTTCAAAAGCATTACGAGGACGCACAAAGTAGTAATGAAAAATGCTTCTAATTTTTAACTTGCTCTATTTTTTTCTTACAATTTTAGGGGCGAAATGAAGGTTATCTAAATCGTTTATTTTATAGCTTGGTTAGACTTTAATTTTGTTTTAATTTTTTCCCTAATTTTTTTATATTGTTTTCCAGACGAAACAAAACTTTCGATTAAGTATTTGATTTTCATCCACATGTTCGAAAACTACAACAAATAATGAGCTAGTAACTGATATCATTGCATTAATTTTCTTTCTCTCTGCATAAAGTGTCGGAGAACATGCTTAAGTTCAATAATAATTTTTCAAATATGTTTAAATTCTTTTAAATAATTAATAATTTTAGCCTAATGAATTTTGGACGTAAAAGTGTGAAAAATATTTGCTGTATAAGGACTTATTCCAAGAGCTTTGAATAATTAAAAAAAGAATTATTATAATTTCCATTAGAGTAAAGTAAAATAAAATTAAAAATTCCAAATTTTGGTTTGAATAAAAAATGTATAAAATTTTGAATCCATCTTTTCAGTGTATTTGGTTTGGAAGGGATTGTTTTTAATTAATGGAGAAATAAATGCTGCTCTTAATTTTCGTTGTGTAACGACGTTGTTTTTGAAATTAAAAATCTTTCTCTTTAATTTTATTTCACACTTATGGGCGCTTTTATTTTTTTTGCCCCTAATTTTATCCAAATTTTTTTACATACAGTTTAATCTAACTGAATTTTTAATTATTTTTAGGATTCTTAGTGGATAAATTTCTATAATTCTTTTGCAGGAGAATGAAAGAATAAAAAAGTCTAATTTTCTCAATTAATCAATTTCAACGATTCCTGGAATTATTCGTGGAGGCGAGCGTGGGCGATCTCGCTTCATAGTTGACAGCTGAAGATTTTCACGTAATTTTCGATGTCTATCAACAAGCTAGAAAAAAAAGAGTTAGAAATTGAATTGTATGTAAATTGTAGTGTAAATTTTACAGCTTGTCTCGCAAGCAATGATGACGATGATGATGATGTCGATGGTGTTGCATTGAAGCTATTGTAGGCCTGTTGAAGTCTATTTTCATTGACATTAAAGTGGCCCCCGTAGCTAGGTGGTACTTCTAAGGAACTTGAAAGTGCAATAAGCTGTTGATAGAGCTTAAAGAAGAAAAATTTCAATTATTTTCATTATTTTACTATCGTTGTCGTACATACGGTCAACTCGCCTCGATCCATTTGTCTATAAAGTTCTTGCATAAGTAATGGTATTGCTTGCTTCATTCCATATTCACTGATTGAAGGATTATCCAAACGAGCTTTGAGTGAGAGAAGCTTCAAAAGAACGTCTGTGCGAATACCAAAGATGTTGTTGGATGTGACGGGCCCCATACGCTGTTGCTGCAAATGTCCAGCCGCTTGCGGATAGAACGATGGGTACTGAGGGCGATTTTTTTCGGATTCAAACTCTTCCCAAGCTGCCTTTCTTTCTGCCTCATCAAGTGTTTCCTCCTCTTTGTTTTCGAGCAATGAGTCATGCTCGTGATATTTGTATATGACATCTTCGTACTTCTTGAGCATTTCGGCAAAAAGTCGATCTTTAGGCAAAATTGGAAGTATCCTCTCGTCATCGGGCTCAACGTCATATTTATAAAGCTCTTGTAAATCGTGCTGATTATAGTGACGGTCAATTTGCTGCTCATCTATTACTCGCTTTGAGATTGCCTGTTTTGTTACTTGTCGTTCGTAAATCTTTTCCTCCATAGTACCGAGAGCTAGGAATCGATAGACGTAGCATGGCTTTGTTTGTCCAAAGCGATAGACACGGAAGATACTCTGTATATCGTGCGATGGATTCCAAGAAACGTCAAAAATAATAACGCGATTAGCGGCCACTAAATTGATGCCCAAACCGCCAGCGCGTGTTGAAATTAGGAAAAGACGAGCTCGAGTGTTTTCGGGATTGTTGAAAATCTTACAAGACGCATTTCTCTGTTCGACTGGCGTGGATCCGTCAAGACGAAAATAGTCTTGTCCTAAAGTCCACGATCCCTGAAACGATGCGTCTGTCGCATTTAGCTGTGTCTGTTCATCGATAACGTTCAAAAAGTGCTCAATCACATCAAGAGAGTAAAGTGACTGTGAGAACACGAGTAACTTATCACCAATTTGCTCACACTTTTCGATGATTGAAAACAGGAGCATTAATTTAGAGGAATGTTCAATATTGTTGAGTTCTTCTTCGGGACAAATTTGCATCCACCACTCAGTTGGGTTTTCAGCCTTTTGGGCGGCAATAAGTTCATCTAGTTCATGATCTGAGGGGGAATCAACTGCCATCGCACGAGTCTTTCGTCTAACAGGTTCTGATTTATCCTCTTCTTCCTTCTTCTTTCTCTTCTTCTTATTCTTCTTCTTTTTAGCATTTTTTTCCTCGTCCGATTGAATACTGCAATCACTGTCTATCATCTCACATTCATTGTCGTTGCTGCTGTTGCTTTCACCACCGCTTTCACTGTATTTTGGATTTTAAAAAAGTAAATATATAGAAAAATATTTTCCAAGAAAGGATTTGCCCACTATAAAAATAAACAGCTGTATGCATATTGAGTTTAAATCTAAAATTAAATGTTGGAACTATCCTAGTAGGGAAACAAGAAAATTTGTCAGTTAGGAAACTTGAAAGAATAAAAGCAAGCAAAGATTTTTCTATTTTTTAAGGTATGAATAAAAAAAATATGTTGACTTAGAGGCAAACCTTTAAAAAAACAACTACAAACCCGCTCGATGTTGATGCAGCACTTTCAGAATCGTCAAGGAAATCCTTAATTGACCCAATGCTTTCATCTTCTGACTCGAGGTCTCTTCGTTTCTGCATTTCAATTTCATAGCGATCACTATTATAGCGTAGAACTTTTGGAGCTGTCCAAATACGTTGAAGATTTTGAAAATCTTGAAAGAGAATCGATCCCTTTCGTCCGCCATCTCCTTGCCGTGCCTTGTTCTCCATGTAGTATTTGTAGAGTAAAATTTGCATCGGTGTGAGCTTAACTGAGAGGACATACTCATGTTTTGGGGGAAGAAATGGAGTCAATACTGAATAATCACGACGTTGAACGCAACCGTCGAGCATTTTATGGAGCACATGTGCTCGTCGTCTCATAAGTAGGGAGTCATATTCAGATGAGTCTGTGTATTGGCCATTGGTGATGGGATTGACAAAGCGGTTCAAGTATTCTGTGTACTTGCCAAGCAAATTAGGCTTAACGAATTGAACCATGCAGTAGTATTCTTTTAGATTGTTTTGTAACGGCGTTCCTGTCAATACTATACGTCGAAGTGTTTTTAGCCTCATCATAGCCTTTGAAATTGAAGTCTTTTCATTCTTCAAAAGATGACCCTCGTCGCAAATAACCAAATCAGGTCCCGGGTCTACAAGCGATGTCTTCAAGGACTCTCTGATCTTCTTTCTAACACCCTTGTTATTCTCATTAGTTAAATTACGAAACATGTCATAGCTAAGAATCATCACTCCCCCGTCATTGTGCCACTCCATGAGCTTATTTGCGCGATCGATATTTTGTTTGAGCTTATTAATTTCATATACATAAAAATTCTCGAACCCTTTGAGATCTTTGAGCCAAATATTAAATTCATTTACCCAATTTAGAACGGTATTGAGGGGACAGACAACAAGCACTCGGCTCACATGAGTTTCATCGCTATTCTTAATCAATGTGTGAGTAAGTGTTACAACTTGAAGAGTTTTACCCAAACCCTGAAAAAAAATGTAAGTACTTTTAAAAATCAATTTTTTTTTGAAATAAAAGTAAATTTTTACCATGCAATGAGCCAAAATACATCCTGAACCAGGCTCATTCTGTGCTCGCTCGATAGATTCAAAGCATGCATCCCACATAAATTTTACACCATTTGCTTGATGAGGTTTGAGTTTCTTACACAATTTTTTATCAACTTGCAGTAGCGGTTCCTTTGTTTTCTCATCAAAATCAAGCACGAGTTGAGTAATTTCTTTCGCCTCCTCAGGTCGTTCGTCGTAAAACTGGTTGTAAGTTTTTTGACGATCCTCAATACGTTGCTTTCTTTCTCTTTCAAGCTTTGCGGCTTCTTTTGTAGAAACATCAAGCTTATCAGTTCGTATAATTTTACGAATTGTCTTCCGACCAGAGGCTTTCTCTTTTTTTCCTTCGTCTTCTGATTCTTCATCGTCATCGTCATCATTAGCAATATCTTCGTCACTACTTGCCATTTTCTTAATTCTCTTTAGACGCTTAATTTTTACACGATCCTTTTCAAGCTCATCAAGTTCTAAATCTTCCGAATCACTCGCAGCTTTCTTTTTCTTAGAACTCCGTTTCTTTTTTATTATTTCCTCATCACTCGAATTTTGATCACTGCTTGATTTTTTAGTTTCACTATCCGAGACTTCCTTTTCAAGGGTTACAGCTTCAAATTCAGAATCACTAGAGTCCATTCTAACTTTTTTCTGTGATGGCTCGTCCTTTGCACTGCGAAATGAAGTTATTTTAAAAATATAATGTTAAAATTGATTCTTAATTATCAAGTTTCGAATAGGAATACCTCGACTCTATGTTGTTTGATTTAACCTCGTCGTCGTCGCTGCTTGATATCAGTCGTTTTCTCTTTGAGCTTTTTTCAGTTTTTTTCTGCAATAAAATAAAAAGTTGTAATTAAATAAATTTTTAAAAATCATTAAATTAAAAGTCAAGTTTAAAAAGCTTAAGCCCTCAAAACGAAATAAGATGATTAAAGAACAAAACCGCGATTTAATTACACTGCTGCTGCCACTGCTACTTATTGTGTCGATTAAATTTTCTTCCATAGTTTCACCGCCATTAGAGTTGGTCTGGTGATTTTCCTTCTCTTCATTTTTCTTTCTCAGTTCATTGGAATCTTCTTTTTCGAGCGATGCTTCCCGCCGTTTGCTCTTTCGCACTTTTATCAGTTCTTTGAGCTTTCTAAAATCCTTATTAGCTTCGAATTTTTGTCGATTTCTCAATTTTTGATCACAAATCGGCAAATTTTCTTCCTCAACGATTTCTTCTACAATTTTCTTTTGACTTTTATCATTTTCAACATCGGAACTACTGCTATCCTTTGATGATGTATCTTCTACCTCCTTTTTATCGCTACTATCACTGGCCGTACTCAAACAGTCTCCTTCATGATTAATGACTTCGCTTTTGTTAAGGTTTATTGTGATCTTTAGACTTGATTTGTTCTTTCTGGGTGACGACTTGCGATTTTCAGTAGGTTTAGGGTCCACTTTTGGCTTCTTTAAATTCTCCTTGCTGTCCTTGCCGCGAGAAGATAGAGTTGATGTAGCTAGAGGCTCATCATCATCGTCGTCATCATCAGAGCTAGTTACTTGCAGGCGCTTGGAGTTTTTGTAAGTGCCATGATCATCGTTTTGTTTATCTTTTTTCGAAGAAATCTCTTCCTGCGATTTTTCTGCATTATTTTTCTCCTGATCAAGTTCAGTTGGCTTACGTCTCCGAACAGTTCTTGAATGAAAAAAATTAATTTAAAATGCTATGAAGTTTTTTTATAAACTTACTTTGCTTTGGTGAGGAGAGTATCCGTCTCGTCGGGGTCAGATTCTTCCGAAGAGGAAGAAGAACTCGTATCATGATCAACGACCGCTTTTCTGTTTAAAGCAGCATGTCGTGTTGATCGAGATCTAGTCGGTCCTGTTTCTTCCAAAGATGAAATTGAAGGATTTTTAGACTTCTTCTTGACAGGTGATTTATCGACTTTAGATTTAGGACCACGTTTTTTACTCGCCGATGTAGTTTGCGATGAAGAACTCTCTTCCGCTGAAGATTTGTCAGTGTTTTTCTCTTTATCAAGAAAGGCCCGATCAATTTTTGAGGTCTCTATCATGTTTTCGAAATCGTCACTCTCCGACCAAGAGAGAACACTCGTTTCCGACTCCACTCGGTAGCTCTTCATTAGTTTATTTACATTTTCTGGCATTTTATTCAAGTTCACAGAGAGATTTTTGGAGTTCTTTGCAATCTTTGTGGGCGACATTGGTTCTTTAAAAATGTCCGACGAATTCCCGTTTCTGAGCTTGCTTTTATTTTTGCCTTTTGTACTTTTATGTTTACTTTTCGAGACACCGTCTTCTGAAATTTCACTAGCCTCCGAGGAGGAGCTTTGATCCTGGTCACTACTCTCCTCGCAACTACTAACTTCAATGTAAGAGGACTTTTTAGTATTTCGAGTTTTGCGGATCGATGTTTTCTCGGGTGGATTGACAATTTCTGGCTTAAGAAGAAGGTTTAGTGGTACAAGTCTTAAACCTGGAGGCGGTTTGTTTTCCTCAGTTTTATCCTCGTCTTCGGTGGTTGGCTGTGAACTATCAACCGTGGCTTCTTTATTTACATCACTCTCTTGTGCTGAACTTTCTGCGTTTTCCAAATATTTAGAACCTTCACTCCTACTTTCGTCAATATTTAAATCCTCTACGGGTGTTTTCTCTTTCTTTTTGCGTGTATTTACCATGTCTTAATGCACTACAAAGTAAGTGATTATTTTAAGGGACGTTAGTTTGACCTAATTATTTCTCTCATATCTCACGTTAGATGCATCTCGTTACGTCCAATAAAAACTATTATAAATCATAAATTTGTTGTTAGTGAACAATTAAAAAAAACATCCAGACGCACTGCAAATTAAAATAAAAAAAACCTCCATTTTTGCTACTTTTAGAAGTGCTGAGATCTGAATTGTGCTCAAAAAGATGGCTTTTAAAATTGAATCAAAACTCTATATACACAAATTTTCAATATATTTTCTGCAAGTAAGGTTGAACTAAAATAATAATAGTCGAAATATTCGAGCAAGTTTTAAAAATTCAATTTTTTACAAAACTGAGGGCAAAAGCTTTTGCATTATTCACATTTCTCACCAATAACTTCCTCACTTATCTTCCCAAAATCCCCAGATTGTATATTTTAACTTTTAAGCCACTAAACACGTCTCACTGCTCACGATGAAAATGGCTGAACAGTTGCGTCTGGCCGTTCTTCTCTCCACAAAAAGCTTAAATTTTACTGTTGTTGTATTTCATATTTAGAAAAAAGAGTGTTCATAAAAAAAATCGAGATGCAAACTAAAGTCGATATGAAAAAAACAAATTTTTCATTTTTTCCCTTATATTACCGTAATTTGACAATTTTATCCTATTCTATCCTTTAGATTTATTTGAGTATATGATTTTTTACTACTTTTCACTCGCTTTATTGGTCAACAGGCGCGTTATCAAGAGAATTTTTCAAATTAATTTCGCGGTTTTAAAAAACTCTCGAGTGAAAACACATTTTTCGCCCTTGTGTAAATGAAAGTAAAAAAAATTTCGCTCGGGCGGTAAAATTCAAATTTTAAAATGAACGTTTCAAGACATTTTTTAAATAAATAATTAAGAATCATACAAATGATTGAGATTTTTGATTAAATCTTTATTTTAGCATTTCCCCTCCTCTAAAGTCAGTAAAACTGCTTAAAACTCATTAAATATTTTCAAAGACTATTTTATAGAGGGATTTCCATGCTGTCAGAACACGTTTTCTCGATCTGTAAATTTAAATTTATGAAAGTCAAGCGTTGTTGGCTCTTAATCTTAATTCACCTTAATTCTTACCTAAACTTGATAAAATAGTGCCGCCTAAAAACTCTCTAGTTATATATAAATATATTTTTGCACTTCTTCACTCAAGTAAAAGTTGAACAAAATTTTATTATTTCACATTAAGTCGTTAATATTTTTCACAATTTTTTTTATTACATTCATTGAGATTTGAGATTGATAGAGATTTTAAAAAGTAAATAAATAAATTTCATACAAAAATAATGAAAGTGACTAGAAAATTATAAACACTGTAGGTATTAAAAATCACAGAATTGCGCAAATTGTTATGGATAATTTAAAACATATATTTAAGGAAGAAAATAATTTCTTAAAACCATGACTAGTAAAAATTTAAGAATTAATTCCGGAAAAATCAGGCTGTTCCAATAGAAATGTAGTATTGGTTTTAAAGTTAAAGTCGAAAATTTTACATGAAATAATTTGCTAAAAACGTTACAAACGATCATGTATTCCAATATTTTAGATGCCTTGTTATGATCGCTCATTAAAACTATTTTACGACAGAGATTTCCTCATTTAGATTGTAAGATTCATTTTTAAAAAGGTATCGAATTTTTCCTTATTTTTACTATGTACAATATTGAAAAATTTATATTATATATATTCAAAATACCCTTATATAAACATTTATGCATGAATTCACTCACAGAGACAAAAAAATAAAAATTGCACTAAAGTTTATAATTCTATTTCATGACTACGCAATGTTTGCTAAAATTTCAGAACTTAGGAATATTAATGAGTCTCATATGCTTCTTTAGTTTTTTTAAGAGGAATCAAAAATTAAAGTGTTTCAAAACCTCTTTTTTTAAATATAATAAAAACATATTCGTTTTCTTGACTTGGTTTTTAGATTTTCATGATTTTTTTTTTGGAAATTAAGCTAAAAACATAAAATTGATTTTAAGTTGGAAATGGATATTTACTTGCATTGTCAGGTATCCGCAACTAAATATTTCGGTGCCTTGAAATTATGGCTTTGGAAATTAATTTGTTTATATGCTAAGTTGGTGATCATTTTTAAGTTTTTTTTGAATTAAAACCTTTAATTATTTAATTCAAAAATAACCGAAGATCAGCCCATCATGTCGTCTGATTTAATGTCTGATTCAATTAGGTTCACACCTAGAGACTTTAGATCGGCGAGGCTTAACATTTTTAATTCACCATTTGCTCCTTGAATCATCACTTGTGGCATATTTGAAATCGAAGAGTCGAAAAGCTGTAAAAAAAGCAAGAAGCATAATTTTTTTTATTTATAAATATTAAAAAATTACCTTTAAATTTGATGAATTTAGTGTGATAGTTTCCATTTGTTCACTCCCTTCCATCTAAAAGATAACATGCAAAGGTTAATGTGTTAGTTTGTTATTTACTGACTAAAGTTTGTTAGCGTTTTTTTGAAATTTTTTGGTATCCAGTTTTTTAATCGACAGTTTAGTTTGGTTAAAAGTGACCTTTCTACCTTTTGGTGATAAGAGTATCTAATTATGAGATTTTTATATCCACTTGATTGACGAAAGAATTATCATTTTTAAGTATTTTTTGGACATATTAAGTTATTAAAAGTTATAAGAAAAAACACCATTGCCCGAAAAAATTAGTACATTAGTTAGTTGGTTTAAATTTAGCAAAGTCATAATGATTAATTAATGGCACAAAGATGTGAAGTACGACTTGCAATTTTTTGAGTTTTATTAGTGTTGCTGACACCATTCGTTAAAAACAAGCAAAATATTAATTTATTGTAAAAAAATTGCAAAAATGTTTATATACGTGTGGGCTTTAAATCACTTTTAAAATTAAAATCAATCATAAATAAGTTGCGCGAATAAAAAACATTTAGTACGTTTGGCTAAAGAAAAGCGAAGTTTAGTTTCAGAAGAAAAAAATGGATTTTGGTGAAGTTGAAAAACTGCAAATTTTAGAGATAAACATAAAAAATCTTCAACACCAGAAAGAGAGATTTTGAGAAATAGAACTCAAATTATTATCCACAAATTTTGGAGCCTCCGCGCGGCTTTTTACAAAAGCATTGAAAATTCATGTTTTAAAAATTGTCATAATTTCAACTTATCACCCACTTTTGTTACAGATTTCAGGCATGTATTAATAATAAAAATTTGGTATACAGCAAAAATTTAAGTAAACATGAAAATAATTTTTAAAATTTTTGGATCATAAATCTAATTAATAAAATATAAATAAATAATATTTAACATACAAAAAGTAATAATAAGGAACACACAGTGTTTGGCTTGAAATATTTTTTTGCTAAAATAATGGGATTGCATTTTTACACAGTTTAGTGTCAGTATAACACTATAAAAAATATATTTGGTATCCATCTCCTATCAAAGCATTGATGTATCCGATATATTTTAATTGTATTTTCGGGTACTGAACTATTTCTTCCAAAATTTTGATAAAATTGAACCAAACGAAACTTTTAGAACGGAGTCGTTTAAATAACTAAAACATATGCACTTGGTCTTGGAGATCTATGCGGTAGTGCGGTAGTCAGAATACTTAAAATTATACAAAAAGGAAAATAAATCTTTTGGTTGGACTCTTTTCCACTCTTTTTCACATTTTCAAATTATTTTCTTTGAATCACTACGATCTACACATAAAAACTAATGACTATTCATTATTGAAGGCACTCGTTTCATTTTTTATAACTTTAGTTTCTACCTTAGGCTTTAGTCGAGAACTTTTTAATAAAGGTTTTTCTTCATTCTGGTTTTTGACATTTTTAAAATTATTATTCACATTTGATACTTTAACCAATTTGGATGTAGTTAATATTTTTGTTGTCTTTGACGCATTCATATTTAGAAGTTTCTTCTTAAAAAATTGTTTCTTAACAGGGGCAATTATCGCTTGTTTCTTCTTACTGCAACTAAGTGTAAAAGCACTCTTAATCGAGTGATTTGTAATTAGATTATTCATTAAGTTTTGTTGACTTAGATTCGCTGTAGTTGCCATAATTTGATAGGTTGTAGTCGTGGAACCAGAGTTGCTGTTGACTAAACTACTACACAAATTGCTAGAAATTAAATTTTGTACCTGCATCGGTGTGACGCAAACTGTATTGTCAGGGCCTGGCATTTGCTGTTGCACCAACGAATGATACATTTGTGCGGTAACCGGAAGGGTTATCATTCCACTAACAGAAATTGGGAACACTATGAAATTAGGGAAAATTAATAAATTTGATTATAAGTATACTAAAGTGATTTTTTCTTTTTTACTAACCATTTCCATCTTCATTCGTAATAATTAACTGACCATCTTGACCTAATGCTTCCGATAAATCCACCTGCATATTTTCAGATTGACCATCAAGGGATTGTACTGTGTGAACAGTTGTACCGTCACTTTGTGTATGAAGCTTCAAAAAACACAATTTTTAATGCAAGTTGCTTGAAATTTTTAATAGTTCTTACCGTTGCCACTCCTTGTACCTGAGCTGTAGTACCATCAGGCAGCGTGATTATTGATGGATTGTTAGATAATGTGCTTGGATCGACTTGGATAAGTGAAAATGTGCCATCAGCGTTTGATTGTAGTACGGTTTGGTACTGAAATATTTTTATACTATTAGAAAATTTCTAGTAAAAGGGAAAAATTTAAATTAATTTAAAAGATTAAAACTCAAAAGAACAAATTGTTAGAAACACAGCATAACAACAACAAAAGAACTTAAACGGGGAGCGTAAATAACGAATCATAAACAAAACAAGACAAAATAGAAGGAACTAAATCATAATAGAACTAGAGCGAGAGAGTTTAGCACATATGAATAAGTACGAACATCGACTTCCGTGAGAGGCATTGAGTCTATGCAAACCTGTGCTGCGTTTGCTAAAGACTGATTGGATGATTGAATTTGAATTGTTGTTGATGCTGGAATTTCGAGTTTTGGTAATACTTGTGTAGTTGTTCCATTTGCATGTGACATAATATTTGAGGTGGTCGTTATTGTTGTCGTTGATGCATGAGATGCCGCTGTTGTGTTTTGAATTTTCACAACTCCAACCTTATCGTGTCAATTTTTTTTTAATGAATTGAGAACAGTAAAAAATTTACAATGTACTTTTTTTCTTCAATAACTTTCATAGATTATAATAACCAGAGGATGAACAAGTAAGATCTCGTTCGTCTTGTTTCTCCTCTGATGAAAGCAAATTTTGAAACTTACATTCGCATTTGCCGTTGCAATTGCATTAGCTTTTTCATCCTCCTCTGAAAATGCTGGCAACAAGTCCTCCCGTCCGTGGTACTTATAGCAATTGATAACAATTTTTCGGAGAGCATGTGTCCAGCTTATCTTTTGTTTTTCTTCTTCTGTACGAGCATCCATACGCACATTAGCCCATGGAAGTTCTTTTGGCCACCACTCGGGCCGAGTTGATTCTCTTCCCCAGCCGGGCTTTCCACGACCTAAACAAATGTGTAAAGTTTTATACTTTACTTTTCGATAATATTAAAACTCACCCGTAGAATATTTTAACATAAGTGGAATAAATGCTCTCAACTGTGCTTGTGTCATTTTTTCGACAGGAGTTGGTATCCCATCAATAATGAGCGGTGGAAGTTCAAAAAGCGACGGATCGTCTTGTACCTTAGGAGGTGCCTGTTGAGCTAATGCGGATTCCAATTCGTCCATGACCATATTGCGCAAGTTCTTAATTACATCCTCGAGAGGCTTCGCGCCAAAAACTTTATATATATTATTTGGCTTTCCTGGTGTCGCAACAAGCACTACAGCTTGCTGTCCGACTCTCGTTGCATACTCGAAAATGGTTTGACGCAGTTTTCTGAGAAGACGATTTTGTTGACGTTTTCGAATGGATGGGTTCGTCTCAAATGAATGTGGTCTCTTTCGCTTTTTTGAGGATGTAATTGCCGCTGCCGCCGCTACACCCACGACTCCAGCGGCAACAAGCTGTGCTGTTACCTCATTTTCCATAGCATCGGTAAGAAAATTTCCATCTCCTTCTCCATCTGGACTGCTCGGTCGACTATCAAAGTCTGATGATGTGTCACTCATTCCACCATCGTCAACCATTTCGATTTCAGTTGTCATTTTCAGAATGGCTTGAATATCAGTATGATAGAATGTTTATATGAAATTTTTGGCGTATTGTGAAGAATGAGGGACTATGTTATGACCTATGAAAATAATTTTTTTTATTAAAAAAAATAAAAAATTTACTTTTTAAAAGTGATCTCTTAAAAAAGCGTACAAAACGATAATTTGAATTTTTTTTAATGTATCTAATTATAAACTCACGAGTATATATAAAAAAGTGAGCGCTTAATAATGTTAATGAACAAAATTACGCAAATTGTTTAAATCAAAAATCTACTAGTAGCATTAATCTAAATCTTTATGATTTTTCGCCATGGGCATAGCATAATTTTCCTTAGTTAATTTGAATAATTTTCCTAGTGTATGTTTGTCCATTTTTTATAAATGGCGTATTTGGTTTTTCTCACTTTCAAAATTTTCGATTTTCATTCATAATCTGGCCATTTTTGCAAAAGTGACAATGTAATTAGGAAATACGCGTGTGTTGATGCCGGAATGTAAACAAAATAGTCTTTAGCGCACAAAAGTATGATTTTTGAAGAAAAATAAAAATGAGCTTGTGCCTAACTTTTTTTTTGCCTTGCTCAGAAAATCTCAATTGTTCTGCGTTTGCGTTTGCACTCAAGAATCACTTCGACAAATTAACGCATGTCGTTCACATGCAGATGATTTTTATTTATTTTAACTCAAAATATTTAAGGATTTCACTTACTATTTTCTTAATTTTACACCCATTAAAACTTTTTACTTCTTTAGCAGTGAAATGAAAAAATCAATAATTTTCATCAAGGAGAGTTTGTACTAAACTAAGTCTGATAGGTATTAAAAAGCATTATACGAATACATAGGAAAAATTTATTAAACCAACTAAACAAAGAGCACCTAATTTTATATTATTTTTTCTCTTTATTTTTTCCTTCTTTAATTTGATTAATTTGGAAATCAAAAGTTTTGTAATCATTTATGGACAATTTTAACACTTAATAATGCTCGCATATAAAAATTTGAGTTACATTCTAGTACAATTTTTGGAATTTAAATTTTGAGCATGCTTGCAACGATCTGTGCTTTTTTAAAAATATATTATTTTCATCAACGAATTTGATTAAATTTATGTGTTTTATTGTTGCGTTACTGCTGCTATTTTACAAAAACTGAGGCAATTTGCAATTCTTTAACGAATGACTGAGTTTATATAATTTGTGTATAGTTGACTTTATTGAACTAATTTGGAAGTGAAGTGAATTATTAAGAAATTATTAAGAAATGTTAAAAGCACAAGAGTAAATCGTTAATCTAAATTTTTACCGTTTAAAATAAATGCTACATTATAAGAAAACTAATGCAATTTAAAAATCTTTGTAACGATTCAGTCTCCATGAATTCCTATTTCTTTCATTCTATATGTACAATGTGTGATTATGTGCAAATGTACGGAAACTCAACTTCCTTGAGGATTTAATGGAAATTTTTTTAAACAAGATAACAATTTTTTATCGATCATTGTAATAATTACATGGAAGATATTTAATTAATAATAGCAGTGCCACTTAAAACGTTTCACTTAATTTTTTTTAAATAAAATTGCCGAACTTAATTAAATTGTGTTGCTGTTTTTTTGAAGATGAATCGATTCTTTCAACCCTTCAAACAGGCAGCTAGAATTTATATATATATTTCTAAATAGCCTGCCCGATGAAGGAATCAAAGACAAATCGACGGTTCACTTGTGTAGAACTTTAAATGTAAATAGACACTACTTAGCGCATTAAATACTCTGATTGAAATGAAAAAAATTGGCCTCAAATCCTTTATATATTCCGAAAAGCTGTTGACTAATGTGGTGTGTATTATAAAGAATATTTTCATCCACACAATCAGCTCCAGCCACAACTTTTATCGTAAACTCATTGCGAGTCACTCTCGGTATTTTCCTCATATGTTTGAGCTGATAAAAAATTTAAATTTCGAATGATATTCAGAAAAATGAAATTCAAGTTATATTATATTAATATAATTTGGTGATTTAGTGTAACCAACTATACTTGATTACACTTTTGTGCTCTTATTTCCGTCCGTCTGTTCCTCAAATATCTCCAGCTAGAGACCTTGAGATTTCGCTAATTGATAGCTTATAATCTCTTGTTTTGTCCTAATTTAAAATATTTCCACCTCTCTAACTCTCCAGTTAGTTAAAAAAATTTCAATATGGGGTATATGATAATATAAATTTTAAATTGGAAAAACTTTTATTTGGATGATAGTTCTTGCACTGGATGTTGGTTTTTTTCAAAAAAACCTCCAAAAGCTTGCTCTAAATTACTTTTCCAATATTACTTACACGGCATGTGGGATTTGAAACATGTTATTTAATTTATCGTAATTTTTGAATATGAGTAAAATTTTTATTTTTATTGAAGTCACAAAAAACCAAAAATTTCCTGAAAATACATGTGTAGAGAATTCTCATTAAAAGCCATTAATTAAATTTTTGAGAATGATTAGTAAGAAAACCGCACATATGTCGATATAGTTATCTCGGCAACTCAGCTTCGTGAACTAAGTTTCATTTTTTATGTTTGATAACATCTAACAAAAAAAATATTAAAAGCAACACTTAGGTGTTGTCGCGCAAGCCACTTGATGTAGTCCCCAGTTATCAGTTAAATTGCCGCTGAATTGTAACACGATAAACAATTCAGCTGAATTTTTAACCTGTAAAACTTTTAACATTTAAAAAGTTGCATTTAATTAAAGTTCGATTTATGATGAGCTTTGTTACTTAAAAAATTCTTTGAACCTATGTCCACAATATTTTAAAGTCAGCCCATACACTTCTATATAAAAGAATGACGGAATCAGCCTTTAAAGTGATAAATTTTAAGTAGCCTAAAAACTATGTGTTTTTTTGCTAGGACCTTTTCTCTAAGATTTTGTATGAACGTCATAGACTTTTGGATACCAAATTCTTTTTTGTCAACTGCTGTATTTATTTTTATAAATGATTTGCAGCAACAAGGTTTGGAAGTGCATAAAAAATTGACAAATTTGAGATCCCAGTCGACTTTAGTTTGAGCAATCAAATTAGTGCACAGTGGTTTCAGTCTGAAGAAAATATTACATTTAATGTTTATTTGCTATGATCGGTTTAAAGGTTGCTTTATCAACGATTTTAAATTTCATGAGTAAATTTTTTCCATTTTTGTATGTAAAAAGTGAGAAAATGGTGTACTTTTGGATTTGATTTTCTCCCGAAGTGGCAAAAAGTGGCAAACCAAATGATAAAAACTTGAAAGATGCGTTCTTCGTCTATAGAAATTAATGGGACTTGAGAGATTGCGGGACATTGCAAAGAACGCAGAGCAATTCTACAAAAAGTCGATTAAGGTCTCATACTTTTCCAATTTTCAAGCACTCCAAACTTTCTATGAGCACATAAAAAAAATAAAGAAACAAAATTTAAAAATAGACCAAGAAAATCTAGAAAAGCACAAAAAAAATAAAAAAAACAAAACCAATAAACAAAAACCAAAACCAAAAAATTAAAAATAAAAAAAAAAGAAATCCACTGTGTAGTGACATAAAAGTAAAGATTAGACATTGAGTTATAGAATTTAAATTTGCATTTTAAAAGTTCATCGTCGATCATTAGTGTTGGAGTGAAAAAAAAAATAAATTTGGTTCAAGTTGAGACTTTAAACTAAAAATTTCTTCGAACAAAAGTAATTTAAAATTTTACGAAATTTCTGAATGGTGGCTTTACACTGAATTTAATTTTTAAGCCTAAATCTGAATTTCTAAAAATTTGTAGACTTGCATGCAAGCTCAGAAAATTTTAGTCAGTGAAATTAATTTAATCTGGCGTACATGGAGAATTATATGTTACGTTAGTGATCCAATTTGAATTTCTGAATTTTTGATGGATCACTCTGTTCCAAACCGTTTTTTCGAAAATGTTTCTCCCGTAAAAAAAGGGAACACCATAAATTGTAAACAAATTTTTTTCTGGCTTATCTGATAATTCCACGGTGAAAATTTGTTGCTCGAAGTTAAAAGTTATTCCAGATTAAATTAATTTCAAGCAGGAATTCGCACTAATTTTTATATTTAAAAAATGTTCATCCTTTTTGTTTATTTAAAAAACAGCTGATTTCCGAAACTTAAATTTCCTTTATTTTTTCGTATCACCTTGGAATCTGAATTTAACGGCTGTGTAAATAAATTAACGAATTAATCACAACCATATTACTTAAAAAATTGTAAATGCGATTCGTTAGCCGGAAAAATATTTATTGATTTTCCTGTAAAAACGTTTCTTCTTTTTACTTACATTTTTTTGCTTCTATCGGTTTATTGCTTTATGTTATCAATTAACCATCTAAAAGAGTTAAAATTTCTTGTACAGCTCAAAAAGTTTTTTAACCTAAATATGCTTCCAAATAAGTTTCCATGATCATAATGATTATTGGAATTTCATGTTTTTTTTATCACTTCAAGTTCGATTTAAATTCGATTTAAATAGTAAATGCCGAAAAACTTTTTTCGCTTTAATTTAGTACATTTCCATATATATTTATGGAGTGAAATCACTTAATGTGTTAAGTCAAACACTACTAAAAGAGTTTTTTTATTTTTAATATGCCTCTTATTTCTTTTTAAAGTTTATATTGAACCACATACAAGGGGAGAATTGGGTAATGAAGAAAAATTTCCATTTTACGATTCTGCGTACTGAATGCAACAAAAAACTCACTTACAATGTACTAAAATTATGTATTAAATGGTTATGTTATGACTAAATTAGTTCATAAACTTTGTTAAAAGGAAAAAATGTATTAAAATAAAAACACCAAAAATACATAATATAAAGATAAATTTAATATGTTTCATTGATACATTGGAAATTCTCATAGAGCTTTGGGTTATAACGATACATTGAAATTCTCGTAAAACTATGCGTTATATACCATTTAAAAATGTTTATTTGTATTGGTGAGTCCCAATAAACTTAAAAAAAATCAAACGTTCTTCCTACCAGTTTTGAAAAAAAAAACTAAGAAGATGCAAAGAGAGTTTTTAATATTAACGTATTTCGGACGAAAAAGTTTTAAAACTTCGACTCCGAACTAGTCCATTTCGAAAAAAACCATTTAGAGCATATATCCGTTTAAGATTGACAATGCAAAAATCATAAAAAATTGCAGCAATAAGCTTAATGGTTGCGCTTTATCGCAGTCTTCACAGTCTAAGTCTGAAAAAGTAGACAGACTTTCAAGTCATGTTAGATTCTTGTTGAAGCGTTATAAATTGTAATGAAATTAATTAATAAATTTCTCTTGAAATTTTAATTATTTCTTTCAACTTCTTCCCCCAAGCTCTATAAGGGGATATATTTTTTCGGACAAGGAAAGTGGTAAGAAAAACAAAACAAAACAATACTGGCAAAAAAAATGGATAAAGAGGCAAAAAAGAAGTATTGTGACAAAAACTTTAAAACTCAGCTTGCAAAGGCTCTAAAAATCAATGCAGGAGAACCGGATAATCTAGATAAAATCAGAAAGTGAGTAGAGCTCTATATAAAAAGTAATTTCTATTAACAATAAACTGTGTTAAATTTTAGCAATCGTCACCTTTCTTCGTACTCTTCTGATAAAATTATCGCCTTTACAAATAATGTATCGGCCGACGTTCAAAAATTCGTTAATTCTTCTATAATCGACCCACGATCAAAAGAAATACTTGCTTTAACTAATATCATGGATGAAGAAAGCGGTGGTCAGCCGCCATATGAGCTTCCTCTTCTAATGAAACTCCATTCTAATTCTGATAAAGATCTAGATTTCAGAAAATTAGACGGAGTTCATTTTGAGTAAGTTCAATTTTTCATTTTAATAGCGCGACAAAACAATCTAAACTTTTTTTTAGAACACTTAGCAAATTTCTGTATTTAGCCGTTAATGGCTCTGTGGATTTTACTGATATGAATGAGCCTACAAAAAAAGTTCTTTACGATACGTATGAGATGCTTTTGGAACAAGTCGACAAGGACTCGCGGCTTGAAGATCTCAAGTCAAAAATTGGAACTGGTTGCACAAAAGATCCTCCCAAAAATGTATCGAATTTAAACCAAGTTTTTCAAGATACAAAATTAAATCCATTTAATCTGCCTTTTGAATATTTTCTTAATGGAACTTTACCTGAATAAATAAAGTATTTAAATGTGAGTTCAGAACCTCTCTTCCTTCTCTAACTAGATATTTTGCACAGAAAAGTATTAAATAAAATAAGATCTATGGAAATTTAAATATATTTTGTTTTACTTCGCTTAAAAATTCAGAACTAAATTTTGATATTTGCTAAATCGTGGTATAATAAATTTATGTTTGCAATACTTGAATACATTTAAGCTTAAAACAAGATGGGTCTGCAAACGGCGTTGCCATTTCCAATAGCTCCGCATAGATTAGTACCCTACTCCGTTGCAATGGGCATTAGTGACACTCCTGACCGACCATGATGGACATTCCTCAAAAATCGTCAGTGTCAATCGATTCCTGATGCAATGACGAGTTCAACGACATACATGAAGCCATAGTTCTGAAAAATGGACATTAGTAGCACTCCTGGCCGACCATGATGGACATTCCTCAAAAATCATCTATGTCAATCGATTCCTGGTCCAATGACGAGTTCAACGACATACATGAAGCCATAGTTCTGAAAAATGGACATTAGTGGCACTCCTGGCCAGCCATGATAGACATTCCTCAAAAATCGTCAGTGTCAATCGATTCCTGATGCAATGACGAGTTCAACGACATACATGAAGCCATAGTTCTGAAAAATGGACATTAGTGGCACTCCTGGCCGGCCATGATGGACATTCCTCAAAAATCGTCAGTGTCAATCGATTCCTGATGCAATGACGAGTTCAACGACATACATGAAGCCATATAAGAGAAAATTTGTATGAAAAAGGACATTTTTGCACTCAAGGACGGTCCTTGGAGGGTCGTACCTCAAAACTAAATACTTCTTGCACAACTAGAGCCAAAACCCGATCTTTAGCCACAAACCCGAGTCAAATCCGACCAGCCGTTCTTGAGATATGCCGCCCACTAAGATCGTGAGAAAGTAAGAAAGTAAGAAAGTAAGAAAGTGAGAAAGTGAGAAAGTAAGATGACTTAAATGGCTCTAACTCCTCGTAGGATCAACCGATTTCAAATCTGTTTTCGCCAGTTTGTAGGGTTTGACTAGGCCTATCATTTGAGTATAAGTTTTGATATTGCAAAATGTAATGTCTTGGCACTAGGGGCCGAAAACAGGTTTTGGAAAAATCCAAAATTAATATATAGCGGAGCTATAAAAGCATTTATTATTTGTTTGATTTTTTAAGACCACTTTTCCAATTTTTGGATTTTAAATTCCAATTTTATATTAATTCAAGTATTGCATACATATATTAAATATATCGCAAAGAAGCAAATATCAAAGTTCAATTTTAATTACCTGTGCAAAATATCTAGTTGTAGTCCTAAGAGAAGGGACAAATTGTAAAAGTGTTTTTATTATATATTTTATTTTAATTTTTGATCCATGTATGGTAAGTGAGAGAAGAAATGGTTAAAATGCGTTCACTAAAAATGTATGATGAATATTAATCGATTCCCACCTTAACAATCAAAGAAGTTTAAATTGATTATAAATATAAGTTTAGCTGTTGAAATAATATTATTCAGTTGAGTTAAGTTTTATCGAAAAAGTTGTCATAAAAATGGTGCTCGAAATTAAGTTTTATTGTCAGTTATTAGTTTGTCTACTGCTAAGTGTTTTTGCAGTGAAAATTAATGCAGAATTGAGCAAAAATGACAAATCTATTGTAAAACGAGGAATTTTACATTTTAATAATCATGGACATCACAACATATTGCCGGCAATCCCACATGTGCATCAAATTTTACCGAAATTTCATCATATTCATCATGGAGGAGCAACTGTTACTTCGTTTAATGCTAACTATCCACGATTTTTTTCACATCATCATCATGTGGTTCCTCATTTTCGCTCAATTTTACCAAACCCTCATTATCATCATACTGTGTTACCACATATTGATTATTCAAAGCCAACAGTACCTAAATATCCAATCATTCTTCCGTCAAAGCCAGTTCTCATTCATTCTAAACATCAATGTTTACCAAGTCCCCAATTCGTGCCTATTCCAGTACCATCCGAAACCACCATCCCATTTTCATTCAATCCAGGTGATGATGCGAATAAACCGACACAAAAATCAGTCAATAATATAGCTCATATTATAACCAATAATTTTACAGTTTCAGATCATGCTCAACAGTTGGCACTAAATTACCATCAGTCACAAAATTTAATTCAAGGCCATCAAAGTAGGAAAATTCCAAACATTAATTATCATGTTTGTTTTAATCATTATTTTCAGATAATTTTCCATATTCAGCCGCAGCAGAAACATTCCCACAAAATTATGACCCTCCGTCTAACAATGGAAACTATAACGGATTGAACTCTTATCAAGTTTGAAGTTTTGCTTAAGTAATTTTTTGTTAGCTATCTATTATATAAAAAGACAAATAAAAATTGATTGAAAACGGAAGAATGAAAGTGAAATTTTTAAAACATGATTAAATTTTTAATTTAAATCCACAGTAAATATTTCAACTGCTTTTTAGCTCTTAATCGCGATTGAAAATTACGTGATTTGAATTTTAGCCACCTATACTATAAATAAATTATTAGAGCAAAAATAAGAATTTAAAAGGAAATTTCCAATTGGATGTGACAGAGCTATTAAAAGCAAAATTTTTTAAGATCAGGAGGATATTTTTTATTTATGTTGTCTTGTTACTTATTTTACAATTTGTTAAAACTTTTCCCATGATGTCATCACAACCTATTTTAGATGAATTTCAGAAGGCTCAATTTGTTCCAAAAAAATTAAAATTAAAATTAAAATCGTTAACATCTGAAAAAGATTTAAAAATATTAACGTAATGGATTTTTCTTCTCTTTTTGAGATAATGTAGCATGAAAATGATTTATTACTAATAAAGTTCAAAACAGGAAGTTCAAATCAAGGAGGGGAGGACTGAAAAAATGTTTTGGTCATAAAAAAAACTGTAATGGTTCAGTACAAAAGGCTGCCATAAGGAGAAGCTCCATAGTAACTTCCGTAAGAGTTGTAGGGGTAAGGAGAGTAGCTCTAAAGAAGAAACGAAAAAAAATTATGCCTGAGAATTTTGTTTAATTAAAAATTTATAATTTCATTACTTTGTAAGTTGGATAAGCGCTGTATGTACTATATGGTTGATACCCATAGCTACCATACGAATAGGAAGGATGTATCGAAACTGATGAGTACCCTGAATAGATCGGTGAAGCTGCAACCGCGCCATAGCCACCATAGCCCCCGTATCCATATCCGAGACCATAGCCGAGACCACGCTTTTCAACCTTCTTGACTCCTTCTGCTTGCTCTTCGGCAAACGCAATTGAGGCAAATAAAGTGACAACGAGGAATGCAGCCTAGTTAAATTTTAGCAAAGTATTTTTAATAAAAATATTGCTATCACCAAATTTTGCCATTACTTACGAATGATTTCATCTTTAGGTTAAAATATTTTTGATTGACTTGTTACTTGGAAGCTTAACTGAATGCTTATGATTTTCTTTGCTAACAAGCTTTAGTATTTATACAAAATATTTTTCTCTCTCGAGAATTGCAGTTCATCATTACTACTGAATCACAAGCAATAGGCAATAGCTCTTTGTCTTAAATCTCAACAGCAGCTGAGAACATAAAGCTTGAGATTAAATGTTCTCTCTCATTATTGTATATATTCATGCAATTTTGACAATTTGCATAAAAAAAATAGCGGTTAAGGTTTATTCATGATGAATTATTGTTTTTTGTGTCAAGAGTCATGGTAAATAAAATGTGATCAAAAAAATTAAACCGTGTTTTCACATGCAATTTAAATAAATAATTATACTTCCCTTTTCTCTGTAAAAAAATCCTAACCCTTTCAATTTATTTACTTTTATTTCTTGGAATTAAAATTCTGAAGACGTTTGGAATAGGCTCACATAAGAGTAAAGAGTGTAAAAAGATTTTCATTTCAAGAGGGTTCGTTTACAAAAATTAAACAACTTTAAACGAATACACGTAGAAAAGGGAGAAAGGAGAAGAAGTAAAGCAGGTAGATAAAAAATAATGCATGACAGTTCAGACCATCTCAATTAATAATAAGAATTTATCAATTTAGGTTTGAAGAGATTTTTCTAAAATTAAAATAATAAAAATAAAAATGTTTTGTCTTAATTACCCATATGAAGTGTGTTTGAGGTCAATGGGTTAAATACAATTTTTTATTGTTTCTCTCAAATTAGTTGCCCTTGTACATAAAAAAGTTTAGAATTCCCATGAAAAAGTTGAAATAAAAATGAGTGTGTGTTATGTATGGTGAAATATTTAGTTGGAGTATTGTTAAAAAAAATGCCTGAGAAGAACAATCTTGCCACCTTAAATGTGGTCATAAGAAATTGATTTCATGCACCCTGAAAAAGTAACACAACCAACTTGATTCGCTAAAGAGCTGTTAAAGAATAAAATATCATGCGTATGAAAATTCAAATATTCTAGTTTTTAAACGCCGCGCGTTACGGTTCAAAATATGGTTTGGTTAATTACCTAATTAGTGTAAATTATAACAAAAAAAGTTTGTATATGATGTTCAAGCTTTATTCTTATTCAAATATCTTCTTGTTGACAGAGGACTTTACATGTAATTTGCCTCATGCACGATTGAACAAAAATCATTTAAATATCTATACTGTACTGAGCATAGTCAAACGTTCATTAAGCTGCAGCTGGGTCTTGATCAATTGCGACAATGTAACTACCATCAAAAGATCTTTAACGTTGGAATTAAACATGGTTGTGAATTGATCATGTGTCATCTTGGGAACGGAATGGATAAGGTCTAGGAGAGCACGACCAACAGCGTTATCAGGCTGTTGTTTCTCATTCAAAACATCCTCAACATAAAGAAGCACTTCTCCGAGTAAGCCCAAAAGTTTTTCACTAGCGTCAGCGATTTGAGCAAGATCAAGCAGTGGCTCTGTCTGACGATTACGAAGACCGATGGTTTTTTGAGCAAGCTTCAATGCAATAACTTCGGGCTCATAGCAAATAGTGTCGACTTTGATCGGTGTAAACATGCATCCTTGCTTTCCTCCTGGCACACCAAGCGATACACACACATAGGCTTTCAAGCCCATACGACCGCCCTGAAGTGAAGTATCGACTGTTAAGTGCACTGGATTACTACACTCACGAGCATAATACTCATGAATGACGGAGCTGTGATTTGTAACTTCATTTCCAGTAGCCCACCAGCCTAATTTATAAAAAAATGTGAGCGATGTTTTAGTAAAAAAATGGTCTAAACTAGAAGGGAACCAACAATCACAAGAATAAATACATTTTTACTTAGTGGATGACACTAAAAATTGCGTTGCTTCAAAGATCCCAATACATATATTAAGAAACTTACCGACGATATTCTCTGTGTGATTTACACGGCGATTCAAGTCGTAAACATCAGCAGCGTAGCTAATTTCAGCCTCCACTTGATCATCGTGCTCTTTATGTGGCACACAGAAGCAGTTAGTTACTTCTATTATGCCCTTTTCAACAGAACCTGAAAATGTACTTCTTATAAGCCTCTTCTTCCTCGAAAACTGAAATTTTACCTAATAAAGTTCCAATGACACGCTTAGAATCTGCATTTCGTCGCTCGAAGGCATCAACGATTTGAAATAAAACGACTGGATGGACTTTTACAGTCAAATTCATGATTTTTCCAAAAAAATATTGCTAATGAAAAATATTTCAACGTGTTTTTGCCTCTTTTCTCTTCTTCTTCTTTTTTATTATATTTTTGCTAGTTACAAGGCCCTCTCAAAATCACTGAGCGGGTTTAGCTAACACATTGAAAAAGCGAAATGTTAAGAAATTTAATTAATTCATCTTTTTTAGCGCTTTCCAAAAGTACCGGTGCACCGATCAATAAAGGAGTGAGTTTACAATTTGCACGAGCACTTCCCCATTTTGTTGACAAACCGAAGCCAGGTGAATATTTTGAAAATTATTCGGGATTATAATAAGTTATTATATTTTTTCTCTAAAAGGTCATAAACACCAGCAATACTGGAGGCAAGTTCATTATCCGAAAGATGGAAAATATACGATAAAGCCATTAGAAAACACTCATCTTGCGGGTAGAGATTTAAAAACTGGAAGAGTAGTTGCTAAAGGAATAGGAGGTGGTGTAAAACATAAGTTTCATTGGATTAAATATAATCGTGATGGACCTGCCGAAGGCCCTCCGCAGGTATGAATTGATTGTAGCTCTTATCACACTCTTACAAGCCTACCTCATTTTTAGGAAGAGCTCGTACTGGAAATTATCAAATGTGGATGTCGAACTGCAAACGTTGCTTTGGTAGGTGTTAAAGAAGAGCTAAAGTATATACTAGCAACGGAAAACATGAAACCGAACGATATAATCAGAACATCAAAATTTATTCCTCGTATTCCGGTAAGAGCAAATGAAGGTGATGCATATCCACTGGGAGCACTTCCAGTTGGCACAATTGTTCATAACATTGAGAAGTTTCCGGACAGTAATCGTCACTTTGTTCATGCGGCTGGTTGTTTCGCTACAATTCTTAGAAAATTTGATGATCGTGTCGTTATTGTTTTGCCAAATAAACGTGAATTTGCACTACTACAGAACTGCATGGCAACCGTTGGTCGATTATCTAATGTTGAGCATAGTCGAACTCCTATTGGCTCAGCAAATAAGTTACGAGAACTCGGCTATAGACCTCGATCAGGACTTTGGCAACGTAAGTCTCATAATTTGACTTTGACGCCGTTTATTGAGCATTTTAATAATTCATTGAACAATTTAATTATAGGCAAGAGTGGTAGACATGGAAGAAAAATTAAAAGACCACCGCCGATGAAACTTCATGGCGAGCCAAAAAAACCTGAAGAACCACCGGTTACACTGACTTTAAATGCCTTCGAAAGGATTCATAGGCCAGCAAATATATTTAAGAGAGCAAATAGAGAAAAGGATCAGAAGAAAACATTCATGTAAATGATTTCCTAATTAAATGTACTTTAATATAGTAACAATAATACGATTCAGAGTTGATTTCCTTTAAATCCGTTATTCTTCGATTTTGTTTGTTCTTTTTTGTTTAAAAAGACCATATAGTAGGTGATTTTCAAATACACGAAAATTATTTTCAACAATGCTACTTACCCGTAATTCACTTTCCCGAAAATTTGACTTCAATACAAGATAGGCACTCTCGGTTAATTATGATGGACATGCCTCAAAAATCATCTATGTCAATCGATTCCTGATCCAATGACGAGTTCAACGAGGTACATGAAGCCATATGAAGAAAAAATTGTTTGAAAAAAGACATTTTTGCACCCACGGAGGCTCGTACCTCAAAACTATTACTTCTTGTCCAACTAGATATATGTCTTGGCACTAGGGGCCGAAAACTGATTTTGGAGAAATCAGCGGAGCTATAATTTTAAAAAATATCAACGTTAAAACGAGAAAATACATGTAAAAACTAAAAACCTTACCAGACGATTTGGAGCCCAAATAAAATAAATGAGAAAAAACAGAATTTCAATTTTAAATGCTGACCTTACCGTACAATAAGCGCTGCTTTTGATCTTTATGAGTTTTTTAATTCCTCGACTCTTCTTTCTCTCTTCTCTTATCGTAAATCTTTCCGTCATCATTTTCGCATTTTTTTAAACACAACACTGTGACGTGAAAAAAAATATGTACGACAAGTTTTGAATCGTTCAATATAATTTAACATTAGAGGCGATGGAGATGTTTAAAGCAATAAGTGATGAGTTTTGAGGTTTTGCTCTTTCTATACGGCAGGACGTTATTCAATAAATTATAATCTCGTTCTTTTGTAAATCTTAAAAAATATTTAGGTTGTGGTTTATCACCGAATGCAAAATGTGATGAAAACATGAAAATTAGTACATGAATGTATGTTTCTGTCGATTTGCAACATAGCATTTTTAGTGCAAACCATTAAAGGTGTTTATGTATGCTCGAGTTTGTCTACCTTAAAATAGATTTTTTTTTGCTAGATGATGGCCCTAAAGTTATCCTTTATTATTCGGTCAGCAATAAAAAAATAAATTAATTTTTCATACAGAATATTTTTTCAGATTTGGCTTCATATATATAAATATTATAACCTCGTTGAAAGCGTAAAAGAAATCGATCAAAAATCAAGAGATAACGAAATGACGTGCCATGTTAGAAGCAATTTGATTTAGCTTAAAAAAAATTTACTTTTAAGAAAATTTTAAATTAAATTTAAATTATGTATCGACGTAGAAAAAAAATCAAAAGGATTCGCTGTGTAGATCTCCCACAGAAATACGTTTGCAAACTGAAACGAAGAAAATCATTATCTTGTGAAATATATTCATATATAATATAATGCACCGGAACCAAAAGTCTCTTCGTTGAAGGTAAAAAGTGAAGTCGAAATAACTTCTTATTATCTTACTCACCTCTTTTTACGGGTAAGCGAAGAAAATATTTTATATTTTACCTTGCTTGCGCTTATGGAAGTCAGCAGTCAATAACGCAAAAAGTTCGAATGAAAATATTTGAAATTGGAAAACTCATGTTACACTGCACTTGCATGCGCTCTGTGTGTGCATTCTTCTCCTCTTATTTTTTATGATGAAAGATAAATTCAGCAATATGACGCGATGAGGTAGACTTTGTGTCTTCTACAGTACAGTACATTCTCTCTTTTGCAACGTTAATTTTAAAACTTAAAAGTTCATTCACAATATATACATTTGACTGTGTGGAACAAAATCGATTACGATTTTTGCTCAGTGATCTGTTTCAACTTAAAAAAGCCGCCTTTTGCCGCACTTTATAGCATATTCATTCGCTCTCGATATTTATACCCGACGGGGATCTGATGGAGTCGATGATGAAAGAGCATAATGTTTCAGTTGAAGCCCAAACAAACTCAAATAAGATCGCGGTGTTCATGACACATCAACTTTTGCCGGCTCAATTCGATGCGGCAACAGTTCGAAAGAGTGAGAGAAAAATCAAACAAATCTAATCGCGGTGACGCGCACAGCATCCAAAAATTCAATTAGTGATAAAGTTTTTCTTTTTAAAATTTATACTTTTTTGCTGACTCTGCTTCATGGATTTAGTTTAAATTGAATATTGGTGCCTCCGCAACGTTTTACAGGGAAATATTAGCTTTGTATAGACGAGTTAAATCAATTGCATTCATTGAATAAAGTACATTTTCAAACGCAACTTCACGAAAAGAGTCAAACAAGTTCTATTACACCATTTCTATGAACCTGCATTCAGAACTTATTTATCGGGGGTCTAAGACAGTTTTAGAATTTTTAAACCAAATAAATAAATAAAATAGAAGTGGCAATCAATTTAAACTCAAGAATAAACTACATTATGTCAACAATGTAAACAGCAATCAATATTTTGATTACTGGTTCAATGAACTAAATCTTAAAAAGACCAAATTTTAGCTTGTGTTTATGCCACTTTTGTTAACACTCAATCCAATCGCTCTCAATATTTTTTATGTCATGGGGAGAAAAGCTCATGAATGATGGGTTTCCATTTCCGCTCTTTCAAAAAGAGCTTAATTTCTATTTTTCCATTCAAGATACCAAAATACAAGAATAAAGGTTAACAACATAAAAGCAATAATTTTCAGCATGCTCTAAATATTAAAATCGTTCCAAATCAAATTTTTCGATAACTATTACATGACTCGTCTGCTGTTTCAATCTTCAATCACATGATAAATTTACGTAGTTTTAACTTAAGATACAGCGATTTAGATTTCCTTCGAAAAACATATTTGAATTCGGTTGATCCTCTAATGAAGCGAAGTTGAACTCGGGATCAAATAAGTTTAAAATTTGAATGCTCAAAAATTCACTTGCACATTTATGTGTTTTCTGAAGATCCTTGGATCAATTCCGAGTCAGTACTCTTTTCTTTTCTACGATAAAATTACACTTGAAACGTAGTCAAGAACGATGGTTTTAAAAAAATAAATATTTAATCTCGCGAGATGATTCAGGTGGAAAATTAATTACGACACAGTTCATTTTTGTTAGTCAAGATCTAGTTCACATAATCATCATGAAGACTTGAGATGAGAGAGAACATAATAATCTGCTCTCACTCCGAATCGATGATGATCAATTGGACAAAAATGAAAATTCCCATAGTTCCCGTTTATAATCTCTTCGTTCAGAAAATGATCTATTGCTCGCATTCATTAAGACCACATTCTGAAGGACTGCATAATAATACTCTCTGAAGCGCCTGCTGACTAGGGTTGTAATATAACAAATAACAAATAAAAGTACCGAGACCAAATATAGTGCGCAGACACTAATTAATTCCTGAATGTACCAGCCAGTTTGGAAAATTGATTGCAAACAATTAATAATAATAAAAATCAGATCCATTCTCCTCGATCATTTTCTTAATTCTCTCAGTTTTAAGTTCCATCCACCTCTTTTCACACACGCAGCTCCGATAAATCTCTTTTTATTCTTCGATATACAAGCGCCTGAGCATATTTACTTTCTGCCTCTTCTTCTTTATTCCGTTGTCTAATTTTTTGATCTAAACATTCATCACTTTTTTATTACAATTTTTTGAGGCTAAAATTTAAAAGAATTTTATTTTTATATTTTTGAGATAGTGCGATTAAAAAATTTTCATTAATATATGTTGGTTCCTTATGACTTAGTAAAATCAACAACAACAAATGACTAGCAATTATTCTTCAGATGAGCTCGTAGTAAATTAAATGTAGAGCTAATTAGACTCTTTTTCTGCTCCATTCTGAGATTAACGCTAATTAATCAAGCGAGAGACCATGGGAATTTTTTTCTGCTATAGATACATGAAGGAAATTCATCAATGGACCGTTTACTCAAATTAAGTACGTTTTAATGAAAGACTATCAAAAATTTTTGAGAGAGAGAGCGGAAAGAGTATCCTGAGGCGGAGTTAAGCATGATCTTCGATCATGCATTGGCTTATTTGTCAGAAAGAGATGGCAACAGTTTCTTTCATTCTTTTTCATCTCTTTCATGTCTAGATTTTAAATTTAAAAATCTCACGAGAAGACCCTTTAACACTCGTTGAACCAATCTTTGCGCAGTGCTTTGTTAGATCTCATGAGAGCGGCACGCGACTCGGAAATTAACGCTCAAATATTCAAATGTCAAGTGCATAGTGAAATTATTTAAATGTAAAGAATTTGTGAAAAAAAAGAAACTAGACTCTTTCCAAAGAAAGAGAAAAAATATAATTAAAATAAAATTATTACCATAAAAAATTATTAAATGGATGTATCAGGATCTTTAAACAATAGTAGTTCGCTTAATATGCGACCGCTGTTTGCAGGATATCCTTTTCAAGGTAAAACTTTTTCGAAAAATTTCCAATAATGAAATACTCTGCTCCCATCATCATTTAATACCAAAGTATCATTGTTTTCTGAACATTTTATGTCATTCATCATCAATTTTTCTCAAGAACTAATTTTTAAAAGATAAAACAACGTCTCGTTAAGCACGAAAAATTGAAGAATCCATTTATTGAAATCAAAAAATATGAAAAAGCACATTTCTCATGCATTTGCAAATGAACCATTTCTAATTTTTGAGCCGTTGATTTTTAAAATGTGACTTTTAATTTTCCTACTGCATTCATTTTCAATTATTCACGCCATTCTTCATATGCTATGTCACTTTTATATAAACGATCGAAAGAACCAACCCCTGTATTTCACTCTTTGGAACATATACATGCTCATGATTCCAGAATAATTAAAACCAATTTACAACCTTTTCCAACTAACGAAATATGTGTGATGCAGTGATATATGGCAAGCAACAACATTTTAGTAAAAATGTGCATCAAAAAGATCCAGAACGAATCAATTTCATTGGTTAAGAATTTTCATGCATTTAAAAATAGGGAAGAAGAATTTATCACGAGGGTTATGACGATTAGATTCAAAGAACAGCTGGTATTTGTTAGCTTCTACTCATTTCTGTGATTTTTGATGTATCTTGTTGATTTGAATAGTGATTGAAATATAAACATTTCAGGACAGGGTCGCGTCAATCAATTAGGAGGTGTTTTCATTAACGGTCGACCTTTACCAAATCATATTCGCCTGAAGATAGTCGAGCTGGCGGCAAGTGGAGTTCGACCTTGTGTGATAAGTCGGCAACTACGAGTGTCTCATGGATGTGTATCAAAAATACTAAACAGATACCAAGAGACTGGAAGCATTCGACCTGGTGTAATTGGAGGGAGCAAACCACGTGTAGCAACGCCAGAAATTGAAAATCAAATCGAAGAAATGAAGAAAGAAAATCCGGGAATTTTTAGCTGGGAAATTAGAGAAAAACTAATAAAGGTGCGTGTGCAACGTTCTAAATGATTTTCTCAACTCGCTCAATTTTTATTTTCATTGGCATCAATGCCTATATGATTTTAATAAATCTTTCAATTAAAAACCGACCAATCAATCAATTTAAAAGTCACAAAACATTATTTTTCTGTCAAAATTGAGCCACTTTACTGTGGGCAGATGAACAATGGTTTACCTTATTTTAAAATCATTAAATCCTTGAAAATTTATAAAATTAAGTTTTTTAGAATTAATTTCGCTGTAAAAAAATGATTTAATACTTTAAAAATTAAATATGTGATATAGGAAGGGGTTGCGGATCCGCCATCTGTTTCGTCAATATCAAGATTATTACGCGGCGGAATTGTAGGAGAAAGAAAAGACGATCGAAAGGACTATTCTATTCATGGAATTCTGGGTGGTAAGTAATAGTTTATTATGTTACTCTATCTTGAGAGCCTCAATCATGAAACTCTCAAGCATCACATTGTCTGCTAATGTCACATCATGAGGAACTTATTGAAAAATTCTTTATTGGGAAAGAAAAGCTGACAACTGAACACGTCCTTCAAAAAAATCTGACACTTATGAATATAACTGCCGTCGCATGCCGCGGCATTTATTAAAAGTCGGCATTAAAACATCATTAAGCTGGGATTGCATTTAATTTTGGGGATCTCTTTAAAAATAATAAAAAGAGTTCAGTGCAGTGGTTACAGTAAAAGTAATGTGTACAAAATCATTTAGGTGAAATTTCCAAAAAATATATACCCTCTACATATTCTTTCCTATTCATTTTCAAAATATCATTGTGTGGCGTATGTCAACTTTTTTCTCTTTGTAAACCTTCCCATTAAAAATGCATTCGCGCTTACTCTCGCACACGATTAAAAAAATTCCATTTTCGGCTTCTTTTGATGCCACACAAATATGAGAGCACAACAATATCAGACAGGGAAGTCAAGTTCTTCACACCTTCATTAAAGATCAAATGAAGGAATTAAAATCCCTGCGAGAATGATTGCATATTCGTTGGGATTTGCATACGAAACACAGCATTAATCACACCGAAATATTTGGCCATGCTCATGAATGGACATATATGCTAAATTTTAAGGTCTTCAGTTAAAAAACTATTTTTGCCATCACTTTTATAAAAAAAATTAAAAAATAAGTGTAAGTTAATGAAATGTGATAAAGTTTAATGTGAAAACTTTTTATTTAATCATTTTCGAAGGAAGACTATAAATCGGCAACTCACAAGGTTTCTTCTTTTATACTTACCTAAAAAATATCCATTTTATTAGAGTTCCTAATTATATAAAATATAAAATACGAGAACGCACATTTACAGTCTGTAAACTTTTATTATTAGTGGCTGCGAATTTAAAAAAAAATCAGAATGCAATAGGCAACTCTTAAGTTAAAAATAAACTATTTTAATAATTGATCACACTATAAGTATTAAAATTAGCAAAATAAAATTTTATAAAATATTTTTAACAAAAAAAAATATAACTTGCATGCATTAAGAAATTTCGTTTACAACAAGTATTTAAGTGCAAGTTGACCGCTGTTGAGATTTAGATGACACCAATTATTTTAATTTATACCTATGATAATCAAAAAAATTTGTAAAAAAAATTATTATACATGGCTCAGCCATAAAAATAAAAGTTAATTAACTTTGAATTCAAAAAACTCAGGCTAATAAAGTTATTTTAGAACTTCTGAATTCTAAAAACTTTCGTACTTAGCGAGCGCTACGAAACATTGTAAAGGGGTGTAGATTATTTATTTAGGAACTGATTTATATTTACTTTTAACACTTTTTAATTAACGCCTCTTTTTTTGGCTATACTTAACTAATGGAAAAGAAAGAAGAACTTTGAAGCTGTTTAGAGCCATGCACATATTTGTAGGTATCAACACCACCGACACTCATAGAGGTGTGAAAATCTAATTAAGTCAAAGAAAATATTTTCGGTAGAATAAGAAGCTGCATGTGGATCTATTAGCATAAATTATAATGTTTTATGATGATTATTTTCTCACTTTACCTTACACACGAGCTCTCAGTGTGGCTTTTTACCAGCAAAAAAAATTAGACGGTGAAAAAAGGCTCTCACTGCATATCACGGCATTTCTTCTTTGATCTTTATTTTATGATTTTTCGCTCGTCTTGATGTTTTTTTAAACTATATGAAAAAATATTCCTGAATACGAGATCATTATGCTTTTCCTTTTCCTTTAATGTGTACCCATTAATTTTTACACTAGAAATTAATTCTTATAATTTTTGATAGATGTCCATAGTGACAGTGACACGGAAAGTGAGCCAGGAATAGTGCTGAAACGAAAGCAACGGAGATGTAGGACGACATTTTCTGGTGATCAATTAGAGGCTTTAGAAAAAGCATTTGCAAGAACACAATATCCAGACGTTTATCATCGAGAAGAATTGGCCCAGTCAACAGGATTAACTGAAGGTAATGAAAAAGTTTGTATTGTATGCAAAATCATTAATATTTTAGCTCTTGAAAATTATTTAGCTCGCATCCAAGTTTGGTTTAGTAATCGTCGTGCACGACTAAGAAAACACGCGCCGGGACAAACATCAATGGGTCCTCCTCCGATATCATCAAACTCTCACTATCCACATCCACACACTTCATCGATATCAAATGAAACTTATCAAATGATGAATAATTTCGATTTTCTCAATTCAACGGGACACACTCAAAGCAGCTCCTTTGCTGGCGGTTTCCAGCATAATCCATTCGTTAATAATCAACCTCAATCGTTTAACTCAAGTCACATGCATTTCAATCAAAATCAAGGTAATTAATTATACGGTTTTTTTTGGGAGATTCAAATTGATCAAAATTTCCAGATTACCCATCAAAACACTCGAGTGATCCTCCAGATATTCACGTAAAACCAAACAGTCCATCAAGTATTTCAGCAGACTCTTATGTAAAGCATCAAATAGAAAGCGGAGCTAGTTGGGCTACTGGTCAATATCAGCCACAACAGTACTCTTTATCAAATTTATGTGCATCAGCGCCTTCAAATGTGCCTCTAGATTTTCATCAATCGTACGCCAATTCAACTGCCAGTAAATATTGGTCATGAGATTATTTTTTTAATGCTTTATGAATTTTTTTTTGTATTTAATTTTATTTTTGTGTAAAAAGAGAGCAAAGTTCATGTATAACCAAATTTTTGTAAAATAAATTTATTTTTCCATTAAGGTACAAGAATGTGGACAATATGAATATATATTTTGTAAACTTTTATGTTTTGGGTTCAAAAATTTGTCTCAAAACTTTTTATAGTTTTACAAAAATATCAAAAAAGTTTTTATTTTACAGTTCCGGTATTTCCTGAAATAAAATTCCAATAAATTAAGATTTCAGATTTTTTGGGCAAGATTATTTTTTATTTCTTCAGATAATTGTACGGTTTTAAAAGGGATTCAAAATGTTTGTAAGTAAATTTGAAATCGAGAATTTTATTCTTTCATGTGCTACGGAACTTTTAAAATTCCCAGAAGTGCTATGCTAGTTTGTCGACCCGCTGAAAATTTCTTATATTTTTAAACGTATGAAAAATTGTGTAAATCTTCTATCTAGTTTAATTTGATAAGTATAAGGCCATTATACGTCAATAAATGTTTTAATTATTGATATAATTAACAAGCAACGATATCAATGCAAAAATATGGGCGGCACAAAGTCAAAGGTGAGTATTTTTTAGACGTGAAAAAGGTTATCTAATAATTGATGTTTCACATAAAATGACATTTTGAATCATTTATAAATATAAATATAGGATTCAGGTGGTGGTTCCAGCTCAGCGAGTGTGGATTTTACAAAAATCCAGGTTAGATATTTTTTATTATTAATTTAAATCAAATTTTTAATGCTTAATTTTATTTACATTAATTATTTTTAGGCTCGAGTGGCGAAAGTCAATGTAAATGGGCTCGATCGTACTAAAGACGATTACATACAGCGCGCATGCAAAAAGCTCTTTGCCGCAACAACATTTCAGGATTTGCTGTTTGAAACTAATGAGTAAAATAAACCTCTCTAATTTAATTATTATCCGCAATTTAACAAACTCATTTAAATCTAGAGCCTATGAAAGTCTAATTGAGCTCGGTATCTTCAAGGGTTTGCGTGCTCAAATTGATACGGATAAATCTAAAGACGCCGCAAAGCACGGCTATGTTGTTTCGTTTGAGGGCGAAGAATTATCAAGGATAACCGGAACAATCGGTACTGAAATTGGGCAAAATGACGGAGCTCTAACGACTGAATTGGTTTCGCCGAACATAGCTGGTCGTGGAGAGCGCTTGAGTATTAATTACAGCTATAGCGTCACAAAAGCAACGGAGCTTAACTTGAAGCTTTTAAAGCCCTTCTATCATACAAAATATGGCGATTACAAGCCTGAGTGAGCCACCAACAATAGCAATTTTCGTCCCATTAAAAATGGATCTAATCTCACTATTTCTTTTAGTACATCAATAACTATTTTCCGGCACTCGAATGTCTTGCCATGGTCTCGCTTTAAATCTGATCACTCTGGAATGCTCTTGGACTTTTCTTTTCTCATGCCACTTCAGATTACTCACAGCTTTCAATATGAGTGTGGAATGAAGGAAATTCACGCAACGAACAAGCAAACTCCTTTCTACATAAGGTAAAAGCATCCCATGTGTATAGTATGAAAACAGCAAAAAATTAAATTATTTTTCAGGCAAGAATGTGGTCCTCGGTTAGCATCAATTTTCCGACATATAGGTGCATTCGACAGTCGTGATGATCGTGTTTTTCCTACACAAGGTATTTATATTAAAACAACCACGGAATTAATAGGCGATCATCTCAGCTTATATGGTGCTGTTAAGTCTGATACCCATGTCGAAATGAATGTTCCGCTCTTCGGCGGGATGTCCCTTCAATTGTGCGGCCGATTAGGAAAACTTTTCGAGAATGAACGAATTATGAAACCGCTGCCTATCGATAGTCTCTACTTCCTAGGCGGAGCACTTTCTCTGCGAGGATTTGAACCAGCTGGCGCTACTCCAATTCAAGACGGAGTCCCAAAGGTTCGAGAATTTTGGTTTTAAAACACAAAATAATTATTAATTACATACAATTATAAAATCAGGGCACAAGAGCGTACTGGGCGACTGGATTGCATTTATGGACACCCTTACCATTTAATCGGCATTTCGGTGCATTTGGAGATCTCTTCAGAACGCATTTCTTCTATAATTTTGGCAACTGCGATACGCTCTCGCTTGATAGTGCAAGAATCGCGTGTGGCATTGGATTGGCATTCAAAATTGGTGGACGTGCTCGCATAGAAGTGAACTATTGTTATCCCCTTAAGAAGCATAAGACCGATAGAGTTAATCCCGCTTTTCAATTTGGCATAGGCTACGAGTTTCTGTAGGAACAAGATTACTGAATAAATTATCAGTGAATTTTTCATTGAAAGCATAACGTATTTGTTTAAATTACTGAGCGGGTATTGGCACTTTCTAAAAGCGCTCTTGTTGACATTTTCCAATTCTTACCATACAAAAAAAATCATTTTACAACTTTTGTAAAAGTTTAAAATTGATTTTACTGAGAGTAAATACACCAATTTCAGCTTAAAAAATAATTAAAAAGTGTAGTGAGGAAAGTTCTCAACATGGCGAGATACATACAACGTCCAGAAAATGCGTTAAAGCGAGCTTACGGTAAGTTTAAAAATATATCTGCCACGAGGAATAAAAATAACCCATAAAAAATAAAGAAAAGCATTAAAAGATGGAATTTAAATGTTTACAGAGTTCATTGAAGTGGGCAAGGAGGCTCGAGCGTTAGACACCCTGCAAGAGGTTTTTCGCAATAAGAAATATTCGTATACATGGTCGGAATCGATTATGGAACCGATCATGATGAAGTATTTGGAGCTTTGTGTAGAACTCAAGAAAAGTCACATCGCTAAGGAGGGCCTATTTCAGTATCGTAACATGTTTCAATTGGTAAGAATTAAAAAAAATATATTTTATTTCTGTTATAAACCTTGTTTTTTTTATAATCAGGTCAATGTTGGTTCTCTTGAAAAAGTCATTCGTTATTATCTGACTTTGGCGGAGGAGAGATGTGAAGCGGCTCGAAAAAAGTCATCGCAAGCCGTCCTCGACATTGATGACTTGGATAATTTGGCAACGCCGGAAAGTATTCTACTAATGTCGGCTGTGTGCGGCGAAGATGCCCAGGATCGTTCTGATCGTACAATTCTCCTTCCATGGGTGAAGTTTTTGTGGGAAAGCTACTGCCAGTGTTTGGAGCTTCTACGTGTAAATACACACTGTGAAATTCTCTATCATGACATTGCTCGTAAGGCTTTTCAATTTTGTCTCAACTATAATCGCAAGATGGAGTTTCGTAAATTGAGTGAGAAATTACGCAAGCATTTGGATGATATTGCAAAGCCGACTGCTCCAAGCACTCAAGTTAGCATTCAAAAGCCAGAGACTCAACAATTGAATCTCGATACGCGTCTCTATCAGCTTGATAGCGCCATTCAGATGGAGTTGTGGCAAGAGGCCTACAAGGCAATCGAGGACATTCATGGTCTGATGACACTCTCGAAAAAGACACCCCAGCCTAAGACAATGGCAAATTACTATCAGAAGCTTGCTTTGGTCTTTTGGAAGGCTGAAAATCGCCTCTTTCATGCCGCTGCACTCCTTCGACTCTTGCAATTGTCGCGTGAACTGAAAAAAACAATCACACAGGAGGAACTTCAGAGAATGGCTTCTCACGTTCTCGTTGCAACACTTTCAATTCCACTTCCATCCGCTCATCCCGAGTACGATCGTTTCATTGAAACCGATAAGAGTCCATTAGAGAAGGCTCAACGATTGGCAGTTTTACTCAATCTTACACAGCCGCCCTCAAGAGCGTCCCTTTTGAAAGAAATTATTCGCACGAACGTTTTTCAACTTGCACTTCCGGAATTTCAAAATCTCTACAGATGGCTTGAGATTGATTACAGTCCCCTCAATTTGTGCTCTAATGTACAGAATGTCATCACTTTCATTAAAACGGAGAAGAGCCAATTCTTCATTCAGTACATTGAGGCACTACAAGATGTTACTCTAGTTCGTCTTGTCCGCCAAGTGAGTCAGGTTTATCAAACAATCGAGTTTGTTCGTTTCCTTGAACTTGCGAAATTTGCTACCAAGTTTAAGCTTGAACGCATTCTAGTTGATTGCGTCCGTCACAATGACATGCAAATAACAATTGATCACAAGCATCACATGATTTTGTTTGGAACTGATTTGAGCGAGGCACAGCGAGAGGATCACTCCGATGGACCAATGTTACAATCCATGCCGTCAGAACAAGTTCGACAACAGCTCGTCAATATGTCAATTGTTCTTTATCGTGCCATTGCTGCAATCAATCCCAATCGCAACAAGCCCGAACGAGATACATTGCGTGAACAATTGGTCAAGTCGTATCATGAGAACAAGGCAAAAGAGCATAAAGCCATTTTAATTCGTCAACAGCTCATTGAAGATAGAAAAGAGGCTATCGAACGTCAACACACTGAGCGAGAAGAAGAAGAAATTAGACGCCAAGAGGAAATTCAGCGCCAGCAAAAAATTGCCGATCAAAAGAGACTCGAACAAGAGGCTGAAGTATGTTGTACTACTCATTAATAATTATTTCACAATACTAATATCTTGAAATTTCTTTTTAGGAACGTGAGAGGAAGCGACAGGTACGTAAACAATAAGTAGAATAACAAATCTAAATTTATATATTTTTAATTTTCTTCAGGAAAATGAGCTCAAGCAAATTAAGAATCGAACAGTCATGGAAAAGATGCAGCAAATCTCACAAACTACTCATGGTCAGAAGCTATTGAAATTTATCGAAGAAAAGGGCACAACTGTTGATCCCGATGAAATTGCTAAAGAGGAACAAAATGCTCTCATTCGTGAGCGCAAAGAATTGCAAGCACGCCTCAAGTCACAAGAAAAGAAGATCGACTACTTCGAGCGCGCCAAGAGAATCGAAGAGGTTCCTTTAATTAAGGAGTATCTCAAAGAAATGGCCGTTAAGGAGGAATATTTCTGGGAAAATCAAGAGAAAACTCGAATAGAAAATACCATTGCTGAGCGTAAAAATGCCGTAATTCAACAGGAGCGTTTAAAACGAATGCACGCAGATCGAGATGCCTACATGGATCAATTGAAAGCCGAACGAAAATCGCACCACTTGCTTAAGCTTGCTCGATTCAACGAGATGCTTGAAATGGAAAAGAAGAAACGACTCGCACAGCGTGTTGTTGAACGACGCAAAGAACGTCGCGATAAGTGGTTAGCAGAAAGGGAAGCCGAAAAACAACGCAAGCTCGACGAATTGAGACGTATCGAGGAGGAGCGTAAGGCCGCTGAGGCGGAGATTCGTCGCAAAGAAAGAGAGGTTGAAAATGAGAAGCTGGCAAAAATTGCTGCCATTCAGGCTGCTCGTGATGCAGAAATTGAGGAAAAAGCCCGCTTGAAAAAAGAAAAGGATCGGGAGGAAATGCGTGACACTCGTGACCGCGATAGAGTCGCACCGCCCGCAGCTCAAGAGAGCAACTGGCGTGTCCGTGGAAGCGATTCAAGTTCCAGAGATCAACAACAATCAACAATGGGTGGAGCTTGGCGTTCACGAACAATTATTGAGGGTGAAATACGTGAACAAGAGAAGCAGCAATGGCGAAGAGACATTCCGCGTGATGAAAATAGAGGCAGGGATGAGAATAGACCTCGTAATGATAATAGAGGACGAGATGATGACAACCGACCGCGAGATGAAATTAAAGGCAGAGATGAAAACAGACCACGGGATGATAATAGAGGAAGGGATGATAGATCCAAGGACACTGGTGGATGGCGTGATCAGCCTAAAGAAACGGGTTGGTTCATTTGAACAAACTTGGTTGATGAAATCAAATTTACAAATCAAATTTTATTTATTTAGGTGCTTGGAGATCACAGCAACAACAACAACAGCCAGCTAGAGATACGCAACAACGTGAAAGTGCTGATGGGGGAAATTGGAGAACTGTTGGAGGCGAAAGAGATCGTAACGAAGCAGGCCGTAGTGACGCGAGTCGAGGCGAAGGAGGTTATAGACGCGGAGGTGATGATAGACGTGACCGAGACCGAAAAGATGGAGGTAATTTTTAAATTTCATACAATAAATTTGACGTCTTTAATTCACATAATGTTACTTTTTTTATAATTAAATTATAGGCGGATTCAGAAGAGGCGATGATAAACGAGAAAAACGTGATGATCGCAAACCAGAAAAGCCAAAACAGTCTGATGATGGTAACTCATGGCGCCGTGGCGATACAAACTAATTTCTTTTCTAAGTTAATACTAAAAGTCCATATTTTCCCAAGCTTCCCTTGTAACCTTGAACTTCACTCTCATTTAGCTTCCTTTCTCTTATGGACACAAACATAATATACAATTTAAACAGCAATTATATTTGTGGCTAAAATAAAATTTAACAGCGTGAAATTAAAAAATTTTGAAAGAGTAGTAATTTTTCCGTATTAAATCAAATATATAAGTTTACTTGCAATTCCTGCAACTATTTTAAGCACATGAGCAAACTTTTTCTTTTAATGAAATTAACAAACTATATTATAAAGTGCTCAATATCTTTATTGTTACTTGGAATTGTAATATTCGATTAAAATTTCAATGCAACAAACCTACACTTTATGATTATTCGAAATAATTCATCAGTAAAGAGTCTTTGTTACGAACCTTTAAACTTCAGCATGCAAAAAATAAATTTTCGACTTTCTGGTAATTCTTTTGAGTGTTAATATAACCAATTAATTTAATATTGAATAAAAAATATTTTAATTTTTTGCTTGAATAGTTTGCTTTTATAGCTTCGCTACATATTAATTTTGACTGATTTTTAAACAATATTATTTAATAAGAGACCATGTGAAAGAACCGGAAGGTAATTCGAACATCATCGCGATTTTTTCATTCGTCAAATAATGGTATCGTATCCGACGCGAGAACTAGTGTAAGGACGGATGCTGATTTAGTGTGAGTCCAACCAGGTTGAAAGACTTGCGAGCTACCTCTTTGTAAACATCATCACATCGTCATCATCAATAATAAGTGACCATGCAAAAGCAATAAAATAAAAAGTTTTTATTAAAAACTCGGAGAGCGATGAAGGAATTTAGTCGAATTTAGAAACAAAATTCATCAATGAAACTATATTAATTGCTTGCAATAATTTGTGGTTATAACTTTTGCCGTGCGTGCCACCTTGAGATATGACTATATGACGTCTTTAATGCAAAATCAAAAAAGTTAGGTTTTCTATTTTGGGCTTTTTTCACTTAACCGAGTTAAAAATATTCAACGATTAAGTTACAGGAAACTTGAAAAGAGATCAAAACTTTGTTTTGAGTGTACCAACATATATAAAAGTCAACAGATCACCTATTTATAATTTTTTTGTCTTTGTTATTTGAGGCGGGTAAATGTGGAGAAAAAAAAGTTGCTCAAGATACACATGGCGAGTGTAAATTACACAACGAGCGATTAATTCAAAATGTTAATATGAGAAAAAACCACCTCAATTAATGTTTTGGAATAATTCAATTTTTATTTTCGAGTATAATAAAGAGTTCAGTATGGCAATGGTAACGATAAAAGAAGATTTATTAAAAACAAAGCAAGACATTTTATATTGAATCAAAAATGTGAATGATTTGTATGAATAAATTATTTGGCAGTGTTTCGGAAGTAAATCGCCCTCCTGAAGTCTGTAGTATATAAACTTTTCTAAAATTTATATATCAGCCTTCTGTCCCATCTAAATATATCTAGTATGAAATAGAATAGGATCCGCTGTAAATATCGAAATTACTTGCAGGATGACCTTCAAATATATTCACTGGTGTTTGTGCATTAAAATTATTTCTTGGCTGATACTTATTTTGTGGGTGATAAAATTTTGGCTGAGGTTGATAGAAATTTTGGGGTTCTGGAGTAGCAGGTGCTTGAAAACGACTTTCATAGTATTGTGGTGCTTGTGATTGTTCGTAGACTGGTGCTGCCGTAGTTTGATAATTGTAATTTTGTGCTGGTGTGAATGATTTGGCGGCTGGCTGCTGTGCTTGAATGCGGAATGTCGATGTTGCCTTATTTCCAGTTGACTTTGAATTGTATTTTGGATCGAGATAAATGTTTGGATCTTCACGATATTGTCCGTCGTCTATTTCACCTGCCTTTACTGATGGATATCGGTTGTCATTTTCAGCATGGATTGTGGGTGGTGGTACGTTGATATCGGTTCCCTTAATATATAAAAAATATCAAAAAGATGTTTTTTACAACATTTGAAACTTATCACAGCAATGCAAATGAATTTAATCGAAACTTAAAAATTTTCGCTTATATTTTTATAACCGGTTATTGAAATTCTATATTACTACGATTAATGTGGTTCTTACCTCTGGAACGAATCCATGTTGATCAGCACCATAAGATATTTCTCTTAAATTTCCATCAGTATCTACATATCCATATTTTCCTTTTACTTCACCCTTTGCAGATTTAGTTTCTATCTTATAAGAACCATCAGCAGCTTCATATCCATAAGAATAACTTCCGTCTTCATTGTGTCTATTAATTTGCTTTAAAATTGGCACTGGAGTCGTGTTTTGTTTTTGAGCAAAACTGCATGTCGCAAATACCAAAAGAGAAACCACTGCTATCTTTTTTTGCAAAATAAACTTTTACCACGTTGTCCGTGTAAATCCTTAAAATTATTTCTTACCCAAAATTTCATCATTTCTTCAACTTTAAAATTTACTTGTTCACTAACGTCCGACTAGCATAAAATTCAAACTAAGATTGAACTTTTTTAACGTTACACTTGCAAGTTTTATAAAGTTTTGAAATAATAAAAAAAAAACATTTTTTTTCTCCTAAAGGCAAGTCAGGTCAGTATCGCAAACACTGCCAAGTATAAGTAATATAATGTTCAAGCACACATATATTTATAAAAGCAGTTTATATTGCCCAACATTATAGGTTTTTAAAAAGAGTTAGTTCATTTAGTTTAATTTTTATTTCAAACAGAAGAACTGGAGCGCAATTTTGATTTTGTAATAAAACTTAAAATGCTTCGTGTTTATAAGTCAGAATCATTAATAATTAAAAAATTTATCAAAATCTATAAATGCCTTCTACCACGCCAACTACATGCAGTTGATGCGTATCTTATAAAAAAGACAAATTTAATAAATTTATTAAATCTTTTATAATTCGAAAGCGCTTTGGAATCCTGAGGAGAGAGAGATCATGCTCTACTATGGTTATACACTCTTCTAAAATAATTCTCTCAATTCGTATATTTTCAATGTATTCATTGGAATTTAAAGCATTTTAAGTCAGAAAAAATTAATACACAGAGGCAAAATTCAACTTCTTATAGTACTCTAAATTGAATTGATCTTGAAAGTGTTGTCATTTCTTCTCTCTCGAATTTTGTATTTGTAACCAGAAAACCTTGAAAAGTTAACGAGAATTTTTGTATATAAGTTATAATAATAATCGTGGGGCGAGAATGTACCACAAGAATATTCCAGTAATCTGAATTCTTTACGTTAAATTTATACATGCAAGACTGATAAAAAAGATTTTATGAATTTTCCAAATGATTTAAAACCCACTCATAGGCATTGCTCGTGGTTAATAAAATTGAGTCAAATTGTATAAGGGAAACTTAAAACATGTATAAATTTTTCTTACTGAAACTATTACTCGATCAGTACAATATTATTCAAGATTAAAAACTTGTTTCGTGTTTCTTCCCTTACCTGTTTTATTTTCAGGGAATGTGACGTCAGCGCTACGCAAATATAACATGAGAAAATGTAGAGCAGTGCCATTGTAATTTATTAACTATTTACTCCTGAAACACAAAAGAGCGTAATTTTAAACAAAATATCTCAAACACCATTGACAAAAGAGCCAAAAATTCGGCATACAAATTGGTTGTTTTATTAATATATTTATGGCGAAAAATTTACAGAAAAATTCTTGCAATCAATCTTGAAATGCCACTGAAGTAGGTAATAAAATATTTACATTTTATGTATATTTAAAATTTTCAAGAAATTATCACATGAAAAGACTTAAAGTTTTATAAATTTGAGCAAGGCGTCGTAAATGAGCTGCGGATTAATATTAGAATCTGCCGTATAACGAACGCCAAAAAGTGGACTTCCGTCGCTATGTAAATAGCCGTATTCACTGCAAGAAATAAAAAAAATTTATTAAAAAATCAGTCGAGTAAAATTTTCATCTCACCCCACGATGAATCCATCAGCAGTTTTCTCTTCAACTTTATATTTCCTAAAATCTCTTCCTTCAAAGACTACTCCAAATTTAGCATCCTGTCCCTCGACACCCGCTTGAGCGTGAATAATTGGTGTCCTGGGCGATGTTGATTGAATTCCATGTGCACGACCATTTGTCATTAGTGAAACTGATTCATCTACTTCGTAATTTTGCTCAGGCATCGGAGTGGATTTATAATGTCCTGAGGTCGATGGTGTTTGCTGCGGACTTTTCTGAATAATATGCTGGAAGTGATGGTAATTTGATATCGTGTCATTTATTTTTTGCTGATGATTGATATGAATTTGTGTATTTTTTGCTGGCTCTGTAATGCTAGTTTCACTAAGAGGTGCGTTAAGTATATCGTAGGGTACTTTGAGTAAATCATTAAAAATTGGCTTCTTTTGCCCTATTTTTGAAGTTACTGATGGATGCGAAGACGATGATGATTCAGTTGCAGTTATAGCTTCTCCGTTAACGTCTATTTTTTCATTTTCCCCTTTTAACTCTGAATAAGTCCATTCATTTTTTTTACTATCATTTACTGTTATTTCAGCACTTCCTTGATTCTTTACGTTTGCATCATCATTCTTCGATGCTTGCTCGACTGCAATTTCATCGATAGGAGCTTTTAGCTCAGAAGAATTTGATTTCGCGCTATTACCAACATTCCAGCTTTTAATAGCACTAAATGACACAGAATAGTGCCCGGCATTAACTCCTCCAGAATTTTCACAGTCATGGCATATGATAGCTTTGAATGGACCCTGAAATAAATAATTCAATTGCAGCTAAAACATGTTTAACAGAGAAACATTTGAACGTGTTTACAGGTATTTCTATTATATTGAACTGAAAATGGATGGAACGCATTTTTTGAGGTTTAAGTCGATGGGTGACTTGACTCGATTGATTAATGTTAAAAATGAGCAATGCACTAAAGAAGTTTGTGTACGTCATGTTGCCTGGGCAACGTGTTTGGTAAAGTTCGCTCACGATGTTTGTGTAATTTTATAAATAGAGAATATGAAGAAGAGAGTAAAAAATGCTTCCTTGAGCCAATCAACTTTTCGAGACTTTTTCTAATTTTCGGAATACTGTGAAATTTTTTAAACTGCGCTAATTTTATTTCAAATGATGTCATTCTAGCGAATTCATTCATTTAAATGTGCTTTAATTAAAATCAAGTTATATGTGTTAAATTAAAAGCACATTGAAGGTTCTAAAACGCATGGAATGAAAAAATAAGGCTTACCGATGGTCCATTTGATGTTACTGTAGCGGAAGGGGATGAAAACAAAAGTTTTGAAAATGTATTCGTATTGTCATTGGTTCTATCGCCATTCGCCATTTCTAAATTGGGTGGCCTTGACGCTGTGAATGAAGGCGATACTTGAGTATTATTTGGTTTATCAGCAATTTCATCATGAACATTTGATACGTTGCTAGTATTTAAGCTTATTTTTTTAATATCACTAGGTTTCTTAAGTATTTTTTCTGATTCGAAGTGTTGAGGTGAGGGTGTTAGAGTTCCCGTACTATAATCACTATAATCACTATAGTCATCTTCTCCATTGGAAGTGTAGTAACTGCTTGCCGATGATTTCATCACCTCATGTTGAATTTTTGTTGGATAAAAAAATGCTTCAATTTGTTCATAATTGTCAACAGAATTTGCAGCCGACGACGTCAGTCGGTTGTCGATTGGAACGGCATTATTTATTTTAATAATTGTCAAAAACTGTATGCATGCAAAAATAAAAAATAATAGGTGCAACGTTTAGATTAATGAATTTTTTCTCAGGATTAAATATTTTTTTTAAAAATCGCTAGATGGATTGCTGAGTCAGGTTTAAACTTAGAAAACACTTATAATTGTTTTTAATGTTCAACATTGGCATTTGATAATGAAAATTTTGTTGTTTTTCAGGTTTTAATTGTATTTTATATGACTTACAAAGATGATGCAACTAGGTAGATTAATAAAGTCCATTTTTGTCCCACAGCTCCGGAAGCACTGGTACTGGTAGTTGTAATGGAATGTGTTTTTGTTGATAGGCTCTTCTCGTGCTTAAAATTATGATTTTTAACGCACAATCAATTTAGCTGTGTTATCTTATGTTAATGGAATTATTTCATTAGGGTGTCACTTTCCGATGACCATTCAAAACTGTGATGCAGTTGACGCAGCGCATTATTACACTTTAATATTACAATTTTCACTATTGGAACCTGTTTATGCATCATGTGTGCGAAAAATTGTTCACTCATTCACTTTTTTTTGATTTAATCTCTCTGCTGAGTTTCAATTTGCACAACTCAACAGCAGTAGTCAGCTAGTTTGTTTGACTGAAAATATAGCAGACTTTATTTATAAAAATCAAAAATTGAAACAATATCTTAGAAGTACATTTCATAATTAAAATTGCTCTCCTTTACGCTTCACCGATATATCACTATAAAAATTATTATATTGCAATCTTTCTCACTCTCAACTTATATTGAATTGTTCTCTAGCCTTGAAAAAAAATCGTCGATCATTAATAAAAAATAATATGAATTTCTTTCATTCAGCAGCAATTATGGATTTAAGTGTGTGTAATGTATAAAAATTATGCTTTCTTTTGAATGATATTGCATAACAAGTCTTAAATAAAGGTATAACTGTGCTTTTGGTTTGTGATACATTCTTTTAATGTACTTTCAATCACTAAATATTTCATAATTTTATTCACCCAAGAAGAAATCTTCATTTTGAAGAAATATTTAAATAGTTAAATAAAAAAACCACTAACTTTTTTCATAATTAATACTTTTTACGTAGCTTTTAAAAATTTACTCTTGATCTCTCAATTAGTTCTTCTCTTAGCAACAAGCACAGATAATTAACAGAAAGGACTCTTACTAAAAAGCTCCCGAAGTCTAACACGATCGACAGTAGAATGCAAGAGGAAAAATGGAATGGCTATGTTTTTCCTCTCTCGTTCGCACAACTTCTGAGAGTGTGCTTGGTGCTTGACAGGTAATGCTTGCAGCAAAATAAATACTCTCAATACTTTGAGAGAGAAAAATGTATGGCAAATATTCGATAATAAGAGCGTATTTCTCTACCTATTTACTGTTTTGCAATAAAAAAATGCTATGAGAGATCTCATGGATTTAGACAATACCATGAATGTGTATCGATTTAACTGCTCTCTCTCTCTCTATAATAACTTTATATGAGTTCGTAATTGAATTGTAACGGTCAATACAAAGTAATATGATTTTAGGAACATGCATGTGTGTATTGTGTATTCATAAATGTGGATGGGCAATCGGTAATCCGCTGACAACTCAAGGACGTTTCCTCAAAGAATTCCTTTTTAAAAATAATTCAAGTCGAATTTATTTAAACAAGATAAAACATTTTACAATTATTGCGGAATGAAAAATATGGGAGATATACTTGAAGTTTTTAAGCATATAATTTATTATATAATTATATACGTTTTTTTTTCATAAGGTAATTTTTTCCTTTTTCGCAAATACGATTAATTATCGTCTGGTTGACGAAGCATTTATAAGGACATGAAAGGCTCCTCTCCAAATTTTGACTCATTCAATAGAAAACATACCCTTGCTCAACGATTTCTAGTCACCATACGCTTTCTCATCAACCAACTCACTTCGACGTCACTTTATTCGATCATTAAACGCGATTGAAAAATTTCTCTCGCTCAGTTGTGTGTTGACCGTTGAAGAAACTAGAAGTAAAAACTAAAAAGGGAATGTGTCTGCATAAAAATTACTATTATTGAATATTTACCGCGTGAAAAAGTAATTTAATAAATAGTGTGGCACCCGAACATTTGAACGATATAAGTTGTCAAAAAGATATAATAAGAATGCGTATAGATAATTAGAAAAAGAATTATTGATTTTTGTGATATACTACGTCAGGATAATTTTACAAAAATATATGCGTGATAGCGTGTGTCCACAGACATAAAATTATTTTTCTATCACAAAAAATATATTGTTTAAGAGACCTTTAAACAAAAAAAAAATGGTTAATCGTCCGGTAAGCTCATCGACACAATCTGACAAAAGTTCCTCTGGCTCATCAAAATCTACTCATAAAAGCAATGAAAGGATTGGTGATGGTACAACATCTTATTTGCGATCAAAAAGTGGAAATGATTATGTGATGATGCGAAATTCATCATCGTTGCAAAGCATTAACAGCAAATCACGAGAAAAAAGTAATCGAGGAGCTTTGAGAAAATTCAAATCTAACGGAAGGTGCTATATTTTTTAAAATTTAATAAATAATTTTTTTAAGTAAATAAAACCATTCTTTCTTAAAAATGGACATTATTGGTGACTCGAACTCACAATAATAATTATAAATTTAATTTTGCGAATAATAATTAAATATACTTCTTTTAAAAAACTTTTGGAAGGAAGAAAATAATATTTTTTGGAAACATTGTCCGCTTCTATACGAATAAGATTAATAAGAGTAAATTACTGGTTTTTTTCTCACCCGATGGAATTTTGAATATTTTCATTCTTTTAAAACTTGCAAATTTTAAAAAGTCCCGATTCCTTTATCTTTCATTTTCCCCAAAGAATCAATTGAAATTCAACCATTAATTTCATTTCTTTTCTCTATTTATTTATATGTTGTGTACCAAAGCATGGAATCGGCCGATATATTGATGAAATCTTCAGGAAATTCGACACCAATCGAAGATAAAATAAATGTAGTTGTACGCGTTAGACCGATAAATGATAAAGAAAGAAAGGCTAAAGACGAAACGATTGTTCAATTTCCAGGCAACGGACAAATTCTCGTGAGATATTTTGTTCATAATTTGTATTGCTTACTTTAAAATAATTACAATCACCTCCTCAATCTTTCTTTCAGCTCGATGGACAGAAGGTGGACGGTCAAAAGCCAAAACTTTTTTCTTATAATGCAGGTGAACAGTAAACTAATTCTATTATAAGGTTTTCAAGTTCAAAGGTCTAAAGATCGAACGAAGAATGATTTTAAATAATCCGAAAAATGAAGAAGAATTTTCTTTTTTTTCTTAGTTTTTGAACCAGGCGCCACTCAAGAAGTAAGCTTCTCCCAAAAATTTTAGAGTCAATTTTTTCAATCTAAAATTATCTCTAGGACATACTAGATTACAGTGGCATGAAGAGACTTATTGAAATGGCGATTGAGGGCTTTAACACAACTGCATTTTGCTATGGACAGACAGGAAGTGGAAAAAAAAATATTTTTTTTTGGTCTCCAAAATTTTTTATTAAAAAATTTTTTTAACCCCCCCCCCATTTTTTTTTTTGGATTTTTAAAAATTTAAAAAAAATTTTTCAAAACCCACACGTGGGTGTTGCCGTGTAACCCACTTGTAACAGATCAGTATTGGCTTCCCCTTTGGCTTCCCCTTCTGGCCTCCCAAAATGGCTTCACAAAATGGCTTCCCAAAATGGCTTCCCAAAAATGGCTTCCCAAAATGGCTTCCCAAAGATGGCTTCTCAATTTTTTCAAAATGGCTCCAAAATTATCTCTAAATGGCTACCAAACTAGATTACAGCGTGCATGAAGAGACTGTATTGAAATTGCGATTGTGTTTTATTTTCCATTGTGTTTCATTGTCCATTGTGTTCCATTTTCCATGGTCATTTTCATTTTTCATTTTATTATTATTCTCTTTCTTTATTTTTCATTTAAATTTGTTCATTTTCCATTGTGTATTTTCCATTTTTCCATTTTCCATTCTTCCGTTTTCAGATCCATCCAATATTCGAAATTCCGAGGCTTCAACGAGGTACACGAAGCTGCATACTTTGCTAAAAAATGGACATTAGGACAGGAAGTGGAAAAACACATACTTTGACTGGGCCTCCAGAACTTGTCAAGTAATAACCCGATTTTTATACAAATACAGTTCACCGCACACATAATTAATTTCAGGAGATTTTATAAAAATGGCATTTAGGGCTGTCCATGGACGACCTGTGGTCATGAAAATATAATTCCTAAAATGGCCGAATCTAAAAAACCTACCATTTAAAACTAAAGTCTCTACTATCTCAGGAGCCGAGATCTCGAAGGAACAGACGGACAGAAGAAGAGGAGGAAATAGGCGCATATAAGTGTAAATTGTGGGTTACAAAAAAAATTGCAATCCAATCGACTCTCGCCCCTGTTTATTTGATTTTATCCGATCCATTATCCCAAATATAACCTAGCTGCTATTCTCCAGACTTCGACAAAACCCTTTGTTGCTTGAGTCCCAAAATAAGCGCATTAATTAATAAATATTTACATTACGAATTTAAAAATTATTTTTTTCCTGTATAGTTTATTGGAAGACCAGATCTAAAAATGAAAGGTCATGGACTTATTTTTAGATCATTTTTCTACATGTTTCAACTCTTGGAACTGAAAAAACAAGACAACACGCAATTTGTGCTTAAGGCTTCTTTTTTGGAAATTTACAATGAAAAGGTGAATAATAATGTTTGAAATAGGTTTTTAGTTGCATTATCTGTTGTATATAGTCAGTAAGCAGAAATGTTGTTCGCATGCAATCATCAGGGAAAAGGGGGTTTTAAATTGCATTAGGATTTTTATTGTTTCAATGCTCTAGGTTATTGATCTTCTCAATCCTGGTGTGGCACGAAAAAAACCATTAGCTGTGAGGTGGTCAAAAAAAATGCGAGGTAAATAATTGTATGTTGCACTAAAGTTTTATATAATTAAATTTTCTTAACTCATAGGTTTTTATGTTGAGAATTTATTTCTTGTCGATTGCGAAGAGTTAGATGACTTGTTGGCTGTGCTTGAGGAAGGAATGCGAAATAGATCTAATGGATCCCATGCCATGAACGAAAATTCTTCGAGGTCACATACAATTCTAACAGGTATATATTAACAGTGAACAGTTTTTAATTAATTTTTTGCTTTCTAATTGCCGACAAATTTTGTTTGGTCTATTCTCAACGCACGCACAAACACCTATTAGTTCACATCACCTCAGAAATACCAGCAGAAAATGAAAAAAGCGTTTTCATTAGTAAACAAGGCAAAATCAATTTTGTGGGTAAGTATTGGTCGTCCTTGATTATTAGTAAATTAGTCAAATTTTGTTGTTTTTCCGAAGAGTCAACCATTAAAAGAATTTTCACCTTTTCTTTCAAATATTGCAATATTATACTAACAGATTTAACAAAAATTAAAATATTTTTGATTATCAAATAAGATTTGGCTGGTTCAGAAATGACAAAAAAGACTCATAGTGAGGGGAAAACCCTGGAAGAGGCTAACAACATTAATAAAAGGTATGAGGTATCGATGTAAGCAAATTATACTAGCAACGTTTTTTTTAACCGTCTGAAATTAAATGTTCTAATGAATTTAATTTGGTTAAATTGTGATTTTAGTCAACATATATGCGCCTAGTTTAAATTAAACTAATCTCAAAAACTCTTTTAATTTACTTTTAATTAGTCTAATGGTATTGGGATACTGTATAGCTTCTTTGAGTGACCATCGAAAGCGAAATGGCCACATACCATACCGAGATTCACAATTAACTAAGCTTCTTGCTGACAGTTTGGCTGGAAATGGAGTCACCTTAATGGTAAATTTGACTTTTATGCAAAAATTAACTATTTAATATGGTTAAATTTGTAAATTCCATCTATTGTGGCGGCAAATGATTAGATTGCATGCATTTCTCCCGCTAAAACAAACCTTTGTGAAACAATTAATACGTTGCGATACGCTGCTAGGGCAAAACGAATAAGGACAAAACCAATTATCATAATCGATCCACGTGAGGCGTTAATTTTGTCATTGAAGGTAAAATTGAGTGAAATTATAGTTCACACCGAAGAAAGAATAATTGCGCATTTTCGTCTGGGATAATAACATAACCTCTAAAGGTTAAGTCTATTAGACAAAATAATTAAACTCAAAAATCCAGTTGTTGCCATTTCTAATAGATCCGCTGTCTTAGATTAGTATCACGATAATTAATTAGAACTTTTTTGAAACTTTTCAAAATTTTGAGCTTTACCGATTTTCTTGAAAATTCACCCTTAAAACTGCACTTTTTTTATTTCTATGAAATATACCGGATTTTTTTTAAAAACCTCTGGCAGTGCTTCGATTGAGCCACCAAAGAGATAAAGTCTCTAGGTATCTCAGAATCGAATCTAGGCAAAAAACAGCGCACTTCACTCTGCATTCGAAAGTTGAATTCTTTTTAACTAAATATTTAAATTTTAATATTTAAAGCGGGAAGTAAATGCACTTGCAACTGAGAACGAGCATTTGAAATCGTTGACAGTTTTCCAAACGCAACAGCAGTCTTTTTCGGCAATAAGTGACACTCGTCAGTTCCAGCACGAGCACTTAGAAGATAGATCCAATGCAATAGTGGCTCCAATAGTGGACTTAGATAAATTGGCCGAGCTAGAAAATAATGAGCTTTCTGAGCTTGTTAAGCTCTATATGACGGAGAATCATACTTTAAGGCACGAGAACAATGAGCTTTATTCGGCACGAGATAATCTTTTGAGGGATCAAGAACTAGTTTGCAGAGAAAATGAGCGGCTTTTAAAAAAGTTGGAAGATGTTAATTCCGTTTGCTGTCGCTCGCCCCTCATTGCTCGTCCAACAATTTCCGGCGATGTTTTCAATTTTTCAACAACAGGAAGCGAAAATAATGATTTTGTTAATGGTTCTGAGAATATTTGGAAAAACTCAAGCTCTGAAAATATTGATAGAAGAATTTCTTCGGCGGATAATACAATTTCAAAATCCATGCAAGAGATCGAAAAAATGATAATTTCTCATAGGTAACACACACAAAAAATCATAATACTTTTTATGCTAACACAATTACTTTCGCACACTATCACAATAGTTCTGTAGCAGAGCCCCTGAAGAGGACCAAATCTTTTGATCATTCTTTGGTTGAGTAAGCGAAGACGTTTTTAAACACAATTAAATTGGTAAATTTTGCAACAATAATAAAATATTTTACCGATCCTGTAAGCAATTTGAAAAATAAAATGTTTTTAATTTTCATTGTCACCTTTTCTTTATTAAATTTCAAGAGGAAAATCCATTACATTTAAGGTGAATATTTTACTTTTTCTTGGTTGCTGTCTTTTGAGCTTTCTTAGCAGCAGCAGCTTTCTTCTTTTCAGCAACCCTAGCTAAGCGTGCCTTTTGCGACGATCTCAAGAGTTTAGCACGGTTAGCAACGTTCTTTTGATACACAATAGCCGGATGACTGCTCTTCAATTGGATCTTCTTCTTCTTGGCGGCCTCAACTTGTCCCTCAAATTTTCGTTTCTCCTTGGCCAATGCGGCACGACGACGTGTAACCTCTGAATATGGATTGAGCTTGATCATTTGTCGAGCGTTCTTCAATGGATTCAAGCGGCGGACGTGTTTGAAAACGGTCTTCTTCGGCGCACTGAGGACACTCTTAATTTCTTGCGATTTCAACAAACGTGTCAAGTCGGTGTTGGACATGATTGGATGAGGCAAATTGTAGCCTTTCTTCACTGTCGAGGGCTCATTCCAGGTTCCGAAAAGTGCATTCAAGTGCTTGAAAGCAGATTCTGTCCAGACAATCAAGCGGCCGAGATGACCTCCGGGAGCGAGCTTCAACAAGTTCATCTTGTGTACACTCATTGTATCCACACCGGGAATATTACGGAATGCGCGACGTAATCCATCATCCTTTGAGTAAACAATCAATGGTCCACGACGTTGAACACGGCGACGATTGCGCATTTTACCGCGACCAGCTCTGAAGCGCTTCGAGCGATAGACCTAAAATTAATTTTTTTTAAAGTGTTGTTAATGATTTTATGCTACATGTATGATTTTGTCGGAATTGTATACACACAATAAATTCCATCAAATTGAAATTTTTGTAACGCCTTCAAGTCCCCCAGATTAATTTTGCAAACACACTCAATGATCCCAAACACTGATATGTTTGACAACTTTTGCAGAGTTTATGTGCATATGGAAGAAACTAGGATTTTAATCTTACCTTCAAAACATCAGCCCACAACTTGTTGCGACGTAAGAACAAAACAGCCTGTTTGGTCTTGTTGTACTCTTGAATCTTGTCCGAAACAACCAATGGCAATTCAGATAATCCATCAATGATGTGACCCCTGGCCTGGACTAAAGCTGGAACTCCCGATGCAGCGACAGCTGACACAACTGCGTAGCGTTTCAAGTTGATGTTAATGCGGCGATGCCATCTGCGCCATGGCTTAGTTGGTGCGAACATACGACCTCCACGACACATGTTTCCGAAAGCTCCCTGGCCTGAACGGTGAGTACCACCTCCACGAACACGGGGAATACGAGCAACAGCACGTCCAGTACCCCAAGATTCCGCCGATGTTTGATGTCCTGCCTCGGCGTTTACAGCATAGGCTTGACGCGCATTGCGTCTCATGAGTTGATGAACCTCATTGACAACGTCCGGACGAATTGGTGCCTTGAAGATTGCAGGCAATGAAATTGTTGTATCTTTAATAACCTCACTCTTGTCAGTGTAAACACCAACGAGTGGTCTTGCAGCCGATAAACTCTAAAAAAGATGAAAAATATAAATTAGTAATTAATCTTGTTGCTTTCGTTTCCCATCACTAGTTCAATGATTTGTATTTAATTGTGAAATAATAACTTTTGCCACATGCCTCCATTGAACAAAATTATTCTTGAATTTTAAACTGATGAATATGCCAATTACTGCACATCTTTCGTATTTTTCCGACAACCTGAACTCTTAACTTTGTTTTGTGCAGTGAAACTTACCATTTTAGAGTTTTTCAACCCGTCAAATTAACAATTTTGGATCGAAAACGAGATGCTAACACGGGGAAAGCAAGAGAAAAGAACGATGTTCGCACGAGCCCCTCGGAAGTTAAGATCAAGATCAAATAAGTTTGAAACAAAGATTTTCCGTTACTTTTCCGGACGTGAATTAAAAATTTATCTGTTAATTATTTTAATTATAAAAAATCAATTTTAATAAATTTTAATTTATTTTTCAGCAATTTTTAAAATAATTTTCACACACTTTAGCAGTAACTGACTCTCTCACGTCTTCCAATACAATCTTAAATTTCATTCATAACGTCTAGATGTGCTGAAGTATCAAAAGTATGTATATAAACTTACACAATCAAACAAAAACACATATATAAAACATTTTACTTAAGACTCCATTAAATTGAGTAATTTTTTATAAATTCATCGTTTAAAATCGCGCATTTCGGATCAAAAGTAGATCCTTTTGTAGTCTATGCACTTGAGGTGCCATGTGAATTCAAGAGTTAAACAAAAATTGCATGATTTTGTGCATAAATCTGAAAGTAAATAATAATAATTCAATCGATCCACTTGTTGGCGATATTTCGCATAAATCGTAGCCAAATGGTGAGCTAATATGAACGAGAAGATAAATAAGCTAGTTATGAATGAAAAACTTTTGCTTTTATAGGCGCATCAACAAATACAAATTTACCGTCGTAAAAATTGAAAATAATAACCAACATGTCGAGTAACAACAGCAATAATAATAATACTTCAGGAATTTTTCTCAACCAAAGCTCTTCAGTTGAAAATGAAAGGCAAGAGCAACCGAGTACCAAAAGACAGCGTATCGATGAACAAAATACGACAAAGGTCCTTAAGCCAACAACGGCGTTTCTGGATGATTCGGGTAACTCGACATCCAGCTCTTCCAATTCTCCCTCACCTGTTGCTGAACGTGAACTAACTGAGTATGAATGCTTCAGTACGTTTCAAGCACAACTCATTGAGCACCAGTGTCTTTGTGGATTAAGTGAGAGAGTCCTTAAGGTTCCATTTCAGTACTATAACTCCTCGAAATCTGTCATTCGACCCCCCGCGGAAGATGATCATCATCCAGTGACTCTCAAGAAAAGTAGCGAAGTGCATTATGTAAAAAGCCTCAAACTTTGGTCGGACGAATATCTCCTCAAATATCTCTCCAACATTCAACTGCTCTTTCATGTCTATCTCAAGCAGAATGCAAAAGGAAGCATTTGTGGAAAGATCATGGAAATCTGTGATTGTCTCATACGCAATGAAATTACCATATTTGAGGATTTAATTGAACTATGCAATGGAAATTGTAGCAATTTCATTGGTCTGGTGGCGAGCAAAGTTATAACCTACTTTCTAATTATAATTAAAGATGAAATTGATCAGGAGTGGCTCAAAAAGATTGTGGACAATCTCTTTACGTTCGATCATTTAGATTACGTTGCTGTAAGGCAAATTAATTTTAGTTTAGACATAATTAAGTGTATAGTCGAGTGGAAGGACCACGATGAGCATATTTTAGAGGAAGATGAAATGCAGAACAATGCAGCAAGTCATAATCAAAATCATGCACCTCCAATCGAAACTAATTATTTTGCAACATATCATGACAGTGGACCATCTACGTCCTCCAGTGCCTTGCCTTCATATCTCGTCGCCTCATCTTCATCAGCTTCGCATCACAGTGGACGATCATCTGCAACATCAGGTCACAACTCACCAATTACAAACGGATGTCACTTTGTTCAATTGACAGACTCCGAAAGTTTTGATACGACTCACATTAAATGTATAACAATTAAAATACTTGAAAACAAGTGGCCCGCGCTTGTAAAAAATATTAGCACTCTCATAACGGAACTCTCGACTGCCCACTTTCGACAACAGCAGCATCGAACGTCATCAACTACGTCATTGATTAGCAATAGTAGCGGGAACTTTAACAATGCAGAAAATTGCATCTTAACCTTCATCGCCCTATGGGAGAGCATAATAAGTGTAAAGACTAATTTAAGCGTAATCGAGACATTGCCTTTCTATGCACACCTTGTACATTTTGAATTTTTACTGAACCAAAATCTACCGAATATCATCTATAAGCAAATGCTACAGCTATTTAATGAGGCACTCTGTTATGGAAGCACACTAGCGCTCCAAGACCTTTTGCCAGAAGAAACGTGCTCACTCGCCCATCAAATTGTGCGACATGTCAAAGATCTGAGGCTACTCGAGTCTATGCCTAGACACCAGCATAACCATCACATCGTGGGTAAGTCAAATCTTTTTATTATTTTAAATGTCTTATCACATTGACTTTCTCAATTTAGGTAACAACATTGAAACGGACGATAACCTCAGGACACTAATAGGAAATAGTTGTGAAACTATTGTCTTTTCTCCACTCTCATGGAATGCTCGCTTGCCACTTCCAGCTTTAAATGACACAACTCAAACCATTCATCTGAAATTTGACAAGAGCCTGCTACAAAAAGTGACGCTTTTAGTGCTAAAGTCTGTTGCGGTTTCTGTAAAAGAGATTCGTAGTGACTCCTCGGACAGCTCCATAGATAGCACTGACTACGAAGCATTTCAAGAAATGATGATGATTGAACGATCGATACGAGACGTTCTAAAAAAACTTGAATCTTTCATCAAAAACACCCTCGAATTTCATCCGGAGAGTCATTTCAGTAAGATTTTAATACACCTGTTTGACGATCAAGATGACTTCCTAATTGAAGCAATGGTTTGCACCTTGGACGTTACGTCAGGTATATCGTTTCGCAATAATGCCTTTCCTGAGCTCGTATCAATGCTGAATCCCGTATACACATTCCTAGAGTTTCTTAAAATGATTTCCAACAGTTGCGATCTTCTTCTTGATCTTCTCGTCAGCAATGAAACATGTTTCCTGCTCTATCTTTTGAGATTTCTCAAGTACATACGTTTAAATTGGTCCATGTTTGTGCAAAGCTGCCGCGACTGTGGAATGGGAAGTAATGTATTGGATGATACAATGACTGTAATGACGCGTTTGCGATTTAAAATAGGACGGCTCGTATCAAAATCCCTCTACCCTTACGATATTGCTCCCGTTCTTCGTCTTCTCGAGAGTTGTGAGAATCTTTATGAAGGTAACGAACTTAGTTAATGAAGTGTTCTTTTATATTAAAATTACAAAATATGACAGATGTCTAGATTGACATGAAAATATTTTAGAAAATTGTATGCATATCTTCTTTAATTTAGGTAATGTTAAATGAATTGAGAAGCGACAATTGCAAACTCGTGTACAATAAACCTTTTCCGTGCGGTAAAATCACGTTTAAAAAATGATTTTCATTTAGAAACAACTTAGAAGTATTAACTTGAAAACAAAAATTTATAAATTTTAACAACTTTTCGGCGTAAATTCTCGAGTTTTTGCTTCTCAAAATTTAAAAATCAGTTTTCATTTACTTTCTTTTTTACACATATAGATAAGTAATTTAATCTCCCTTCATTTATATAATAAAACATAAAATTTATAAAAGTTTAATGTATTTTTATTTATTGAATTTTTAGCAAGCAAAATTTCTTCATTAGTTCGGAAAAATCGAAAAGGATTAATAAGTTTTAGAATATTGGTAATGAAATTATTTACTCAAAGAAATAACTATATTTTCTGTAGCAAATCTTTAAAGTTAACGAAAAAAAAATATGATAATTATTCACAATGAAGCTCGTCAGAATTGTCGGAACAATCTTGAACCTGCATGCGTAAAGACATATTTGAATTAGTAATCTATGCTTGTTTCCGCACTCTCAATAATTACTTACTTTATCACATATCTGATCAAGAGTGATACATAGTCCATCTACACATCTTAAATAATCTTCAGGGCAAGGTGAATTATGAGAGGTGACTCTCTTATTAATTGACGTTGAATTTTCCATTAATTGTTTTGGCTTTCCAGTAGATGTACTAGTCATTGTGCGCATTGTACTTCTAAATCTCTTTGACACTTCTTTGTCTAAAGGATATGAAAGAAATTTAATGGTGTGCCAATAATTGTGTGCTTATACAACTCACCTAAATCGCTGGTATCGTTTGAGGCAATACCTGATGTTGTCGAATTAGGATTAACGAAAATAGGCACTACTTCATCTCCCACAGAAACAATTGTATCATGATCATGATCATCTTGGTTATAATCATTTTTACTATCTTCGTACATAATTATTTCATGGAAATTATTCAACTCTATACTTTTGCTTAGATTACACTCTGACTCGTCAGAACCATCACTACAATCTTTATTTCCATCGCAAAACCATTTTTCCGATATACACTCCTGGTCGCTCAAACATTTAAATTCATCATAGTTGCAAAATTTACATTCAGTTTCATCATCTCCATTTGTACAATCACGAATATTATCACACCTATAATTTAAATAAATAGATAAATTGTTAAGCGAAAAAATTTAGCAGGTCTTGTGGAATAATTGAGATCAATTACCTCCATTTTATTGGTATGCATGAAAAATCACTGCATTGAAATTCATCGTCAAAGCAATTATCTAGAAAATCAGTAAATAAAAAATAAATTGATAACATAAATTATGAGTATGGACAGGTTTTGGTTATAGAGTGATTACTGATTATTTTCGATTAAAAACGTGTTGGTAAAATTAGACATATTTGCGACATTAATATTAAATTTCCACACTCCAGAAAACGATAATTTTTCAGGAATAATTAAAGAAAAATTGAACCATTCTTACGTGTTCTCGTAATGTCCTCACATTTACTCTCATCGTCAGAGTCTACGTAGCGGTTACAATCGAAGAACTCGGTAAGTACTTCAGAACTCGCTATGATGTGGCTACAACTTTCAAATATTCCTATTGTGTAAAATAATGTGCAATTATAGGTATTAAGGAATTTTTTAAAATATAATAATCTCTAATATCTTTAGTTTGGAAGAAATGTTTATCTGCATCGTTTGTAACCTTTATAATTGTGTAAATCAACCAATTAGTATCTTATTAACTATTTTATCTCGAAATTTAATTAAAATAAATCTATAATCTTTTAATTAAAATTTTTTCTATAATCTATAAAGTGGCCTCACTCACGCTCATCAAAACGTAAAATTAATTTTCTAGTTCAAAATCATTGTCAATGTCAAATAAATTTCGTTTTGGCAACTTATGAAAGCATTTCCGCATGAATTAATTTGAATTCTCAAGTCATTTAAAACTTATCACAGACAATTTAATTGCACACCTTTACAAACTCTCCGACATGGCTTTATATGTTTAATCTTTTCCGAACGACATTCAGGCTCAAGATTTTGACACACAAATTTTGCAGCTCGATTAGAGCAATTGGACTTAAGAAGATGCTCAAAATGTTGGTACTCGATAATCGTCAAATTCCACTTTGCATGCGAGTCTGTTAGATCGTAAGACAATAGTTCTTGACACTATTTTAAAAAAAATATTTAAAGTTAATTTGATAATTTCTATGGATAAAAATTAATATTTAATTAATTTACCAAAGGCGTTGTCGATTGACAATCATTTGCACGATTTTGTGCAGCAATATCCTCCGATGTTGACTCCATATTTAGTTTTTTTTTATTGATAGGCGGCAGTGTTGGAATCACAGAAAATAAAATTTTATTTGATGTCGCATTAAAATTGATTCTCTCAACCTGTAAAAGTCAGAATTTTTTTAGAAATGATTGTGATATTATTGTCTAAAATTTAACTTACATTATTTTTATATTTTGAATCATTCCGATTAAAGTTTTGCTCCGGCTGTGTTTTCTGAGATGAAACTAAATTAAAGAACGTTGAAGGGAGTTTATCTGTTGTCAAGAAACTATTGTTAATTTGCGATGTTATAAAAACAGACTCTTGTGCAGGGTAAAATTTATGAGTTTTGTTAAGTGGTTGTTCAATATCTGCAGGATTCAATAGCGAAGTTACAACGAAACCAATTAGTGCTATTGAAATACAAGTTACTATTAATTTTAGCAACCATCTAGAGTTTTTTTTGTAATATTTCATGAATCCATCAATGCACTCTTTCTTCCACTTGAATGTTGAGCTTTTGTTTTCTTTCCATTTACTATCATCTTTGTTGTAGCTTTGCGGAGTCGCTGAAGTTTTCATTTCAACCTGTAATAGTAGGAATTATACTATTATCATTTGATCAATATATTGCAATATTGATATAGTCTAACGTCTCAGTTCCGCATATGCTCCACAAACTGAGATATTGACACGATTTTTTATGTACTCTAATTGTGCAACTAAAAGTAAAAATATCCCCACGGTTAACTTTTTTTCGGTTGCTAATTCACTTAAGTTGGAATTTGTATTGAGTACATCTTTTGACTTTTAAAAAGTTTCACTCCTCAAGGTGTGCCTCTCATCTCTGCAGTTCTCGACTCACTTCATCTAAACTTACTTAAATATTTTTATATAATATTGATGAAATCATAACACAGTTCCAACAATTTATTATTCTTAAAAAACGTTTTATAATTTTGAAATTTATAGGTCACGATGAGCGGTGCACCTTTTGCACGTTTGCACGCGTTGCTGCGAGAAGATGATGCACCTTTCTCAATTAATGTTGCTTTAAACACCAGCATAACTAATTTCGTGATGATTCCTCACTCTCAAATCAATTGAGACAAGCTTGGCCAAAAATTATAAAACGATTTTAGTTATTGTTGGAATTGGATTTTTTTTCACTTTTGTTAGTATCCCGGGGTTTGTTGAGTTTATGTATAAATGTATATATTACTTCAAAACAGGTTCCAGTAAGCATTTCACACACATTTTTTTCTTTCATGTGCATGTGCATAAATTTAACTACTATACTATATACATTTGAGATGACTGAAAATTTGACAATAATAATGGAAGCATTTAAAGAAGATCATTAGGTCAAAAATTACATGGTTCCGTCAATAAATTTTTAGGAATGACCTTGCGTGTTCGTCACACCTTTATTCTTCTTGAGTCGCTCCTTTCTACTTAAAAAGCACACCTTAATTAAAAATATTTCAACACACACACACACACACGTGAGCCTTAAGTTTTTCCCATCGTTGTTCGAGTTTCGTCACGTCAGAAGTAAATTAGATTTCATAGTAAAGAGAAAACTTACCATTTCATTCATGTGAATGACGAAAATATTTGAATTTTGGCCGTTCTTCTTCTTTTCATTCATATTCGAGCTGCTGTTGATATTTGGTCACAAGAACATTTTTCACGATCCGAACTCACTGCTCACATCATATTATCATTTGCTAACGATTTATTTTTTATTAACCGAATTGAATTTTTTTAATTCCATTTTAGAACTTTAACAAGATTTTTGAAACAACTTTTTAAGATTCTTTGGATATTTTATATCTTACACACTCTACTGTCTTAAGTAGCGCCCGTTAAATTCACAAAATATTTCCAACACTTCTTTGTGTCTTGTTACATAATAAATTATTGATTGATCAACTTCTGATTCTTTGTTTTTAACAGTTGAATATGTGGTAATTTTTTAATTTTTAAAAATATTATTGAAAGGTATCAGACGACTGTTCAATTTATTTTATTTTAAACTTGATATTTAAACTCGTGCTTTATTAAGTTTATGCCTTGAACTTTTTTATTTCATAGAGTCTTGATTGCTACGAGGTTCACTAGTCGAAAGACGATTTAAAAATAAAGTCAGAAGGTAGCAGCGCACGGCTAAAAGAAGAAGAAGAAAATGAGTAAGCGGCAACTGCATTACGCTCGATTCCATAAGCTTGAGCAAAACTCTTTTCTACGTTTTATTGTGAGATGTATTTATTTTGAATATTTGCAAAGATTCGTTCTCCAAAAAAAGTTATTTAATAACTCAGAACTTAAACGTTTTATTATATTTTTTTGAAATATTCATTATGAAAGACACAATTAAATTAGAAAATAATGGATAGTTATTAATTTTCCTTATTTACATCTCTTTAAATGTGAAAAAAGCTTACAGTGATTATAGATCTGCTTTATATTAATTTTGGATACCTCTAAAACCAGTGTTTAACCTCTAATGCCAAGACATGCATTGTGCAACATTAAAACTTATACTCAAAGGATAGGCCTAGTCAATCCCTACAAACTGGCGAAAACCGATTTGACATCGGTTGATCCTCTTGAAAAATAATTAAGTTTTATCTTAAAATAATCTAGTAAGAGAAGCCGCATGAAGTTATACATCTTATAAACTACGATAAGAAAGTTATTTTTATTTAATTATTACTTTCCCTGTCTCTACCATCATATATCTAAAATGCTCCATTCCTCTCAATGCCACTCATCATCAGCTACACCATGCACATATACATATAACTAGAAAGTTTGTAGGCGTCAAGCCGCTCGTTTCGAGTACTCTGCGATCAAAGAAAAAAATTGAAAATAACTTTGATCAAGTAAGAATTTTCTGAAAACTTCTGACCTGTACGTTTATTTGAGGGTTATGGTTACAACAATTTTATTTAACTCTTCATTATATTCACATTCCCTTTACGCTCTCGTACATTTAAAAAATGGCACATTGATGATAAAATAAAATATGCTTTATATCCAAAATTATTAAACTATTGATCATCTTTTTAATGTTTTCGATGCCGGGTGGAAATGCCAAGTTTTCAACAAAAAAAATATTAATAACGTTATTTGAAAATTTAAAATCTCAATTTTCGAATTTCGAATTTAGAAAATTCGGTTGATAAAAAAAATTCCACTTGAAAATTCAGTTCTCGAATAGTTCTCAGTGAGAACAGATGTTTTGTTTCGTTTCGCGTGAGTTTGTATAATTTTTAGCTTTTCTTGTTTATTTGATGAAGTTAATGTCAAATTTTATTTGTTTCGAAGGGTTTTATGCAATCTGACGGTAATTGATGATGCTGAGAAGTCATCGGTGCTTGATTTCGAGACATGCTTCGATTGCCCATGTAAGGAGAATCAAGCACCGCATCCGATGACTTCTCAGCATCATCAAAGCTATAACAACGTGCCACCACAAGGAAATTCGTTTCATCAAAATGAGTCTCGATATGAAGATGAAAGTGATTCTGACTCGCAAAACGATGACATTATGCAGCACCAACTCAATCGGAGAGTCTCGGAAAAATCGATCATCGATCACCCCCGAATGTGGTTTTGAAGAAAATTTCAACACTTTCCACGGAAATGATTAATATGAGAGATATTCGAAAGTTGAGAAGATCCGGAGAGACGATTATTGAATTTGCCCCAAACAGTTTGAGATCTTGTGGTTTAATCCCTAAAGTCCACTACACTGTGATGTTCAAAAAATCACACAATCGTAAGTTTTTAAATTTTAATTAATGTATGGGAAAATGGAGTATAGTTAAAATTTCTTAGAGCCTGCAAACTTCACAGCACAATTGGTAGTGAATAACATAAATGGTGAAAATTTTTTTTAAAGAACTCCACTCTGTCAATCTCAATGAAATTCCACCAGTTATCATGCCATTCAGTGAAAATAACATCAAAAGAGGTGTCCTACTCATAAACAACATAAGTTTTGAGACTCGTGAAGAGTATTGTGAAGGCGGAGAAATTTTAGCAGGAACCTTTTTTCGAGATGTGCCAATTATTAAAAATTTGGCGTTAAACAAAAAAACAAAGAGTAAAAGAGAAAAAGAATTCAGCATTTTTAAAATGCTTTCGTCGTCAACTAACAATTATTCGTTTTTCGGCGTCGATGAAGCAATTAATATGGTAAATTTTTTTTCAAAACCCACTTGTAACAGATCAGTATTGGAAATGTAACATGGGGAAGTCCTGTGAAGAAGCCTAGGATAAGGCTCTAGAAAAATATTGTTTGGGAAGCTGAAAGGGAAACATGTTTAAAAATAAATATTTTTTTTTGGGAAAATCATGTTCCATTTTCCATTGTGTTACATTTTTCATCCTTTTCCACAACTTTGTTGGGTTACGCTAAAATTAATAGTTTGAATAAATTAATTATATATTTTTATAATTACTAGAATCTCAAACGACCAATTGAGTCTCACAAACTTCGTTCTGAGAAATGTCTCTTGGATAGCTATCATAGTTGTGCATTGGCAATTTTTACCATCTTAACACCAAAGACCTTTCAACTTCATGGGCAATCAATTAAGTATGCAAATTTAAATTTCATTAAATAATTATTTACAATTAATTTTTTTAAAAATTTAGTATTCAAAATTCAATCGTTACAACTCTCAAACAATTTAATGACGACGACGAAGAGCTCGAGTATTTATATTATTTGCAAAAAAATTACGGCTCACGCCAAATTTTTTGGGCTCGAATTAATTCTGTATTGGAATATCATCGTTTGGTTGACTGGCACAAAATTAACAAAGCCCAATTAAAGCTGATTTCTTCCGATAAAATTCAAAAAGGAATCGTAAGTTTAATAGATGTCCTTGAATTGATAAAGTCGATTTCATTTGTGCACAACTCGTGTATAATACCAATCGAATTGGTGAGCATCCGAGAACTTCTCCGCGTACACAGCTTCTTTAACGAATTAAACGATCAACGCTTTGCCTCCATGAAGTGGATTATTAAAAGTTTGATAAATTTTCTATCTGTTGAACCGAAGACGATTTACATTCACAAGGGATCAATCATCCTACTCTACATCATAAGATGGATTTATCGAAGGCTGGGAAAAATTTTTTTCATCAAATCAAGTCATTTCTTACTTCGCTATGTAGTCAAAACAGAGAATTGCGAATTATTTCACCTTACGGGTCAATCCCGAATTGGTTTTTCCAAAAAAGCGATATCAAATTTATTGAATAATATTTACATATGTGTTAATAAAATTTAAAATATATACAAATATAATTTTTTTAGAGTGCATAAAATTTATGAGTAAATTTATCGATTTGTATTTTCTTTTGTCTGTCCTTAAATTATAATTTATCAAGTGAAAATCTAGTGAATTTAAAAATTTACTCACAATTTTTTTTGTTTCAGAAAAAAGATTTGTCTGTTTGTTTAAAAATGGATCTGGTGATGTTTGTGGAACTACAGTGAAGTCAACGCCAAATTTTAAATTACACCTTTTCGTTCACTCAAAAGTGTTTTGCTACGAATGCAATCGTTACTTGTGTTATACGAGTGCTAGAAGACACGATAATACATTCCATAAAAAGGAACAGTATTACAACTTGTATCCTTCACTAAACCAACATCAAAAAGACGTTCTTGCAATCTCTTACAATACTGATCCAACTGAAATCGTCCGGACTGTCAAAAAAGTTGATGTCACACGTCACGATTTAACTGCCCTTTTTACCAGTAATGGATGGCTGAACGACATCATAATCAACGCTCAAGTAGCCATAAATTTGATTGAGCGAATTAAACGTGAGGGTGTTGTAGCGCGAGCTCTCCAATGCGGCATCGCTCGCAAAAACTTTGTTTTTTCACCGACACCTGAAGTCTTTTTAATCGAGTACGTGAATTATCCAGCGTTCCTACTCCCGTTACCACCAGTACGTCCTGCCATGTTAAATCGAGCGGCGGAACTCCAGCAAGCAAACAACTGGTTGAACATCCGAGACATAATTGACGTAGCGAGTGCGCTGTCAATCATAAGACAATTAAGAGATGCGCCACAGTTTATCGCGACACATGCAAATGAAGAAATTAGAAACATTGTCAATTACATTTTTCCTAATTCTTTATATTAATTGATTTCATTATACTTTAGCAAAACATTAAAAATCCTGAAAAAAATTTAAATTTAAATAGCTTTTTTTATCGACCACAGGATCAAAAATTAAACCGGAAGATTTTGCACTCATGACATCGCAGTTCAAAAAAGGTATTTTTCTGTGATGTGTAAATTATAAAATTTTATTCGTTCTCTATTTTTAGATATGAACATTAATTCTGAAACCAGAGCAGTCAACATTCAGATGGGAGAATCAATCGGTTTCATCCTCTACCTAAATCCAAAAACATTGAAGCTCACCGGATTTAATACGTCGGCGTTGTTGAAAAAAAATTACCCTAAGGAAGGTATTAATTGTATAGTGTGTGAACAGCCGCCCCATCATGGCAAGTGTTCGCCGTTGTCGCACATTCTTAAAACCTGCAACTACACTCATTCAACTTCTTTTTCAATGATAAATCTACAATTTCTTTGTCCGTTCGGGGTCGACAAATGTGATACGACAAAATTTATCATTTATTTATTTATTTATTTTTATACACATGCGTGTCGAGCATCCAGAGTTGAGAGGAAAATACCATTATAAATCACGGCATGCATCAACCCAACTTGCCAGAATCATAAAGGTAAACATACTGGGGTCGTGCGATGTAGTTCCTGTTGGTGTTAAGACATAACTTAAGAGTATCGATACACAACACTCTTTTAGAGAGTCAGATGATGAATTGACTGATTAAGTTGAAGAAGAAAGAAAGAATCGTCAAGAAATGCTCGAAACAGGAAATAGAACTGGCATTCGGTCGAAGCAAAAACTAGAAAACCGTTACCATAAAGAACTTACGAAACTTTTGTTCCTTCGTACATGCTGATCGCAGCATTAAGTAAAATGTCAATTAAAAATATTTTTTTTTATTAATCATCAATAAATTTTAATGCTATTTACTCACTTTTAACAACATCATTTACTTACAGCTTAAAATATTTTCACCATAAGTATAGTGAAACTGATGTCGATCCTCATAACGCTACACGTGGATTCTTTTTCTCACATGTCGGCTGGTTATTGTGTCGCAAACTTACCGATGTCGTTGTTGCTGAAAAGAAACATGACACATGACCATGCATATCAAGGTACAAAAATAAATTGGAGCTTTCATCGATGATGCTTTTATCGCCATTCTCATCGGTCTTAATACGAAAATCAATGCTGATATTTAAATTCGGTGAGTTTTGTTGTTGCTGATCCAAAAATATGCTTCCATTGATTTTACAGATTTAATTAAATTAAATTTTATTTTTTCCCCTGGCCGACAATGATGGTTGGTAGTTTTTCTTGTATGTTTTTTAATCTAACGGTCAGGAAAAGTTTAAATTTGCGTGAGCGTTCCATTCGTTAAATTTCGGGGGATAACGAGAGCTCCGAATTGGCTAATTTCAAAGTTTTATTTTTGTTTTTATTTCTCATTCCTTTAGCTTTCAAAAGATATCTTAGTAGTTAACGCTAAGATATCAAGATAGCAAATCGTGTGTTTTTGCTTGTAAGAAAAGAGTAATGAAAAAGAGCCTAATTGGTGCACCTATTTTACACAACAATGGAACAACATTAAAACTTTTAAGGCAAATTTATGAGGCTCATTTTTTTGTTCAGCAACATCAAGGCCAGCATTATTACAAAAACAGACCCAATATGCAACAACAACAACAACATTCGCGGGAAGATCTTTTAAGTAACTTTAGAAAATGGATTCGTATGGAAGTGGACGAAAAGCCTGGACAAGTATTCACGGTTCTCAATTATAATTTACTTAGCCAAAAATTGTTAGAACAACACTCGTATCTCTATAACCGTCACGAAAAAGGAGCACTTAATTGGGACTTGAGACTTTATAATGTCATTGGAGAAATCTTCCGTGCCAAACCATCGATACTTTGTTGCCAGGTATGAATCGTCCTTGAGTGTAACTTTCAAAAATAATTCGTCCTTCACAAATCGCTTCCTTCCTCTCTTTCTTTTCGCAATAAAAAACTAACTACATAAACCGGAATATTAGGAAGTTCAAGTCTCGCATCTTTCTCAAATACAAAACCGATTGAATAAAATGAACTATGCGATGATATTCAAAAAGAGAACGGGTGATAAGGTGAGCTTAAATTAAGACTCTAAAAATACTCAAGAGTTATTATAGATGTTATAATTATTTATTACAGCCCGACGGATGTGCGATATTTTTTAGAAACGATTTATTTCAATTGGTCGACGAATACAATGTTGAATTTGAGCAGCCTGGTAAAAAATATTTTAAAATTTTTAAAACTTATATATAAAATTTATTTTGCTTTTAATCATTTTTAAGGTATAGAAATTTTGAATCGGGAGAACGTTGCCATTATAGCAAAATTAGCTCTCAAGACAAATCCCTCGGTGCAGTTTATTGTAGCAACAACACATTTACTCTACAATCCACGAAGACAAGACATTCGTTTGGCGCAGGTTCAAATACTTCTCGCAGAGTTAGACAGACACGCTCAAGTAGTTGAATCAAATGGACAAAAAACCTATCTTCCCACAATATTAACGGGAGACTTTAACTTACAACCAAACTCTGCACCCTTTAATTTAATCACAAACGGTAATCTTGATTTGAAATCATAACGATAAAGATTTTTTTCTGATAAGAATCAATTAACTTTTTTTAGGTTCTTTAAAGTATGAAAATCTGACACCTAAAACTCTAATACAAAGTTCGAACTCAAATGTCACAGCCGGACGACAATTGCTCCCAATTAAATTGGGTATTAGCGATGAGTGTCAGCACTTTAAAAGTGAAATCAAAGTAAGTTTGAAATACTTAATTCCCTCTTCTTTTTAGCATGCTGCGCATTGATCTATGATTAATTAAATTTTCAATGAAATATTTTTTTAAATTTACAGTTATATCACTCGGAACACAGAAAAGTAATTCAGTACGATCAGGAAATTGAAATCACGAAGGAAATTGTAAATTATTTTGCAACTGGTGTGTTGCGTCACACATTTGACTTTAAGTCGGTTTACCATCATAGTGGAAACGAAAACTATGTATCAACGCATCAAGATGAGTGGATTTTGGTCGATTACATTTTCTACTCGGACGAATCGAAAAAAACTCCCAATAGTCCAGAGTTACAGTTGCTGGGCTACTTCTCGCTCCCGACAGCAAATGAGTGTGAGAGTATAAATCTAAAAATTCCAAACGTCAATAGCGGATCCGATCACTTGTCCCTGATAGCCCAATTCAAAATATGCTATGATAGGAACAACCAACCATTACTTTCAAGAACATCAACATCTGCTAAAAACAACACTCCGCCAAATTATAACAAGCTCTAAAAGACCGCTTGAATACTACTCAAGAGTAGTTGAGAGACACCACTTTCTTTAGTTATTCCTTTATGAAATTTGAAATTTCACTTGTGGTTGAAAAAAAATACATGCACATGTAAATGTGCAAAGCTTCGTGTAAGTTTAAAATAAAATATATTTTTGAACAAATTTGATTTAACCCTGAACTATGTAGAAAACCTAATATACCAGTACATTTAAGCATATGACGAAACATATAGCCAAGCGGACAGAATAAAACATAATTTCGTACTTCTATATAATTTTCTTTTCGCTCAATTGAGAAAATTGTAAAAATTGAATCCATGAAGTAATTAAAGATTGCAAATTTAATCAAAAATAAATATTTAATGGTGAATGATAATTAGAGTGAATAAAAAATGGCATATGCGCCTCAAAATGATTCCGCAGTTAGCTCCTCCGCTGGAGTGAGCAGTGCAAATAGGTCAAACTCGAGTTTTACAAAAGAGCTCGTGGGCTGTAGGGTTATTAGAAACGAAAGAGATTGGAAATGGAGCAAACAAGTAAGTGATGGCTAATTTTAATTCATATCTCGATCGATAAAATAAGCTTAAAAAATTATTTTCTACATAAGACTCCATGTTTGATTTTTTCTCCTTACTGTATATTGTTTTGTGATGTCATACATTATGTTTTTTTATTTAATATGCAAATGCTTGAACACATTTGCACTTTTGAAACTATTGTAATTTTCATATTATTATTTTTTGCACAAATTAATTTTTAGGATGGAGGTGAAGGCCATGTTGGAACCGTGAGGAATTTTGAATCAGCGGAAGAGGTAGTCGTGGGTAAGTAAATATAAACTTAAAAGGTTCTATTAAATCATTTTTAATTTTCTTATACTTAAAATCTGCGTTAAAAATATAGTATGGGATCAAGGTACAGCGGCCAACTATAGGTAATTTGATATTTTTTGTCATTTCCGTTCATCCTTATAAAAAATATATATATGTTAAGGTGCTCGGGAACATATGATCTACGTGTTTTGGATAGTGCTCCGACATCGATTAAACATGATGGCACGATGTGTGATACTTGTAGGCAACAGCCAATATACGGAATTCGTTGGAAATGTGCAGAATGTTCAAACTACGATTTATGCTCAATTTGCTATCATTCAGATAAACATCATTTACGGCACAGATTTTATCGTATTACGTGAGTATATTGACTAAATTGAAACGTGATTATTAAATACTTTTTTTAAAAACTATTAAAGTGTTCCCGGATGTGACCGCGTTCTTCTCGACCCCCGGCGCAAATCTAAAAAGATAGCTGTCCGAGGTATTTTTCCGGGAGCAAGAGTTGTAAGGGGTGTCGATTGGCAGTGGGAAGATCAAGATGGTGGAAATGGAAGACGAGGAAAAGTATTGGAAGTTCAGGATTGGGCCTCGACATCCCCTCGCTCAGCAGCGTACGTTTGCTGGGATAATGGAGCGAAGAATCTTTATCGAGTCGGCTACGAAGGCATGGCCGATCTTAAAGTTGTCAATGACGCCAAGGGTGCAACCGTTTATCGTGATCATCTTCCATTGCTCGGCGAAAATTCTGCAACAAAAGGTCACAATGGCTTCCAGATTGGCGATACTGTGATTGTTGAACTTGAATTGGAAGTAGTTCAGTCATTCCAATTAGGTGTGTAGTACTTAATAGACTCACTAGTACCGATTTTATTTCAAATTGATATTAAACCAAACAATTTTTGTTTCTTTTTGCTATCGATCGAATGTTTAGGACACGGGGGTTGGACAGAAGGAATGTTTGAGTGCCTAAATAATCCAGGCAAAGTCGTGGGCATTGATGAAGATCATGATATAGTTGTATCTTATCCGAGCGGAAATCGGTGGACTTTTAACGCCGCGGTTCTCACAAAAATGGCATCGAATGGAAGCAATGACGACAGTGCAAGTCAATTTACAGTTGGTGATTTTGTGAAGATATGCAGTGATCTCGAAAGAATTAAAATTTTGCAGCGAAATCATGGCGAATGGGCAGAAGCAATGATTCCGACACTAGGAAAAGTTGGACGCGTCACTCAGATCTACTACGATAAAGATTTAAAAGTTGAGGTCGGTAACACATCGTGGACTTATAATCCCCTCGCGGTTGAAAAAGTGGCATCCTCATCGGATGGCTCAGTTTCGGCTGTAACTGCTAATGGAGAGAGATTATCGGCTATTTTAAAGAAACTATTTGAACCTCAAGTCTCTTCAAACATCACGGAAGAACTTGTTAAGGCTGCTGCCAATGGTGATGCTGTTAAATGTGAAATGTATCTCAATCCCTCGGGTCAATCAGCGTCTCAAGGTGATCAGGTTAATTCACCAATAAGTGATAAAGATTCGAGTCTTCCTTCTACATCGACCGCGGGCACCCCTTTGGGAATCGAACAGGCTAATGTCAATGGAGTTTTTGCCGGTCACACGAGCCTACAAGCAGCGAGTCAAAACGGTCATTTAGATGTGATTAAAGTTCTTCTTAAATACAGTGCTGACGTAGAAATTGAAGATAAAGATGGCGATCGTGCTGTGCACCATGCTGCATTTGGTGATGAGCCGGCAGTAATTAAGCTACTCGCACAAGCCGGGGCCGATCTCAATGCGAGAAATAAAAGAAGACAAACTGCATTGCACATTGCAGTTAATAAAGGTCATAATAATGTGGTTAAAACCCTACTCGAATTGCGATGTCATCCAAGTCTGCAAGATAGTGAAGGTGATACACCGATGCATGATGGTATGAATACACTCATATTGCATACTGTTATTTTATTTAATGCCGTTCTATATATTTCTCAGCTATTTCAAAAGATAATGACATTTGCTTAACATATTTGCTCGATTATGGTGCTGATGTTACACTTACAAATAATAATGGTTTTAATTGTAAGTAAAATTTTGAGTAATTGGCAGCATGTTTAAATTTTTTTTTATTGCAGCAATTCATCATGCCGCATTAAAAGGAAATCCTACGGCAATGAAAATTTTACTCTCGAAAATTAACCGCCCTTGGATAGTGGAGGAGAAAAAAGATGATGGATATACAGCGTTGCATCTCGCTGCACTTAATAATCATGTTGATATAGCTGATCTCTTGATTAACATGGGAAAGGCTAATTTGGATCGCCAAAATGTTAATTTACAGACTGCTTTGCATCTGGCAGTCGAGAGACAACATGGTTTGGTTGTTAAGCTTCTTGTTAGAAAGGGAGCAAATCTAAACATACCTGATAAAGATGGTGATACTCCCCTACATGAAGGTAATTTCTAGTTTTAAATTTTTAATAAATTAATTTGAAATCATCCATTTTAATAATAGCGCTAAGACATCATACATTATCTCAACTGCGCCAATTGCAAGACGTTGAAGGGTTTGGTAAAATTCTTATGGGCTTACGAAATGTAATTACACGTAGATTTAAGAGGTGTACGAATATTTTCTTATGACTTGTGTTTTTTAGAATACGGATAAAAAGGCATCGGCGTCGATTGCTTGTTTTTTGGCAGGCAACGGAGCAGATTTGACGATAAAAAATCGAAAACTCCAAACTCCGCTGGATTTGTGCCCGTAAGTTGCATTAAAGAAATTATTTAATCAGAAATTCATTAAATAACTTCTGTGCTTCTTCTTTTAAGGGACCCAAATTTATGCAAAATTCTTATTAAATGTTACAACGAGAAGCATACGGAGGATATTGAGTCAACTAGCGTGGATGAAAAGAATATTAGTAATGCGGTTAGCAACGATCAACAACAGTCACAACAAGTTTCAGCAACGAAAATTGAATCGAATGAAATAATCATGGACGAGTGTCTTTTGTGTTCAGAACAAAAAAGAGATACTGTTTTCAAGCCATGTGGACACGTTATTGCTTGCGAAGCGTGCGGTGCAAGAATCAAAAAATGTTTGGTTTGTAGAGAGACTGTTTCATCTAGAGAAAAGGTATGCTAATATGTCCATTTGAATGAAAATGTTAAAATGTAAACTTTCTTTAAAGATTGACGAATGCCTAGTTTGTTCAGATCGAAAAGCTTCAGTGTTCTTCAAGCCATGTGGCCACATGGTTGCATGCGACAGCTGTGCTCCAATTATGAAGAAATGTGTTCAATGTCGAACGGAATTGCAACAAATGATTCCATTTTCAGTTTGCTGTGGATCATCGGGAACAATTGCAAAAGTCGTTCACAGTAACAATCTTGAGGATCATCAGAAGGTAAAAGACATTCTACAAGGAACAAATCATAATGGACATAATATTAACATGAACAACTGCAATTCGATCAACAACAAATTCAACGTTCTCGCTACACCCTCAACCTCAACGGCACAAACCTACAATAATTTATCGAGCAGTGGCATTCATAGTAATAATTTAAATATTAGTAGTAACAACAGTAATTCTGCGTCATCGAGCAACTCAAAAGGTGAACAACAACCAGCATCTTCGCAACAACAAAATCAACCCGATTTTAATGTAAATCTCCTTGACGACATGCAAAAGTTACAACAACAATTGCAGGATATAAAAGAGCAAACAATGTGTCCCGTTTGCTTTGATAGAATTAAAAATATGGTTTTCTTATGTGGTCATGGCGTTTGCCAGTACTGTGGCGATCAAATTGAAGGATGTCCAATCTGCAGAAAGACCGTTGAGAAACGTATCCTGTTATTTTAACAGAGAAATAATTTAGGAAAATAAGCTAAGTTTAATTTTTTTTCCAAACATTTTACAGCGCAATAAAACTCTAAGATAATACACGATCAAAAAAAGATTTATTTATAATATCATGATTAAATCATGATGTTAAAAATTGAGGTATACTTATCGTTGCACATAATTTTTAGAATTCTTAAAAGCATTTTAAATTTTAAAATCATGCTAAAACTTTCCCTGCGTGGGACATGAAAACCGTTGAAGCCGTAAATTTAAATAAAAGTATACTTTTTGTATACAATTGTCTATTGAAAATACGTTGAAGCCGAGATTTAAATTTTATTTGTATGAGGATTTTTTGAATTTAAACGGTAACATTTGGTCATGTCCCACGCAGGCAAACTTTCAAACAAATTTTATTAATAAAGAAAAATATTTTGAAATTACTAAATTCCTATTTTATTCAACTTATCCAATTCTATTCAACTTGTTCATGTGAATTACTCGAAGAAGAAGATTCTGCTTGTATGCCCAAGGTCATTAACTCACCCAGTGTTTCTCTTTTTTCCTTAAAATACCCTTCATACCACATAATGTGATCTTTTTTTTCTTGAGCCGAAAGGAAATTATTTTTTGAAAGGCCCACGCAAACAAGTTCCATAAAATGTCTGACGGGTCCTTTTGTTGGGCACCAACCGTCCAAATGCATTTCAAGGACTATGTGTTCTGTAAAGTCTGTGTTGTGCTCCTCTTCCCAGCCCTGCTCATTATCGATGGGAAACTTCCATATTTTCCCTTGCTCAGTCCAAAGAGCCATTTTTTCAAAGTAATTTCTCGGAGGATGAGTTACGGCCAGTCTTAACTCACGCTTCTCTAACTCAGCCCACGTTTGACACGCGTCCAGTGTATCATTAACTTTATGAAAAATGTTTAACGGTTCACTCCCAAATAGATTTACGCTTACAACTTTCTCCGATATTTTATCTCTTCGTTGAATCGGTGCTCGTTTTTGGCGTGCTGCTGAAGTTGAATGTTGTGCATTCGAAAGAGCTTCCTTAACAATTTGAGCCCTTGACTTGAAAACTTTAGGTGTTTCCTTCTCTACTTTAAGTCCTCCAATGATTTCACTAAATTATTAATACAATAAATGTATATATAAGCCTAATTATTGCATTTTTATACTCACTTAAGACTAGATTTCTGTTCAGTGAGTCCCAGTAATGACGACAAAAGTTCGGCTTCGGTTTTTTGGACATCCCCACCAATTTTTTCTGCAATCTTTTTCGTAACAACTCTGGAAAAGGTTTAATTTAATATTAAAGAACATCAATTGAGATAGCTTATAAAAGGTTATATTGAATTTGCACCTTATGTCGCTTGAATCTGGCTCAACTATTTTTTCTAATGCCTCTTTTCTTTTATTTGCAGCTTTAATAAAGTCAACTGTTCCATCGGATTTCATCTTCATTGAGTTCAGAAGTTCCTGAAGTCGCTTATTGGCATTATCGGCGTTTTTCTTCAAGATTTTGTGGTTTTTCTTCTCGTCATCGCTAGAATCTTCATCGCTGAACCAGCGGATGTTGACCGCAGTACGACGCGTGACAGAAACAAGTCTAAAACAAGTATAACCCGCTTTAATTATGATTTTTGTTTCTTTTACTAACTTACCTAATTTTTCCTAAAATTTTTAACATTTTGTTGTTTTTTTTAATTTAAAAATCGTTAAGCCGTTGATAAATTTATTGTGCATGATTTTTAAATTTTTTCATTGTGCCGTGAACGTTTGATTTTTAATTCTGTGAATATTTTTAACACGTTTAATTAGGTGTGTACATGTATTATTGTGTGTAAATCAGTGAGAAAAGTGGACTTTTTGCTAAAAAAAATTAATTGGGGGAAATTGATTTGACGAAGAGGCGTTCAACTAAATGAAAAGGTGTACCAGGGTTGAACAAATCATTTGAAAGGTTGTATGGCCGTTTTAGTATTTTTTTAAAATGAATTTAAAAAATCTAGAATTCGGCCATTTTTTATAAATCACTATATCAAGTGCTTTTATATTAAAATATTTAATTTTTTATTCAGAACAAGTGTCTATTTACCTGTTAAATACTGACTAACTAAAATTTGTCTTACGTTTTAATATTAATTAACAGAATCGCTTGGGCCAAAACTGTAACTTAGCAATAAATATTTCGCTAAATTTAAATCCGGTTCTATTACACTAATCGAAATGTTGATGATTAAATATCATTCGTGACTTAATTCATTGCAAGGGTTACAAAAATTTATTTTTGAACATTTTTGTGACAATATTCTTAGCCCACTCTCTGGCTCTGGATGGAGTAAAAAGGATATGTAATTAGGTATTTTTACCCCCGTTTACGATTATATTTCTTACAACATAATTAAATTGTGTAAGATAAATGAATTGGTTAAAACCTCGTATATACCGCGTGTGTAATCAAATATTTTAAATTAGAAAACTGTCCTTTAAATTTTCGATGTAGAAATTCAAATTACTTTAAGAGCGCAAGAAAGCGCATTTGCCTCTCAGATTCAACTAAAAACTAAAAATTTAAATAATAGTTATTTTTATTTAAATTTTGGAGCCTTTAACCTTTTGTTTTTCTCGGTCTTTCTCTTATCTTTCAATTTCCTACTGCAGTGCCAGCTATATCGTCTCTTGCTTTTAGATGATCTTTATGGCTTCGACTTCAATGGAAATTGACGATTAAATTTGAGCTAAAAAAAAATTGCTATATGCCAAAAGGATGGTAAGTAAGAAAGCGCAACAGGTAAGAGAGTTTTCTCAGTTTTTCTCAAACAGCTGATCAACTCGTACAAACACATTGATGAAAATTTCTCTCAAAATTTCCACCGCCCAGAGAATGTTTTCCGACAGCATGCTTTTCATTTTCAGTTCAGACGTGAAGGGAAACGGAAGGTATTCAATTTCTTAAAAGTATATTTGGTGAATTGTAAAGTGAATTATGACACGAAGAAAGCAATTGAAACCGAGAGCGTTGACTAAACGTAAGAAGTTTTAAAATACTTTATTTAGAAAAAACTTACTGTATGTATTTCACAACGCTTTTATTGCTCTGTGTATCGTCGGTTGAAGGAAATGTTGAAGCGTTGAACGATTCTCGCGGGAGCAAGTTTCGACGTCCCAGATGAAATTCAAAAATCGATTTTATTGACAGCAACCGTTATTTGTTCTCTCGATGGCGGAGTATGGCAACTAGCAAAATCCTCTAAGAATCATATGAGGAATTATTTCTATGAGTCTCTCTCAATAGTTTAAAATTCAAACACCTATCAAAAACTTGAAAATGAAATATCTGATGGCTTAATAAATGCATATTGCTCCGCTACTGTTTTCTATGGAATATGTGTGAAATACGAAAAAAGGACTAATGTGAGAAAATTTAGAGAGTTTTTGAGACGAGACATTATTCATGTGAGATTTTGAATCATTTCTCACACGTATATTTCGAAAGACTAATATTAAATATGCGAGTCAATTTATAAAATTAATTGTGGACTCTCACTAATCTCCCATATAATATGCACTGGACACATCTTTGAGGATGCACACATAAATGAAAAAGATGTGCATCAGATGGCTTTAATATGTATACCTTCACTAAATAATCTCTTAATAGAAACAAATTATTATTTTCATTCGATTTTGTTCCATATCTCATTCTCAAGTTATTAAAAATGTTCGTACATAAATTTTCATATATTTAGATTTAAATGCAAAATTTATTTTTGCAGACACAGCAGATGAGGATATCCGCGTCGAAGAAGAGACCACCGAAAATGTTGATGGCGATAGTGAAGAGTTGGATGATGTATCAACGGCCGAAAAGGAGAATGTCCACGAAAAGTTTAAGATTAAAAGTGAAAGAAGTGACGTAAAAAATAAAAGTAAGTAGACACAGGGTTTATTCGAAAATTGCGTTCTGAAAATTCTGAATGTTCAATTTTGCATGCTCCATAAAATAAAATCCCTAAGGAATGTCCTCGTTCCATTGCTTCTAAAAAGATATTCGCATAAAATTTATGGAGAGGGGCTCCAGAGACGGAAGTTAAATGAAAAAATTCTCATGAGAAACGAAATTTCTGAATTCCCATAGAAATTTGGTGGATGTTTTAATAGCATGAATAATGTTTTTAATCAAAATCTAAGTTTTAATTGACACTATTGCAAAACACGTCTCTTTATTTCATCGTCATGAAAATCTTCTAACATCGTCAAGAAACAAAAAAAAACATTTTCTGAAAAATTCTCCTAAAACAGCGAACGAAAAAAATATTATCAAGAGAAAGCATTTCCTCCCGAGAATAAGCATAAAAATTTATACTTGAGCTTTATATATTGCTTCAGAGCTCTTTGTCGAGGAGTGAAACTCATGGGATTCGACAGAATGATAAAAAAAAATAATTTTTTCACACTCGTGGTGGTGGCGGTAAAGAAGGAGAGTTTCAAAATATACTTTACTTTACTTTTAAAAATAATACTCGTCTGTACTATCAATTGGAAGATTTTTAACTAACCAAAGTATAATTGACTTTTTTGTGTCATTTTATACCTTCAACGGACCTGTAGGCTTGTAGATTTCAAAAAAAGGGTTCCCTTGGGATATTATCAAGGATTTGTACCTTCACTATGAAATTCACAAGAATATGGTTATTTCCCATGGGATCGTCATGGATTGAAGTTGATGGAAAGTTGTTTTTTTTTTGAGTAAAATTAGTTTGTTCTGTCAGTTGAAATTTTTAGAAAAAAAATTAGGCAAATAATATTTTTTTAAGTTGAGATTAAGTGGCCCAAATCGCACAATTGTCGAGGTCAAAACAGAGCAAAGGCCTTCAGAGACTCTCGAGAAATATTACTGCCGACAGTACTTTCTCATTGCCGTCTCTATGTGATCTCAACATCGACATTATTATCTCCCTCAAGCCATAAAATGATAAATTATAATCTAAAATAACACACACATACTCATGAGAGAGCAATACAGGGCCACAGCAACGCCAAAAATATTTTTATATGAGCAAGTTTTCGTTTTCATATTTTCCATCTCTCATACTGAAATCCATTTTTACCCGATCTCCCTTGAGAGACGGTATGTGCACAACGGGCAAAGAGTGAGAGAAGCAAAACACCATACAACAATGATATAATGTGTTTTTGCCACCCCCTTTGGCCTTTGGTTTAGTGTACCGAGTAAGCCGAAAAATATCATACTTTCGCTCTCTCTCTTTTTCTCCCTCAATCTCCTTTTTTTGAATTTAACCTCTCTCTTCGTCGCCCATTCATTTCCCCAGCATTTAATTCTCGATTGGGAAATATCTGACGCTCACAGAACCCCCATTCACTCACTCTGCTATAGTTTGAGAGAATGAGATCAAATCGGGACCAACAAAAGAGAAACTATATGTATATACACATGCACTCTCATATGATAGAAAATTCCTTTACATGAGGCTTGACTAAATCATTAGTAAATCAAATCATTAATTTCCTTAAGAGCACAACATCGGTTCAATTTCAAGTTTTTAATTTATAGAATAAAATTAAAAAATTAAAATTAAAATAAGACATAATTAGATTTTGTTATAACTCTATGCTATGATCTTTGGATATTTTTTGATGTTGCTTTCATATTATTATATGCTTGTTCTCTTCTTCGCTTCTCCAAAAATAATTTCTCGCTAAGGGACTAAAGCACATTGGCATGGTTGTATCAAATTTGGTTGATGCTTCTTTTTCTATTCATCTTCCATGACAGAATAAAAGTTCAAACTGTTTTTCAAAAACTATTAAAAGAGATAACATTTTCTTCGTTTACTCCCTTAACGGTAACAACTCTCGAGGAAAATAGTGAATGAAATGAGAGGTAAAAAGGAAGAAATTTTTTTAACGACTAAGTAAGAAAGGGTAGTACAGAAATTCTGTATTAGAAAATTAAACATTTTTTTAAATCAAGTTTTTATGGACATAAACTTATAAGTCTCAAAATTATTAGACTTGTCCTACTGAAAACTTAAATTCAATAAATTTAATGAAATGATAAAAACTAAAAATTGTGATAAACATAACACGGTCCACATATTTTTAACTTTAGCCGCAACTGTGTATCTTTTCAAAATTGAACTAAAGTATCAGTCAAGTGAGCTTTTCTGTTATGATGCGGGACCTAAAGAAGCAGTTCTGTGCATATTTTCCTCAAGTACTCAATGGTTTTTCTAGTTTGTTCGGTCTTTGTGTTTAGATGTCCCCGCAGAGTTAAAAATATGGAAAAAGTTAGAGTTTACGGGAGAGTAAAGCAGTTTTATATATGCTGTGTTTTGCTTGATCCAAAAAAAGTAATCAGGGGTAGACAACTATATTTTTCCATGAATATTTCTAAATCAGTTTTCCTAGCTACACTGTGATCAATCGATCACCAAAAAGATCATTTTCAATTAAGGTAAAAAAGAAAATGATGTCTACTTTTCATTCCAATCGTCCGTTAACTTTTATGAAAGTAGTTCGTGAATCCATCTACACACAAGTAACATAAGAGCAAAGAGAAATACCGCCTCTGTGTTGCTGCTCTGCTCCTTTGGTGAAATTGCTCTCGTCCTCCTGTTTGGAGCTTTAGTCCCTGAAGGAACTGAAGAGAAATGGGAAAACACATAGTGAAACAGCAGTATTTCGAGAGAATAACACCAGTGAGCGGGTGAGCGAAAGAGAGTGAGAGTAACGAGAGCAAGTCAAAAAGCAATGAAACTCTATATACGGCCGTAGCACAGAGCCATAATAATAAAATACATGAAAATACTCAGATTAGTTTGGAATGCTCTTGGGGCAGGTACTTAGGGGATCCGTCAGAGCGCAGGAGTGGGGAACAGCCGTAAACCTTATATGCATGTGTTTTTATTATGACTTCCACGCATTAATGGTTATGTTGCAAATTAAATTCTCAAAATTCATCTTTACTTCTAATAACCAAATTGTACAATTTTTTTTTCGTTTTTCCACAGTTTGTAGCGAAGAAGTGGCAACTGGTGTTGAAATGTCGCTACAAGAAAATTATAACTCAGATAATAGCGACTGTGACAGCATTGGATCATACTCATCAGGTAAGTTTTTGTGGGTGGAATTTGGGAAGGGATAAAGTATGTCTGCCATATGATAATTTTTCAACAGAGATTTTTGACAAGGTTTCTCTCGAACTTGTTGGCTGTTGAATTTGTGACAATTAAAGTACCGACATTGACCCTCTTCTTCTGCTTTCTTCAGCATCATATGAAGGGGGACAGTAGTGATTAATTTATTAGACAAGAAAAGGAAGAGGATGTTATGTTCATTACTAAAATATCCTCGTGTGTGCTGGTATTTGCTTAATACTGAAGTACATATATAAACGAACCGTTTGTAAAAATCATTAAACTCTTTCTTACGAGTTTCTGGTTTAAAAGATTGTAGAGTATTAAGTTTTCTTGGGCAAAGGAGACGAGCGGTGTTTAAGATGTATTCGATTTAAATAATGTTAACATATGAAAGAAAATCTAAAAAAAAAATTTAAATCAAGAGACACAGAAAATGTAATTTTAATGTCACACTTTACTGCAAAAATTTAAAGAAAGTGACCAAAATTGATTTTTGCAATTATAATGTTGTATGAAAACCAGAATGAAGACATTATAAGTTATAAGAAAAGATCTTGGTCTAAAAATCTCGGATGTATTTATTTAAGTATGTACAAAAGTACTTTTTTAAAATTTATTTTATTCTTTGATCTCCATTTCCTCACATCCTTCCTTTTTACTCTTTTAATAATATCGTCTCTGAACAAGTGTTACTGCGAGTTAGAGCATGCAAAAGGTGTGGTAAGGAGAAGAAATGTACTTCAAATGGTTATAAAAGAATGAAATGAGTAAAGCACAACACACATACGAAAACACATTATTCTCAATATCGTACACGTGGGACACCTGAACTGACGTACTTGCACCCAAGAGAACCATAGAACGGGCATGTAAAGACACCCTTAACAGTAATATTTATTTCAGAGAATATACAAATTGTGAATGCAAAAAAAAATTACAGATAAACTGAGAGAGTGAGTTCAAATAAATGATTCTTTACGAAATGACTTTGAAGAAAACAGAAAAAATTCTTATTTTTATTTTTTGCTCTTTGAGTCATAAAAAAGTGGGCAAATATTTAAATTAAAAAAATTTATAACTGTTTTAGTTACATTTTTCTTTAAAAAAATTCAATAGAAATTTAGGACACAAATTTTAGTTTTAAGGAATTTATTGAACACAAAATAGTTTACTAAATTTCATAAAACTACCTTTTCATTCCCAAAAATAACTCAACGTATAATATAATATCGCGTTACCTTTTCCATGCTCATAATACATTGTTATCATGAAAATCTGCGGAAGGTATTATAAAAGGGCGTTTTGTTGAAATTGCGCGGAGAGACAAAACAATGTTGGTTACCCATTTATACTTAGCTGAAAATATCAAATATCTTCGTTTAATCTTTCGCTTTCGAAAAATATCAACAAAGAAGTTTTAAGTAAAAAAAGGATGTACAAATGAATTTGAATAAAAGATTTTTCATGCCTCTCATCTGGAATATGGCTCTGTGCAGTGCAGTGCTATGATGATTCAATTGATTTTGAGGAGAGAGTAAAACTTTAACATGAGTTCAGGATGGTTATTTCATTTCCTTTTATGTACATTTATTTTGTCTGTTGGGAGCTATTGAATTGTACCATTGAGTCCTATAAGGTAACAGAAACATTGAATTGAGAGAAAGAAAAATAACAAAAAACAAGCTTTTTAAAGTATTCATATTATCATAAGAGTATGCCTTCGCGTTGAGATCCCTTTATGAATTTTGACCGTTCCTATCAAATATTTTGTTGCTTTTCTAACATTTGAGTCTCCCGATTTTTCAAGAGTTCAATATTATCAATGCTAAGTGCAGAAGTATTTATTGTCCATTTTTCGGTAATATCTTAACCTCCAGATCCGGTCATAATGTTCAGTTTTTTTTGTAGAAATTTTAGAACAAATTAAGTTAATCGCGCACGAAAAAGATGTTCATGAAATCATTGAAGCGCGGAAAGGGAATGCACCTTTCTTACATTATGATTTTCTTGTTTCTCTCTTCCAAAATATACTCCATTGATCAAAGCAGGTGTCCGAGTCTGTAATGATGCGAGAAGCGTGAAATAAAGAGCACGTGAAATATGATTTTTCAATTAAACTAAATTACTTTCAACAGGTTGAATATGATGAGTGCATTTATTTAATGTTGTGACAATTAAGCCGTAACTGGTTGTGGTATCAGGCGACATGTGTGGATGTAAATGATATTTAAAATCATCCTCGTATAGAGGACAAACATTTTCCACTCATCACTGACAATTAAGGGACTGTCTGTTACAAAAATAATAAAACTGGTGAAATATCATTAAAATTGTAGAGAATCGTCGGACTTTTTAGCTGCTGCTATCACAAAATCCCATTTCAATGTCCTCCCGTTCTCTTTCACTTTGTAAACCTGTCCATCAACCAATTGTCAACTGATAAATTTCTATATACCAGAGTAGCGTAGTGTTTTAAACTTTATTAATAATTCACATCAGTGAATTTTCGGTTAAGAAATGTTTCTATTCATTGTACCATAAGATAAAAATTATTTGCATACGAAAATAAATTTTAAATTCAGTTTTTCTTATAAAACTTAATTTTTTATTAAAGTGAGCTTCACTAGAATCATCGTACTTCCTTAAAAAAAATCTTTTTCTCATTTTTATTCCTCTGATTAATAAATCAACACATGCATGGGATTCGCATTTTTCGTCTTATACTCACTAACTGGTTTTCTAATTCTTGAAAAAGTAGTTTCATTAATTTAAACTATAAAATTAGAGGAGATATTTTTTAAAACTTTTTTCTATGTATTTTATTATGTGTTAATTAAGCAAGATAGAATTTACCGTGAAACGAAAATTATTTTGTGCACCCTGTACCCATACAAATTTCTGCTCGTTTATTTTCCCTCTCCGGATTTGGCATATATACTCTTTTTTTTCTCTTACATCTACACTCACGCCTAGCGTTGCTTTTAGGTCCCGCCTTGGTGTTAAATCGGCAATTACTGTTGGCCAACTTTATTTTTTATTTATTCAATTAGTGTTTTTTATCAAATTTTTACAATTTTTTCCCATTCAAATAATATACTTTGTAATTAGAAAAAATAAATAAATATCGAATACAAATTAAATTTATATTACAAAATATTAGGATCGATTTAGACTCTAATTAACACCTTAAAAAATAAAATTAAATGATTGGTGCTTTGCATTAAACACAAGAGCAGAGCTCCCTCACTCGAAAACCGAGATAATATTTTCATTCTTATTCGTAGCTCTTCCTATTGGAGCACATAATCGTAAATACAATGATGATGAACCCGAAGAAAATACGAGATCCGCTCTTTTGTTGTTTGCGCCATCAGTCAGCCGAGAAGTGAGCAATTTCAATTGAGTTTTACTCCCTATAGAGTTCGGTCGTATTTTCGTGCTTCTCGTGCATTTCTTTGGGGTCTCAAAGGGAGACTAAGTTTATCATATTTTTATTGTGAAAATTATAAACCCATAATCGGTGTAAAATTATTTTTTTATAAAAAACAGAGGTACTTTAACTTTTCAATTAAAAAAATTTCTTGACTCATAAATTTAAACGAAAGGAAATTTTAATTAAGTTCGTTTATAGTGATAAAAATTAAACACAGTGGCACACGTCGTTATTAATACTTCCTATCAAAAAAATTCTTAATTGAGTGAACATATCACAAATAAGCACTTTTGAAAAATATATTCACACTCGTTTCGAAGTGATCAACCAAAAAAAATTGAAAGTTCTAACTAAAAATAAGAAAATTGGAAATATAGTGTATAGGTATAAATAAATAGCTGTTTAAAAAATAACTAGTAATATTTAAATATAATTAAATTTTTTTCTATAAACCTTTAAAATATTGCATTGACTTTCAAAAAACCTCAATTTAAATAATATATTACCGTAGTAGAAACTCAGCATTTTCGGCTCCCTCCTTTTTTTATTACCCTTAAATTGAGATTGATGTGTGACAATGCTTCATTTTTAAAGCAGTTCTTTTCTTCGAAAAAAAAGGATATTTTTAAGACAAAAAATGAAAATTTATGAAGTGGGTAATCAGTAGCGGACGAGTTGATGAAAAGCGTGATAATTTATAATCATTTGAAAGGGATTGTATTATTCTTGATTTACAGAACTCTACTCGACACACACATCACTTAGCTTTCCATCATCGACTGCCAGCAATAGCAGCTCTGAAATGGATACAAATGGAGTTGAACGAGGTGAAGATGATGCTATTAAGAAGGAGAAAAAAGAAAAAAGTGGAAAATTCAAAGGAACATCGAGCTACAAATGCCAATTTTGTGAAAAATCCTTTCCCCGTTTGGGTTATTTAAAGAAACATGAGCAGGTAAATTGAATTAAATTATTTATTTCTCATAACGATGCTTTTTTCGCGTTGAAGTTTTAGTTCATACGTGTTGCCATAAAAATATTACTTAACGCATGCGGACGCATCGTAAGAATTTTCAATATCTTTCGTTTTTATTTTCACATTCCACGATGCACTAAACTATTTCTTAAACTATTTATATTTTTTGGCATTTCCTATCCAAAAAACACATTTCTAAATTTTTTCCGAAACCAATTGTACATTTAAATTTAATTATACTTTTTACTAAAGTTGAATTGCAAAGGGCGCTATAAAAATATTCCGTATTCATGAATCGTGCCTCGACCTTTGCGAGTTATATTGCATTAAGCTCGTTTAGATTATAAAAGTCTTCCTAACTTGAAGTGCAGTGAAGGTAGAGCATACTTAATGTGTGTGATAAATTATTTAACTTGTCATCACGCGTGTTATTTGTTATTTCATATGCCACAATAGCGGTTTTACTACAAAAGAATTTTTTCCGCAGAGTCATGAAGACTATATGCCGTTTAAATGTCCTGTGTGTTTGAGGCTTTTTAAACATAAAAGATCAAGAGATAGACACTTGAAATTACACACTGGAGGTGAGAAATTTTGGTTCAGTAAAAATCTTGATTAAATGGATTTACAAAATTCTTATATTTTTTTTGCAGATAGGAGATATAAATGTCTCTTTTGTGAGTCTGCATTTTCAAGAAGGTAAACTATTTTTTTAAATCGTTTACCTCCAACAAACAGTTCAAAATTTAATTTTCACATTTTAAGCGATCACTTGAAGATTCACATGAAAACTCACGACAGTAAAAAAGCGTAAGTGTGAAAGTTTAAATTTAAAATTTGACTCCATCCGTTTTTTATACATTCAACAGTTTTCAATGTAATTTTTGTAACCGTGGTTATAATACAGGTAAGCTTATCTTCGTCCATCTTGCAACTTATTAAGCTCATGAGCGTGACTAATTTGGGTGTTAATATTAAATGTTACAGCGGCGGCATTAACTTCTCATATGCAAAATCACAAGAAACAAAATGAACTTCGCGAATTAAATGAATCGCCATACAATTACAGGTAAGCTTCTTAAAAGGTGAAACTCTACGCTAGTATATTAAAAAAAATTCAAACATTTTTAACATTTTACCAGCATGAAATCATCGGAGTCGTCAAGAACTTCAATGATTGATAAGAAACGATCTGAAATGATTTCGCCAAAATCATATAAATCAGATGGAAATTGTGGAGGATATTTCCATCAGAATCATATTCGATGTTTTTATTGTACAAAAACTAATTTTATGTCACTCGAGCAATTGACGCATCACATAAATCTCATGCATAGTCAAAAACTAATGAAAGAGCAACGTAGAAACCGAAGTGAACATGAAAGTTCATCACACCACCACCATGAAAGCAACTATCATTTATCTTGCGAATTCTGCTTAATGAAGTTTAGCTCATCGGAAAAGCTAATCAAACATATTGGACTCGTCCATGATGATAAAATGCGAGCAAGTGAAGATTTTTTCCTTACAACAATGGCAATGAGTGAACAATCGAATGACGGAAATGGGAGTAAAAAAACTGTGCACAAACATGTTAATGTGGCAGAAGAACAGCCAACAGATTTAAGTCAAAGGATTGCGACGAAAAAAATCAAGATAGAAAACTATGCAAAGCCTTTTGATCAACCGCCGCCACCAACAACAGTAGCAGCAGGAACAATTAAAACACCTGGCACGCCCGACGCTTTTTTATGCAATCAATGCAATGCCTCTCTACCAAGTTTTGAACTCTTTCGGCTCCATTTAAAAAATCATCTTGAAAAGAACTACGGTAAGATTTTTTTTCGAGTGAAATTATATTATCCTTGTAATCCTGTCCCTTCATCTTCTAATATACAATTTTCCGGCTTGCTTCTTAGTTAATGTACTTTTTTTTATATTATTTCTACTCACGTATAAATAGGTGTTAATCAAAATGAAAATTTTGAATTGGCCTTGGGAAGTCAAAGTATTATGCAAAGCAGCGACACTAACTGTACACAAAAGAAATTTGTGTGTCAGCAATGCAGAGACGTAGTTTTTGAAAATCGCTTTGAATATGAAGAACATGTCGAGCAGCATTATACAGAGTTTTTGTGTCAAAAATGTGAAAGCTCTTTCGCAAAACATGAAGATCTCTCAAATCATTTGCTTGAAAATCACGTATGTTTTCGCTGCAAGCTGTGTAACGAAAGTCTCGAGTCAATTATGTCCCTAAAACTTCATTTTGCTTCTCGTCATTCCGACAAAAGATGTTCTTCATGCCATGAAAGTTTTCGCTCAGAAAGAGATTTTAAAAATCACATCCAAATTAAGCATTCAAGCAATGGATTGTTAAGATGTATATTTTGCAGAGTAACGTGCACTTCTGAACTTGAAATGCATTTTCATTTTTTATCGACTCATGTAAAGCAATTTAGGTGAGATTAAAATGCAAGAATTATCTTTTATCTTTTTTCAATATTTCAATATTGATATAACCTAATTAAATTTTTATTTAGATGCCCAGCATGTTCTGAATCGTTTCATGTTGAATTTCTACTCGACCGGCACTTACAAACTCATCATTTCCAAAACGAATCTTCACTAGTAACTCCTTCAAATTTTTCAATTGACAAAGACAAAGAAATGTCTCTCCAAAAATATCGCCCATCGCTGATTGAAAGTTATCGAGAAAAATTTTTATTCAATCAAGATCAAAAACTCGCAGAGGCTAGTTTTTACCAAAAACTCACTCCCGGAGCATTTTCCCAAATTCATCCATATTCAAAACATTTAAATTTAGAAACTCTTCATGAAAGTCTTAATAGAGTTCAATCAACTTTAAACGATCATCAGCAACAACCAAGCATGAAAGCTAAAAATTTATACAGTCTCTCAAACGAGGATGTCGGCAAGTGTCATGAAGACGCTATTGCTTATAAGCCACAAAGTGTTGCTGTTATGTTATTATCTAATGATAAAAATAACAATAAAAATTCTGGAGGTTATAAGGATAAGAGTGAAACTCAAAATCAAAATGCTACAGCATTGAGTGCAGAAAAAGCTAGTCATGTAATTCATCTGAACTCAAAATCTGGAGTGAGCCTAAAATGTGCTTATTGTGAAGCACGGGAAGAATTTAAGACGAGGTACATTTTGGTTCAATCAAGTAAAATAATTATATATTTTTAATTTTATCATTAGAACTGAACTAGAAAATCACATGAAGATACAACACAACATTGCTGCTAAGCACAAATGTTCAATCTGCGACGAAATCCTTCCAAGCCCAGCAGGTAATTCCTAGATCATCATTAATTATACGTAAACAAGCTTAGATTTTATTGTGTTCCTTTCCAGTATTAGCTGAACATAAAATTCAGCATTGTAAGGTGAGTAAAAAGAAATTTTTACTGTTTAAAGCTTATGTTCAAAATAATTAGTGTAAGTTTTTTGTGAAAAAATTTGATTTTAAAGATTTTAATTAATTTTTTTCTCCAAAAAAATATCAGTCATGCTAACAACAATTTCATTTCACAGGTGGTTTTTGGAAGATGTTTCCACTGTTTTGAATCGATTGAGGATATAAATGAATTCAAGCAGCACATTCAAAAGCATAACCAAAAAAATAAATCTACACTAGAGCTACCGATCCATTGCATATGCTGCCACCAGCTCTTAACATCGGATTTTGAAATAAATCTCCATGCAAAGTAAGTAATTTTACGAGGGTTTATTTGATTAAATGTGATAGTAAATAATTTGTTTTTTTGTTACTAAGGTTCCATACAAATTCTACTGCGACATCTACGGGTAATGAAGAGAAAACTTGTGCATTATGCTTGAACGTAATGGAAACTGCAAATATTAAAAAGATTTGTAATTCGTGCATGTCAAAGCACAATTTTTCTCTCTCAAAAAACCAACTTCATTTGTGCAATCTCTGCAAGCAAAGTATAAAAGACGATAAGTTTCAAGATCATCTAATTGAGCACGCGTTTGAAAATAAATCAATTTCATGTATTGTTTGCACGGCGATTTTCACAACAGTTACCGGCTTAAAGGAACACTTACGTGAGCACAAACTGGCACCTGTCAATTTCAAAGAGGCATGCTCCAAATGTAATGCAAAATTTCTCTATAGTTCGGAGCTGCTGCATCACACCAAAGAACATGAGATCGTAGAGGAACAGGCCAAACAAAACATTAAGGAAGAATCCGATGAAGACACTGATGTTATTATGAAAACTGTCAAGTATGAAGAAGAAGACGATTACATTGACATTGAAATTGAAAAGGTTCCAGAAAATTAGTAATTTTTTAAACAACGCGCTTTTCTTATATAGCTATTAATTACTTAAAAATTACAAAAATATATATAAATCCACACGTGAGTGTTGACCCACATTCCGCTTGTACTGAATCAGTATCTGACGTTGTTTATAAATTTAATTTTTTAAAATTTTAAACCCTGTAAATGTAGAGTAAATTTTTTTGAACTTTGTCAATCTTTTCGAATTGATTGCTTGTTCAATTTCAAGCCCAACGAGCTAAAAACATGTTTGAAAAATGGTCTTCTATGGCAGGATGCAGGGTAACAATCGGAAAAATTCATAAAATCTATAATTGGCTAAACAATACCTACAAATCTATCATTTAGCGTAAATTTGAAATCTCTATCTGGTCCAGGGGCCGAAATATCCCCGTAGAAAATGTAGGGACGGAAAATTGAGCTGATACATTAAAAAATATTTCCCGCTAAATTCATAGGTTACTCAAAAAATGTTAAAATTTTTAAAAGCTTAATAAAATAAAGTTCGATTCAGTTAAAAGATTTAATCATTTCCAATTTACAGTGTACATTTATTTCATCAAAATGCTTGAATGCGGTGTTGAATAAGAGAAGAACTTAAATTTTATTAATAAATTTAGGCTGATTTTCAACCAGAAATCGAGAAAAAGACTTTACAGTAAAAATTTTATCGATGTGATCAGGTTTAAATAACGACAAAATTTTATATTAATTTTGGATCTCATTTTTAATAATTAAAATTAATTATTATTAATGTATTCTTCCAAGCAATTCATATTTAACTAGGTAAAATACATAACGATAAGAAAAAATTCCTCCTTCTTGAGAGTATTGAAAATATTATAAAGTTTCCTACCCACGTTTTGAAAGGCCGTTGGGATAATTTTTAAATAAAACGCTTGAAAGCGCTTTTTATCGCTTTTTAGTTACCCCTCGTATACGAATCAAATTGTTGATTTTCGGTTTCGTCGAAAAATTTTCAAAAAAATGTTAAATAACAGTGAATTAAAGCAATTGCAAGCAAAAATAAAAAAATGGGACGATAAAGAGGATTCTTTGGCAGGACTTGATGATTTTCAATTAAACTTAATCAACGAAATAGAGGAATTAAATACGAAAAATAAGGTTTAAAAAAATATAAAAATTGGATAAAATTAAATTTTTTTAATATGGTTGTTTCATTAGTTTGAAGAAGGAAAAGCAAACGACAAAGCAGAAGAGCTTAAAGAATTTCTCGTAATCGAATCTATTCCGAAGTTTTTAACATGGTTCAACGATGTAGAAGAAGAGTTTTTAAATTTTGATGATGACGTTTATAAAAAGTTTTTCAATCAACTCGAGGAACAGAATAGATCTTGCGAGATACTCCTCAACGAGGTTAATAATTATTTAATATATTGTTGTTAAGTTCAGTATCAATTAAAAATTAATATTTTTAGATTGATTCAACTTTAAATGCTCTTAACAAGCTCACAACCGAATATAATTTTGTAAATACAAAAACATCGTCACTAAATGAAGCTAGCGAGAATTTAATGGATGAGCAGAGACAACTGATTAGCTTGAGTGATGATATTAAATTTCGCCTCAAACATTTCACCCAGGCCGAACACCTAATTCAACGACTTCAAAATCCCACATTCTCTCCCTCTTCAAATGATCAATTTGCTGAAATAATTAACAACATTGATGACTGTATGAAGTTCTTGAAAGACCACGTAAGTAGTTAAGAGAAAACTTTTTTGTGAAAAGTAATTATTTCGTTTCATTGAAGCCTCAATTTAAAGAAGCTAACTTCTATCACGTCAAATACCGTCAATGTCTATTAAAGGCAGTTCAAATGATTCGAAATTACGTGACCCAAGCTCTAAGTGCAGCAACGGATCAAATTTTGAATCCTAAAACCAAAGAAAAAGTTCAGATTGCCGATAAAACTTCTGACGCCGCATTTGCCCTCTACTATGGAAAATTTCAAACTTCTTCTATTAAAATCAAAGGGACTATTAGACTTGTCGAAGATCGCCATCATAAAACTTCAGAATATGAAGATTTACTAAATGAACTTCATCAGTTTTATCTCTCACAGCGTGCACTAATAATGAGCTCTGGTGTTGAGAGTGCAGTTAAAAATCTTTGTGTTAAACATAAGGGCGATCATTGTGCGTTATTTCGAGCGAGTTGCAATTTTATGGTTCACATATGTCAGGATGAGCACCGATTATTTTATCAATTTTTCACTGTTAAAGGCGAACAGCTTAGCACATATATTGAAGGTTTATGTACAATTTTGTACGATAACATTCGACCTCTAACTATTCATATAAACCATCTCGAGACTCTTGCTGAAATTTGCAGCATCTTAAGGGTTGAAATGTTGGATGAACATGTAGCGAATAATGCTGAGGCACTCGAAGCTTTTGGAAGGTCTATTCAACAAATGCTGGAGGATGTTCAAGAAAGACTTGTTTTTAGAGCACATTTGTATCTACAGAGTGATATTCTCAACTACAATCCATCGGGCGGTGACTTGGCATATCCCGAAAAGGTATTTGAATCAACATTAAAAATAATTGTTTAAACAGTTCTTTAAACTCTAACTTTTAGTTGGAAATGATGGAAAGCATTGCAACATCTCTTCTTCAGGAGAATCAAACAAAATATATGCGATCCGAATCACGCAATTCAATAGTATCGTTTACATCAACTAATGCCGAAGTTGAGCAACAGTTTAAATCTCGTACAGGAAACTCCCCGGCTGATTTACATGGCATGTGGTTCCCAACTGTCCGGAGAACACTAGTTTGTTTATCGCGTCTCTATCGCTGTGTGGATCGTCCCATATTCCAAGGTTTCTATTAATATTTAATAATTGTAAAAAAAAAGTATATCTATTTTAATTTTGATATTTGAAAGGTCTGAGTCAGGAAGCATTGACTTATTGCATACAGAGCTTAGCAAATGCTGAGCAGTCGATCACGAGTAAAAAATCGAGTGTTGATGGAAAGCTATTTGAAATTAAACATCTTTTAATACTACGTGAACAAATAGCTCCTTTTCGTGTAGATTTTCAAGTGAAGCAAACAAGTCTGGACTTTAGTAAGGTCAAAACTGCGGCTTATGAGTTATTACAAAAACGAAAACAACTTTTTGCACTTGGGACTAATAATGCACTGCTAGAGTTCTTGTTGGAGGGAACCCCTCAAGTCAAGGAGCACCTTCTTGATTCACGAAAAGATGTCGATCGTCAATTAAAAGCATCATGTGAGCAATTTATTATAGACATAACCAAGCAAATGGTCGGACCGATCATTCTATTCATTGAAAATGCACAAAATTTACTGAAGCATCAACAAGCTCAGACAAGTGCAATCAATCAACAGCCGGTAACAAACCTTCTACTTAGACAAACACCATGGGCATCTCCTCAGCAAATTAGTTCCTTAATTCAAGAGTCACAAAGACATTTAAAGACAAAGTTGGCAGGAATTCAACGATCAATGCAATTATATCTTTCTAACAAGGACACAGAATTTATTCTTTTCCGACCAATTAGGGTGATAAAAAGTTATAACAATCTTATTTACTCTATAATTATATTTGTTTTCCTAAATAGAACAACATAATCGGATCATTTATGCGATTAGAGCAGTTACTTGTAACAAATGGTTACTCGAAGGAAGATTTGACTATTGTTGGCCTCCCCACGGCTGATCAAATTTCCGTTATCATCTCTTCAGCAAGTCTTATTGCCGAGACCAAACAGGAGGCAAACGATAGAAAAATGAACGAAGGCGAAGGGCGTAAAATCTCGACATCAAGCATTGACAAGAAAGTTAGTTTCGATTGCGGAAATTCGATTCTAGAAGAATAACAACATTCAGTAATTGGAAGCAGGGCGACGGTAAAAGAAAGTAAATTCACCTTGAAAATTTGAAATGCAATTGACAAACGTTTTTTGATTCCTCTCCAAATTAAATCATCTTTTGTAACAACTTGCTTACATGCATTAATTTATAAAATAAAATTACAATTGATCACTTAAAGCTCGCAAGATTCTGTTCTAATTTATACAAAAGATCAAGTGTTTATGTGAGAAGTGAGAAAAAAATTAGTCTGTGCACAGCTGTGAGAAAAAAGCAACAGTAGAAAAATATAAAATATATGCTCAATTCGCATCTTTCACGTTCACAGTTGAGAGAAAGTTATTCAGACTGTTTTATACAAACTTTAAAAAAATAAGTGAGAGCGAAGAGTAAAGAGTCAGAGAAGTGTTGTGCTCAAATTTGCTTGTCAAAACGAGAAAAACTAGTTTTTTAGTGAACATAATCAGTAAGCGCGAGAACGACATTTGATAAAAAATATATATAAATTTTTAAATACGAATTATTCTAACAATGATTTAAAAATTTCATCAAAAGAGAATTCATTCGTTAATATTCATAAAAATCTATCAGGAAATCTATAAAAAAGTTATTATCATCAATGTCGAATACTATCGACTATGAAATACTTTCACAACAAGAGCCTCTCGTAGTCGATATTGAAAATAATATTAGTTCAGCGCAGAGTTCCGATGGATCGCAACACTCTTTAGTAGAGATCCTTAAATAACCGGTTTTAACGATTTCGGTTTAACCGGTTTTAAAAAGCTCATAACCGGTTTTCACCGGTTAACCGGTTATGAGTTTTTATCTAAATTTCTGAGAAAAAAAACTGATTTTTTTTAAAAAAAAACAAATTTTAAATAAAGGAAAATTTAATTTAATAACTTAAAATACTTAAAAACTTAATAACAAAGATTAATTTAACTTATTTCTAAAATAACACTTTAGAAAGGCAATGGCATTGATGTTCTCATCTCCAAGTCTATTGAAAAGCTTGCTGACTAGATGATTTGCTTCCGAAAAACGACGTTCTGCTACGACAAAAAATATTAAAAAACTACTATATTTTCACAATAATTACCGTAACACTTTTTGTCTCGCGATGTCGAAAATCCAAAATTCACTTCACTTTTTTAATAAAATAAATCACTTTAAACTGAATTGTGATAAAGCGTGAAAGTATTGAATAAAACAAAATTTTTGATATCTTAATATCTGATACATGAGAAACGTAAGTTTAGTGGACATTTAGTACCTGATTTTTCACAATATTAGTATTTGAAGATAGGTTTATTAAAATAAACATAAAAACGGTTAAAAACATTGATAATATTTATAAATTTAAATTGTAATTTTTTAATAAAATTAAAATAATTTCAAAAAGTAGAAAAACCGGTTAACCGGAAGAAAAAATCGGTGAAACCGGTTATTAAAAATTCCGGTGAAAACCGGTTATAACCGAACCGGTGAAAACCGTGAGGATCTCTACTCTTTAGACGTAGCCTTATTAAATTTTGATAATAAGCAAAGAAGAAAACGTAAATTAAGAAGAAAGGATCGTCCGATTAAAATGATGCTAGATGGATTTGATAACGCAGCAGAGTCATATGAGGTTCGTATTCAAATTTTATTAAAACAATCTATGTGAGGAATTTTATTATTTTGTTTCGAAGTGAAAAAAATATTATTATTATTAAATTATTAAGAGTTTTTCTTTTTTAATTTGTGTATCTTCATTGTTCACGTGGCATTCAACGGGCACTTACAATTTTTTTTTCTTAGTCACGAACTTTTAAGAGAAAGTAAAACTCAATCTTTGAGAGAAATGTTTTACTTAATCAGTTCTCCACTATGCTTATAAAAATTACGCGGTTTAAATTTTTAGTTTTTGGTAGTTTTTAAATAAAAAACTACACATAAAAATTTTCCAACTTAAAAGCAAAAAAAAACAGCTCCCAGTTTATAGTTTTGATTTTAATGTTATATTCGTGTGGCTTTTAAAGTTTACTAACGAACAAATTCGCCTCAGAAAAAAAACTGCGATAAAAGATTACAAGGATCAAGAAAATAACGTAAGAGTTTTTGATTATGAACGCGTACATAAATCATGCGAGTATTAAAAATAAAAGAACATGTGTTTCATCCCAGCTCTCTTTATTTACATTTTCAATTAGAGTATTTATAAGGCGATGATAATTTTAAAATCGCCTGTATTCAATTTATAAATTGATTTTAAAACGTAGATTTCCAAAAAGAACATAAAAATGATTGTCAAAATTCGAAATATTTATTTTAATGATTCTTCTGAATTCTTTTCAACAATAAAAGCAAAATATTCTCATAAATAATTATTATTTTTATTATTATTAAAATATTAGTTTTTATGTGAGGACCTTAAAATTGCTGCTAAAATAATCAAGAATTAAATACTGATGATGATTATGCGAGAGAGAGACCTTCTTATGTGTATATATATATATATAATGCAGGTAATGAAATAAACAAATATTTCATGTACAATTGAGAGAGTAATGTGAATTTCTCACGAGAGTAAAGAAAAAAGTCATTCATGTAATTTGAAAAGAGTTTAGTCTTGTGTTGGCTGTCACATGAGGTAGTCAACGTCATACAGTCGAGAGCTTGTTTATCATCATAACAGTAGTTAAAATTGCCGATTAACTTTTTATAATTGTGATAATTAAAGTCACTTTTTGTACTTAAGATAGTGGAAGAATTAAAAATAAAGTCAGCTATTAATTTATCAATTTGTTCACTCATTTTATTTGAAAAAGTATAAAAAAAAGTGGAGATTTCAACGATAAATGACTAAGTCAAATTCTATTGAAATGATGGGACAAAGTGAACAGGTAATATAAAGCGGATGATAATGTTTAAATTGAATTTAATAACTTTTATTCTGTCAGTAAATTTTTGATTGATGTACATGTTATTAATTGACAAAATTGTAGAGGTGATCAGACAACACACGTTGTAATTGCAAATTTTTTAAAAATTAAATCGTATGCGATCAGATAATAATATTTTATTCAATCAAAACCATGGTATTTATTAAAAAATCAAAAATTATTTTTCAATGCAGAAATTTCAAATTTTGTTCACGCACTTTTTGAAGTTTCACTTTTTTGTAATGTAATAATGAGGAAATCACACTATTTAAATATATTTGCATAAATTGTCTTATTTTTGATAAAACAACCTATAAAAGAAATTTATAACACTAAAATTTTATCTGACAAAAGCCAATAACAAGTGTATTTTGGGTAGCGATAATGAGTTTTCAATCATCGCCACACTATTGATACTTGATACCAAGTGCCTAATAATTAGATATTTTATATCAGCACTTGAGGTGATAAATTGACAAACTTACTTTTTCTGCAGGAATTACTCGGCTCGGCAAAACGGAGAAGGCAGTTTCTAATTCTTGGTGGACTATGTATCCTTGCAATTATAGTAGTCGCGGCAATAGTTATGGCTGTAGTTTTGATCAACAAAAAGGGAGACGAAGGAGGAGAAAAGTCTGAAATAGTTCTTGATGATATTTTAAGTGGAGCTTTACAACCAAAGAGATTCGATGGAACTTGGGTTGATGATGAAAACTACTACTACACAAATATAACCAATGTAAGTCAATTGTTAGCTTTATAATGAGTAAAAATAGAAAAAGGTTTAACATCTTATATTAAATTTTAGGGTGATTTCATTATTTATAACGTTCTCAAGAAAGAGCCAAGAATAATAATTCAACAAAGTTCTCCGCTATATGGGCAGTTTGCACAAGGAATGGGTTATGAATTTTCTTCAGATAAAAATTTCATTCTTATGCAAACTCAAGTTTTAAAAATCTTTCGTCATTCATTCTTAGCTGAATGGAAGATATTCGATGTGGCCAACAATGTAATTCTTAATGTTACTCTGAACAATACTGATCCTCCGCTATTTAGACTAGTGAAATTTGCTCCATCAGGTCATGGACTAATTATTGTACATAGAAACAATATTTATTACAAAGAAAGTCCATCATCAACTGAAATTCAGGTGACAAGTGATGGCACTGAAGGACTTAACGACAATTCAATTATGAATGGAATTCCAGACTGGGTCTATGAAGAGGAAATTTTTTCTACAAATTCAGCTAGTTGGTTTTCAAAAGATGCCAAAAAGCTTGCATTCATTCAATTTGACGACACTCATGTGCCTTCAATTTCGATCCCGATATACGGGTTTCCTGGTCAATTTCAATATCCAGAAACAATCGATGTAACCTATCCGAAAGCAGGTACTTCCAATCCAACCGTGAAATTATTCTTGGTGGACTTCAATGGAATGAATCAAAATAATGTCAATCAAAAAATTCAAAATATTCAAGTGCCAATGGAATTTGCTGCTGAAGATCATCTGATTACATCGGTAGCATGGGCTAATAATGACACATTGATATCAGTATGGATGAATCGCGTACAAAATAAAGCTGTCGTTTTTAAGTGTACTGTGAGTGGATCTTGCATTAATGCTCTGACATTAGAGTCTTCATCTGGTTGGATTGAATTTTTCACTGCCCCCTTGTTTAATCTGGATGGGACTGAAATGGTTTTCATTGGAACACAAAATGACTATCGACACATAAAAGTGCTCAATCTGGATACAAATGAACTTACTGCACGAACCTCTGGAAAATTTATTGTCACTGAGATATTAAAGTACATCAAAGAAGAGGATTTTATACTTTATACGGCAAACTTGGAAAATGACTTGAAGGCTCAACATATTTTTGCAATTAAAAATAAAAATGGAGGGACACAGCAATGTCTAACATGTAATTTACACGACGGATATTCATATTATTCTGCCGAAGTATCAGAAGGCGGACATCACATCGTGATAATAGCTAATGGTCCTTCGGTTCCTAGGGTAGATTTATATACACTTAAAATTGAAGGTATATATCAAACACATCAATTGAGTTTTAAAACTTATATTAAAATTTTAATTTTCAGACACCCTAATCACTCTTGCGAATCATGTGGAGATTGAAAGCAATTACGCTCTAATAAATCACCTTAATGATAAGAAAATGCCAAATAAAGTTTATGAAACAATAAAACTTGACACTGATACTGAAGCTAACGTTATGATGATACAGCCGCCTAATTTTGATGTTACAAAAAAGTACCCTATGCTTGTTGATGTCTATGGTGGACCAGACTCTTCTGGAGTTACAAATCGATTTTCAATGGAATGGGGCACGTATCTAGCATCCAGCTTAGGCATTGTCTACACAAAAATTGATGGAAGGGGAAGTGGATTAAAAAGCGATACCCATTTGCATAAGCTTTACAAAAATCTCGGTTCCTTCGAAGTAGATGATCAAATTAAAACTACAGAAGAATTGCTTAAGAAACATTCGTACTTAGATGCAGAGAAAATTGGAATATGGGGATGGAGTTATGGAGGATATGTAAGCGGAATGAGCTTAATGAGGGATAACGAAGTCTTTAAGTGTGCTTGCAGCGTAGCACCTGTTACTGACTGGAGTCTTTATGATTCGATTTACACTGAAAGATATATGGTTTTGCCAAAAGATAATTTTAATGCTTACAATGTATCAAGAATGACGAATTTTATTGAAAATATTCCTAAATATAACAAGAAGTACATGTTGATTCATGGAACGATGGATGATAACGTGCACTTTCAACAAGGAATGATCCTTGCAAGAGCTTTAGAACGTGCCGATATTGAATTCAAGGAAATAGTAAATTATTTTGCTTCTTAAATTCATAAAAATTTCTTTAACAATTATTTTTTTTAGACCTACCCTGATGAAGATCATGCCTTAGCTCACGTTCGACCTCATCTTTACCATTCGCTCGAAAGATTTTTCAGAGAGTGTTTTAACATGCCTCAGTAAAAACAAATGAAAACAAGCAGTATTTTCTTCTACAGTGATTTTTTGATAGCCATCTGAAAGCTATTTGCCATCCTACATTGTGTCTTAACAATTATGATAAATATTGTTATACTTTATTAACTGTTGTTTTTTGCGTGTTAACTAGTCACGACTTTATGTATAAATTAATAAAACGTGTATAAAATATTATTAGTATTTTTTACTTTAAACTTAATGTTTGTTGCAAATATTCATTCTAATATATTACAGCTATAAGTATTTCGAAAAACTGGTGCAAAAACTCTTTCCTGAGCTCTACAGTAATCGATTGTCCAAACTAGACACGACAATTTCGAAAAAATCCTCAATTTTAAAAACATGACAAAATTAATCCCACGTTTGTTACAAATCTTTTGCTTTCAACAAATTAGCATGATTTAAAAAACGCGAAATTGATTATAGAAAAAGATTTATTATAACCCACATGTGCATGTGAGTGTTGCCGCGCTGTATTTTTTATTTTTTTCCAGGCACGAATGGAAACATACGATTTTGTAATTGCATTACAAGTACAAGACATCCACTACAATGTAACGCATTGGTCGGATGAAAGATAATTTTTTAAATGGCATTTAATGCTATCATCTCATATTTAACACCGGGTCGAATCACTAAGATTTACATGTCGCTTGGTAAGACACACGGACGGATGAAAATTCGAGCATATAAGCGCTAGCACCCTTCGTGGGTTTTATTCTCATCGTTCATCTCCAGCGCAAAAAAACGTTCGTTAGTGCATTTCGCTCATGCTGATCGTGCGGTTAGAGAAGCATTTTTAAAATTAATAAAGTTTATTATTAGAGTTAAGCTCTATTTAACAGTTTAACTTGTGTTAATTTAATTTTACTGCAGATAAATTAATCAATGTCTTTACTGAAAAAAACGGATGGTAAATATTAATTAATTATTAGTTTTTAATTAAAATATGTAAGCCTTTTCGAATGCGTTTCTCCATGATAATATTATTTAATTAAAATTAAAGTAACATGTGTAATAGAACACGCAACGGATTTGAAAAGAGTAATATTTAAATTGCAATTTATTTATGAGATTACCCATTCATAAAAAAATAAATTTACAATTTACTCATGGCCTTGTCAAGACTTTGTACAAATATATAGAGTAATTTTGCTTTTTTAAGTTTTTAGTCACTCTGTCGATTGTATTCGGATGTCAATGAATTGAAAATTTATCTACATAATCTCTCTATTGGACAATCTAAAGGGAAGTCAGAGGTTTTCCAAAAAAAACAAGACATTTGTAAAAAATTCCAGGACGAGTATTTTAAAATATTGAGAAAAAAGTATGACTCTATTGTGAAAAACTAAATTGTTAGCAAAATTATATTTATTTGAGTTTTCCCAGGCGTATAGCGAAGAAAAAAGAAGAATTTAAAAATAGGAAGGAAGACAGCATATATTTGCGTATGTGAATGGAAAGAGAACAGAATACAAATTAGCGGAACTGGTATTAATTATGCTTAGGGTCAAATTAATCTAGCAAGAGAAGCAAATTCTTATCAGGCTAAATTAAATTTTCGGAGAACCAAGAGTAAGTTTTTTAGTTCGGTTCAGTATAATTGAGACAGTCGTCAAGATAAGAACAAAAGAGATGAAACTGTGAGTATTCTCTTGAATTAATCTAGCTAATTGATGTTAATTGAGTGATTTCCAGAATTATTGTAGTTGTTGGTTTAATTGCACTTGCAAAAAGTGAAAAAGATATCGATTGTGAGGTGAAATTTAACAGTTCCTTTGCTCAACTTGATGAATCATTTACAACATGTACGCTCAGAAATGTTCGCTATTTCACCGGAAAGGGCTTAAAATTTTCAAACAAAACAAATGAAATTGCGTACAATAAAATGCGTATAACATTCGTCGATAGTACGGCCGAGACAATTCCCCAAATCTTCTACACATTTACAAATTTAGAAGTTTTGGAAATGAACAACGTTGGTTTGAGAAATATATTTCCATCGAGCTTCGAGCGATCTTTAAAGTTGAGAATATTTCATGCTTACGGAAATAAAATTACTAATCTCGTGGCGCACTCTTTTGCCGCAGCAAGGGATCTTGAATATCTCGACCTGTCAAAGAACCTAATTTCGAACATCAACGTCAATGCTTTCCGTGGATGTGGAAAATTAAAAGAATTGAGTTTAATTGATAATAAAATTTCAATTATCGATGAAGAGACTTTTTCGGCACTCAGCAGTTTATCGTGGATTTGGTTAGATTTAAATGAAATTAAAATCATTTCGCTTAATATGTTTGTCAACAACCAAAAGTTGACGGGAATTAATTTAAATAAAAATTCAATTTCTGCTTTTTCAACTATATTGCTTGATAAACTGCCAAATTTGAAATATTTATTCATGGAAGGTAATAACTGTACATCAAATAGTTTTGTTAACACCGTCATTGCTGGCAATACAAATGTTAAACTAAAGTTAGCTTTATGCTATCAAGTAAGATACATTTTAATATTTATATTTTCAAAAGATTTCACCATTTCCATTTAAATAGGAATACCGCATGATTGTGCCAAATGAGGAAGAAAAATTTCAACTTAGAAATGTACTCCGAGATGCCGAAAAGGCAAATGTTAAATGTGAAACTGACAAGGCACAATTGCTCACGCGGCTAGATGCGGCCACTAAGCAGCTCGCAAGTTTACAGCACAAGAATGGAAAATAAAGCACGTGCAGTTCGTTAGAAATTTCTCCTGTCATGTGCTTTTCTCTCTAAACTTTCGCTTTCCCTGGAAATAAAAAAATATTTCTCGCGCATGCTCAACTTTAACCGTACATCGCTTCTACTAAATTTTCGTGCTGCCCGATTCAAAATCCTTTTTATTCTGCTTACATCAATAGAAAAAAAAATCAATCATTGGAAAGTTTTCCATCCGAGAGAATTTTTCATTCACTAAAAGTGTTGAACTTCGCCAAATTCGAATATTAAAGCCTCTAAATCATACTAAAAAAGAGACTCTAGTTTGTTAAATATAGTTTGTGTATGATAATCGTAGGGGGTTGACGGAAATGACAATGAAATTAATGAAATAATTCAAAATTATATAATTCGAATAAACTTTTTCTGATTTGCGTGTGTGTGTGTGTAATCAAAGTGAAAATTTCTCGTTGATAAGGAGCTTTGAAGCTTAAAAAATATGGCACAATATACGCAATATGGTGGATATGATAGTCAATATCGAGAAGGAGGGGGAGACTATGAGGAGCAGCAACGTGCCCCAATGTCAAATTTTGGTATTGCACCAGTTCGTCCAATGGTTGATCCCGAGGCTGAGGGAGAAGTTGATCTCAATTTGTGAGTGTTGCTAAACATATACGTACATGAGCATTAGATCCTCATTTGAAAAGAATTAAAAAATTTATTTACTAATTTTTTGTATGTATCAAAAAACTCACTAAATAATTTAATTTAAATTTTTCTAAGTATGATTGATCATTTAAGACTTGCAAAAAATCTTACGCTATACTGAATGCAAAAGTAAAATTAAAAAAATATTTTTTCTGTTTTAGATACCCGCAAGCAAAGGAGTCGACCCATAAAATTCGAGGACGTTATGACTTTATTGAAATGCTTTGCGGTCCAGTTGATCAAGAGCTGATTTTTATCAAGACATTTTACTTCTTCTTTTATTCAGCCTTTGGTTCCCTGTTTCCGCTTATGGGTGTCTATTTCAAACAAATGGGAATGACAGCACTTCAGTGTGGTCTATTAGTTGGCGTTCGTCCACTAGTTGAATTTCTTTCAGCTCCATTTTGGGGTAAAATTAATAACTTTAAAAAAAATTAAAACTTTACTTATTTTTAAAAAATCCTATGCAGGAAGCTACGCTGACAAATCTAAAAAGGGAAAAATTCTTTTGCTTGCATCGCTTTCAGCATGGATTGTGTTCACACTGCCTCTTGGGTTCATTCAGCCACCTGCTGAAAAGTGCATTGTAAGGTATAATGATTCATATTATCGTCTCGAAACACCTCACACGCCAAGAATTTTAAAGCGAAGTGTTGATAACTTACCGGAGCTTATTGAACAAAGGAATGTTGAGCAAAATGTAAGATTAAAACGTGACGTTCGCCCATATTCAGATGCAGGAATCTCACCACTTGGCATTAGCTATGTAAGCAATTATGATCCAGTAAAGCATAGTAATTTGGTGTCGCCTACATTCAGTAATATTGTCTACCAAACCGACGATATTCACAAGGCATTTTTCCTTCTCATTCTTCTTGTCATAATCGGAGAATTTTTCTCGGCACCTGCAATAACTCTCGCTGACTCCGCTGTTATAACAATTTTAGGAGAGGACAGTGATCAATATGGACATCAGAGAATGTTTGGTTCATTGGGCTGGGGAGTTTCAATGTTTTTTGTGGGCATTGCTCTTGACCACTCTACATCATTTCCCGATCATCCATGTGGCTCCGAGGAACAAGAGAAAAATTACACAATTTGTTTTGCAACATTCACAATATCTATGGCTTTAGCTCTAATCTCCGCTACTCAAATAACTTTCAAATATCCCGAAAACAATGAAGAATTGGAATTTCAGGAAAAATCTACTGATCCTGTATTGACACGCGAAGATGAAATGCAAAATCAACTTGCTACACAATTAGGAATTCCTTCATTGGCTGGAGGATCATTACCAACATCATCATCAACGAAAACCAACAATCCTCAACCTTCTCTGGGTGCTCAAACTAAAATGTTTGCTCAACGCTTAACAACTCAAACGCCCGAATGGCTCCTGGTTTTTACACATTTTAAAAGTCCAAAATGCGCTTCTTTCTTATTCGTCGCATGGTACATGGGATTTGGCATCGGATTGATTTTCACATTCCTCTTCTGGCATTTACAGGGTACTTAATTATATATGTGAAGAATTTTTTTTCATTGATTTTTGTTTCCTCAGACTATGGTGGTTCTCCGACTCTCTTTGGTGTTGCATCTGTAATCAATCATCTCAGCGAGATATTTGCATACTTTTTCAGTTTCCGTCTTATTACGCAAATTGGTCACGTGAAGGTCACATACTGAAACACAAATTGAATTAATAACTAGAATTGAGTAATTTTTTAATTTCTTTAACTTTTAGGTTTTGTGCTTGGGACTATTTGGTAACATTGTAAGGTTTTTGTACATTTCATTTATACGCAATCCTTGGTGGGTTCTACCATTTGAGCTGATGCAAGGTATAACTCACGCTGCATGCTGGGCTGCTTGCTGCTCGTACATCTCTCATAATACACCACCTCAGTTAAGAAATTCGGCGCAAGGAGTTTTGCAAGGATTGCATCACGGACTGGGAAGAGGATGTGGTGCAGTTTTTGGAGGTATTCTTTAGTTTTGTTTAAACATTTAAAGGTAAAAGTTAATTTAAAAAATTCATTAAGGCTTGTTCGTCACATATTTTGGATCGAAAGCTACATTCAGAGGCTACGGAATCATCTGTATTTTTATTACTGTAGCATTTATTTTTATTAACTTTTATCGTGGTGAAGAAGGATTTGTTTCAAACATTCCAACTACTGAAGATCCGCGTCAGGTTAGTTCCTTTAATAAGAAAATCTGTAATACATCCTTCATATTTTTTCTATTTATAAGGTTGCTGAAGAAACAAGTCATCTGGCACCTCACGGTGTCCCATCAAATCCAATACCTAGTGAGTTAAATTGTATTTTTTTGAGCAATAAACTTTCATTTTATTATTTTTTAGGAGCATTGTCAAGTTCACGTCTTAACGAGATGGGTACAAATCAAAACGATTCATACGGTGCAACATATTCAACTGTTGGAGGAAACTTAGGAGTTCCCGGTGCAAATCCCTTTGCTCAACCCCAAGTCCCAACAAATGGCTTTGGTTCGAGCTACTAAAAAGGTTTTTAAATAAATTCTACACAATTCATTCGGCTGCTGCTACTCTCTCAGTAAATTTGTGTATCCTTTTCACACAATCTATCATTATCTATATATTACCGTGCTGCTAATTTCTAAAATGATGATTGATTAAATCTGTTTGAACTTTTGAAAGAGTTATATAAATTTAAAAAAAAATATTAAAACATTAGTAGATAAGATTATTAATGACGCACCCTATACCTACTCATAGATAATAGATGACAAGAGCTATAGATATCATAAATACATAATTAAAAATCTTTAATTTGATTTAAATTTTTTTAATTAACATAACAATGTATGTTTGTGTTCAGACATAATTTAAATTATCATGACAGTCACATGACAGTATCATAAAGTAACAATGAGAATATTCCGTTGCCCGACGAAGCAATAAAACAAGATTGCGTTAAAATTTAAAAGCAATTGTATTTTTAAAACTTTTTTTCTTGGTAATTAGTGAAATAATTATTTATAATCATAAATATAGAGATGAACAGAGAAAGATGTTATTTTTTTGGTTGAGCAAAAAATTAGTTGAAGGAACGTGAATATATCGTGAAAAGAATCTTTATATAAAGTCCATTCAAATATTTTTATTAAGTACATTTTAAAGCTTTTTAAAAAGAAACGTTTTTAGCAAAACTTATTGTGACTCAAAAGTCGAAAACCAAAATGATGGAACTAAAAAATACTAAAAAAATATATCGTATCATATCATTTTTGTGAATGAAAAATATATAAGAGAAGATGTTAAAAATATTTATTTATACATAAAACTCTTATTATTATATATAGGTTTAAAAGGTGTTGAAACGCATGAATAAATAGTTATACTAAAATACAATCGATAGCAAATAAAACATATAATGAGATAAATTTCAAAAAGTATTTCTGAGAATTGAAAAAGTATAGTTGTAAATTGATATCAAAAATCAAACTACAAATTTTATTAAGAAAAACTCCTGTTTTTATTATCAAGTAAATTGTAAAAAAAGTAAATTTTTGTTTTGAAAATCAAGAAAATAAGTTCTTTGTAGTTATATAATTTCATTAAACAACAAAATATTCTTATTGGAGAAATATTACTGCTCCGATAAATTTGAATGTATCAAAACTAATTCAAAAGTATTATATAAAGACGATGAATAAAGTGAAAAATTGTCAAAAAATGTTTCAAAACCCATGTGTGGGTATTGCCGTGTAACCCACTTGTAATAGATCAGCATTGGAAATTTAAATATGGGGAAGATTTTTTGGGGGTTTTTCTAGAGAATTTTTTTTAAGAGAAACCTTGGAGAAGCCTCGGAGAAACCATTTTATAGAAGGACCAACACCCAGTAGAGGAACCAACATCCTTTTTCTTTTGGCGGAATTTTTGGATTTTTCCCAGGGAAGATAAAAGTGAAAATTTTAAAGATTAATTCAACTAAAAAAAAATTTGCGCATGACGCCGGGGCGAAAAAATCTTTCATATTTTTTTAAGCATTTTTAAATTTAAAAATATTTTTTTCTCAACTTCAATCATAACTAAAAATTTATCTTTCTATTCTCAAGTTTCAAAACCTTTTATGAATCTCAAATATGGGATCCTGAGAACCCGGGTTTACAGCTGTGGGACCCAGGATCCCGAAATTTGAGATCTCGCCTAAAAAATTTCAACCCTAAAAAATTCAAATTTAAAAATTTTCTTATTAAAATCAACATTGAGGATTGAAAATTTTCTCAACACTCAAAAAAAGAACATCAACACTCCAATTATTGTGTGGTGGCGCATCCAACCACGAACGATGAAAGCTCCTTCCTGCACATCAAAAACCATAGAACTGTAGAAATTAATTTATTTTAATCATTTAATTTAAATCATTATCAAGTTATTCATACCTGTGTAGAGCTGGATGATTTAAATAAGTTATATGGCTCTGTTCATGTGTTGTGGAATTAAAATCGACCATTAGCTGCCACATCGTCACATTGATCGTTGATTCCAAAGTCATCAGTCTCGCTAATTAATTTTTCCTATCATTAAATTTTTGGATTTTTTCCAAGGGATGAGAAAAGTAAAATTTTTAAAGATTAATTAAATAAAAAAAAGTTTGGGCAGGACGCCGGGGCGAAAAAAACTTTCATATTTCTTTCCGGATGATTTCAGTTAAAAAATTTTTTCCTATACTATAAAAATCTCCTAAACTCCACCCAAAATTTTAATCCCTTTCCTCAACTTTTTAAACCCCCTTTGAATCTCAAATTTAGGATCCTGGGAACCCGGGTTTACAGCTGTGGGACCCAGAATCCCGAAATTTGAGATCTCGCAAATTTTTAACATAAATAATTCTAAATTTAAAAATTTTCTTACTCAAATCACGATTAAAAATTTTTTCAACACCCAAAAGGCCATCAACACGGCAATTCGACCATTAGCTGCCACATCGTCACATAGATCGTTGATTCCAAAGTCATCAGTCTCGCTAATTAATTTTTCCTATCGTTAAATTTTTGGATTTTTTCCAAGGGATGAAAAAAGTAAAAATTTTAAAGATTAATTTACTTTAAAAAATTTTGGGCAGGACGCCGGGGCGAAAAAATGTTTCACGTTTTTATGGGGTTGATTTCAATTAAAAATTTTTTTCCTATACTACAAAAATTCCCTCAACCCCCTTAAAATTATAGCTCCGCTATATATTAATTTTGGATTTTTCCAAAACCTGTTTTCGGCCCCTAATGCCAAGACATTACATTTTGCAATATCAAAACTTATACTCAAATGATAGGCCTAGTCAAACCCTACAAACTGGCGAAAACAGATTTGAAATCGGTTGATCCTACGAGGAGTTAGAGCCATTTAAGTCATCTTACTTTCTCACTTTCTCACTTTCTCACTTTCTCACTTTCTTACTTTCTTACGATCTTAGTGAACGCCATATCTCAAGAACGGCTGGTCGGATTTGACTCGGGTTTGTGGCTAAAGATCGGGTTTTGGCTCTAGTTGTGCAAGAAGTATTTAGTTTTGAGGTATGACCCTTCAAGGACCGTCCCTGAGTGCAAAAATGTCCTTTTTCATACAAATTTTCTTTTATATGGCTTCATGGGTATCGTTGAACTCGTAATTGCATCAAGAATCGATTGGCATTGACGATTTTTGAGGAGTGTCCATCATGGCCGGCCTGGAGTGCCACTAATGCCCATTTTTCAGAACTATGGCTTCATGGGTATCGTTGAACTCGTAATTTGACCAGGAATCGATTGACATTGACGATTTTTGAGGAGTGTCCATCATGGACGGTCAGGAGTGCCACTAATGTCCATTTTTCAGAACTATGGCTTCATGGGTATCGTTGAACTCGTAATTTGACCAGGAATCGATTGACATTGACGATTTTTGAAGAATGTCCATCATGGCCGGCCAGGAGTGCCACTAATGTCCATTTTTTAGAACTATGGCTTCATGTATGTCGTTGAACTCGTCATTGCATCAGGAATCGATTGACATTGACGATTTTTGAGGAGTGTCCATCATGGACGGTCAGGAGTGCCACTAATGTCCATTTTTCAGAACTATGGCTTCATGTATGTCGTTGAACTCGTCATTGCATCAGGAATCGATTGACATTGACGATTTTTGAGGAATGTCCATCATGGTCGGCCAGGAGTGCCACTAATGTCCATTTTTTAGAACTATGGCTTCATGGGTATCGTTGAACTCGTGATTGGACCAGGAATCGATTGATATAGATGATTTTTGAGGAATGTCCATCATGGCCGGCCAGCAGTGCCACGGACAGCCAAAATGTCCATTTTTCAGAACCATGGCTTCATGTATCTCGTTGAACTCGTAATTGGACCAGGAATCGAATGGCATTGATGATTTTTGATGAATGTCCATCATGGCCTGCCAGGAGTGCCACTAATGTCCATTTTTCAGAACTATGGCTTCATGTATGTCGTTGAACTCGTCATTGCATCAGGAATCGATTGACATTGACGATTTTTGAAGAATGTCCATCATGGCCGGCCAGGAGTGCCACTAATGTCCATTTTTCAGAACTATGGGGTACTAATCTAAGACAGCGGAGCTATTGGAAATGGCAACGCCGTTTGCAGACCCATCTTGTTTTTACCCCTTTACTCTCAATTTTTTTACACCCCGTAAGAATCTCAAATCTGGGATCCTGAGAACCCGGGTTTACAGCTGTGGGACCCAGAATACCTTCTTAAAAATCTTAAAAATTTATCCTCAACATTTCCTGGAAGTCTATCAGAACTTGACGAAAAATAAGAACTTGATGAAATTTTTTTAGAATGACGGAATTTGTTATATGTAACGATACGTTCATTAAACAATTTAGGAATTCCAATAGAATTCCGATTTTTAATTAAATTTGTAAAGCTCCGTAAAATTTTCATCAAGTAATTTTTTTTCTTCAAGTTCCAATAAATTTCAGTACATTTCTAATTAATTTCCTAAAGTTTTCCTCTTCCTGAGCCACTAGCGTTCATAAACGTTGGACGTCTCTCCTACTTCAGTAGTGGCTACCTAATCTTCATCTAATCTAATCTAATCTAATCTAATCTAATCTGATCTAATCTAATCTCATCTAATCTAATCTGATCTAATCTAATCTCATCTAATCTAATCTAATCTAAAGTTTTCCTATTTCTGAGCCACTTGCGTTCATAAACGTTGGACGTCTCTCCTACTTCTGTAGTGGCTACCTAATCTTCATCTAATCTAATCTAATCGAAATTAATCTAATCTAATCTAATTTAATCTCATCTAATCTAATCTAATCTAAAGTTTTCCTATTTCTGAACCACTTGCGTTCATAAACGTTGGACGTCTCTCCTACTTCTGTAGTGGCTACCTAATTTTCATCTAATCTAATCTAATCTAAACTAATCTCATCTAATCTGATCTAATCTAATCTCATCTAATCTCATCTAATCTAATCTAAAGTTTTCCTATTTCTGAGCCACTAGCGTTCATAAACGTTGGACGTCTCTCCTACTTCTGTAGTGGCTACCTAATCTTCATCTAATCTAATCTAATCTAATCGAAACTAATCTCATCTAATCTGATCTAATCTAATCTCATCTAATCTAATCTAATCTAATCTAATCTAAAGTTTTCCTATTTCTGAGCCACTAGCGTTCATAAACGTTGGACGTCTCTCCTACTTCTGTAGTGGCTACCTAATCTTCATCTAATCTAATCTAATCTAATCTAATCTAAACTAATCTCATCTAATCTAATCTAATCTAAAGTTTACTATTCCGGGCCCACAAGCTTTCATTAAATATTTCAAAATCCTCCTACTTTAATATTGCCCTACATTTAAAATTTTGAAAAATCCCTAACTCGTATTTTTTAATTGAAATTTCCCCAACGTTAACACTCAAAGTAAAAATCAAAATCTGCTAACTTTCCAAAATTACACCCACTTTTGTAACTTTTAAATTTTGAAAAATAATTTTGAAAAAATGCAATAGGAATTTTAAGGAAAAATCTAAATTTCTCAAGATAACACCCATAATTACTAACTTAATAATTTTGAAACTTTCTAACTTTTGAATTTTGTAATTTTAAAATTTTGAAACTTTTTAACTTTTGAATTTTGAATTTTTTAAATTTATGATTTAAATTCACTCAAACAAAAATTCTAAAGAAAAAATTATTCTATTAATTGTAATTCGAAACTGAGCTTGCCGCCTACAAATTTTCTAGTTTTATAAAAAAAAGTTTTAAAATAAATAATCTTTAAATATTTTAAACTTTATAAAAATTTCATCAGAATTTTCTTTTTAAAAAAATTCCGATTAGAAAAAGATGAAATGAAATAAATGGGAAGAAAAGAAAATAATTAGTTATATAATTATTATATGATTAAAATTTTAAAATGTGGTCAATTGTTTGAATATTTTATATCAAACTTAACAACAGACCAAAACAAATTTTAATCATCCTGCTCGGGAGAAAATAAAGATAATATATTAGTTATATGATAAAATGATAAATGAAGAAACTTTTTAATTTAAACATTTTCATGCAAGTTAATAAGATTAAAATATTTGTGTTAAATTATTTTAGTTTCTTCATTTATGAATAAATTAAATTATACAAGCTCGCTATTTTTATTGCTATAGCTTAAAATATCTTTGCAAGTTAATCTCACAAATTTCTAAATTCAAAATAGCTCAAAATAGCAATAAATTCAATTAAATTAAATTTATGGATAAATAATATGTGGTAATGAGCCAATAAACAATAAATTATAAGAATAACTTCCTTCAAAATGAACCGGTTTCATTGTCCCGAACACACGAACAGCGCTATTCGTGGTCGAGACTTTAGGACCGGTCATTATGAAGTCAGTCATGTTAATTTGCTCATCAACACTCATTGAAGAATTGACAAAATTATACTTAACTTTTTCAAACGCTGAAATTTTCTCCGTCTGCATGGTCGTCTCCTTTTCCGATTTTACAGTGCCGTCCTTTAAATGCCTTTCCGTCGTCATAGAATTCTTCTCGTCTAATTCGTCAGTACCGTCGTTCAATCGCCATCCCGTACAAATCCAAAAATCGCCCATCTATAAATATTTTAAAATTGTTGCTTTAAAAATAACTCAACCTTCAAAGTTATAAATCAATAAAATATTTTTGGTGTAAAGCCATTTAGTGCAACTTAAATCCCTCTGTTCAGACTAATTAGCTTTTTAAACTCAGATTTTTAAATTTAATTCACTCAACAGGTCATTGCAAAAAAATAAAACAAGATCGGTTTCGATATTTGATTCGAGTTTCTGTTTCCACAAAATAAACGAGTGACATGATAATTAAACCATTAGCCTGTAGAATATTATGAAGATCAAGCGTCAACTAACTGCGATAACAAGACAAGGACATGGACGCAATGAAAACAAGATATTGGCAAGACATATGACTAGAGCATGGTTTGTCATTAATTTTTTAGAAAAAAAAACTAAACTATGATAAATTTAAATTATCAGCCTGCAAAAATAACAGTTAAAGTAATAGAAACCAAAAGCTAGTTAATAACTGATTTTTTAGACGTTAGATTTAGGCTAAAATTTTGTTGGAGATTTGATTCGAAAAAATATTTTTAAATTTTATTTGATTCTTTAAACTTTCGTTTTGCACCCAAAAAAATTCAAACAATGAATGAAGAAATATTATTAACAAATTTAACTAGCAAAAACTCAAAATAACTCATTAGATTGATTTTAATTCCATCGTCATACAGTGAAGTGCAACTAGTAAAAATCTTAAATTGTTATCTTGGATAAAATTTCTAAAAATGAATGAAAGTGTGAAGGAAATTTTGGATTTTTTCAATTTAAATTTATCTAAACTTGGAGCGAAAATTTTTAACCTTTAAAAAGCATTAATCAAAATAGCAAAAATTAAAATAAATTCACAAAAATTAGAAAATCTCATCCATTAATTCTAATTTTCACATCATAATCGAAAGTTGCTCAATATGCCGATTTTGAAATTCAAACATTTTATTTTGAATAATTCACGCACTTCGCAGAATTCTTGCGATGCTGGTGATTTAAAACTTCATCGCGATTCCACATAAAAATCATGTGATTGCAAAATTCATCAATTATTTCAAAAAACTCGATTGAGCAATCACAATTTTATTGTTTGTGGTTTCTATTATAAATTTCAGGAAAATTTTAAGAAACATAAAGAGCTAGTTCAGAATATACAAAAAGTAAAACGCTTTATTGAGTAAAATTCTAATGAACAACTAGACAACACAACTACACAATTTTACTTCAACCCGTTCTCCAAAAACTAACAACTACAATTAGATTAAAAACGTATAAAAATTAAAATTGCAGCTGCATTTGGTCCACCGTGAGTTTTCTCCTTCTTAAGGCCTAAAGAATAATTGATGAAGAAAAACAAATTCGTAGTTAACGATAGTCAAAATCAAATTCCATGAAGAGAAATGAAACTGAGCAAAATATCAATCACAAGTTCAACGAGACCTACAACGCCATGAGAAATAGACATTATGGCTGTTCGGAGCAGTACTGGTTGACTCTGATGGACATTACTCAAAAACTCAAAAAATCTTCAATTTTATTCGATTTGACCAGCAATCACGAGTTCAACGAGACTCATGAAGCCATATAAGAGAATATGAGAGAAAATTTGCACTTATTTATTACCTTTTCAAACACAGTGCTGTGATTGCTCTCCGCCGAGTCAGTTGAGTCGTCCGTGATCGTCTCGTCTTCTGCCTCATAGTCATCATACTGTTTGGTCTCGTCTTCATTGCCATCACCATGACTTTCGTTTGTTGTCGTCAAAATCAGTTCGGTTACACCTGAACGTTTCTCATCCTTTTTGGCAGTTGCGTCAATTTCATCGCCGTTGCCACCGCAATGCTTGAAGGTCTTCATGATTATCTCGCCGATTCGATCACTTTTGCAAATTCGATGCTGGTTTTTGGCATTTGTTTTAGCATTGCCACTAGCAGTGCTTGCACGTTGTTTTCGCAAACAACAACCCATCTAGAAAAATTTAAAATCATGATTAAAAACAAATATTAGAAGAAAAAAATTCAATGTTGAAAATTTTGTTGGATTTTAAGGACTTACTTTTTAAGTATTGAGTTTGATCCGAAGTTCAATATAATTGCTTATAAATGAATATTTTAATCTTTTTTGAGGAGTTTGCGTTTTTTTGGCTTTCGCTTTCTCTAAGATTGCTTTGATCGGAAATTTTTTTTTTCTCTTGTAATTTTTTTTTATTATCAGAAAATGTTTCGAAACTCAAAAGTGGATGTTTTTGACTTGGAAGGTTTTTTCTAAGACGATACGTATACGTTAAAGCAAAACACCACCCCAAATAAATTACACTTACGTTATTTATTGACCTTTTTTGAAGTCAAAAAGTTTTATTTGTGCAAACAAAATTTCTTTCTCCGTGTATGGAAAAAATGTGTTAATATTGGATGAGACAGATTTTGTAACAACATCCATTTGCCTGCAGACCTTTTCTGAAACAAATTATTATCTGACGTATTTAGTTCGAATCAGAGTTTTTTGTGCATATACTTAGATCCTCATATAGAAATATGATGATTGTAAAACAGATTTAATTTTAAAAGCAGCAGAGATCAATTTTTTTAGGGATGGAAATAAGTAGGAAGCATTTTACTACTCATGTGTATTGGATCAGTGGTTAATGCACATACGAGTTTCCCTCTAAAATATCATTATTTGAAATATTTTATATATCAAATTTCCTGAATTGAAGGTGGATTTTATGTTTGTCGTATTTTTAAACTCCTCTCGAAAGATTTTACTCAATGATGAAATAAGACATTTGTTTATGTGTGCACTCATTTCTTTCATGTCCTTTTTCTTGTTCCAAGTCCTTAACATATTTGACTTTCTCATCAATGAGACTTTAGAATAACAAATCAAGGCGCCAAGAGCTATAAGAAGCGTGTTTATTTGTTTTTAAATTGTCTTTTTCCATGAAGGATCATAGTGAATTTTTATTAAATAATTTTGAAACCTGAAAATCTTTAGCACACAAAATACACAGTAATATTTAAAGTTCGAACTCACTTCACGTTCATAAGTTGTTCAAAAAATAAGTGCCATGGTTTTGTATGGGGTTTTGTTTAATGGTTGATGACTATATAATTTATTTTTATTTGAGACAACCCTTCAAGGTCCAATACATAACAGTTAATTTAATATATATAAAATTATGTGTATAATAAAAAACTCGTAAAATATCTAAATCTAAATATTTTAATATTTTATTCTCAAACAATAGCTAATTAGGATATCAAATTTTTATCTATTTTATTTTGTGGCAATTCTTAAATCTATGAGAATTCTTGAATCCCGTTCTAATAGCTCAAACTTATCTTATAACTTATTACTTATTTCGTTTAATTCACTTTGTTGTGAGCCATAATATTTTGACAGATGCTAAGAATTTTTTCTCCGTCTCACTCAACACTAACTGACGAGCATTAAGTAAATCATTTTAAATGATAATTGAAAAAACTTTACAATAAAAAATCACCATCATCGTTCCAACGAACAGCTACTGAATTTTTTGGTGGAATTATTATGTCTAGTTGATTGATTGACTAGATAGTCATGTTTGAGAAATAAATCATATCCAATAGTTAAGTTAAATAAGAGAACATTGTTATGCAAGTGGTCGTCCAAAGATTCATGACGTAATTTTCTTCGAACTTGTCAAACTAATAGTTTTCTAGCAAAAAATAATAATGTAACAAAGTCTAAAAAACGGATACCCGCAAATCGAGCAAATAAAAATTATTTGTCATTTACTCGAAAAAATCTATTCATTTTATTTTTTAAATTAAATCTTTTATTTAGTAACTCAATTTCAAATAAAATCATTCAAAGTGACCAGAGAAAAAAAATTAACTTAATTAACCTAATTAATTGACACCAGTGCTTAAAAAAAAAGTTTACCTAACTAATTAAAAGTCTTAAAATGAAAAAATCTAAACTAAAGCTCAATATAGAGTTTTTAAATTTTCGAAAATGTATTTCATATTTTTATGGAGTTAATTCCTAAGTTCGTTCGAACAACGCTATTTTTTCATTTAATGATTTACTCATATTGTTAGTGTAACCAAGCTCTCATATTCTCATCTATTTGTTCTTATAATGCAGAGTTTAATGGCATTATAAAGGCCACGTATATATTTCGTATCCTCATATATGCAGGTATACAATTCAGTCGACAATAAGAGCAAAAAAGGTGATGAATAAAATCCCATTAGAAATCGACGATGACATAATTCCTGTTTGACGCCTAAGCAGTAGCAGCAGCGCAGAGAGAAAATAATAACATCATCATATCGAAATGGAAACGGAGAGAAAAATGATATTCTGTGTGATACATGTACGGTAGTAATGAATGTTTATATATTTATTATATAAAGCACAAAAGAGCTGTTCATGGGGTGTAGAGGTAAGAAGAATGCTTTATATAGAACTGTTGAAATAAATTAACAAAGTATAATTTTGGACATATCAATTTAAAATCTCTTTTTTACTGTAAGATTTAGTAAATAAAAAATTATATTTCACATAAATAATTTGATCAACATCCCTGGATATAAATTACTTCAATACAGTCTCAATGTCTGTAAGAGATAGCATGATACCACCGTGTTATATCAACCAATGAAAGCATACTTGCCCATCACAAGAGCAACGCCCTCTCGGCAACTCGTGATTGGCGTTCTCAATCGCACACACAGAGCTAATAAAACATTTTTTCTTTCTCTTTCTTCTTTCGAACCAGATACAATAATGAAAAGGAGGGCGGCGAAGTTGCTCTGCTACTGGCATCGTCAATCCAAAAGTAAATAAACAAGAAAGAGAAGTTCAGTAGAAAAATACCCTTCCGTTAAGTCGGTGCGCTCTTTCTCGTTCGCTCTTAACTTTTACACGTCTCTCGGTGGAAAAAACTCTCGCGAATTTTGTGTTAATTACCGTGGATAATTTTGTGTAATGCTATAATTAAATGTCAGTGATATCGAAATTGATTTGCATGATTAAAATACATTAATTACTTTTACAAAAAAAAATTTGCTTTCTGCACAAAAATTGCTCCAAATTCAATTGTTAAAATGGCCGTGGTTGGGCCAAATAGTGGGATCGTTATACCTACCGCGATTAGACGATCTCTCTCACCACAACCCTCTCTAATACAGGAATCAGTGACAATTTTAAATTCTACGTCCCCAAACTCCTCAATGTCACCGCCACCGCATTTAATTATGAATGCTAATAGTGATAATAATAATACACCTAGTGCAAATAATAACAATAATCTAAATTCTCCTTCTACACCACCATCGATGCATCATCATCATATCTACGGTTCACATCATCATGCACATCATCCGCCGCATCACTTTCACAGTCACGCTCATCATCCTATCCTTGCTCCTAGTCCATTATTCGCCTTACCCACACTCAATTTTACCGCCAGCCAAGTGGCCACGGTGTGTGAAACTTTAGAGGAATCGGGTGATATTGAACGCTTAGCTAGATTTCTTTGGAGCCTTCCCGTTGCACATCCGGTAATAAGAATTAAATTTTCCATTTCATCATACATCTGAGTTGATTGAATTAAATATTCTTTCTACTGCAGTATACTGTGCAGTTTCATGCGATTCTAATACGTGGATTTATTCAAAATAATGATTTTAAAAAAATTACATCTCAGCAAATTTTGAACTAAATGAAAAGAAATAAAATCACAAGAAACTGTTGGCTAAAAAACATTAAATAAATAAATATTCTTTAGTTAATTGACGCAAATTTAAAATTCCACAGAATATTACGGAATTGGATCGATCGGAAGCAGTGTTACGGGCTCGTGCTGTTGTTGCTTATCATACTGGGCATTTTAGGTAAAAATTAAAAAATCTAAAATCAGTGAAAATTAAAAAAAAAACAATAACCAAAGGAATGAAATTAGCTTATTTCAATGAGCACTTCCGCAATTAATTCAACCTTAAAAGGCAAAAATATGGATACAAATTGCTTTTAGAAAAGAAAAATTTAATTAAATAAAATTGCCTTAAATTAAATGCTAAATGGAATATAATTACTGAAAAGTAAACAAGTTTGAAAGTTTAATTTGAACTTATACTTACTGTGTTAGCATGAAGAAGAAAAAAAATTGGAGATTTAATTTCCATAATTGTGTCGCTCAAAGACTTTTCAATTTGTGAAATAAATGATGGCGATCATTATGTTATTATTTACTGTTTGCTCATGCCAAAGATTTATTTACATGCTTTTACCGAAAGCCTATTTACAGACTGGCAAATGTTGGTTTAGAAAAAAAAAATGAAAAATTTAGAGTGATGTCGTTTTAGAATAATGAAAGCTAATAGAAGCCAGAATTGTTCAAACGTGAATATTTGTTGAGCCTTAAAAATGGTTGAAGTTAGTTTGGAAAATAGAAATGTCTTCTCTTTTTTAAAAGTTTTTAAAATTTATATTTCTGAATAATTTTTTTTACAGGGAACTCTATGCAATTGTCGAACGACATAAATTTTCAAAGAACTCACATGGAAAATTACAAGCAATGTGGCTTGAGGCGCACTATCATGAAGCTGAAAAACTCCGTGGACGACCTCTAGGTTAGCTCAATTAATTTACATCTAACGCAAGTTTTAACTAAAATCTTCTTTGAATCTAGGTCCGGTCGATAAGTATCGAGTGCGTAAGAAGTTTCCACTTCCTCGCACTATATGGGATGGTGAACAAAAAACCCACTGCTTTAAAGAACGAACCCGAAGTTTATTGCGCGAATGGTACTTGCAAGATCCTTATCCAAATCCAACAAAAAAGCGTGAACTTGCTTCGGCAACTGGACTTACACCGACACAAGTTGGAAATTGGTTCAAAAATCGAAGACAGCGTGATCGAGCGGCGGCAGCTAAGAACAGGTAAGTCATTTAGTAGTTCATCACAAATCCTCTCATAATGTCTCAATTACTCAACCACCGATACCAGCAATTGACTTAAGAAAAAAAATTAATTGTTTTGAAGTATAATTACTACACACACTATGATATTGCGGTTCTGTTTCATCTTTCACCGTACCGTAATTTCTCATTGTTATCCCTATTTTTTTCGAAATCTGTGTTACAACACAGTCAACTTAAAAATTTATTATATATGAAGTCGAAATATTTTAATAGCACATACATATTTTTGATTAATTATCAAAAGCATATAAAAATATTTTCTCTCATTTAACAACAATAAGACAAATCGTTAACAACTTTACTAAGATGTATTAAAAATCAATCCCGCTTTCGCTTCATTATTTTCAAAACACTGCGGATCAATGTAACTCTTTAAGTGCGAGTTGATGTTATTCCTCATCCTTTTGTTGATGATGCTGTTGGAGATGATTCTTTTTGTGTTTTTTTCTCTACAAACTCTTACGGTTAGAGACCACATGCAGTCGCCATATGTGTTATGAATGGAAAGCACTTGAGAAATATAAAGAATTTTTCTTTATGAAATGCGCGCAAATCGATACGAAATCATGTTATTGTTAGAGTGTTTAGTAGGACGTTAATATTTGGGTTAATTACAGCATATGACATTCCGTATAATTGCATAGCTGTCGAGCGGCTTTGCAATATAATGATGATGGTCATCACTAACAGCACAAAAAACCCTTTTAAAAATCATTAGTTGAAGATTAGATTTTTCCTGTGTTCATTCACAAGAAAAAAAAAGTGAAAATAGTCTTGAAGAGAATTAATTACTTTAATCTTTAACATTACTGTAAACATCATTCGTTGCTACCTATTTCTTTTTCGTAAGTTTTTCTGAATGGTCATCTAAAGGCGATTATTGTGGTAAATGCTAAATACCTAAAAACAAAGTCCTTCCAACAAATAATAAATCGAGGAAGAAAATTTCGTATTCAAAATGAAGTTTTTGAAAAATTAATTAGTTAAAATACAATTAAATGTTTTTACTTCTATTGTGACTAAAATTAGACTGTTAGAGATAAAAAAATTCAAAAATACCGTCGAAAAATGGGATAAGGTTCATACCTTATATTTTAAATCAACACAGTTTTCTTTGAATATATGCATATATGAGAATATCTTCCCATTGAAATAACTGTAGAGTGTTCAAAAATTTAAGGAAGTAGCAAAATAAATTCTCCAAACTTATTTGAGCAATAATCGGAGTCTAACATTACTTTTCTTTCCCTTCATAAGCTTTGCTTATTTTCAATACGTTGCTCACACATAATCGTATTTTAATGTTTGTCACCAAAACAAAAGGGCTGCAAACTCGCCTGTGTTTCTCTCATTCATTTCGAACGAAAATGCCTCCTAAAATAATATTGACGTTGGATTATAGTTAAGATAACCAAAACAAAAATGCATTGAGATTTATTGATTTCCGGATTATTATCATTTCGCCCTTTTCTTCTTTTTCTTTGGTTAATATGCATATACTTAGTGCGTTACTTATGCCCAGTGTCAATCTTCTATAGAAACAATTCCAGTCAAATACAATTTTTTTAAAATAAACTACTTCTTCTTTTATTGAACGATTATTATTATTATTTGTTAAATTTAAAAATTCCTCTAATTTAATTTTTTCGCTTCAACTTATAATTTATTCTTTTTAAATATTAATGTTTCTAAATTTATGTTTTTTTCACACTATAATAAGTAACAATAAACAACGTGGGTGTATTATGTTGGGGTGGCGTTTAAGTTACTCCAGCGTTCTCGTCTTTAAAAAAACTTACATTACTTACTTACGAAGAAGACAGAAACATGCTGGCAAAATATTTTGGATTTAAAAATTTTATTTTTGTTGATTTATAATTTATTTTTTTATGTTTTTGCATTGAAGTGTTACTGGAAAGTTTAGGGATTTTAACAAGAAGCAATATTGAATATCATAATGAATTGGTCAAAAGAAATTTTAGTTCAAACCGAAAGGAGAAGAGCTCAATTTCATTTGGGGATTATTTAAAATGACCTTGTAACTACGTTTAAATATTTTCTTAAATTTAAGTTTATAAAAAGCTATCCAAATAAACTTTAATGTCCGCAGTTAACTTATTTAATAGTTCAAAAGCAAATCATTCCGCAAAAGATCAAAATTTTTGCTATATGGCGGTCGTTTTAACAATGTAAAAATTCGATTTAAGCTCATTCAAAAGTTAATAATTTTTGATAATTTTCTTATAAAAATGATTATAAGTCAAAGAAAGGGAGGAGCAAGACGACGAGTTTGATAATGGATGATAATTCGCAATAAAAGCAATTTTAAAGAATATCCATCGTCGCTCACTCTATCCATATAACTGACATCTCAATCCTTTCAAGTCAGCGACTGAATTTAAATGAAAACCAGGGGAGTGCAAAACTCGTTGAAAATAAATCTCCAACTGCTTGATTAATGCGTATGAGCATATCAATGTGAATATTATTTACGAGCCGTCAGATGAGCGAAGAAATGTGGCACATTACAATAGTTGGATGATCGATAGCAATAAAAAATTGATGAAGAAATAACCTCTTTGTCATAATTAAATTAATATTAATTATTATGAACAGATACAGAAGATCTTAATTGTCAATTGTCATCGAGCGCAACTTTAAAAACTAAATTATTTATGAAGCAATTTAAATAGGATTTTCTTGAAAATTCTTTCTTCCTCACCACCCGTCGAATTTAAACGTTATTTGTAATAAAGTGACAAAATTGTTTACGGCCTCATTTGTTGTGGACGCAGCTCTGTGTGTTGTTGATCCGACTTCAGAGATAACCTAATTGATTTCGAATGAGTTGAAGTGAACATATGAAATTTGTCAAGAGGAAATGTTTTCTCTAATTGACATTCACATTTCTTCTTTTTGCTTCTATAACTGACAGCATAACCCTTTGAGTCATTTGAAATGATGGATTTAATATTTTTTTAATGCTTTATATGACTATTGAAATGTTTTAAAGTCTGAAAGTGATAAGTTTTAGTTACAACTTAAATAGAACGTTACATATTCGTTAACATTTGTTTCTAAAACTTCTCAAACATGCAGAGCTGTTTTTTTCCAAGAAAGTTAAGAAAAAGTTAGAAGATAATTTTAAGTTTAAAGTTTCAAACGTTATTTTTCGTGACCTTCATTAAAAATTTAATTTTGAGATTCAAGCTTTCATTCGAAAAATAATTAAAATGAAAAATGTTATTAAAATAAGTTTTATTAATTATAATTAGTAAATAATAGAGAAGCAAACTTTTTAAGTTTTTGACAAATTTTACATATAGTGTATGAGTTCTATCATGCACAAAAACTAAAATTGTATGAATTTTATTTATTTCAAGGGCTGCAAACAAACAGTTAATTTTTGTAGGAGAATGCCTATATTTTTCTCTGACACTTTCTTATTTCTTATGAATTCTATTTTCTACCGAATTTTAAAAAATGTTTGAACTGCCTGTGACTGAGAAAAATACTCAAAAGAGTTCCCCGAAAATGTGTTAATTTAAATTTTTACTTCTACTCGTGAACTATATAGCTTTACTTTACTGTGCTGTTTTTTATTTTATATATTTTGAAGCATTTGTCAAATTACTTAATGAGAAAGATAAAAATATTTCATTATTGACTCCTCACTTGAGCTCCAATAACAATCAAGAAAGCAACAATAATAAATACTGGGAAAATATATTTTATAACCAAGTACGCACTTACAGTACATTTCAATTGAAATATCTTTCTTGGGAATATTTCTAAAACAAGCAACAAGCAACCCCTGTATTATTTCACTATAAGTCACATAAGTGGCCCTCGAAGCACATTAAAACCACTCAGTTTCTCGTTTTTATAAAAACAATGAGTGCAATTGAGAAAAACACGAAATGATAAACGATAATACCGATGTGATCAAGATGACGAGTGGATGAATGCTCAGAAACACATCCCTAAAATGTAATAAAAGCGTCAGAGACTCTGATTAAGAGTGAAATGTTCAATAATTTATTTTGCGTTTCCTAGGGTTTTTCTCACTTGATTTTTAAAAATTTTACGGTCAATTTTTTGTGGCGCCAAAATTAGACGACAATAGCACCTTGTTTAAATTTAATTACTCTTTTGATGTTTAAGATTACCCAATGATCGAGCTTAGTTTTTTCATGAACATGTATTCTCAATCATGTCTGCCAGACAGAATCCCACTGATAGTTTATTTCTCAAGTGTATCTTTCTTTTCTTCAAGATGACTTGCATGTATCAAAAAAGCGTGCTGTTGCTGGTTAAAGGAAAAAATGTTTATTGGCTTGTTAACTCTTTTCTTCTCCCTCACTCAAATTTCGTGCTTCAACATGATTCTTATTTCTATTGTAACTGTTGAGTCCACTCACTGATGCTGCTGAGATGATGATGATTTCTAAGCAATTTTTTCGTGGAATCAATTTTAATATAATCGATGAGAATCTTTACATTCCAAAGCCTCTTTATGTAACGGTTTCAAAACTTAATTATATAACGAATTATATTTCTTAATATTAAATATAATATAAAAATAACTATTGCGCGATTGTGATTAATACGAAAGTTGCATGGTAAAATACAAAAATATAGGGTGAAAAAGAAGAAGAACAAGCAGAGGTTACAATAATTTTCACAACCACTCTCATCAGTCAATGCAAAACAAAAGAAAAATTGTACGTGGAACAATTAATATTTTTTGTAGTTATTTATCTCATTAATTAGACTATTCCATTATTTTGACAATTGAATGCGCAATGTGATAAGATTAATTATAGGTTAATTAACACTGATTTGAACATTAAATATATTTATTTTTATAAAACATTTGGCAAAGATTAAATTTCTAAAAATTTTACGCAACAATAAATTTTGATTTTTTTGGAACGATGGAACAATTTTTGGAAAAAATGATCAAATTACGTTGGGAGAGAGAGATACTAACTGCCACTGAATGTTGCTGCTGTCGATGATTTAGATTTTTTCCTCTAATACTTTTGATGGCGCACACCTCCCATAAATTAATATTTTGCGGTTACAACATGATGCGGTTTTTTGGTGTGTGTCTGCCACTGTATGTCCATAATATTAAAACATTATCTCCCTCAAAATATGTGATGCGGTAGAAATATCAATGTCACTTGTAATTATTTCATACAAGATTTAATGCATAATGACCGGAAAAATTGATGTATATACTTTCAAGCTGTGCTTCTGCGGGTTAACCTTATTTCGTAGAAATTAACGTTTGATACTTTCAAGACTTAACTCAAATTTTTTTAATTAATTTTAGTTTTTATATAGCAAAATGGGATTCTGTCAGTTCTGATCATCGGGTTTCAATACAAAAGTTTTTTGATATTTTTTTAGAATCATTTGTCACCTTACAGTATTTTCACATAAAACTACCGAGAGTGAAATCGAAGCGTGCAGAAATTCGATATAGGTCGTGTGTAGATTTCTTTCATGCAAAGAATTACTTGAAGAGGGCATCATAAGAAGAGCGAATTTATTCATTTGTAAAATTATCAACTCCTTCTCTTAATTTAAGCACACAGGAGGATTTTTTCTTTCTCTACTAAATGAGATATTAAAACGTATCGATTACTTGTCTCAATATGTTCATATCAAATGAAAATTGATATAATGTAGACAAGACCAGACACACACGTTATGACCGATATACATAAATGAAAACTAATTGAATTTTAAATTTTTTTAAGTAAAAACTGGTTTTTTACGATTGAAGTTTTAAAGAGTGAGAAAATTAGTGGCTGAGTAAGATTTATGCAACATTCGAATGTTTATGTCTTTAGTTTACAATTTTTTTTAAATAATTTCGTCAGTCAGGGGTTTGGAGATTTTTTTAAAAAACAAATGAATTTTAAATTCGAGAAGGTTTTGAACCAAACAAAAATTTAAAAGTACAAAATTTTTAATTATTATTTACAAAGTTTTTCGTCATAAAAGTTGTCATTCTCTGCCATCGACACAGGAGCTGCAAATTTTTTAATCTATCATCAGAAAAATTAATTTTTTATCGCGGACATCACGCATTCATCGTGATATTATTTTCACATATATGCGCAGCAGATTCAATTAAGCGATCGAATTTCGATTGCCTTTCCAATGAATTCACATACATTTGAGAGTGAAATCAGGTGGCAGACGGTCAATCATCTGTCCAAAACTCACCGTTGATGATCTCGACAAGTTAGCCTCAATATTTAAAAGCACATGTAAAAGTTTTATTTCAAATTGCTCTCGTTTCACTGCTCGAAATTAATACAAAATTAAATAGATTCACAACTTTTTATTGGAATCTGTGGAATGTACTCTCGTGATTCTCAATTGTTATAATTAAGTTTAAATATACGGGTAAAAAAGATAAAGAAGTTTCATACGAAGTCATTATTCGGAACCGACTGATGATGGGGCTTGAAATTTGAAAAATTCCATAAAGACTTCCTGTGTTGCTCATTATTCAAACTCAGTTAGGCGAAAAACTAGTTGTTTCTGTGTACGCTTTAGTTCTATTTACAGATTTACTATACCCAAGACTTATTTAACACAAAATGCAACTTGTGCATATAATATATAATAATATAGGTAACATTTTAATTTCTAAACTAATTGAGGTTGTGGTGATTTCACTAAGTAACGGCTCGATGAAACGATTGATCAGATTTTTAAATGTCGAAAATGATAATTACTATTGTTTGTTGGTGATTTCAATATTTTAAAAATAATTTCACTCTATTTAGACTCACGAGCTATGGAGCTCAATAGAGTCAATGAGTCAGCAATTTTGTAAAGTAATTTTCTGTTAAACCATCCATCCATCGGATTGATGAGATATTTACAATTTATTTCTATTATGTATCTTACTTCCTCACAGCGCATTTCATGATTTTTTAAATTATCCCACACAAAAATGCCACTTCAAAAAGTTATTTGATAAAGAAATCAATATGTAATCATTTTCAAGTTCTTATATACTTTTAAAATTTTATTTAAATAATAATTTTTTAGATTGTTAATTTAAGATAAACTACAAATTTTTTGTATGCTTCGCTCATAACTGATGCTGTTTTGATTGACGAATAAGTTTGAGAATGTGTTCATAATAATGGTTATACAACGAAAAAAGAAGGCGAGAGATGAAATGTCGAAGAAACATTAACATTGAAAAAAGAAACTTCAACGTTATGACTTAATTAGTTGAAGGAGCGAGCTTGAGATAAGTAACTGGCAATAATAATAAAAAAAAGTAGCAAAAGTAGGAGTATTAGGAACCAACCTCTCACACAAAATTTTTATTGTTGTTGGTAACCTTTCGGACCTTTAAAACGTACACAAATAAAATTAGTGATGAGAGTCATGATGAGGCCAAAATATTTTGGTCAATTATTTCAGTAGCATTTCAGATTCAATTTTTTATCTGAATTTTAAAAAAGGAATATACAAGTGTTACAATAGCAGCTCCGTTACCGACGCAACTTTTGACTTTAAAAGATTTTACTTCATCGATTTTTTTAATGCCTTTTGGATATCATCCATTTTTAAAGCACTTTTTGAATCATGAATTTGATTTTGGTCATCTCAAAATTACAGAAGTTTTTCATTATTTGTCTTATGAAAGGGAAAAAAATGGGGGAAAACTAACAATAAAAGCGCCCTGCAAATGAAATCTATCAGAAAAGTAATTTAGGTAATGGTGTTGAACATATTAATTATTAATTTTATTTCATCCCAAAATACAATAGAAATGAGTGAGTGAGATTTATTTGGATAATCTATTTTTTCTCACACGTGGCTATACGATTAATGTTGAAGTAGCAGGGGAAAATTATCCAGGAAGAAGAATAAAGCAAAATATGAGACACATCACGCATTTACACAAAAAAATTGCTCTGAATATTTTTTCGTCGTACATTTACTCGACCAGGAATGCTTTTCGTTACTGCTGAAGTTGAGGTTGAGTGAGTGGCAATGCGAGTGCTTTATCTTCACCTCAAAATCTCTCACACTACAACCTTCCATTGAAAATGATAAATTGGTGTCGTTGCTCACAACAACGATAATTCTGCTCTTTTTAATTCATTTTCTCACTTGCTGACGCGCTTATAAAATGACACAACCATGGGTGACGGTAAACGATTGTAAGCATCATTATGATGATTATTATAATAAAGTTTTATTTTCACACTCAAATCAAATATAGGAGCAGAACATGTGTGTTAGACTTTATGAAAATGTTTATTTTTATAGTTTTTGATGTCTAACAGACCAATGTTTGGGTATATACGATGTGTGTGTGAATATGACAAGGTGAAAGAAAACGTTAGCGATTAAAATCTTGACAAATGAATTGTTATTTGTCGTTATTTGTTATTATTATTATTTTAGCTCATATCATAAAAATTACATTTCTGTAAAAATTTTTAAATTTTCAAAGTTTAAATATTTTTTTCTCAATGTTGTCGATATAAATTTTAAAATCCATGATTTATCATTCGATAATAAATAACACAATAATTGTACAAGTATCATAAATTAATTATTCGAAATTTCGTTCTAAATGAGAGAGAGAATTTGCAATTCAAGTGTGAAAACTTAAAAACAGAAGCAGTATATATGAATTTGATTATTAATTCAAGAAAAAGAAGAATTATTTGCGTAAATGGAAAATTTATTCGAGAATAAATTAATTAAATGAGTGAGCTTGCATTTATTTCATCAAACCCAATACGATAACTACCTTTGCCGGACTATAATTAATTTGCTTCTCTTTTGGTCGCGAGTATACAAATCACGCATTGAAAATTGTTATTATGCGCATAAATTACAAATCGAATAATGTAGTGAAATTTTTTTATGAAAAGTAATCAAAATGCGATTTCTTATTTGTTAGCGTAACCCACCAAAGGTAGTAGCGCTTTAATTTTCACGGGTTTTTGATAATTTTTTTTCATTTCTATTGACAAAAAACTATAGAAAAATTAAACTTCAAAATTCTTCTTGTCACACGTTCGAAGCTCTGTTATTATAAAGATAAAATAAAATATTCAAGAACGATTTCACATCAGGTATTAGTAATTTAAAAAAATTAAACTAAAGTCGGAGTGGAAGAGACAAAAACTAATATATAGCTGAGTTATAAATATATTGAAGTATCGATTGATAACTGAAGTTAATGTGTAGTTTTTACATAGTTTCTGTGATTAATAAATTTAAGTTTTCTCATCAGACGTATACTTTTTCTTCATCAATCTATTAAAATGAAAGAACAGTCAAAAAATATATTATTGTTTCGACTGTTTAAACAAAAATTTCAATAGTTTCTTAAAGAATTCCCTCTTATACTTTGCATTGCAATTTGTTTTTTTATAAAGTCATCATTTTTTATTCAAAAAATAAATATTGAAGTCGAATTTTTCTCAAGCGAATAAGAAATTACAACGTAAGAGGGTTGAGTCGACCCGGTTGACGATATCGATTATTTTTGAAAATATAAAACTCTCGCTGTAAGTCATAAGAACACTTCAAAGGAAATTGAAACATGTTTTTATATAAAACTCTCGTGTTTTTGACTCCTTTTCAATTAAAGATTTTGTTCTCAGCGAGACCTTCTCACGTTTAAAAATTTTAACGGGTGCTCCTCAATGGGTGTGATGAAACTTGACGTAATATCACATGAAAAGATTTGAAACATTAAAAATGTGTACAAGATGTAATTTATTTTAACTGAAATTAACACATCAAAATAATCAAATGTTATAAATTTATAATTAAAGAAATTCAAGTAAAGATAGGAGACCCAGAAACTCCATATAAAATACATTAAAAAGGGAAGTTGGACATTGTGGCCAACAACAATGTTGAATATAAATCCATTAGCGCCGAGTTAATTACAAATGATTCTGTTTAAAGAAATTGCACAAGAAAGAAAATAAAAAGTTGATGTAAGATATTGAGGAATCTCTTTGGTGAGCTACGTTCAAGAATGCTGAAAATGATCTCGCATGACCAACAACAACGGCATAATAATAAAGAGAAGCATAAAGTCCAACACAGTCTGCTAATGTCTTTATTAAAGGTTTTCTCCGCTGTATTTATGTTGTCTGAAGAAAAACTGTTTTTACATTTTTTTATGGAGCTAGGCCTGAAAACTTCGAAGCTCTTTTTATGCAGTTAATTAATTAATTAAACGTGAGAGATAAAAATTTGATAATTAGATAAAAAAAATGGTAAAATAAGTAATAATAAATCTTAAACGTTTGTAAGGAAATGTTATTAATTTTTTCGTAATTTCACAATAACCAACTGCTAGTCAATAGTAAAAAATGCGCCTCATTACATTGAATTCTTCTTCACTCATCCATACAGCATGAAATTTTTTAAAAACGCGTTACAGGAATTTTTGTAATTTTATGAGCAGTTCGTTGCAAAGGAGAGAAAAGCAAATAATGCGCCTGAGTGCAATTAAATGCAATATTATATGGGCAAATAATAACACTTAACAATCTCAACAAATGTCTTTTATGAGCGAGCAAGAAAAATCCATCCGCTCGAAATCAAATTGAGTTCAATGAATCTCGGTACTGACATAGACTATTACTTTGATTGTTCATTCATTCGCGTGCTTATTAAGTGGTATCAGATAATATTATCAGATGGCTTTTTACATCACTCTACATTAGAAAAATTAGATGGAATCTTCTTAAAACTAATTAAATAGTTTTTAACTTCAAGCTTGATTTTTTTAACTTTTCCCGTCATGCTTTGTTAATGAATATGTAGTCCTAGTATTATGTTCACAAAGTTGAACGTCCAGAAATATTTTTTAAAAGATATAAATTTTTATTACACTAAAGGTGCTGTTGATTTTTTTTGCTTCTTAAATTTTTCGTCTTTCTATGGAGATGCGGAACATTATTGAGAGCGAGTAAATCGTAATTTTTTATTGATTTTGTCGTCTCTGCTGTTGCTCTTTTAAGACTAATAAAATAAAAATATTTTCGTAAAATATGAGAATTACATGTATGTCCATGCATTTATGACAAGTCTTTGAATGAAAAATTTAATTATGCTTTTAATTGGAACTTGATGTTACTTCGTTAGATTAGTTAAACCCCACACATGGGTGTTGTTACGCTACCAACTTTTATTGGATAAGTATCTGACGAAAATATAATTATTTTTTACTTTGTCCATTTGATTTCTGATTGAAATGGAATACATGAAAAAATATGATCATTATGGCCGTCTGTGGTCGGATGTAAAGTCATGATCAAAAATTTGCTTGTTTGCTCTCTCGAAGTGGTCTAAATAGTTTGGTGCGACATATTTCGCCATAGCTAGTATATTACCTATAATAAGGCAAGTAAACGAGTTTCAACATAAATTCTTCTTTAAAATTAAAATAATTTATAACTTTTTTGTTTAATGAAGAAATTTTAAACATATTATGAGTAGCCAACGAAGAGTAACATTTTTCGAAACTTTAATTTTGTTCGTGTTACAACTCATGAAATTAATTTTCACATTTTTAAATATATTGTGTGGTGCCTTTCAAAATAATTAATGAGATTTCAACTTAAATGAGTGTTCGTATTTAGAGTTAAGCAATAAGAATTAAATTTTATTTTTATGAAATAAAAAAATTTGATAAACTTATCTCGTCCTCAAATTACAACAAAATCAGGATAAATCGAATTTGCGGCAGTTTTTTTAGAAAATAGAATAATTTGATACTTTATTTATTTCTCTCACTTGAAAAAAGGTCTGCCTGCCATTCTAATCTGCTCTATAGCCTTTTCATTTTCATCTCTTTACTGATTTTTTAAATATCCAGGTGGTCGCATTATAATAAAATACAAGCCAGACATATTCTGAAGATTTAAACCCATACACAGTGATTTTATTTCATACATATATTCTTTTACTCAATTGTTAATGTGTTAAAGTTATTTAATTTATAATCTGACATTAATAGTTTTCATCTGTGAAAAATATTTTTATATATATTGAGTATTCAAATGATTGAGCTTTGCACTGATACAGGTTGGAACTCATTAAAAAGATTTAAATTTTTGAGGTGTCAAAAGCTTCTTTTTATCCTACCTTAGACATCACGAATTTAAATATGAGTATACTTTTTGTATACAATTGTCTAGAGAAAATACGTTGGATTTTTGATTTGTGACGGTAACATAAGGGCATGTCGCTTGCAGGCTTTTTATAACACATATTTAAATGAGAGTAAATTTAAAACTAACAATTTTTCAAACATCAGTAATGTTAAGTTGAAAATCTGGGGCAATAACCTTTAAACGTATCATCCATCAGATAAGAAACCTCTGAGGGTGTAAAAAGTACCCGGAGATGGAAATTCATGATTACGTCTGCAAATGTGTCAAAAATCTCAAATTTTATTTTTCCTCCCACTCCAATTTGATAAAATATCATAAATGAATAAATTTCAACTGCACACATTTATGTATTGTCCCTGCGATTAACGAACAATAAAAACGTCTTTCATGAACTTGCACCCTCACACCTATTTTTGCTTAAAATTTGTCCCTCACTCATGCATACACAATATCGACTGCCTGCACAAAGTTTACTTTAAACATTTCCCGTTTCTTTTCACTTGTAATTTTATTGTGTAACATTTTAATCTTTTTAGATATTCTGATCTTGTTTTTTTGATTATTCCAAATTGATGTTTATACAGAGGGTTGAGAGAAGGAAAAAATGACGAAATCTTATAGTATGTTGTTGCAAAATTTTCCACAATTTATCTTCTGCGAGACTTGCATGAAAAGAAATTTGTAGTTAAAGGATTTAAACGACGAAAAGTGATGGATTGAATTTTTAATGATAAAAAACGCGTGTAATGTCTTAATGTTATAAAAACACGCACAAATAACTTTAAAGATTTTTTTTGATGTTTTACGGATGAGTACATCAGTTGATTTATTTTAAATAGTGTTCATTTGAAATTTATTGTTGATCCCGCTGTCCTAGATGGGATCCTAAACGGTTATTAAATTCTGAATTCAGATTCATAAAACATGTGTGGTAATAACCCATATAATGATACTTGAATAAAAATATATTAAAGGAAAATAACAGCTTAAAAAATTCGAATTCACAAGTTTACCAAAAAACTCTAAATAGTTAATCTGGATCTCTCACAAGTTATATGACACATCTGATAATATGAGCAAAAATAATTTTTACTCTTTAATTTGTCAGGTCAAAATGAGAGACTGCAAGAAAAAGATTTCTAAATGAACTGTTCATATTACAACATGTTTATTGTTTCAAAAAGGTAAAAATGAGTCCCTTCTGAAATTTGATTTTCAAGTTCTGCACAAACAAATTGAAAAACATAATGAAGTCGGAGAAAAAATACATAATTTAGTGCGTATGATAATAATGTCATGCCACCCTATGCCGTTTCAAGCATCACTCGAGTTGAAAATCCTCTCTTGATCCAAGTCCGGAAGAAAGGTGGTGGAAGGGATTGATATCTTTATCTTTTGACAGTCGAATTCAGAGTGAATTAGAAAATTTCCCTGAAAGATCTTTTAAACAAATATTTTCTCTTTTTGCGCACATTCAATTCCATCAATCGAACATTTATTTATTCTTTACGAAAATCTACTCTATCCTTATTTCTTCATCATCTTTTTCATCCGATTTCACTTTGTTACAATAACAGTCACTGCCTTTTTGTCTTACTCACACCCCCATCATTTGTAACGCGAGCGAGAATTGAATATTGACGACGGCAATGTCACTTGGCAGCTTAAAATTACACGCTATTTAACCCTCAATGGATGATTGAAAATAGATATTCAGATAGCAGTATGCTGAATCAACGAGGGTGAGAGAAGAAAGAGCAAGGAAAAATTTAACATTAATGTAAGAAAAATCGAAAAATTGTTTTTATTTTAAAATAAATTTTGATTGCAAGTCTTTATATATTTAAATTTTAAAACACTGGACATTAATAATTATGGAGATTTTATTACTATTAAGTTTTGAAAGAATTGATTCTTTTAATATCAAATTTATAACTCTTGAAAAAGAGCTTTTGATCTTTTTTATTTCACAAAGGGTTCAAGATACTCAATTTTTCTTTCAACTCATAATTTATTTTACCAAGATTATGTTCTTTTATCTATTCTTTACTTTGTGATGTATGTTGCAATGAAAATTAAATTACTTTGAGAAACAAATATGTTTAAGGAATCTTGAGTGATATTTTTACACAGTTCATTTTTTTATAAAATTTAATGTCGAATTTAATCGACCGAGTACGTGAAAAAAAACAAGGAATCAAAAGGCAAATTTTTGGGTTGTGCACTCTGTAAATATTATTTTTTTATTACAAATTTTTCTTACATTCAATTTTATTTCTCAGTTCGACTATACTAGTCAAATAACTTCAAATAATCGTTCATTAGTTGAATTGCTGTTAAACCAAATTTGATTTTACAAAACATTTTAAATGTTCTCTTGAGAAAATTCCGCTCATATAATTCCATTAAAATTGAATCAAAAAAAGAGAGCAACAATGATTGTCTTCTCTGATCTCCGTGCATACTCCCTGCTTCCTGTGTGTATATCATAATATTCATCAACGTGATGATATTCCGCTCTGATTTAACTTTTCTGATGTGTCCTCTCATGCGAAAGGATATTATTCTATTGTGATTCCTAGCCCGAGGCCATTTTTACTTACTTTCAACCTTGTCATTTTATTTCATAGCTAAGGTTGACGACAACGTCGATAACTTTGTCAAAAATCTAATATTAACTCGTCTCAACTGGTAATAAAGTCGAGAAATTTATACTTTCATTTTTGCGGGTTCCTCGGACGTGCATGCATGTGTAATAATTTGATTTGTAATGTAATTCTGTTGCGAACAAAGCAAAGGCAATAATAAGGTTAGGATGTAGATAATAAAAAATTTGAATAAATTTTTATTCGAGATTTAATGCCTTGAAGGTTATATCTGCGGTGCGTTGGGGTTATGTAGTACAATAACGAGAAAATCGCTCTTAAATTTGTTATTTTGAGGGAAATTGAAAAATTTCTGTTAAATCGATATGAGGCAATACAATTAGATTGTATATGGACTTACCACATCATCATCATCATCATCACTTGACACGGATCAACAGCTTGTACACACACATGTATGAAGTGTGAAAAGGACATTTTTTATTGTTGAGTTTATTGATTGCTGTTCAGCAAATTTAATTTATTTGTGGAGCATTTTATCTTCTTAATACAATTTTAAGAGTGAACTCGGCAAATAAAGAATGAAATGAGATTTTTAAAAGAAAAATATTTTCCGTAAAGAACGAATCTTTTAAAATCATTGTTGATCAGGATTATAAATGAATCAAATGGTGAAAATGTGATGCATTAGTGCTGCGTGAATATTTTAAATATATTTTTGACCTCCATGTGCTCTTTTTGATAGACATATCAAAATAATCCTAACATAATCCGAGATTTTTTCTCGTCTTTCTCGAGGTTTATCTTTACACACAATCATATTTGTTCAATTCTTTTACATATAAAAAATTATTAACCACAACAGTGAGGGTTTAAGTTTGTAAAAGAAAGCGATCTGTTAATGTATAGAGATGCCTTAATCCAACTCTGCAACATTATCCTGTATAAATGCAATGCATACGAGTTTCATATTTCAATAAATATATTTGCTCTCTCTTTTAAGTCCCAAATGATTTTATTTATTTCGTAATTGAATAATTTTATTTTAATAGAGGAATTGAAAGGAAAAAATAATTTTAAATTTGAGTAAAATCACAACAGCATAACTGACTACGAGAATACTTCCCTTTAACATGATATAATGCGTTATCACGTTACATGCGTTTGTTTTATGAGGGTAGGAATTCAGTTATAAAAGATTTGTTCGCTTCCTAATTAAGAATAATTATTGTCCCTCAAACAAGTTTTTTTGTTTGAAAAATAACGTCGATCTTTAACTTTATAAATTTTTTTTTAAAAACGTACTTGTGTCTTTTTATTTCTTATGCCTTCATCATCCAGGTAATGGTGAATTAAAAAATGTGGAGACCAAAGGAAGCAAACACTTATGAGTCAATCAAAATGTTTGTATTTATCATCATTTTGATCTTTCTACATTTTTGGTTTTCTATTCTATACATTATGTTTGAGCATAACAAAATGAAGAGATATTTTTAGTGAAAAAATCTTTTGAATTTTTTAAAAGTTAAAAGATTTCATAGTTTTCAAATATCAAACGTAAAAACATGTTTTATAATGAAGCGTGACACTCTTCTAAGAATGAGAGAGAAAGAGAGTAAACACATAATCATAATAATTAACATTAAATTTATTCAACATATAAAAAAAGTAATGAAACTAGATTTTTTTGACGATACTGTTTGTGTTTGCACACATATGTATCTGGAATCTTAATATCCGCAGATAAATATATTGAGCGTAAATAAACTATAGTCTTGTTTTTGTCTTTCGTATTTTTTTCTCGGGTTCTATGTACATAAAGTTATTTAATTGCAAAGTAAACTTAAATCCATTTCTCTCCAATATTTGTCTTTTATTGTCGCCATCAGGTAGCCTGACAGACACAGCAAGAACATTTCTATGCATCAAAATCTGAGACTAAAATTATAGCCCTATCAATTCGGCTACTATTTTTGTTCATTAACAATCATTATAGCGACGAGTCGTAACATATCATTTTCTATTCAAAATAATATAAAATTGTGTCTCATCATTTCAAGTAACCAGGTTCTAGTCCACAGTTGATTAAACAGAATGAGAATGAATTCGGTAAATATTTTCGTTTTGTGTCGAAAGAGAATAGAAGTGAAGGGTTTGATTAGGTGGTATGAGTTGCCATACATATTGCGATGGGAAATTCTCCTGAATTTTATCCCTTTTATCTTTAGTCAAACAGAAAAATCAACTCTGTGTGTATGCGTTTAAATTATACCTTCTGGTGGAAATTTTGTATCGATTTTACCCTGCTTGGGTAAATGGATTTGAATGTAAATCGACCTTGATATTAAAATTTATCTTCTCTTTAATTTGCAGACTTAATCAACCACCGCTCTCTGGAAATGGTTCAAATAACTTAGGTGGACGTCATATGCATCCTACACTTTCTCCCGACACTGATTCAGATTCGGATTCTGATATTTCTCTCGGTACTCATTCACCGATACCCTCTACAATGTCTCAACATAGCCCAAATTCTAGTTCAGGATTAAATGATCGAGATCTTGATAGGTTGGCAGAAGAACATCGAGATTCGCGTGGTGAAAGAGATTATCGTAATTTTGCATCACTTCAGTCATTTAAATTTGGAGATCACATAAATGTTGCAGGGTTTACAAGTGAGGAAAAATCATTAAAACTCAAAAGTTACTTTTGAAGAAAAACTAACCTATGATTCTTAGATGCTTTTAATAGACAGTTCCTGCCATCGATGCCTTATCGAACGGGTGAAAATTCATCTCCAACTCACTCTCCTCCAATCGGCACAACACCTTCAACGTCACAGACAAGTACATCGACGACACTCTCCCAATCGCAGCAACCTGCCTATAGTGTTCCTGCTGGCCTCGTGCGACCTCAACCTCAGCTGCCTCAAAACGCAGCACAAATTTCAGCGATGGTTGCAGCTTGTGTCGCAAACGGGCAAATGGCGAATAGTTCGGCTGCTCAAACACTCCTTCATCATCACTTAAATCAACAACAATCGACACAGATCTCTCCACTGAGAATTCGTATTAACTCGCCTACGCGCATTAATTCAACCTCATCATCGTCGAGTGATCACGTCATCACGAGCTCTTCGAGTCCAACAATTCCTGGTTCGACTTTTCTCCCTCAAAAGCATTCATTGCACATTTTAAATGGCAATCACTTGGCAAGAATGTCACAATTGAGTCATCTTCACCGCCCATTCGAGTCGTCATCACCAACTTCTCTTGCTTCCGCTGCACAAACCAGACACGCTGCTAAGGAAACGGCTTCGTGACTGACACAGGAAGTTAAAGCGTAAAACTGTGAAAACTAGCTGTAAATTTCAATTAATTTTTACTTTTATGTTTAGCTAAATTATAGAGATTTTGCTTGATTTTTTTAATTTTTTTTTGTTGAAAAAATCAAATTTCGAAATATTACAGTAAAATCCAAATAAATCAACCTAAAGTTTCAAATTTTATAATTTTAAGCATTCTTTATAAAATCTTTAAATGAAAATATATAAATTTATTGGCACTTTGAGTATTGCCTCAAATAAAATTTAAAAAAGTAATAATTACAATAGTTGCTAGTACAAGATGATTATTATGGAAATAAATTAGGAATTAAAAATGCAATCTAAAGAAAGATAAAAATTATTATTATTATTGAAATGCATAAACATAGAAAATATTTTACGAACATGAGAATAAAAGCTGTAATTATAAAAGCATCCATAAAAAATGAGTTTAAATTAATTATGAATTGTTTTTAAGGTTTTGGAACTGACAAATTGACGGCAGAAATGAAGCAGAAGCAACGAAAAATGTAAAGTAATGTCAATCAAATAAGGCGTGTCTGTGTGCTCCAGCAACGACGCATTTCTTCTATCTCTTTCTAAGCCAATCGTGAACATCGAGACGTGAGTTAGATAGAGAAGCATAAAATGTTTGGTTCTATTTAGCGTGAGTGAGACGAAAAGAGTATAAGTATGTATATATTATATACATTTTTAAAACCAACAATATATAGCAGCAGAAAAATGTTTTTAAAGCGAGGGGGATTTATTGATTTCATCAGGGATTTCATGAATTGATTCAACCACATTTAAAATCAAATTTTAATCCATCCAAAAACATTTCAATTTTTGTAAAATGAGAACCTTCAATGCCATAAATGATGATGATGAGAATGGTGAGATAAATTTCAGCAAAAGTAAGAAAAAACTTAAAAAGGTGATAATGGTTAATTGCAGCTGCTTGCTTGCCAGACTGGCATCGTTCACATTTCAATAAATTATTTTTCTATCCTCCCATTGCTAAGTGGTCAGTTAGTTGTTGTGATGAAGATGGACATGATTGGGGGCATGTATTTGTGTGTTTTCTAGATCACTCTCAATTTTTTTGACTTTCCTTTCGAAAGTTAAAAATAATGTGATGATGAGAGTATTCTCATATGAATGGTAGGTTGTTTCATGTGAATGATTAAAAAATCGAAAAGATCATTCAAAAGTCAAGTGGTAAAATTTCATGCCCTTAATCAGAAAATTGAGCGATAATAATCAACTGAAAGTTTCATGATGAAATTCAAAGCATTACAATTCAATTTGAAAATGAAATGATGATTCCTCTCTCGCTCTAAAGAGAAATTTTATGCTGACATCATCATTAACGTCTCAATTCCTTCACTTAACTTCCATGCGAGACATGAGGAGTCAAAAATATACATGGAGAGTCTGTATGTTCAGTGAAAATATCAAAATAAACAAACAACGAAGAAGAAAAGAGACGACGATGAAGAATGGAAATGAAACAAAGAATATTGAATTCATTCGTTCGAGATCTCCAATTTAGATCCATCAACGGAGATCACATTTTGCAGCGACGAGAGACGTGAACTCGATTTTTTTGAACCATTGTAATGGGTTATATGGCGTCGAATCTCTTTTCATTGCTGTTGTTGTTGTTGTAGAAGGGTAAGTCTCGCATTTCACCAATTTCAATCACTCTGCATTGATTGAGCGAGAGAAGACAATATGCAACATTGTTTAAAAAAATTAAAATGCAAATAGTTCTCAAAAATTTCCACAAGGAACTTCATCGATCGAAAGCAAACACGAAAAAATTGAAATAATGCCAACTTATATGTACACATTATTATGGCAATGACACGACAATTTTAACTACGCTTCTGCGTTTATACAAAGTGATCAATTATTCATATAGCATGATTTATTTTCCTCTCTCTCACTCATTCCAATGAAGTGATACATTTGGTGTTGAAATTTCATGTCTAATTTTTCTCTCATGTTGAGGGTTTTGATAGAGTTGTTGTTGCTTGTACGTTCATTTCAGCTTCTCATTGTTCCCGTGAAATTTTCTATTTAATTCTTGCGAGAGAAAATTGAAAGATTAAAATATCACTTCATTGGCGCCCATGCAGATATTTAGGTTAATCAAAAAATTCATTTCATTTAGACACATAATTAATAGATGTGCACTTGTGCGACGAAATCCACACAAAATATTTTTTATTCATGCTTTTTTCAGATACTCTTTTATCTAGTATTATCTAGGTTGAAGTGTTTGTTTCCAGAGTTTTTGGAAAACCTTGAACATATTCAGAAATTAAATAAAAATGCAAATTTTTGTCGACTAAAAAGATAATGTTAGTTGCGCACAATTGATTGCGTAATGACAAGGAAAGAATGATGTTAAATATTTAAATTTAAATTTTTCCTTGTACAATATTTACATTAAAGATTAATGTTCACATAGGCAACCGCCGCCGCATTCTAAGCTTCATATTTCAGCTTCCATTTATTTATTTGCCATATGAATTTTAATTAATCAACTTCTCCGCTAATTTTTTTCCACACGTGAAAATGAAGTTAAAAAGAATTATTTGATTATCCATAAGCATGCAATAGATGAATTTAAGTAAAATCAATCAAAATTAGGATGTACAAAAAAGATGATAAATTGCTTGAACATTAAAGCATTTAATAATGAAACTAACTCCAGAATGTACTAGGTTATTAAAAGCTGCACTTCGATTTTCAAGTACTTAGTTTTATCCAATAGTCAATTTTGCATTTTGAAACTGACTCTTAAATTTATTTCCTTGATAAAAGGTCTTTTTATTAATGTTCATTAGTTATTACCAATTTTTTAACGCAACCTATCAAGAATATAGCGCTTGTATATAAACTTTCCGTCTTTTTTTTCTGTTTTAGGGATAATGTTATTTTATTCAAAAAATTTAACTGAAAAGACAACGGATTTTTTTTAATACGAATGAAATTTAAAAATAACCTAAAAAATCTTTTCAGAATTACAGATATGAAAAACTGGCAGGAAGTCAGAAGTTTTATTAAAGGAATATAGTGTAATTTAAATTGCGAATGATTATTGAAGGACGTATTGATAAACAGCTTGCGAAGTTGCATGTGGGAAATCTGTTTATACTATAGGATAATTTAATCGTTAAATTGAGATTAATTGAGCGCATTCAAGATAGTGACCAATTATACTTGCTATCATCCACGTCATCAGCGAGACTATAAGACCAAAATGACAATGAGAAAGCTTCGATTTAAGTAAATTTATGTGTCTATGGTTATTTTTTAAAATTATATCTGCAAAGTGCGTATTATTAAGTAAAAAATAACTTCATTTTTATTGAATCCACCTTCATCATTTCATTATTACTTAAACAAATGTCATAATCGATAGAATAAAATATATTTACTCATCGATATTAGACTCTACAAGATATGGTTGCGTCCGATTATAAATTTATATTATTAAACAAATTATGTTCACAGCTTTAACTAAAAAATATAAAACAACTATAAACATAGCAACATATATTTCTGAAACATCCAGCTTGAAATATAGAAAAAAATTATGAAGTTACCTTCTCTCTTCTTTTTTTGTCATAAAAAATCATCATTTCATGATTTATTTATAAACATACTAAAAATGCTTTTTGAAAGACTTTGCATATGCACACACATATACTCGTTCGTTAAGAAGTTTATGGTTCTCTATTTATTATTTTTCATTCAGATATTGCTACCTTTGCCCGACAAAACAGTAATGAGAAAAATAATATTTTTATAAGAGAAAAGTTTAACAATGGAAATGTGGGCTATTTATTTTTGGTACTTAAAGGATAATCTCACCGGATTAATGATCATTTCTTCGACGCTGCCTGTTGTCACCATTGAATGACGACTTCCTTTCCTTCTTAAAAATTCGGTTTTTATTTTGCATGCGATATAAATATTTACGTCTAGAAGAAAGAAAAAATATAAAATTTTTAGTCAAAACCCACAGTTGGGTGTTGCAGCGCAATCAGTATTTAATCTTAATTAAAATACAATATATTTTTTTAATGGGACTTTATGCTTTTTAATATGTTGCAAAAAATGAAAATTTTAATTCTAAAAGCAACCACTTAGATTGGATGGCATTGAAGAATAATTTAAAAATTAAGCAAAAACCCCGAAATTGGTGCTACTTCGACCAATACATTGAAGAACTAAAAGGGCAAAAATCATTATTTTTTTTATTCATTATTTTTAAGGTCATGTAAAAAATTAAATGCTATCATTTATATGAGTATATTTTTTGCTTTACATATTTTTTGAGTTTGCTTTTATTTTTTCCTACCTTCAATTGATTTTCATCTCAAAATCAAGAAGCGTCGAAAATCCTCTTTCTGCATTTATTCACTCCCCTTCAAGTAATCATTTATAAGTTGAGAAGAAATATCTTGATTGATGCCATTGTCGAATTCCTTTTTTCTCTCTTGATTTCAAAGCATTAGCTATAGTAACAGCTCCATAATAGCATAAAACCATCAAAATGTGTCTAAACATTTCTCTTTTACTCCTCAAACAAAAAAAATTATTCTGCCTTCTTAAGCTTCACAAAAATCTTCATCAAATCACACCCAGTCGATCAGAGAAAAGTTTTATTGGAAATGTAGCTTTGTGAGATGGCATAGGTCCGATTATTTTTAACACCACGAGCACATGGAAGTGTATAAATCACTACTGATCCGAAATAATTGAATGCATTTAAGCAAAAGGTACAAAAATACACATTCCTGGTTCGAAAACATAACAAATTTTAAGAGCTTTATATTCAGTCTATAGTTAAAATTAAGGCTGAGTATCGTCAGTAAAATTTTAAATCCTTAGATGTCTAAAAACTTGGAACTAAACATATTTAAAATAAATGAAGAATGCATGCAAAAAAATAATTTTGTTCAAATTTTTTTTTTGCGTAAATACTTTCAATTACTCAGAGAAGCTGTGAAAATCGCTCAACAATGCACAAATAAAAGGATATTTTCCATCACTATTGCAGTAAATTTAATCCATACGGATGGTTTACGTAGACATTTATTTATTTACCATTTCTCTCAATTTGCACTTTATATATAACATATAGATATATATGTGTCTGATGAAAACAATATGGCCTTATTTCACCAGATTCCACCGATGCAGTAAAATTTATTGAATACAATATTGTATCGCAAATTAACCTTTAAAGTGATTTTTTGGCTATGCAGATGTCCATAACTGTCAAAAACTTTGGCAATATGTTTTGATCAAAGTTACAAATTCAAAAATTTATAGGATGCATGTAATATTTATGATGGTTGGTTAGATTTTGTTTTTATTACCTTGTTTTTGGAAATTATATTGATTAAGCCATCTGTATAGTGTGTGAATTAAAAAATGAGAAAAAGCTGTAGCATTCAACCCAAGGCGTGGAAACTCAGCGCACAGGCTCCTCTCAGCCGCTTTTTTTCGCTTTTTTATTGCACTCCAGCGCTGATCCCCGAAAATTTTATCATTTTATCACTCTATATCTCTCTCGATCGCACTCCATCGTTGATCCCTGCACTCCATCGATAATCCCTACACTTTATCGTTTCTCATCGCACATCACCGCACTGAAAAACTCTCATCTACTCTTGATCGATTTTCATTGCACAAAAAAGCTCGCATCTACTCTTGATCGATATTCATCGCACATCATCGCACTAAAAAGCTTTTTATCACACATCTCTGCACAATTTCGTCACAACATTAATATAATTAATTTTGACATCCAATGGCACTGAAAAACTTATATTTGAACAAATTAAATCGAGTCCAATCAAAAAAAATGTGTTAATTTTTAATTTTATTTTTTTGGTAAATATGTATTCAAATATGCTTTAATTTGTTCAAATAAAAGTTTTTAATGCATTTAATTAAAATTAATTATATTAATTTGTGACAAATTTAAGATATATAAAAATTTTATGTTTGATGAATATCGATAAGATAGATGCGAGCTTTTTCAATAAATTGTCAGAGATGAGATTTCAGCATAGAAAACAAATGACGAGGAGCAGTAGTGCGAGTGGTGTGAAAAAATGACGTGAGACGAAATTTTTTTTGAGTTTTTGTAAATTTTTAAAATGATTTTAACATTGGAGCAAAAATAATTTTTGACTGAAAAAAAACAGAATTTTTAAAGTTTAAAATAAAGTTGATTTTTCCAAAATGAAACATATTCTTCACTCTCTCGTTTTTTATCACTCCACTAAGACCCTGCACTGATCGATTTTAAACACTCTCGTCTTCACTACAAAACTTTTTTTCACTTTTTACTCTAAATCGCACCCATCGTTATCCCACACTATATCTTTTCTCTGCACTTTTTCGCACCAAACTGCACTTAACAGTTTTTCATCACACATCATCCACACATCGCACAAAGCAACTTTTCCTTTCCCGCACTCGATCGCACTTTTCCACCCTCCATCACACATTTTCGCACTACATCGCACGGCATTGCACATTCAAGCCCTCAACACTGTGGTGCGCTGAGTTTCCACGCCTTGATTCAACCAGTTGACCGTGAAAAATTTTCAAATTTTAATTTTGATAAAAGTATGAGTTAACAAGAATGATGCTGCATAAAAAAAAGTTGTTAGAAGAATTCGTCAAAACCTTAAGAGATGTGTGACTACATGACTGCATGACTGATCAAGCAAGTGACAACTGAAAAATAAAAATTATATCCTGTCTCTGTCAGTTGTTGTATGTGAATACATTGCGAGTGTCACAATTAACTGCTTACTCATGTTTTAAAAACATTCTAAGGTTTTGCGATATATCCTGCTTTTTATTTCTATAATTTCTTAAAGAAATTCAAAAAACGTACCTGAAAAATTCGCGGGATATCGTCATATCACATTTCAAATGCCACGCTATAAGAATAAATTGAATAATTATTCAAAATTTTTGATTGAAAGACAAAAAGAATTAATTTTAAAATTGCGATTTATGGTAATTTGAAAAGGCAGGAATACCCATTGTGAGCTGCAGGCAATAGGGGCTTAAGTGATGTTCAAATTTGATTACTTTTGTCTTAAATTATTATTTTCACACAGGGTCTATGTAAACATAGAGCTCAAATTTGTTTTAATTTTGTGCATCGCGATATATAATATCAATAACGTAATAAAATTTGCCTCAAACTGAAAACAGTGCGAAAACCTCTCGAGAGATAAAAATCACCACTCCGAAATGCCGTTATCGCATTAATCTTACTTTCTCGTCATTACTAATGGACATTAGATGAAGAGAGTTTGTTTAAAACAAAGAAGTTAAATGCCATTGATAATGACCATTAATTGCTTTCAAGTGTTGGTGAGTGTGAGAACGAGAACGGAAGTAAAATTTTAATGAACAAAAACGAAGTGTTTGAGGATCATCAACAAAATTTCAATTAGGATCACATGCGTACATCCCAGCAACTGCAGGTGTTAATAAAAAAATAAATCGTTTAAACAATTGAAAAATTTAACACACAGAATCTGAGGTAAGAGAGACGGAAATATAATTAAGAGTGCAAGAAATGATTAATCTCTTTTTTTAATCTAAAAAAACGTAATTCTTCTTTAAATATAAATATAAAAAGTTATCCCCTCTTGATTTTAATCATAAATTTTGTTTCACCTCACTTTCCATAGCGATTTCAATCAATTTGTTGCGCACAGTGTCAAAAACACCATATAAGCTACAGCCAACATTATTATCGATGATGTCCATCATCGTAAAAAATATCATAGAGCCATCAAAGAGTTCAAAATATCGATCCATTAATCATATTGAGAGATGCACTTTATGCACAAGGCGCTGATGCTGCTGTTCTTCAGGAATTTCTTTTGTATTAATATTTTTACGATCGAAAATATTATTTTCGGGATAATTTTCTTAACATCTTCATGAAACATTAAAAAATGAGTAATATTTCTCAGGCGTTGCGACACACAGCTATAGATACGATGGTAATGATGAATTGGAACATAAACTTCATTGAGGTAAATGGAAATTCCTATATGATGAGGCATCGTTGATGATGAGAGGAACTTTGTGTTAATACACATATGGCCAATGAGTTATAACCTTTACTAAGAGACAGTACATTTTTGAGTCATTAATTATTGCAGGCTCTAAGGTACTTTTAATTGATGAATGCATTGCACGGAATAATAGCTCGAGGACAAAATACAAATTATGTTAAACGACGATCTTCTACCATTTACTTACTTTTGTAGCACTTTATTTACATTTAAAACACTCGAGTCAGAATTGAATTAATGTTGAAAAATTAAACGTTACCTTTATCCGTAGGGCACAATGAATTAGGTATTTAGCGATGGTAAAACTGCCAACATACGTTAAGATGTCATACGTATCTGCCATACTCAGAGAGAGACCACTCTAACTGAGAAGCAATTGGATCACACATCAGCATTGTTTCTCGATATCTAAGAAAAGGACATAAGGCAATGCACAAGGCAACACGCGAGACACCTCTTTAGGGTGCCGTGGGAGCTTGCTGATGCATTCGTTAATTTACATAATTATTTCTAAAATGTCCTCAGCGAGCACACATTGCCTTTAACAATAAGCTGCCTTTATGACTAATTAAGACTTTTAAAATTTCTTAACACCTCTTTTTTTGCGCAATCGCTCTTGCAGATTAATTGAGGATATTTTTACATTTTTAAAATAAACAATTTTTTAAAAAATCACTTCAAGGAAAAATGAGGCAAGTAAAAGTTAAGAGATCACTGGGGGCAAGAAATGAGCGCATAAAGGAAAGCGCATTTGAATTCGATATGAGTATTTAAATAAGAATTAAGTCATTTAAACGTCTTTTAACTTCTTTATTGCACTAAGACTAATTATTGGTTTTATGATTGCAACGCGTTGCTTATGCTTACAGTTTTTGCAAATTTATCATTTTTACTTTATGTTGTTTTATACCTACCAATTAACATTTATTGTGCACACTAACTTCTTCACTGTTCTTTACTTCTGTTTTTACCCACTTAAATGGCGAAAGGAATCATTTCGAGCGTGTGGAGGAGATGGAAAAAATGAAATAAAATAAAATAAATCTCAAGCCATTGACTTAGCGAGTACATGAGAAGTGCCGCTGTCAAACACACTAAAAAATTGGAGATAAAAGCGAAAAATTGCGAATAATTAATGGTTTTATGGACCTTAACTCATTTCAACTTCTTCTTCGTCATCTTTTAAAAACTCCATAAATTCAAAATTATTTTTGCGTGTGAAATGTAATACAACACTGTGGCATAGACAGCAATTGCTAAAATTTGTGTTTTTTATTTTTTTTAATCTCGTTTTTAAACTAGGAAAAAAAAAAATTTATTGATAACAATATAAAACATAAATTTAATTTTAATTGTCAAAATATTTATGATCAGATTTAGTTACAGCATAAATCGTGCACAGTACTTTGTTGTACTAGATTGTGTCATGGCTAAAAAGAGGGAAAGAGAGACAGATCGAGAAAAAGAGAGACAAGGATAGAATAATTTTTCATGCTTTACTTCACATAAGATAACAATTTTGAAAATTTACGGAAAAAATTTCAGATAAAAGAAAATTAGCAAGAAGGACAGGCCGGAGCAGGTTGAATAACTTTCTTGAAAGCAGTGTCGTAGTCAGCACACTTAAATTTTCCACAAGCAACAATAACGTATCCAGAATCACATTGAATTTCCATTGTATTAAATTTGCAAATCAATTCTCCCTTGAGCGAGTACAATCTATAATCAAAACTAAGAATGTTTCTACTTTTCTCAAGATTAACTTACGTTTTTCCGTCATAAGTAATGCCTTTGTCTGTCGTGCAAAATAATGCTTCTAACTCACATCGCTTTTTCGTAATTTTCTTCGGATTGCAAATGCTTCCGTTCTCAAAGAAATAAAGGTTGACACATTCTTTTTCTTTTCCGCAACTCATATTTTTTTCCCCGTCTGCTCTGAAAACCTGTCGTGAAGAACTAAGAAAGTGTAGTGAAAATTTATTCAAAGGTTATTGAGGAAGTAATTTTTAAATGTATAAACTCAAAGGTCGAAACCATGCAAATTTAGATATTAATATATATTACAAGACTTGTCCTCTGTACTTTAAAATTTAAATTTTAAAACAAACTAAAAAACTATTGACGTCAACTTACACAATGTTCGTTTTGATTTTCATTTCAATTTTATTTTTGTTGGGTCCGAGACTGTAACTCGACGATTCCCCATCCTCACAGTCAGGTTCTTTTGAGGTTTCTTCGTTGCAAGAAAACTCCGTTTCAGAGTTAGCGATGAAAGAACTTTTATCAGTAACAAAAGTAATTTGGGAGTTCTTCGGTTTATCAAATGTATAAGCAGGGGAAGAAATTTGATTTTTCACAATGGAAGAAACTTTAGAGGCGGTTGGTTTTATGAAATTGTTAGAAGGCAAATGATCAGATTTACGTGACTCTGAAAGGGTTTTCATAGGACTTTTTGAACATTTTTTAGAAGCATTCTGAGAAGATTGACAAGATTTTAAATCTTTAGGTCCTGATTGACACTGTGATTTTTTTGAAACATTGGTAGATGAGGTCATACCAGCCTCTGAAGCTGATATAAATTCATCTACGGTGGATGAGCATTCAAATGATGATGACGATGATTCATGAAAAGGACTTGAAAAAGTAAAAACTAACAGCATACTCTCAAATTAATTTTAACTTACCTAAATTCCTCAATATTTTCGATGGTTTCATCTTTAGGTTCATCGCATGAAATTTTTAGTCGCTTCATATCCTTTAACATCTCCAAGAAGGACGTTTGATAATCTTCTGACTTGAATGTATCCTTTTCATCAACGAGAACATATCCAGTGTAAAGAGGTAATACCGCTGGCCGAAAAGCAAGCAATTCTTCTCCGCTAAAGGTGTATAATTTCTTTCCTTCATATTTAAAATTTCCGTGATCATCCCTTGTGATTATTTCCATGAGCTTGCATCGAGTTTTGGTAATTTTTTTCGGCTCGCATGCATGTCCATTCTTATAAAAGTAGACAATCTTGCATTCGTCGTCCATTTCAATTTGTTTTTTCACGAATAATTTAAAAAAAATGTGCAAATTCTCCGGTTGCTGAGCTTTCAAGATAAAAAAAAACTTGAAAACATAGGTCAAAAGAATATCTGATTTAAATAAACATAAAGTCAGTAAGAAGGCTGTGTGTTAAATCAGACAGGGAAAACTAAAAGTCTTGGGCTGGCCACACACAAAAAAACAAAAATGTTTTACTAAATTTCAAAAACAAAAAACATTCTAAAATATTCGGCTAATTTTTTTCGAAAGTCATTGAAATTAACGAAGAATCGCTCCTGAAATATTTCAACATAATTTTATGTTTGCTCTTTCACATCCTACATAACAATTTAATTACATAACATTTGGCATCAGGTAAAAAATTGGACAACATTAGGGAATTGGAAGTAGAATTTCATGAATGATTTTCATCATTTAAGAGTTAAAATTGACCACTTGAGCAAACGAAAAATGAATCCTAAATGCACTTTAATCTTTCAAAATTTCAATGATCTTAGTCTAGACTTCCTTTTTGTCATCTATGTATGTACGTTTTATTTTTGACTTTGAAATTTTATTTATTTCCTTTCAAAATGTCTTCCCTTTGCTTTGTTAAATGAATAAATATTTGAAAATTCAAAAAAATTAAAAACAAAATTTAAATCACAGAATAAAAAATTAATTTTAAATTTATATTTAGTCCATTATGTGAGTTTAGACTAAATCTGAAAAAGTTCTCTAGTAGGAAAAAGTTTATCATATCTCACTCCGTGAAGCCTTCGACCAAGTCTTATTTCGCTACCATTGTTGAACACGCGTGAAGTGTTCTGAAATTAATTGCAAGTATTCGTGAAGATACATAATGGTTGGAAAACTTATGTGTGATGCATCTCGAGAGTTAAAAATTTACATATATCCATTTTCACCAATCATTCAGAAAATGAATTATTCTAAAGTTACAAATTCTAAAAACAAGAAGTTTCGAGCAATGAAAGAAATTATTTTTTTGATGAAGGATCAAAGCCATTTACAATAACAAGGAAATTTTTATCTGTTCGAAGAAATCCATTCTTTATTTATTATGCGGTTAAAAAGTGTCATTTTAAACACGATTTCATTGAGTGCATTTGAAGACTTTTCAAATTTCAATTAATACGACACCACATAAGAACATTATAACAAAGTATTGTTACTCCTTGAAATGTGATGCCCATTTTTATAATCACATTGTGACAAAGAAAGAAACTGAAATCACAATAGACTCCGGTTTTTAGGCGATAGATTTGTATTAAGAACTGTTCTGTTAAATAATATTATTTTTAACTATTTCAAATAAAATCATTTCAATATCTTAACAATAAAGTTGAACGTAATTTTTGATACGAAAACATTGAAATATATGTAATATCAGTATGCAACAATAATGCATAATATATCTACGTATAATTTGCCATAACACTATCTAAAATACCTTGAGCCTGTTAAAATCCAAGGCATGTTGCAACAGTCATTCCCTTCAATGGTTGAAATTATATCATATGGTAAATTACAAACCTAACATTATTATTGTCAAGTTGACAATATCGGAGGGATTGAAAATACAACAATGGCGGAATCATGTTGAAGGGTGTAAAATATGGAGTACGTAAAGTATATATGTACAAATATATAGTGAGCATCATAGCACTTCTTCACTAAGACAAAAATCTATTGATTTTTTTTTATTTTCGTAAAAAGTTTTTAATCAAAAGAAAATAATACTTTTATTCTTTAATAATTTTATCTGAATTCTTTTTGTTGACTAGTCCGATTAGTAGTCAAGCAAGTTAAGAAAAGAGTATTACACCAGAATATACGAAACCCTTCGAAAATAATATGAACCATTTACAAATTTATTTTTTTAAATAATGACGAAATTATTTTTTCAAATAATGACGAATAATTTCGAATATGAGGGTTCGCATTACAAAATAAATACGTTGTTCTATTCATAACTGTGCGCACGTTGAGTGCTGAGATGCCGATGTAACAATCAAATTAGGGCCGAAAAATTGACAATTTTGTGTGCAATTCAATTGAGAGTCGTTGACTCGTTGACTGTTAAGAATCAAGCTCACACCCCCGGAGTTTCGATATCCCTCCTTGACTCTGTTGCAATAATGAATATTACGTGACGATATTTTCGCCATTTTTACTTTAATCGCTACACGACACTAAATAATATAAAATCCTTAATATTATAATTTTTTCCTTTATAAGAGACGCAAATAGAAAAATTCTAACTAAATTGAGCCGAGCTGGTAATGCTTTTTACAATATCTTTTTATCTTTTTTTAGGTTCACCTCGAAAAAAGTCTACAAGAGCTATTTGACAGCTAACTCATTCCAATCAATTTCCACAAAAATGTTTCCCTCTAGATTTTTTCAAATATACATTCAAGATATGAGAAATATCATCTGGAGATTTTCACTCGAACTCAATCACTTCCATATTACTTTTTATGTGTATACTTCTTATAAAAATATGCTACTCCTATTCATTTTCTCAATTCAATTGAAACGAAGAAGAAAATGCCATTTCGATGATTGTGACAAAATTTCGAGGGAGCAATGGAGAATCGCTAGATTGAACACGTTCTAAATTTCAAATGTTATTGTTCTCTCAATTCAATTTCTGTTTTAAGGATATTTCGAATATTCTATTCAAATTTTTTTATGTCATTGAATTAATGAAAATTTAATATCAAAGTTTTAAGCTAATTGGTGCCGATATTAGCTACAAGCGATCGAAATTTGAAATTTTTAAGGACCCTTTTAACTTCATGTTTTTTGAATATAGCACGAAATTTTAATTGCACGAGATTCTTGAGAAATCAAGTGACAAGTTTAAGGAGCTGCAAAAGAAAAGTGCCTTTTATGACACTTCAAGGAGACTTCTCTAATTTTATTGTGCTTCAAAATGCAGTGGGTAGGAATAGTATTAAAGAAAATGTGACAATCGTGAGAAATATTTTTTCCGACGGATTTTTTATTGAAACTTTGTTAACAAAATGAAAATTTTAACATTTTCAATTTTTATACATGCTAACATTGCATTTCAAGAAAATCTTATTGCGCAAAAGCAGTGATTGGAAACCATCATGTTCTTTCTCGCTTCTGTTCATTCAACTTTTTGTCAACGCCCATTTTTAATTTCCCTTTCATAAATTTAAAATTAACACGATTTTTACGTGATTCAAGAAGCAGCAGCAATATTCAGCTCTTTATGAAGAAAATCAAAATCACATAATAGAAGCAGGAAATGATAATGATATGGTCTCAGAGACACGTACACAATTCTTTCGCCATTTTTGTCGGCTTCTACATGGAATTATTATAACTCTTGGTAATTTTATCACATTTTACAGGAGACTTTAAAATAAAAAATTATTTTTTTTTCGAAACTTTCTAATCTTTAAGCAGTTGTATAAAAAATGTATTTGATATCATTACTTTTCATGTTAAAAAATTATTCAACATTTTGGGAGGGAAAATTTATTCAAATATGGATAAATAAGTTCGATAATGACGACTACAAAGAATTAAATAATGATTGAAATTAATCTTTTTTAAAAACCATAACAAACATTTGAATCATTTGAGACCATAAACAACCTTCTCACACATTTTTGATTTTTCTCTCAACTTGTCTTATCATTTTTACTCACATGCATCCGTGTTTACAAATGAGAGACCCAACAATATTTTCAATAATCTCCAATCATCTCTCTCAGTCGTGATTACGTGTCCGTCGATTAGGTTTGTTTGTGCACTACGATGGCGAAAATTATTGAGAAGCAAAACAATAAATGTGAAGTATTTTTAAAGAGAATATCGTGGAAGGAAACTGCCCAAATTTACTGCAACAGTGTCTTAATAATGTTTTACATTGGTGTAATTAATTTATTTAAGTTGATCAAATTTTACTTTCATACGAGAGTAAAACAGACAATGATGAAACAATTTTGGATGTTAGGGAATGGAAATTGCTTTTCGGAAAGTCGAGAAGGTGTAAAAAAGAATAAAAACAACGGATCTAGCATTTCTCCTCTTACACTGACACCTACACTAGGACAACATAAATTTATAAGGATTAAAGTAAAGGAATTTTTTATAAAAAATTATGTTCATTTGCATATTTTTGAGTTTTTCTTAAAGTTACGAAAACTTATACTTGTTATTTACAGAAAACTCGCTTTCATTATGTAGAAAAGGGCGAACACAATCAAGAGACTATTTTGCTACTTCACGGCTTTCCAGACTGTTGGTTTGGTTGGAGACATCAAATCGGAGTTCTTTCACAAAACAATCGTGTAATAGCATTGGATTTGAAGGGCTTTAACGAATCTGAAAAACCAGCAATGCGACATCATTACAAACCAGAAACTATTTGCACTGAACTTGCTCGTTTTTTAGATGCAATCAATTTAAAACCCGTATCGATCGTGGGCCACGACGTTGGTGCACTCGTAGGGTATGTCCATGTTTTTACAGTCCCTGTTATAATTACCAATGAAATTTTGAATTTTAGGTGGATATTTGCATACAAATACCCCGAATATGTTAAAAAGTTCATTTCAATTTCTACTCCTCATCCGAACCTTTATTGGAGTTCCAATGCTATTGCATGGCTATCAACCTGGAGATTTAAAATGCTACAGGTATGTTCTAAAAATTAAAGATTTTTTTGTTTAATAATTTTATTTCCACATTTCTTCTCATGTATAAGCGTTGTTAAGTGATGTGTATTTTAAAACGTTTAACGAGAATCCGTGCATCAATTCCCTTTTTTCACAGCTATAACTGGCTCATTAATTCGTTCCTAAATATTTGGTTTAATGTCTCGACTAAAATAATTAAAACCAACTAAATCTATATATCTTTATTTTTAAAGAGATAAGAGCTTCCTCTGGTGCTATAACAATAATAATTGCTCTCTGTTTGCTGTTTAGATTCCATTTCTGCCTGAAAATGAACTAAATCGAGATCATAAGTTTATTCGTGAGGTCTACACACACTTGATGGACGAAATACCAAATGAGATAAATCACGAAAAGTTTACGAGGGAAAATTTAATGGAAACTTATGAGTACATTTTTGGCCGTTCATCTGATTGGTCGGGTGCTTTAAACTATTTTCGTAACTTTATGTTTTATCGAATAGAGTCTTCTCATTCTTTAAAGTAAGTTTTTTTGTGAGTAAATTCAAGTTGAATTAATTATTTTTTTAGATGCCCCTGCCTGCTTATCTTTGGAACATCACAATCAAATTTTAAGCTTGATAGCGCTATCAAAAGTACTGAGTTTTGCGAGAATCCACTCATTAAAATCATCGATGGTGCTGGCTACTTTGCACATCAAACTAATCCCCACGAACTGAATGCAATATTACTGAAATATCTTGGAAGTGAAAATAGCAATGATAATGCCCAGCACTCGGATGATGAAGCCGGAAAAAGTCTCATTAAAAGAGTAATGAATAAAGTGTACGCAGGTCAAAAGTGGATGAGCTATAGTTAACTATGGCTATACTTACAATAAAAAATAAAGTTACTTTATTTTTCGTTCTCCCAGAGCCCAAGCTTGCGCATTTTAGTTTGAAAGTAGTTCTCAAGCTTGTTTGCTAGTGCAACATAAGGCCCCGTTTCTGGATCGTTGTATAGACGACAATTGGTGAAAATTCTGTTCATATCCGCTTTAAAAAGATGTCGAGTAACGTAGTATCTAAAAGAATAATTTGATGAGTTTATTTTTGATCTTTTAAAAAAGTCGAGTAACGTTATAAGTATTAAATTTTAAAAAATTAACAAAACTGATTAATAGAATTGAACGAACCGGTTTTTCAGACGATCACTGATAGTTTTTAAATCCATTGGAAAAGTAATTATTTTATAGTAATCTGGGACTTCTGACGATGAAACGGGCTATGTAAAAAATATTAAAAATAATTTTTATATCATCCAAAAAAGTGTGGAAACTTCCAACCTGCAAAAATGGCCAACTACTTTGATGCTGCTTGATGCTACTAAGCACGGAATTAAGTTGCATTGTGAGCTTTTCAATGTCTTCCGCCTCATCCACCAACTTAATTTGCTTTAACGCTCTAAAAGCTTTCCAATTTATTTCCCTCAAACCGGGAATTGACTCTAATGATATGCATCTAGCACCATCACGAAAGCAAGGAATTCCAGGAAAAACTTTTTGCATCTCTTGCTGTCGCTGCAAAACCATATCCTTTATGATTTCCTTCTGCTTCCTGATTACATTACTAAACTGTGTGTAGATTATACCAGGGTGAAGCTCACAGTGCATTAGAGTGGCACCTTCATAATCTTTAATAAATCCAATATAGCTGTCTTTGCTTACTTTAATATCGTCTGAAAAGCCTTGTTTTTTAAAATAGCCAATCGCATATTCATCGGCGTACGTGAGGAAATGGTGTATTTGCTTGGAAATTGAATAATCTTTCAAATGATTCATTAGTATAGTTCCATATCCTTTGACCTGTTGTTTTATGTTATCGTTATTATCAAATAATATAGATACTTTTTTTAAATTTGCTTTCATACCTGTTCGCTGCTCGTGACAGCACAAAACACAATTTCAATAAAGCCTTGCGATGAAAACGAACGAAAACATATTCCACCAATTGGTTTTGTATCTTTAACTAAAGCTAACATTTTATGCTTCCCATCAAACACCAACTGAGTTATGTAGTCCTTTGGCATTCGTGGAAGCTGATGAGAGAAAATATTCTTACATGTCAGGAGCCAGGCCAATGTTTGATGTGATGCCTTTTTGTTAATAGTGTTGGCGATAATATGAAAGGAAATTTCATTTCGAGACTGCTCAGATCTTGCAGCTTCATCTCGTGCTGCAACTTAATTAGTTTACAAATTGTTTCAGAACAATCAAAATGTTTCGAGGTTACCCGAGAGCTTAACAGTACTCAGAACTTCTGCATGCATTCTATATTTCTCATCACCAATTCGATCAATAATTTTCAGGACCGTCATATCAGATAAATCCTCACATGTGTTTTCTCTCTTTAGACGCTTTAAATGGAGTTTCGAATCATCACCATCGTCATTATGTTCACGCTTTACCGAAACGATATTTTGATTTTGAAAAACAGGTTTGAATTCAGAATCATATATTTTTGAGTCATCATTCGAAAGCTCTTCTCGTAAGTCTTCCAAAAACTTGGGCAAAGAATCAAAAACAATCAACTTTTCGGCCGGCAATTTTTCACGCTGTTTGTCAGCCTTATACTTTTCAAGCATCAAGTTCGAAACAAAATTATAAATTGACTTAAGAAACGTTTTTCCGAATATATTTGACGTTTTATATTGCTTCAGGCTTGAGCAAAACGCCGGAACCCAGGAGAAAATTAACCATCTTTAAATAAATAATGAGTTGATTTAAATTATTTTATATTAAATTTATAATCACCGTGTATAGTTAATTTTGTATGCTGAAGCATCTTCGGTAGATACTTGCTCCTTTCTATCTTTTGGACTAAATGTAAAAATAGACATATGTTTTAATTCTTTTTAGTTATAATTTTATATACCTTTCAAAATCCCAATTGTTCATGCAATGCAAAAAGTTCTTTGCTAGCTCAGTGAATATTTGAAACTGGAGTCTTGTACTTTGCTCCTCGCGTAAATGGCCATATTTTAGGAATACAAAGTTAGAAATTATCCTCTGAATGCACAACGGTTCAAAAGGCGGATTCCCAATCGGTGACGGCGATGGAATAACTATAGAAGTTTGGCTCTTGGTTAAAATGCAATGACGAAGGAGTTTTGAGAGATAAATGTAAACTCTCTTAATTTCAACATCCTCCTGTCGACTAATTGAAATATACAAATTTTCCATATCGACTATGAGGTTCAGCATTTGATTTATTGCATCCTCAGTCAAGCTATTCAAATGGCACATGTGTTTTGCTGTAAAATGTTATTATCATGAGAATCCATAATAGTTAAATTTTTAATAATAATTTTCATTACTTTCATTTATAACTTTGGAGTAAAAATGTTTTTATCTCAACATTTTTCAGTTTTATTCCAAAGCTATAAGCAATTATTCTACCAAAATAATGTATGCCTCTTACCAAGAGTATGATTACAATTGACGTTGTTACAATTGATTACAGTCAAATCTTTCGATGAGCCTTCCGGTAAATAGCTCGATTCATCCGAAAGCTTTTTCTGTTCATCAGAAAGCTTAAATCCACCACATTTACATCCTTTTTCCTAAATAAAAAGAGTCAGTTTATTAACTTTATTCTGGAAACCTAATAGATTAAATTTATTACTGAGCAGTTTGAATAAGTAGAAATTTTAAATAATTTTGAAGTTTTTGGTAGGTTAAATATTTTCTGCTTTCTTATATTTATTTTTTGGATATTGTTGGCTCTTGATGCAACAACATTATTATTACTGGATGAATCATGATTTTCTTCTTGGGACAGAGACATAATATCGTGAGGGAAGAAAATTTTTTACACAAATTTCACTATATTCACTCTTTGTAACAAGTAACTAAAAACAAAAATTCAATTAAAGGATATTCAATAACAATTAGCATCTAATTAATATTTAAAACTCAACGTGTTAAGGGATAAAATTAAAAGAATTCAAAATTTTTAGTTCTCAAAACAATTTTTTTCTACACGACAACGAAGAACGATTGAAAGTGAAACATATGTATATATAACACGTTGTATATAGCAAAAAAAAAACTAATGCTTTTTAATCGACAAAAAATGTGTTTATTTAAATCTTTTTTCCTAATTTTCCCGATAAATATAAAACAATATTTTTCAGAGCGTAAGTCCTGCTGCTCCACAGTCCATCAGCGATAAACCTCTCTTGCACAGTATTATTTCTATTCCATTTCCAGCTTCATCTTGTTATTGAAGTAAATTTCAAGTTTTTCTGCACACTGAAAATATTCAGTTTCTGGAGAATTATAAATCTTGCAATTCGTAAATATTCTGTTCATGTCAGCTTTAAAAAGATGTCGAGTAACGTAGTACCTAAAATATATAATTTCATGAATAAGGATTTCGCTTTTATTTATTAGAAAATTTAACCTAGCCTTTAATCGCTCGCCCATTGTCTTCAGATCCATAGGGTACTTGATGTGATCATAATAATCCGGGACATCTTCATCGCGTACCGGCTTTAGGAATGGCCAAGCACATTTATGGTTTTTAACGAGCTGAAGTATATTGTTGAATTGCATTGCTAAATATTCTGGATCATTTAACTCTTCTGAATATCTCAAGTGTTTTGATCGGGGAATCTTCCAGGTTCCTGGAGTCTGATCTCTTAGCCCTGGAATGGCTTCATATGGAATTGATCGTCTAAATCCCTCTTTGAAACACATCAAACCAGGGTGAACTTTCTAAATCCGAAAACAGCTTTAAAAATAATATGAGTAAATTAAAATTAACTTACCAATTCTCGCTGACGGTGAGTAAAAAGCTCTTTTATGATTTCTTTTTGCTTACGGACAACACTGCTGAATTCTAAGTAAATAATGCTAGGATGAAGTTCGCAGTGCATCAGATAAGCCCCCTCGTAATCCTTAATGTATCCAAAGTATTCTGATCGTGGCAATTTAATGTCACTTGAGAATCCTTGCTTCTTGAAAAATTCAACGGCATTTTCGTCGGCGTACGTAAGAAAGTGGGTGATTCGCTTGGAAATTGAATAATCTTTGAGATGGTTCATCAAGTGTGACCCATAGCCTTTAATTTGCTCTTTATCCTCGACTGCACAGAAAACAATTTCAATGAAACCTTGAAAAAAATTATTGGATAAAGTTTATAATAATTTTATATAATAATATATACCCTGCGTTGGAAACGATCGAAAACAAATGCCACCTATTGGCCGAGAATATTTGATCAGTGCAAGAGTCTTGTGATTGCCGTCAAAAACTTGTTGTGTTATATACTCCTTTGGCATTCTGATAATTCGAATGATAAATAAAAAATTAAGATATTTTTCATAAAATGTTTTAAATTTCACCTTGGCAGCCGATGAGCAAAAACATTTTTGAGCTCCAATAGCCATTTTTTCTGCAATTCGGAAACCTTATTTGTCATAGAATTCCCTACGATATGAAATTCAATTAAACGTCGGCGTTGCTCCGCTTTCGGTACATCATCGCGTGCTGAATGAACAACTGGATTCATAAATTCATCCTTGGAAATGTTTTCCTTATTTACTCGTTCAAGTGCCTCGACAACTACCTCATCAGGCAAATCTTCGGATTCACGTTTCATTCGCTTCACAAATCTAACTTCGTTTGAGCAGTCAGAAAATCTTTTTGTGCGAGCATATCCAACGGCTGAGTTCGAGGGAATCGGCTTAAAGGATGGATTGAAAATTTCCGACTTTTCATTTTGTAGTTCACCTCGGAGGTCTTCAAGAAATTTTGGAAGTCGTTCAAGAAGAATTTGCTTTTCAATCGGAAGACTTTCCTTTTCCATCTCATAGTGTGACAAAAACTGCTGTGAGAGGAAAGAAAATGTGTGGAGGAAAAATCTCTTCCCGAAGATTTCACTACAGTTATAGTGCTTTAAACTATTGCAAAATGAGGGTACATAACAGAAGACAAGCCACCGAGTATAGCTGCAATCAGTAAATGTATTGTTAAATTTCAGTGTCAGTATTTTTCGTGTGAAACTTACTCAATTTTATAGAAATTATCTTCTGCATTAGCGTCCTTACAGTCATGACTTACAGGAAAATCCCAATTGTTGTAGCAGTTTAAGAAAGTCCTTGCAAGTTCCATAATCACTTTAAATTCTGCCTCGTTATTCTCTCGAAGCTTATCATATTTGAGGATGACGAAATTCTTGATTATCTTTTGGATAGACGGTTTTTCGAATGACTTTTCGGGGTCTCCTAAAGGTCCTGAAATTACTGCAGGCTTGCGCTCTGCCACACACTGGTGAAGAAAGGTAAAAAGAAAGGAGTATATTTTCTTGATAAACTTGTCTTTTTGTAGGCCAAGTGTTGTGTATAACACTTCTGCATCAACGATGATCGAAAGAAGTTGATTCATTTGTTCTTGTGAAATGTTCTTGATTTGTGAGGAATGAGATTCTAAAAAAATAATAAAATTAAATTACATCACATACGCACAAATAAAGACATACCCAATGAATGCTTGCAATTGACATTCCTACAAAGATCTTGCGAATTTGGACTATGGTCAACTTCGACGTCCTTTTGTTTGGAAGATAAATTTTTTTTAATAAATGTTTAAAACCAATACCTTATCAATACCTTATGACGTGATTCTTCTGGCAGTCTCCAACCTTTACAAGAACACTGATTGCATTGGGTGTACATTGCAAGTTTACAGATTTTTTGGTTGCGTGGAAGTTGAAATATCTTAAAATAAGTTAATAGTTATCAATTATTCAACTTCCACAATGGGTTTTAAAAGGGGTTTATATTGGCAAAAAAATATTTGGATTAACTCTGACTCTAAATGCACAGAAATTTTCATAAAATTTGATCGATGAAAGTTGAAAAAGTGCTATTTTTCTTTATGACTTTTAACTTTTTTTCATGAGCAAAAAAAATAAATTTGGATATTGAAATAAAGGTTTGAAAGTGCACGATCATAATTTTTTTGGTTCCATGGAAAGGCTGTAAATGAGGTAAGAAATTTCGTTGAATCTTTCTTTAGTAAAATGCGTCCAAGAATGCCGGAAAAACTAATAAACTATTAAACAATGTAAATAAAAGTCCAACATATCCTTTCCATTATTTTATCTGCAGAAATCTATGTTTAAATTTTGAATTGACTCAAACTCTGATATTTTGTATGAAGAAAATAAAATTTACCATTGAAATAATTAAAAAATCATGAACCAAGTTATCTTTGCAAAATTATTTATAGCCAATATAAAACCAGTGAGTAACTGGAGTTAAGTTTTAATTTTAGTTCTTCTTACTTTAGCTTTCCTTTCGTTTATTTTTTGAATATTTGTTTGACGGCTCGAGTCGACTTTAATATGCTTTCTGGCAGTATTTTCTAAACCCCCCAACGGATCGTGGTTTATCGATGCCATTTTTGAGTAGTAATTTATGCTTTTGAGACTTTAAAATCTATTTTATTAATAATTTTTAGAAGAAGAGAAGCTTCATATGTTTATTTACACATTACTAAATGTAGTGGTTTTTTAGAATGTGTGCGTGAGAGAGAGAGAGAGAGAGAAATTGTGGTTCAAAAAATTAAAGATCGTTATATGATGAAAAGTGCAGTACTTTAAAGTTTATAAAAAAATCAATTTTATTTAATTTAAAAAAACTTTTGAACGTGCCTAAATTCTTAATTTAATCCAGAAAACAAATTTTCCATAAAAACAATCAATTTACACTTTTTAATGTACGAATTTTTCTAATATTTTTTATCAAGATCATTTACTTTTCATTGATCTTGCAATATTGCTAAAAAAATATTTACATCCATAGACACACAACTCTTTTATGTGCATTGTGAGTTGTGACACGTGCGTAAAATTTAAGCTTTAACTAAAAATATTTAAAAAATTTATATTTGTAAGATGGAAAGTCTTAAAGATGTCACTGGCACTTTGGACTGAGCATCACATGCCTTAATCTAAAACGCATAATGCCGCGTATAACTTTTATTTTCTTTAACTGTCTCATTGTATTAATTTTTAAAGCATTTGTCGTGTGTGGTTTAGTGTTGCTTACAACGTACCACAATAAAGATGAGCACATCACATCATCATATAACATGGTTGTACGACCATAGCACAAAGAGCATTAATATCACAATTTTTTCTCTGAGTTCATTGAACCTCCTTACCAATACAAATACACTGATGTGTATAGCTCTCCGAAAAAATACTAAAAAATTTTCTTGACTGTTATTCATTCAAAAAGTTAAAACGGAACGAGAAACACGTTTTTTCCTGGATTCCTTATTCCCGTAAGATTTTTAAGGATAAAATAAATATTAGTGAGATTTAAAAAAATAAAAAGTAATTTCTTGAGAGCCAGTGACAAAAAATAATTTTTAAAATTTAGAATATAGAAAAAAATATTATTCAAGTTTCGCAAAATATTTTTTTTTTGTGAACGAGTGAGTGAGAAAGATAATAAAATATATAAAAGGATTATCGTTCACATAAGTGCAGCAAAGGATCAATGTCCTGAGAAAAAAATAGAAGAGAAATTATCCTGTGAGAGAGTTCATGTCTTTGTGAAAAAAAGATTTTTTATTTAATATATATATATATTGTTGATGATTCAATGCGGAAGTGAAAAAAGGCAGAAAGTAAGAAGTGAAAAAGGAAGAATTTTTTCGATCAGTGTTACATAAAATTAAAGAGAAGAGTTGTAAAAATTTTCCCATACGATATTTTGGAAAATTTCACGAAGTGAAAGATAAGTTTCATGTGGCAGCGATAATTGACCGCAAGAATAAAGGTGAAAAAATCCGCAAAAGGTATGTAACAGTGAATAGTTATACCAAATAGCATATATAATTTGTCGTCTTAAAACCCCATGATTGCGAGTTATGCTTTAAATATGTCTGATATCTGATTAGTTTTATCAAAATGTGTCCTTTTATAAATATATTTATTCAAAAAATGAGATAGATAAATTTTTCAAGGTAAAAAACTAGTCATAACTGCGTTTTTGTTTTGTAAGATTTTCGGTCGTCTCGAAATATTTCCGCATTAATCGTCAATGCTGCTTAAGTATCGCAAGTCTGGCAGCAACGCCGATGATATTAAGAATTCCTTCTCTCTTCTTTACACATATTACCGTTGAATAGAATGATCGTTATTAACTGAGAAGAATGAGTGAGAGAGGGGAAAGATAACGGTATAGAAGTCGAAGGTCTGCATTGCACACACGACACGTGGTATTTTTTCCCTCAAAATTCACAATATCACATGGGAAGGTTCTACAGAGACATAATTCACTTAATCATTTTTTTGACAAAATTTTTTTTCTTTACCTTCAATTTACGCACACACACTTTAATATCGGTCATTGACCGGGGTTCTTTTCGAATTTACTTCTATGCAGGACTGATGTTAATGAACTTCAATTTATATTTTGGCGATCTATTGATTGTTAGAAAGCTATATAGGTTTTTTTATCAAACAACATTAATGATCCTAATTAAACAAATAAATTAGCCATTTCTAATAATATTTTTTACTTTATCTTTCTAGGTCAAAAAACCCGTCAAATCTTGTTCATTTAAAGTTATTTGGCACGTGGGGACTGTTTAAAATTTTTAAGCCACATGATCTCAACTATTGGTTTAGAATGGCAATGGATGACAATGGTTAAATTTTATTTTTCTTTGAGGTGAGTTGAAATTATGCTCTACATATATAGGTTGGGATAAGCTTTATTAAGATTTCTTGCGGATTAAAATTTGACAATTTTCAATCAATAAAATACCCTGTGCAGTATTCACGAAATGTCTGAACACTATAGAGTCTAAAATTTAGACGCAAAACTAACCGGTTAAAAGAGGAGTAAAAAATACTTGGACGCTTGAGAAAAATGCGAATATAAAACTCACAAGAATAACGTAGAGCGCTGCGCCACAAGAGGAAGGTTAAGCAAGCAGCATAAAATAAAAAGAAATAAAAAACTTTCGCTTATAACTGTATCGTGTGTAAGACTCGCGATCGAGAGAGGCAAAAAATTTCATCTTAAAGTCTTGATCATATGTTTACTATTGCGTCCTCATCGTTGTCATTAAAATAGAACGCGGAAGCAATATCTGTGTGCAAAAAAATAAAAAGTGAGAAGCAATTAAAAGATATGTGCAAAAAATCAAGATAAATTCTGCAATGCGAAAACAAGGAAGTTCAGAGTCTCTTAAGATGAAGTCAAGTATACACGAATAAAAAATGACCTATAGACTAATTGATGTGATTTCAAATCTGCAAAGTTTCAATTTTTACTTTATTTAAGATTTTATTTTAATAAAATTTGTTAATTGCTAAGCTGCATTGAAAATATTGCTCATGAATAATGATTATGCTTTGTTAAAGATACGAAAATTCCTTAATATATTCTTAAGTCGTTGTAATTTAAATTTTAATTGAATACAAAACTAAACTTTAAACTAAAATTCCTAAAGCAAATCAGAATTTGCGAGTCTTTAAATTTGTCGTCAAAAAACTAGAAAATTTAAATTTGCAAGTTCAATATCATCATCTCTAAAATTTGAGTATGAGGGAAAAACATTTTGATTCAACTCGAGAGAGCATAAAAGGATAAAGTAAGTTCAAGGGTTCAATGTATTCTTGTACATAAATGTGATGTAATAGAGAAAAAAAGGCAAAGAACTGCAGTGTATTGTGTATTCACACACCCATACAGCTGAAAATAGCGAAAAACGAAAACTTTTTTTCGGAAGAAGAAGTAAACTTTTTTATGTTTAATCGTTAGAACAGCTTCAAGGATCAAGATCTCATCACAACCTTCAACTTGAATATATTTTCGGCTAAATTTCGTAACGTTGAATGTGTGCGGGTCAAAGTTGATTGTACGCATTCGGAAAACTGTTATCCTGACGAATGTTGAAAGTGCGTGGAAAATAAATATCCGATTTATATGAGAAGCGTTACCAATACATCGGCAATACCGGTTGAATGACTCTTCATGTTCATTGTACTTCCTCATATTGATTTTTAAGCTCCACAAAAAGCTTATTTTTTTTTGCTTTCATATCCAACAATCGCTCAATTTTCTTCCTAAATAGATATAACTTTGTAATCCTTTTAACTCAAAGATTTTTGTAAAATTAAAGGCAAATTTTTATTCTCATAGCGTCACGAACCCGAGATGAGAACAATTCTTCAACACACTCTCGATACATATATTCATACTCTGCGAGTTCATTGAACTTTGGACGTGAATTTTCTCAATGTTAGGTCTCTCTCACTCACTCACTCACTCTCGACGGAGTGTTTAAATGTGTAACCTCTCGAATATATGAACGATGATTATTGCTTAATGACAATTTTAAAAATTAGAAGTTTGTTGAAATTTTAGTGCTAACTTTAGATTTGGTGTAAATTATTAGATCACTTTGCTCTTCATTCAACAATTTTTATATTGAGTGCATAAAATGTGTGTCGAAATATAAAGTAGAATATTTAAATAATATTCTATTTAAATTTTAAATTTATACACAAGACTTTTGAGTTGCTCACAATAAATTTTTAACTTACGTCGTACGAAAGAATGCTTTAAAGTTTACTTTAACTTTATCGATGGCTTTTTAATTTTCCTTAAAATCTTATAAGCGGTGTTGTTGATATCGACTAGTTTTTTGAACCAGTTGTGCATGAATAATTTTTTACATCTCTAATCTTCCCGTAACTCTTCTTAATAAAAGTTGATATCATCGTCAAATCGTCAATATCATGATATACCCTGTATTTTCTTTAAAAAGTGGCACCAACTTTAAGGAAGTTGTAAAATGTTATTTGTTTGAGCTGAAGCACTTTGGAAGAGATTATTTTAAAGCTTGGGGTTTCAAAAATCTTACTTAGTAAGAATTGGCAAAAAACTGACGATTTTTAACGAATTTGTGTATTTTTTGGAAAATCTTTCCTGCACCGGACAAGCCTCGGTGGGCCATTGTGGTCACAATGACAATGTTCGTTTCATGGCTTATTGTTTATTGTGAATTGTTGTTTTTTGTAAATGTGACTCGCCACACGTTTGGTGAGCAGTAGATATCTTGAACCGATTTATACAATAAATCTTAAAAAAGAAGAAAATAATTTCCACACGCACCTGAGTAAAAAAGGTATCAATGACCGATTAACAGCAATATTTTAGTGCTACTCCCTCTTATTCTTTTATAAGTTTCAATGTTTCGTATATGATTGATTAGATAAAAGCGAAAAAATACACAATTTTGCACGGGATCAAACGCACAATAATTTGCGCGTCTGTATTCAATACAGTACATTGTATAAAATTGCGTTGATAACAAAAAAGAAAAGTTGATAAATTAAATGAATTTTTGATCGTTCCAGATTGTTTGTTTCTTCTTCGTCACATTAAAGAGCAGACCAAAAATTTGCACTTCAATCCGGAAGGCAATCAATATTACTTTTTTTACGTCTTCACAATATTGGGTACATTTAAATCTTTATTTGTCTGGAGACTTAATTTGTAGTTTGGATGGAACACAACTACAATTTTTTAAATACTAAAACTATTAACCAGCATCTGGACTCTAGATTTTCAAACTCAAAACAAGAACCAATTGATTAAAAAATCATAAGAGGAAAAATTTCGAATCTGTGAAACAGATTTTTTCTTCTAAAAAAATGATTATTTGCAAATTTTTTAGAAAAAATGAATATTTTTATCGTTAAAAGTTTTACATGTAATTAGGTCGAAGATTCAAAACATTTATGTACTTTTTTGATATTTTATAAAAGTTAAAATTTCTCTCGTGCCGGACGACCCAAAATAAAACTAAATTTTATTGAATCAGCTGTTCGATACGGGCGCATGAAGAGTTTAAATTGTTTATTTATAGAAAAAATTTCCATACAGTCGAAAATTTTATATTTAGCGTTTAATGAACTCCAACTAGAAATGACATCACGTGTAGTATTTCGTGGGCTCCCTCGCCCGCTTAATAAAAATTTTGACGAACGGCTTTTGCTTGCAAGAGCTCAATTTTGGCGCGCAAACTCCGATATTATAACATCTTGCCATGCTCATGAATCCCGATCAGTGAGCAGTGTGAGTGAGAAAGAGCATAAACATAAAACCATGCTCTCAATGAAGAATAAAAACACACTCGCACATGCAAAACGTTGTGTCGTCGTCGCCGGAGCGAAGGTTCATTGAACTCCGAAAATTTCAAAACATTTGCCATAAACTGAGAGCGCTATATGTGTGTGTGTGTGTGTTTGAGAGAGAGAGAGAGAGAGAGAGTTGAATGTTATGTTGTAATGCTATCGAGCATACATTTTTTGCGCTCTACGCTGCATTTTAATGATTACATAAAAATGCTCTTTTTCGACCCTTTTTGTGCACTGCTGCTGTAAATAAGAGAGCCAACAAAAACTGTAGGTTCAAAAATTTCATTGCCATCTGCATTATTCTTATGCATAAAAACTGCAACAGGGTGAAAAATATTTTTAAATTATTATAAATTTATTGGCCGCTGTCTGCTGCATTGTCTCCTATTACTATTACTGGGTGTAAAATTACTCTTATATCATATCACATGACCTGACTTGTTTTGGTGCAATTTAGGGATAAACTTTTACTATTATAACATCTCTCTTTAATATTAGGTTCGTCGAACTTTTAAAAATAAATATTAAATAACGGCAAGTCAGTCGTTCATTTGTAAACGCAAAACAAAAATCGCTTCAAGTAATGGCCAACCCTGAACGTGAACTTGAATTTTTGTTTTTGAAATAACTGAAAATAATGAAAAAAGAAGAAAAAGTATAAGCAAAAATTCGCTTGTGACTGCTTTCGATAAATTTACTTCAAACATATATTACTGCATACATATTATAGCTGATAGCGCAAACAAATTCTTCAGCTGTTTTAATTAGGAGAATTTACAGCGATTTTTTGATGTGACTAACCATAAAATGTATATTAACTTTGCATTTTCGACACAGTAGTGTGTTTCGAGGTCTTTTGGACATGTGTGAGTGGATAATGTCGAAAAAATTGAAGGCAACAACCGGCCTAGCGAATTTCTTCTCTCACTCACTTCTCTTTCTTCGGTTATTGACATTGCGAAATAACAACAACAAAACTTACGCACTTTGCGATACTACAAGAAGCCATGCTAAAGAATTTTATAAATATAAAATTGAATCAAGTGGATTTAATTTAAAGAAAACAAGTTTTTATCAAACTTTTTTATTTTTAAAATAGCTTCGAAAAATGTTCTAAATGATTGTATTGAGAGAGACGGAGATTCAATTTGAAATTTCAATGTCGATATTTAAGTTCAATGAACTTCCTCACCTCGTTCGTTTTGTCGTCGGTTACACGTCGAATCTGCGCCAAAAAGCATAAAACATAGAACATAAATACTAAGAGAGCAGCTTGACTAAGATTGTATGCGGGCATGCAAAAATAAATTGAAATATTTAAGCTTAACAATCAATGCCACGTTAAATTTTTTTTTTACAAAAACTTAACATTTTCGACTAAATAATTAAGAAAAAAATATTTAATGCAACCATCCAACATTTTTTTAACGTCACGCAAACAAGTCGCAGCAACAGTTGAGCACACTCGGTGTAGTGTAGCATGGTCGCGTAGCTTCACTTTAAATTTTTAACTCCCGTTATTTTTATATTTCAAGGTTATCGTTTCTTAGCGGTCTCAATTAAGTACACATAAAGTTAAAAAGTGTTTATTCAATAATTTTGCAATGATGTAAACTATTTAATTTTTAAAAGTTATTCAAAAATTTCTAATTGTATCTAAATTTTTGATTAAAAATGTTTTCAAAAGAATTTTACTTATTGCGAAAATCAAAGATTTAGAAGAACCGTAATATTAAAATCTTCTTTTTCGCTCCTCCCCGTCTTTTTCTCTCTATTTTTATTTTGATGTAATTTTATTTCACTATTTCACTATTGCACATGACACATGCAACATGCGCTAGAATTTGCTTATGTATGCAAGTCTATTGCAAAACGCGACCTAGTGCAATGTGAAGTTTGTTCACCCTGATGTGTGTGCATTTTTTTAAAACTACAATATTCTCACTCGACTGTCGTTGTGTCTGAAATTGTCTAAATAATAATACGGAGAGGAACGAGACACACGACGAATGAAAATATTATGTAATAAAGCATTTTTAGTGCAAAAATTATTTTCTCACAACTGCAAAGAAGCACATTTTCAAAAAAAAATCAATAAGATAAAAATTATTTAGCACACAAGGGTTTAATGTACTAAAATTTGTTTCCGCAACTTTTTCTTCTTTCAAACAATTCCGATACCCGCTTAGCTATGGAAACGTCCATTCACTCAGACCGGTAGAAAACCGACACACACAAGCAATGTACCACCGACATCCATGTTGAAACTTTGTTACCCCTATCATCTTCTTTATCCTCATCAGCCAAATTTACTTCCCCAAGCCCTTAAAGAAACCAACCGTTGAATTCAAATAATTAAAAAATTAAAAACCGTTACGAAAATAATAATTTAAGGAAAAACTTTAGACAATGAATGAATATATGAATAATATTTAGGAAAAACTCATCTAAGCATCTTCACATCAAAACTAACACCCATTAGTCAGTGCTATTACATAATTTTTATTTTTCACTTTCATTTTTTGCTTTCAATATATATTTTGTAATAGAAAAGAGGTTTTTAATATGTGTGCACACTTTTTAATGCATGCTTTTTGATACTAGTAATTTTTTCTAGGTCAATAAACTCTTCCTGTAAAGCCAAATATGGGAGATTCTTCATAAAAAACTAGCATTATAATCATAAGAATTCCAATATTTAAATATAATATTTAAGTACTCAGTTATCATTTTTTAAGAATTCAATCACTTTCCTCTCTGAACGCAATACAAGAGTTGAGTGAGTTTAACCTAGAAAATCGACAAATGAGATCAATGAATTTCCTTCATTTTATACTACAATGCGGACGACGGTTAAGAGCAAGTAGATAATAAAATTGTAATTACTCGACCCTGATGCGAATGGCAAGTAAACGCGAGCGACAAATGGCATATTGTAAGTAAACATGTAGCCTTTTTACTATTTTTTGAGTCTCTCTTTGAATTCTTTTCACTTAAAAGTTCAAAACCTTAATTTGCTGTTGATCAACCCTTGACTGTATCTTTATTAACGCTCTGTTGTTCATGTGTATATGATCTCTCCACAGATGCAATTAATGGGCAAGACATCGTTGAAAAATTAAAATTTCATTTTCACACACAACTTAACTTTTTGGTTTTGACCATGACTTTTTTCATTTATTATTATGTGTTTTAACTTTTTTCAAAAGTATGCAGTTGAAGAAATTTAAAAATTCTGAAATAATGAATCAGTTAACGTTGCTCTTAATAAAATGAATTATCATCGATTGATTTATTATAGGAAGAAACAAACAGTTACTATGGGAAGACTTTCTTAGCAAAAAAATACATTACGCTCCTCGAGAACCAAGTCCCTGTTGAGCTCCAAGTTGCATAAAAAACAAACGTTTAAATTTTATTACTTATCTTAATTTTCTTGCTTTTTAGTTAAAAACTATATAATTTCTCAAACTCGAAAACTCTAAGAAAATTTTCTTTATAGTTTCACGTTCTAAAAAATTAAAATTAAATTTTAAAATCATTAACCCACATAAATTTTCAATTAGTGCTATGTTTACAATATATGATTGCAAGCAAAAATAAAGTTCATTTATCAATCCAAATATTTAAACCAAAACTTCATACTTTTTTTGTTAAGTATGCAGCGGTCATTGACCGTAAGCTTTTTCACTCTTTCAATGTACTTAGTTACATAATTTACAAGCCAACCCGACTCTGAAACTATGAGCAATAGAAGAAAAAAATAGCGAAATTGTCTGAAACCCCATCAATGTGCTGTGCATCTAATGTAACATGCACCCAACAAGATTCACACCGTAAAGCGCAAGTACAAAATTGCAAGCATAATTGGAGCACGAAGCTTTAAAGCATAGTTTGATTTTGGTTGCCATGGTGAGGACATCGAGCTACATTTTGTACAGAACCATTAATGACGTTGTTTGAAGGAGGAAAAGCTATATCCTTGGAGTGTACAATTGTTTGTGTCAAAAAGTTCATTCACATTTCACCTACTTTTATGCAGCATGCTTTTCTCATGACTCATGGTTACCATAATTTATGATGGAATGCATTAAAATGTGGAGCCTTTCAGATACGATAAGATTTTAATAACTATGCGAAAATTAAAGAAATTTTAACAGAATCAAAATTGTCATTATTTCCTCTCGTTGCTGTATTAAATAAAATATTTTGAAGTTATGTTTTTCATTTCCTTTACGTTTCACTAAAAATTATTGATTTTTAAAATTTTATCTTGGTTATTTTCAATTTCAAAATTTTAGAGAGAAGAAAATTTTTTAAAAATTAATTTTCAGTTGAGTAACCACAATTTATGCTCTCCGAGGCTTTACTCTAGGTTGAGCAATCGCAAAGGTCATTGCGAAGCTCAAAGTAATGTCGATCATCGAAAGCCAACTTTCTCATGATCTTTTTTTAGCAATGCAATGGTTCATATACACACACGGGAAGTCGCTAGAGTGACTTCAAAAAACTCACATTTTGAATTAATGTTATTTTAAAAAGAAAGGCGGATCGTTATGCAATCGAAACACAGAACAGTGGTGAAAGTTGTAGGAGAAAGAAAAGTGAAGGGTTTCGTGTATGCAAAAATAAATTGATTTTTCTTAACTTCAATGAGCGCTTTTGAGAAGTGACAATGTACATTATGGCTTGCCTGTCGGATGGACAATGATGACCCAAAAAATTCATAAATGTTGAATTAGACCATCAAATTGTTTATTACTTTAGAGGTTATGCTAAAGAAATAAGTTGCACAGCATTAATATGCTTCCGAATATGATAATTTTTCAAAAAAAAGTAAAATAGTATCTTAGTTTTTCTTTATGCTGCATAATGAGTTGTGTTTCATCTGTATTATGTAATATTTTACACTATTAATTTCACTCTTTTCTTATTCAATCAATAGTTTTATCAGTAAATGGACTCATATCGAAGTGAATAATGAATAATGGTTTTTGATTAAGTGATTGAGAATATTTTTTAATTCTATGAACGTTTTTCCCAGGGATTTAAACCGATTCATTTGAGTCGAGTGAGTGAGTCGACTCTTAGAGTCGATTGGCCCAAAAGAACACTCGAACCGACTCGAGCGAGTTTAATCGCTCGAATCGACAAACCGATGAGCGATGAAAAAACAAAATCAGTGGTTGAAGATGAAAAAAAAACTCGAGGGACGAAAAAAAAAAAAAAAAAAAAAAAACCACACTCGGTTTAAATCCCTGGTTTTTCCGGTGGTGTAAAAGTTTCTCAACTACTTTTAGGTTAATCACTAATGAATGAAATTTAAATTTAAATATATAAAAATAATTAAAAATTGCTTTCTCATCTTCAAAATTAATCCAAACATCAAACTGTGATTTTTTGGGAAAATAGCTAGAAGTGTTTTGCTCTCTTCAAAATAATGTTTAAATTTTTAACCCCTTTTAAAAATCTTGATATGCATGCCATTAATATTTTATTTTTTTCTCATCATCATCCCTTACGCGAACCTGAACTTCAACCACTTACATGCTGGATTAATCTTGTAATGTTTTATATGGACTTGATGAATTTGTTTGTATGTGTGTACTATCACAGTAACTTGAGTTTGCCAGCACTTGTGTGAGTAAACTTTGAAAACCTTGCTTTCGTTTTGATTGTATTAGAGAGTTCAATGGCTGACCCAATTTCATTTTCCGTCGTACAACGGGAATTATTGTAGAAAAGAATAAATGTGTGTGCATATATAAGAAGCGTATATGAAGCTCAATTCTTTTTTTGAGTAAAAAAATTAATATTTCGTAATTTTCTTTAGACAAACCTAGAGAAAAAAGAAAAAAATGATGAGACTTGAGAAATAAACGTTATAATAGCACATTGGACCCAAAATATTAAATCAGAACATGCTGAAATAACAACGATAGCATGATTAAAATTTCTCAAGGTTTAAATTTGCGACATTACAAAATGCGATACTTTATAATATATAATTGTATTTTTGTCTTTTGTATATACAGCGTTTTTTATATTACTATTTTTTAAACCCTGACCTCAAAAATGAAGCTGAATTTTTAAAACATATTTATTGCACACTTTTCTCCTCTCACTCTCTCTCTATCCCTGTGTGTGTATGTGTGTGCTTAAATCGTTGTTTTTGTTGGTTGAAAGAGTATTTCAATTGAATTCACAGCACACCGCAAGTCAACTTTCACTTTGACTCACAAAAGAGTTATTTAATTTTGAAAGACTTTTGTTGATGAGAAATTGCCATCATGGCGAAGCTTGTCATTCATTAGCATTGAAGGTTTCTTGTTAATTTCGCATAGCCGAAAATTTTTAGCTTAGATGTCTAACGCAGGCAAGGGAGTACATTAAAATTAAGAATTGAGTTCAAGCGTTCATCTTTCACTAGGACCCATCATTCACATTTGGACTTGTTTGCAAAGAATGTTACACAAAATCTTTCATTTTTAAATCACTCATATAATCTCTTTTAATCTTTAATCTCTAAATTTATGTCTCAATTGTTTGTGTCTACAATTCGTGACGTATTTTACAAAAACCCTCAGAAGCAAGTAAGAAGACATCCACCTCATTTATTATTAGTTGTGGACGAGGAAATGTTTTGTTTATAATGTTTGCAAGATTTTAAGAAGAACAACCCGGTCATATTATTGGACGTTAAATAATTTTCACATGGATGCTAACCAACATTGAATTGTAAATGTAAAATATAGAAGCACAATATTCATGAAAATTTTAAAGTTTTTATTAATAAAGTTAAAAGTTTTTTTTAATAAATGTAGGTTTTCATCGAAATATATTTTTGCGATTTTTAAATAAAATTCTAACTCGTTTGTATAATTTCTAAAACAAGCCGTTCTAAAAATTCTACGAACAAACTATTCACTGGTCAATTCTAAAGCATTCATTCACATGTATTCCGATCATAATTGACCTAGATTTACATGTTGAAAATAGAATCACTCACATACAAAAAGAGCTGAAAATGAGGAAGAGTTTCCATTGAAAATTTGTTAAAATACTCTAGCTAAATCGCTACATCAGGTTTTAAAGCAGAGAAAATTATCCCAAAAAAGTTTTTGAAACTATCGTTGAAAAGTAATGTGAGAAAACCTTGATATCGTTCAATCACCCAATTTTTTTATTGTACGTTGTGCTTCCTCTTCAAGTAAGCTAAGAAACTATTATGTGTTGCTACCATAAAGCCTGATTTGGAGATGTGGCATTTCTCTTTTACAACTTGGCCACTTTCGATTTCACCGCTCATCATGTCATACAGTCAAAAATTATAAAGTCCTTGAAATCATTTTTTGAAAGTTGTGAGCAGAGTTCATTAAACTTAAAACTGCGTGCGTGCATACGTAACGTTTTCACCGCATTTTAATGCTACTGCTTTGCTGCTCAACATAAGTTACACAATCATCTCGTGATGATAGAGAGAAAGATGTGTAAATAATTTTTCTAGAAATATGCTGGCAAAGTAAAGTATTCATACCGCCACGTTCTCAGGCCATTTTGAAATTATTCCATTTTCTAATGCAATCACAAGGGGGAAAATTAAGTTCAAGCATAATTGTTACACAATCAATGCTTTCACATTTTTAGTAGTGAATTGTAACGCTATGACTGATTTTGACATTACTAACACTCGATGGCAGTTTAGTTGTGTGTTGTGTCAAATTCAAGCGCAAACCACTACATTCATGGTGCAGCGCTAGTCGGTTGCCCGTGGTGGCATAAGATTAAGTAAGAAACGTTGAAATTGTCTCCGACACAAAATATAATCAAAAAAAAAGTTTATATTAAAAACTTTATTGAATGTTAATAAAAGCATTTAAAATTTTAAATTTAAACCCTAATCTCGTCTAGTATGTGCCCTCCCATTCATTATAAAAAAAAGTCTGTACATTTGCTTAGAGACACAAACACATTTTAACTCTCGAACACTACTTTATGCAATTAAATAATCTTTGACTATTAGTATAGAAAAAAATTGCTATGAAATCTATTGCCGCGGTGTGCGCGAGTGTTCATGAGCAAGCTAGAGAGAGGTCTATGAACTTTGAGGGAGAAACTAGGTTATATGTGCTCTGCTTTGACTGTATACAGCTACAAACGTTTTGTATATAATAAAATTGTGCTTAGAATATTTTTTCTCCTTCTCTCGTGTTTCCCTTGATCAACACTTTTACCATTATTTGTATGCCTGTGGTATTAGCATGAGAAATTTCCAATATATAAAAAAAGTCGAAGCGCTTACTTCATCAATTTCAAATCAGCTGCAATATGCTTCTAAATGTCTATTGCATGATCGTGATCACTTTTACTTTCTCTTGTTTCACTAACTTACATTTCTTAGTCAGTTGCTGATTGTAATTTTCTTCTATCGAAATGAATGTTATTAAACACAGACGTTCGCAGACAAGCTGCAGTATTTTTTACTACAATGTACTTCCTGCATTTCATCTCTAGTGCTGTAATCTTTCGCAACATTAAAACCCTACTGTCAGTACCAGGAGGTAGGAAGCTCACATTAAAAAAATAGATTCGCATTTAATTTTAATTCTTTCTCTTGAAGATAGATCAGTATTTTTTTTAAGTTTTTTAAAAAAAATTGATCACAAATTCTGCAATATTAATGGCAATGCAAACTTTTGACAACAGCCTTTTTTCATCATCACACAAATGATGATCGATTTCCTTTCACTTTTCTCTCCCACATTCTTTAGTTTTCAGTATTAACTTGTTACAACCTCAAAAATAGCAAAAAAAGCTGAAAGTTCAGAATGGCTTGTATAATACTATTGTATACTGTAAGAGAAATTTTTTTCCTCTTTCATAAAGTATCACTTCCAATCTGTAAACGTCAGTTAAACACTTTAGTTTTGGGATCAAAATGTTAAAATAATAAGAAACTTTCTATCCAGGTTTGAATAACCGCATGACGTTAAATCTTTTATTACTGTCGCCAAATTAAAATCTTCATCACATGCAAAAAAACTTAAAATTTTGAAAGGAATACATTAAATTTATATTTTTGAGTACGAATAATCCCAAAAATTTTTGAAATTTGACAAATTGTTGATTACAATTTACAATAATGCACAACAATTGATGATTATCAAGTTATTTAGAGAGTTGTAATAGTAACAATCGGAAATAGTTTGCTGTTGACGTACATTTTTGTCAAATTGCAGCAGTTGCTAATATTATACATAACTTTCCCTTTTTCATTTCATTTGTAAATTTCATATAAGAGCGTGAACAGTCAAAAATAAATGAGAGACTCAACTGAGTATACATCTCAAGAGTACCTCCGTTGAGAAAATTCACTTTGATGGTGGTAAACTTGACTTTAACATTTCACTGCTTATTATAAAACTTTTTTTTCGGCTATGATTATGCAACTTACGCGCTGTTTATTGTAAGTTGTGAGAAAGATACAAAATACTTTCACCACCATCGAGTTCGTGGACAAAAAACATCCAAAATGAAAGTGAAAATATTGGATTTTCTCTCACGACTACGATGATGTTCAAATTTTAATAGAATACAAAAAATTACGGAATTAAAAACAAAATTTGAAAAAAACACACGTGAAGAAGAAGAGAAAAATAAAGCAGGAAGTAATGGAACTGAAATAAATAAACACAAAGCTTCGAGCTGGTTTTGAATGAAGCTTTCAGGGTTGCTGTCAAGGCAAAGCAAAGTAATAATACTTACGCCTCAAAAATATTCACTCGTCATAACTTAACAATTTTATATGAACTTAGTTTATTTACGAATTAAATTTTATTCCATATCTTAACCATATTTCAAGAAACTCTCGTTTGCATGAGAAACGAATGGCTTACAAAAAATCTTGGCTAAAGATGTATACATGTAAAATATAAAGACATAATATTTGATTCTGCCATCAAATTTTCTTCCATCCCTATAAAACGGATTTTCAAACTCGCTTCAAGAATTAATTGTTTTTAGAAGAATTTGACGTAAAACATTTTTTGCTCCATTTTTTTGCAGTTCAATGATATAATATTCAAATTATGTATAGAAAAATGTTCTCGTTGCGTTGAAGAGAGGAAGAGAATAAAGAAAAAAAAATTAAATCTTGTTGACCCTGTTGCTTTTAGCGTCTTTCCTCATTAAATTTTAATGTTTCTTCAAAAAAAACTAAACTTTCATATTAATAATCTTGATTTTAATTATTTATAAAATGTAATCCCTTAGAAGTGTCTTATTAAAAATATTTAATTTTTTTTGTTTTTCAGTCTTCAGACTCTAGTTTATAAAATATAATTTGCGTGAGTCTTATATTTTTCGCGGATAGGCGGGCATACATACATGGATTTTAAACGTGTGTGACATCAGCGCAGAGAGATAAATTTGAACCATTTCCTCATCAATTATCAGAATAAAAATTTGATGCAAGAGTCTAAAAAAATGTCGCAAGAAAAACTCAAGACAACAAGGAATTTTTTTGGAAAAAAACTGAGAAATTTTTAAATCACTCTATAAATCAGATTGTACCTTTTTAATAATTTTTGATAAATTATAGCAGATAGTCAGCCTCTCTGACTAGTGAGTGGATTAAGAATCCTAATAAGATGAGTAATATTGCTGTGTGTCTTTTTTAGAGGCCAAGACTTCAAAGTGTTCTTGACTTTTTAATTATTCTCTCGCGCAATATTTTCCTAAGTCATTTGTGCTTATTTTATTTCTATTGCAAAACAAATTTTTGATATTTCTACTTGTGGCCAAAATCACTCGTACACACACTGTAAATCTATTTCGTACAATGCTCCATTTTCTCTCTTCTTATCTTAATGAACGCGTTGTTCTCTATTCAGTCATCCATTCGCAAAATGTTGAATGCCATTAATGGGGACAATGATAATAACACGTTGTGCGTTATCAAATTTAACCTAAATCTTGAAAATTATGATCGTTAAATCAAAATGTAGTGTGAATGACTTCCGAAACTTTTTTAAAGTGTGAATATTACATTTTGACGATCGTTTTGATTTTTTTACAAGTGTTGCAAAACCATCGAAAAAATACCCAGGAAATGGAATATTCGATATATTTTAAAAATTGCATCCCGATAAAATGCGGAAAGACTAATAAGAGTGAAATAGCATGAGGAAAAAACTTTGCACTATGATTGTCTTTTCAATAATAAAAAGTCAAGAGTTTATGTGTATGTGTTTATGTAAGAGAGAGAAGACGAAGTTCGTTGTGATCAACCAGCCATTGCTGACATGAAAACCGTTAACTTCTTGCATATTCAATGTGCCGTTATATACATACACACATATAAATTTACAGCCAGCGAGCTTCACTTTCTTTCTTCCTGCATATAATTTTATTTTTACTTTCTTTTATTCCATTTTATTTTTTCACTCGCTTCGATGACTCGCTAGCAGTCGCCGTTAGCTATGGCAGACACTAAGGAAAGGGAAAACAGCAAAAGAAAATAAAAGAAGAGAAGATTAATCAATTCACCGAAACCGGCTTGCTGCATGGAAGTGATCTTTTCCTCCGCTCGTTTACTCTCGATATCATTTGTTTTATATAATATTGCATAAAAGTTTGCGTAATTTTAAATTTTCATCAAATGACTTTTGATCTATTTTTAAATGCTCAATATAAGGTTTTATTAACTTGTAATGTTTAAAAACGTTGAAAAATTTAATTCGCAAATATCTAACTTTTTCTTAAAACGTTTGTTGGTAAAAGGTTTTCATACTCTTTATTTTGGTAATAATTCTTTTGTAATTTTTACATAACTTTCTAATTTTTTCCTCATTGGCGAAAAGCTCGACACATGACAAGCGATGATAATTGCTATTTTTATGTACACACATAAAATTAAAAAAATGGGGGTGGACGTTAAAATGAAAGTTTGTCATCATCGTCACTGCTGTCCTAAAAAGCAAATCGTGCATTAGAGGAATTGACTATACACATGTACATGTGTATGTCATTTGAAAAGAGAATTTCACTAGAATTTGTAGCTCTATTGAGTCAGCGTAGAGAGAGAGTCCAGATCCATTCAAATTTTTTTTTGCGTATGACCCAGAATATTTTTGTTCGGTGACTCTTAAATGCGAATGAGTAATTATATATAAAGTTGAAGCAAACAAACGACATTATGGCATTAATTGAAGGCGAGCCAAAAAAAAGTGTTGTGAAACATCGCGGTTATTGAACTCAGGAAGCAAAACATGGCCAAGAGCTGATTATCTAACTATCTCTTGAGACTCAACACCATTTTTTCTCCCTCCTCTTGATCGCCCCACTTTTACTTTCTACACGCTTAACTCTTTCTCTCAATGCCATGCCATTTAAGTTGTAAAGAGAAATGTTTCATGTGTCTCTCGTCATACAGAAACTATAAAGTGAGAGAAAAATCGAAAATAAATTAAAGATGATGAAAATCTGAGTAAAATAGTAATATTTTAATAAAATATGTTAAAAAGTTAACAATTTTTCAACTGCTGCTCATTTGCAGACATTTCTCCCTTTCACTCTCTCAGTATCATGCTTTCCTTGTCATTGTTTCTGCTCGACGATTTATCAATTGCTCTTTTTTCTTACAACGTATTGCTATATTATATGTTTACGTATACATAACCGACAATTCATTCATTCCGTTTGGGAGAGCTTTACACCCATACTATAACATCCCAGTTTCTCTCTTTTTCATTTTCCACTTTGCTCTCTTGCATTGTAAGTTTTCCTTCGCGACTATGTGCGGTGTGTGTTGGCTGGCTCAGCGAAGAGCGTACATGTCTGTTTTACTACAATATTTTTCAATTCATTTAGTAACTTTAACTGAACTACACGGATTTTTAACTCACTCTCGAAAAAAATAAATAAATAAATTGAAAAATTTACTTTCAATAAAAATTTGTGCTGTGCAAAAATCTCAATTTAGAGTACTCTAAGAGAGGTTAGAAAGCACAACAAGAAGAGTGTAGGAAAAAAGTTTAAAGCATGCGAGAAGTGCCGGAAAAATTAAAGGAAACAGAATTCAAGTTATTAACGTTAGTCGCTCTCACACACTAGTCGCGCGTTGATCATTCTTAGAGAGACGTATCGAAAAAAAAAAGTTTTTAACCTCGGACATTTCCCAATTCATTGATGGTCTGAACCTTGTGAAGGAATGGATCATATTTCTAAAAATGTGTGAATAGAAGAAATTTTAAAAAGAAAATATTTAGTGCAAAAAGGCTGACTTTATGAGACTTGAAAAAAGTATTTAAAAGAATTTTATCCGAAATTTAAATGTGAAAAAATTAATTTTTTAAAAAATAAAAAAAAATTTACAAACAAAAATATTTTTGGTGCTTTTAAAAACAATCAAGCAGCTCAAAAAACATTTACTGCCTTGTTCAAGTTATCTTTTATCGGGCGAGCAAAAGTTAAAAAAAAAACTTGAAAAAATTCTTCCTTATGTTAATTGTGATTTATGAATATAACATTCAAATATCTGATATAAGGAAGTAAATAGTGAAACGTCATACGAAAACAGCAGCAGCAACCAAAAAAAAATTAAATGTGTGTTGTTCACAACACATTGAAACAAATTGAAGGATATTCTCAAAAAAAGAAAAAGTGATATTCAAATTAATTGTTTTTATGATCATCAAAAAGCTGTTGCTCATCATTTAGTCAATTAGTGACCTTTTCGTCGTGAGATGAATATTTGTTCGCACCGCTTTATGGATATAGAATGCGTTTTTAATACTTCTCGATTCATTTCCGTGATCAAGCAGCAGCTGTATGCGTGTGAATTGAAAGAAAAAGTGAAACTGAGCTGAAAATGAAACTTTAGAAGAAATTTCATGACTCACAGAGTAAAAAGTTAATCACGTCAAATGTGCAATTCGTCATAACTTTAGCAAAACTTTGAAACGAATTTGGTGATAAGAAAAATATTTATAAAACTATTGAAAATTTGAAATTTTTCGTCATTCATAAAATGTGGTAGCAGCAGCTCTCAAAGTGATTATTTTTAATATTATTATCGAGACAATACAGGAAGAAAACCGTACTGAATAAAATGGCATCTCTAGGAAATTATGGTAATTACTGAGGAAATAAACTTACCCGCGTACTATACTAGAAAATGCTCCCTCTGAAAGCATAACGCAGAGCTCAATATTATGCAATTTCTCTCATCCATTAAGCTCTCTCTCTCTCTCTCTCTCTCTCGCTCGCTTGCGTTCGGGTGCACGAAAAAATTGTGTGAAAAATATCGAGAAATAGAAAAAGCTCTCTGCGCGATGAGAAAGAAAATCTAAAAGTTCGACGAACTGAATGTAGGTCAATGAAAAAACTCGTGTATGCATAAAGCACACACAACATTTTACGTAATTTATCAGCTACGATTGTATGGGTCTTTGAAAGAAGTTGTGCTTTTATGGTTGTATGTGAATTCACTTTTTGTAACTTCTTTTCTTTGAGAATTTTTTGTTTCGTTGCATTATTATTCATGCCATGGATAATTGAGATGCAGTTGGATTGAAATAAAATGGCCATAAATAGGAACTCTAGAATTCATTTTTGATTATTGAAAAATTTTTAAAGTCAATAAGTTCGATTTTTAATTGGGAGAATATCACAAAGTCTTTATTTTTGTCATCCAATTAATTTAAACTATTTTCTGTTTTTCTGCAGGAATAATGACACTGAGTCGTGGACCGTACAACGAGCTCGATAAAATGAGCCTTTTTCAAGATTTAAAATTAAAGCGTCGCAAAGTTGATTCTCGCTGTAGCAGTGATGGCGAGTCGTTAGCTGATACTAGCACTTCTTCGCCAGACTTGCCACCACTATCACCAAAAGTATGCGATGCTTCCCTGCAACAAGGAAATACAAATCAAATGAACGTTGCATCTCATCAAAGTCAATCAAAAGCAAACTCACCGTCACTGCCCTCTTCGAGCCCACCAGAAACAACCTCGTCTGAGGATCAAGAAGCAATTATATCTACATTATCTAGTAATAAGCGCGATTCTCCCTTAACCGATGGAAGGCAAGAAAATCCATCGACGACAACAAATGACCATCATTCTCATCTCAATAACAAAATTCATCCTAATGGTTCAATTGGTAACAATAATTCAGGCAGTGGAATAAGCGTGATTATTGAAAATCGCCCTCGATCTCATTCACCAACGCCATCATCACCAATTCGAAGTTCGCCAGTTAATACCCTTCTTCAACAAACCCTAACAAATCCATCAACTCACTCAAGCGAGTCAAATTTACATCAGCAACATGTTACTGTGCTAGTGACACCCCCGCGAATCAAGGCCGAAACTCATCATTTGATGCATGCAATGACACGAAAACTTCCACCGGTTTCAAATATCCCTCCAATTGAAAACCATTCTCTACCCATAACTGCTCCGATGTCAGGACTCTCCCAACTACAGCATCATCACCAAATCAATCAGGTTCAGATTCCTTTTACTTCCACGGCCGTTACCACTGCCATGGCTTCAGGATTTAAGCGTAATATAGCTGGACAAATTTCCCCAAATCATCCACACCATCACCACCACCATCACTATCCAATTGATGTTCAGCAACGAATAAAGCGCGAAAGATCACCAAATAGTCATTTATCGATAATTTCTCAGCAAAATAATCAGATGAGACAACAACCCTTATCTTCTCACCAGATTCCTATTAGTTCGGCTGCTGCTGCGGTTTTTCATGGAACACCACTGCAAATGCGTGGTGCACAGGGATTGAGAGAAGCGACAATGCTGTTTAGAATTAAAAATGAATCACAAATGGCAATGCCAACTGGATTCTTACCATCTTCCCCACCGCAAAGAATGATGTGGGGTCCTCAAGCGAGAATTAATGGAGTCAAGCCAGAAGTGATTGGAGGGCCAATGCCTGCATTGCGTCAACAAGCTTCTCCTCAACAAATGTCCCCCCAACAAATGTCACCAAAGCATAATAGCAATAGTAATAAGGCGAGAAGTACGCCAACTGTCATTATGGGCGAATCATGTGGTGTTCGCACGATGGTATGGGGTTTTGAACCAGTTATGTCATCCCAAAATCAGCAGCAGCAGCAGCAACAACAACCACATCAACATCAACAGCAGCAAGTACAAAGTTTAAACTCACCAGTTCAAAGTCCTCCGGGAACCTCGCAGAGTTCTAATCATTCGACAAGTTCGAACTTATCGAGTAACAATGAGGAAGCAGCTCACTTACTGCTCAGTCTTGGACAAGGAGTTCGACCCATTATTGAGGTGAGTCGTGAATCTTTTATTTTCTCAAAAACGCCCTAAAAACTTTTTCATTATCTAGAATCGTGCGAGAGCAATTAATCGAGCACCTCATGCACTGAATATGGAACGACTGTGGGCTGGCGATTATAGTCAACTTCCTGCAGGACAACAAATGCATGCCCTTAACCTCAGTGCACAACAACAACAACAACAATCGTGGATGGGTCAACATCAATTGAATAAGGTTAACACTCAACATTTACTTATGTAATATTTGAACTAATTTAGTATAATTCTCAGGAGCATGGCAGTATCGATGAAATAACCAATGAGGAGGATGATCAACCTTTAGTTTGTATGATATGTGAGGATAAAGCCACCGGTTTGCATTATGGCATAATCACTTGTGAAGGATGTAAAGGATTTTTCAAAAGAACTGTTCAAAACCGAAGAGTCTACACTTGTGTTGCCGATGGCACTTGTGAAATCACGAAGGCGCAGCGAAATCGCTGTCAATACTGTCGATTTAAGAAGTGTATTGAGCAAGGAATGGTACTTCAGGCAGTGCGCGAGGATCGCATGCCAGGGGGACGAAATAGCGGAGCTGTTTATAATTTGTACAAAGTAAAATATAAGAAGCATAAGAAGAATAACACTCAAAAGGGAAATGGAGCAAATTCAGGCAAGAACTCTGGAAATAATTCTGATTCTAAATCGACCTCACCGCTAACGACGAATGTGGCCCAACCACATTCGATTAAGCAGGAAAGCCTCCCGCCGCCAAGTTTAAATGGCAACATTCTTAAGACTGCTCTAACCAATCCAAGTGAAATAAATCATTTAAGGCATCGCCTTGATAACGCCGTGAGCTCATCTCGAGATCGCTCCATCAGCTTCGAGAATGCACTCAGTATGATTCAGGCTCTAATAGATTGCGATGCTATGGAGGACATTGCAACGTTGCCTCATTTTTCTCAATTTCTTGAGGATAAGTCAGAAATAAGCGATAAGCTTTGTAATATAGGTGATTCAATTGTCCACAAACTCGTATCATGGACCAAAAAACTGCCATTTTACCTTGAAATCCCAGTTGAAATCCACACAAAGTTGCTGACAGATAAGTGGCATGAAATTTTGGTTCTTACAACGGCAACTTATCAGGCAATGCATGGCAGAAAATTCACTCAACCCCAGCAGACTCCGCCCACAAGCATTGCACCTGATAAGCATGATCCCGAATTTGTGCAAGAGGTAACTTTTTTTCTGTTATTTTTGTGCTTTTGTTGCATGCTGAATTAATCGATTATTTGCAATTTTTTCAATCGTATTTATTTGCTTTTTTTAACAGGTAAATGCGCATTTGCAAACACTTCAGACGTGTCTAACGACATTAATGGGTCATTCGATTTCGATGGAACAACTAAAACTCGACGTTGGATTGATGGTTGAAAAAATGACGCAAATAACGATAATGTTCAGAAGGATTAAGTTGCGTATGGAAGAATATGTCTGCCTCAAGGTTTACATTTTATTAAATAGAGGTAAGTGACATTTTTAATAAATCTATACTAATAACTCAGCAAATCGTTATATTTTTAGAAGTTGAGTTGGAGAGCATACAGGAACGTTATATTCAAGTGCTCAGAAGTTACTTACAGCATACATCACCGCACAATCCTGGACGGCTTAGTGAATTGTTGGCACACATTCCAGAGGTAAAAATGCTTCATATACTTATATAAGTTAGTAAAAACTAATTTAACTATATTTTGCAGATTCAGACAGCAGCAAACCTTTTGCTTGAATCAAAAATGTTTTACGTGCCGTTTGTATTAAATTCCGCTACGATTAGGTAGCAAAAAAAGGAATTAAAGGATATTTGTATTCGAAAAAATTTTCAATTGAAGGAGATGTAAGAAAACAGAAAATAGATTTTGCACTGACTTAAAAATTTTTTATATTAATTATTACTGATATGAAAATTAATTAAAATTAACGCATTAATATTATACAGCCATCAGCACCATAATATATGAATTGAGAGAAGAAGAGAGAGTTATAGAGAGCATTTAAAATGTTGAAATTCTGTATGAGAACAATTGAAATGAAAAATAATATTTTAAATAAAAAAATATAAATGTGTGCCTGAAATTAATAAAAAAAAATATATTTCGTGAAAAATAGTGTCATCAGCATCGGGATAAAATTAAATTTTTCTTCTGTCTAGTAGAAAATTGAAGGTTACCTGATTTACAAAACAAAACAAGCACTTAAAATCGCATTTTTTGTTAAGATTAAAATGATAAGCATTTTAAGTGTGCTGCAAAAATAAAAAATTTTACTCAGAAAACACTCTGAAGTCTGACATAAAATGCCTTCATATAAAAAGATTCAATAGAAAATTGAAAGAAAATTAATCCTGCCCATCCTCAAGACAAGCGACTGTTACACGGCTTATTTTTTTTTAATTTTCACGCTCTTTTAAACTCCTCAAAACGCATTTAATAGTAAAATTTTTCTTAAATTCTTAAACGATCAATGTATAGAAAAAGTTAATTTTTGACATATCTTTAATTGTTGTATCTTGTATGATTAAAATTCAGTAAAAATGCATGGGATGAGGTTTTAACTCAATAATTATCATGTTTTTGAAAATAATTTTTTTCTAAAAACCAAACAGGATAGGATGTTCGTAAAGTACTTTTTCTTTAAAAAAAGCTCACTTATTGTTTTTAAAAATTAAACATAGCAAAAGACTGTTTATTATATTATATCACAATTTCTACTAAAATTCATTAATTTGTCGAACTCGCTAAAATTTTAGTAAAGATTTTTTGCTTGCAAACAAAAGCACGAATCAACTGATTTAAACTATGGAGGCTACTTTAAAATCTTTTTACATCTTGCTTAAGTAATTTTTAAAACTATCCTGTTAAATATAAAAAAAGGCTACATCTAAGAGGCAAACAACTAATTGATTGTCATTAATAAAATATTTTCATTAACGTTCTCTCGTCAAAACAAATTTTAGATTGTAGTTACCACGAAATAATTTTTCTTGATTTTACAGAATTTTAAGCAAATACCACTTCCTAAGATATAATTCTTTCGTTACAAACTCATCACTGCCATTAATATGCAATAATCATAAAAAGATATTTGCGTCAAAAAAAAAAGTAAATCAGGGATGAACACAACAATTTGAATAATTTCAGTATCCGATTTCAAATCCAAAGACAAAAAATCGTCGTTAGAATTTTAAGAACTGTCAATAATAATATGTTTAGTATTTTTCACCTAAAGTTTTTTCGGAAAGTGAAATGAAAAAAGCTAGTTTGCCCAAAAGTCTTGTGATTCTGTATTTTTTTTGTTGTTACTACTCACGAAAATCCACAAGTAATGTCCTCTATAGACTAGTATATAAGTAATATTACTATTAAAATACCTAGAACTAAGATCATCGTGTAAATACCAACCGATGAAAAACCAGCATTCACTGCCATAAATGCTTCAAATTCTAACATCCTTGGCATTCCTAAAGCAATGATGAATTGTAGGGGATGCAAATTTGTAAATATAATTATTATAATCTATAATTAAAATTATTGTGGATTTTTAATTAGTGATTTCAAGTTTTTCAATGTTTTCCATTTTAATGTCATTTTTGTTCATCGTAGTCAATTTTAGTTAACATGTGAGAAGGAAAACGGTCGATGATTTCTGATAGATTTAAAATTGTAGAGAATAAAATTGGGAGGTTTAAGAGAAATTTAAGAAAGTCAAAGCGGGTAGTAATAAATGATTGAAAAATTATCATGATTATTTCAATAAACTATTGGCAAACGCACCAAAATCAGTGCGCAAAGACTGGGTTAACCACAAAAATTCCTCTCTTCATTTTTTCTACTGTTCAATTTTCGCTAATATAATTGTGTATTTCATCTGTGTTTAAAAACCAAAAAAAATAATAATTGAAAAGTTTAGATATTTTTTAAATGAAAAATACAAAATGATTTATCGAAATAAAACAAAAAAAAATTGACACAAAATTTTATAAAGAGTATAAAATTAATTATAAATGGTGCTCTTAGTCATAAAAAATTAAATTTAGTATTAGAGTGAAGATGTAAATTTTTCATGGACATATTTAGCGTACATGACGGGCAAAAGTTGCAATTTGCAAGATAAAAACACTCACACTTACAATTATAAATAGTTATTAAAATTTATATTATTATAGAAATAATTATTGAGTAAAATGGCATCTTTTGCATTGTAAATGATTCAAGAAAAAGTAAAAAGTCCATGAAATGCTTCAAAATGAAAAACCACCAAACTTTGTTCGGTTCCTCATTGCAAGAAAAGTTTAATGGGACTAAAAATCTTCATTAAAAGCTCTTCTTGCAAGGAAAAAATGTGTAAAAAGAATGAAAAAATGGATAATTTAGCACTTTAGTATTTAAGATAGTTCTTTCAAAATTTGTTCGCATTTTTGTAAGTTTTTTAGTTTTTTTAAATTTTGTAGCCATTGAAAAATGTGATTTTATTATTTTTAGTTTAAAAAATTTGCTAATCACCTTCGTAAAAAATGTGTTGATCTATTAGTGCTGCCACCAAAGCTGCAGCAAAATTTTATTGTTTTTGTGAAAACTAATGTTTTAACACCTAATGAGAAAATATACAAAACCACACATATATATGTTTTTAAGTACTGATAAATGATAAATTTAATTATATTGCAAATCTAGTATGAAATAATTAAACGGTACAGTTACCTTAAGTAAAAATTAAAAGTGGAGTATCCTACAAGACACACACCTACATTTACGCAAAATATTAATTAATTCACTCCTCATACTCTATCTTTATTTCCTAAAATACGATTTTATTTCTTCAAATTTATAATTAACTTCTTTCTTGCAAGAAAAGTGTTTTTAGTTTTAATTCATTCACAGCATAAGATTAAAAAAATGAATTTGATAAGTGAAAATAAAAAATACAAATAATGAAGCATAATTTAGATAAATTGGAATGCAATGGTAACAAAAACCGAAATTGTTTTAAATGTTCTAACAATTTGAAACGGAAAGAATTGAAAAATAAAAAAAATCTATGAATTTAAGCAATGTTTTACTATTTATAATTTACAAGGATTTCTTTTCAGCACAAACAACATTAAGATTTTTAAGCGAAATTTTAAATATACAAATTACAAGCAACGGAAAATAAATTGACAAATTTTAATGGGTTGGGTTTCTGAAGAAGTTCAATATTTTATTATTTTAAGAAAATAAAAGTATTTTCATTTTTAATGTGACCCTTTGGTTTTTTATTTATAAAAATAAGTCAGCTGTTGAAACTCGGGGGGTTTTGTTTTTATTTAAGTTCAGGCGAAGTCACATTTTCTAAAAGTATATATATGCTAGAAAAATTTGTAGTCAGCAAGCCGCCCGTAGCTCTGTTTCGAGTATACTGAGATCATTAACTATAAATTAAGCTTTTCGTTGAAACTATTTTGAAAGTTCCACTTTTTATTATCTCATTTTTAATTAGATTGTCAATCTAAAACGGTGCTCTAAATATATTTTTTTCATCTTAGATTTATATTGAAGAATTTTCAGTCGACCTTCTAATTTTCCATTTCATTTTTCTTGTTTGAAATTTGAAGATTTAAGTTGATAATTTAAGTGCACTTAAAGCCACGGCCTCAAAATTCTACCTAAGCTGACTATTCCTTTAATTGTTTTTAAACAAACGTGAAGATTAAAATTTCTCTTAAACTTATTGGAGCGTTATGCTTCTCACAAAAGTGTAGCTTTATATAATTAATATAAAAGAATAATAGTGAATAATATAATATACTAAAAGATAAAATTAGCAGAGTGCTTATAGAATTTAAATTTCTACTTAGCTAATGTTTGCTACTTAGCTTTGTTACTCAATTTAGCGTCAAAACTAAAGATTTATCATTAAAATTTAAATAAAAACAACTTTTCCTTAAACTCTTAAATTAGAAGTGACAAATACAAATTTTCAATTTTGACCTTATATACGAAGCAAAAGATGTGATTAATGTGGAAGTCAAAATATTTAAGAAAGTTTTTGTTTAAATCCAAATTTGCAAAACAATTGTAAAATCTTATTCAACTAATGCAGCCCTGAATCAACCATTTTTATATTTTTATTCCTCCACAAATAATTGCAAGTAATCTAAACATAGTTTGAACATTAAATAATATTATATAGTTAATGTATAAAGTGATAACTACAATCAGTAAAGTTAACACTAACTTTTTCCAAACAAAAAAGGAATACAAAAAAAAAGATGTCAACTAATTATCCAATAATCAACAATATTATTCGAAGAGAAAGGGGATTGGATGATGCCAGCAACTTCAAACAGCAGTTGTTTAAAGATCGATTATCAATTTCCAAAAATCTTTTTAAGACAGATTTGGTTTCACATTTTGGCTGCGTAAATGCCATTGAATTTTCGAAAGAAGGAGATTGGCTTATATCTGGTGAGCATTTTAATAAGTACATAATTTATTGAACTTTATCTACACCATAGTATATAAGCTAGTTTTCACCAAATTAAAACACTCGAGATGAGCCCAAAAAATAATATCAAAACTTTTTTGTTCTTTGGATATTTTGTTTAAGTTATAATATTGGTTTTTAAGTGTAATTGTTAATGCAGTTTACTTAATTGCAAAAAAAAAGAGATATTCGTAAACATTGCTAACTTAGTTATCACAAATCTTTAGGAGGTGACGATAGGAGAATATTGATATGGAACATACACAAAAGCATTCTTAATCAAGAAGAGCCTAAGGCGATGATGAAACAGCATTTAAGCAACATATTTTGTCTCAGTTTTGACACAAAAAATTCTCGGATATTTTCTGGTGGTAACGATGACATGGTTATCGTTCATGATGTTGCTACGTAAGATTTTTCATATTTTTGAGACTAAAACGTTTAAAGTGGCGATTATGTTATTTGACGAGCATTTTTAATTTTTATCCAACTATATCCCTTAATGCTTAAAATATTAAACTTTATTTAATACAGTGGCGATTGTGTAGATGTTTTCTACCACACAAAACCAGTCTATGATGTTGATGTGGATGCTTTTAATGAGAACCTATTTGCAACGGCTGGAGAAGATGGTCGCGTCTTGTTATTTGATCTTAGAGCCTCAAACTCTGATGCGAGGACTATCGTAAAATATCGTGCACCATTTCATGGTAATTAGTGTGTTTAATAATTATTAAAATTATATTATTTACACATGCTTTACAGCTGTTATGTTTCATCCGATCGATAATAATTTCATGATAACTGCAAATGCAAAGGAGGGTGCAGCTTTATGGGATAATCGTTCTCAGCGAATGTACGCATAAAATTTGTCAATTTAGGCCAAGCCGCCAATATAGTATTTATAAAATTTTTCTTTAAAACTTTTAAAGGCCTGTGATAAGATATGGTGGAGAAGATGCATCGCAGAGCTGCATGAGCGTTAGATTTAATAGGACAGGATCAATGCTTCTTGCATTAAGGCGACGTCTTCCACCAATTTTATACTCTACAGTCGCGAGTGAACCTATTTGTCAGTTCTACAATCAAGATTATTATAATTCTTGTAAGGACCTTTCATTTACCTAAATTCAATTCCCTCGAAAGCGCACAAATTTGAAAAAATATATTAATGTTCTTTTTTAAAGGTACAATGAAGAGCTGCACATTTTTCGGTCCCTACGATGAATATATCGTGTCAGGATCCGATGATTTCAATTTATATGTGTGGAACGTTAATGAAGCAGATCGTGAGTCTTTTTAAAAGCAAAAATGAATAAAAGCTTATATTTTTAATGTTTAGTTGAAGGTCGTCATCAATGGATAGACAAGATGCATTTTGTTCTCTATGGGCATCGTTCAATAGTCAATCAAGTACGTTACAATCCCCAGAAATGCTTATTAGCCTCCTCGGGTGTGGAAAAAATTATAAAGGTGACACATTAATTTTTTTATTTTAAAATAAGATGTAACCTTTTAATGACTTTGATTTTTTAAGCTCTGGACTCCTTTTGAGCTTAATAAGTGGTCTGGTAGTGTGATAGAGTCACAGAACGATAATGTACGTGAAGTTTTTTCACATGAAGAGTATATATCGTTAGTACACGCAAATGGACAGGTAAAAAGGTTTTGTAAAAATTTAAAACAGTTTCTCACATGCTTGTTAACAGAACATGAGCCACGACTATACAAATCAAAACACACACGAAGATCCTCGCATGATTGCTTTCTTTGACTATTTGGTTCAACAAGAAATCGAAGGTTGGAGCAGTGAGCGAAGCAGTGACCATACAGAGAATTCATTATCTCGCCCTGGAAGCCCCACTTCCAGTTCCACGCTGGAGCCGAGCAACAATTCAAATTTCAACAAAACAACGCACCGTGTTTCTCGTGGTATGCTTTTTTAAATTCGATAATTAACTACTTTAAAAGAGATTTCTGTTTGTTAGATGTACATCGACGTGGTGAAAATCAACGACATAAGTACCGTAATAGAATTGCATATTTAATAGCATCGAAGAGAAAGTCATTAAAAAAAATGGCAAAATCTACGAGAAGAATGAAGAGTAAGTATATTCCGAGACAAACTAAAAGAGCTGCTACCATGCGAACTCTATATGGTCGTAAGCCATATGATAAAAAAATGAGAAGACTAAGCGTACAGGTAAATATACTTTATTAAATATATTTTTTTTAGCTTTTGATTGGAATTTTTTTAGAGCAAATATAAAAAGCCTGTATCGCACGAGCAGACAAGTGATTCAGAGGCCCCCCAAAAAATGAAAAAGAAACGTCATCAATCGCACAATGCAACATCTTCATATCGATTCAGGCGGAAAGCAAAAAGTCCTTTCTCATCCTCTAACACATCAACTCGAGCGGCGGACAAGTCCGATTCTAGGTCTGCATTATTTTAAATATATTTCAACAGCTTTCCAATAATTGAAAATAATTGTTTCTAGTTCTGATTACTACGACGAGGATGAAACGACCCGAAATGTCACTTCAACCATGCCAGTTCCTCACATGCTCATTCCGAGTACATCCAGAGGTATCACGGCTAACGGCTATATGTATCGGATTGCAAATCCTACACATGATTCTGAGAATCGAACTATGCAGAGAAATCAGGAGTATTTAGTTAATGAGGGTGCAAGTACCAGCTCACATCATCGTATTAAGAATAGTTTTTCAACAATAAGAAGTTACAATAATAATCATGAAAATGGGCGCAGAAAGTATCAAAATCAGGATGATGAGCACGAAGATTATGCGTCGACCAACAATTCAACCTCACTTTTGTCAAGTTCATCTGCCGAAAGCAGTAGCAATGATGATGATGATGATGCTGATATTTCTTCAAAGAAGAAGCGAAAACTCAACCATAGCTCAAATTCTACTTTTAAAGACGAGGTGAATAATGGCGCTTCAACATCGACTAACGGACTTTTAAGCACTCCTCCATTTAAATCAAGCGATAGTGGCATTGGTGGTCCTAGCTCATCGAGTTCGAGAGGCAGTAATAATGTCAGTAAAAGCGCCGAGAGCATTAGAAAGATCGATGCTGTTAAAAGAAATTATCGGAAACAAATGCAAACCTCTGACGACTCAGATTAAGCGGATTGTTACAGTGATATACAATTTTAATTATTACTCACATACATAAATCAACAATTGTAAATGAATCATTAAGTGTAAGTTAAATATAAAAACATTAAAGGATAATTTAATTCGATTTAACTTCAAAGCTACACCATTGGTTTTAATGAAGAGTGAAAAAAGCTATCCTTGGTCATCTGTTTGTATGCGTCTTTTGTATTTTTTTAAGCGTGATCGTCCTAAAATTGAGGCGATATATTTTAAACTCATTACGAATATTTTATTTCATTCAAAATATAATTTAACTGAATTAATTGTTCAGACTTATTTGGTACTTCTTATTATTTTATACATTTTCAATGCGTGTGAGAGGGAGATGTATAAATGGAGAGATATTAAACTAGAATCTCACAGAATTAAAAGAGATATATAATCCAATCATACCCTTGTTCTTTTATCATTCTCTAGTCGATCGACCACTCGTGATATCAGGGGAAGATTGAGAATTTTTCCAACACCTGGGACTCGTCTTAAAAATTGTACGGTCGCTGGAAGAAATCCTCCAAAAAGCAAAATAAATCCATATGTCTCTACTATCATGCCAACGAGTGGAAAACCAATGAGGACAACAGTAATGCCCACGAAAAATGCCAGTGTGGCCTTTACTTTATGTCTTTGAAAGAAAAAATTGTATGTTCTCCTAAATCCAATAATGCATGTTAGTCCCGAAATGAAGAGGATCTAAAAAATTAAAGTTAGTATGGTTGCTCATTATTTCTGAGTAAATCGCAAAAACTGAACTATGAAGTGTAAATTTGCCTTGAAGGCACTGATGAAATCCAAAAAAAAATATCATACATGAAGCTTAATTGTTTTTCTTTAATTTAAGACCTTTACTAGAATTTTACGTCGCCTCCTTCATGCTTAAAAATTGTGTTTTTTCTTGCTCCTAATTTTTTGCCGGATAAAAAAAGATAATATTCATAGAAAAAATCAATGAAATATGTAAAGGTTATCGATATATGGGAAAATTTTATTTGAGCTTTTAAGGCATTTTCTATCCTTAAAATCCTGTTAAACCTTTACAAAAATTATGGAGAATGACAAAACACACACGTTTAATATATGAAGTTGTACAAGTAGAGACGAAGGAGCAAACTTATCGAAGTTTTTAGTTTTACTCAGAAATCATAAGCACTCAGAAATAATGAGCAACCACCCTAATCAAAAGAATTTCTTAAAATAATTGTTTCTTACGTTTCCTATGGCCAGTAGTCCTCGGTCAAAAATTAAAAGTACTCCAAGAAAAAGAAAACTAATTCCAAATGAAACTAATCCAATTCCGATTTCTAAAAAAAACAATGTTTTGATTTTTTTTGACTCGTCATCGAAATTCAAATAAATGACAATTTACTCACTCTGAATGTCGGTTATTTCGAACATTTTAAAACGTGGAATTACCTCCGCTGCTCAGGTATTTGTCACAACTTATCCTAATTCAAAAATCCTTTATTGTGAGCGAAAATAAATAAAAATATTATTTTTGATTTCATCAATATTAACAAGGGGTCGCGTGAAAGCTCGCAGGTTTTCATAATTGTCGATTTTGTTGTTTTCGAATTTCGAACATAAATAAAAAAATTAAAGCGCTCGCAGTTCTGGTAAAAAAATTATATTAAAATTGTGAGCTTACAGTAAAACTAAATTTGACTTTACAAAGTGAAAGTAAGTGAGTCATTGGTTCGATAAATAAATGAAAGAAATTTTTAGGGTTTTCCATTTTATATTTTTGGAAAATTCAGCTATGTTATTATTTCATAAATAAACAAAAGATATACTGATATTGCTTCACACTGGATCTTCTAGATGACACCCTTGTACCTTAAGAGCCGATTGAATAGCCTAGACTTTGTGGCAATCAATCGGCTGACTTAAATACACAATAATCTGAATTAAATTCTTTTTTTCATTAAAGAAAATGGCAAATGAGGATGATTTTAAGGATGAAGTGGTGCCGGAAGGATGGGAAAAACGAAAATCACGATCTACTGGACTTGTCTATTACCTAAATATTTATACAAAAGAAAGTCAGTGGTAGGTCAAATTAACTCTAAAACTATTTTTCTGTTGTTTTTACGGTTTTTACTTTATTTTAGGGAGCTTCCATCATCTCCTGCTAAGAACGAGACCCATGAGGTAGAGGCCAGTCACTTATTGGGTAATTTTAATGCAGTATAATAATTTTTTAAACAAACCCCTTTAATTTTTAGTAAAACACTCTGGCTCTCGTCGTCCATCATCACATCGCGAAGAGAATATTACAAGAAGTAAGAGCGAAGCACGAGAAATTCTTGAAAAGTTAAAGAAAAAGATTGATTCTGGCGAAGCGGATTTTGCGGAACTAGCTGAAAAGCATTCGGATTGCAGCTCATACAAAAAGAAAGGAAGCTTGGGAAGATTCAAGAGAGGCGTCATGCAAAAGAGATTTGAGGATGCAGCGTTCGCTTTAAAAGTCGGAGAGATGAGCAACATTGTGGACACAGACAGTGGACTTCACATTATTTTGCGAACAAAATAATTCTTTAGAAATATGGGATTAATTTTCTCTTTACTTCATATCTACCCAATTTTTTAAACCTACATAAACATCTATAAATATGCTCAAATCTTAACAAATTCATGAAAATCGCTTCTTTTTGTTCCGCTTAAAAAAAATAAAGATTGATCATTCAAATTTAACCGAAAATTCAAAAATGCCTATCCCCCTTGTATTTGTTTATCTTCGAAATTTTTTTCGCACGGCACTCAAATAATTTAAGGTTAAAAAATTATAATTTTTGAAGTGTGAATTTTGTCAAGTTTGACAAGAATTAAATATAAAAAAGTTTAATTAATTAATCGAAAAGGAATTGAACAATGTCGAAGGTTAAAAAGAGACATGCTTCAATGAAGAAGAAATCAAGTTGGCGAAAAAATACAGACATACAGGAAATTGAAGATTTCTTAGAACTGCAGAGACTACACGAGAGAATTGGAAGGTATGGTATTGTTTTAGAACTGTCATCACGCAATTATTCCTTTTAAAACAAAACTCTTTCAGTAATGTGGAAGTTCCCGATGACCAGCTTTTTGAAGACACAACGCTGGTTGCTTCTGAGACGAAGAAGTTGTCACTTCGAGAGCAAAAAAAATTAAAGGCAAAAGAGCCGTCAAAATGCTTTATTTCATTGGAGAACACGTCCAAGGTACAAGATCCAATTAGCAAGCGAAATCGCGTGAAGACACCTTACGAGCGAAAACATCCAGCAGTGAAAGCTAAACTAGAGCGCAATAAGGAGCTTGGTATTATTCCAGAAAGAGAGCTGCAATCACTTAAAGATCGAATTGCCGCAGGCAAGAAAGTGAAGCAATCGAAAGAAGAAAATTTCAACTTTCAAAGAGATCTTTGGGCCGAAGAGGAGCCAAAATTCACTGGACTTGATTCTCAGTGGGTCAACGAAAACGTTAAACTTCATCATTTGCGAAATACTGGCGAGGAAAAGGTTAAAATCCCTCAAATTTCTCATGAGCCACGAAGTAAATTAAATGCGATCGATGCTGTTTCGGGCACGAGCTACAATCCACACAAGGAGGACTACGAGAAGCTTATTGATTCGGTTGTTGAGAAAGAGGAAAAAGTAATTAAGAAACAGCAAAAATTGAATCGCGCATTAAAACCGCTCTATCAGAAGATTACTAAATCAGAGTCTAAGAGACGTCGTCGCGAAGAATTGAGAGAAGGGTTTCCATTAAATACAGATGATGAGCGTGACAGCGATAAGGCTAGTGACACCGAGTACAAGCCTTTGAACCCGCCGGTAAGAAGCAACAAAAAGAAGGATCTAAAGAGACGCCGTAAGCAAAAGGAACACAAAAAACGTGAAGCTGATAAGGAAATTGTAAAGCAGGAGTTAAATAAGCTCAAGGATTTGGGAATGTAAGTAGTAATTAAAACTATTCACACGAATTTGTTCAAATGAAGGAATCTATCGCATGTCCATAAATTCTTATTAACTTTAATTAAATTATTTCAAATTTTGCAGGCTAAAAATGTACAAGAAGCAAATTGTCAAAACAGAGGCAACTCTCAAGAAGAAACTTGAAAAGCACAAAAACGAAATGAAACAGAAGAAATTTGAGCCCCGTCGACTTGCACGACGTAAATTTGAAGAAGAAGAAATTCAAGTTGAAGATAAACCTGAAGCTTTGGGAAATTTACGCAAGTTAAATCCGCTGGGCAGCGTGCTTGTTGACCGATTCAAGAGTCTGCAAAAAAGAAATATCATTGCTCCGACTGTGCGAAGAATGCCGAGAAAGCTGCGATTAACAAAGGTCAAGAAAAATTCTCACAAAGAATTAAATGAGGCGCCGGTTAAGAAGAAAAAGCAGTCAAAAAAGCTTCTCATTCACGATTAATAAAAAAAAAACATTATGCATTGTCACAAAAGTTGTACTGTCAAAAACGTGTCAAGAAATAAATTTGAAATATAAATTGATTAATTATCGATCAAAGAGTAATGAAAGTAATGAAATTCAAATGAATGCAGCAGAGTGGACTCATTAGAATTTTTAATTTTTTAATTTTATTGCCACTTCAAAAATATTTCAGTTAGTCGCAGTAGTTCTTTCGGTTCGGTAAGTTTTTTGATTAGATAAAAAAAGGAAAAGAAAGTTTTGTGAAGTTTCGATAGTGTGCAAAAAATAAAAAGCGAGAAAAATGTCAAAGAGTGTTGGGCAACAAAAAAGCAGGAGCTTTTTAAAAAGCTTTCCGAGTAAGCATTTATGGAATGAATGTAATTGTGTTAGTGGAGAATGAAAAACATTTTCACATTTTGAAGGTGATCATGATATGATCTACAAGGAAGCATATTTGAAATCTCTCGAGGAGCCGGAAAAGTTTTGGGGCGATATCGCTCAAATGATAACGTGGGATAAAAGTTTTGAACAAGTTCTCGATAATAGCAGCGAGTAAGGATAGACAGTGATGCTTGTATGTGTTAAAATATCGCTTTAATTAATTCTAGACCATTCACGAAATGGTTCTGTGGAGGGTATTTGAATGCTTGCTACAACTGTATTGATCGACATGTGGCAAACGGAAATGGAGGCAAAGTTGCTCTTATTCATGACAGTCCAATAACGAATACCGTTAGAAAAGTAACTTACCAAGAGCTTCTTGATACTGTAAGTTTTCACTTATGAAAATTCATAATTACTTTATGAACATTGCTTTCTACCAGACATCTCGTCTAGCTGGTGGTCTCAAAAAGTTGGGGGTGAAGAAAGGTGATCGCGTTGTCATCTATATGCCCCTTATACCGGAAGCTGTAATGTCAATGCTCGCGACAGTTCGATTAGGAGCGATCCATTCGGTTGTTTTTGGAGGAAAGTATCTCTTAGTTTCTATAGAGTTGACTAGCGTTTAGTTTATATTGAATGAATTAATTCATTCGATTTAAACAAAGGTCAGGAAGCTTAATTAACATAAAAGTTGAAAACTATACTTATCGAGTCAATATCAAATTTTTCGACTGTTTATAATTTAAATTTAAAGACGTTTGAAAAGCTTCTCCGTTCAAAAGCAGATGACCTAATCATTTAAATTTTTGTACTTAACTTTAGGTTTCGCATCAAGTGAATTGAGCACAAGAATTGAACATGCCGAGCCCAGAGTCGTCATTAGTGCAAGTTGTGGTGTTGAACCCAATAAAATCATAAACTACTTAGATATTCTCCATGAAGTAAGAAAATTTGTCAAAATTTTTTTGTGATTTTTTTTAAACAATCATATTCAGGCGATAGAAATGTCAAATTGGAAGCCAGAAAAGTGCATAATATTTCAACGGAAGAACATCCTCGTTTCAGAGTTAAACTCTTTAGATGTTTGCTGGGAAAATGCATTGGGAGAACCCGCTGAGTGCGTTTCTGTTGAGGCAAATGAGCCACTGTACATACTTTACACTTCAGGAACCACTGATAAACCAGTAATTCTTTAATCGTTTTTTTAAATATTAAATTTCTTTTGATTACCTTTAGAAAGGTGTTCAAAGACCGACAAGCCATCTTGTCACTTTAATGTACACCATGAATACAATTTATGGATTACGACCAGATGATGTGTGGTGGGCGGCAAGCGATTTAGGATGGGTCGTTGGTCATAGTTACATTGCCTATGGTCCTTTGCTGCTTGGTAAATTAATTGTTAAGAATCTATTTGTACAAGTTTTTTAAAAATAAAAGTTCTAAACCAAAGGCTGCACAAGTGTGATGTATGAAGGAAAACCTGATCGCACACCAGATCCTGGCCAATACTTCCGCATAATTGAACAACACAACGTTTCATCGCTGTTCAGCGTGCCCACTGCATTTCGCGTCATACGCAAAGTTGATCCGCACATTCGATACGGTCGCAAACATAGTCTCGGGTCTCTTCGAAATATTTTTATAGCAGGCGAGCACTGTGACATGGAAACCAAGCAATGGATTGAAAATATTTTTCGTGTTCCTGTGCTTAATCACTGGTGGCAAACTGAAACAGGTGATTATCCGTTGAGTTAAGTAGAATTTTAAATTTCATACATTTTTTTTATAAAAGCATAGGTTCTGCAATTGCGGCCACATGCGTTGGGTTCTCTCAAAACTTGAACGTGCCTAATTTCACAACTGGTATGTTTCAACTGGTTAAAATTCAATTTTACATTTAAACTAATAAAAATTGGAAATATTTTAGGCTTCCCGTTTGTCGGCTATGATATTAAAATAATGGATCCTGATGGAAAGAGTGTCGAAGAGTTGGAGCCAAATCAATTGGGAAGAATAGTTGTGAAATTGCCGTTACCTCCGGGTGAGTAATAAAATTTTTATAATGCTTTATTTATTTATTTATTTTTAAAGGGAACATGTCTACCCTGTACAAAAATGATGATCTTTTCGAGAAAGTGTATTTTCAACGCTTTCCTGGCTATTACGATACTATGGACGCAGGTTATAAGGACGAAAGCGGCTACATTTATGTAACTGCCAGAGATGACGATGTAATAATTATTTTAATCAAAATTATATTCGTTATAAAAAATGGTTGTAATTTTAGGTTATTAACGTTGCCGGACACAGGATTTCAACGTCTAGTCTCGAAGATGCAATTTTGCGCCATCCTGACGTTGCAGATGCCGCCGTTTTTGGGGTACCAGAAAACACCAAAGGACAAGTCCCGTTATGTCTTTATGTAAGAAAATATAGGTTTCATTGGGTTTTAACTAAGTTGGTTTGAAAATTTTTAGGTCACTAAAGATGGAACAAAAAAGCCGTCAGCAAAAATTTCAGTTGAAATCATTAAAATCATAAGAGAAGTTATCGGGTAAGAAGTAAAGAAAACAAGTTTTAATTTTTTAATGTTTTTTCGCATCCGATAGTCCAATCGCATCTTTTCGCTTGACTGCTAAAGTCCAAGCTTTACCAAGAACACGCAGCGGTAAAACGATGAGAAAAGCATTAGCAGATTTCGCTAGAAACAAAACTGTTAATTTACCAGCAACTATCGAGGATCCATCGGTGTTTATTGACATAAGAAGAGCATTAAATGAACTAGGCTATGCGACTTGTGCGCCTTCCCCATTGGTCGGATGTAAAAAGGCAGAATTTGATGATCTTTAAAGTAAATACTATGAATATTTTACGCTTTTTTTTCAATTATTTTAAAGTTTGGGACTTGCATTTTTTAATTAAATGAAAATATTAGCCTTAAAGTCGAATCATCCCAAAGAATCTTAAGGTTTTAGGAATAAAGAAAAATGTTCAAAAAATTTACTTTTTATGCAATACTTTACAACATTCTTTCGAACTAAAATAATATCATAGTTTTAAATCTGGAAAAGGAAAATAAATGTTTTATACGTTTTTGTGGCCGAATTTCTTTTTTAAGTAAAAGATCATGTTATGATTTTATTATTGTGCAAATTTCTCTTTCCCATATAAAAAAATGTTTCATTTAAATTTATATTCTTTTGTTAAATGACCCGTGTTTAACAGTTTAAATAATCCGCAACATTTGTAAAATTAAATCCTACACCATAAAATATCACGCGTCTATCTATTGCATCTTTTGCAAGTTCTTTCTCAATCTTGCTCGACTCTCTTGGCGCGTTGCGGTGTATTCGAAAAACATAATGTTTGGAATGAGACTCGTGTCGCGAACTAAGAAAAATTCTGAGATCTTCCAGGAGACTATTTTTGGAAAGACGTAAGGCGTAAGAACTGAGTGTACGAAAAAAAACCAAATGGGACCGCAAATAGCTCCAATCAATGCACCAACAATGACTTGGCTGATTGTGTGATAGAGAAGATAAACTCTTCCGTAGCAAACGAATGCAGTGTTCAAGACACAGGAAATACACGTTGTAATAGTGAAGATTGGCGAATTGTTATGCAACCTATTGATGTTCAAATGTATTATGGGGTTATTCAAATTTAGCATTGTATTTAATTTTTTTCCTTTACCTTTTAAATAAGAAGAGGATGACGTAGGTGGTGAAGAAAAGACTAAACTGGGAATGACTTGAGGGCATTCCATACACAACATAATAATGTTCCCTTACTGCTGGCCTTGCCTCTTTGAAGGTGTATTTTAAAAACATGTTCAGGAATTCATTTAGTAGGATACCGAGGCCAAAAAGCATCTACCATAAAAAAAATTTGCATAAATTTTGATTGAATTAACTTTAGAATTAAACAAATAGCTTACAGAATGTAAATCTCTGCACCTTAAAATTAAAATATATTAATAATTAGTTACATTTTTTAAAATTATAATTTTACCTTATAATTACACCGCTAAGAGCAGCGCCGACATAGAGAGGCGTTAATGCTAAAATAGCCAAAAATTTTCCAAATGCATCGTCTGCAAAAAAAATAACATTATATTGCTAATGTTGAGCTCACTTCAGAAACAATTTACCTTTGGGATACTCAACTAATGTCAAAGATAGAGATTTCCAGTTAGTGGCATTAAAATCAACCATATTGAATAAAATATTCAACTAAATTATAATTGTTTAAATAATAATTTATATATTGTCGTCGACAAACCGAGTAAACTTCTCATGTATATATCTACAGCTGTACTGCATACTCACCCTGGTGGAAACGACTTTTCAAATATACTTTCATTTCCAATTTTTTGTTTACATTTAAAGAAAAATAAATAAAATATAACTATTAATAATGGCAAGTCCATCGGCAAATAACTACACGTTCAAAGTAGTTTTATTGGGGTTCGTATATCATTTAAACAATTATTATTATTAGTTAGGAAGAAAAGCAAGAACATTCAGGCTATCAAAATTTTGAGATAAGAACATTTTTTTGATTATGATGAATCATGTCATGCTAATGTGATTTCACTAATTATTTTATTGTAGGGAGGGTAAGGTTGGAAAAACATCTATAATACATCGTTTTGTACACGATCAATTTGAACACAAGCATTTGAGCACCATTCAAGCGTCATTTTTAAATAAGAGACTCACTATTGAAACTGAGCATAAGTTAAATCGGGTTAATTTAAATGTGTGGGATACAGCTGGACAGGTTGGTTAATAATGCTCGCGCAATATATTCAAATAATATATTCATTTATTCGACAGGAAATTTTTCATAGCTTAGGTTCTATATATTATAGAAATGCTAATGGCGCAATTTTAGTTTATGATGTTACTTCGGAAAATTCTTTTGCAAAAATCAAAATGTGGATGTTGGAGCTGAAGAAAATTGTAGGTGATGACATCGTGTGCGTAATTGTTGGAAACAAGCATGATTTAATCAAAGATCAGAAAGTACAGTATGACCCAGAGCCTCACGAGCAGTACGCTAAGGCAACAAACGCTATGCATTTTTATACATCAGCGAAATTAAACGAGAACATTGAAGAAGTTTTTTTAGAGATTTCAAAGAAAATGATCAAAGCTTATGATGACAAAGAAGCAACGAATGCCAATTTAAATAGAGGCAACTCGTTACGTCGACAGTTGAGAATTGAAGATGTGAGCCAAAATACTGAAGAAAATGATTCAAGTGAAAGCACTTCAAGATGTTGTGGACGTTGAAAATTGTTTGCTAATTAAATTAAAATATTTCAATTATGTCTATATTATACCTGCTTTTGATTCCTAATTGCAACAAAAAAAATAAAGTTTGTGTGATTTTAAATAAAAAATTATTTTTAAAAATTTGTTGTCTGAGGTAAAATTAATAGAGTAAATAGAGTTCTAACATGTATGAACCAGCGAAATAAAGTTATTAACTAGTTTTTAAGTAAGATCTCACAGGTAGCAGTTGAGCAGGAAAATAAATAAATAACGTATTTTTGAATTTTATAATTTTGAGCCTTTTGGCTAAAAACTGTGCCCTTGCGAAGATTTTAGAAAAAAAAAGTCCCCTACCTTCTTAAAAAAAAAGTTGATATGTAAGAAAATTTTAATTTTTTATGTCAGTCATAGTAAGGTGATACCAAGAGCCAAGTTAAGATCTGTTTGAGAAAGTTAAAATAGTAAGAAAATTAAGGAAATTGAAGGTTAACCTTAATTTTGCATTTTAAAGGAAGAAAAAAAGAGTTGAAAATTCACCGTTTTAGATTGAAGAAAAAAAGAAAATCAGAAAGTGTAAAATTTGTATTTTAATTGTGATTTAAGGATTAAAATTTATGTAATTAAGTATAAAGTAAATGACTGCTGAGAGGTTGAACGTGATAAAGTTAAAGGCTTAAAAAATAGACAGAAGCCACAATAAAAGGTGACTCTTGCACGATCGACGCCATCTTTCTTTTATAGAAAATTTATTACGCAGTTTCAAACAGCATACATAGTTACTTTAAATTTACTTCACTGTGTGCGAACATTCGACGTAAAGTAATATATAAAAAGCAAAGAGAGATTAACAAAAGAAGAAAAAGTGAAAAGAGAGTGTTTTTGGAAATTGTGGACTTAATAATATTATAATGTTTAGTTTTTTTCTGTGATACAAATTTACAATATAAAACAACTAAAATTAGCCACAAAAAACCTTGAATTTCAAAAAAGCAACAAGAAAAAATAGAAGTATTTCTTTTTCGGGTTATAAAAGGTAAGAAAAATTGAAATATTTTTTAGTGGTAGTTGAAAAAAATTAATCGCTCAAAAAATCGTAGAATAATTTTTAAGTTATTAAAAACTTAAGCTTTTCAGGTAAAGTCAGAAAAGTTTTTAAATTGTTTAGATAATTGAGAGCGTTTATATTCATTTAGAAAATGCATTTTTTTAAAATCTTTTTTTAAATTCATTTATTAACTTTAGTCTAATTTTCCTCTTTCTTCCAAATCCACTTTTTGCTGTTCATGATGTATCATTCTACCTGTTTCCTACCTACTTTTACAACGACTCCTTTTCGATTCGGTTTGCGGTAAAATTTAGAAAATAATCATGGGTACCAATAATAAGAATTATCACGATCAACGGACCTTTAACAACAATAGTCCGAGTAATAAGCAAAAATCCATGTCTGGATCTCAAAGACCATCACCATCAAAGTCCATCAACATTAGGACCCCGAATAAGAATTGTAATAATGGAAATGTTGCGGGCTATAATAATAGAAATAATTATTTCAATAATAATAACAACAATACACGTCTCAGTCTCAGTGGATCACCGACAACCTCATATTTTGCCGCAAGTAAATGTTTTGAATCGCCATCACCCGATTCGCTTCCACGTCCACCTGCTAATTGGATGACTGGTATTTTTAATGATACTGATGATAGTACAATTAAAAACAGCACAACATCTCCAAAACTGCAAGCTATTAATCGAGCACGCAAAGCATTGGTAATGCCATCAACAGCTCCATCAGTTGGCTACCCTCAAATGTCTTGTGCTATGGAATATGCTGCGGCATTATCAGAAGATACGAATGATCATTTTACGCAAAGCCTCAAACTCATGCTTAACGTCAATGCCTAATTTCTTTTATTTCGTTTTATCTACCAAATTTGATTTATACTTTAAAATAGTTTTGAAGAACTTAAAACCTAAAGCAACACACGTCTGAAACTTTTCAACGGACCCCAGTGAGTTTATTCACTTAAATTAAGGAAGGCTTAGTTCTAAATTCTTCTTTATCTACCAAAAACATCTATACTTTGAAAGTTGAAAAATTTCAGATTTTTAAATTTAACAAACCGTTTTAAAATTATAGTTACACCAAGATGTGATTTTTTAATCATTTACAAAATTTAACGACATCCAATTATATATTTTCCTCACTATTCTTTTCTAAATTTTTTAAATTCTACCTCTTTTTCTGAAAAAAAAAATAAATTTTTTAATTAAAAAGAAACTTTTGTAGTTGACGTGATCATGATCAGTGTGTATAATTAAAGAACAATAATGCATTCAGTAAAATAGTGCAAAGATAATAAGAGGAAAAAAAATCACGAAATTTGCATTTTTGCGCGTCGGAACGTGCAAGTTTACAATAGCCATCTCCATTAAATAGATTTCAGAAACTTTATTATAGACTATTTGGCCTTCAATTAGTATTCAAAAAGTACTTTTCAAATATTTTATTGAAATGTTTGATAGAACCAAAAAATTATCGAAAAAATTACAATTTAGACGATTTTAAATAAAAATTACGACAGAAATTTTATTTTTTTTTACCTTTAAAAAAATTCAAATTTCAAAGCAAATTTTTATTGCCATTTATTTTATAAATTTGACATCGAATTCACTAAATTTTCAAAAATAAATAAATTATTTGTGATAATTTTATGGTCTATCACAAACATATCGAAGAAATTTAAAAGAGGATTGGGAAATTACGTCATGAGATGGATATTGCAAGCTGAAATTCACGTTTTAGATGATGCGCAATAATTAAACTATTTTTAGTTATTTTTCGATAAAGAAACAAAAAATTAAAAATTTGTATAGATGTTTAAAAAAGAATTAAATTTTAAATAAAAGAAAATGGAAAAATGTTCTAAACCATAACTTGAAAAAGGAAGAAGAAAATCGAGTGGAATATGATGAAATAAGGTTTGGAGTAAGAAAATTTGCAAGCCATAAAAATAATAAGAATGTGAAAATGAAACGAAACTTTAAGAAGTTTAAACGATTGGGAAGAAATGTGAAACAATGATATTTGTCAAGTGAAAAATGAATCGAAAGAAAAATATATTAAAGCAATTCTGATGAAAAGGCATGATAAAAATTTATCAACCGAAGTCAAAGTTTCTTACTTGTGTGCACATCTTTTTTAAAATTTTGCTTCCCATCATTTTGTCATTTGACAGAGACAACTTTCATACATACAAATATTCTCGATTTTGTTACAAAAGAAGTAGAATCTAGCCAAAAATCCAAAATAAAAAACTTACAGTTTGCAAAAATAATATCAAATGATGATGCATGATGATTCTTAATTTTTTAAGAAAATACTCTATTAAAAATCCTCGGTAGTTAAAAATGATCTGAACTAGAAGGAGAGTAGTTAAAAATAAACTTGAGCAAATTAATGTACGTAAAAATTTTGATAACATCGTCCAAAGTTATAAAAAAATGACCAATATTTGGTCAAACAAATGTTAATTTAGTCACACCACAGCACAAAAGACTAATTTTAAAGATAATGTACTACAGGCAAAGAGTATATTTTTTAGTATTGTTCGATTCCACTTTCATGCATATCAACAGCTCTTGCAAAAAAGTGTGAATTTTATTTCTAACTAAATACACAAAACTATTCAAAATCAAAGTTTGATCATATTTTTCTCCGAGCAATGTTTGTTTTATATTTAAGAAATTTCCGTTTGATGTTATTTCTGTAATCCGACTTCTCTGAATATTCTAGAGGAGAAATTCAACACAAAATACCAAAATATCAAAAGGTTTGCAGTTTTGAATGATTTTAAAATTTCATTTTTAACAACCAATTTTTGATCTCTGGATTTTCATGATTACGAAAATTCATAATTTCAATTAACTAGTTTGTTATTATGCATTCAAAATTGAAAAAAGAACTATTCAATTGATAATTCTGTACTAAAATATCTGAAAGTAACTTGAAATCTTATTGTGAAAATTACAAAGATTTTTTTGTCTGTAGTGATGAAAAAATATCAATCAAATGTTATAAGATGAGAAAAAAATTAGATATTGAATCGTCAGAACATCATGAAGGCTAAAGAAATAATTTGTGAAAAGAAATTTCTTAGACTGAAAAAAATTAATGAAAGATGAATTTTGGCTAAAAATTGAAATCAAAAGCGCTCTAAAAAATTTATTATTATTTTTATAAGAAAAAAATTACAAAAAAATGAAAATATAAAAATTCAACACTTGCACAAATGACGTTATTGGTACTTAAAGTCAAGATATTTTTTTTTGCAATTATTAACAAAAAATGCTTTATAAGTTTGTAATTTTGAGCGTCATTTGTGAATGTTTGTTGCTCATCCCCTTATTTTTTGCTCAAAACGCCCTTTACTTTTCCTTCCCTTCTCCCTTCCCAAGGACTCTTTTTACTATATCCCCTCTCCTCCTTCTCATTCAATTTATCAATAAATTTAAAAAAAATAATTTCCCCCTAAAAAGAGTCCGCCAAATGAATTGATAAAGAAAAAAATTCAAATTATTTGAAAAAAATACCGTCGCTATCATATGGCTATGCGATTAAATTGCAAATGCCTCATCAGGACACCACCACGAAGTTTTAAAATCTTGCCTCAAAATTAATTCTGGACTTTAAGCAGCTAAAAAACTGGCGAAAGACGTGAGAGACGAGATAAAGGAATTCAGGTGATGCTAAGTTTATATTTTTAAATCTTATACAGGACAATTACAACTTTTCAAAGCTTGTTCTCCAGGTAATATTTCTAGATTTCCCATTAAACGAAATCTCAACCATATAGTCAAAGGTGGTTTTTTAGTCTCAAAAACATGACATAATAAAACTTCACTTATGTTGTGGACGAAAATGATGACACCAATGGGCTGTACTAGCAAAAACTCGAGCAAACATGATTATAAAAAAATAGCAATAAAAAGTAAATTGAGATTCCTAAATTTTTTCAGGTAGCTAACGTGTCTCTGCAAGCAAAATCATAATAAAGATCTGTTTCTTTTGCTTGTGACTTAAAATCTCATTATTTTATTTTAAATTTTTTAACCAAAATTTTCCATTAAAAAATGAACTCTCACAGCCAAAATGATCAACAGATGCTTAATTTTTCGTCACACGGCATTATGAAGTAGAAATAAACTAGATCATGGATCATCACATAAACGCCTAAATTTCTTTTTAGCAATGAACTTATGTGTCGCGCTGAAAAAATTAAATTCCAAATACAAGTTCAAATATTTGGTAAGGTTAAAGAAATACAACACTAATTTTTTTTAAATATGCATTTTTATTTCGAAGAATTTTTGGGAGTTTCAATATTTTTTCATTTTCTTGTTTATTTGAAAGCAACTACAGTTTCGTTAGATGTTATAAAATCAGAAAAATAACGTTTAGACAAAAGTGTATGATCACGATTATTGTTTCTAAGTAAATAAGTGCAGTACTCTTAGGCTCTAAATTACTTTTTTTCGATTCACTTACGAGAAATGTGATAAAATGACGGTCGGGATTTGAGTAGCTTTCTGCAATCAATCGCGCAATATCTTCGTGCTGCATACCCTCTATTTTATGATTGTCCACTTCCAATATTAATTGACCAACTTCGAGTCCACCTGCGTCAAATGCAGCCCCATTTTCCTAAAATATATTTTAAAAATTTACAGCAATAGTTTAGTTTAGTTATAAAATTTTCCAGAGTTTTTTAAAATAAATTATTTTAAAAATGCACTCACATGAATATTTATGATCCTTGGCAATGGGTGTTTTGTATTTGCACCACCCTCTATTGCAATTCCAATAGAAGCTCTAGTTTTGGGGATGGAGACCAATAAATTGCCGTCGCTATTTTGATGAACATTTGCAGACATAAATTCATTTGGCTGTTTTCGAGCATTGTCACGTGCTCTATCATGTTCCTCGTGATGATGGGGTACATTCCTCAATTGTTGCCTCGACTGAGATATTTTATAAAAATTAGGTTTAGTTGCATTAAAGTTTTTGCACTCACCAAAGGACGTCCAAAATACCATGACTGCAATCTTTGTGTAATTGATCGGATTCCATCAAAATAGCTTCCCTAAGAAGGAAATTTCCACTTTGAAATATAAACAGAAACATTTCTACTAAGCTGAATTTAAAAATATAAAAAAATTTGAATCCTCAATTGAGTTAAAATACTATTTTAAAAACTGCATGTATCTAAAACCAGAGATTAGCATTGTAATCGAATAAAAATTATATTAAATTACAAAAATTACATGTACTTAATTAAATTTTCATACAAAGTTCATGTAGTTTTCCAAAATTAAATTACATTACATGTAATTTTTTGTAATTGCTCATCTCTGTCTAAAACTAGATTGCGATAAAATTAAATCTAAGATATTATATAAAAATAAACATGGAAAATGTGGCAATTTAAGCAAGTTTAACATAAAGAAATTGAATTTTTAGCCTCCTTTAATAAAATATTCAAAATTCTAAGTTGTTACTAGTCAAAAAAATTTAAATACTCTATAATAATTGCCACCCTTTCCATAACAGTTACATACTGAGTGTAATCCTGAATGATTATATTGATCATTGTTTCCTCTAATTCCAAGCCTATTTTTAAAACCTCCCTGCATCGCATAATTGAGTAGAAAAAATATAACATTCAAAAAAATATAAAAGAAATTTTTAATTTTAAGTTCTAATTGTTAAAGTTTTTGTTACATACTCCACTACGTCCGTAAAGAGTCGCTACATTATTGCTTAATAAATTAACCGTAACTCCATGGCGAAACATCAACTCATCAAATCGTAACCTATCTTCTGGATAAATAATATCACGAATTTCAGAAACTAGACTATGCTGTAAAGTTAAAAAGAAATTTTCGTATTAATATTACATCTAGGGCTATTTTTATAAACTCTAAAATATTCTAAAATGCATCGAATCTTTTAATGCGAGGTGATTATTAATTTTTAAAACTTAATTTCTGTCAATTAATTATGTATAGTATAAAAGTTAATTAACATTTATAAAATTCGTAAGAGCAAACTACTTGAAAGAAAAAAGTCATGTTGTGTGTCTAATAAAGCATTCCATCAAGATTAATAATGGTAAATGGCTTAATAATCGTTCTAAATTCTATATAATATTTGAACAAAATACTCTTGCCTACCTTCTCTGGTGTATCTAAAAGCTCTAGTAAAATTGTGACAAACGTTTCAATATCCATATTTCTTTTTGCTCCATACTCGGAAATATTGTGAATTAAGTTGAGTAAATGATTGCGTGACAAAAGTGCTCGAGCTTTTTCCTCAATCGAAGATATGCCAGAATTTTTCTTAATTGCTTTTTGCAATGTCGTGTTAAAGGGTCGACCAGTCATCGTATCGCCGGCATGCCATGATGAGGACGATTGTGGATAGCTATTGTTGTTATTGTACGAGCATGAATATGGAATTTTTCCAATGTCTCGAATCAGAAGGGTCATTCGTTTGTGGCATTTCAGAAGGTTCACTGCCTCATCATGTGTTATCTCGAGAAAAGATCGATTGTTCACTTCCAAAATTTGATCACCGATCTTTAATTAAAATTAAATTTGGTAAAAATTTAGTTTTGAATATATTCAAAAGATCCTACCATTAATCCAGCACGTTCTGCAACGCTGTCTTTATCCACACCAGTAACAAATATTCCCAATCCATATTCAATCCCTCCCCTTATCATTAGCCCTAATGATTGACCAGGTTCAATTAATAAATCAATTCGTCTTACTCGATCCATCTTTTCAATTCTTCGATGACTGTATTCATGAGGAGGTGAAACGGAACGACCATGTCTATCAATCCAGAGACAGCCGACTTTGAGAGGCGCTGAGTGGATTGATCCCGAGTCAGCGCCCAATGAATCATGATGAGGTACAGGAATGTATAGTTCTTCTTCGTGTGCGCCTACATACGACTGTTGTTGTTGGTGGTGAGGATGATGATGTTGCGATAGTTGTGACTCATCAAAGCTATTATATTTCATTGTTGTTCCCATATCTGGCGATCGAATTGTCATCGAACAGAACTTTTCCGCTTTTAAGATTGCCGTGCACTTTTTAGCCGCCTCTTCTTGATGCAAGTGAGTAAATGGTATTCCATTAATTTCCAAAATTGCATCACCTCCACGCAAACCTGCGAGATAGGCGGAAGAGCCAATTTCAACTTTGGTTATTAGAACACCGCGGCCTGTTGATTTATTTCCCTTTATACATATTCCAAAGCCATTGTGATTTGGGTCTTCTTTGACATGCGCTCCAGTTGTAGCCTCTTTAGACTTACTGGTGGATCCGTGAGAATGATGCGATGCTGACGATGTCTGAAATTTTTTTTCAATTTTCATTTATAAGTATATATAAATGACACAATGCTAGCACTCACTTTATTGAGTGGCAAACTCAAATTCGGTGCCTTTGTACTGTCACTTCTCTTTAAATTAATGGTGCGAGTTGCTAATTGATTTATATTCGGTATGCTATGGCTCATATGTTGATCCCTCATGATCATTGTTCTATCGCGATAAAGCTAAAAAAATTAAAATTATTTATTAAGAAACTTTATCACTCTTTAAGTAGTACTTGATGAGTCATGGTAGGTGGACTTGATGCCGAAGATGGGCTTTTCCTTCCTCGATGATGCTCGTTAATAATTGATGAACCACTGCTTGTCCTTTGCCTTGAAGCGCTTTGCAGGTACGGTCCTTGTTGGTGATCTTTTGGATACCGATAATAATTTTAACTTGTTTAATAATTTAACTTAAATTACGTACTGTTTTGCACCGAATGCTGTTGTTGTTGATTAGAGACAGTGCTATTATTGGGATGATGACGGCCAAGGAAGCCACTTAAGTGCGGATGCTGATGTGAAGGTTGTTGCTGAACTGAAAAGAGTTGAAGTACTTCCTCAGGCGAAATAATTTTTCGCTTTGAATTAGAATTGACATTTTTGCTCGCCCGCTCCCCCGACACCCGGGCATTGGATGGCATAGTGTGTTTCTCATTTGCCATGTGTTTATTGCTGCTCATTTTATTACTACTGTAAGCTGCTGATGATGATGAGACGGAATTGCTCTTATTCAAACTATGCTTATTAGTCACTTGCGCTGTCTGAATATTATTTGTAGAATGTAAAGCTAATGGCGATTGAACTGATGATGATGATGAGTTATTGCTAAAGTCTTTAATTGAATTTTGATGTCTACTATAGTATGAATTTTGTGAATGTGGACGTTGTTGTGGATGCTGCAGATAGTTTATATCACTGCTGCTGTAATGTCGTCGATGATCTTGTATGGCGTGAGGATGATAGGGTTTATCTAAAGTCAAAAAACAAAAATTTATGATGTAAGCTTTGATCTTCATAGAATGCAATGCTCATAATTTCTATTAAAATTTGAATTTTCGGGAGGTACATAAAGTTTCTTCCTTACACATATGTATGTGTAATTTGGTTGAAACTTGGTACTTAGTAACCCATGACGATATTTGTGCGAGCAGAAAAATAGAGAGACCAAAATTATGTAAAGCGTTTTTTTGAATTTAGCTCTCGCTCACACAAACACCATAAAAGATGAATTGACTCTACAAACCGAATGATCTTGATGATGAATTAGCTAGGTAAAAGCTCTCATCATACGGCTTCTTCGTACTGCTAATTGGTCGACCCCGATCAAACTGCTGCTGTGCATTCTGACTATACATGAGACTAAGCGTTTCAGTATCGTCTAAATCAACTATATCTGCATAAACATTATTATTCGAATAATTCAGCAAGTCGATCGATTGCGGCGGATTAGAATTGAGATTATTATTATTGGAAATATTTTCAATAACTTCAAATTTGTCAGCATAAATTTTATTATTATTTAGATTATTAGGATTATTATTATTATTGCTCCTCACGCTGCCAGTTTTCATCTTCTCGGTGGTGCTGCTGCTGAAATTATCCTCATCTGCAAAACATTTTAATTATAATTGTATAATTAATTGATTGTCTTACAATTGATATTTGCATGTGCTTGGCTCAAGTTTCATTCTAAATTGATTTATTGCATGGACATGGGTATATGATCAATGTCTTTTTAAACGCATTCATTTTTAAAATTAAATTATATTAATGTCCCTACATTTATGAAAACATCGAAACTTAAACTAACTCAGGTCCGTAATAAATTTTCACTTTTTAAAATTGCCTAAACGAATGTCACTTAAACACGGTTTTTCATAATTCTTTTGCAAGTTAAACATTTATTCACTGCAAACTTTTGTGAGAGCTTTTATTTTGAGTTTTCGTAACAAAAATTTAAACTTTCGTTCAGGGTCAAAATTTGTTCTTGAAAGGAAAATATTTGTGTTTTTTTATTTGTTGCTGCCTAATATACAAATTGAGTATTATGAGTTTCCAGCCCTTATTTGTTATTATCCTATAGAACGTTCGCGATAATATCAAATAGTTTCTAATTAGAACGTGCTCAATTTTTTACCAACTTAATTTAATTTCCTAACGTTCAAGTCTCGACTGCAACAATCATAAGAGAAAATTAAGAATGGCAAAAAAAATTGTTTATAAAACGGCGGAAACGCCAAATGAGCATTTTACAACATTAATCGTCAATTTTTTAAAGCTCACTGATATTTTCCTTCACACTCACTCGTTAGTTTACTATTTTTATATGGAAAAATCGATATTTTTTTTCTCTCTCGCTCTTGCTCAAGGGTTTGAAAGAAAAAATATTTTATAGCTACCGTCGTTGAAAAGCATACGAAAAACAAGACATGGGTTTGGACACACATGAAAACAAATCTTCTTTAATTATTTAAGTGAAATCTACCCCCTTTAGAATTTTAAATTAAGAAAAAAGAACAACCCTCATATGATAAAAGCTCCTTGAGAATTTTTTTTAAAACCTCAAAAATTAATGTTAAATTATTTGAATAAAATATATTTTAGAAATCATTATTTAGCTGTGTGTAGAATAATTTTTAGGAACTCCTGTGAAAGGTCAAAGAAAATGCCATAAACTGAATTGTAACAACCGTTTTTAAACCCTCTTATGAAAAAGCTCCTGTCTAAAGCTCAAACTTCACATTTTGATAGAAATTAAACAAATTTATAAATTTTTCACACTATTAAAAAATATATTTGTCCTTGGTCACTCAAAGAGAAATGTAAATGTACAGAAAAATGATAATGAAAATTGTTTTTCTGTAAGCTCCCATTTTTTATTTAGCCCATAAAGTATTATAGCTTGTTTTATCCTGTTTTAAGCATGTTATTCTATGTGATAAGTTCTTGGCCTATCTTCTGAAGTCCCAATTTTTCTTTTTTTATTGAGGATTTTACGAGAAAAGTCAAGAAAAAGTAAAAAAAAATCCAACTTCTATCAGAGAAAAAAAGTATCGATATTTTCACATTGCACTTACTTTAAACTTAAAATGTAATATCTTTATCACAAAACTATCACACAAGGTAAATGAACGAGTAAATTTTAAAATTGTTCGATTTATATATTCGCGTAAAATAAAATTTTAAATTTTTCCTTCTTGCTTCTCTATGGGGATTACAAAAAAATTTCTCTCGCGTTTTCCAGTTCAACTCAACTGAGAGAGGACGAAATAATAAGGATAAAAAAAGCTCACTGATTCATATTTGGCTAATTGAGAGAAATTTTTCAAGAGAATGGAACGTGATTGGAAATGCTGGAGAGAATTTTTACATTTCCATTTTATAGCTTTAATTTTAAAGCGATTTATAGAGGTTGTAAATGAAAGCACTCGAATAAATATTCAGTCCCTGTAAAGAGAGAGAAAATATTCCAGTGCACTTGCGTAAAAGGAAAAAAATCCTGTTTATTTTATAAGCAGTTTCCAAAATTATTATTTTTTTATTTTATTAATGCAAATGTGACAAAATAATTAATTAATGTGAAAGAAATTCAATTTTTTTTGGGTGAAAATTAATTGCTTGATCAATGTAAGGAAAGTGATGAGAATAAAAATATAGCAATCGCAAAATTACATCATTGGTCGTCCCATTCCTCGACCAGGCATTCCGCCAGCTTGTGGCATTTCATTTGCAGATTTTGGACTCTTAATGGTTTCGTCAACCGATAAGATTAAACTTGTGGCTTCACACGCCGCAGTGAGAGCATTAATCTTTATAATTGAAGGCTCCCAGACACATGCCTCGAAGTTGTCTGCAATGTGTTCTTTATTGATATCAACACCGTACCAGATGTTGGCTAAAAAAAATTAAACACATTAATCATACAAATTAAAAATGTTGAAGGATAATCATTTACTTTGAGCGTGCTTTTGTCGGAGCTTATTGAGAATATTGGTTGCATCAAAGCCCGCATTGTCGCAGAGTTGTCGAGGAATGACTTCAAGTGCTTTTGCAATGGCTCCAATTAGAAGTTGTTCCTTGCCTGCAATTGTTCGTGAATAATCTCGCAAAATCTTTGACAATTCCATTTCAATGGCTCCTCCTCCGGCGACAACGGCATCGTTTTTGATGGTACGACGGACAATCATAATAGCATCGTGAAGTGATCTTTCAGTTTCTTCCAAAAATTGCTCGGCGCCACCGCGAAGCACAAGAGTCACACTACGTTGTGCAATTGCACATCCTTGGAAAATGTTGAAACGTTCCCCGCCAATTTGAGTTTCCTCGAAACTTTCACTTTTACCCATGACTTGGTCATTGAGATCAGCAACGGTTGTCAAAATTGCACCACCACATGCTTTCATTGTTCGTCTCATGTCCTCTTCATTGACACGACCAGCACAGAACATATCGCGATCGGCAAAGTATTGTGTCGCGACATCACCGATAGGTAATTTTGAAAGAACCACATTTGCTCCCGACTTGTGTATCTTTTCGAGCTTGTCATACAAAATTTGCCATTCAGCATCCACAATTTTCTGATACTCCTTCACATTGTCGACACGAATTTCAGCATTGTCTCTTTCCGCTTTCAGCTCAAGTTCAATGTTCAAAAGAGCGATTTTACAATCCTTATAGCTTTTTGGCTGCATTTCGAATCCAGCATACGAGAATGTTTTCTTAAACGCAACTCCATCGATGAGAAGAGACTCTTCTAAGGCACCGCCAGTGACCTTCTTAATACCAATCATGTTAAGAGGAAGTAATTCATCCAGCTTGAGAACAGCCTCGACCACCATCTTTGAGAAGAAGTCCTTTTGCTGATGAATTAATTTTGAGGACATTGCAGTTGCGGCGCATTTCTCAAGAAGGGCACGATGTTCCTTCGTATTACTCTTCTCAATTTTTACTGCCATTTCATTGATTTTCTCGATGCAAATTGACAATGCCTTGCGAATAGCTTTAATAATGATGCGCGAGTGAACACCTTCCTCGACAAACGGTTTAAGTTGCTTAAGGAATTCACCGGCAAGTAGAACAACGCTGGTTGTGCCATCGCCTACTTCTGCGTCTTGTGAGCGAGCAATATCAACGAGGGTTTTAGCAGCAGGATGAACAATATCGAGAAGTTTCATGATTGTAGCTCCATCATTTGAGATGGTCGCCTTGCCACGGCCATCAACGATAAGTTTGTCCATTCCACGGGGACCGAGAGTTGTTCGTACCTAAAAGTATTGATAGTTATCTCACGGTTTTTGAAATGAAAGATCCAGTTGGAACTTACGGCATCAACAATCGTTTGACAGGCATTGATATTTGAGATAATTTGAGGCTTGCCCTGTGAGGTGTCTGTACCTTCCTTAAGTAAGAGGATTTGAGGTTGCTGAAAAGATAAATTGTTTCTTAACCTCATCAAATTTTTTCGAGAATATTCGATTATTAAAAAATAACGAAATCGTCATTTTGTGATACTTGGACGCATTATTTTCGCATTTTTATGAGAGTTTTGATAGTTTAAAATTAATTAAAACATCACATGATTCATTAATTTCCCCGGAAAAATATTGATCTGTGCAACATGTGCAGATTTTCTTCTATTTAACTGCTAATACGTCTCATTTAATGTTTAATTCATATTTTTCATACTAACCATTGTGTGATCTCAGTTGTGGAAACTTGAAACTTCAGTTAACTTTACTAAAAGCTGTTAATTAAACAATTTTTTATTTTTTCTCTGCTAAATTTTACTTCACAAATATTGAAGAAAAAACTAAAACCAGATGTCGCCTTGAGTTTACGGAAGCTGAGCGTATTCAAAATTCAAATATTGCCGCAAAGTGTTGTTGTAACGGCAAATAAACAGATTTTTTTGCAAGGGCTCATTTTTGAGAGAGCAAAATCTTTCTCAATTCTCTTTTAGAATTCATACTCAGACTCTCATTTTTTTGCTCTCGAATTTGCAAAAGAAAAAAATTTTAAATTTTATTTCTATGAAAAAAGGTAAAAAACTGAGATAAAAATTTTTAAAAAAAAATTATTCACGAGTAAAAATTATTAAATAATAAATCTTTTCAACTTGTTCAATTTCTATTTTCTCGAACCAAAGAAAAACTTAAATTTTTTTCCTTCAGTAAAGTATAACTCACTTTTAAGCTGAAAAATCCAAGGAATAAAATTTGATGAGCCTATTAAATTTAAATGAAACTGTTCTTAGAAAACTGACATTACCTCAAAACAAATAATTTATTAATTGTAATGAATCATACATCGTCTTGAGATTCAGCTATGATATGATGACAAAAGTCACCAATGAAATTTCACACATGATGGGTTCAAAAAAGCATTTTATGCAAATTAAAAATCAGATGATGCGAGTCCAGTAGAGGTTTTAATTAAAAAATAATACATAATTCGAAAAAGCCGTAAAATCTACGCTTAATTAATAAAAGAACTTGTGCCATATCAACTTACTGATCAAATGGTCGTAATAATGAAAATTGATATTTTAAAGCGTTTATCAGTTAGATAATGTATTTCGAGTGAAAACGAGAGCAAAAAATGAAATCAAACTGCAATTAAACAAATTAAATAAAAAGCTTAATAGTGCACACTTTCAAATAAATTTCTTCTCTTTTTTTTAGCATTGCGCGTTTCTGCTACTGCAATCAAGTTGTTTTTAAATATTTTGTAATTAACTTGATCCCATGAAATCTCACCTTCGAATTCATCTCAAATAATTTTAAACGAACTTAATGAATCGAAAAGAACTAATTTTTCAATCAAAACATGAAATTCAAGCTTATGCAAATTCAATTTAAACGATTTTTGTTGCTCCATTCTGCTTATTGCAAAAACATGAATTTATTAATAATAAAAAAGTATGCTCTAGGGTATTGGAAAAATAATTTTACGCCCATAACATTTCAATATAGAATGTGATAAGCGATGCCAAATGGTGAATTAGTTTATAAACCTACAAACTCTTGTAAATAAGAGAATGAGTATGAACAAGAGCTTAATTCACTTGTTTTTTTTCTTTCTCTCTCCCTCTCGCACCACCAAGTTCTTTTAGTTGAGCATAAAATATTATTCAGTTTCGAGCGATCGCTAAGAGAAAGCGGACGTGTTTTTTCACGTCAAGTTAAAATAAAAAGAATCATTTATAATTTTTAAAAAATATTCACATGCATGCTGAATTTAAAATCAGTTTTTGAGACACCTTATTGAGAATAAAGGAATATCGTAGCTAGTAAAAAAATTATTGAAAAGTTCTTCTAATGTATTGGTGATCGAATCACGCAAAAACAACGAGTTAAATACAAAAAAAAAACTTTTTGATCATTGACACAGAAGAAAAATATTTTGTGTTGCATTTGTCTGAGTGTTGTGAGCTTGAAAAAGATTTAAACTCAAAGTTTTCAATTGGATACTATTTCATAGCTTAAAAAAGGTGAGATGATATTTTCATGAAGCATATAAATTAAAATTCTTAGCTATTTTCATTGTTTAAAGGACCATTTACTGTATCTTGCACTTGCCTTCGTTTAACAAAAAAATTGCGCTAAATATCCTTAAAAAAGAGCATCCATTATTAATGTCAAAATTTTCATAAAATATTAAGCTTTGGGTCAAATCGTTAATAAAAATTTGACACCTGAACTGAGACAAGATTTTATTTCATAATCTCACTCTCTCACTAATTCATTGCATTAGAGAGACAGTAAAAATCTTTGTGTCTAAATTATTTCATAATTTTTCAACACGACATGACAAAAGCGCGAAAAATGAGAAGAAAGTAAAAGCTGTGCTGAGCGCGAAGTAGATCCTCTTCGTCTCTTTGTACTCTTCATCTTGTTGACTCTTTCTTACATAAATCATCAAATGTTTATGAGAAAACTCAATTGTTCGTGAGATTAAACTTTTTGAAAGTCATAGGGGTAAATTTGGTTTACTAATTGGTTTGAGCGCTCACGATTTCTAAATGAAGATTTTCTGGTTTTTTTCTGTTCAAAAGGGCTTCCAAGAATTTTTATTAACCGATAGTTTAGATATACACATTCATATATTTTCATATGTCTCTTTAAATATTTTTTCCACGTTTCATTAAAATTCCTATCGTCTACCGACTACCACATTCCAATACACTTTCGAACTAAACACTTCAAGCTAACTCGATATGATAATGTGATAAGTAAACTTTGAATTTAATTCCAATCTCGTCAGTAAATTTATTGTTCCATAATTATTTTTCTTAATTCTTCCTCACCTAAATGTTTAACACAATGAAAAAAAACACTTAAGTAAGAAATAATAAAAAAAAACATATGACAAGTGACGTAGACGTGAAGTAAATGTGAAACTATATATGTATGTATGTGCATATTTTATCAAACTTGTACAATGCTTGATAAGAGGTGAAAAATTGCCGAAACGTTAAAATTCAAAGTGAATTTTGTTGCAAATTGGCTCTTGAGTAGGTCAAAATTCCTAAAAAAAAGTGAAATGTTGTTGCGTTGCTATGGAAATCTACTTACAATAATTTAGGTCGATAATCAACGAGTGACTTCTAAATATTCCACACATTTTATTAACCTTCAAAATTGCTTTCACTGTCAAATAAAGGAGCAGAAATTTTTTACCAACATTTATATTTTAACCTGCGTGTACTCATCAAGGTTAAATCTCAGAGTGATTTTCCATTTCCGTTATTTCTTGTTAAAATGAGCTAAAAATATTATTTACACATGAGGAAATAAATGAATATAAACTAATTGCGCTTATGGCATTTTAAACAATTTTTCTTTTGGTTATTTTGATGAGTAATCTGCTCTTTGTTACAAAAATATCATACTTGATAGCGATTTTTTATTGCAAAAATGAAGTTTTAGATTTCCTTATTTACAGGTTGAAAAAACTTTTTTCACAGATACACTTTGGTTCCAATTCTTCAAATATTAATAGTAGAGTATTTTAAAAAGTATTATTTTTATTTTAAAGCATGTCAAATTTGATCAAATCGAAGCCGTCTCAAGGCTAAATCAAATGATTCAATCATAACTGTTAAATACACTGCAGTGCATATACAGAGCGTAAAGTAATGTTGACTCATATTTAACTCATTTTTGGCTCACATTCTCATAAGTTTTAAGATCATGTTTTCGGTATAACTATGATTTAGGTTTTGAGCGATGATGATTATTGAGTGCAACGCTTCTTCATCTCTTCTCAAAACGAAAGTCTCAAAAACTATTTTTTCCTGAGCATACATGAAAGTGAAATAAAATCGTTTATTGTTAAACTTAGGTGAAACAAACCATCGGAGTAGAGCTCAACTGGATGAAGAACAATTTGGTTTTAAAGACATATTTTCGCGTTTAAAGAACTGCTAAGTGTTTAATAATTTTTTTCACAACAACTGCGTTAAAAATTAACAATTATATCTCTTTCAATGATTGCATCTAGAAATCATTTTTGTTATTTTTTTTCGCTTGCGAATGTGATGAAAAATTCAGAGAGAAAAATGGAGTTTGTGAGATTAAAAAACCTGTTGGTTGAAATTTGGCAAAACTGGCAACAACGCTATTACATATTTGTTGCTACCATTCGATTGCAACCAATTTAAATTTTAAATGAAATCGAAGTATTTTAGTGCTTATTTGAAATTATCCTGCGTGAGACATGAAAACCGTTGGAGCCGTAAATTTAAATAAAAGTATACTTTTTGTATACAATTGTCTATTGAAAATACGTTGAAGCCGAGATTTAAATTTTATTTGTATGAGGATTTTTTGAATTTTAACGGTAACATTTGGCCATGTCCCACGCAGGGAAATTATTAATATTTTTAATCGTATTTTTTCTAACAGGTCTTAAAACTTAAATTTTTTAATGCATTTACTAAATACAAAAATATGTTCTACCTAATTTTTTCGATTTAATGGTTCAGAACTTAACCTAAATTTAACAATGTATTAATTTAATTTTGTAATTTACATTAACGATGGATGTGCTGAAATTTATTGCTAATTTTTGATTTTTGCACATTTTTAAATGTTAAACTTCAATGAAGTGCTCAACGGACTTTAAAATTTTTTATGTTTCATTTGTCCATTCTTAACTAAGTATTGTTGATGATTTCTCCTTGAGTTTCGCTTTATTATGTAAAAGTTATGCACCCACAAAAATTCAAAAAAGATGTTTAAATGCTAAAACATTTACATTTATTTTTAAAAAATTTTATTTTAATAGCATAAAAAGTTTTTCACGCATGACGACTTACACAATAAAAACTATGGTCATTCTTTTGCATGACGATCATTAAAGAGTTAAATTGCGAAAGCATCAGGTGTTTGCTTTGTATAAACATAAATGAGTGAAAACCTTGTCTTTTTGACTACATTTCCATTTTTTGCACTAAAATTTTAAATAATTTACAAGTTAAGTGCATTGAGTGGACTTGAGTCGTTTGCTGTTTTTGGGATTCAACTCAAATATTCGATAACTTCAGTTAATTAAAAGTACTGTTATTTACTTTTTTTATTTTAATTCATTGCAAATCATCAACCACGAGTTCGATTGGGTTTTTAAAATATCTTTTTTATTTTGGTGCATTGGCAAACATGAAAGTTTAACGGGAAAAAACAACATTTGAAATGGTTTTTCGACTTTAATTTTTGAATTAATTGCGCAAAAGATGAAAATTGGATCGAGTTCTCTTTTTACTACACGTATGAAAAGAATAAACTTTGAATAATACCATTATTCTCTAATGATCTTAAAACCATGTCATTGCTCCACTTTAAAAATGTTTATGCTTTAAAACTTCATGCTAAAAACGTACAATTTATTTAAGAGAAAATTTGAACTTGTCCTTTTACGTTTGGAATTTTTACCAAAACTCCCAATTTATCGCTAGCTTACTTACAAACTTCTGTCACACATCTTTTACGATAAGTGAGGTACATGACGATAAATTAAGGTTTACATGCGCAATGCTTTATACAGAGCGATAAGAATACTTCTATTGTCATCAATTCTATTATTACGCTCTTCCTTTTATGCTCGCAATGACTAATTTAATTTACTTTGATTTGTGTTGTAAATTTTATTTTCGTCATAAGCCGAATTATTTTAAACATAAAGTATAAAACGTGAGTGTGGCATTAGCATTTGCCAAATGTCAAGATATTGGACACTTCCAAACGCATCAAACTAAAAAATTTGATTCGAAGTAATAATTTATTCATTTAGCATATACGTTTGTAGTTAAGTGTGTTTAACTAGGTTTAATCTCATTCCATTCAAGATTGAGTAATAATGTTCGAGATAAGATAACAATTTGTCAAAACATCCACGTGGGTTTTGACGCGCATTTTTTTAGAAGATTATGATCTTAGATAAAATCGTGAAACCAAATATTTGCTAAAAATATTCATCGAAATAAAAACCTTCTCATGAAATTTCCTAAAGGTTTCATTGATCACTTTAATTACCAGAAATTGTAGGTAGATAGAAAGGCCTTCGCTTGAAATTATTTTACTCCCCCGTTCTATTTCATTGTTCAATAATTCATTGGCATTTAATTTAAATCATTTGGATTATATTATCGTTTGTAAGAGCTAATTTTGTTTTGTTACCTTTTGAAAGTATCAAAGAAAATTTGGGTAATTATCTGTTTTACGAATTTTTAAGAAATTTTCACTTCATTTTTCACATTTCAAAATTCATTCAACAGAACAGAGAAATAAACAATGAAAAGAAAATAATTTTCAGAGCTCATAAAATTTGTGAAATTATTTAAGCTTCAATAAAACAAGAAGAAAAAGAAAGATTTCTACAATTAATTTATTAACTTATAAACAGGCGTCAGCAACAGTTTTGTGTTAATTCGGCATAGTCTCATTTGGAAAGTCATCAACTAAGTTATTACTTATTTCGTTTGTACTGCTTTTTTAATTTGAATTGTGCTTGCTTTATAAAATTAATTTCATTAAAACTGCAATTACTGATTTTCAAACTTGAAAATGAAAATGGCCCATACTGCCCCGGGACTCATTGCAAATTTTTCAAAAAAGTCTAATAAACTTATTTTAAATTAAAACTGATAAGCAATAATTTTAAATACATTTTTTATTTCATAGACAATGGCTTGACTGAAATTATCAACTCAAAAAATACGATGAAAAAAATATCCCAAAAAATGGTATTGAAACATTTCATCTTTATCATACTTTTACTGCGATTTGCTAGTTCACGATCTCTAGTGGATATCATCACAACTACCGAGTACCAGGAAGAAACCACAACCGAAGCTACAACAGAAAATCCAAAAACATCAACTAAACCATCAAATACCATCACATTAGAGATTAACAGGTACGCAAATTAGAACATATAAAAATTTATGACTGAATTACTTAAACGTCGACGATACAAATTGCGCAATGAGAAAAAAAATTCTTTTTCTATTACTTACAAGTTGCTCAGAACATGGTGAAGTTAACAATGAAAGTCAATTAACGGTCGGATTAATCCCCCCTTCTATTTTCTTCTTAGTTTAGTCACTTATTCGCTAATTATTTAACCAACAAAAAAAGCATTCAAAACCATGACAGCACAACTTTGCATTCTTCATGTCCACATGTCTTGTGTATTTTATTATTAGCTGGTTTTATTAAAAAAAACTAATTTTTATTTATAATTGACTGAATTTTGTTCTTAATTGATCTGAGAATTACACACAATGATTATTTGTTTTTCAGATCCACACCAACATCATCACCAACAAAATCATTGTATGAAGAATTAAGTGCAGCTACTTCCTATCCAACATTTTCATCTCCATTTACTTCATCGTCAGTAGAGCAAGTTTCCAGTGAACTCAAAGAAGAGGAAAATGAATCTACTGAGGAATATAGACTTGAGAGTACATTAGCAACTGATGAAGATGAGGACTTTAAGAACAATTCAACCAAAGAAGAGCATCATAGACTTGATGAAATAAAAATTGATGAGATGTCTGTATTCTATAGCAGTACTCATGATTTCACCACAACCACAGCTTTACCAACACCTAAAAAAGGAAAATATCTTGAACTCATGCCTCCTGGTGAAGACAATATGAATACATCTTTGCCGAATGCAGCAGAAGTTTGGGCATTGGCTGGAATGAGAGACATGGATTTAAAAAATAAACCTACAACCGAAAGCTCAGTTGATTCAGATGTTGAAGTTTTAAGTAATAATACCATTAAGAGCCTTCTAGATTGGTCGGAAATTGCAAGGTTTGACAATTCAAGTGAATCAATAGCAACCGATTTAACTGAAGCAACAGCGCAACAAAATGAAATAGCTGTTACTTCACCATTTCTACCATCGACAACCTCTAAGAGCATAAGTAATGATAATCGATTAGAATTGGAGCATGAAAATACGGAATTTACACCACCTGCAAATAAATCAGATATCGATGGTAAACATTTAGATAAATATCATGATGACGAGAGTTCAGTTGAGCTTGTGGCACCGATTAATGAGAAAAAATTAGAAAATTTGGTAACTCTATCTGACACTACGACATTTGAACCTTTTACCTTAGTTGAGGATGAAACTACAACAATAGAAGCAACAACAAGTTTTGTTGACACAATCACGAGTGGAAGTGATGAAAATTCGGAAGTTTTTAAAAGGACAATCACTGAACTGCCGGAAGATTATTTGATGTCTACGTCAACACCTACTGCACTCACAACCATGACTGAAAGCGAGGTTCCGCCTACAACAGCAACATCTTCATCATTAGAGAACACATCGAATATCCTAAATGCGCGATCAACTATGGTTACAAAATCAATTTCAATTAGAATCGCAACGACAACAGAAGAACCTTCAACAACCATTGATACAAATTTTGAAAGCATGAGCGTTGCCACAATAGAAATTATGGATGACGATAAATTTAAATATAGCACTTTATTGCCGGAAGGAACTGTTGCTGTGTCTCACATTTCACCCACTGTTCACCAGCTCAATGACTCAACAAGATCAGGCGTTGAAGGAATAGCAAGCACAGCTGGTGTAGAAAATGGCGGGAGTAATGTCGCTTTAATTTCTATTTTAGTTAGCATTGTTATCATTGTCATCATTGCGACAGGATTTGTAAGTTTTCTGAAATTTTTTAGACAAATTTTAGTTTCAATTAATTTATAGGTTTTGTTTAAAAAACGAAAGAAGAAATTAACTTATGGACAGAGATGTAGACCTGTTGGATTAGACGCATATAGTTTGGATAATGTTTCCGTTTTTAACAGCGTTAGGAGAAAAGCAAACGCGTTAAGATTTTCAAAGCGTTCATATGCAAACTCAGCATTTGAAGATCCTGTAAGTAAAATTTCATCAATTTGTTGCTAAATATTTCAGCAATTTTATTTAAGACCCTCCAAAGTAATGTATTGGACTATCAATCACTCCAAAAGTTTTCGAAAAATAAGATTGCAATCTACGATGAATTTAAAGAGATTCCACAAATATCTTATAGTCTTGAAGGAGAAAATTGCGAGAACGTTCTTAAAAATCGCTACGCGAACGTTGTCCCGCTGCCATTGGAAACTATTGTAAAACTTGAAATAGTTAATAATGATGAGAACAGCAAATATATTAATGCAAATTATGTTAAGGTTAGTTTTTACCAGTTTTTATTTTTATAATTAAAACTTTTTAATATTTTATGCTAGGGTCCAAAAGATACCACTAATTATTATATCGCAACACAAGCGCCACTTGAAAACACGGTTATGGATTTTTGGAGAATGATTTATCAAGAAAACTCAAAAGTTATAATAATGCTCACTGATCTCACTGAAAACGGTAAAAATAAAAAAATCACAAAAATACTTAAACTTTAAAAAAATTTAAATTTAGGCGTAGAGAAATGTGCAGAATATATGCCTTCGAGCGTGGTAGTAGATAATTCCTTAACTTTTGGAGATTTCCAAGTTACCCTAAAGAGTCGTGAAGTTAAAGGAAAATATGCAGTATCACAGCTCCATCTAAAAAATTTGAAAACTAGAACTTGGCGAGAGATTATGCATTTCTGGTATTCCTGGCCTGATTCGGCTGGAAGCTTAACTGATGAAACGAGTGTCATAGCAATGTTGCTAGAAGCACGAAGCTATGTCAGAACTTCACTGCCAGATCATGTAGATGAAAAAAGTAATGCCGAAAATAATAATAATTTCAATGATGATGATAAACTTTCAACACTTGATAAAACTAAATCATTGCAAAGAATTCAAGGGTGAGAAAAATCCAGGGGGCGGACGACTAGTATATAAATTTTATATACTTTATATACCTCAAAAATAAAAAATATAAATGAGAAATATAAAAATAAAATTTATTTAAAAATAATTATTTAAACTTATATACTTTTTTTTTTCTTAACAATTTTATTCATTTCAGCATTTATCCAATTTAACACTAAACTTTCCAAACACCTTATTCTACTGCCACTCCACCAAATTTTAAACCGCCACTCCACGCTTACCAATATCCAATTTAACACTGCACAATCCACAAACATACATTTTACTTCTACGCCACTTCCAGCTCCACACAAATCTAACACACCACCCACCTTTCAAAGCCAATTTACTTTCTAATACAACCATCCTTATTTACTTCTACTGCCACTCCACTCCCACAAATCTAAACCTCCCCCACCTTCATATCCAATTTAAGACTCAAACAAACCCCATTACTTCTACTATCTCACTCCACTCCTCACTAAATCTAAACACACCACCCACCTATTCTAATACCAATTTAACCAATCACAACCCAAACCACCATTTACTCTACTGCCACCCAACCCACACAAATTTTAAACCACCCTTCCAACGCTATTCCATACCAATTTAACACACTAAACCACCTATTTATTCTACTCCACTCCAGACTTCCTGCACTAAATCTTAAAACTACTGATCTCACTTCCAAGCTGATCTTATTCCAATGGATCTCAATTTAAGTTCTAATCTAGTTCAATGGTTATCAAATCCATCGCTTGATTTTAGTTCTACTGCATCTCACTTCCAACTTCCTGCACTAAATCTTAAAACACTGATCTCACTTCCAGCTGATCTTATTCCAATGATCTCAATTTAAGTTCTAATCTAGTTCGAATGGTTATCAAATCCATCGCTTATTTTAGTTCTACTGCATCTCACTTCCAGACTTCCTCACTAAATTTTAAACTCCTGATCTCACTTCCAAGCTATCTTAGTTCAAATGGACTCAATTTAAGTTGAATCTAGTTCAATGGTTATCAATCCATCATTATTTTACTTCTACTGATCTCACTTCCAGCTTTAAATTTTAGTAGCCAAAAATAAATTCCATCGAAAAGAAAAAAAATAAAAAATAAAAAAATAAAAAATAAAAAATATAAAAAAAAAAAATAAAAAATAAAATTTTATTTTTATAACCCAAAATTTATATCCAGCGTCCCCCCTAAAAATCATATTTTTATTTAAATAATTTTATTTATTTTAATTTCTAGACCTCTCACAGTGCATTGCTCTCCTGGCACTGGCAGAACTGGTACAATTATTGCGTGTGATGTAGTTTTACGAATGCTTGAGATTCCACCAAGGCAAATTGATATTCCTCAAATAGTTTACAATGTTCGACGTGGTCGAGCAAATGCAATAAAGACAAAAGAACAATATGAATTTATTTATCGTGTCGCAAATGCCTATGCTACAAAATTAAACTCAGTCCCTACGGAATCATAGCAAATGTATCACTGAAATTTATCTTTCATAAAATTTATAAAACATTAACGATTTTATTCGTAAATAATATTCATAAAAAAACTATTATTGTGATATTTTAAGATTTTTAAGATTTTTTTTGTAAAAAACGAGCTTTTCTCTTACTTATATACTATGTTAATTCATATTGTAGTAAAGTCTTAGAAAGTCAAATGCATATAATTGGTCATTAAAGTGATTTTATACGTCGAAATTGAAAAACAATTTTTGGATTTATAAGATGATTGCATCATCTTGTAGTATTTATTTTTCAGAATAAATTTTTCTCTTGATTGTCACATTTATCATTCAAAAATATCAAAATTTTATATTTTAATGTTAATAATCTCTTTTTTTGTTCTTCTTGCATGATGATTTTTTACAGTCGTTAACTGAAATGTGTTCATTAGCATTTCTTCGATAATTTTACTCATACTATAATTATTGTAAATTTTACAAAATTTGATTTTAATAAGTCGTTACTTATATATTGACTAGATGAGATACAAAATTATTTCATATTTATACGAACGTATCACATCTTAAAGAATTATTAAAACTTTAAGTTCTATTTTAAATGTTAGTAAAGTTAAAGGAACTTGAATATAAAAGTGGTTAAGGCAATAGGAGGAGGGACAGGTCTTGTGCATAAATGATGGAACTTCATAATCCAAATAGAAATTTTTTCAAATCCTAGCTCGATTGTTAAAACTATTTTTTGAAGAATGACTTCCATATTTTTAAGTACAAATTTCGGTGGAGGTGTTTTATTAACATAATAGCACTCGATTTAAAATTAGTTTTTCATCTAAAAAGATCATTGATCTAATTGTTTTGTGCGGAACAACCAAAAAATTTGAATCACGACACTAAAAAAGCGATAAAAGTTTCAAAAAAGAACATAGTTCCCAAAAACTTAAAATATAGAAATTTAAATTATTCAATGTTTAAATCTTCCCAGTCCTCTTTCTGCCTTTCCGAAAGCTCAACTTTAATTTTATAGTTCATTTTGGTAGCTTTTTGGAGAACATCGTAACAGCGGCCAGTTAGTGGATTGAACTTTAAGTCGACCAGTTCTAATGAATTTTTATCCATATCAAGGAGATCAAAGTCGATTTCAATAATTTTGTTCGAACTTGCGTTCAAATTTTTCAACTTTGGCATTTTAAAAACGACGGAGGGAAGTGAGAGGAAACTGTTCTTTGAAATATCAAGTGATTCGAGCGAAACCAAATCTGAAAGCTCATCAGGTAGTTGTGCAATTTGATTGTGCGATAAATTTAGTTCTAAAAATATAAATTTATTAATATTCGTATAAAAATTAAACTTATTTTGTTTACCCGTGATAACGTTGAATTTTAAGATTAATTTTGGGGAAATTTTTGTAAGCACATTGCAACTTAGGTCACAACTTTTCAATTCTGTGTGTCTCATCAAATGGTAAACTGCATCCGGAACTTGAATGAGAGAGCATTCCGATAAATCTAAAATGACAAAGCAAAGAATAAAATTATTTCTTCGATGCAACATGTAATTTTTGCACCCAAATGATTATTTTCGTTCGATCTTTCACATCTTTTCACAACTTCAGTAACTTGATAGGCCATTTTTACTCTCAATTTTTTTTCTGATATCTATTTTTAACTCAACTTCTTGCTGAATATATATGCTTAAAACGTAGCCTGACCATATTCTTATATTTTTAAAAGTTTAGTGTTCAATCTTGATAATATAAATTCAGAGTTGTGCAGCAAAAAAATCAACAAATTTTTAACACTTTGTTTCAATAATCAAAAATTTATAAGAAATTGTTCTGGATGGATAGCCTCCAATTTCATAGTTTAGCTACAATTAGCAGATAGCTTTGAATTTAGTGTTAACAATGATCGACACACGTGCTCTACAAATGTGTGATATATCAGTATCAATCTATTATTTTTAAGGTTTTAAATTTTATTTTATTGGTTTTAGGTAATTATTTTAATGCTCTTAATGATCAATTAATAAATGAACTTAAACACTCAGTTTCAGATCCATTGCAATCTCACTTCTATTGTTTTTAAAATTCTAGTAATTTAAATATAAAATGCGGAAAGATGTCACATGGAGAAGTCAAGAAATATATATCCGCAATTTTTGTTTTATTTTTAAACATCCGGCAGAGCAAAAGCGTTGGCAAAGTTTCAATTTCCCTCTTTTAAGTCTTTTCAGTTCAGAATTTTCTCAAGTCGTAGAACTACGCAGAATTTCCAAAAAGAACAGAAAGAAAAATTTACAAGCCATGTGAAAACGACAGCGTTTCGGAAAATTTTGTTCATCACAGTTTCCCCGAGAAATTATGATATTTTTCTATTTTTATTCTATATATAAAGTCATGAACTGAAAGAGGAGACGGTGAGTCTTTGTTTGCGGCGTACAGACTTTCCATTTTTTGCGTCCTTCAGTTAAGACATTAATTAATGTACTAAAAATCCAGAAATTATCAATGATTTTATTTTTGCATCCACTTTTAAAATATTTAAAAGTTTAACTTATTATTGATGGTTTTTTGCTATAAATTTTTCATAATCTACAAATTTAAAAATTGTTATATTTTCTAATTATTATTTGTTAATGATTATGTGAACGGCTTTGCGTTATTAATTGCTCTTGAAATAACTTTATTGTTACTGCAATTGACAGTAAGGCAGTTTTCATGGAAGCGTGTGCGTCAAAATTAAGCAATTAATGTCTAGCTGAGCATTATTTAGGTTAATAAACGAGGGCCGTGTGAGTAAATCTTTAAGACTTAAGACATACTTTTCACATGTGCATTTATGAATGTGTAAGCAAAAGTGAAAAATATTTCCTTTTGCAATTTACTATTATCCGATTGCAAGTGAGTGAAACTCTTTATTTAGAATTTTAAATTGTTGGTATTTATCAATAATTTTTAAGTCCTTATATTTATTGAATTAGATAATATAATCCAGTTTTGTTTGGATAAAGTTGAAATTTATTATCAAAATGATTAACTTTGGTTACTTATTGTTTTTTTTTGATATCATCATTCATGAATGTGTAAATCTTCTATGGTGCAATAATTTTCATTGTTTCACCTTTGTTTGAGATGGTGCGCAATAAGTTTTGAGAGCGAAAGTAATGTTTATATAGAAGTGTATTGAACTTATTATATTTTTTTGTTCTGAAACACATCTGAATGGATCTTTTTAATTATTGAGGTCATTAATATGGTAATTGGTGTTTTTGACAGAAATTACGACAGATTTACGGGTTCATTAAATCGTCAAAATGAAAAAATATAATTGGCCCTGAAAGTCAAATCCGTTTTACTTCCTTTTAATGTTCGCTTGCACTTGAGTTGAAAAAATTAAATCATAGACCTTCCTCAATCTTACGTATATATTTTAATAGCAAATATATCAGGTTATTATTAAGCAAACCCCGAGAGAATTATTAGAGAGAGTCTTAACATATAAAAATTGGACTTAATAAGGCAACATTTGTTTTATCAAATGTTTCAAGGTTTCAAGTTTACTCTCAATCTCTCGATATCTCATTCAACATTATGCAATGAAATAACGCGCCGATCAGTAATCGTATAAAATTGTTGTACATTTCATTATGTTTATGTAAAGATACATAAAAATAATTATCGATTGTGCAATGATCTGCTGCATTATAACAGCAAAAAAGTTATCTTTATCCTTTGTAGAGAAACGTTTACTCATAAGCTTTTAGCTCACTTGCATACCTAATTTATTGTTTTCTTTGGCATCCTCACATCGCGACACGACACGAATGATGCCCTTGCCGGCAATGTGGGCAACTGGGGTTGCTCCATTTTGTGTTAATCGATCTATGATATAGTCCTGATGACTTCTGTTTCCATTATTTGACTCATCATCGTTATTATTGTTATTGTTGCTGTTATTAGTGATATTGTTAAGTGGACGCATTTTTACTGGATATTATTTTTGAAATCAAGAAAATTTTCTTTGTTTAATTTTTTTTTGCAACTATCAATTTTTCTTTTATTTTTAACTATTCACTTTAAAGACTCAAACAAGACTGAAGATATTTAAGCGATCAACTGAAAAACTAAGGCATACAGAAAATATTTCCTACGTTGTTGAAGTGAGAAAAGGCACACAAACAGCTGATTTTGAATAAACGCAATAAACACAAACTCAACGTAGTCGAAAGGCATATGGATCATGTAAGACTAGAGTGAGATAGCATAAAAACAAAATTTTCATTTACTCTTTGTTTTGATCACACATTTACGTGTATGCATGAAAAATTGTGATCGTAAAAGAGAGAGAAGGTTGTTGATTTTAAAATAAAATCACGCGTAATTTTATTTTTCTTTTGTTCTCTTTCTTTAAAATCAAGAGTAAAATACTATTTGATTTTTCCGGAAGACTTCTGAATTTTACTGAACATCATTTTATTGCAAGACTGACAATTGTCATAGAATTTCCCAACAAGGAAAAAGCTTTTTCTTTGATAAAAAGATTTTTATCATTTAAATATTTTTTCATTATTTAATACGTTTTATTATTCATAGCGATACAAATCTCTAAATATACTTAAAGTGAAATATTTTTTATAATTATTTTTCTTTTTTCGAGATCACATTCTATAAATGAGTATAAAGGATGAAAATCAAAAATTAAACATGTTTTGAAAATTTACAGAAAAACATCATCATTTTAAAAGTCAACCTTTTAAGCAATATTTTACAATGAATCAGGAAAATCATTTTAGTTTTACGAAATTAGAAATAAATTTATTTTATAAAACTGGAAATTAAAATATATAAATGTTTTCAAATAAATATAAATAAACAGCTAATTTTCCAAAAATTATTAAAATCTGAAGCTTTTATTCTTCAATTCCATATATTATTTCTCCATAAGTTTATGTTTAAAATTCATGCAAAAAATATAATTTATTGAGTTGTTGAAAGAGGAAGAAATCTAATGACCCACGAGACTAGAAACGTTTAAGAAAATCATCATATGTTCAAAATAAGAAAGAAGTTATTAAAATATTGTATAATTGATAATAAATATAAAGTACATGTGACATCGGTAATGTAAAAATTACATGTTAGATTGCGTACTATTTTGCAGGCCAGAACATAAATGAAGCATGATGACAGATAAAACTTGAAGCCTCTCTTCATCATCTTTTGTATGAATAGGGGTTTCCCGATTTTTTTGCTTATTTAATTTCATATTATGCTGATAACTGGTCTCACAGTCAAGAGCGATTCGAATTTTGTGAAGCTGCAAATATTTTTGGGTAAAAAATGAGTAGATGAAGTTTTATTTTCAAACTCACCAACTGGTTAATTCTATCAACTCTGTCGTCAGGATCATGTTCAGTATATAGGCTGTCACTGGAAGTTTTTGCCACCTCCATTAGACTATCTAAACTACCCCAGTCCATGAGAGGTTCCACTATTATTTTAATCTCGTCACAGCTCATTTCTCTTTTTTCAATGGAAATTTGTTCCAAACGCATTACAACAGCCGTAAATGGATTCATATTCTGGATAATTGACTGTTTTCGCGATGGCGTATGCTGTGGCGTTGGTGGAAGACTTTTACTGTTCTGAGTCAGTGATGATACGATAGTTGTTATATTAAGATTGTTTGCGGAATTGACACGCTTTATTCCTTGTGCAAGAAGATCACTAAACGATTGTCGGTGACCACTTAATTTGTAGTTGTCAACAGCCTCATCAGCAACTTCATAGTCATCATCATCGTCCCCATCTACAGTTGTAACTTTGAACTCAGGCTGGCTGTTTTGTGAATATTCTTCGCAATCTTTATAGCCACTGCATACTGTTGATGATTGACATTTGAAAATACATTTTTTATGGCAGCACATAAGACAGAGACGGCATTGCAATGCATCTTTGAGCCATATTTTCTTTCCACAATAATCACAATGTGTAGATTGATTAAAATGTGTGCGAATAAAATCATGTTTGCGATTGACAACAACTTCAGTTTTTTCCGAATCAATTTTATCTTGAGACCCTGAAAAAGTTTGAAAAATTATTTTATGATTTAAATTAAAAAATTATATTAAAACTGTATATTTATGTCTTGCCTTGATATTGCTGTGATTGTCCCAGTGGTTTTGGCTCCTCTTCTCCTCTGGCTTGGAAGGATTCGCTAGGATTCCAAATGAAGCTAATGCAAGCATCTCCAAAGCAAATCTGAGATGAAAATCCCGATTGCGTTGAGAGAGGATGATTTGATAGATCGGGGACTTCCGGAGGGCTTAACATGTATTTTTCTATGTAAAGATGAAAATCGCTACATTCAGCCAAAATACTCTCTAGTGGTATATTGAGATAACCAAGCAGTATAGCATTGTCTTGTTTACTCGATCGTCCATATATACTAACATTGAGATAGTTAAAATGTCGACTCAGCTCAAAAGTTGTCGAATCATTCAATTTTATGAAATTTGAAATTGAATAGTCTATGGTTGAATGTTGTGGTAGTTCATTTTCTTCCGACGAAATTTTAGAGGAAACTTGTTTTCGGGGTGAATTCGATGGTGTGCTGTTAATACTGGATTCATTTGAAGTTCTATCACTTCTGTTGATCTCATGTGCACCAATTTGAACGGACTCCGAATTTTTGGAGAAACTTATGACATTTGTAGCTGATGACGGTGCATTAAAATCTTCATAAACGTCTAAAAAGTCTTCGATAATTGCATCATTTTTAATCACACCTGACACAACACGTTCTACTCTAAGCAAAATAACTGACTTATTCAGACTTTTAAGTAATTTTGCAACATGATTTATGTTTTGAACAAGATGACCTTGAATAGATCTCAAAGCATCGCCCCGTTTAAGTTCAGCTACTGCTGCTGGAGTGTTAGGGATAATAGATTCGACAAGAACCTGACGATTCTCTGTTTGTTTGAAAACTATTCCAATTTGCTGGTTTTTCGCTTTATGAATCTCAATATCTATTGAAATCACCAAATTTTGGTCGTCAAGTTGAGTTGCGGTTACAAATGCAAAGCGCGATAATGTCAAACTTCCATAGACATGCGTTACATGATTAGGATAATTTAATCGTGATAAAGTGCGAACTACTACTTCAAGTGATCCCGTTGGCTGAATTGGAAGGTCAACGTCAATATCATCATAAAGAACACGACTAAAGAAAGGCTTGAATCGTAATTTATAGTTTGGCAATGTGTGCTTACGACGTATTGCTTTTTTAACGGCCGTTGAGATCAGATTTGTCACATTCGATTGCATTTGCCTGCCTTCAATTTTTGATTCTACAGCTAGATCTATCACGGGCTCATTTATAAAACTTAGAGACCAATGTGTAAATGGTTTTCGCGTGAATTGAAGACGAGCTTTGCCCGCAAATTGTTTCACTAAAAATAGACATGAATGAGAGCAAAATTGCGACTTTAAATATTTACCTTTCATCGATAGACTTCCTTTTTTTCCCAGCGCTACAGCATCAATTTTCATCTGAAAGTCACCCTCATAGTGAAGATCCAATAAAATATCCAAACTCTCTATGTGACCTTCCTTTTCGTGAAGATCAACGTGAGACAATTCAAGATTTCTGATCTCGGGGAATTGTGAGCCTAAGTCAAGCTCGCTTATCTAAAAGTAAAAAAGATTTAATATAATCCTCATTTAATAAAATAAAACAAAGTCACCCACAGATAGTTTAGAGAAGAATTTCCCAATCGTTGTTTTAGTCAAGAGTTCATCAAGCTCCATCGATAATTTTCTTATAAACCACCTTCTGACCTTATTTGAATATCGAAGCTCAAAGAATAAAAATTGTAAGATTAAATTGATGCTTTTGATTTGAGATGCTTTTTTGTCGAGGTCCGGAGTTATGATTGCATTCATTAGTGCCTAAAAAGAAATTTAAACAATATACTTTCGACAATGTTTCTTTTGATCTTACTTCTGGCATGTTGAATTTGGAATTCTTTTTTATCTCAGTCTGATTTTCAGTCGATTCCTCCTCATCACTGTTCATTTTAAAAAATCTCATAAAAATATAATACTGAAAGAGGAATGTAATTTTTTATTCAACTGGATCATAAACTGTGTCAAATTTGAATACCTGGACAATTAATGTGACAATTGCGCCCATTACAATTGAAATTAAACAAAAGAGGAATAAGTTTGAGATGTCGAGATACATTTTAATGATTTAGATTTCTGTAGCTTTTCTAGGTCAATTTCATCATATGTATTTTTTTGCACCGAAACATTCAAAGTTACTTAATGACTCATCATGAATTCATCACTTTTTTATAATTTTTTCTTATATGGGAACCTTATTAATGGATTCAAATTAAAAAGACATTGATTGCCGGGATATTTCCCTTGAAAAGTATTTAAATCTCTTTAGACTTTTACTCGAAAATCAATATAAAACGCTACGAGTTTGCGCGACAGTGATGAAGTCAAACCACGTTAACAGAATAATTTTTAGAGCTCGATTGTTTTGTTATTTTCTCTTCTCTCACATGGTTCTTCACTAGCTAGCTATTGACATTGTGTTAGTGAGAGAAAATATACTCTAAGTAATGATTATTAAACACAAATCATTAATGATGATGACGAACATATGGAAAGATAACTTTGTAATATAGAGTCTAGAGCCATAAAATTGAATTTCTTCAAACCAACCTGTTCTTTGACTGCTGCAATAAACTATTAAATATCAGTATTATTTGGAATAAAAATTTTTTTTCTAGATTTTTCGTTCTTTTATTTTATTTTTTTTATCAGTTTTTAAAAAACGAGCTCGAAAGCAATTTTTTTATTCATAATGACATGATAATTTAAATGTTTCTCATCTCTTTTTTCAAATATCTAAGTTTAAAACTAAAACATATTTGGAAATTTTTTTTAAATTTTTAATTATTTTTTAAAAGTTCTTCGTTCTTAAACACTGTATACTCATCAATAGAATTTTACTGCGATATACCATTATTACTGCATTCAAAATCAATATTTAACATTTCGAGATAAAATTTGATGTATAGCTTAAAAAAATTTCATCTTGGCCATGGCATAGTAGGAAATAATTGTTTAAAGCAATATTTTCAAGTGTTCGGATAATTCTAGAAAATACAGATTTTTAAAACTTGTAGGTTTTTGCCAAAATCAGAAGGAATAAATCATTGATTTACACTTTATGCCAAGACCATATGATCAATTTAATCATTTTAACTAGTTTTATTTTTAGTTATTTAAGAAGATGAATAACTTTGAGTTTATTTTTTCTGTCTTTTTCATCAATATGAAAGTATGTAAATCTAAAAACTAAGATTTTACAGAATTGAAATATATAAGTAAATGATTTGAATTCAATATAAATTAGACATCTAAGCGTATAAAAGGAACTCTTTTAATTAAAAAAAATCAGAATAATAAATTTTACTCTCATCTGTAATCTCATATGCTAATATAAAATTTTTAACATTTACCAGAAAATTATTATAAGAATCTTCTTATTTATTTAATTTTCGAAAATGCAATGTGAACTTTTATTCTTTCGTGCGTGCATACGAGGAGAGAGAAATTGAAAACAAAAGTTTCTTTAATTTTTTTTGATATAAATAACTTTTTTATGTGAACGCCATTTAAGTATCAATCATCTTGCTTCAATCTTTCAACTATTTTCCTAATGGTTTCAATTATATGGAATATATGGGTGCTGCTCAAACAATTTTAAATAAAAATTTTTACAAGAAAGTATCAATAAATTTAGCATTAGTTACAGGGTTATTTATTTTTCGCTTCAAAGTTCAAAAAATCGAATGAGTGAGACAAAGATAGGGGGCATAGTTTCCAATTATTAGGAAAATAATTAAAAAAAATAGGCTCGCTTCAACTTAATTTCGTTCCCTTCGTTAGCAATTGTAAAAAGTTTTTTCTTTGTGAATTATTTTATAAGTATACTACTATTGATAAACTTTTCTTTCTTAACTATGAAATTTTATGTAATTTTATCTACCTGAAAAGTAAAAATTGTTTTGCATTTAAAGAGTCTCTCAATTTAATGCTCTAGTTGTTGCTGTTGCTTACTTAAGTTTTTATTGTTTGATGGGAAAAGGAGATTTTTGTGTCTGTGTGGGACAATGAAAATCCTTAGTACTAATTTAATTTGTTATCGTTGAAAGTCTAACAGTATTCAAAATTTCAATGTAAAAAATTAAAAATTGGTCATTTCCTAATGAAGAGGGTTTTCAAATGACATATTAGACTTCATATTTTTTTTATTTGTTCAAGATAATTTCAGAATTAAGAATCCCTTTGAATGTTGTTTTACAAAATCATTTCTGTAAACGGGTAATAACTCAATCGAACTTGTTCCTGAACTTTTTTATTGAAATAAAAAATATTTCGAAATAAATTTTATTGAAGTAACTTGAAGAGAATTAAATCCTGAGCCAAAAAATACAAAATAATTAACTACACTTCAGGTTTATATTATTTATATTGCAATATTATTTTGTATGTTTTGCGAATACTTGCTACTGCAATGGTTGTTTTTTGTTTGATGGAAAGCATTTACAATCGCGGCGATTAAAGATTAGAAAAAAAGAATTTAATTTATTTCGACTTCGATTGTTATATCTATGTTTGCATGAAAGTTTCCGTAAGATTAAAAATCTCCTTCCATCATGCAAATTTGTGTTCATTTTAAAGCTATAACATTCTTGATCTTTATATTTAATTTTATTGAAACTATAAGCGAAAAGTTTTTAAATTTTTAAATTAAATAAATAGTTTTAGCATTGAATTTCAAATACTTCTGTAGTAAATTTAGTTTATTTTTTTTTGAATTACTTTCGGCGATCAATTTAGGAAGAGCCTAAAGCCAAGAGACAAATTTCATAAGGAAAGTTTGAAAAAAATTACCACCAATGAAATAAACAAAAGAAAATAATAAAGCATTCTTTAAATTTGATATAAATTTATTTATCTGAGCAAAATTTCAATTGGAATTTAAAAAGTTGAATTTTGACATTTCTTGGTTGAGAATTAAAGAAGATCTTATTTTATTTAAATCCTAATTAAGAGAGGAAAATTAAATTTATTTAATCGCTATAAAGTAATTTTTGCTTATATCCCCATTATTTTTTATATCACAGAAAAATTATTTACAATTATACGATTTTTTTATTTTTTAATTTTTCATCGTGTAAGACTTTTACAGAAACAGATATTTTATGTTTTTAAACTTGTGTGAAACTTTTAAATCGAAGTTTTTCTCTTAGTTTTACATTGAGGTGAGAATGAAAAGCCAAAGGGAGAAAAATTTAAGGATATTTTACATGATTTCGTCAAAATTGTCAGATCAAGCTCGATACAATACGTGTGTAGGTGTGAATTTTCTGTTCTATATTGGCCTTAGGAATCAGAAAAATAGCATGATAGAATTTAAAGCCTTAGGAGTGTGAAAATCTTAAAAGTTTTTAAGAAATTTTATTTTCAAAGATTAAAATTAAAAACTGTTTTATGCGTAAACTTGTTCCACAGCACATATTTTAAGTTTAAATAAAATGATGCTTTCTTCACTCAACAGAATAAAAAGTAAATTGAACATAATTCCTTAATTCATTTTGAGTTTCTGAAAAGCCTTCAACGTAACCAAATTATGGTTTTATAATTGATTTTGAATGTAAAATATTCAGGAGAAGGAATAATAATATGTTTGAGTGAAATTCTGGCAGTTTATTTCGATATTTTTTTTTTATTTTATGAAGAAAATTTAGCTAAGCTTTAAGTCTAAACATATGCAAAATATGAAAACTTAAAATAGTTCACTTATTTTTAATAAATTATTTAAGTGTAATCAAACGTAATAAAGTCGCGAACGAATTTATTTTAGACAAATATTTGTGTGATTCTTGTATAAAATTTGTAAACAGAACATGAAGAGAATTTAAGAGAAATTTCATTTAAAGTTTAACGATAGATTACAAATAAACTTTAGAAGAAAAACATTACCTATGTTTTTCGTTATTACATTAACATGAAGTGTGAAAATATGATTTTTTACTAAATATTGACAATCGCTGTCTTTTTGTGTTGTTTCCGGTTGTTTCTTTTACTAGTTGCGCAAGGTACAAATGTTTGAAAATGTGTTGATTTTGGTTTGAATGATAAATTATAAAAAGCTTTCCAGGAAGTTAGCACATGCAAAAATTTGCTTTATCCTTCTCTATGTACATCATCATAGTTGATTCTTTATCTGCTTTGAATTTTCATTTACACAATTGTTGCAGATTGCACTTTTAATTTTTTTTAGTCGTCTTTTCATTAATTTAACTAATTTGTTCACGTTTATATTTTCACTAAATTTTTTGCGTCATTTTCGAGTTTTTTTATTTTATGTCCATTGAACTTTATTCGTCACTTAATACGTTTTCTCTCTCTTTCTTTTTTGTCACTTTTCGTATTTTTTCTTTGACACTTTTTATTTGCTGTTTATATTTTTTTTCTAGAATAATGTCCGATTTAAACCCATATTTGATTCTTTGGATTTGTTGACTTAATTTTTTGCTAGCACCTAAATATAAAAAGATTTTAGTTTTATTTTCAATCGAAGCGGCGTGTATGGGAAAAAAATATTACCAATCTTCGTCATCTGAATCGGAATGTCGTGCATGAAGTCCCTTTGATTTGTATCCATTTAATACTGGCGAACCTAACATTCGACCCGTTCGTCCCATAGCCATAGCTTGCTCATATGACATTGGGACTGAATGCTCCATTCTTTAATATCAAAATGCATAGTATAATATTAATTTACATTTGCATTTATGTTAAACCTAATTAATTCACCTCTCGTAATCTCTTTCTAACTCTCGTTCCAACTCAACTTCTCTCTCATAAGCTTCACGCTCTCTATCTCGGAATTCATAACGTAAAGTAAAATCGCGTTCGCGTTGAGTTCGATATCGATCTCTATCTCTATAATACATATCACGATGATCACCACGAAGAAAATCTCTCGAGTGGGACAAAGAGTGAACACTGTGCGGTGTATTATGTGTTGAGTGAAGCTTCAAATAAATTTTTTATATTTAAATGAAAATAATTGCATTAGTTAGAGCAACTTACTCTAGTGGGACTTGCGTTGAGTTTTGGAAAGTTGATATTTGTCGATTGCAGTTTTAATGTCGATGGTTTGTTTGGAGTAGGCGGTAATCGCCTGCCTTGTCCATGAATACCACGTCGTGCCATCATAACCGAGTGTGGATAAGGTCCTAAAATTTAAATTTTTATATTAATTTTTTATGATTATACCGTTTTGTGAATGCGGTAAATTTTCAAGTATTCAGATGTACAAATAAAAACATTACCGCATTGTTGAAAAACATTTCTAAATTTCTTTTAAAAGTGATGCATGATATGATGTTGATATTTATAAAGAAAACTAAAAATGTTAAAATTACACTGCACTGTGAACTCTAAGTAAAAAAAATATTTTGCATTTTAACGAATTCACCGTGTAGTTAGATTTGTTTCAATGATAAAATTTTGCTTATATGTTTGTTTATTTTTGTCTTAGATAACAATCATAAATGATCACTTCACATGCAAAAAACACATATAGAGTAGAGACCAAGATTAACCGGATATAATTTAATTTACACTTTATTTTATATCCGACTAGTCTCAAAAAAAATTTATGTGATTTATGAACGATAATGTTTTATGAGTTTTTGAATTTTTGAAAAATAAAAACATCACAAAACTAATAAAACTTTTAAAGAAAAAAAAACAAATAAAAAATAATAAGTTTAAAAAATTCTGGTAATCTTGAATTTACGAGTGTACCCATTTCATTTTTATAATAACGATCCCGCTCCCGCATTTCCTTAATTCTTGCTGGACTCGGTGATCGAGATCGTTGCATTAAACTAGTTGTACCGTAAGCCTTAGAGTTAGGATGATTTCGACGGTTATTTCGATGCATCACAGTGCCACCAGGATAATTAGAACGGGGCGATGGAGGAGAACGAGCTGGACTCGTGGATGCTGACCAAGAACCTATTAAGTGGGGTGGAGGGGAAGAATATTTGTTTTCAGTTCTTTCAAACTCGGTTTTTATTCTTTCAACGTATTGAAGACTATTTTCGAAAATGCTTTTTATTTTAGGGTTTTTTGAAATCACTTTTAAATCTATTTCGAACTATTGTTTAGATTTCATGCTAACTTTTTACCGATCATTTTACTTTGCAAGATAATATAAAAATAACCCAAAAAGGATACATTTTGTCTAGGATAAAAAATTCAACCTAACTTTAAGAGATACATTTTGTATATGTTAATTTTAGAGTTTATGAGTACTACTTCAATTTATGTTGAAAATAAAATGGTGTTTTTTATCTGACAAAACTCAAGTTGGCTTTGTTTATAGATCACGAATAAATGGAAAATTTATATCAACTCTTATATGCCAGAAAAAAATCCTTTTATTTTCATAAATTGTGTGGTTTTATTAGAAAAGTTCAAGTTTTGTATGAAATGGGCACTATGAAATGATTTGTTTCAAAATTTAATTAAACAAAAATTACTAAAGGAAATCTAAAATCATTGACTGTATGTACAAAAGAATAAAAACTAATAAAAAGCATCTAAAAAAATAATTAAATTGAAAATAATTCCTTTTGTTATATATACTTTGATATGTTATTGTTTACATTTATTAGGGGTGAAAATAAAAGTTGGATTTGATGACTTTACACGCTGGTTGTTTGATTCAGTATATATACTCAATAATTTTTGTACACAGAGAACAACAATCAATAAAAAAATGCTTGAAAAATCATACATATACTAGTTATGTTAAATTAAAATTAATTTAAATGAAAATTTCACTCTTTTCCTTTATTTACTGAAAACTCACGAAATGTGTGAAAGATAATTTCATATATTTCTATATATATATAGATATATTGAACACACAACAACATCAAGTTTTTGGTGGTGGGGCAAATAATTTAAATGAAATGTATGAATTCTACCTCTAGCAGCAAATCTATGACCAAGTCCATAAGGTCTACCTCTTCTGTGTTCTTCCTTTACGATCTCAACCACATTTGAGACGGTATCTGAAAAGCCAATGTCATGATGTAGCTGACGTCTTGGGCTCGGAGTTCTATTCAATGGTGATTGACCACGCCTGTATATCCGAAAAAGTTATTATAACAGTTTAGTGAAAAAATGATTAAAAAAGCTAGTTAATAACTTACCTTAAGCTAGGCGATCTTCTATGACCATTATGGTATGCACGACCGGGATGTAAATGACCATCACCAGCAATTGATTCCATCGAGCCGTGATGAGAAGTGTCCCCATGAAGATCCTATAGTGTTAATTAATAATCACAAATAAAAACTCAGAGTTTGTATCATACTCAAGTGCCTTATTAGCATGTTTCAATTTTTTTTTGGATTTTAATAAATATACTAAGATTTTTAAATAAAATAAACTTAAAGCTTTTTCGAAATATTTTTCAACACATATTTTTTGTATTCCTTTAACCAATTTGATTTCTTTTAAAATATTTTGTCCTATATTTTTCATGTTAGATGAAATTTGATTGAAATTATAAAACGTACATTTTTTCGTATAAAAATTTAATCGTGATTGGCGGTAAAATTATTTTATGAATGTTATGTATGTGGTGAATAAAATAGAGATTCCTTATTTTTAATGAAAATAAAGAAAAATATTTAAGCAAAGCAGTAAATTTTTGCTAGAGTAAATTTTTTAACTCATTTCTAAATAGCAACAATCCATTGTGATTAAAAAGAATTGTTACCAAAAAATTTGTTAGTAAGAAAAAAGAAAAACCATGCAAAAACATGCAAAATGTAACTCTTGCTTAAATTCTATATTTGCAATTTAGGAATATGTAATTTTTATTAACAAGTTAATTAACTTTTAAATTTGGTATTTTTTGTTGATTTTCAAATGCATTTAAGTGAAATGGGGACTATAGTTGGATAGTTTTCATATATGATTTTGTAGTTTTTCAATTCACATATAAATCTATTGTATAACCCACCGAATGTGATAACACTTATAAGCTCATTTTCAGTACTTGTATCGGTCTGTCTGTTGTATAGAAATTAAGACACCATGGTTTTATTTATTTAAATATTTTAAGATTTTTTTGTTAAAATGTGCATTTTAAATTAATTTTTCTTCGTCTTTGGCTTTAGAGACCTCGTTATATTTGGAATTGCATTAGTTTATTGAAATGAGAATTTTGAGTTATGTCCATCATGTACTTAATATTTATCAGCCAAGTGGGTTACACGGCAACACCCGCATACGTGCATATGTGGGTTTAAATTTTTTTACATCAGCATTTGAGTGAAAGTTTTATGATAAAGCATTTTTAATTTGATTAAACATTACAAAAATGTTTAACTTATGCACTGCTCTAGGATTAATAAATATTAAAAATTCTATTCTAGATAAGTCGGAACATTTGATAGAAAATGTTGCACTTTTACACTCGGTAACCTACTTACCAAACTGAACCTGAACAAACAAACTCAAAGAAAATTTTTCATTATCTTTCTATAGACTCATTTAGTTATCGATGGGTAACTAAGTTCTAATCGGCTATTTTATATAAAACTTTTTGAATCCTAGCTTCAGTTGTTATCAACCATAATACCGCGTATGTCTATTTTAACATCATATGAACAAGTTCATTACTTATTGCACAGTAAAAAATAAAAATCTTTTTCAGAGTTTCCATTTATCGTTTAATTTAACACACGAATTTCATTAACTTCACCTTTTTATTGTTCCTGGAAACAAACAGAAAGAAAAGGAGAGAGAAATGAAAAAGATGAGATGAAGATGAAAAATGAATTTATTACAGAAAACTAAATTAGTATTTCGGTGTATTGTGCAAGAGTTGTTCTACACCGGAAAATGTTGTTTAGAGAAAAAGATGAACTTAAAATTGATTCCAAAAAACTCTTTTGCTCAAAACTTACACGAAAAGCTCAAAACGTGAGGTGGCTTACCTAAACGATCGCTTTCTCATCGTGCTCCGTCTTGCCAAATTTGCTAAGCTATTGTTATGCTCAACATCACCATTCTGATGATGAAGAAGAAGGTGCGTTTGTGATGAGCTGACATTTTCGTTATCTAAACTTAACGATCCTGCTCGTGATCCTGTTTTTTCTAAAACCGCCATGTCTAATATTGTCGTGAACAGTGATGGTTTCTGGTATATGTGTTTGATTAATTAAATATTTTTTGATTTTGTTCATTCAGCAACGTTGTTTTTGCGATTTATTTATCAAAAAATTAAAATTTCAAAAGCAATATTTCAATTATTATTTTGCGACATGAAAATGAGTTCTTATGAATACCAATAAATTTTAAATAACAAAAAAACGTTTTGTAATTTTTGAAAATACAAAAATGTATGAGGTTTTTGAATAAAACGTTGGATTTTCAAATTATTATGCAAAATTGAAATATTTAATACAATAAACACCAATACCGTGCACAATTATATCAACTAAAAAACATCAAGCTGTAGCAAACTTTTTATGTGCGCATGAAAAAGCAATTACAAATTACAAATTTTTTTGTTAAAAGACAAAAATGTGTCATGTGAAATGCAATAAAATAATCAAATGAGAGTAAAAATGAACAAACAGAAATACTTTCTGTTGAAATACGATTAAATATAGGACAATTTTTATATCTAATTTATATATTTCTCATGTGACTAATAACGTACGTAATCTAAAAATATTTTCTATGGTTGCGACTTTTATATGCGTTGAAAAATTGAAACGTATCTCTTTTAAATAAAGCAATGTAAGAAGAAGAAGATAAATGTTTAAAAAAATATGTGCCAAAGAATAATTTAGAGTTCCACATTCCGATTTTTCATTTCTCTTATTATTTTTGCTCCGACTCAGTTTCATAATGTAAATTATTTTGATAAATGATTTTTAAATTTTAATTAAGGCAAATAAGTGGTTTCAATTTGATATTTTGAAATTAAGTCTAAACTGTAATTCTTTTTTTAAATTCAAAAGACATTGCATATTGAGAGATTTTCAAAATAAATTTAATATTTTATTTGCCATTGTTCGGCAAAACATAAAGTTTTGAAAATAAATTATAATAAATTCAATTATATAAAAATATGGTTTGACTCCCATAAATATTTTTATGTTAAGTTTTCCAATAAAGTGACCAAGAAGATATCTCAATTATGCAAAGCTTAGAGTAAGTTTTTTTAAACTAGCCGTTTGAATCTAATGTGGAAAAATTAGCATTCAGAATATCCAATTGTTACGATCATACAATGAATGAGAGTTAAAAAGAGCGAGATGGAATGAAAGCATAAAAATTAAGGGCTAAAGGAAAGATAGGAAAAATTAATACCGGTAATGCTTTCGCTTCGTCTTTTCCCTGCGGAAAAAAATATGGGAATCCGATTTTAAAGCAAATTCTTAGTTAGATTTTTGAAATCATTGCAACCGTTTACTATGGATGTATTAATAGGGTTGAGAAATAATATTCGCGTATGAAGATTCATTGTACATCATAAAAAAAATGTTTTCTTCAACCCAAAGAGGAGATTTAAATGCTCTCCAGGTAATTTAGAAATTTGAAATCTACTTTAGTTTGGATTTTAATAAATATTTTGTTTTTGACTTAAAAATCAATAATTTTAAATTAAAAGCCGCGTAAAATGAATCAAAATTTGAACGTGTTTTTATATCCCTAACAATATCTAACTATATTCTTATATCCGTTAATTTTCCGAAATCTAATAATTATAAATATTAAAAAAATTAAGCCGACCAACAAGAAAACACATATTTCTTATTTTATTGATTCTATTAAAAACTAAGTTTTTAAACCAATCTCATTTTTGACTAAATATTTCAAAAAAGTTCATTTGTAACATAAATTTTCAACAAAAAACAAGCTAACTATAAATCTGTTTTCCTATAATTATTTTGTTTCTATAAATTTTGACTAGATTTTTTGTACAATGTACATAATTTTTTTAAATCTCTGTTTTCATATTTAAACTTAATGCAAAGGAAGATTTTTCTTTTTTAATTTATTGATATAAACATTTATACAACCGATTGCAAAGTTAGTAAATTTATCGAATTTACTATAATGTTAATAAGAAAAAAATAACCAAATTATATCCGTTAAATTGTTTGTTACAATTCTGATAAATTTTCTAACATCACAGATGTCCTCCAAAGTGTAATTTCTTTTTGTGAATCATGCAAATCTACCACCATTTTACTTTCACTGGTTACCAATTAAACTTGAAACAGATTTGACGAAATAAGTCAAAGTCAGTTTTTTACAATATCAAAAGCAAAAAAGCTGCTTTTTTAATTTTTAACATTATAGTTTTTTGACAGTTTACTCAAACAAAAATCAAAAACTTAGAAAAATATAACAGATAATAGGGATTTAGGCATTACATTTGATATTACGCAGAAAAAAACTAAGAAGACTGGGCTTAATTTAAACTTTTTATCAAGTTTTTGATTATTGTAAGAATTAGAAGACGCAAGAAAAAAATAATATTTTTGATGAGCTTGAAATAAAAGAGCGTTTTACTCACCGGCGCATCAGTCTCTAACTGTCCAAACTTAGTGTTACGCCACGATTCCAAGATTAAAAGACCCGCATAAATTTTACCCACTGTTAATTTACCAGCATTTAGTTCATCATTACGTGGAACAAGTAAATCTAACATTTTCTTTGCTTGCAAAGGCCAAATGTGTGTAATTGTTTCTCTAAGTTCTTGGTCAGCTTGGTCCATTTCTTCCGCTGCATGCAGAGATTATTATATTAATCAAGTTATTAAATATGAGTTGAATTATTATAGATTTAAAAAATTATATTAGTAACATCCTACCAGCTCTCATTTTTATGCTTAAATTCTCACGGATCAACGCAAACAGAGTTGATGTAAAATTAACTTTTCCGTCTGCATCCATGGGCATGTTCATTCTAATCAGTTTTTTATAGGCAAGCCGATTCGGACATTTGTTACCAAATCCTAGGGGGGGATCCATATTTTTTAACATATCATACATTTCGGTGTAGTGGATCTTGCCGCTGTAAAAAAGTTATTTAAAATTTAGCTTTTATTCTTTAAATTTACTTACGTCGCATTTGGATCATACTCCGCCCATATTCTGACAAACTCATCCAAATGATGAGCACCTAATATACTGGAATCACGTGTTAGGTAATCAAAATTGTCCATGATAACAGCAACGAACAAGTTCAACATCTGTTGATAGAGGATACGAGTTAGAATTATAATTTTTTTCCATATGTAGTATGAAAAACTTACCAAAAATGAACAGAAAAAGATAAATGAGACAAAATATGCGTACGCAAGTGAAGATCCACATGAATCACCATCTTTTTTTGCATTCGGATCGCAAGGCTTACCCCTAAGACATGCTAGCATAATGTTCGGCCACGACTCGCCTGTAGCACACCTGTTAGTTTTTAAATAAAATAAAACGACGGTTAGATAGTTTTTTTAAACTCAAATTAAAGAAAAGATCAGCAAAAATAATTGTTATTAAAATATTATTATTTGCTGATATTTTGACACATCATTAGCTGAGCGATTATGATTTATTAGATATACATTTTAAAGCCTAATTAGTAAATTATTCAAAACATCAATGCCTCAATTTTCAATACCTAGCGATGTTTAGCACCAATTATAATTTTTCTTCGTTCTACACTAAATAAGCTAAAAACAACAATTTTGGTTCGCACATTTTGCTTTACGGTAAAGCGTTCATGTTTTGTGAAAAAAATTTATTTAATGACATTTTGAAGAGAGATGAACAGTTTTTCAAATTCCTCAAATAAAATCGTCCTTACCTGAATAGTAACATTAACCCTTGCACGAAAGTGCGGAAGTTGTTGTGTCTAGTTAAACCACTATTGGCTTCGAGAGCTATGTTTCCAAATACCTACAGACATGTTGAATTTCAAGTTTTTACAAGAGATCAAAAGGAAAAAGTTAGGGAGAGAAGGTTGAAGAAGACAGTGGAGGAGTAAAAAAGCAATAGAAGGATTGAAAAACAAAACAATTATTTTTAAGATCACATAAGTTTTTAAATCTTTTCTAAATCTACAATGAGTACTTGTGTTAAAAATTATAATTGGTAAATATTTAAATAAATTTAAAATTTAGAGTAAATTAGCCTTATTTAGTTTTTATTATTATTTTTTCTGTAAAACTAAACAAAAATTTAAAAAACATCTTTCCAATATTTAAACAAAGCCTTAAATTGAAAGAGTTTAATTACATTTAATAAACCTAGTAATTTTCGGTTTGGAAACGGACTAATTTACCCTATTTATTGAAAATATATATCAGAAGAAGAGAGCTTAAAATGGCTTGAGACTCAAGTGGCATCCTATTTGAAGCTTAATTGATGATAGACTTAGGAACACAAAAAATCTAGCCTCTCTAGTAAAATTTTTCTATATGTCTGTAAATACTAAAGCTGCACATCAATTTGAGACAAATTTAAAAAAGACCAATAACTTTAAATTTCACACTCTGCTCTACGCAACATAACTTTAGGCTTATTATTTTTTAGAAAATTTTTCAATATGAATTTCTCAATATTTTTTACCGAAAAAGAAGGAGAAGCGATCCAAAAAATGATTGAAAATTGTTATGACGGTTAATTGATGTATCTGGATCAAATTTTGTGTTTCCAAAAACCTTTTAGTTAAAAGTAATAAGAGTACATTTTTATCGGATAAAAGTATAATTTAAAAACTTAAAAATTAAAATGTGAAAAACTTATGAGAGAAGTAAGAGATGAAAAATAATTTGCTTATATAATATAAGATGAATAAATTTACCTGCATCCCAATAATGGCATATATAAAAAATAACATTGCTATGAGCAGACAAACGTATGGCAGCGCTTTGAAAGATTGAACAAAGGTCCAAAGAAGTATTCTAATTGTATATCCTTGACGTAGTAGCTTAATTAAACGAGCAGCACGAAACAGCCGAAGGAAGCCGACATTGAACGAGTTTTCCTGCTTAAGGGAAAAAAGGAACAGAAAGTCAGCATTCTGTGGTAAAATATTTAAAATCCACAACTTACTCCTAGTTCAAGCACCAATGCGTCAATAATGCTGCCTATCACCGTAACAAAATCAAAAACGTTCCAAGGATCCTTGAAGAAGTTCTAATTGTGGAAGTTCACGGAAAGAAATTTAATTAATTTATTACGAATATTTTTTTCTTCTTAGATCTTTTTTCTCTATCACCTTGTAGAATTTTACTAAGTAAATCTGATTTCTTTCATATAATTCTCGGATTTCTTATTCTATTCTACTAGGGATAAAAAGAACATCTAAGAAAAATAGTTTATGTAACTATACTATCTAAGAATGATTAAAATTGACAGTGTTCTTTAAAAACTAATAATAAATTTAAAAATTTAATTTGGTTACATGATATTTGCTATAATTTTTGATCATTCTCAGGGACTATAATTCACTAAGTAAATTGTATGGGCGCATTAGTGTAAAAATTCAGAAGAAAAAAATAAAAACACAAAAGTCAATGTTTGACGACAAATTTAGATGTATCAAAACTGCTATATTCAAAAATCACAAATACGATACACATGAGATTTTAATAGTGATCCTCATGGGTCAAAACTACAAATTTATCACAATTCATATTTATTCTTTAACTTTACTTTTGAGATTGTATGCCAAAAAACTGTTTAAAGTCCTCCCCGGGGAAGAGATCTTTCATCTCGGATTCCCCGAGAAATCGAAAATCACTAGATTTTAAAATATCTCAAATGCATCTAAGTGAAACTTTTGATAATTTGTCAGCTTATCATGAAAAAATTTAGCGTTTAAACTATTTTTAAATAAAGTCTAAAAAATTAACTTGTCGCTATGTTTAGGCTCTTACTGATTTGTGTTAACTCTATTCTAACTCTTTTTATCTGCAGTTAAAGCAGTATAATAAGATAAAATTGCATTTATAAATGCAAGAATAAAAAAATTGAGAAAAAACTGCGTGCTTTAAAGCATTTCTATTATAATTTATTTTAATAAGAGAAAAAGAGCATAAAATTTAGTTTTAAAAGTGTGGTGAGGAAGAATTTTGGGTTGGGAGAAGAATAAACATTAGAAATCTCATACTAAACGCTTTCAAATATTTACATTAATAATATTAATAGAAAGAAAAATTTAAGATTCTAAAAACTTCATCTACAATGTACCACTTATATGATGAATATAAAAATTACTCTAAAACGATTCTAAATGCTAAACTAAAATAATTTTATGAGTGATGATGATTTTTAGGGGTTAGAACTTCGAAATGATTAGAGCTTTTGAAGTTCTTAGTACTCTGTTTTTAAATATACAAAAATGTACATTAAAATCCAAGAGATAATTTTTTTTGATGAGAATGCAATGATGTTTATGTCTTCCCAAATAATTTAAAAGTGATTTTTTAGCCTTTTATTCTGTTAGACTAATTTATTATCAAGATGTGAAAGTGAAAAAATATTATCAAAGTTTTAATGATCCCATAGGTCATTTTTATTTTGACTTTCATAATATAGTTTTTGAATTCGCATGTGCAATATATGATTGTAATTATTGTTAAAACTTAGAATGAAATATGTTAAAAGGCTTTGAATTAAATATTATATATAAAAAGAAAGGTGTGTGGTAAAAATCATGTTTTATTCAAATGATATTTAAGAGAATAAAAAATCTGAGTATTCTCTTTTGAACTACAATCAATCATTCCAAAGTTTAATCAACAAAAGCAGATGTTTTTTTCTTAACAGAACGTTTCTGATTTGTGATTTATTATGTTATTGTTATGATTTAAGTGTAAATTTGTGAGATTTTTAAATGACATCCCAGTTTTCTTCGAAAAATGACATAAAATAAATTTATCTCTTTAGATCGGACTCAAAAAAATATTGTTTTCTATCAAAAAAGAATTTATCTAATTATAAAAAATTTTATGAAATTTTAAATTTAAATTTCATTTGACAAGAGAAATCTTGAAAGCTGTTTTTATGTTTTAGATTTTATTAATTTTTTAGAGAGTTAGACCAAAATACCAACCTTACATCCAAAGCCCATTAGCTTTAATATCGTCTCCAGTAAAAAGAATGAGGTAAATACCAAATTCATGTAGGTCAAGATATCAATCAATAATGGCGGTGCATCGTGGAACTAAATGTACAAATGGAGTTAGGCAAAGAGTTGTTCAGTTAAATTTAAAGTAAATTAAACTTAAAAAGGATTTTTTAGATATCCGCGTTATTTCCATTTAGCTGTGTGATTTTTTGAGAACATATAGGGCGAAGAGAATTTTACTTTTTTTTGCGATAAACTTTGAGGGCTCTCTATAAATGTTCCTGTTTTTAAAAGGACTCTCACCAATAAAGTTTTATGCCGTCATGTCATTGTATAAATGAGAATAAGAAGAACTAATTTTGATTTATTCGAATATATGTGAGCAAAAAATGCCTTCATGCAGTAAAGCATATAGGGGTGATATGGTGATAATTTCATGCACTAAATGCAATTTATCTACTTACACTTTTTCATTAGTTTAGGCACTACGTGTTTCTATAAAAATCAATTAGACATGCATTCTGATATATGTGATGAACAATGATACCGAGTGATAAACAATATTTTAAAACCATTTAATTTTAAAGGAAAAACTTTCAGTAAGTCTTATAGAAAACATCATTTTACTGTACCATGCTTATATGCAAATAAATTTGTGCACTTTTTCAAAAAGTATTGTGTGGTTTACATAAAAGAGACTGAATATGATTGAGTTTACAATAATTGTTTAGCGGAATATTTGAATTAGCGTGGAAATTTAAACGCAAATTTCCAGAGGTTATTTGAAAGCTTAAAGAAAAACATCAAAATTAAAATTTGAAAGTAAAAACAAAGCAAAAAATCATATATGAGTTACTTTCTACGGTTAAATTCACATTTGCATGAATCACAAGAGTTAAATATTTATTGTACAAGATTATGTGAAAATCTATCGAACATGATTACATTCTCACATAATTTTGGCTACAAGTTTGATTAAGTTGATTTATGCATATTTTTAATAGAATTAAAAAAATATAAATTCATACAAGTGTTTTGAAATGTTTTGTGTGTGGTAATTCATGTTAAAATGAGATCTCTTAAGGGCAGACTATCACACCCACCTTTACACCAAATCCGATTATCTTTAGTATAGTCTCTACACTAAACATTCCAGTAAATCCCATGTTGAGATATTTTAGTGACATTTCATAGTTTTTGCTTTGTTGATGAAACTATTTTCGGTCAATAATGAAAGTTTTTGAACATTTTTCGAACAAGCACAAAAAATGAATTTTAGGAAAAAAGTTTAAAAAAATTTAAATTAAATTATTTAATTGTTAATAATTCGTATGTTATATAAAGAAATATTTTTATTAATTTAAATACAAATTTTTTAAATGGCGTTATTTAGTGTATTTGCTTCAGAAAAGCATATTTTTTCAAAATTTATGAAAAACAGCAGCATGAAACAATTTTTTTATTCATAAAACCTCGTTTAACCTTTGTTATTTCGCAAAATAAAAATAAAAAGGCAAAAATATAGAATCAAGAAAAGTAGAAAAGAGGACAGATAAATGCACAAAAATAACGCTCTCTCACATTGTGCTTCATTATACATAAATCCGCGATTAATTATTTTTCCAAGTAAGACAAAATCACACATTTCCAGGTACTTCCAATATTTTTGTAAATGTTTTAATGAGAAAAAAATGATTTGAGCATAAATTTAGCATCTTTAAAAATAATTTTCTGCTGATTAAATTTTTAAAGAGGGTGCAGAATTTAGAATTTCTTGATTCTCAAATATCCATTGCAAGGTTCTGAATATTGCTAGTTGCTCATTCTCTGATTCACTTCTTTGAACAATATTTTTAATTTTAACGGTTTAAAATACATTTTAGAACTCGAAAAATAATGGGAGTACCTCAAAACTTTTATTTGAAGCATGCCAATAGATTTTAAAAAGCCCTCTTAACCAGCGATTGAATCTTGAGTGCTAATTGAGGCTAACAAAAGTTTTTTAAAATTTTCCATATTGTGGCGACATCGATAATTAATGTTTTTTAAAAATCATTTGATAAAGATAAGAAAAAATAAAACAAAACATTAAAATTTTAGACATTTTTGCAAAATTTATACCCTCAGCTTTAATCGCAAAAATTATCAGAAAAAAAATTAATTATTGCATTTAAATGAAATAATTTTTTATTACCAGCTTTGTCAATTTAAGTCCAAAAATTTAAAAAATTAAATTATAAAATTAATTTCAATTTTACATTGCACTTATAGTTTTATTAGAAAGATTTTTAAAAATCTATTTGGAGAGGATAAATTTATGAGACAGTAAAAAGAACACCATCAACATGCTTATATAGTTTAAATTATTATCATCACAAATGAATCAATCATGAAATTAAGACATAAAAGGTAATAAAAATAAGAAAACAAATTTCAACAAATAGTTTATTTAAAACCTATTCATCCTCGTTATCATAAAAATATATATATATGTGATTCACAAAAACGGTTAATTAAATTCAAAATTTCAAAAAAAAGCAACACTAACTCTTCTTGGTGTATTTTACATCCTACATGAAAAAATATTTTCGCACATTGAAGATTAGGTAATATTTTTTTTTCTTATATTTAAATCTAAAATAATCTTCATTACTGCTGTTTAACGTTTTTATTTTAATGCGTTAATACCTAAAAGATAATTTTCACTACATCTTAATAAAATTCTTGACAAATTCTCAATGACGGTATGCATTTAATGTGGAGAGGGTAAACAGACGAGGGAATTTCTTGTAATAAATATGGAAAAATATTGAAACTTTCTTGGAAAAACGCTGCAAAAAATTTCTCAGTTTTAAAATTTTCCTCAAGAAATGAAAAATTTGTTGAGTTAAGTGTAAAATTTCATCTCTTGAGAAAATTGAAAATATATTGTAGTGGAATAAATTTGATTGCTTTTTCTTACCTTCATCATTAGAAGCAGAGTGTTAAACACAATTAGCATCATGATGAAATACTCGAAAGGGGTTGAAACAACGATTCGCCACACTTTATATTTAAAACTATTTCGATCCTTTGGCATATAACGCTCGAGTGGTCGTGCGCCAATTGTAAAGTCTATGCAGGATTTCTATATAAACAAGAATAAGATTATGCACACAATAATGAATAAAGAATATGCTGAATATGCAATTTTTCAAGTTCTTTTCTTACTTGATTTTTATCTATTTCACCATCTTGCAATTCAGCTTCGCCTTGCTCTTGAAATGTGATGATAATCAAGGCCACGAAAATGTTAACGAAGAAGAATGGAAACACCACAAAATAAACGATGTAAAATATGGACATTTCAATGCGAAAGTTTTGAATTGGACCCCGATTCTCGTAGGTTGCGGCCATCGAATGTTGCAATATCCTAAAAAATTATTTTTTAAACAATTTTTTCACTTTATATTAATATTTCTTTACTGTGGCCATCCTTCACCAGTCTGTACAGCAAACAATGTTAACATTGCAGTCGCTACATTGTCGTAATGAAAATTTTGATTATCCCATATTCTTCTCTCTTCTCTTGGTAGCATTTCGTCATTATCAAATACGAAATATGAACCTCTACAAAAATAAAAGCATTTGTAAATTGATTAACTTTGAATATCGTTTCAACATACTGGCATTCTTCCTCTGTATGTTTACTCGAGTCAGTACAAAAGAAGAATTTTCCATTGAACAGTTGAACGGCAATGACAGCAAATATGAATTGAAACAGTATGTACACGATAAGAATATTTATAACATTCTTCAGCGAATTTACAACACAATCGAAAACCGCTTTTAGCTTTGGAACACGCTTGATAGTTTTTAGTGGACGTAACACACGGAGTACTCGCAGTGATTTGATTGTTGATAAATTACTCGTCACTTCACTCCCGGCACTTCCACTAAAAATGGTGAATGAAATTAATTTGTTTTCAATAAACTAAATGTTTCACTTACGCCATATCGAAGCCAAAACTGACTCCGGCACAAATTACAACAACGGCATCCATGATGTTCCAAAACTCGCGTAAATAACTTCCTGGATGGAATATTATGCCCAAATCAACAACTTTAAAGAGCAGCTCTAGTGTAAAGACGCATGTAAATCCATAATCGAAGTAATTTAATATCTTATTCTTCTCGGAGTCCTCATCGACGGGATCCTCACAAGCAAGTGCGATTGATGATAAGCAAATAACGATCATGATAAAAAAATCAAAGTATCTTAGATTTACAACCCAATGCGCTCCGCGTCGAATTGGATTAGTTGGCGATAGAATGAACATAGATGAGTATGGCAGCATGGGTCGGGGACCTTCTGGAATTTCTTCTTCCTCATCTTTTTTGTCATCCTTCTTGCGATGGTGCTTCTTGTGACCGGTTTCATTTGGGCTTCCTGATGGGGACATTCCTAATAATTATAATTATTCATAATTATCATAATTATTCGAGGATGAAAACCATCCGTCTTTTTATTAATTATGAACAATTTTGAATAATTATCAGAATTATTTCATTTCTTATGTTTTTTTGAAGGAAACAAAAAAAGTTTAGTAAATAATTATTAAACATTCCTGGATTTTGGAGTGCTTCCATCTCTTTTTCCAGCTCCATTTGTTGTTTCTCTTTATCTTCTTCGGCTTGTTCTTCTTCAGCAGCTGTTAGCTCTTGAGCGTTTGCCAAGTTATCGACAGCGATAGCCAAGAAGACATTTAGCAGCGTATAGTTACCGAATAACATGAGAATAATGAAATAGCTGGAAGAGATCATGAATCGATATGTAATGGAAAATTAATGAATATAGAATTGAATTTTGCACTCGTCAAAGTTTGTATACTCACAGCGAATACAGCATTCCTTTCTTATGACCACCTTGCGACTGAATACCGAGATACATAACCTCATTCCAATCCTCACCAGTAAGAATTTGAAACACCGTTAGTAGAGCGATCGGAAATGTGTTGAAATTAGTTGGCGGCGTTTCATCGGGAAAATTGAATTGACCGCCAAACAACTGCATGCCTAACAGTGCAAAAATTAGGATGAACAAGAAGAGCAGGAACAACAGTGAAATAATAGATCTCATTGAGTTGAGTAATGAGATAACAAGATTGCGAAGCGATGACCAATATTTGGTGACTTTAAAAATACGCAAAAGACGTAGCGCTCGAAGAACAGAAAAACCAAATGATCCGCCTTTGATTTGTGACCACACTACTTCGAATATCGATCCACAAATGACGACACAGTCGAAGCGATTAAATGATGACTCAAAATAAATACGTGGACCCAACGCGTACATTTTTATGAACATCTCACACATGAAGAGGCAGAGAAAGACGTATTCGGTCCAAACTAAAAGATAAATTTATCAATTGCACCACGTAATTGAGAGAATTACTTACATAGAAAGTTTGTAAGAAATTCCGGTTGACCATAGTGTTCTGCGGCAACTGTGACAGTGTTGAAAAACACAAGTATGATAACGAACCAGTAAAACCATTGTGTTTTGACCGTATGGCGGATCCAAAATCGCAATCGCTTTTCTGCACGCCAAAAGCCTTGACAACTGCCCGGTGCTTTCACTTTGGACTTTAGGAAGCCTGTTGATACAATTTACAAAATGCATTTATTAGTTGATTCGCATGACAAAATGTTCATCAAAAGACTCCTTTTGAGTTTATTGAACTCCTGTCTTTAGTGTTTTATTTTCACTGTCTTTTGAGCTGAGACTATGGTATAGATTTTTTACTAGCCAACTAATTTAAAATTTATGATTCAAAAAGTTTTGTCTCTCATGCTATACACGATGCAGCTAGAAATTTTTTGTTTCGACTAGTCATCATCATCGTATATTTCTCTTATGGTTCAAATCAAAAATTGATTTTTCTCTATATCCAAAAAACTTTCCAAAATAGTTAAACTGTTCATTAATAAAGAGCAGCAGAAATAAAGAGGAAAATGTGGTAATGATAAGAGAAAAAAATGGAGCATAGAAAGGGCAAGCAAATAGCAGCTAATCAACTAAAATCAATAAAATATATTTGTTCTAAATATGACAGCTAGTCTGAAGAGTAAAAAGTAAGAGAAAAAAAAGTTTGAAAAAATACAAAACCTATTGCCTCACATTTTTCTTTTATATTTCTGTCTCTCTCAAAAAAAAAGTTATCCGGTTTCAATCCGTAGAATTTCTCGGTCTGTATGTTTCATGGCAATTGGTGATGATAGTAATTATAGGGCGGTGTTTGGTTTTGTCATGTGTGTCGAATGAGGTTCAAAATACAAATATATTTTTCTGTATTTTTACATTACCACTGTTCTATAGTGATAATTATGTTTTTATCTTGTTATCGCTAGTTTAAAATTATTTTTATGCAACTGCTTACTTTTGCGGACTTATGCAAATAAAGTAATTGTGAGCTATGATTCATTGACGAAATTTAACATTTAAACGTATTTATTGAGTGTTGATGACACGTCTGGGTTTCTAATTTCTTGGTTTAATAACTTTTTCGAAGTAATTTTTTTAAATTTTGCAACAATCGGTTTGCGTTCATGTTATATATTCGAAGATGTCAGAAATAACAGAGTGATTGCAGCAAACCTCTAAAACCTATGCAATGCACTTTCTAGCTACTTCTTTCATTGAATAATATTTAAGTGGTATATAAAATGTCAATTTGTATTTGTGCGTGTGTTTATGTTTATGCTTGCTTCTGAGATTTTTTACCTTTTTTGCGTTTGACTGCAAAAAAACAATTAACGGATGGAAAATGAAAATGAATTAAATTTTTCCATTGAAATTGAAAAGAACTAATAAAAATAAAATTGAGCTAGAAATAAGATTTTTTGAGCTAAATATTGAACACAGATTCACACATCGATAAAGTTTGTTGATTTTCCGCTATTTTTTTGTTATTAATTTTTCTTTCGAGTTTTCTCTCTAATTAATCAAATTTTCAAATAAACAAATAACACTAAAATATATGGAGAATGCATTTCTGTCAACTCACCATCATCTCCGCAGTCCTCATCTGCATCTTCTTCTTCAGTGTCGGTAGATTTGGACTTTCCTAAAGATTTTAGTTTTTTTCGTTTTGCAGCTGCACGACGTCGAGCTAAAACCGAAAAAAGAAATGAAAATGAATGTGGTTTCGAAATAACCTTTTAAATTTTTTTAATGGTGCTGTAAAGTTCAAAAACGTGGATGAAGGACTTTAAATAATTTTTAAGTTTGAAAACTTAATCTGTAGCATTTTTTCTGTTGCATGAATATCGCAATATATATAAACTCAATACCCATTACTTGCCTCATACCACGCCATTAAGTCTATGAACCCCCATCCATAGAATTGTAGCATTACAATGCCTAACACCACACAAAAAATGTGCTCTCTTTCTCCGGCTCCAATAACAATATTGGAATTATACGTGGGCACTTAGCACTTTTTGCGCATGAGCGGAGCTTTTTTGATAAGAAAAACTCTACAAATTTTTTTATTGTTATAATATGAAGAAAATTGTGTCAGTGGTGCATCACGGTGTAAAGAAATGCACAAACGAATTTTTTTACCCTTTCAACAGACTTGAAAACATCTTTTTTAACAGCAGAACACAATGACTTTTAACTTTTAAATATTTTATGTGTGATAGATACAGAACGACCATAAATAAGTATCAACTAACCTTCCATAATGTGCATACGCTCTTCTTCTGTTGTTCGTTCTTCGGCTAGTATTACTTCCTCTGGTAATTATATCGATAGTGATATTTGATATTATACGCAAGAAAATTTGAATTTTCAGGATGAAGATAAAAAATGGATAAAAAAACAATGTCAATTTACAATAACACAATTAGTTTTTAATTAGAATAGTAAATAATGTAAGTAATTATAGCATTTCATTTACATCAACTTCAAAAACTTTGTGAACAATTCCTGCTTTAGTCACAAGTAAGTTCATATTTTTTGATCATCGCTTTGTCAAATATTGGAAAACTCACAATATTTAAATTGGATACTGCGATTTATTTTTTGTCATGCATGATACCCAAAATAATGTGAAAATTTGCAAGAATCGTTTACTAAATGGACCGATGAAACATAAAATATAAAAAATAATTCTTGCGACACGAGGAGAGATTAGCTTCAATCAAATTTTTTAAATAAATTATTTAAAATTTATGTGGGTAAAATTTCAAATTCTAATTTCGGAAAACATCTTTTTGGCAATTTTAAATGATTATAAATTTTTTTCAATATCTATCAAGTTTTCGGCTTTTTATAAGCTAAAATTATTTTCACGTTACAAATACATAGTATTAGTAACGTTTTATTAATATGGTGCTTTTGCATCCATTAAGAAAATGTTAATGTGGAATACTGTACCTGCTTTGCATATCCACTCGACGTAGCCATTTAACTCTTTTTCTAATTGTTGCTGTCGTCGTAATTTTAAAAATTCTTGTCTATTTTCTACTTTCTCCCTCTCTTTAGCAAACTCTCTACAAATGAAGGAATATTTTTTTCAAGCAATAAGGATTATTTTGAGCTTTTTGGATGTTAACAAATGCAAATTTACTCATTACTACTAGGCTCTCCAAAAAGGGATTGTAAATTGTCAAGACAAAATCATTAGAAATACATGAGAGCAATACGATTCAATTAATTGAGAAAGACACCTGCTTGCGTTATCCAATTCAAGTATGCCGACATTGCTTCGGTAAACATTTGACGTGAACGACATTTTTGAAATTGGGCACGACGTTCAACGCGACCACGCTCATTTGAAAATTCTCTTGCGTCACATGAATGAAAAGAAAGAGAAGTTTTAACAATTTTGCATTCTTTTTACTTTCTAATCTTCATTTTTTTATGGTTGAGAGAGAAACTCATAAATTAGTGTAAAATTCAACTCAAAATTAAATCGGCAAGCTATTGAGTCTTTTTAAAGACAAAATTAGATTGAGATTTATAAAAATAAGCATTTGTGAAATAATTCTCAATATGACTTGAAATCGAATCATCCCTTGTGGATAATGGAGAGCTCAAGTAGTTGAGTGATGAGAATTGCTTACCCGCTGAGAACACCAAGAACTAGATTGAGCATGAAAAATGAACCCAATACTATAAGAGGCACAAAGTATATCCAATTGAACGTTGAACCGAGAGCGTCGTTGGTCTTCGATGAGGCAAAAAAAATTGTGATAGGAAAAAATTTAAAATAATTCGTTCGTAAAATATTTATAAAATTCTTATTAGACATTAATTTATATGAATAGTAATTCACAACACCGAAAGCACAAATCAATTTTCTTATCATATCCACGGTTTTTTTCTTGTTGTTGTCATCTCACCGCTGTTGATCGAGTTACCAAATCACGAGAGTTGTTTGAGCAATGAATATTTTATATCGATAACAGATAACAGGATTTTGCTCATGGATTTAAATAGATTTGACTAAATGATGCCAATATATGTGATTTCATTTAATTAACTAGTTATTGACGGATTGAAAAATTTTTCATCGAAACTTTCATAAAATGAGTGATTTTTGATTTGGAAATTAATTAAATTAAGGTTAGAAAATTTTCTCGCTCATGTTGAAAGTATTCGAACTGTTATCATTTAGCCATATCAATTTAAATATTCTTCTCAAGCAGTTACAACAATTAAACTAGCAATGTTATAAATGAAGTAATAAATACCCAATATAATATTGCAGTCCAACCTTCCATCGTAATGCATTGAAATACGGTTAACATAGCAAAACCTATGTTATCAAAACTTGTTATGCCATAATTGGGTCCTTCCCACTGCTCTATGCATGTACTCTCATTATAATTACACGTGTAGGCGCCTGTCGGCGCAATTGTCTTATTATCCGCGTTGCAGGGAGTTGCCGCATCACCCTCTTTGAATAACTCTTCTACAATGACAATAATTTTGCATTTTTATGTCATTATTTTCTGTTTCAATGTCATGGAAATTGACACTTTTACTTACTTATGTCTTCTAATTTATAACAACTTTTGTGCAGAGCACCTGAATAAAATTCGAGACCTATGATTGCAAATATAATGATTGCAAACAATACCAAAACGCCAATTTGAAGTAAAGGTGCCATAGCCTTAATTATCGATTTTAACACTACTTGTAAACCTGAACGTTATTAAAACATTACATTGGATTATTATAAGAAGAGAATTATTTTTTAAAAGGGAGGAAGAGAAAGAAGAATGAAAAATTTAATCAGTAAAATAAGAAAAAAAAATCGTTTACAAAATTCACGTTTTAGTTAACTCTTTATACTATTGACTAGTAAGTTTGACTAGGCGAAGGCACTCAAAAGTATTAAATTTTATTTTATAAAATATTTATTTTGATCACAATTTGATCAATTAATTAAAATTAAAATAAAAAGTTAAAAACTTTACAGCTATGATTTGAAAATTTCCTTGATATAAAAGGTTTTTTTGGATGGTTGTTTCTTCTGCATTTTTATAAGCAAAAAACATTTTAATTTTGACACTTATCGAGTGCCTACCTCTTAATCTTTAAAATCTACATTTTAATGTCAAAATTATAATAAAGAATGACCAGAAAAATATGCCTATGCGTAAAAACTAATTGTTAGTCTTTAACTTTGTATACTAATATCGTTAAAAATTTATATTTCTTAATTTTTAATTTATTATACCACTCGTTTTTAGCTAAAAAAATACTGGTCATTCTGTATAAGTTGTTAAGTAAAATAAAACACATTTATTTTCCATAGCTTGAGTTTTGGCATCTATTCTACTCACTAGGAATTCCAGATACTAATTTCAAGGGCCGCAATACTCTTATGGCTCTCAATGTTCTGAGATCTATATCTAATCCTTGTTCTGGCAATATTGTAATGAACCTAAGGTTTGATGATTGAGTTATATTTCAGGTATTTTCATTATTGATAAACATTTAATTTGTTGTAATTGTGTAAGTTTTTGAGTTTTTAAAGAAAAAATATTGATATTAAATTATAGCAACTAAAAATAAGTATCAAAGGTAAGGTAACTCTAAACTTTTATTATTTGTAGGAAATTCTTTAGGGAATATTTGGCATATTGTAATTCCCTGCAAAATTTCCATTTCATCGTTACCACACCTTAAAATATAAAAAAGGTATAAAATCTAAATTTAATGTAATAAATTAGCTGAAGACTAATAATTTTTCTGTCCTAAATAAATCTTTTTCTTTTTATGTTTTTTAATTAAGAGAAAAATTTCTATACAATGCACTATATTTTGGTTTGACGGCACACATCTGTTTCTAGCATATCAAAAAACTATCACTGTATGTTTCAACTATTTTTTAACTATTAATGACTTTTCATCAATGTAATGATAGAAAATAATCTATCAAAATTGAACTATTTAGAAGGTTATGAATCGTTTTATCTGGCCTAAGAAAATCCATTTAAACATCTCTACATCTGTCTCATCAGCTGTAAAATAGCTTTTGTAATTTTTTTTCTATCAGAATGTAAAATTCTCTGTTGATATGCATGACGAATAATTGTTGCTTACTTGGTATCCTAGAAACTAATTTTAGTGGCCGAAGAACTCGAAAAGACCGTAACATTCTTAAATCAACTTCAACATTGGCCTCTGCGAAAACAGTCATTGAACTGCACATGAAGTCGTTTAATTAAAAAATATTATTATTGTTGTGAATAAAAAAACTTCGTATATATATATTTTTGGCAATTCAACAATTTGAAATGGCAAAATTTAAAATAGAAAGGGAAATAAAAAACATGTTGCCAAAAAAATTATAATGTGAAAATAAATATTATAGAGAAATGTTACTAACCCCGTGACTACAACAAAAAAATCCATTATGTTCCAAATATTCCTGAGGTATGAGTTTTTATGCAACACAAAGCCTAAGGCGAGGATTTTTAGAGATGCTTCCACACAAAAAATCAGTAAGAAATAATTTTCGGTTTTTTCCTTGAGGAGAAATTAAAAAAATTAATTTTTACTTTCCCAATTCTCAATCTTTGCAAAGGATGTTTTATGAATGCGATTTAATGGGATTCTCAAAAGTAAAGTTTGTTCGAATTGAACAATGTTTGAGGTTGGAGCAAAAAACCTATGCATCTTCCGTCAAATCACATTCGAAAGAATATCATCATGAATGAGCTATTTTACCAATTTGAGAGCCAGCATTGTTTTATCGCCGTTCGGTAAGTGCTCCTCGAGGGCCAAAACTACGCAATTTGCTATGATTGTCATTAAAACAGCGTACTCAAAGGGCGGCCATTCGATAATAAATTTGGTATAACGTCTAATTGGATTTTCATCGGAGAAAATAAAGAGTGAGGAAGGGCCCTGCACAGGAGGACCCTGATCTCTTGGGCCTCCCATTCTATCAGCTAAGTGATAGGAATTGCGACCCAAATGACGGTGACCGCTCGACGATTGACCAGCGAGTGCTGCTTCTTGAGCTGCTGCCAATCTAAATACAATTCAAGAAGAACTTTTTAGAGACCAGAAATATATTAGCAGTAGACGGATGTCATTGAAACGTTCAGCCTACGAAATTTCTCAATGAGATGATGGCAGTGGAAGTAATAAGAATACATGTTCTAGACTTTCCGGCACCGCACAAGAGAGTGAGAAAAAAGCAGTAAAACTCAACGAGCGACGCGGCAATATCCGCATAACGTTTTTTTCAAACTTCTTGATATTCTTGCTGGTTGCAGATTATAATAGAAAAACCCCGTTCTTACCATTCACTTCACAATCTTAATAAATTCGAACTGATGGTTAGTTTAAGAAAAAATTGATTTGTCAATGCAAAGCATGAAAAATTGCCTATCTGTTTTCTATTTTTATCTCTCTTTTTGACATGTTGATGGGATTCTTGTCAACTGAATGCAATTCAGTGCGATTCGTATCCATTTTTTTTAATTTAGAACTCGATCACGTTACATCCCCAAAATATCCAATTTCAAAATTCGAGTTTGCAGCTTCCTGAATTTTGTAATCATGTTTCAGTTTTTAAATTAACAAAATAATAGTTGTTAAAAAATAAAAATATTTATTGTATTATTCAAATAAAAAAATGTTTTAGTATGAAATGTTGGTATTTCCGAAGAGATATGCCATTTGTTGCTCAGAAGAAAGATTAAATTTAACTTCTGCTGATTATTGATTGCCAAAACTTATTTTTCTTTGGCAATAGGTGAGTGACTAAAGTTCTTAATTTTCGTTATTCATCGCCAATTTTTTGTCTCCAATGATTCATTTTTTTAACATCCAATTGGTGCATTAAAAAAATGTTTTCAATTATCTTTAATTTGGTAATAAAATATCGATTTAATAAAAACTTAAAGAGTCACACATCAATGCCATTTTGAATTATGTAAAACTGTAAAAGTATGTTTAAACGACCCTTGCTTAATAAAAAAGATAAATTTTTCCACAACATGATTCATCTTCAAACACATATTTTTTGCCAATATGGCATTTATTGAAGAAGCAATGGCTGTGAAAAAAGAGAAGATAAAATTTAAATTATTTTCAAAACTATGAATTAATAAAAAGTGGTTTCACACATTTAATCAATTCGCTTTGATCGCAAAAAACATATTTATAAGTAAGAATCAATGTCTTTGTTATCCCATTTTTACCAAAACTTTCCTATCAACTGATCTATTCTTGGGATATAGTTGGTCTTCTACTGTACCAAAAAATTGATACAGACACATTTTAAGTCTTATTTGCAAAATTCCCAAGAGCAAATAAACCGGAAAAGAGAGAAAAAGTATGATAATTGAGGACCAATGAATGATCAGCATTTTTGTTTCTAACACGAGACAAAAGATATTGATTTCTTCGTGATGAGGCACGTTTTACATATCTTTAATGACTTTTTTCAATAATAATCTCCACTTTCATCATAATCTTTCTTTATCCTTCTGTTGAAAAATATTATAGCAAGTCAGTCTTTGATGTAGTAATGCTTCGTTGTTAATTGTTTACTAAAATATTTCAATTGATTGAAATTGACAAATCTTAAAATATCTTAAGGATGATAGTATATTAGGGAAAAATATTGATTGGAACCATCATTCATCAATGATATTCCAAAGTTAAAAATAATTTTTAATATCTTCCTAATATCATAAACAATTGATTTTTTAAACATATCAATTTATAAAAAATTTAATTTTATATATTATATAGATATATGAATAAATTAACGGATATTACTCACGTCCGAATTGATGGATATATAGTAAGTAACAATTAAGGTTAAAAGAGAAATATAAATCCATAGTGTGTCTATATACACATACGATGCGATGATATATATTATATACGTACAATGAGCTTTTTCACCTATTTTTAAACAAATGGAATCATTGGAACTTCCCGCTAACACCACTTTATGCGCACGTATACATGTGTACAATTTTGTGTTAAGCACACACACATTAATATTTTTCTCCAAATTCACCCTCCGAAAAGAGCAAGCAAGAAATTATAATTAATTTTTTAAGCTTTTAAATTTTTATTTATCACTAAAATTATTTTTTTGTGCAGTATCTTCACTATTTGTTTTATTTTTTCTATTTTTTATCTTATGATGTTGAAAAAATTGATTTTTTTTTCGTCCAAAAAATTGAACATTTTTAAGCAGATTTCAAACTTTTTTCTTTAAAGTCCTGGTAAATAGGCTTTAGTTGCACATTATATCGCTAAAATAAATTTTTTAACACTATAAATTAGCTTTGAAAAGAGTTGAGAATTTTTTCTCTTTATATCGCCCATTTTTAATTCCGACATTTTTTCTCTCGCTCGATTTTTTTTCAGTAGACAGATCGGAACTTCGGATGAAGTTTTCACTTTTTGACTGCCATCATCACAAACTTAATCCATACAAGACATTACCAATTTATCCAAAGAATTATTTGATGACCACTTCTCGGCCATATTGGGGTTACTCCACAAAATTTTCTTTCATTTGCTTCACCCTTATAAGCAAACTTTTTTCCTCAAAAACACTTATAATCGAACAATGTTTAACTTAAATTAACTCGAAAAATGTTTTTTGATGCAACTTGATCGCTTTTATCACTTAATATCTCCAAGTTTTGTCGTTTAAATCAAAAAAATTAAAACTAGAATTCAAGAGAATTTTTTTTCCATTCTCCACCTTTGAGACTACGAACGATGAAAACTTTCGCGTATTTCAATGGTTTGTCGCAAACGTACTATTGACGCTGATGGAAAATGCGGAGAGAAAATTCACCCCTTCAAATGCAAGCTTTTCCAATCTCTCCATGGAAATAGGAATTTCCAGTTTTTTTAAGATAGCTCGATTCTCTCCTAAAAAACATGTGGAGCTCATCTTAACAAGAAATTCCATGGAGAGATTGTATGTTGTGCACTACGACATTACTTTTCTACACGTGCTCTAAACCCAATTTATATCCGTTTTCATATATAGAACAATAAAATTATAAAATTAATTTAACTGTAACATTAACTTTTGAGTAATGTTCAAAACTTTATATAGGTACTCAATAAAATTAAATTTAAAAATTTAACTTAAAACATATTAACCGGTTTTAAATTTCTACTGTAATTAAACATTAATATAGATCCAATTTAATTGTTGAATACATTTAAATAAAAAACTGTGTCTGCTCGAAAAATCAACAGTTATTTAGCAATTTTTAGATATGTGTCTCGGCTGAAAAGCTCCCTCTCACATTTTTCTGTTTTCTAGTTTTTTCGGAAAGCTTTTGCATATACTGTATTTATACACTTTCAAAAGATGGTAATTTTTTTAGTCTTTAAAAAATACCTTAGTAACAAAATTACTTACACCAATTCTCCCAATTTGAGCCTGGTTTGTATTAATGCACATGATTTATGATCGGCAACTGCACACGCACGTCTCCGTCGAGGTGAAACTCCAGTTTTCGCCAGCGCTTCAGCAGGCTCAATGCTGCCAGCTCGCAGGACTACTGATTCTCGACGTCGCGATGCCATCATATGACGACCATGTCCAATCATTCTTTGAAAAAAAAAAGCATTTGACGATTTTAATAAAAATTATTCATTTTGATTTTACTGTATCCATTAATCAAAGTGATTATACTATATCAATTTTTTCAGATTAAACGCTTTCGTTATCTAAAAAAATTCATATTACCAAAAAATTTGTAATATTCGAACAGTTTTTGTAATCAATTTTTTTTATTTTAATTTAAATACATTCCACATTCAGTTCCCTTTTACCTCAGATCATTATTTTTATGAAACTTTAAATAGATATGTGATTAATCACAAATGTAATAGTTTGTTGCTGCTTTTAAATATCACATGAGGGAGATATGATGTTAACAATGCAATGGTTTCTCTCTCATGAGTGGATCTTTAGTCTAAAAAAATACAACGGATTTCTCTTTAAAACCGCTTCTATACTTTCTTTTATACAAAAGCTTTTAAATTTTAAACGAGTTTGAAAGTAATTTTTTAAATCATAATTCAGAGTATTTGCAGTTATTTAAGTTTTATTTTCGTGATTAACGAAAGAAATTTTTAAGTAATTTATCAAAAATCATCTTAAAGAAGAAGACAAAAGAATAAGAGAGAAAAAATCAACTTGTTGAATACAAAAGTGGTTTTGATAACATTCTTATTGTGATTTGCAACATGCACACATTTTCTTTTTCAAATAAATGAAAATGCTGTGGGAGGAAATGGTTATAAAGTCAATTGTTGTTTACCTTGCTGTTTACTTGTAAATATTTTTCTTCCACTCTCGTCGCTTTACACGTGCTTTAAAAAAGCACTGAGAAAAATGAAAGCTTTTGTGGTGATGGCGGTACAATGTGTCAACTGAACATTACTGTCTTTGGCTTCACGTTAACGATAACAAAGAAGAACTGTCTGAAAAAGAAGGTCTCTTATAAAATAATTCGTTTCACGCCTAAAAGCAAATCATCGTCTTGTCATGAGGGTGTGAGAATTGATGATGACGAAGGTACATAAAATCAATTCCATTTGATAAAATGTCGATTTTACGTTAAAAATATTGTTATGACTATAAGAGTATCAATAAATAAAAAAATCTTAAAATGTTTTCCGTAAAATAATATTTTCTAATACACTAAGACACATTTCGCGAGTCGAAAACTAGAGAAATAAAATCAAAAAGGATTTGTTTATGATGACATAAACTTGAAATAAACATTGTTTTAATTAAATTGTACTTGAATCAACTAACATTAAATCGAAAAAACTCAGTGCATTAAAACGGAAACAATTAGCTTTGTTTACATAAATAAATTAAAAAGACAAGGTTTTTATAAATAAATCAATTTTTTGATTATTGAAATATTCAACGAAACTTTTACTATAAATTGTTCTATACAATGCTTAAAACATTATTTTTAAAGAAATCATAAAAAATAGCAGGTGGTCAAAGTAGATCAATTGAAAACAAGATGTGTTGAGTTGCAAATTAAATTGTTTTTCGGCAATGTATGTTGAGGTAAAACTTATTTAAATTAGTCTAATTGAGTTAAATAAGAGCAGTAAAAATTTTAGAAACTTCAAAATGGGTCTTTTAGCTTCATTGTATTCTTCACTCACTGTTTCGAAAACGAATTTTCTAGATTCGCTTCGATTTAATTTATGTTTAGTGGCTTATTCAAAAAAGTTTTTGAAATGAATTCACTGAGCGAGCTTGTGCGGTTGACTGGAGAATTGAATTGAAACAATTATTTACGACAAACAAATTCTAATTAAAATGGAAGTTAGAAATTTAATTTAACTCAACGTAAAGAAAGGACAAATATAAAAGGTAATATTTAAACATAAACAGATAGTTGCATTTGAAAAACTTTTTACTTTTTTTCTGCTTAGAAAATATACATTGATTGCGGAAAAAAGAATTCTCTTAAAAGAAAACATGAGAAACTGTGCGAAATTTCACAGAATTTTTTTATTATTACAAAACTGTAAAAAACTGTACAAACGCATTAAAAAGGGTCGTTTGAAATAAACTTAAGAATTCCAATGAGAGCATGTCGATACCTTTGACCAAACGAGAAAAAACTTTTACCTTTTAAAAGCGTGATGAGATTAAAAGTATTTATTTAAGTCTCTTCTCCTGACTGAGTTGACTTGTATTTAACTATTTCTGTTTTTATTCAGTTTTGACCAAGATGTAAAGGATAACCCAGTTAAAAAATTGCGAATATTAAATTTAATTTTTCAGTTAAAATGATCTGTCGCCATACACAAAAAAGGATAAAACTCTCAGACCTATTTAATTTTACAATAGTTTTTCCATAATTTTAAAAAGTTTAATTTAGATTAGGAGAAATAAGTGGAGAAAAAAAGCAACAGGTGCATCACATGATTTTTTTCTCTTACATTTAACTTATAATCCCGCTTATAATTTAAGTTTTAGGTGAAAATTTAAAGAGTCATAATAATTATATTAAATGTTGTTTTATTGATTAAAAATCCTTGATATCATCATCTTATATTTTAATATTTACCAGGTTAAATCCTACCTTGAGTTATTAGAACATAAGACACACTTAAAGGTTGAAAATGTGCTCCTTTCTTGTTTTCGTTTGCGAACTTATTTATTTAATCACCCACTGACTTTAACATTTAACAATCTTTTACGTCTCACACTGAGCACAAATAAATTGCCACGGCAAATTAAGATTTTTTGGTAAGGATTAACTGATAGATTTTTCTCCACTCGCACAACATACTTTGTTTGAAAGCGTTTTTCTTGAATTTTCCTTACTAGTCTTAAATATTGGATGCTATTTTTTTCAAAATTGTTATTTTTTGTTTCCAATAAAATGCACATAAACTTGTTCCTTAAACTTAAATCATTACAAAAAAAAATGAGGATATATTAAAAACACAGATGACTTTTTATTTTAAGTTGTGAAAACAAATTGATCCCTATGTTTCCTCCAAATATGAAGAAACTTGTTAAATCCACTTTTTTTATTTCAAATATTTAGCACAAATTTTATCAAGAGTTTATTTGAAAAAATCCACGGTGTATACATACAAGATATTAATTTTTATATTCCTGCATGATAGTAGACTTTTAATATTTTATGTTTCTAATGGAGTCACTTTTCTTTTTTTACATGCGATTTTAATAAAAAAAAAATATCACAGATCTTATTTTTATGTATAGTTTTTCAAAAATCGGCTTGCAAAATGTTGCGGACTCTAACAAGTAAGAAGCAAAAAGTGTAAATATAGTTCTTTACTCATGAACCTTATAAACTTGACTGACGATAGCTTTTCATTTTCCCTCCAAACGAAAATTTTCCGGGCAAACGTTTCACTCTCTTAAGTTCAAAATTTTTTATTTCTCTTTTTCTTTCTCTGTGTATCCTTTTCTCTCTTTTAAACACTCTCCGAGTGCTTAAAAAATCATTCACATGCATAAATATAAAGAAACTGTGTGTGTATAGGTGTAAAAAATATTTTATTAATTTTATTGTAAGATAGATTAAAACAAAATAATTAGTCAGAAAAGAAATTAAAAATTTTATTACAAAAAGTTACAAATTTTTAAGGAAATTTTTATTAATAAAAGTTTTGCGCTTCAAAGTTGTTTAGATGTCACAAAACTAATTAATAATCTCAGTTTTATTTTTTGGTTTTTAATTAAATTTTTACATAACAATTTTGGTTTTATCTAAAAACACCCCGGGAAATTTATTATCGTATACCTGATGAAAGTCTTTTTGCAATATTGAAAACGACGTGACAACAAAACGTTCCTATAAATAGATATGAAACGAACGCATATAGCAATTTCTCTCTCAGTCATGTTTAGTTTGTTTGTTTATTGCTGTTGCTTCTTTATGTCTTCAATATATAGCATATAAAGACAGAAGAAAACTACTCACTCACTGATGAACTTTTGATTAAGAAAAATTCATCTTTCACACAGGGTAGTTCAAATACGTTACAAACTTGGGTTGATTGAGGTATTAATTTTTGAAAAGTAAAGTTTAGCAAAGTTAATTTTTTTACGAAATATTTTTTATAAAAACTTGAAGCAAAAAATCGTGACAAATCGTGACAGTAATTGTTCCATTAAAGGGCCAAACACAAAGGGAAGTTGTGAAAATTTCAGGAAAAATTTAAATAATTTGTGAATATGTGGTTCGAGATTTTTTACATAAGCAAATATTTTTAAATGAGTGAGTTGAATTTTTCCAGCATAAATTATTAAAATCTTTGCAAAAGTTAAGGATATTTTAATATTATTTTTTTCTCCTCCTTCAAAACAACATCATCAATTGGAATCTCAATGTGCACAAACAAGTCAAATGGAAAAATTCTATTCTTATTTGTTGGTAAGAAAAAATGTTCATGAGAATTGAAAAAATACTCAACGAGCACCTAAGGTAAGAGGCTTATAGGATGTAATTTCTTTTATTTGAAGGAAGTTTTCAAGTTGACATTTCTCGACTCGCTCTTTTTAGGAAACTAATTTCTTAACATTCCTCAGAGAGTTGACGGACACTTTTAAAAACGTGATACAAAGTTTTAATTTTTTACGTAATAAAAATTAACGAAACCGAAAAATCGATGAAGGTTCGCCCCAAAAGAAGCCAATTTATAAAATTTTACGTTTGTATGTTTTTTTTCGTCATAGGCAAAATGTATGTATTTTTTTCATTCTTTCGATAAGCCTGTGAACACGACAAAGGCGATAAGAAATGGTTGTATATATAACCACGGCGAGGCATGAGGCAATGTGGTTGATAATAAGGTTTGATAATGTTTGGTTTCTGTTGAGTGCGAGTTGGCGTCGAGTATCCGAATGGATAATCATATATGATGTCACTTTCATGAAAACAAAAAGAAAAATATAACTTGATTTACCTATGAAATTGATATCCAATTTGGACAATGCAAATCACCGCTTTAAAAATGATTTTCCAAATTACCTCAAACACAATGAAGTCTCTCCTTATTTATTGACATTTAACTTTTTACATTCGCTCTCTGAAAGCACATTTAAAAATTAACATACGCATGTACATGTAAAGTTAATTAAAAATGTTATGATGCTACATCGAATGCTATGTAATTTCAGCTTTAAATTTTATTTAACCTTGGATCCTTCTGTCTATCTGTTTCTCAATCGGGAAAGTAACTCTATGAATATTTTGCTTACATCTAAAAATAAACTTTGTTTGCTAAACCATGATTCCAACATTCAATATAGTGTGAAAAATGTGAGAGGGACGATGTTATTGGAAAACAATTTTCGAGCATTAGCAAGTGTATAAAATGACCCTAATTGATTTTGTGTTGATCACATTTTACCTCTTTAATTCGACGTGACACATCACACATTATGTGTTTAATAGGTGCTACTTATTGAAAAAATACATGTGAATCAATAAATTGCAAAGCAATTTCCAAAGTGCAGAGATTCCACTAATTAATTATCACGTAGTTGAATAGTTTGAAAATAAAATAAGGGATATTGAATTTAAAAGTGACACAATTCGTTTTAAATCTGAAACCGAAAGAATACAATCATAATTTAGCTTTATTAGAATTGAATGCTATAAGATTTCAATGTTCTTAAAGACGCACAGAATTTAGTCAGGTAACAGCGCACACCCAAAGTGAATTAGAATTTTTTTAGAGGTTGTTTATTTTAATGACGGTTTTATAACTCTGATTTCTATGACGATGTGTCTAGCAGATCTTTTTTATATTCTCTCGTTTTCTTATGCAAATAAATTTTGAGTAAAGTTGGATTTTTATATTGTATGCAAAAATGTTGAAAGTTGAGCAGAAAATGTTTCATTTATATTTATTTGTGAATGTCATTTGAATATAAAACCGAATTGAGATTTTATATCATAACCATTATTTTAAAAATATATTCACAAATTTGAATGAACAAAATAATTATAAAAGTCTTTATTGCAAAGTAAAATTGTAAATTAAATTAATAAAATCTGATTTTTTCAGCGACTGTTGCATCATTATAAAACATCATGTTTGCTCACAGTTATTGAAGAAAAAACAAAAAGTTCAAAAATACAAACGTCAATTGGCAACATTTTATTAATTTTGAAACTTTAGCTACAGTAAAATTATTGAAATTTTTTTTAAGTTTATATATGTTCTCAAAAAGTTTTCCAATAGGTTTAATTAATTTTCATAAATATCCCGTGTAGAAAATGAAAGGAAAATCTTTCAATTTTTGTTTTAAATATTTTTCGTTGTCATTAGAAAAACTGTGAAAGGTTTTGAAAATCTCAATTGGAACATTTGAGGTAAAATTTTCGTCACGGTCATTTAGAGTTTTTTATGTCATGACTAAAACAAATTTAACACTGATATTTTCTTTTGTCATGACGATACGTGAGTTTAGTTTTAAAAAGAGTCATTACAATATACATTTTATTCTACTTCCAAAAGTTCTAGATTTTGTTAGAATGCATTTTGCATTATGCGCTTGAAAAGTGTTTACATTGACCCTAACCTTTAACGGTTTTAATGAGAAGTTTTCAAGAACTTTCATCGAATTGAATTTTTCTTAAAAAACAATCAATTTCTTCTTTTATCTTCACAGCTTGAGAACTTTTTAAATGCAGACGTAATTTCGGTATTTACTCATTATCATAGCCTTTTTTACATTTTTAAAGCAGCGTTTAAGAAAACGCTTAATTTTTTTTTGCTATGCAGAGCTATGAACAAAGTGTGGTATTGTATATATTTCAAAAAGGACAATTATACATGAAACAGAAATTTAAAAGTTTAAATATTTTTTAAAATTTCTTTATTTAAAGATTATATTTTATTCAAACGACAGAAGCTTTTTCATACATTTAGGAGCGTATGATAACATTTTCAGAACTTAATACCTACATAATCGAAGCGATGCCATGCAACTACTAAAATAGCTTTTTTCAGTCTGAAGCCCGGAGAAATATTTCTTTTTTACATTTTCTACTTTACTCTCCAAGTTCAAAATGATTCAACTCTCTTTTCCTCAAAGTGAGAGAATTATGTGCAACAGTTGATTCTTTTTTTTATAAACAGCATTTTATAAAATAACTTAATTGTAAAAAATGCTTTTAAAAAGGAAACTTTTTTAATTACCCTTTTCATTAATTAATTAGCATCAACATGCATCAAGTGGCGTAGCATTTTGGAAGTTATTAAATTTCAACAAGCTTTTAAATTTAATTGAATGTTGACGTGATATTTAATTACGTTAAAATTTTATTAAATTTAAGTTCGTCAATTCGAATTTCCTCTTTAGCTGATTTATTTTGAAAATAAATTGAAATTCAATTTTACCGTTTTAAACTGTAATTTTTTTAAAAGCCTTTTTCTAATTAATCCATGTAATGTTTTTGAATAAACTTGAGCTATTTAATTAATAAAATTGTTTTATTTTTTATTTTTTTAAGAAATAAATTTAGTGCCACCTATAATCAAAAATTTAAAATGCGAAAAGAGACGCGGAAAAATTGGTTTGCGTGTTGGCTTAAAAAAATTTACCCCATCCTTAATTCATTAAGTCTCACTAATTAAAATTTGAAATATTTGGAATAATTATGGCTTCACCTGCTCCCATCCTTAAATCAACAATAAATAACTATCCGACTAAGCAAAATATGTATCCCGCTTTACCAGCGCTGAGTAGCAAAAATGTCAACTTAAACATATTTTTTAAAGAACAATAATTTTCATTTAAAATGAAACATTTTAGACCTGTTTTAGGATAAAATTTTAAATTCTAAAAATTCTACAAATTTTAAATTAGGATAAAATAAAACATGTTTTTTTTTCAAAGTTAGTCACATCTTTATTCAAGTATTTTTAGAATTTTATTATTGCAATATAAATTTATATGATCGTTTAAACGTTTTTTCTTTTTAATTATTGCATTTAATTTTTTAGTTTGAAATCTATAGGCACTAAGTTAGAATCGTTGTTAAATTTTCTTGATGCTGCACTTTATATTTTTAGTTAAATTAACATTTACTAAAGAGATTTTCTATACGTTTTTTAGAACAGAAAAAGTTTAGTAGGCAGAAGTTAAAGATTCAAACTTTAATAGTTAACGAAAAGGATATTTAATTTTTAAAAATTTATATCGCGTTAAGTTTAATTAAATTTATTTTAAAATTGTGAACTTTATCGTTAATATCTTGCTGCTTGAATTTTTTATACTCTTGAATTAAGAAATTTTAATTATATTTGTGCAGGAGCGTGTTGGTTACGCGTTGTTTCATCCATTAATATTTTCTGAGCAAAAGAAACAATTGCTGAAGCAGGTTGTCGAGTTTCTAATTCACAAAAAATGTGGCATTGATTGTCGTTTGATGTTGCCGTTTTCTTTGCAACAAACGCAAAAATGTGTTGATTTTTAACCGGAATATCGGCATTAGCAATTTGTACACTCCAACGATGGTCATCAGGATCGAGTCCAATGTAGCTGATTGTCATTGCTGGATAATGTTTGCGGAAAAATAATTGACGAGAGTTATCAGTTAATGTAACTCCCATATTTGAAACTTTCAAATGAACTTCGGTTGGTGATGGTAGCGGTCGGCGTTCGAAGAGTAAACGAATTGCTTTCCGAACAGCTTGAGGTCCGGTCAATGACTCAGTGTCTGCACTGAAGAGATAAAGAACATTACAAGCTGCTCCTTGAACTGCTAGTTGCTGCTGAGCTTGTCCTTGATTGTTACTTTGTTGAATATCCCGCTCAGGGAGAACTAAGCGGCATGGTAGAGCAAGAGGAGTTACTGTGTGTTGATAAATCAATGCTGACAAGGAACTGAAAACGGGTTCATTTGAACAACCTTTTAAACGAACACCTCGAACAGTTGGTTCAACTAAAAAGTGTCGAACCAGCTCATCAATGCCACCTTTTGATCCTGGCGGGATTTGAGCGACACGAACAACCAAACCGAATGCATCTAAAAATTGTAGATAAAATTGCATAAGTATAAGGGGACAAAAATAATATAATAAAAATACTGAAAGAGTTAAGATCTTTAAAAATAAAGTTTTGTTGCTATTTACAACAATTTTGACTTACTCGCAAAAGTTGTTGAATCTCTGACGAGAAATGTGCCGGGAGGAGCATTTCTCAATAAGTTTATAGCTTCCTCGCGTGACAATGTCGGCTTATACCAAAACTTTGATGAATCACGTGCGAATCTACGATAAAACACCATTGCACTCATTAATTTACGTTACAAATTAATTTTACTTACTTAACGTGATGAGGAGCAATTTCAAATGGTTCACTGTTTGCATTTGAAGTGGCAGAATTAGCCGAATTTCTGCGTGATGCATAAGTCGAAACAGTTTCATTGATATTAGCTACTTCTTGAATTCTATTCGACAAGTCCCGTCTAGAAAAGAGTTTAAGCAACAATTAATAATTTGATATAACTTTTTTGTGAAACAGTGCAGTTTGTTTAATATGTGGTCATGATAATCATAATCAGAAAATGCAGTAAAAATATTTTTTTTAGAAATTATTTGTCCTTAGTGTAGTAAAGGAGGTGAAAACTCGCAATATCAAAATTAGATATTTCTTGGATATTGTGAGTTTCTTGCTCCCTGATCTTGTTTGCGTGCGAAAGTTTTTAAATTGTTAATTAATTAATTTTAAGTTTTATCAAATTAGGTGCGTATTAAAATATGCATTTGTGTTTTATAAATTGAATAAAACTAATAAAAGTATTAAATTTTGAAATCATTTGAGACAGTGTAGCGAATAAAATTTGAGACATAAAAGGTGAAAAATTTACTTAATATGAATGTGCAAGTCATAAAGGGTGAACAGGTGTTTCTCGAAAAAATTCAACAATTTTAAACAGGAGATGTATGGGAATTATAATTAAAACTCCATTCATTAAAAGGTTTTCAATAAAAATGCAGAAATGCTGTCTTTTACCTGGTCACCCTAAAGTCATATCATGCGTGATACAAATTTTTGAATTAAATGTGTTTTGATTTTTTAACTACCTTCTCTCGCAAGAAGCGACAGTCGTTTTAATAGAATCAAGTGCCCAACCCGGACTAAATTTTTTTAAGAAAAATTAAAAAGTTAATACAGACAAAAAATTTTTAATTAGTACGTAAAAAATTCTAGTAAATCACTCAAGAGGAAAAGGCTAAAATGTAATAGCTGATGAATATAAAAGGATTGAGTTTTTTTCGGACTTTAGGAAAATTTTTGCTGTTTCATTAAAATCCTAATTATTATTTAAAATTATTGGCCTCTCCCGTTAAAACAAATTTCACCTGATCAAAAAAGAACTCACCGCTGCAATGTTGGACTTTTTGGTGGCAAAGTTGAAGTGCTGCCAAAATGTATTGGTGTTCTTGGCGTAACAGGAAACGCTGGTGTCTCTGGTCGCGAGACTTCAGTTTCCGTCTCCGAGCGATACGATGAAACTGATTCATTACGTGTCTAAAAATAATTTTAAAAGTGAAAATTAAACTTTTTGTCTCATTACTATTTTACGAAATTTTACGAGTGACTCATAGACTCGATGTTGCCCCTTTGCCAAGGACTAAACAATTTTATTTTAAAATAAGTTATTTTTGTGAATACACAAGCACATGCGGATTTGTTATTGAAGAAAATTTCTAATGACATTGGCAGTGAATACTGTTTTAATGTTTTTATGATGATGCGTTACCTGGCGACGGTTTTGATGAGGCTGCTGCGATGGCATTTTGCCATTATGAACATGATCAGATGATTGTGAACTATCCGAATCAGATTTAGGTGTTACATTGTTATAATTAATGACATTATCAAGATAGCGATTAAGCGTGTCAGTCTTTTGGTTAATTGTGGCGTTATTATTGTTAACGTTGTCGCTGTTCACTGCAACCATTGTAGATGTGGTGAGTGTGAGTGTATGACTCTCAAAGGCTATTGACTCAAGAAGATTATCAAGTGTCTCAAAAGGCGTCTTTGGTGATTCTGGATTGTTGTTGTTAATGCGATCCTATAATGTGGTTATAACATACATGCAACATTTATGATTAATGAGGTATTTAATGTTCAATGGATTATTTTTCTAGCCGAAATTCGAAAGAAGAAAATTTTACGTTAAAATTTGCGTTAACTTTAAAATCACATCACCAATAAAATTGCCCATTAAATTTTTTATCTTTGAAATTTTTGAACTAAGCATATACTTTGCAAGTACAGCTAAGTGCAGCAATGAGTTGCAAATGCCATTTTTGAAATATGACAAAACTTACCATCTCTTCATTTGGCGTCGAAGTTACGGGCTTACTTCTGCGTGTCAAGTTATTTCCAGTGCGGTTATTAATGGCTATTTTTTCATTATATGACAATCGATCGTATGTAGGTGATACCGTTCGATTTTGATTTAAGTCGAATGAGTGATTGTTCATTTCGACTTCGTTCTGGAATGCAATGTTTTAATTCCGTAGTGATTGTGTGAGGTAATTTGTTAGGGCGAAAAAGAAAAGACATTTTACAATGTTAGTCAAGTTATGTGTCAGACAAATAAAATTCTTTAGCAAAAAAAATCTTATCACACGTTTAAAAAATAGACAAAAACAACAATTGTGATAAGAGTATGAGTGGAAAAGAGAAATATTATAAGTTGTGTTTTTCACTATTGGTAAACATTTAAAAATTTTATGAAGAAAACACTTATCCTAAAAAAAGGGTTGACAAAAAGATTTACAAACCTTGTAGGGCCTAGAAACTGCTTGCTGCTCTGTCGTTCGTTTGACTTGAACAAATTTTGGCTCCTTGCCTGTCGACAGTGTATAATTACTATTATAATGCTGTCTCACCGGCGATAACGTTTGACTACGTCTAAAATAATACAACTGTATTAATTTAATGCTGTGCATAGTGAATTTTTTGCATCATTACCGTGAGATAGCTCCATCTGTGAAGTCAAAGCCCTCGTGCTGTTTTTGCTCTCGTTTTGCTCGCAAACGTTGTTGTTGGACTTGCAACCATGTTTGGTGACTTGAGCCACTGTAAATAAGAGGAAAGCAAATAAATAAAAAGGAATTTATTGGATTTTTTTCGATAACATTTGTAATGTTGTTGAGGTGATCAATAATTATTAATATAATATGAGAATTTTTTTCAAATCTTTAAATTAAGAAGAAATTTAAATTGTTTTCATTTTGCATAATAAAATAATATTCTGGAGTTAATTTTAGATTACTTACTTAACTTTAAACTATTTAGTTGAATAAAGTTAAAAAAAGTAAAAACTAGAAAAAGAATCGCAAATTCAACTTTAAAAATTTCCTTAGTGATAATTTTGTAATCGTTCTCTATGTTATAGAGAAATTGGTGGGCTTGAAAGAAAAGTTTTAAAAATAGAAAATTCAAAATTGACGTTAAATATATTAAAAGAAAGCTTTACATTTTTTTCGATATCTTGCTAATGTGATTCGGTGCTGTTACACCTCTCATACAAAGCTCGAAAATTTTTATGAAATTGCGCAATCAGACTTAGAAGATTTTTTGATTCCGATCCAACTTTTTACTCGTTTTTTGTTTTAATTTCCAGATAAATGTGAAGTGGCTCACCATAAGCAATTCAGAATTTTTTTTGTTCAGCGAAAATTTAAGACAAGGAAGGAAAAATTCAAAAAAATATTGTAAAAACAATTTTAAACTAAATTGCCATTTGCATTTCTTGGCTTTTTTGTTTACAACACAAAGCGAACGATTTTCTTCACTCCGCATGTTTTTCTTAATTTTCCTATGAGTGTTCTTAAAGCCACTCAAAACACATTGAGCGGCAACTTTTTCGAATAAAAATAATACAAATGAAGGAAAAATGTATCAAATGAATATTCACACAGTGAATGAGTCATTGTGAAGGAAAGAAAATTAATTTATTTTTAATTTTAATATCTCTCTCGACATCCGTATCAAATTAATATTAAATGACGGTGCTAACATTGAATATCTGTTGCGCGCAATTGCGTAAACAAGTGACTATTTCTGGATTGATATGTATTTAGCGAAAAACAAAAGAGCAAGTATTTGCAACGTAAAATAGAAATTTCAAGGAAGCCGGCGAAAATTTTGATTTTCTCATTTAAGAGTGAGTCATGAAGAAGGTCAATTAATAGGATATAGAAATTTTTAAAATTTATATTCTATTTTACTATTCCAACTCGATTAGTGTCACCTTACTTTTTGTATAAAATATTTATTTAAATTCTTTTTTAAAAGCACAATTTCCATTAATTAATTAATACGCTAAGCGTTGAAATTATTACTCACTTTAAAAATATGGCAAAGTTTATAAATATTTTTCAATTGATTGAAATTATTAAATGGAAGATCTATTTAAAACTTTATTGCAAAGTATAATGAATGTCCGTTTTCTCATCAGTAACTCTAAACCGAGAGAAATATGGTAATGTGTGAGAAAAGAAAGAAGAGGAAAATATTTTTAGTCACATTTTTACACGTTTACTATTTTTTAGATCTTTGTAAAAAAAAGTGGACACAATATTAGACGAAGATTTTTTCCTAGTGGGATGAACTCACATTGGCAATGAATTCTCTAAAAAATATATATACTATTTTGCCTATGATTACCAGTGAGCACGAGTGAATGAGAATGAAAAAAAATTGTATAATATCAGCAAATCATACGGCACAATATTACGTCGCCGAATGAGAGATTGAAAGCGAGAGAGAGAGAGAGTGAAGGTGAATTCATAAATTTTATTATTAAGCTGTCTTTTTTCCCTCAGTTTATTTTGTGGAAATAATATGATGTCCAAAGAATGGTAACTTAAAAATTTAAATTCATTTTGAATTTACGGCTATTCTTTGAATTATCTCATACTATTTTTTAAAACACTAATCAAGATCATAAAAATACGTGACTCAAAATACTTTTTACGAAAATTCCTTTTTTATATACTGTTTTGTAATAAGCACGATTTCAATCTGTCGATATTTTCTTGACATATTTCAAATATTTCTCAACGTACTCTAATAATATGCTTCAATGGCATTTTGCCCATCCCTTGATAACTATTAAAAATTATGAAAAATTTCTTTATTACTGAGAAATAATAAAAGGTTGTTAAATAGTTGTAAATGATCAACCTTGGCCTTAACTCTCGCGAACTTAATTTGAACAAACAAAAAACTGTCTAAAAGACGAAAATGATTGACGAACGCAGCAGCGAAAAAACTCCACATTTCCATATTTGGAACAATATAAGATATTGAGAGACTTGAACTCGCGAAGCGAACATTAGGAAGTGAAGTACTCACCCATCTGATGCATATCCACTCCGTCCAAAACTTCCATCCATTGTATTTGATCGTCTCAGCGGCTCAAAATGTCTTGCCGCAGTACTCTCAACAACATCGATATGATCAATACTGTAGTTGTTTTTACTATTTTCACTTCTGTTACGCGAATTATAATCATCGAGAAGTTTATCGTTATCAAACACACTCAAATTACTTTCGGGCGTCTTGTCACCAAACGTGTATTTACTCTCGTTATATTGCCGACCACCGTAAGTGCGTGTACGCTCTACGAAATCAACTTGCGATGGAGTTTTGCGTCCAGATGTTCCATTATTTAGAGCTTTACGCACCATTGATGGCGACGAGAGTCCAGATTGCATTTTAAACATTTTTGCTTCGCCCGTAGATGGCAAATAACTAAATGGCTTAGAATATTCGCGGGCGTGGTAAGGTATATTGGACTCATCAAATCGCGATGATCGCCCAGATCTTATCGTACTGTTATTTTCTGACCGTAATACTTCCATGTAGCTTTGAGACTGACTCTGCAAAAGATTTTCAGCTTGCTTTTGCTGTTGATCATACATGTGTGCGTGTCTATTTCGATTTCCATGTAGTTGCATTTGTGTGTCGGTATCGTAGAAAAGCTCATCTTGATTTGTATAGTAGCCTTTACTAAACTGATGATCAGACATTGCGGGTGTATTACGGCCCGACTCCGATGGTGTTAATGTTGTCGTAATGCTCGATGTTTCACCAACGTCTTGTTGATTATTTTTAGAATATCCGAAGGTATCGTAATTGTGACTGTATGGTGATTTCGGTGATCGTTTGATCGTGTCTGATGTGTGGATGTTTTCACTAATATTCACGGGTATTGGTGATGATGCATTATTATTTGTCGTTGTGTATATATTCGCAAGTTTTTGTTTACTCTTACTCGATGCACCATTAATGTCGGGTAACTTTTCCACTGTAAGAAGCATCTCCGAAAGAAGGTTGTCCAATTCGTCATGACAATTATTTACTGTGAAAAAACATTTGAGATGTAAATATGCATGATCACATGAATGAATCATCATTTGAATATTTTTTCATTAAAATAACCATTCGTACCTGTAGGGCTTGCTCTATCATGCCAAGATAATGCTGAGGATGTGTTATTTTCTGGTGAACATATTTAATAAAAATCAATTAATTTTTCAAAATCACTTAAATTTTTGAAATTTAATTTGACAAACTGTCTTCTCCTTGCAATTATTAACATTAACATTCAAACATAAACTTACTATTAGTAACTTCATGGCTAAAAATTCCAGAATCAAAACTCCGCTGTAATGGACTTTTAACAAAGCTCCTTGGCGGAGGTTCAATCGGTGCAAGTTTCGATCGTACATTTGACGACGACGATGCGGTAGCAGCAATTTGCGAGTAACTTGTTTCACCATTTATTAAACTGTGATTATTATGCAACCCATTTTCATTTCTTACGTTATCCCATTCAAGAATTGTCGATAAAATGCGGGAATTCTTTGATATCGGCGTATTCAAGCGAGTTTCAATTGTTTGAATGTTTTGTAAAGTTAGCTCGTTATTAGCTGTACCATTCTTAGCTATTGTGGCGTATAAAGAGCCGTCGAGTGGACCCTGAGTATATTGCGATAAATCAGCAATCGAGGAATAGTTTGAAATGGGCTCTTTGCGAATAAGTGGATTTTGAAAAATTAAAACATCGTCAATCTCACGATTATAACCAACTTTTTCTGGCGTTTTGGTAAATATCAATGTCACTTTGTGATCCATGGGAAATTTCTCATCTAAAATTATTCAACATTTCTTAATTGAATTTTAAATTTTTCATTCAAAAATTTACCGTTTTGAGGAAATGATATTTCATTTTTAAAAAATTCCTTCTCGCTTCTCGATATGGCACACGTGTGAAATTGAATGCTCGAAATGAGTTCCGTTTGACGCGATTTATTATGTATTTGGAAGAAATGTATAAAGATATCGCCTCGTAAGATAATGGGACTTTTAATTTCGTAGATAAACTGCTTCGTTGAGATCGGCATAACATATATGTCTGCAATGAAAAAATGCCATTTTAAATTAGGATGTTTTTATGAGATTATTTAATGTTAATTTTATTATTTTTTATTATTTTGATGAGAAAAACTCTTAGTTGGTGATTTTATATCAGTAAATGTGATTTAAAAATATAGATGGATTATTTCCTTCATAGTAAAAATTCTACCATCAAATTAGCATATACGAACCCAACTTAAACCTATAATTTTATCTTACCTGATATGAAAACAAAACGTTCTCCTTCGAAGATTTTAATAAAGCTACTCCATTCGGTGTCATACTTTGAAATTTTGTGATGCATACAAGGCGGAGATTCCATTTTTATAAATTTCAAATATAATGGTAGAGAATTCATTTTGATTTCACCTGAGAGGAGACCGATGAAATATTCGAGGTACCTGTTACAAGATGAAATATCTCACAATTTTGTATTTATTCAAAAAGCACTTGGAGGCATGCATTGACACTCACCTTCGGTAGCATGGTTGAGTTATGGGGCCAACAATATCTTCAAGAAACTTTTGCATTGAATACTCATCTAAGTCTTGAATATTTCTAGAACTTTCGGGGGATTTTAAAGAATAAAGTCCAAGATTTAAGCTGCATATTTTTTGATATTGTAAATAAGCCGCTACGCAAGTACCAACACGTTGAAAACTCTCCCTAAAATAAACAAATTTTTAATATAATGTCGAGAATATTTATTATTCGCATACCGATCTTGAAGGACGACAATTTTGTTTGTGCCACCGTTAAGCCATGTCTCAATGTGTTTACACAGTTCACATAGTTTCTCAAGCGAGATTGTTGGTATGCATGATTCTAAATCGAACAAACGAAAGTTTTTGCCATGTTTCTGTTCCAACATGTGCAGCAAATCTGTCTCGTATTTATCATTCCGTCTATTATTGTTGCCATTCTCATCGTAAAATAAATCGTCAATCTTTTGACTATGGTGAGTATCTTTGATTGGGAGGATTGCGGCTAAAATTCTCTCTGTTACATAACACAACTGCCATGTGTTCGGCGATATTGATGTTGGCGTTTTCGATCTAACACTATGTAGCTGCTGCTGATTATATTGTGTTGATGATGGCGGCACGGGTGATGATGAAATGGAAACCTTTTTTTTTAATTTTAGTTGTGAAATAGAAAAGAAGAAGAAAATATTTCAGTATGTATATAAAATACTTATTTTGTGTTTTTTGTTTAATTGTAATCTTTTAAGTTAAACCGCGAAAGAAGAGGAATGAAAATTGGGAGGGCAAATAATAGTAATAGTAAAGTAATAAAGTCGCTTATAGCGTTCCAAAATAGTTTTCGATATTTAATTAAATTAAGGATGTCAACGAATGTATGTGTCAGTGACAGTGAAGTTTTCCATAAAATCAATGTTCTTGTTATCGATGAGCTCAGTTAAAAAAGATTCAATATTGACTTGATTTTCATAGCTTTGTGATAAAATTCTATTTTTAATTTTAATTTTTATTATGTTCCCTTTACATCAACATAGATATTTGTTCATTCAATACTCACAGATTCAATTTTTTCCAACGGCTGCTGCTGCGCCCGATCATCATAGCTATTGCTAGTCTATCATTGAAAAAAGAAATTTACTTTTTTAAAGAATGAAAATTTTTTAAAACGAGCAGTATGCGCGTTGTGTGTGCTTGCGATCATGGAAAATATCATTGATGATTATTATTTGTTACTATTCATAGCCATAAGGCAGCGGCTATTCTTTTTATGTAGAAATCGAAAGTAATCTACGGGAGTGTGAACGGAAAAACTCATTTTTCATCATGTGCACACACATGGTCATTTTCTCTATTCTTCGCGCGCCCTTATTCCGGAAGATAGTCATAAAATGTACATAACAATGTAGAACAAAAATTAAATGGATGAAAAGACTCATCATATTACTCGACCCCGCACGCGAATAAAATCCGGGAGGCGAAATTTAAAGGAAGGGCGTAGACGAGAGAGAGTGCTTTTAAGAAGATTACTTGACGCCATTCTCGCTCTCCTCTCAGCAGATGTTTTTGCAATTTAAGTTAATACTTTTTATTTTTTCTCTCTTTGTGGTTACTGTTTTGCTAAGATTGCAAAAAAATTCTGGTTTTTATTGACATACCGAGTCAACACACGAGCGAAGCGACGAAGTATGAATTTTAAAGTAAGCGAATGACAGCGTCATCCAGTCATCGTCACATTGACCATTCAAGATTGGTTTTACATTATCATAAAATTACCCGCTTCGATCGGGACATTCTTTTTTAAGGGGTTTTTGCGGTGACTATTGTACCCAGTAAAAGAATTATTTTTGTAAAATGCTTGAAATTTCAAGTTGAATATAATATTAATAGAAAGTTTAATACAACTTAATCATTTAAAATTCACGATTAAGTTCACTTTTTATTTAGGAAGTGCTCATATCCTGCCAAATACAACAGCTGGTGAGAAAATATTTTGTTAAGAGTCACCAGCTGATAAAAATTACGTTAATTTGCAATGATTTATATTAAGATATATTTTTTGTGAGTTTCGCTTGCCAAGAACTTGAATTATTTTTTAAAAAAAGAATTAATTTTGAGGCTTGTACGATCTTGACATAAAAATTAAAAGTTTTGTAAACAAATTTAAAATTTTAATAACAAGCTTGTAAAAGTTTCAGTTAAAACAAAGGATGAGAAAAGTTTTATAGGTTAGTTTGAAACTTGACACTCTTATTTTGTAATGACAATTATCAAAATTTTGCAAAGAAAAGGTTTTAAAACTCTTAAACAATGCAGAACCCTAACCAAGAAAAAATCTCATTCTAACATTAAATTTATTAAGTAGTATTTTAGATTTTTTTATTTCTGATAATTTTTTTTATCAGTTGTTTCACAAGATATGTTTGTTTCGTCGTTTATTTGTTTTCGTCGCGAAATAAAGCCTGTCACAAATAACTTGATAAATATTTATTTTTTTTTGTAATTCAGAAGAATTTTGAAAGTTTCAAACATTTATTTTTAAGTTTTAACCTTGATTTTTTATAATTGTCATTACTTTTAATTTATCAATTAATCAAGTGCGGACTAATTTTTTTTATTTAATTTTCTCACTGGTCATTTTAGTATATTTTTTTGTTTAAATTCTTAAAAATACCTGTTTTAATGTACTCGGAAGACTAAAAGATTGTGAATTGACTTTTATCATTTTCAGTGAATTCTTCTTCTTAACTTTTTGTATTATTTCGCTACCCTGCGTCGTTCGTTCGAAATCGGTTTTATGTTATGCGCTAACGCCACTTATTAAAATAATCGCTTATTAAAAAACCCGTATATTAATTTATTACGTAGCTTTCAATGAAAATTGATATGATTTTTAAATTTTCAATCTTTGTCACTTTGAATGTAATCAATATTCATTTAAAATACTTTTTTATGCTTATAGTGCTTGTGGTATGCGATTGGAGATACCACAGGGAGAGAAATAATAAGAAACTCAATTTTTCGCGGATACCGATGCGATGCGGTCGGCGATAATGTTGCGACTAACACAAAATTTTGCTGCTTTTTTTCGCTGTATGAATATTCAGATACGATAAATATGGATGTGTATGGATCTTTGAAAAATATTTTCCTTCTTTTGTTGATGTCTTAAATATACAGCTCCGTACGTACATGTATGATTATTACTTTTGTGGTGCTGTTTTCGCACTCGACGATAAAATACATTAACATAAAACAGCACTGAGTGTTTTTGTAAAGGAATTTTTTAAAGTTGGCTCTGCATACATACATGTGTTTTTCCGTTCGGCTGATGCTGTTGTTGTTGCTCTTTGGTACTTTTGCGGCTTTTATAAGCCGTTAGGCAAGTTGGATATGCCAAAATTCCATTAATCTTATGCCATTGTCGAAATATAAGATATGCTGTATCAGTGTATCTCACTTCCGGCTATGAAAAAAATCATCGTAAATTGCACGCTCGCTTGAGAAATAATTCTCAATTTTATTCTCACCAAAACTTCCATGACTTTGAATGTTTTCACTCTCGTTGATAATCTTTCTCGTCGATTATCTTCTCTTTTATCTTTTTTGTAGCATATTTGCTAGCGCACACATTAAAACCGTGATATATTCACAAATATACACCTTAATTTTCTAACTTTTTATTATTATTTTTCACAAGCTTATTTCGTGATGGACTTGGATTGATCAAACGGAAATTTATTTAATAAATTTTAATCCGAATTCTCTGTGTGTCTCTTTTATTTTAATTCCTATCAAAAAAGAAGTTTATTTATGGTATGTTCATTATTCTTGGTAAAAAGGGGGAAATGTAAGTGTATGGTTGAGCGTTGTTGGATAGATTGAGTGTCAAGAGGAAGTCATTAGTGAATCGATACTTTAATTTCCGATTTAAAAAGGTCTGTAGAAAATTACAAGCGTTTTTACGAAAGAGAAAACTGTTTTCAGAATGTTCCAAAAATTCTTTGGAAAAATGTCTCGACTTAGTTTTTAACATAAAATTTACAGAATGCAAAATACTCTGAAACTAAAAACACAATATCCAAGAAATATCCAGTAATATTTGATTTGGATATTGCGATTTTCTCATTTTCCAAAAATTTATGTAAATAAAAGTTTGAGTGATTCTGAACATGTTCATAAATCTTTTTTTTATCATCCATCAACTCTCAATAATTTCCGACATACATCAAAGAAAGACCTAATATTTAGTAGCATATTTTATAATTAATATCATGTGTCGACTCTCTCACACATGACTCCACTGATGGTTCTAATCTTCTCAACTTTTAACATTGTCATCATAAATTCTCTTTTCAAGTAAGATCAAATGAAGAAGAAGAAGAAGAGGAAAATCAAACAAACTCCATGTTTAGTCTTCATATACGCACATCAATAACGCCATAATTGATGTTGATTTGACTTTTTCTTCTTTCTCAATCCATGATTATTTAACAATCAAATGACCAAAGAAAGTAGTGAAGAAATTTGTAAATAAAAGAACTTCTTGTCATTGCTTGTGAGATGCCAAGTTAGACTGCGACTAATAACCTTCACATAAAATTTTTATTCAATTTCTTCTTTCGTTAAGCTGCTTTTAAAGCTATCGGGAGAATGTGTTAGAGAAATTTTGAGATTTTTCATGTGGAAAAACTTTATGTGTGCCACGCTGCATTTATGTTCACACTGACACAATCACTTGATAATTCATCATCGTTTTGTGCTAGTGTGTTTGATTCTTAAAAATCCGATTTTTGATAAGTTACAAAAAATTTTTGTTTTTAAATTTTACAAAACTATAAAATAGTTATTAATTTTAAACTGAGTTTGCTCACATAATTAATTACTTCGCGCATTATCCAGCATTACTCATCAATTATCATATCTTTCATTCTTGATCTGTGTGCAGAATTTAATTAAATTTTATTAACCATTCCAACAAAAATTAAGGCTTTCGCTCTTCACATTTCAAACTGGATCGTAATAATTTTTTAATCAAAATTATTTACGCTAATTTAAATGAAAAGAGAACGTCTAATTAATTGCAAGAGTGAACTCCGAGTTTGTGTGTGTCGAAACAATGAAATTACATTGATGTAATTGGATTTAACGAAAGAGCTTTTTATTTCACACGCTTAGCAAGGGTTGGAAAGTCTTTTTAATTTTATTGCATGTAATTAAGCTATTAAAACTGCAGTTTGTGTGTATGATAACAAAAAATATTTAATTGTTTAAATATACAAATACAAAACTTAAATTTTCTCCATGATGCGGTAAAATTTGAATGTCACAAATGTTTTTGTATTTAAGAAAGAAAATGTTAGTAGTTTTTTACGTGGGCTTAATTGAACTTTTTGCAAGACTAAAATCTACGATATTTCACTCTCTCGCTTATCACGTGATGTCTCTCAATCTCTGTCATTTTCCACAGAAATTCTAATCTTAGTTCTTATGCAATAAGAAATGTATTAATAGCAATCAATTAATCCAAATAATCTTTCGCCGCCCTTTCGCTCGTCACTCACACTCGAGGAAAACATAAAATTAAAATGCGCTCGATCACAAAAAAGCAATTTATTGCTTTATTCAACTCCAATCAATTCACACACTTTAGAAAATTGTTATTGCATGCGTTCCTCTCGAAGCTTGTCAATAATTGATTTGAATGACAGCGTAACGCAAGCTAAAACGTTAAAAAAAATAATGTATCTGCATTTATAAAAATTTAGTTCCAAAATTGCTTAATAAATGTATTGCCAGAGTCAGCGGTAGTGAGAGAGTCGCACACATGTACATTACACATTTTAAGCGTATCACACTTCAAATCATAATCACTAAGTTTCTGATAATATTTAATTAGAATTTTTTATATAATTAACTTGAACTTGTGGGGTCACTTGGCATTTACTACCAAAAGTTCGTTTCAATTTAACTAAAACATTGTCGTTGATTCGTATACGGCTTTTACACAAAGGCACGGTTTTCCCGCTATCACAAAACTAAACTGCTGCTACGTTTCCGAATCTAAAATTGAATGAGATTTTACTTCCAAAATAAGGCGAAAATACGCGCGCGGTGAGCTCTCAATTTTTCTATCTGTAGTCGTTGGTGTTAACAGCGAGTATCGTATGAAGCATATGTGAATGAGGTTTACTTTTCTCTCTCTCTCTTCGTCTCTCACTTTCTACGTTTTGTTATTCTTTCGCTCTCTTTCTCTCTTATGAGTAACTAGGAAATTTATAGGCAGCAAGCCGCCATATGACTTAATTTTGAGTACACTGCGATCACAACCCTCGATGCCGGAGGATGCGCTAAGCGTCATTTTTATGTCTGTTGTTAATTATTCGACATTAGAACTAAATTTCAGCGGAGGAATTTGCTGTGTCCAATGTTGGAATTAAATTACAGAAAAAATTTAAGTCAAAGAACGTTACGCACAGATAAACAAACGTATAAGTTTGCTTTATATGTAACTGGTAAAGTTAACCCACACATAGCACAAACATGTAAAAATCCCGATCGATGCCCGGCATTTATTTAAAGCTAAGAGAGTGAGATCGCAGAAGAGAGTGCGAGAGCACAGGAGAGAAAGAAAAATGAAAATTTTTTCTTATGGTCGATTCTTAGAATGGATTAATTTAATAATTTTACGTTTATTAAATCTTAAAAAAATTCTCTCTATTTTTTTCAGAGACGTACAATTACAAAAAAAAAATGTATGAAAATGTAATTAATTACATTTCATCTAACATATAATCCATCTATAATTTTATCCTTTTTGGACGTTTTCCTTTTCAACTAAGTTTTTATTAACAACAACTTTAAAGTGTAATAAAATTAAGATAACGAGTATTTCTGTGTCAAAAAATATTTTATACTTTTTAACTGAAAAAAAAAGGATAAATAAATCGTATGTTTGAGTAAATAATAAAGTTGAAGCTTGGTGATCCACTCCAAAAATTTAATTTTATACAATTTAAAATCAAGTTACAGAAATAATTAATGAAAATTGCAAAACTTGTCAACGGCGCTCGTGCGATACTTTAACACTCAAAATCGATATCTTGTCTCTCATTAAATATTCGAGTCACATTAACAGAACTGCCCTCATTTTAATTTCTTTTCTAACGCCTGCTTTCAATTACCCATGCATCTATGGCATCTAATAGTCAGATTCTATAAATGGTGCGTCTATTTTTCTTTTTCGAAATAATACCGTTAGATATGCATTTTGGGCGAGTGATATACAAGCGTATACAAGAAGAGATGTTTCTTTCTTCGAGACAATATTACGACGTGATTTGTCATTTTTGAAGCTATCGCTTCTTTTCTCCTCTTTTTCGTTCTCGTATCTCAAATTGCTTTATATTAGAATTAAATATATGCTTGAAAAGGCTATTATAAAACGGTTATCTTATCAACTCCAATAAATCTGTGAATTTGTAGCATTCGTGCGTGTCGAGAGAGAATGACTATGTGATAGAAAACTAGTTTTCTTCACATTTGAATGCATTCCAAGAGCTTCTTTCTTCGAAAGTCGAAAGGGCATTAGCGATAATAATCATTGACATGAATGGCTATTGAATTTCAATTTAGTGCGACCTTTTGAACCTGAATGAGTGGCATTAGAATAAAAAAAGATCACCTTTAAATAGTGAGGAGAAAGAACGGGAATTTTTAATAGATAAAAAGTTTATAATGTGTTTCTAAAAGTTATATTTGTGTTTAAATTAACTCTCGATCGTCATTCTCAACTCTATCGCCTTTTAAAAATATTCTTTGCTTCTTTTTATGCTTCGATGTGTGTGTCTACTTATATCAATCTCTAACTTCAATCGCTAATTTGACCATTACTTGAATATATTTTTTTCTCTTCTCTTTTTTGAATACACATGTAGGTATATAGTTAGCGAATGAACTCTATAAAACCAGATAAAAGAAAACCTGCCGCTCAATTAGTTAATGTAATGAGTAATTTTACTTCGTGACGCAATAATTGGACACACCTTCGAAGACATATCTTTTCAAAGGTGTCAAGTGAGTGAACAGCGCGCTACTACCCACAGTTTTTATAGCTATAGTTAAGACACTCACCTTATCAGTTGTGCAATGTTGATGACATGTAAAATCACAGAGTGTGCATTTGTAGGTTTTCTTGAAGCTCAATACTTTATGGCATTTTTGGCATATTTGCGAATCCATGACGTCAATCTCTATATACTTATGTGTGGATCGATTTGTTTGCATTTCATGCAATCTCTCCCAATTATTTAGTGTTGTGATATTGTGTCGATCATGCATGATCAGATTACGTGGCATCATTTGAATAATTCTCTCATTTTGATATCGTGAGCATCCCGGTGCTCCCTCCAACGAGGGAGAATCGATAAATGGAAGATTTTCATTGCTAATGCACAGTATGAGATGCTTTGGCCTTTGTACATTATCATCTTCATATTTTGCTCTTGTACGTTTATTGCTGCTGCTACTGGCTTTGAGATTGTTTTTAACATTTCCATCATCTTTAAATTTTAAATTTGGTAAGGTATCATAGCTATCGTATAAGTGCTCATTCAACTCGTTTATTGACTTTTGATCAAATTGACTATCGAGAGATGATGAATCTGCGAGAGAGAGAGAGAGAGAGAGAGAGAGTGGTAAATTATTGATTATTTCTTTTTGATTTCTCATAATAATTATTGAATATCATTAGCCTATATTGGTTTTTATTTTATATGCTAATTTAATTTATTAATTTGAGTTAATTTGTTAATATAATTTTTAAGGCGCGCTAGATTTTTTCTTGCGAACAATGATTTTTTTATGGGTTAAAATTATCATTAAATTATGAGATAGAAAATTTAGGAATTTTTTAAAAGCTTGTTTGAAAATTTGGAATAGATTCTGATTACAAGTACTTTTTAATAATAATGTTAAATAACTTAAGTATTTCTTTAGTACAATTCAAATTACATCTAAAAAAATATTTTCAGCTGAAGAATATTTTAAAGTTAATAACCAAAAAGCTATTTTCACTAACTAATTTGCATAGTTAATGGCTATTTGAGAGGGAAGCGTTTTCAGTTTTCCAAAAAACTTTAAGAATAATTTTTATTGAGCAAATGATATTCTTGGAAAAAATAAGAAATTTGAGCCTACTTTGTTGAGTGTGAAATAAAAAATTGAAAATTTCACAAAAATCTACTATTTCAAACAACTCAATTATGTTCAATAGTCACAATACACACTGAATCATAAAAAATGTAGTTCAGTAAAGTTCTTGTGACATTAATGATTAATTTTTGAGATAAAATAAATTAAATTAGCGTGACATGACGATTAAATGTCTCCCCATTTATGTCACTTTGATATAAGAAAAGTCTTTGTAATTAATATTCTACAAGAGAAACATATTCGAGCTTAATGCGGAATAATAAGTGTGTAAAACTTTAAATATGTGAAGTTATTAGTTCGTTATACAGCACAATTCATTCTATATGATCACACAAAATGAAAAAAAATAGAAAAATAACATGTATGTACTCATATGGAAAATTCAATTAATTTTAGCAGTTTGTTGTTCAACTCATTGGAACAGTAAGAAGCAGAACATTAATTTAGTTAAAATTTCAAACTCACTATTTGTTTTCGGATTCTTTTCACATTGATCCAGCCTCAAATTATTGTAAAATTTCGCTTTCTGCTTACTTTCCGGCTCGGCTTTTTCAGGTACACTTTTAATATTCTTATTGTACTGCTAAAAAACATAACATGCACGATGAAGAAGAAAAATTATTTAAATTTATTCATAAGAGGACGATTTCATGACAAAGCAACATTTAAAAATTGAATTGAAATTTTTTTTGACTATTAATGAAAGCGATGAAAAGTTAAAGAGACTTAAATCTTGTTGCAATCGGAGTGAGTTACCACAAAATGCAGCAAAGTTTAAATTTTTTGAATTACAATTTTAAATTTAACCCTTGAATATTCTTTAGAAATAATTCGATCAAACCACAAGAAAATTCTCGATTTATATCATTATTACCTTTGATTTTTTGGATTTTTTCGAGGAGGAACACAAGCAATTCCAAGGCATGATTCTCAATAAAAAAATCTTTTCTGCGTATTCACTCACACGTCGCCGTCGCCGCTGTCAAAATGATTAAAATCGCCTCTCTTTTGTCTCGCGAATTGTTGCGTGCTAGCCTCTCTTGTTATTGCTCTTGCTTACTCTTACGTAATGGTCAACTTCAGAAGAACGTGACTGAAATATAAAAATAAGTTCACAACCTTAGCGCACAAATTAAAATTTTCAGCCTCAATACTCTCTCGGAGCCTCTTCAAACGATGAATTTTTTGCTTACAATTTTAAACGCAATGTAATGTAACAACACAACCATTTTTTGAAGTAAAAAAATGTTCTTATTGTTCGTTTCAACAACCGCATGATTGCGATAGCATACATTTCCCTAAGCCACATGATTCTTTCTCTTCAAACGTTAGTATTTGCAGAAGAACAAAGAGATAAATCTTGTTGATATTTACGCGTGTAATCCGAGAAGTTAATTAGACTTGTTTAAATAATTGAACAAAACACTTTACAAATTCTTTTTAAAATCAAAACGGATTTTAACAATTTTACAATTTAACAATAATTTAAATGCGATAGCACGATTTTTAAGCATCGAAAAGGCTCCGTATCTTTTTTCCTGATCGATGCAGGATCATAGGTGGTAACATTTAGCAATAGGCGTTATTACTTATATTCGTATCAAAAAAAAATTTTAGATTATGTTTACATAAATGTAAAACGCGAAGAGGCGCGTGAAATCAGGCCACGATGAAGTTTAATTCTTACCATATTTCATTTTGCCTTATATTTACATTGTTCATAGTGAGAGATATGTTATGCGCAGCATTAAGCATAAACGTAACATAAATATTACTTTAGCAGGCAGATAGAATGAAATGCATTGGATTTTTCGATGCATGCTTGAGTGCTATTGACTCTTCATGGAGTGGAGCGAGAGAGAAAAAGCAAGTGAGAGAGTGAATGAGAAAAAATTGGAACATCTGGAAAAGCCATCAAAAATTTTATTCATTCACTCTTCACTTCACTCCAAAAATTAAAAAAATGTGTGCAATGCCAAAGATATGCTTTTACGGAATTTATTTATAATCAAAAGGGAAAAAGAATGATAGTAAAAAAGGGAATTCCCAGAAATATTTTTAATAAATTATGAATTTTTTTACACTCTCCCACTCCCACATAAACTTTCCCTAAATTTCCCCTCAAACTATCCAATCCCAAAAATAATACGGTGTGTGCATGAAATGTAATGAGCCAGGAACACACCTTTATTATTTGTATTTCATTCATTGCATACTCATCGTAATATAACAAACTCATTCATCAATGCGGTGCGGTAGCAATTGACTTCTATAGCCACTAATTTCCACCCTAAATTTTCTTAATGTCAAAATTTTGTTCAGCGATTCATCCTTCCGAATTTAGCTTTTGATGAGTTTAAAAAAAAAATTTAGGGTGTTCGGCACACCGGATTGCACACGCTATCAGTAACAATGTAATAAAAGTAAATATTTGTGGACTTATTATGTTCTGCACACTACATGGCGACAAACTATCCAAGTGAGAGTGAGTATAGGAAAAAATAATCTATAGAACAATTCGAATAGTATGAGCACATACTAAACTATTAATTCAATAGCCCGCAGATGGCTCATTTATGATTCCAGATGAAAGAGCTGTGTGTGAGTGTATTTTTAATTCCAGAATCGTTTTACTCAATAGTGAATGTTTGTACATTGAAAACACACATTAATCATTAATTAGAATCGTAGCTTGTAAATGACTCTTAAGAAGAGACTCTTCACTGACTCGCATGTTCGCTTAGTTTAGATCTTTAATAGATTTCGACCTCATCTTCTGCCATTGAGATAGATCACATCGCAATTTAAATGTTGAAATAAGGAGGGGTATTCTTTGAGTGAAAGTGATTTAAGTAAATTAATTCTGATAAATGTCATTTGACACTAAAATGTGCAATGCTAAATTTAATTTACTAATTAAATCATTATTAATTCAAATCAAAGTAACGATTCGAAGACGTTTCATGAGTTATCACAAACATCGTTTTCTCTTCTAAATAATTAATTAATTAATTTCCTTATTTATTGCATTCTTGTTGTTATTAAAGGAATTTCTTGCATATAAGAATCACCCAATAGCCATAAATAATTAAACCACTCACTCAAAACTCATAACATAATGCATACATAAAACAAAAAGAGCAAACGAAAGAAAAACGAAAATAATTGAAAAAGTTTACAAGACTCCAAAGATCATCATCAACATCATCATCTTAAGTTTGAAAATAAAACAAAAATGTTTTTCGTATTTTTTTTATATTTTCGAGTGAAGAACTTTGATCCAATTTTACTATAAATGCACACACGATCGTGATTGTGGCTGAATATAAATGGCAACATAATGTTCTGTGTCGTATCTTCTGTTTTTATACATTTTTTTTTTCTTAAGAGACTCCGAGACATTTCTATGTTATGCTCTCTGCACATCCACCCACAGCATTAAAAAACTATGCGTAGTTTTCAGTTTATCCACAATTTCTTTTTTCTTTTCTTTAGGTTCACTTCGACAATTAAACTTACAGTCTCTGATAACACTTTAGCATAATTTTTCTTTTATGGATAATTTTTTAAAATGAATTCTTTGGCACACTTAAATTAAAATAAATTAGGTGTTTAAATTAAAAATTATACAAAAATAAATAAGGAAAAAATGGACTGTGGTTGCATCTTGAATGAGTGATCGTTGTAAACTAAAACAAATTTGAAAAGATTTCCTCTCAACGTTCTCTTGTACACGCTTGCTGTCGCTCTCAAAATTATTTTGTTTATATTTCTCTCACTCTCTCAAACGATCTAATAGGAAAGACGCAAATTTTTGCATCTTTACTGGTAATTTTAAGGTTTGAAAAAGGAAAAGAAAGAAAAAGAGAAAATTTATAAATGTCATTCAACCCTTTTAAACTTTTAAGGTTTACCCTAAATTTACAAAATTATGTCAAAATCAACTTCTTTTTACAATTGATTTATGGTACCGGTATAATTTGTTTGTAATCAATGAGATTATCAATCCATTGCATCTTTTTCTATACTTTTCTCTCCAAAATAAAGCTCACGCAGAAATAAAAGAAACTTTTTGTTTACAGACGTTTGAGATTTACAATTTTCACTGAAATAGTTTACTCTCAAGTGATATTTCACGTTAAAATCACGCTATTTTTAATTTTAACCAACTCACAATACTGTTAATAGTTCTTAAAATGTACAAAATTGCTGTATTTTTACTAAATTTTTCATACTTTATATTTGCCGATGAAAAGTAAGGGTTGATTTATACGTGACACACTCTGTGATGTGATTAACTAAAAATTTTCAATATTTATTGTTTTTCAGACCTGGCAGACTAAATTTACTTGATGATCCATCCTGTCCACAACTTAAAAACCTATGTAGTAATTTAGGAAGTAATAGTGAAGATTTATTGGTATTAGAATGCATAGATACGTTCATCACTTCAGACTTTGAGCTGAATATAGATGCCAATTGCCAACATTCAATTTATACAAGAAAATTAGAATTAACAAATGATAAAAATATCTATCAGCTTTTAGAGAAGAGTTGTACGAAAGAAATCGAAGCGTTCAATAAGTTTTGCCAGCCCGACAGTAATGACTTTTCGGGTAAATACTTGTCATGCATACTAGACAATCGAGACATCATTAAGGACTTGATATGTAAGGGTCAAATTACGAGGATTGAAACTGTTGCTTTTAGTGATTTTCGACTGATATCGTCATTTCTTCAGAGTTGTTCAAGTGACATCGTAAAAAGCAACTGTGGGAGACTTACAAATCGTAATTCAAAATCAACACAAGATGATACGTTATCTTGCTTACAAATGAGTATTACGCAGCATTCAGATGCTTGTAAGAAAGAGATTTATCACATTTCAGAACTTCAAGCTGACAATATAAAATTTGATAGACAACTCTACATGGCATGTAGCAACGATGTACAAAAATTTTGTGCAAATTTTCGCGGCCCAGATATTTATAAGTGTTTGATGAAGAACAAAAGTTCACAGAAAATGTCAAAAAAATGCGAGAATCAACTCAATCGTCGGTCATCGTTAATTGCCCAAGATTTCCGAATAAGTCGTGGACTTGCAAAGGCATGTAAAGAAGACATAAAACTTAATCATTGTCGAAAAGGTACGAGTGACGATAAAGACATCCGTCTTGCCCAAATACTTCTTTGTCTTGAGGCAGCACATAAAAATAATACAAAACTACTGCCTGATTGCCTCGCTGAAATTTTCGACCATCGTAAAATTTTAATGGATGACTTTCGACTCTCGCCGGAAATAATTGTCGATTGTACCGATGAACTTAATCGACTTTGCCAAGAGACTGAAGGAGCACAAACAATCCACTGTTTAATGGAGCACGCTAAGCCTCGTCGTAAAAAAGAACTTAGAGTATCGCCACAATGTTTACGAGCTGTCGAAAATTTGATTAAAGTCACAGACGTGGGATCTGATTGGCGAGTTGACCCTGTGTTGAGAAAGACATGTAAGCCAGTGGTTGACACCGCATGCGGTAATGATATTGATGGTAACTCGAGAGTGATGAGTTGCTTAATGGAAAAACTTGGTACGAAGTTCATGACATCACCATGTGAGACCGCTTTGCTTCAAATTCAATATTTCACAGCACGAGATTTTAAGCTCGATTCCATGTTGTATCAAGAGTGCAAAGAAGATGCCGTTAAATTTTGTCATGCTAAAAAAACTTGGGCAGATACTGAAAATGGGCAAATGGATCCAGAGAGAGGACCTTTAGTGCTGCCATGTTTACACCGCTATGCTTATCATCCGGATCCTAAAATGCAATTGAGTCAAAATTGCTTTACCGAAGTTAAAAGAGTCATGCGACAGAGAGCGGTTTCTGTAGACTTAATTCCTGAGGTTGAAGATGTCTGTCTCGATGACTTGGCAAGTTTTTGTTTCGATAAGACTCAAAAGGGTGAGGAAATGGAGTGTTTACAAGAAAAGTTGGATGTATTAACAAAGGAATGTAAGAAAGCGGTAACGAGTTATACAGAAGAAGAAGGAGCACACATTGAACTTAATCCACTGATTAGATCTGCGTGCAGTGATGCTCTTGAGAAATACTGTTCAAGTATAATGTCGGGACGAGAGGATGGAGACATTATGGATTGTCTAATTTCTCTCAAGAACGACGTTCTAAAGCAAAATGTCAAGTGTAAAGCAGCAATAGAACATTTCCAATTAATTTCAATGAAAAATTATGTTTTTACTCACAAGTTTAAAGAGGCTTGCAGGCCATGGGTTAATAGGTAATGGAAAATTTATTTATATTAAATAAAAACGCATAAAATTTTCTCCGTACACAGATATTGTCCAAATAGCAGCACTAAGTACGACGTAATTGCATGTCTCAGTGAAATTATGGCCAAGGATACAATAAAAGATCACAAACACTCTCTGCCAAAACCTTGTCGAGAACAAGTTCGTTCACAGCTCTATCAGCAGCGTGAAAATATAGACTTCGATCCTAAACTTAAGAACACCTGCCTCAAAGATATTAAAACTTTCTGTAGCGATATTTTACCGCAGTCAGGACAAGTGAGTAAAACTAAACTAACTAAAACTATTATTTTTTATTATCATTACAAAAAATCTTATCTCATAACTTTTTCTCTTTTTCTCGTACCGCTCTACATCTAACTATACATACTCAGGTTCTAGAATGTTTGACAAATAATCAAAACAAACTCAGTACGAACTGTAAACATGCAGTTTTTGCTATTAAAAAGAGTGAACTCACTGACAGCCGTACAGATTTTGCGCTCATGAGTACGTGCAAGGGAATGTTGAAGCAATACTGTGAAGGAATCGATGATTCTAATGCATTGACGTGCTTAAAACTTCATAAGGACGAACATTTGTTTGATAAAAAGTGCCATATGGTTGTCGTTAATCGATTAATTCTTCAAAACCAAGATTTTCGCTTTAATCCTGATCTTCAACAGGCATGTTCAAAAGATATAGCAGACTATTGCACTCGAATTGTTGCCGAGGCAAAAGAAAATGAAGAACTTAATGGCAAGGTCATTAATTGTCTCAAACAAAAATTCCGAGAAGGGAAATTGATATCGAAATGTGAGAAACAAATGACTGTCGTTCTTCATGATCAAGCCTTAAACTACAAATTGAATCCATTGTTGGCGACAGTGTGCAAGAATGAGATCGATGTTTTATGTAAAAGTGAAGAAGATGTAGACGACGAGGAGGGGGAAGTAGAAGAGTGCTTAAAGAAACAATTTTTGGCTAAGAAAATTGTTACTCCCATGTGTAAAATTGAAGTGGCAACGTTAATCCAAGAAGCAAAGGCGGACATCCATGTTGATCCTATTTTATTAAAGGCTTGCACAGTTGATTTATTAAAGTATTGTTCGAGTATCGAAAGCGGAAATGGAAGACGTAAGTTGAAGTTACATGCAAAGAAAAATTTAAAATGATGCATCTCTTGCGGTTTGTTAATTTAGTCTATGATTGTCCACAGAACTCAAATGCCTTCAAGTTATTTTGAATGATGAAACAAAATCAAAAGCCCTTGAGGACGATTGTCGCGAAAAGCTCCAACAGCGCATTGAAATGTTTAACAACGCTGCAGCCGTAAGTTATTTTTTTCAACATACACATAGTTATCTGAAATAATGAATTTTCATTTTTGCATTCACAGGTAGCGCCTCAAGCTGAAAGCTTTTCTGATCTCTACGATACTGTAGTTACATCCCCAGCTCGTCGTTACTTTATGATCGTAATGTTTACATTTGTGGGTTTTATTTTCATCATTGGACTTTTTTTCGGAAGAGCGACTCGAAAACATATTGCATTGAAAAACAGATAAAATGTGGCGAGCAGCTGAATCAAATTTTTATACATCAAATTATCGGCCATTTTTAAATATTGAATTAATTTTTTTACTTTTATTTTCATCTAATTTAATAAATAAATGTTACTTAATATAAATTATTCAGTGAACATGATTTATTATCATCTTAGCAGAATCGACAATTTAATCAACTTTATTCGACTGATATTCATTCATCACCTCATGTAGAACATGATATTGTTTGGATGTAAGAATATTTTTGTTGCATAATTGAGATTTTGCATATTTAAACATCTCCTTTACATTGCGTTGCATAAATTTTAGATGTAATATTTCAACATTAAATCCTTAAAATTAAGATTATATATCAGAGCTGGGCATTACAGTTTATTTTTTGAAAACTAGATGAATTTCGTATGAAAATTTAATTAATTAATGTCTAGAGATTAACTTTGTATAAACGCCTAGGGAGAATTTTTTTTTCTTATGAGAAGATAAAATTTGCGGGGACGTTTCTGGGGTGGATCAAAAATTTGATAAAATTCATCGAAGAAGAAATATTTTTAAAAATAGATGCAGCTGTAAAAGCAAAATGCTCTTAACAAAAAAATTTCCGTTAATTTTTTCTAAAATAATGAAGAAATCGCATTATGGATATAAGATGAATGTTTATCTTGTACTTGAAATCGTCAGCAGTTTGTTACATGTACATGCTTGTATTGATGGAAAAACGAAGAATGATCTAAATTTTGAATTTACATTACTTTAAATTCCATCAACATATTCATAAACTTGACTCATTATAAATTTTGATTGAATTATTGTGTGCTGAAAAAGTGTCTCGAGGGAAAATTTTAATGTTCGAGCAAGTTAAAATGCTTTTTAGCACTAACGACAATCGTTTGTGTATTTTTATAAGAAGTTAACTCAATTTATATGCAATTACAAGTTTTTCGCTGTACGATGTTCACAAGATGTGACTACAAATTTTCATCATGTTATGCATGTGCGCGATATATTTCTCTACCACCACCCACCCATGGCAGTAAGGGAAGGACTTTTTTGACATGAACTGCAAATGAAATATTTACTTTTCTTTAAGTTTAGATTTTTTTAGGAAAGGCAGAAAATTTAAGTATTATTCAGTTTAGACTTTGAGTTTTTAAAATTAAAAAAGAATAAAAAACTCGCGATACATATTTTGTGTTACATTCAACGATCTCAAGGGACACATTTACAATGCGTCAAATCTAATATCACAGCCAAAGTTTATTTCATCACGTAGCAAGGAAAGTTTTTATTTTCTTTTTTCCTCGCGAGGAAAGAAAATGAATAAATTTATTACGATCCATGATGATGACAGTGAAAATACAGCAAGTAATCACGAAGCGAAAATATTTTCCAGATCAACTCGCATAAAATTTTCGTGAATTCTTGAGTAAAAAACGATTTAATTTGTCGGAAGAAAAATTGAAAAGTTTCTGCGAGACAAATGAAATTAATTAGTTAAATTGAAATAGCTGATTCAATTTGAGAAATTACTTGCTTAACGACAGCACCATAGTATTTATTCTCAACTGCATATAACAATGAAACAAATTTTTAAGAAGGGGAAATCTCAAGTTTCAAATTATAAAGTCGTCAGTAATTAAAGTCATTGTAAGACAGATGATTAATATTAATAAGTTTAAAATAAAGCTGATTTTTCTGCTAATTTTTACAATATTTCAGGATTTGATTTTTTGAAACATCTCTAAATTTTGGCTATAACACATAAAAAGCTAATTGTAAAAATTGACAAAAAATCAATCAATTGAAAATATTCAGATATAAGCAAATTTTAAATTTTAAAGAGCGCACATCAATTAAGGTTAAAATCACAAAATTCTTAAACAAATGTTATGAAAGCTGACAAATATTTTGTAGTCAAATGCTGACGATGACAAAAGTGCAAATTAGATTTTCGCATTCAGCAGCATTTCATTGTAAATAAAATTGTTTTGCATATTGACATTGATTTAAAAAGTTTAAATTTAGCATTTAACATTGCAAAAGAGAGTATTTAAAAAAATTAATTAATATTGAAAAAATAACTGATGAGAGTCTAATTCATCATTTCCAACTTACAACTTTAAAATCCATTTTTAAAGAAATTTCTCTCTACATACAAGACGATGACAACGACACATTATTTTCTCTCCCTTGCATCACATCTTAATACTCATAACACTTTAGCTGAAAAAACATTTACATTTAAAAATTGTCGTAAATCATGTGAGGAAAAGAGAAACATCTTCATATCCACTTGAAAGAAAATTTCAGCGCTTTATTACTTTTCACTTTCCTACTGGCTATAAAAAACTGTTTAAAATTCTTCTTTTATACAAATTTTATTTCTTGATTTATGATTCAATGTCACATTCAGTTTCATGTACACAAAAATACATATCAGGAGACAGTGAAGAAATGAGTTGATAGAGAAACCTAATTTAAGATGTGATAGAAAAAAGTAACTTCTGTTATTGCTGTTTGCTGATTTTTTAATGATGATGCATAAGTGGGTAACTTGTGTAACTCTTCATCCAAGAGTTTAAGACCATGATGATGACTGACTTTTTTGAATTTTTAAGAAATTTGATTTTAGAGTCTTTTTTAAAATTTTTAAATGCAAAGAATGAGAAAAAATAAAAAAGTTTTAATGGCATTTCGAGTTACATAAAAGTCTTAAAGGAAAAAGTGTAATTGATAAACACAAAAAGTCCATTGCAATAAATTTATTTTAATTTTGTTGACTATAAAAAAATCTTTTTATTTCAAAGCCTGCAATTTAATTTTTATTTTGTCATCCATATCCATGGGGTGGATGGTTTGTTGTACTATAGAAAAAATGCTTTTCGCGTAATAATTTTTATTTCTTCTTTCGTCTATCCTGCATTCCATTGTCATCGTATTCCCCATCGTAATCTTCGGTGCCGCCTGTCGCCTCGTCCTCCTCATGATAGTCACTCTCATTCTCATTAGCTAAATTTGCACTCGGTATGGATTTGTCGGGTAAATAATCTCTGTGTTGCGGCGTGTGACTAATCGGTTCCTGTCGAAATTTGTTATTTGTGGCTTAATAAATTGTTTTCTCTTCTTTTTTGGTACAGTTAATTATCAAAATTAAGTACATAATGTTTTTTTCTTTATCTATAAACACTTTGACTTGTTCATGCGATTGTCATGCGATTTTTAGGAATTTTGATTAAAGATTACTTTTGGTGGTCTCCAACCACAACCCGGAAGTGGGAGGCCATCAGAATCTAATGGACATGGTGCGTCGAGTCCGGGTACACCTTGATCTCCTTTATCTCCACGATCTCCTTTACGACCTCGCTTCCCGGCGGGGCCTTAATGAAATCAAATTATTGCAAGATTTTTTTTAAAATATTAAATTCACTCACCAGCCTCACCCTTGCTTCCCTTTTCTCCCCTCGGCCCTTCCTGGCCAGGAATTCCATCAGTTCCCTATGAACGCGATTAGAAGTTTTAATCAAAAGTTCACATCCAATATATTTTATTTAATAACTTACTGGTAGTCCGGGATCTCCTCTTTCGCCTTTCATGCCCGGTTCACCTTGTGCCTTTGCAATGTTTATAATAAAATATACTGTCAGTTTTAATTTCATTAATTAACTAAAAAAAGACTTACCCCTTTCATTCCATCAAGTCCTGCCGGACCCTAAGAAATTAACGAAAAAAATCGATAGTTAGTGAGGGAAAAATGATAAAATCAGGATTCAAATGTGCATTTTAAAATTTGCAATTAATTGCAAAAGCGTGTCATGCAGTTTTTGATAAAGCAAATGCGATTGCGTGTGAGTTTTATATGGGATATTACACAAACAAAAAATTATGTATATGTGCATGATGGAAAATGATGTGCTTAAAATTGGAAGTTAAAATCGAAACTTACCCATGGATGCATGAAAATGTTTTTTAAAAGAAAATAAAGAACAAGTAAAGAAAGGACAGAATAAAGTAGAAGAGGCAAGACTATGATAAATGCGAGCATTTTGATAAAGAATTAAATGCTCAAAATATCTTGGAAAAATCTATTGATGATGGCATCAATTCAATTTGTGAATTGTTGCAGCTGTGCAATGTAAAAACTTAAATATTTTTTGCCCTCTATTTTGAAAAATTTGGGTAGTTTTAATAAATCTTAATTTGCGCTCATGTAACATTCTCCTGGAAATCTCTTTAAAACCACCCGAGAACATAGTCTCTGTTTCTTCTTCTTCGGTTGAAACAACCGGGCATAAACAATAGCTTTATTATTTTTAATGAGCTTTTTTCTTTTAGTTTTTGTGACTTTTTTATTTCATCTTTTACTTTTCATCTTTTTTTCTCTTATGAAACATAAATTATAAAAATTACATTATTTATTTCTGCCTTTAATTCTGGTTGCATTTATATCTTCATTTCGAGTTTTTTTTGACGATTTCATATTAAAAATTCATTCTTGTTTATGCAATTTTATTTATGAACATAATTTCGCGTATTTTTGTTTTATAATCCTCAATGTTTACACAGTTTTCAATACTATGGAGCGAGATGAAAGAGCAATTTTCATCATTTTAATGTGTGCCTTAAAATTATTTTAATAATACACAATTTTATTCGCTTGTAACGCTATTTGCCTCTTAATCATCACTGTCTTGTGGTAAAATACTCGATTTAAATTTGCAACAACAAACTTTACAGTATGTGAGGAATAATTTAAGTATGTGAAAGAGGTTGGTTGCTGAAGAATATCTTCAAGTTATTACAATCTTCACATATTGTTTAATGTCATAATCTTCATAAACATTTTCATCCTTAAAAAGTTATTTTTTTACACAAACACACACATTTAAATTTCTTTTACATTTTACAGTTTAAATCAAATTAAAGAAAAATCATTCTGGATAATTTTTATATTATTTAATATGATTTAAAAAAGAACTCAAAATATTCCCAAATGAGTTAAATTAATTTAATAAAATATGCAAACTTGCCAAGAAAATTTATATTTTGTTTTGCGATAACTTTTGCATGGCATGTCACAAGATAAATAGTTTGTAAGAACGCTTTAGAGAGGGATAATGATATGATAATAGCATAAAATTATAAATTAATCGCACTTAACTTTAGTTTACCTTGTCTAATATGCGTGTGCTTTGCAATTACTTTCTTATGGTGTAAAAATAAAGAAAAATTGAATGTATAATCGAAGATGAAGAGAAAGAAGAGGAAAATTGATTTGAGGTATTAGTCTACGTTGTTCTAGAGGCGAATACTTCCCGAGGCTATTAGTGGTGTTACTGAAATTAATTTCACTTAAATTCATTAACTTTGAAATAAACTGAATACTTAAAAAATTTTACAATAGTTTGTTCTCTAACATTTATAACTTTAAAAGAAACATCATTATACTTAGATGATGATCTTAAATGAGTAATCAATCAACAATTGACGTTTGCAATCAAGGTTACACACGCTACGCTCTCTTATAGTTAATAACGGTTAATGTCGCCAAAGTGATTCCCAGTTGATGCGAAATTTGCTTGCCGTAAACAAACAAGAATTTTTTTCTCTGATTAATTTCTCTTCATCATCTTCAACATTAATTTTCATTCGTCTTCTTCGCTCTTAAAAGGACTTTTTCAAAAGAGAAGATAAAAAGAAGAAAAACACGAATGGCTTTAAATTATACTTGAGATTATCAAGAGAGTGGATTTTTTTTATATAAATAACTTTTTACTTTCGAGCTTGTAATTTACGCACAACTTGGACATTGCAATTGATGTTATCAAGAACACTTACTTTGAAACATAAAACTCCTAGGAGGGGAAATTTTAAAAATAAATTTTAAACTTGGAAGATTTTTTAGAGGGAAAAAAGTTACAAATTTAATTTAAAAAAATTTTTTCTACAAGTATCCATTCCTTTGTTTTCTCATCCATTCGTGACCATTCGAAGTAGCCAGATAAAGTTAAACATTCATGGAAACAAGAAAGTTTATAATTTCTTGAAGTAAATAAATTTAAATTTAATTCTGGATTTTGTCAGCCCCTGAAAAACATGCTCTCGAATTGCAATGCGCACACACGCATATTGCCCATAATTTAAATGAAAGTTTTCATGGCACAATTAAACATACTGAAGTGATAAATGGATATGATTTTTTGCACTTTAAATTTAAAGCGTGAAAGTGAAAAATGAGGATTTTTTAGAGAGGAAGGATTTTGTTTAACACTATCTAAGTAATTTGTTTAGTTTCTCTCTCATTTTTTGCTATCTAAGGCGACACTCAATCGCTTGTTGTTACTTTTTGTCACACACTTTTTGATTTTTTTTGTCTCAACTTAATATTTATTAATTCTCAAAGCGGTATGAAAAAATACTTTAAAATTAATATGAAAGAATTAGTAACCCGGAACCTGAGGAGTAAAAGAAAAACAGGGCGCTAATTAGAGAACAAATTGACTTTTAAAATATTTGTGTTAGTGACAAACTTTAGAAGATTTAAAAATGGAAACTTACAGAATATCCGGGTTTTCCCATAGGCCCCGTCGATCCAGTTTCACCTAATTTTGATGTGTATGAATTTCATATGAGAACATTAGAGATAAGAGTGAAAAAAGATGAATTTAGGAGTCAAGTCCAGCACCTCGAAATCCCTGAAAAAAATTTTTGATCGGCTTTAATTGCATTTAAAAAAATTTAGCAAATTTACCATGGGTCCAGGTAATCCCATCGGGCCTGAGTCTCCTTTTTGACCTCGGTCACCTTAAGAAAAAATGTTAAATTAATTAACAAAAATATAAATATAATTGTTACACTATTTGAAAGAATATGATTAATATAATTTTTGGAGAACATCTCGCTATTTTTCTAGAAGTTTGAATTTATCCAGAGGCTTTTTTACAACCCGTTCTTAATTAAACAGGTTCATTTAAATGAAAACTTTTCTTTACATGAGATGCAAAATCCATTAAAGTTAAACATAATTTAATTCACACTTACCCTTCTTGCCATCATAACCTCTAGGTCCTTGCAATCCTGTCCAAAAAAACAAATAATTGAGCAACAGAATAGAGACATTAAATATTCATGAATAATAAAAGCTGACGAGCATGAAAGTTTTACTTTTTCCCAACCAATGTAAAAGTTTCTCATATTTAAAATGATAATGGAAAAGTTTTCGTTTTGGTGGCTTTTGTTAAAAATTTCATTTTACTGGAAGAAAAAGATAGAACAAGAGTGCTTTTAAGCCTATTAAGAAACTTTTATGCTCTGGGTGTTTCATTGTTTTAGAAAGGTATTTTGACACCGCAAAAATGTTAACAGAAAATGAGCACATTTAATGGAACGTTGCCTCTTTCTTCAGTCAACTATATATGTGTTAAAACTTGTTAACTTGTAAATATTTCTCAAAGTTTTCATGCTCATTATGCAAAATTTGGTGTTTTCTATCAAAACAAATTTGAATACCTGGAATTCCTTGAAGGCCTACATTGAATTTTAATGAGATTCAAAAACATTTTAATTAAAAGTCTTCAACAATGTTAATTCAATCAATGTCAATAAACTTACCGGGTAAGCCTGTAACAAAATAATTAAGCAGTTATTAGAGAGTTCTGACAATCAATCAAAAATCATTCATCGATACTAACCTGGTGGACCTGTTCCATTATAGATCATTCCATGAAAAAAAGAAATAAATTGAATCGTTAATCGTAAATAATGAAGCATAAAAATGATCGTTTAAACTTGCCTGGTGGACCCATTGGCTAGTAAATGGAGAAGGAAGACAAATTGAAAATTATTAATCATCGCTATAGCGAGTCAAAAGAGAAGTAAAAAATTTATTGCTTACTATATCGGGACTGATATACGGTGCATCAGACATTCCATGTTCATCTTGTCGTCGTCGCATTTTACGGTATTTCTAGTGTGAGAAGAATTTGAGTTAGGTTAATTTGATTCAATTTCAAAGTTGATGACGACTTACTGAATCTCCTCGTTCGCCTTTGTCTCCTTTAGAGCCGGGATATCCAGGAGGGCCTTTGATAATAAATATTTGAAATTATAACGGATCTTAAAAGTTTGCAGAATGCACTGATTGTTTTTGGGGTTCATAATGGCCAGAAACCAAGGTATGAATTTAAATGTTTGAATGCACTTTTTGATTGTGCATTAATCATATTTAAAAAATTATTTATGGCCTGAATGAACACTAAGAATTAAGAAAAACTTACCCGGAAGTCCAGGGGGGCCTAATTGATTGAAAAAAAGTTTTGTTTGATTTTGAAATTGGAAAGAATTGAAAAATGAAACCTACCCATAAGACCAGGAGGGCCAATATCGCCGTTTTCACCCTGTAAAAAGTGGATTATTTTATGTTAAATTATAAAACTTTTAACAAACCTTATCTCCAGGAGGCCCTTGCATACCTAACATTTAATTCAAAAATTTTCGTTAAAAATGTCAAAAAATATGACATAGCCAACTTACCCGGTAGTCCAGGAGGGCCTGAATGAAATAAGAAAGATTAAAAACCAATAAATTAATCAATAAATTTTACAACGGTTATTACCTTCAATTCCTGGTTCTCCTGGCATACCATCCAAACTATGTAAAAATATTGAAAGGTCATGAAATCACGATTACAAAAGGAATTGCTTTTTAAACTTTAACTTTGTCATAAAATATAATTGAATTTTACAATTAAAAATGCATGTTTAATAACTTTTAAAGACTATCAATGAAATTACCCTCTTGGACCCAACGACCCAGGAGCACCGATGTCACCCTTGTCTCCTCTAAGCCCAGCGATTCCATCTTTACCATCCTTTCCATCTCTGCCGTCTTTACCCTACTTAAAAAAATTCCGTTTCAAACAAATTTTCAAATAATTTCTGATTTAAAAAAATCACTTACCGGCTCTCCAGGTGGCCCTCTCACCATCATCGGCATATCCTCATAATCTTCATTGTCTTTACCAGGTATCTTTAAGATTTTTAATTAATGTTGAGAAAGAATAAAAAAATCAATTAGCAAGAATTTACCACAAAACAGTGGGATGTGTTCACAAGACAGTTTTTATCTTTGCGATGGTGCAGAGGTAAAGCGCCAACCATAAAAAGCTTAAGTTCTATTTATAACAACAACAAATTACCATTTTGTTAATTTACTTTTATTACAAACATTAATTTTTTTGCATCAATAACAACAAAAACAAGTGTATCAACAAAAAGAACTCCGATTTTTCAAACTAACGACATTACTAAAAAATTATTAAATTTATTTTTTTAGTAATAGCGTAAATTTGAAATACAATTAATAAATCAGATTTTTAATTAATGTGCGTGTAATCTATAATTATTTGCTATTTTTAAACGTGTATTCAGCAACAACAATAATCGAGTGTCATAAAAATTATCATTAGTATTCAATGGTGCGAGAGGCGTAGCAGTAATAAAAGTTTTAAAGCTTCAATATTGTAATTATATTTTCCTTATAGATGCTATTTACTCTCGCTCCAAAATGTGCATGTGTGTGAATGTTAATTATTTCGCATAATTGGCGACTGCCCACACACATTACGACCACAGAAATTTAATTGATTCAAACATTTTTAGTGTTGAATGTGTGTGCCTATAAATAATTATATGTGAACTTAATTGCTAGAAATAAGCTAAAAGCATCCTTTTCCACATTTTATGCTCATCGCTTGTGGTGCGTGTGAAAGTCAAAATTTTATTGTGCCAAACACCATTTGCGCAAAATTGTATTAATAAATTAAAACTTTTGCATTTTTATCTACTGAAATTAAAAACTGTTAATTGACCTAAAATTAGATTTTAGAAAAAATAAAATTTAAAGCGTTTTGTACAGTGAGAGAAAAAAATACTGAATGATGATGAAAATGTCCGCAATCAATTATTAATAAAATTCAAGCGAATGAGAAAACGAGGAAATTTAAATTATTTAGTCATGAAAATTTATTCGATCAAGGGATGCAAAGTTTTTAAGACACAATAGTGGATAGTTGCAACAAAATATTTATAAAGAGTATAAAACGTCAAAAACAAAAAATAAATGTTGCATTTATCTGAACAAAATGACATGTTCTCTTTAATTATGACAAATGAATGCGAATTTTGGATGAAAATGTGTTAATATGATGTTGCTTCACATCATCATCATCATCATCATATGTGTATTTTCGCTCAACATGCAGCATCAAAAATGTGTATGAAATGGAATTAACCGTGAATAATGAGTAATGACCAAAAATGTGAGTGATTAAATGCCATAAATCATGCAAGTCAAAATCGGTGTAAAATTGAGTGATTTTAAGTGTGCAAAAAAAGCTTTAATTAGAAATAAATTGACTCACTTTTTTGCCACGTTTTCCTCTCGGACCTTTTTCACCCGGTGGACCTTAGTAAAAGAAATTAAAATTTACATGATTGCAAGATTACTTTAAATTTTTATCTCTCTGCATTTAAATGAAAAATTATTCTTATTACCCGCCTCACCCTTTGCGCCTGGGGGACCTTAAAAAAATAATAAAAAAGAGGAAAAAATTATCAAAACCAACACGTGAGAATTAACGAGCAACCCACTTGTGGTGAATCGAAAAAACATCCTAGACACATTTTATCAAAATTGGAATTTATTAAAAATTTTCGCCTAAAAACCAGATTTTATAGCGATGTAAGCAAGCACCGTCTTTTTCATGAGCACAAATGTGAACACGAAAAAAGTAACGTGCTCTTGCTTTCCAGGCCTTGGTTGTAAGATACATAGAAAGCTGAACATTTGAACTCTTTCACTCTTATCTTAGTGGGTTGCGTCGTAAATATATTGCAATTTAATCTAGTTTAAAATTATCAAAGTAAAATCTTACCTGGAGAACCTAAATTATAATCATCATCATTTTATGAGATAGATGATGAGAGAGATAAAAAAGAAATTTTAATTTATTTTCATTAAGTAACGGAGCTTAATTTATGAATTTTAGCTTCAATTTTTTTATTAAAATGGAAAATGCTATAGCAAGTTTACTTGCCTGCAGGTCCTACAAAAAAGAACGCGGATTGAAATAAAAAGCGAGAAAATTAGAGAAAACGTTTAAGAACATATTTTTGACTTGAAATTACCTGGTGGCCCAGGAGGGCCTTCAATTATTCCAGTTGGGAACTGTCCATCACTATTTATTGTCGTTGTAAATCCACGATCTCCCTTTTCACCTCGGTCACCGGTTTCTCCTTAAAAATTACGAAATATTTTTATTAGTTTTTAAAAACTCATGTTCATTGAAGAAAAAATGATGGTTAAAAATATGAAAGGACGGAGACACTCAGCCAAACAAAAATTAAAAAAATCAATATAAAAATTCGAATTAGCCGTAAATTTGTAATTACCTAGTATTAATTGATTTGATTTTGTTAATTAAAAAAAATATCCTCATGAGATCGAATTCGAAAGAAAATATAATTTTTTTTTGCAAAGCTTATATTTATTGAAGAAGACACTGCTTCTTAAGCAGTTTAAAAATTATAAGCTTCCAGCCATCGGAAAATTGACTGAATGATTAAAAAAGAAGCGCGTTTTTTCTAAAATAATTTCTAATTGAGTTAAGTTCTTTCCAACATTTAAACCATTTTTTCCAGCTGGAAGTTTGAATTATTTTAAACCAATTTTTCAACAGTGCCGTCTTCATTATTTTTTCTCAATTAAAAATATGGGAGTGTCCTTAAAAAACCCTATAATAATTTTTTTTAAATCTCACCCTTGGGCCCCTTTTCTCCCAATTCTCCTGGTGGTCCAGGAAGCCTAATTTTCATAAGTATAAAAAAAAATAAAATCAATAAAACCACTCAAGCATGGTGGAAAGAAAATTTTGCATTTATAAATTTTGAAAACCTACCCTGGCGGCCTGTGAAAATAAAAAAACTAGTTAAATAACAAGAAATTGAATTAATTTTTGAGTCTTACCCTGGCTCTCCCCTAGGTCCCGCTTCACCTAACAAAAAATTAGAATTTATAATAAATTATTACAAGGAATTAATTCAAAATTACCTTGTATCCCTGGTCGTCCATCATGTCCAGGAATTCCAGCGGGCCCAATCGGGCCTGGAGATCTACAAAAAAATTAATACCATTTTTAAAAAAAAATTTAACAAGATTTTAATTTAAAACTTTGTGACTTTAGAAATTTTAAAAGTACAACTGGTTAAAGTCAAACACAAAATTCAAAAAAGTATTTTTTTAACTCACCCTGGCTCTCCTGGCTCTCCCTATTTGCATTCAATAAATTCGCAGAAAGTCGACAAATAAACAGAGAGAAAAAAAAACAGAATTAACTCAAATAAAATTTATTGTTTTCATCATGCACAAAATGTTAACGTTCAATTAGCAGCAAAACGATAAATTAAATTCAACCATTCCACCATGCAATTTTCTGCTTTGATTCATTAAAGAGTAGCTGTAGGAAAAAGTTTTTGTATGCGAACATGCAGTAATTAATCTGTTATATTACTTAATTTAAATTATGTGTTTTTATACTTTTGTACAAAGTTCTGCAGTGAAATGAGAGGAAGTTTACATACATAGGGAATAAAAAATATCAATAATATAAAAACTTGGAGGTTAAAAATATTTCCAAATAAAAGAATCGAAAAATTTCTTTGTTTAAAATTTTTCATAATATTTAAAATATCACCCCTTGACCTAATGAAAAACCTCCCACTATCATATCCACAATAGATAGTTCGTGCAGACGAGATGCAGGAAAAGTTTTTTTATTCATTCCATTTTATGAAGTTGACTCAACGTCGAGAATTCTCCCCAATTTACCCATTATCAAAATATTTTTTTAAATGGACTTTTTGTGTTCATGTAAGAGAATAAAATAGAGGAAGAAGATCGTTTTATACATTTGTCGTGAAATATGCACATGCGAGTTAATTATTCTTTATTAGTCTACTCACTTTCAAGTGGAAAATAGTAGCAGCTGAGATATTATGTCCTGCAGCTTGCAACCCCTAGATTAATTTGCATAAATTGTGCATAGTGAGTATTGTGCGTACTTTTTTTTTATTGTGTAGTCGCATTGTAATTGTGCGAAATTATTGTTTTATTATTATTATTATTATTATTGTGAGGATATTTTGTGATATAATACGACAGCATAAATTTGGTCATATTGTGCAAAGAGAATTTATGCAAAAAATTCCCGTGAGTGTTTATTAATTAAGCATGGAGAGATTTTTAGCGTAACCCACAAAGTGGTGTAACGCTTATATGCTCGTGATTCCGTCCGTCCGTCCGTCCGTCTGTCCGTCCGTCCGTCCGTCCGTCTGTCCGTCCGTCCGTCCGTCTGCACAAGCGAGATCTCGGTCCCTGGACCAGCTAGAGACTTCTAGTTTTCGCCAGATGGTAGCTCTTAGGGTCTATATGTGCAGGCACTGACTATTTTTTGAGTCATGACCTATGGTCGTGCCATGGACGGCCATAACGTCCATTTTTCATACAAATTTTCTCTTATATGGCTTCATGGGTATCGTTGAACTCGTGATTGGACCAGAAATCGATTGGCATTGATTCGTAACTTGACCAGGAATCGATTGACATACATGATTTTTCGAGTCGTGACCTATGGTCGTGCCACAGACAGCCAAAATGTCCATTTTTCAGAACTATGGCTTCATGGGTATCGTTGAACTCGTGATTGGACCAGGAATCGATTGATATAGATGATTTTTGAGGAATGTCCATCATGGACGGCCAGTAGTGCCACGGACAGCCAAAATGTCCATTTTTCAGAACTATGGCTTCATGGGTATCGTTGAACTCGTAATTGGACCAGGAATCGAATGGCATTGATGATTTTTGATGAATGTCCATCATGGACGGTCAGTAGTGCCACGGACAGCCATAATGTCCATTTTTCAGAACTATGGCTTCATGGGTATCGTTGAACTGGTGATTGGACCAGGAATCTATTGACATAGATGATTTTTGAGGAATGGTCGAACAGGACTGCCACGGACAGCCAAAGTGTCCGGATTGACTTAAACTCATTTTTATGCACTTGATTTTCAAACACTGATCTGTTACAAGTGGGTTACGCGGCAACACCCACGTGTGGGTTTTGAAACATTTTTAGTGTAACCCACGAAGTGGTGTAACACTTATATGCGCCTATTTCCGTCCGTCCGTCCGTCTGTCTGTCTGTCCGTCTGTTCCATCGAGATCTCGGCTCCTGAGATAGCTAGAGACTTCTAGTTTTCGCCAAATGGTAGGTCTATGAATTTAGATTCGGCCATTTTAGGAATTATGAGGGTCATGACCACAGGTCGTGCCATGGACAGCCCTAAATGCCATTTTTCACACAAATTTCCTGTTATATGGCTTCATGTATGTCGTTGAACTCGTATTTGTATCAGGAATCGAAAGGCATTGATGATATTTGAGGAATGTCTATCATGGCCATCCAAGAGTGCCACCAATGTCCATCACGGCCGGCCAGTAGTGCCCCTAATGTCCATTTTTTAAAAGTATGGCTTCATGTACCTCGTTGAACTCGTAATTGCATCAGGAATTGATTAGCATTGATGATTTTTGAAGAATGACCGTCACGGCCGGCCAGGAGTGCCACTAATGTCCATTTTTTAAAAGTATGGCTTCATGTACCTCGTTGAACTCGGAATTTGACCAGGAATCGATTGGCATGGATCTGAAAATGGAACACTGTGGAAAATGGAACACTGTGGAAAATGGAACACTGTGGAAAATGGAACACAGTGGAAAATGGAACATAGTGGAAAATGAAACATAGTGGGAAATGGAACATAGTGGAAAATTGAACATGGTGAAAATGAAACATAATGGAAAATGAAACTCAGTGGAAAATGGAACATAGTGGGAAATGGAACATAATGGAAAATGAAACACAGTGGAAAATGGAACACAGTGGAAAATGGAACATAGTGGAAAATGGAACACAGTGGAAAATGGAACACAATAGAAAATGGAACATAGTGAAAAATGGAACATGGTGGGAAATGTAAAATAATTGAGAAATATTTTCCATAAGGCTCCCTTTTGGCTTCTCCAAGGCTTCTTCATAGGACTTCCCCATGTTACATTTCCCATACTGATCTGTTACAAGTGGGTTACGCGGCAACACCCACGTGTGGGTTTTGAAACATTTTTTAACACTAAATTCCTCATTCCCTTCGGTGCATCACAAAAATGTGCAGGATAAAGTTTAATCCACTTTCTATAAGCGTTATATGTGTGCGGTTGTGCTGTTTAGTGGGCGGAGAAGTGATTTGTCAAAGTTGTCATTTTATCTCTCACCACACATGTTTCGAGATTAAAAAATCTCGTGTTTGTTTTTAAAACTACCATGTCCAAGTTTGTTAGGAAAAGAAAATAAGTGCGCTCTAAGCTAATTTGCATTTTTAACATCTCCAGAATGAAAAATTTTTAAGCGAGGATTAATCAACTCAATTCTACAGCAACAAATAAAGGAGATAAAAAAGTTTAAAAACCACCGACAACAACTAAAAGTTAATCTGACTGCAGAAATGATTTGTGAGCTTTTTGGTGCTGCGGCCAACTACAGTGTGTACACACATATATACGACAGAATGACGTAAATACCTTTACTGCAACTATCTCTGCATAGCCCAGTGAGCCGCCTCTGAGCGTTGTTACTGATCTTTTTAGTCCCTGCTATATATTTTTTATTGAAATAAATTTTAATTTTTAACTCGACGTTTCGTTCGATGTGGATTTAAAAATGTTATATTATAAAATATTTTTAATCATTTTTAAGTTTTACCTTAACTGTTGAGAAGACATCAACTCCAGCATTTGAAGATGCATCTCCTTTTTGTCCTTTTTCTCCCGATCGACCCTAAATAGGAAATTTTCTTTCTAAATTTCAGTTTTTATATGTTTCAAAAATTAAATAAAACCAAGTCATGCGACTTTGATTGACGAAATTTTCCACTAATTATTAACTTACCGGTTCCCCTTTTGGGCCATCTAATCCTATTGGACCTTTACAAAATAAATAAATTTATGTTTAGTTAAGTTAAGAAACAATTTATTAACAAACCTTGATGCCCTGGATTCCCAGACTGTCCCTTTTGTCCCTATAACAAAAATACTTTTCATTTTCTCGTAAACTTTCACATTAAAGTACAAATGAAAATTTTAGAATAATAAGGATGAGAAGCAAATTACTCTCGCAACTTTAACGATGGTGAATAATATGAATGAACATTAAGCAAAAAGAATGTGTTGTTGCTAAAACTTTTACATGAAAGTAAAATAGTTTTTTTAATATGCACAAGAAAAGAGGAAAAGACAAAAGAAAACTGCAGCCGGAAACGTATATAGTTGAGAGAGCATAGAAAGAAATCTGCTATATATTCATGATACACAGACAGAATTATACCGTACAATACCGCGTTATTTAGCAAGGAAATTAGTTTGTTATTTAAGTGAATAAAATATGCTTTTGTTTTGACCCCACAGTGCACAGTTTGGTATCGTTAGATACGATTTCAAAATTATTTAACTTAATATCAGAAAAAAATTTAAAGAATTAAATCCACTCGAGAAAATATTCAACCTTTTTTGAAAGTGTAAGAAGATTATTGCTGATAATATGAAAAGAGCAATTTCATTAAATGGGACAGAGTTTGTGTCTTGTGGTTCAAGTATCATAATTAAAGCTAGAAAGGTTAAAACAAAGAAGTTTAAAGTTAGATACAAGATGAGTAAAACCCATTTTAAGAGAGAGAAAAGTTTTATTTTTCAAAAAAACTATCTTAAACAAAGCTCATCAACAAAGTTCGTTTAGAACAGAAAACAATAGTGAATTTTATTTATAGAGATATAAAGTTTGAAATTTTTTATGCAAATTAAAATGAATTTTTAACATTTTTCAAAGAACATCAAAATACTTTTTCAAAATATAAAATCTTGAAAGAGAAACGAAATTATTATCTCGAAGTTTAAAGAAAAGTTCGTCATAGCACATCTTAAACACCTTAAAAGGAAAATTGTTTCACAAGAATTCTAATCATTTACTCACCTGAGTACCGGGTTCTCCAGAATCACCTTTCTTTCCTCTGTTGATTCACATTTATATTGGTAATGTTGTTAAACATATATAAAAATTACAATTTAAAAACGTTAATTACCTCTTTCCGCGTTTCCCAGGAGGTCCCGGAGGGCCTTTAAAAAAGAAGAATAAAAGAAATTTTAATCATAATATGAGAAAAAAATTAAATTTTGCAAGGATCTAAAGAGAGTAATGAAAATACGATTTATTTTAAAAGAATCCTATTTTTACCGGGGATAATCTCAAAATGTGAATTTCATGCAAATTTTTCACGAAAGATGTAAAAGTTTTCCTTTTACCCAAAAATTTAAATATTGTTTTATTCGTTTTTTTTCTCCCATTTTAACACAACTTTCGTCAATAAACAAATATAAGTTTAATGAAGAGGATTAGTGTGATTGGATTGCGAACAATCCTTAAAGATGATAAATTTGTGTTGTAGTAAGAAAAAAAAGGTTTTTTTCCGAATTTTCATGGTTTTGAAAAAATTTATTCATCTTTAACGTTTTAATTATCAAACTGGAGTAAAACTGACGCATTTCTTTCAAACTGAGAACGTTTGCAGCTCGCAGTCATTATTCATCTCACACTCCCACTTTCTCAGTAGAATTTATTTTTAAGGCGGCGGCAAAAACTCAAGATTTTGATTTATTATTTCGCTGGCAATCAGGTGTTGTTGTTTAAATTCACATTATTTTCTTTAAATCTCGAAAATCTCGCGTCACAACAAAGATGAAAAATTTCTTGTAGTGAAAATTTATTGTTCGTGTTTAATGTTGACAGGGAAAATTAGTCGCACTTAATCAAATTGAGAGCGGAAATGAAATTTTTTGGATTGCTTGAAGCAATTTTGCTTTAAATAATTTGGTGCTTTGTCATTGTTGAGACTTTAATTGATTTATAATATAACTTAAAGAAAATTTATAACGGGCACAACTTCATTTTAAATTTTTAAGAAGCTCCTTGCTATTTTTTAAGTTAATAGGACGTATCATATTCTATTTATGTGAAAATAATCAAAGCTTTCGACAGTTCGCCAAAACTCTCGGCATCATTTTCTCGAAGCCATTCAACGAATTTCATTAAAAATGTAAGATTCTCTTTCAAACTAATTGAGCAATTTGTCATCGAGCAATTCATTCTATCTAACAACGTGAAAAATAAATATGAAAATTATTTTTATGAAAGAAAAACGACTCTCGGAAGTTTTAACGATTCATCTTTTATTATTCGCGAACAAGCCAGTGAGATCCATACAAATTTTTTATTCCACCTCATTAGAAGTGAAAATGGCAGTGTGAAACGTCTGTGCTGTGTTTATCGATGTGTCATTGCGTGCTGTGTGCGATATCTTTAACTTGTCATCTCTATCAGCGTGCACACATAAATTGCACTCGAGTTGAAATAAGAGCGAAATGTGAAAATTTTTATTTTTCTACTTTGTTTAAGCAATAAAGAAGCAAACTTTCTCTTAAGCCTATAAGATACGACAGTAAAGCTTGCGCTTTTGAGCTTGTTTCATAAATTCACTCGAGGGATTTAGATATCGAATCCTTACAAAATTATTTTGATTGTATTCGATTTTGAACTTCATCCCATTATTTAAGCATTGAGTGACTCAGCATTAAAAAATGATTGGCTTACTCCAGCATCAACGGATATAGAAAAGAGCTGGTGTTAGATAACAGCATTGGTGTAAAGGAGAGAAATTGAGATGAAAATAGGCAACAATTGAAGTGTAAATTTGTATACTAAAATGGTATCACGTATTCAAATACAAATGCACATTCTCAATTGTTCAATCAGAGCTTGAAGAAAACTCAAGGGGAGTAAATAAATTTTATTTTTTAAAAACTTGATAAAAAATTAATAATTTATTATAAAGAATCTTTCTTCTTTATCTTAATTTTTTATTTCTCTCGACTTTTTATTTTTTAGATAGAGACGTGCTCTGATTCAATAATTGACTAAACATTTTGTTTCCTCACAATTTTCAATGAGGATCCCTATATATGCTTGCTGAGTTGCACGTAGTGTTAAATTAATGAAATCACGTGTATGTGTGTGAATGTTTGGATATGTTTTGCATGTGGCGACTACCAATTTGCATACGATTAAAGGTGTCTAAAATTTCATTACTGATGGTGAGTGCGTCAATGTGATGCTATAGCAAATTTTTTATAGTTTCACTCTCGAATGTGTGACCCCATCACAAATGCATACAAACACTACATATTGCAAAAACCTTAAACAAATATTTAATGCACTTGATGTCTCATTCACGAAGATTTTTTTCTTTTCATTTTGATTGTTTTGTTCAACAGCACATTTTAATGCTCAAATATTTGCTGTGGAGATGTTAAAATAACACATGTTTTATTCTGAATTGTTTAAGCTTTGTTAATAGATTAAAGAACCAAGATTATTTTAGCGTTTCTAAAAACTTCTTTTTTATGTATTTACATATTTTAACAACCAAACAGGCCACTTAGTCATAGTTACATCTTCTAAAGTGTATTTCAAACAAAAGTTGATCGAACGTGATATATCTTGAAAGTTTTTTCTCGTGAAACTTCCATAAAAATTTAAACACTCTTCGAGCATATACTGCGGATGATGTCAAGAAGCAGCGGATTGCAGTTAACCAATCACAAAACGTGTGCTATATCATCAAAACAATCTGCATCAAGTCAAGTGAATGTTCGTCTTATTTTTTTTAAATCGCTTGATGATTGACTTTTTTGATGTTGATACCGCGCGTGCGAGCTTATAAAAAAATCTCTTTCATTAGATATATGAGTGTTTATGCATATATGTGAATACCATTATGTTGAGATATTTTCAATAAACATCCGATTTCACATCGAGTATCTCCTTTGTGCGGCGCGTTTTGATTTATGATGAATATATGAATTTTTATGTTTTATCGAATAATGTTGTTCAGACGTGGAAATGTGAAAAAAATTGTTTTTAAATATATTCAGTTTTTTTAATAAAATCTCAGGATCATCAAACATAAAATAATATTAAACATTGTAACAATTATGAACATTAATGCTCAGCTAACCAATTTAATTATGGCATAAATTTATTCTCTTTCTTACTTTCTACCCGCATAATCATAAAAATAAACACACCGAGACGATTGATATTGATGTGAAGAAAATCAAATTAAATTGGATTCTAACGCAACTCAGTTTTTTGTGTTTCTCAATTTATATTGTAGTTTAAAATCTAACGAGAATAAAAATTATTTGAAACTATAATCACATACGGGAAAGCAATGAAAGTTACATTGGTATGTGAATTGAATGGAATACAAAAAGGGATAATTAAATGTGAACAAATCGCTTTTAAACAACTAAAATCGTTTTATGCATCACCGATTTTAGCTCGTTGTACTATTGTTTACCATTTAAAAAATGATAAAATCCAAAATAGCAGCAATTCTGCATTTCCTGCTTCTCTTCTTTTTGGAGAAGATTGAAAAAATGCAGAGAGTAGCAAAAAACATTATTTAATGGCATTTCGTGATGATTTTTAACCCAAAAATGTGTTTAACAAAAATTCCAAGGAGGAAGAACTCAAAAAATAATAATTTTTTAACTAACGCGTAAACATTATTAAAATAAAATATTTAACACAAAAAGTATTAATACCCCAAATACTATTAAAAAATTTAAACAATAATTTATATGGTTAATAAAAAACTTTTTCCATCCCACGGCTTTATTTGTAAACTACATCGAATGCACTTTAATTTTAATCTTCCATCGCAGTCATGGAAACAAGCGAGAAAGTCATCATTCAAAAATAGAGATTTTATCCACGCACCAACCTACAATCGCTTCCGACATTCCGCTTATCTGCGAACTTGGTGCTTTACATGCAAAAATAGCAGCTTGAAAGGTCTGTCTAAAGTAGTTATTATTACTTTTGAAACTCACCGCCCACAACTTGTTTTTACTTATTTTTCTTTTGACTTTTAGCTCGAAGAAATTTTTTTTCGCGAGATGAGTGAAGAAAGATTGAGAAAAGGGAACGGAGTTAGCTCCGCGCTTGGATGAGGAAAAAGGCCCAAGATTGAAGTGGGTGCAATGAAAGAATTAATTTCTTTATATATACACTGTCTGACCTTTTCTTGTGAGCAAGATGCGGCGGCTGCTGTTGCTTGCAGCAATGATTAATAATTTAAAATCAGCAAAAGAGAAAAAATACATTTTATAATGAAATTAATTATTGAATCAAAAGCCGCCCAGATTTTATCCTCTAATTAAATCACATTTACAATAGATTTTTACCTTAGTTTTGAATTCACTTTGAAATGTGCTCTAGAGATAAATTTAACCAAATTCAAATATTTGCAATTTTACTATTTAGACTCTAAACTGGCTTTAGCCAAAAGCTAAACTGAAGTTGAGTTGACAGATAAAAAATGTTTAAACAGGATAGATTTTACACTAAACAAATTTTAAACGAAATTGTCGAATTTGATCCTTCAGGCATATAAATTTTATAACATTGATTGAAGTTTAAAAAACTGCAAGTATATTTTCAAATTATTTAATTAACGTTTTATTAAATTTTTCATTGAAAAATTACACCATTATGTTATTTATGATGAGTTTCGACCACACAACCAACATGAAGAGATTTTGACTGAGAGATATATGCACGAAATAAATCGACATCCGACGACGACGGAGGCAATGCCGAGGAGTGAAAAATCCAAAATTTGGCATGGTCGAGAGCGATTGACGATAAAAATCATTTTTATATGCACAACGCATAAGATAATTGCTGTGAACAACAAGCAATGGAATGAGGTGCTTTCTGACAGTGTGTTATACACGTTTCATCTTCTTCTCCTTTGTGTGTTCATCGTATCAAAAAATATTATTATTGTAGCATTTATCACCACAGGAGAGCGTGTGGGCTTTTGTTACTCTGAAGGGTAATTTATTGATATTTGTTTTAAGTCTCAAAGATAAGCACATTAATATACATTCATTCATCTCGCGAGTGAGTGCACGATTCAGTAAGAATTAAGATTTATAAGAAAATAACTTCAAACAGAATATTTTTCGTGATCAAGCGTTAATGATTTGTGTAAAGCTGTGTAAGGATTTCTTAAATCAAAAGAGAATGAATAAATTTAAAATAAAATTTCTAATTTGTCATTTAAGATTTAAAAGGATTATTTTAACAGCTAATATATTAAAAATATCTCAAAAAAATCGTCATTAGAATTTCAAACCCATAAATTTATGAATTCTTCTCACTCTTCTTTAATTCCCCTTTTCACTGAGTTGTATCACACAACAGCAACAATCCCAATGCACACAAAAAGGTGATACACATAAATAAAATAATTTCTGTTGATTAAAAACAAAATATTTCATTCTTCACCATGAATTGGACATTAATTGCCTTGGATATTCATGCAAACATGATATGTGGTGCTTCGAACAAAGTGAGAAATGTTGAATAAAAATATCATAAATATTTTAAATAAAAAAATCTTCGGAATTGCATTGGGTGGGCTTTAAATCATTTTGAAGCAACATGCAGTTGTGACTGCTTTATCGACGCTGAAAACCATTCAATAATTGAAATTCGATAAACTCAATTGCATCTTTCATAAAATCTATAGATTTGTGAGGAGAATTAAGTTACAAAGATAGAAAAGTCTTTGAATATATTTACAATTTGACACTTCTTATGATGTCTTATTTTCTTTTCGTGGGAATGAAGAGAAAATTCGAGATGCAATAAAATATGAAAGAGATGAGATTATCATTAAAGATTGCATAGTTAAATAAGTTTCTAGAGAGAATTTGTATGTGCGCCTTTGTTATGAAGACAATGGAGTTCGAAATTTAATACGACACATTATTACGCTACAAATGGATATAAAAACTTAAACTCAACTTAATTAGCGGATTCCAGAATATAAATTTTTAAAAATCCTAATTCCCTTTTTTTAAAATAATCTTTGTAAAATTTGTGGTCATACAAAGACATTTTCAAGAAGTGTAAAGCGCACGAAAATCAAAGGGAATTTTCCGACTGTTGACCTTATCCCGTTCCACTCATGTTCAAGACTGACACATTCCAGATATTTTTCAACAAATAATAAATCGATATGAGTCATAAAAGCATATTTTAGAAGAGAAATTTACACTATGTGTGTGTTTTTTATAAATTGCTGCAATATCTAACTTTTATTTATAACCCAATTTGTATTTGCTTATCCTCAAAATTAATAGGCATCTGTCAAGGATGAATTTTTTTCTATGTCGTGCGGTTGACGGAGAGACAAATTGTTTCGGAATGAAAACTTCTTCTCATCTCATTTTGCAAAGGATAAAAAGTTGGTCAATGTCCTCGAGTCAAATGAAAAAAAGTTTTTTCATGGTTTTTACTTTTCATCTTCATGATGAAGAAGGTTAGGGTTGATGAGAGTTATAGAAGTTTTTAGGGTAATTTTGCTTTAATTTTGATGTTTTGATTTTAATGATGGATGCAAACGAAAAATAAAATTAACTTTAGGTCGTCAAAAAATTTTTTTAACCTTAACCTCCGTTTTTTAATAAAAAATTCAAATCAAGTAAATCAAACTCTTTAAATCGTGACCGAAAGATAAATTTATCTCCCTAAATCCTGAAGTGAAAATAAATCTAGATAAGTATCGGCCAACAACGTCATTGAGAAAAGCCGGATTTGAAATGTCACGCTGCTTTTTTTGTTTTACTATCAAAAAAAATCCTTAAAGTGCACATATGAAGGAGAAGCATTGAAAAAGAACATAATAAACGTGATTTATTGGAGCGAATTAGGATTTGAAATGGAGATAAAACCAAAATTAAGCAACAATGCAACACGGCTCTTTGAGCGAGCGTCGTTCGTTTAATGGAATTCATGCTTTTGTGCCTTTTATTGTAAGAAGAATCTACATTGAGGTAAATTTTGAGTGCAAAAGACTAAAATTATTTTAAAGTTTAAACTTTTATTCACTTAAAAGTTTGTGAATGAAACATGTAAAATGGAATAAAAGTCTAAGTTTTCCATTTTTGGTTTTACAAAACTTTTTTTTCACAATCAAAACAAAATTAAGACCTAAAGATTTTAATGATCTATACTTGACTTCAACATGAATGAAGTTTCGTCGAAAGTAAACCAAAAAAAATTAGCGATAAAAGCAGCTGTGTTCAAATGTGCCTTATACATGGTCATTGTGATGTTGTTAAAGTCAATTAATAGCAATAATTTTAACAAGGCACTTGATGTCTATGAACTCAATTAGCATTTATTTGATATTTTCTTATTTCTGGATCATTCTAGAGATTCAGATAGTAATTTCTCGTGATCTCAAACACAATAAAAGTCAAAAAATTAACTCAGATAAAAAGAGTTCGTCAAGAGTTTGTTGTACTTGCTCGAAAGATTTTTCATCTTTGCTATTTATCTAAAATGGTGTTTTTTATTAAGTTGAAATTAATAATTTTTTTATTTTTGGTTTTAACCTGGAGATTTAACATAGATATTTGTGATTTATTTTGCAAACTATGTGGTCACATTTTTAAAAATCTGATAGAAGTTTTTGTTAAAAATCATTGAACTGTAAAAAGGGCATCAATAGAATTTTTTTAATCTTTTTCATTGAAGGGAGCAATTCAACCCAGCCGATGGTCGACGACAATGCGCGGTGCATAGTGAAAACTACATTTAAATTTTGCTCAGCAGAATACAACATTTTGTAAAAAAAAGAACAGTATTCATGAATGAGAATATTCGCTTCCTCCTATAAAGTTGGAGACTTTTTATGCCTTTGTATTTTTTTACATTTCCATATTTCTTAAACCTGTTTTTTTTTCATTTTGCTCTTATTGCTTTGATGCTCAATTATTTTTAACAAATGACTTTTAAGTCAAATGAAAATTTATAACTATAAGAAAGATAATGAAGAACAAAAAAACAAAAAATTGTGAAATTTTAAACTTCTGTTTCTTTAAGTTCAAAAAAGTTTTCAAAAAAGTCAATAAGTAGAAATTACCCTCCAAGCATTGCTCAAAAACAACAGAAATTATATTTCATACGAAAAAAAATATCTGTCATGATGTTGCTCAGCATGTTATTCTCCGTGTTTAATGTCAACTTAAATGCTGTGGCAACTTTTTTACTCTCAAGCCTCGCAGCAACATCATAATATGAGTGAGTGCAATAATAATGTCAACCCTTAATTTTCTCTCACAGCATTCTCCTTATATCCTGACTGCAGCAACAGCATTTCAGTTTATTTCCATTTCACCAAAGAAACGCCTGGACAGTGGATAAAAAATCTAAAATTATCTCGATGCCATACCGCACTGAATCCAAAATAAATACACTTTTAAAACATAATGTTACTTCATTTAAACTAGAATTGAAAGAGGACTCATTTTAGAGTAAATACCTTATATCTCTAAATGCGTTAAGGTCATTATTTACCCTAAAGGTCAATAAATTTTAACCACCAATATTTTTGTTGTGTTTTATGTGTTTTCCGACAAACAACGCCTTAAAATTGAATTTTTTCAATCCTCTCGCAAATAAATAAATTGTTCCCGCCTTCGTCTGCTTGCTTTTAACAGACTTGTACCTCAATCAATAAAAAATTTTGTGAGATGAAAATATAAACTTTTCCGAGACAAATTAAATACGACACATTATGATGATAAATGAGCAGCACTTTAAACACATTTTAATTTTAACGCGTTGAAAAAAATCACACTCTTTCTAAATTTCGTCACCAACGGAGTCCGCAAACGTCAACATACACACATCGGAGCAGAACGACATTGCGAAAGTTCTATTTTTAACTTTCTCTCACATTTTTTGCATGAAAGACAATGAAAAATAGCAACAGAAGATTTTTTTTGGCACAAATTCATCTTCTTGAAAAATCTGCCGCGTCCCCATTCAATCCCTATTCTTTATTACTCACACGTGTTTGTAGGAGATCATTGCGTGTGTAGGATGAAAAATGTATGCATGTTAAATGAATTCTCCGCAAGAGTGAAAGCTTTTTTTAAAATATTAATTAACAACAACAAAAATTTTCGTTTTGTTGTCTTTTTGACATATTTTAAATTAAACCGCGAGGAGTTTGTTGCAAATGGGCTTGTTAATATATGATTTCCAATATTTTACTGATGAAGATCGATTGAATAAAAGATTTGTATTTGATGAAATATGATTTTTATTTTCAAAATCTTCCACATAAATTAAGAGATGTTCACGTAATCGTCTCTCAATCCCCCTCCGTCAATTTACTCAAATCATTAAAATTCCCTTAATCTCTTGATCTCCAATTGTAGACGCCATCCGAGTGAGACCAACTCAAATAAAATCGAAATAATTTCTTTAATAAATTTTAAAACGCCAAAAAGAGCAAGTCGATTTTGTATGTGAGACAGAACGTCGCTTGCATGCAAGATAAAAGCCACACTCGTACATACGCAAACGGTACAAGAATAAATTGAAATTGACCCGAGATATCGCATATATAAATTGTCATGGCATGCCGTATGTGTCGTAGTCAAATGAAATGAAAAAGGAAAGTAATCTCCTGCCATACACCATACACGTAAGCGTATTTGGTTCTCCCTCAACTCGCAGCTCAACTTAAATTAACGTCAAATTGAGAATCACGAAATGGCTTTTATTACCTCGTTTTCACCTCCATCTCAATCGGTGACTGAGGCATATGATGTTCACAACAACATCTCGCTGACAGTAATTCGCTTTGTAACAAAAAAGAAGTGATGAGATGCGATTAAAATATGATTACTCAGCATTTGCAGAATAATCATGTCGTTGTCTGAGTCTAAAGAGTAAAATATGTAAAAAGTCGATTGGGAACATTACGGGGCGGCGGCGGTGATGTCAAAATCCTTTCAGAAAATAAAATAAAATATCTTTTACGAGAGAGCTCTTCTGCGCGAGGTGAAAGATGAGTGAGATTATGTGCGCGACTGAGTGTGAAGATAAATCTAATTGATTTTAAATGTCGGAATGAGCATACAGACAGCGGGTGACAATTTTGAGATTTCAAAAATAAAAAATAGAGTGAAATAATGTCGTTTCAGAAATTTTTTATTACCGGTTAAAAAACGTTTTTGAAATTTGACAAAAATCGCCACTTTATCCTCCAAACTACCTTAGTACTTTACTCTTGATCTCTGTAGAAAAAATGTATAATGGCCTCTAGTTGATACAAAAAATATCCTCCTTATTTGCTCACACATTCTCTACTCTTTCTTTTATGTATGTTTCTTGTGTGTGCAGCGTGACAAAGCAACAAAAGAAAGACATAAAAAAGAGTTCTTCAAAACAATTTCAAATACCCGTCTTCGTTTATCTTATAAAGAAAAGAGAGAATGGAAAAAGTTAAGAAATAAACTACAAGTTGTTTGCAAACAAAAATGCTGATTAAATCTTACTGAAGAGTAAATCGCTCTCAAATGTCAAAGAGTTAAAAAGTTATATTTAATTTTCTATGACAAATTTTCAAGTTTTACAGTTTAAAAAATCTAAAAACACACGTAAGTGTTCAAAATGTAAAATTTTCTAAAAATAGCACGTTGACTGATTATTGTCAAATATTTTTGAGTGTGTATGTAAAAATCATTGAGAATTGGAAAACAGTGCAATGTACTAATTTTATTAAAGAAACTAGCTCCTTAGAATACCTTAACATCATGACAGTGTTAGAAATTTTAAATTAGGTCAAAAATATAAGACGAGAAGAGGAAACTATGATTATTTCACTTCCTTTTCTTTTTTCCCAAACCACAGTACAACACCTTTATTTCGAGATTTCATTCACTTGATGAAGAAAAAATGTGAAGGGTATATGTATTTGAAGGATTATACACAAAAGAAATAGGTTTTACCAAAATTTTATCATCTTTTTATTCTGAGAAATTAAATTCAACAGTAAATTCTTATATGAAAGTTTTAAGGATATTTAAAAAAATTTGACACAATGAGGTAAAATTATTTTATTATTGAAGCAAGAAAAAGGTCTCAAATAAACTTAAGAATAAGATCAATTTAACCTTAAATAGGAAGTGATTTATGTTGCGACGGGAAAGTGATGCAATAAAGCACTTTAAAAAAGATTTGAGTGTCATAAAATCGTCTGTGACGTATGCTGCAGAATTTTTTCTTTTTTCAAGCGAAAACGTGAATCTTGATTGCTTTCAACAACTGCGACACACATATAACTTTTAAAAAAAAGTCCTCAATAATACATTTATTATTCTGTGAGTAAATATGAGCTGAATGGAGTCCCACTTGGGAATAAAACCAAAGTCTCGTCTCGTTAAAAAGAAACGCAAAGCATAAAAGTCAGTAATAAAAACACCTTTTGCGAAATGAGAAATTGTTAAGAAACTCTTAAACATTCGATCGATGAAAGTGTAATGCTAGTTTTAAAAAATTTAAATTTGAACTCGTAATTTATAAATTGTTGGAATAACATATAAAAATTTCCAACACTAACGCGAAATCGTTTCGAAACTATTTTTTGTGGTTCGAGTCGGAAATTGAGCCACTTAAAATAATATCTTAAAAGTCGTCACGCAATGTGCCTGGCATGTGTTTAATGGCTAGATTGAATGACGAATAGTTCCAATGCACCAAATCTCCAAAATCTTTTACAGCCATTGTTAACTTAAGTGCATCTCATTTTAAAATGAAATTTTTTTTTTAAACTTTCCGCTGATTGGAATTTTTATTACACTTTTAATTAATGATTTAATGGGTTTTAAATGACTTTAGAAATAGAAAGAAAAGCGTTAATGAATTCCCATTTTTTTTTGTGTGTATACACAGGCTATTAGGAGTTGAGGTCAGTGTTCTCTGCTATGAATTATTTTAAAATATAAGAGTACTTGAAGATTTTTCTCTTCTCCATCTAGTCTATGATAATATTGCATTAAGACTGAAGGAGAACTTAAAAAGAATTTTAACAAGCATCTTAACAAGCTCTCTAACTGCAACAAATGCTACTGGTAACTAGTTGTTTAAAGAGAACGGCTTAAAAGATTTTTTTTGAAAGAGTTATATTTCATTACTTTTTGAAGGAATTGATTTAAAATGCTTATACGAGTGTTGCTGCGTAAAAATAAGATAAATGCCATGAAAATTTGCCAATTTAACTTTTGGTTATTCACACTCGTAGCAATAATTTTATCTCTGTCATCATTTATTGAGTACGAAAAGTCGAGTATGTGTAAATAAAATTATATATGTTTACCCAAGAAGATGCTGAGACAAAAGTCAAATTAAAATGTCAAAAATTGCAAATAAACTTTTTTTTTTAAGAATAAAAAAATGTGGAGTGATTCGTTGATGCATGTCCTTAAAAATAACATACTTCTTGTAATCTTTTTTGATAAACAAAAAACTGAGTTTTTTTAGGATTTCAATTTAAAATTCCGTTCAGCTGCGAGGAACAAAAATTTATTGCCGCCTGAGACACCATGAAACATTTTTCACGATGGTCAATAATTTACACTTGACTTCGAAAATGACTACGCATAAAAATTTATAGGTCAACCAAATTTTGTAAAAAAATTATTCCACTCCCTAACTTTTATATTCTCATAAAATTCTCCCATTCCAGATGTGAAATTGCAAAATAAAATTTTTTGCAAACAATACGATTAAAAGTTTGAAAGCGTTTTATTGACTGGAAATCTAATCTTTCGTGAAAAGACCATGCGCTAAAGAGAATAATCCATATTAATATCATCGACAACAACTTCTTTCACTTCATCAGTTCGCAACACGCGTCTTCCTCTTGAAAAAGTTTTGTTGATGTTAGAAACTCCCATTTATTTTTTTTACTCTCAACTCGCACAAAAATAAGCAAAATAACGCACTTTAGCGTTCGATGGGTTCTTCTTTAAAATTGAGATTTTTTAAAAAGTCATTTGGGCAGAAATTATTAATGTTTGTAAAAACCTCCAAAAAAATTAATTCTAGTTACTTAAAAATAAAATTTACACCACGACCAAGTTTATTGATTGATTGATTGCTGATGGGTAGCGACACAGAACTTAATCAGGATAGACGCAAACCATGCAGAACCCTTAAGATTGCTCTTAAGAATAGAGTATAAATACCCCTTTTTTCCCCCTCAACAATGGACGTCCCCTCAGGAATCGTCCACCTCGGGAGCTGCAACACACGTCTTGAAAAAGACGCACTAGTGATCGAATAAACCCCCATCAGAGTTTTAATGTTAGTTATCATGGAACGCCCAGCGGTAAAAATCAGGGCCCGAACCATGCGAAATTTTTTCATTATACCTCTTTACACTCAAGGGTCCAACTAATCACATATGGAGTAACTGACCTACATGCAAGAAAAAAAACAAAGGGCACATAACAAACAGACAAACAACAAAACAAAACCCCTTCCCAACCACTAAGATTAACAGTTGCTATACCAGCGAAAACAAAGAATTTAAATTTTGAGAAATTTGAACTTTAACTTATTTAATTTAAAAACAACAAATTTAATTTGAAACAAATAATTTTATTCAATAAGGTTAAAAAGACCAGTGAGATAAAGAAAAGATCCAGCTCGAAAAAAAAAATTGAATTTAACTTTTTATTAGAGGATTTTGCAATTATTCCCTTCAATATGAAGGACACTTTTAAATAAACTACCTAAGTTTATTAAGGAAGCGAGAAGGAGCGATAACTAACAAATTAAAATTTAATCAAAACAAAATAAAAACAAAATAAAATAAAAATCACCTCTCATATTTCACTCCTTTTCGCTTCTTACCTGGTTATTAAATGGAAACTCGATGAAATTGAGACAAAGGAAACGACGAGGAACACTTTTTAATACTTTTAACACAAAAAAAACTAATTTAAAACACTATAATTAACAGAAAAATAATATTTGATGTAAACAACTCGAAGGGGCCGTCTTACACCACGACCAAGTTTATTCGGATCAAACTCCTTCCACTCAATTATTTTCAATCTTAATTAAACTTTTCACTCTCCGACTTTAATCAATTTAATAGCAAAGAGACAAGAGAGCGAAGTGTAATTAAAACAATTAACTTTATCTGTTTAAATTTGGGATCACGAAATATGTTTTTGAGATTTTACGCCTCCATCGAAAATACTCGAGTATTATAACAAAATAAGGTTGCAATGGGTATGGATTTGAAATTAAATTAAATTAAATTATTTTATTCTCAACTAAATTGAAATGTGAGTTTTCATCGTGCTTATAGCTAATTTTTTTCACTGCCGTCAGTTTTTTTTCATTTAAAAGCAAAACTTATTCTCTTCTAACTCTCATTGACACCGTCTGACGAGACTTCCATTCATGTGAATGGATAATTAAAAAAATTCAAATTGAAATTGAAAAAAGAAGCAAAATTATTTATTTTGACATCAAACGCAAAAAATGGTTTGTTGAATGGAAGCGTGTTGGCGATGATGACGATGATGATGAAGTGAGAACTTCTATTTTTGAGGAGAGTGACAGATTACCAAGGTAAGGTAATTTTATATGATTTTTCTAGGTGATAGGTAAATTGTAAATTTTTTATTAAATAATGATTTTTTATTGTATTGAGTCCAATTAAAGCAGCATAAATAGAAGTCAAAAAGTCATCGACATCATTTGGTCTTTCTTGCTTGTTATAATCACTTTTAAATAAATTGAGTTCATGTCATGCAAGATGTTTGAATAGAGCAGTTTTTGTTTATTTGTATTTTTTTCTGTTGTCAAAACACAAATAGAAGTAGGAAAAATCCGTTTTTAGCTTATATTATCCTCACAGTGTAAGTGAAAGCACCTGGGTGACAATAACAAAAACAAGCGATGACTATATTATAAAATAATATCACTGGTATACATTTCAGGGGGTTGAGAAAACATTGTCAATGTTTTTAGAAGGTTTTCAAAATTCAGGATATTTTTATATGTTCTTTTTTCAATTAGGTTTAAAAAATTTAAGTTTAAAAATTGTTCTAGTTTAGTTTTAATTAAATTATCTTGACTCTCTTTTGTCACAAGAGTAATCCTAGGTGACATCCCTTGTATTATTTTGAAATGTCATCAGTGTCTCTTCAACTCATCTAGATAAACAATTTCCCCCATTTAAATTTACATATCGAAATATCTTTATATCCACATTTTATTCACACATTTAACGCATATCAACTCTGTTTGCTTTTTGTTTCTCTTTGTCAATATTTTTATATTCAGCCATCGTCGTTCCATCATCAAACACATTTTTAAAGTGCTTAAGAGTAAACTTTGTGCTGAGTAAGTGAGATACACAAAAAAATGTTACTTAAACAAATCGTAAACTAGCTCGTGAAAAGTTGGGAATAACTTTTGAAAGATATGTAAGTGGCAGCAAGACTATCAACTTTAAATTTACTTATCCATGATATTAATTATTTATTGTTTATTGAAAAAAAACTTCAAGAATTACTACCGCAAATGTTTCTTTGAAGAGAAGAGCGCTGAAATGCTTACATTAAAACATTTCATATCACTCAATGTATTTTTTCCCCTTTTGAATTTTCAATTACGTTAAAACCAAAACAATTTACGTGTGGTAAAATATATCACCCCTCAGTGCAATACATTTTAATAATGGCTTACCTGGTGGACACAAGCAATTTTCATTTGGCGACTGTGCTCCGGTCTGCCTCTGTTGGCGCTGTCGCACTATTTTCAAGTTCGAAACGTCGCGTTTGAGCCTTGTAATTTCACCGAAAACGTGAGGGGGCAATTTATTGTAATTCGAATCGTCATCATTACTCGAGGACGATGCTCCGTCATCGTCGACACCGATAATCGAATCACGATTCTGATTAATTACGATCCGATTTGTCTTTTGTATCAAATCATCTAAATCGCTCTCGATTCGCATCACTTTATGTTCTAGATACATTAAACTTTTTACATTTATCTCTAACTCATGATGACGATAACTCAAAAAGAGTGATATGCTTAGCGATAATATACAAATGGCATAAATTAGGAGATTTATGAACGATTTTATACAGAAGACTTTCTTTGATGGCTTTTGGTCTTCATTTTGGTATTTTGTTGTGTGTGTTTGTGTCGATTGAGGTATTCCATTGGTGGTGTTATTGCTGGGACTATTATTTTTCTCACTTTTGCCCATTTTTATCTGATTTTTCACACTCACTTTGCTAACACACACGCGAGTCTCCCGCGTATGATTACACTAAATTGAGATATATTAAGTGATACTGAGCCCCCTCCTCAGTAAATATATAAATTTCTCTCTCCCTCTTGATTTTTTTTACACACAACTCAGTTTCCGGGGCTTTAATTTTCTTTCACTTTTGTTGTACTGCCTATAAATGTTAAATTTATGTTTGCGGTTTGTTGTGACTGTTAAAACTCAATTTATTTTAACTGCACATTTCGAAAAGGATTTTATACCACTGATAATATTTATGCGGGACACACTTATTCACTCATTTATTCATTCTTGTATCCGACTTTATGTATTTCTTTCCGATGCTGTAGAGAATATATTAATTATTTTAAAGTTTAGCGATTTTTACAGTGTGAAGTGATTGGAAATGTTTTTAAAGTTTTAAAACTTGAGTTTGAAAAATATGTTTACTTAAATGTGTTTTTCAGAGTTGCAACTCACAAAACATAATTTAATTTCTACAAATTTCTTTAAAACTCAAATGACGAAAAAACTTTTCCTTTCAATTTTTCGAAGCACACTATAAAAAATTATTTTACGTACATATGTTCACATCAGGAGAAGTTTTTCCTTGCTTTTAAAAAAATTACTTAATTAACATTTCCTATTTAGAGCGAGTAGCGGCATGAAAATATTCATTCAAATATTCCCTTCTGCACTCTTTTGCTCTTGTTCTAAGCTTAATTTACACTTCACATATGATTGTATGCAACAATGATAATATTTATTAGAAAATTATGCTTTTTTATCTGTGATGATGATGATCCAACGTATAATTTTATTAAACACTTAATTTAAAAATCAATTCACTGCTTTCTAAATTAGAGCAACTTGTAACAAGCATTTTTCATATCAATTCGTCTTCCTTTCGGCTGTGATACAGCTCTTTTGATTAAGGGTGTAATTTAATCCAATTGTAATTTAATCCACAATGATATATTCCTTCTATGATGTGGTTTCAATCAAGCAAATAAATGTATGCGAGTATCAAAAAAGTCACTCCGCGAGAAGTCTCCGTCGAGAAGAAAAAAAATCACTAACTCGATGTTGAACGTTTCGATTCTAAATGCAGACTGAGAGGATTTTTCTGCTGAGATTATGTTGCAATGTCGGTGATTTTTGAGCTGAGAGCGGTGAGAGTATTTCGAGAGAGAAAATTTATGTTGGCTTACCCGATGTGAAAAAGAGAGGAGAAAGAAGAAAATGAAATAAACTTAAAACAAACCGTGATATTGAAGTTATTAAAGCTATTTTTGAGCATTATTTGGGAAATTTTATAAAAAAATCTTTCTTTAATGTTAATAATAATTATTTTTAATTTTTTTTATATTTTCGTCTATTATAATATATTATATTAACATGAAAATTTCATATTATGTATTGTACATTTTCTTCTTTCCCACATTATTTCATTGTTTCCAGAATCCTTTTTGCCCTCAATCTTTCGCACATGCATGCACACATAATGTGACTCAATTAATGTTAGCGTATATGTAAATTTATGTTTTTTCTTCAATTTTTCAATAATCGTTTTCTTGATTTTGCTTTTTTTCGTTTATCACACACGTTTCAAACAACATTAATGTGTAATTATTTAATTAAATTTCAATTTTGTATGCGTGAGTTTTCTTCAGTAAGTGTCGTCATATCTTTATTATTTTGAAAAAAAGGAGGTCAAAAATTTCCGATTGTTAAATAAGTTCGTCTTAATTTTAAAAAGTAGTTAAGAACTTATAAATAATTTTGAGGGACTTACCCGAGCTCGTATCTTTTTGTACATCAGGCGACTTGACGTATTCTCTTTTTCCAGTTTTTAATATTCACATTTTTATCTTCAAAACTCTCAATTCCAATTAAGATTACTTTTTCAATCTATGCATATTGAAGAGTGAGTAAAAAACCACCAGCAAAATTGCAGATTGCTATCAGGAAACGTAACGCGAAAAACTTTTAATATTGTGAACGGCAAAGTAAGTCAAACGTTAAACTTGAAATTGATTTCACTCATTGAAATGTAATTTTCATCTCGAACTTTTCCAGTTTCTTCAGAACGTCTTTCGTAGCACAAAATAATATTGAAGAAAAGATAACATCAGCCAGTGCATGTTGCAGAAGCAGTCAGAAACAATATCATCATCACGAAGAACATTTTTCCCCCATTCAATATGAGTTGCACAGAGAAATTTTATCGCTGGAAGAGACGAAAAAAATTTAAAATTGTAAAAAGTCAAAGATTTCCAATTGAAGGAAATAAATTTTATGAATTGCTGCAAAGTTTCTCTATCACTACTGCAGCTGGCAATGCTACTGCATAGAGACAAAAAAGTACTTTTTGAGCAATGAATTTTTTATTTGGTCTTATTGAAGCTAATTCAAGTCGTTTTTATTCTTTCTCGTTTTTTGTGTGTGCCTTCGTTTCCTCACCATTTATGATACTGATAAAAATGGACCAATAACTGGCCTGACATCCAATAAAATCGTAAGCTGAAAGCCTTAGTGAGAAGCTTATAAAGGAGTGGGTTGGAAAATTATTTGTTTTTTATCGTGAAGAATAAAAGAAAAGCGAGGAAATTAAAGTTGTGAAAGTTTTTTCAAATTCCAGAATCTCTTGATTTTTCAGAGATTTTAAATTTTACCATTTAAATGCATTTGTTATTTTTAAACAAATCGAAAGTCATTTGGCTGCAAATTTTTAGTCCTTTCACCAATCTCCACTACTAAGATCATCGTGGATAGTGATTTTATTATTGTCAGCCACATTAAGCAAAGAGGAGTCACATACGGTTTTTGTGTGTGATAAGAACGATAAAATAGCTGCTCTCAATTTTGTCACAAAGAAAAAACTTTATATAAGAAGAAGATGTTGAAAAGAAAACAAAGAAGAAAAAATAAGATTGTATCCATTAAAGAGGAGAGAACCCTCATTCAATATTGTTCTTTTACTCCCTCAGCGTTTCTTTCAAACAGAACAACTTAATCTATGAATGAGATAAAAATATTTTTATTCTCTTTTCTGTGAGAAAAGAGTAACTAAGTGAGAAATGAAAAAAGGTTTTAAAACAAAATAAAATAGGAGTGAAGCATGAGCAGGAACTGTATACGGACTTTGCCGAAAGCTAAGAATGATGGATAAGAAAATTTCGATGAGATGATTTCATCTCGTGATGTTCTTTACTTTTTATGGTCGAATAAAGTATGACACTGCACTGTAAGAAAAATATATGATAAATATTTTAGAAAAAATCTAACATTGTTTTTTCAGTTTCCCACTCAATCGGTTATCTGAAATTTCATCGTGACTTTACAACTTTTGATGTTGAATCCATGAAAGTAAAATCAAATAATTAAAATCAGCTCGAGACTAAGCGCACAGTCATTATTTGACTCAATTGGGTATGAAATGAGTTACCGTTTAGTTTCGGTATGTAGGTATTTTATGCACAATCTAAATGGATACATTTGTTGTCTAATCTAAATAAGAGAATATCAGGCAAAATTTTATTGGCATTTGATTGATAAAATTCTTGCGGACTGCAGAATCAAAGTCAAAATTAATGATGTAAGTCTTCCAAGTTCTATAAGACAAGCAATGACATTAATGTCGAAAATAATTGAGAATAAAGTTGAAGTACAAAGATTAGAAAATAAATGTTTTTTGATTTAAAATAAACACTAACAAGCGCATGAATCTAAAATATGATTTTATATGTGCTTTCAATTTAAGAGAAAATGTTAAACTAAATTGTGAGGCATGTGGATTTGATGATAACAATTAATAGTAATGTCATGTGATTATTACTGAGAAAAATTTAACAGAAAATTGATTTTTAAAATTAAAGACAATTTTCATAATTTATAAATTTAAGGCGAGAGATAAGTATAACCGCGATCCTAAAGCAGCAAAATGAAAAATTAACAAGGGAATCATTTCAACTTCGACTGACTTTGTCCCGCTGTGATATTAATTGCTACTTTTATTTGTTTTTATTGCCACATTGAGTGGCTTATATACATCTATACGGACGCTGAGCGCAGACAGTAAAAATTTGCATAATCGTGGAGAGTTGATTAATTCCATTCATTCTGGCGAAACATTGCTCCTCATTCGGATGTGTGCACGGTGTAGCGAAAATGCAATAAATTTATTATTTTTGGGGTCATAAACATGCAAATCTCATTCTCCACTTCCACGTTTTATATAGTCGAGTTCTCGAGAGAAAAAAAATTATAAAACAAGTTCCTGCTTCACATCTTTCAATTAAAATCAATTACAAAACTGCTCCAGTACACTCAGAACCCGAAAACTATCTCGCATCACGAGAGTATTATTGAATTAAATTGTAAATTAAGAGAGCAATTTCTGAATCTTCTTAAAGTATGTTAAGTACATTTATTAGTCAAAAAACACCGAAAAAAGTTTGTAAAGTCACTTGACGCGACATGGAAAAATAAATATGCTTTAAAGTGAATTTTTGTGAATAAAATATCTATCGTAGTTCTTGAGTGTCATCGCCAAAGCAACATTTCTGGTGTTTTCATTTATGTATTTCGGAGTCTCACGAAACATAAACTAAATTTTCGTTGCGGCATTTCAGCTGTTGATGTTGGCGAGAATTTTTCGTGCATACATATTTATGAAATTATAGATTTTTGACCTGATGAACGTGTATTTTTTTTGAATATAAGAAAAGAAAACTTAAAATTATCTTGAAGAAATGTATTTTTAATTTTATTCTGATGTTATCAAACGATTTATTGAGTAAAAATATTTTGAGTCTTTATATTTGCTATGCCAAGAATATATGCAAACAATTGAATAAAAAAATTAATTTTTAGTGCCAATGAAATTATGCTTAATTTATTTAATCGAGCCACAGAAAAAAAATTCGCTTTCATCATAAATCGATTATTGATTGTTGTTTACATTTACTTCGTTTATTTGGATTTAAATCAAGTTAAAATATTAAGGTAGGAAATAACTGAAAATTTAATCGCCAAAGACATGTCTGAGAGCTATTTCACATATCCCTCTCTATAAAACTCTTAATCTGATGGTCAGGATTGATTTATTGCTGGGATTTTCATCTTCTTTGTACATAAAATTTTGTTAACTGAGATGAGGGTTTGTTAAAAATATTAAATTTATTTTTTATTACAAAATTAGAAACAGTGTTTGAGTCGAAACGAGGAGCGAAAGGTTGAATATGCAATTTCCATTGAAATTTCCAAGAGGCAATAATTAAATTTTAGAATTGATAATTCAAACTTCCGAAATTGCGTTCATAATACAACTTTTTCTTCTGTTGGTTAAAAAACTTTTTGTCGTCCATTCTAATGAAAGTCAATTTTTCCCCTAAATTATTTTATCTTTTCTCCATATTATGCCACACATACGAATATTTATAGCCCTTTTTATTTTTATGTTCACATGATTATTTTAACTATCGCATGGTGAGAAGATGAATGTATCTTTCTTCCACCCCCAAACCACCCGAAATATCTGAACAGGATGTTTTATTTATTTGTATCGATATCCACAATTTTTCAAGGCAAATTGAAAGTATTGACGGAAGAACAAGATAAATTAAGTGCTGAAAGCAATTTCAAGAAACTTTTTCATGGTATTTTTGTTTACAAGAAAAAAGTTATTTGTCAAGTGCACAGCTCACAGTTTGTAGAAATTGATTTCAGAAAGAGAAAATACTCGGGGTGAAAATTGACTTCTTGACCATGACATGGGGATTGAATGTTTGTGGTTTAAAAAAATGATTTTGAGGGGTTTAAATATCTTATGGTTAAAAGGTGAAAACCAATATGAATACGTGGTGTTTATTCTCTTATTAATATCATAAAAATTGAAATATACTTAATATGTATAATTTAGAAATTCATTTTAAAATCCGTAAAAGAAAGATTAAATTTTTGCAGAAATTCTATAAAAATTATTTGTAAAATTTGTTCTACAGAAAATAAAGTCTTAAGATTAATTTCTGCATTAATTCTGTCGGCTGTGTGACCTATACTCTTTTCATGAATAACCCGACAATTGTAGGGTGCTAAATAAAAATAAATAAGTTGTATCCATGGGATTGAGAAGGGAAAAATTTAATTTTCAACATTGGAAATATTATTTTTATAAGCATGTTAGTATCTGTCCTTATGGCTTGTAGGTAGGCTTTATAAATTGATAAATAAATAAATATTTACGTTCGAAAAGTCTTAGCAACGAATAATTTTTACAGTAAAAATTTGGTAAAATAAATTTTCATATTTTTTTGCAAGCAGAAAACATATCGAAAAAGTGAAATTTATTATTCCATAAGTATTAAAAATTATGGCTGAGGTAGCGGTGAAATTATAGACCATGACCACAAGCATCTTGTTATTTATTTCATGATTCCTTTTACTTCTAGCATGATCGTCGAGGAATTTTTGAACGTCGAAGGTGAGTCATGAATGACATAAATTCTTATATAATCCCTACACAGAACGTCAGTTAATGTCTGTCTCTTGACTTGAAACATGATGCGGTGTGTCATTGTGAGAAAGAAGTAGAAGATTGATTTTTAAAAAAACTAAGCTGAAAAGCTATTGAAACCCTTGACTGAATTTTTTACAAAATTTGCAGTTAAATATCAATGATAAAATTTTGGTCTACTTTCAGAAACATAATTTACCTAATTGCTGAGTATTTGAAAGAAACTGGCCTGAGTAAAGCTCATGCTGCACTGATTGATGAGTCGCAGCTCTCGACAGATTTTACAGTTTGTGATAACGTGGACTTAGAGACAATTTATCTCGAATTCTCTAGCTTTTACTCAATTAAATTCGGCAAGAAGCCTCGCTTTGTAAAAAAAAATGAGCCACAACAAAATGCCCAAAAGTTTTCGTCTCACAGTTCTGTGGATATGCAAGCAGCAAGACAAACCCTCAAAAAAAGCAAATCTGCCCTTAAATCTTCGCCAAATATTGTCACAATTTTTCCTGAAACTCAATCATGTGACCTAGAAACAAGCCTGCAAGTCACGAGCTTATCGCCACCACCAGTTCCGTCTTTAATAGCACAGCCAGACTCAAACGGAGTTTTCTTGAAATCTATGCGAGATTTTCTCAGTAGTCATCCACAAGATTGGAAGGATATGAGTGAAATGATTATTAAAGACGTAATACGAAGGAATTTAAGCGTTAAGTGGGATGATATTGTAGGCTTAGAGGATGCCAAGATGATAATAAAAGAAAGTGTAATTTTCCCAATGAAGTACCCGCAGTTGTTTAATCAGATGCAATCATGGAGGGGTAAGTGGTGGAGTATGAAAAATAAAAGCTTCCGTATATTGACACATTTACAAGTTTACAATGAATTCTTTCTCTATTTTTTAAGCCGTTCTGTTACATGGTGTTCCTGGATGCGGAAAAACGCTTTTAGCGAAAGCATTATGCACGGAAACTCACGAAACTTTTACATTTTTCAACATTTCTGCGAGTACTTTGATATCAAAATGGCGCGGTGAATCGGAGAAACTCATTCGAATACTTTTCGAGCTTGCCAAATATCACGAACCGTCCATAATTTTCATCGATGAACTGGATAGTTTGACATCAAAGCGCCACTCGACGGAACATGAAGCATCAAAGCGATTGAAAAATGAATTTCTCTCGCTTCTCGATGGTCTCGAAAACGACGAACATGGAAAAGTCTTTGTGCTCGGTTCGACAAATTTACCATGGTATGTTGTATGTTGAATGTAAAATGTGGGTGAATTTCTGTGCTATTGATTATGAATATGTAAATTTTGAATTGCTCATATCAGTCTTAATGCTTTACTTATTCGTATGCAAAATTATGGTTTAAATAGTTACGAATTGTTTACTAAAAAACCAAAGCGGTTGGTTCAATGATTTTTTTAAGCAGATTAAAAACACTTTAACATTTTTAATTTAGGGACATTGATTCAGCATTTTTGCGACGGTTTGAAAGGAAAATTCTCATTGACACTCCGACATTTCATGAGCGTCAAAAACTTATCAAACAATTTCTGCCATGTTCACATGGTTGGCGTGATGAGGATATAGAGGAGTTGGCGCTTTTAGCTGAAAATTTTACTGGAGATGACATCCGAATATCAATAAAGGAAGCAAAATTTGTATTGATACGTAAAAAAATTCGATCTGGGAATTTTACTAAGGAAATTGACGAAGTGGAAATTCACCATCTGAAGGAAGCATTTAAGCAAGTTAAATTAAATTCCGAAAACGATATCAATAAGCATCGAAAATGGAGTTCAAGTTTTGTTAAAAATTGAAATAAAAATTCCAAGTCAAGATAAAGCACAAACTTTTTAATTTTCAACTGTGAGCAAGCATGGGAGTTGCAAAGTTTTCATTTTCATCACTCGAGTGATGATTTTTCCATTTTGAGAGAGAGACATGTCAGTTGATAAAAAAATTTATGTTTACATCCGTTAAATAACAAAAGAATGACATCTGCTGATGAGAACTTTTAAAAGGACGTGGGTAAATAATTCATGCTTTTCCAAATATATTTAAATAATATAAAATTTAATCGAGTTTTAAAAAAAATATCAAAAAAACGTTAAAAATATTGAATTTCAAATTTTATTCAAACCCTGACTAGTATAGCCCTGTGAAAATTGGAGTAATTCAAAACTTCCGTATCATTTTAAATTTTAATTTATTTGTATTTTCATTGCTATCTGTAAAATTGCTGGATTTTGTGACTTTTAATTTTTTTTTACATAGAGTTTACGTTACATTGGAATCGTCCCCAATTTTTCTTGAAAGATTTTGTTTTTGTTTACAATTTCGTCATAATCGCAAAAAAATATTTTTACCTGCTGATTCCACTTTAAAACCATTATCCCCTAACAGGGAAATCTTAAAAACACCAAAAGCTGTAAAAGTGACTAAAAAAAGTCCTTAAAATGTCTATCAGACTATTAATTCGTGCAATAAGAAGTCATGGGAAAAATCTTTTGTTCTGCGATAAAAGACACATTAGAACGATTAGCCAGCATACTCAAAGCTCAAGGAATCTTCAAAAGGTAACTTTTAAATAGTTGGCGAGAATCCGTTTAAAAGCTTGTAATTTTTTTGATAGACATTCATTCTGGATGAGAAATTGAGGAAAAATCAAAACAGTTTCGTAAGATTCAGTCGTCAATTGCTTATTGACAATGTCTTAAATAGAGTAACTGCCTTGAGTCCTAAGTCATCAGCGTTGAGAGCAGAAGCGACAACAAAGTAACACCCAGCTTAGCATATTTGCGTCATGGCCTTGAAAATTTCTATTTTTATATTTCACAGACTATTCATCGCTGGAGACAGTCTGCCCTTTCTATCAATCGTTGGCTGCTCTCTCGCGTCCGGTAACGGACTCTTAACGAAGGAGGATGAGCTCGAAGCCATTTGCTGGGAGATTCGTGAAGCGATTGGAAAACATCAAAGCAAACTCGAGAATAAGAATGGAATTAACGAACCTGTCGATGATGATTTAAAGCTAAATGACCTAAATATTGGCCCTTTTCTCCAAAAAGGATGTAATGCTGTGGTTTATGGAGTTAACTTCAAAAAAGATGGTCATGATGACATCAAAGATTCTCATGGGATCATTAAAGATCCAGTGAAACATCAAATTGAGAAGCAAGATGTTGCAAATACCTCAAGCTCGCCGAGATTTATCCAAAATTTAGGAGGAAGTTTAGATAATTTGCAGTTTTGCTCCGTTTCCGATCCATCACAAAGCGCTGATGCATTAAAAAGCGATATAACAGTTAAAAATGTTAAGTTCAACGAAAAAATTGAAATTTCTCGAGCTCTTAGCGTCTCAACATCGTCATCAAACTCGTCAATCCCTGAAAGTTTAATCCAGGATCCACCAATTTCTATTTATGAATATCCGTGGGCACTCAAGATGATGTTCAATTACGATATACAAAGTAATGCACTTACAATTTTAAAAGCAATGTATAAGGAAACTATCCCAGCACGTAATCGAAGAAACTATGAGGAAGTTGGCAATTGGGAGCGAGCAATTATGGAACAGACTATTTCTCTTCCACCACATCCAAATATTGTTCTTATGCCGGCATTCTTTTGCGACCAAATCCCAGACTTGAAACATGCGAATGATCTTTATCCGTTCGCGTTGCCACAAAGATTGAATCCCATAAGTGGCTACGGAAGAAATATGAGTTTATTTTTGCTTATGAAACGATACAATAGCAACTTGCGTGAATATCTTAGTGAAAACGATTTGAGCACCCGAACTCGTATAATTCTATTCGCTCAATTGCTCGAAGCAGTAGCGTTTATTAATAACTATGGAAGTGGAATCGCTCATCGAGACTTGAAAAGTGATAATATATTGGTAGACACGATGTCAGATGGGCATTTACCGCTGATTGTCGTTTCCGATTTTGGATGTTGTCTCGCTGATAAAAAACATGGACTGAGATTGCCTTACAATTCTCATGAGATTGATAAAGGTGGAAATGTAAATTTGATGGCACCGGAAATTATTACAAAACAGCCGAGCATGTTTTCAGAGTTGAATTACACGAAATCTGATCTTTGGGCATGCGGAACCATTGCATATGAAATCTTTGGAAGTGAAAATCCATTTTACAACTCTTCATTGAGAAATGTCGACTACACAGAGTCCATGCTGCCGTCGATTGGCGAGGAAGTTCCGACGATTGTTAGACATTTGATTGAGAATATTTTGCAACGCAATCCGGCCAAAAGATTAAGTTGTGATATTGCTGCAAATGTTTTGCAACTTTATCTGTGGGCTCCGTCATCGTGGATTAAATATGGACGTAGTCCATCGAACAATGAGGTAAAAATGCTAAATTTTTATTAACACTTTTATATTCTTATACATAACTTATTAAATTAGATACTGGAGTTTTTATTAAGTCTTACGACAAAAGTTCTTTGTGAACGTGGTCTAAGCACATTTAACACCAATTACATGATGAAGAGTCGTCGCACCTATACTGAATATGTTTTAATTTCGACTTTCTTATCGCGAGCTAACTTAAGAAACATTCGCAAGGCTCTCGAGTGGATTCAAAGTAATTCTAATTAATTACACAATTAATCTGGTTTTAAATATTTTGTTGTTCAATATTTTTTGTGATTTTTGCTTTTCGAAGAAAAAAGATTTAAAAGTTTAATAAATTTATCCCAAGAGAACAATTGTTTCAACTTTTAACCATAAAAACGCAACCGCTTTATTACAGACGCCACTCAGTTTACTTTTCTTTCCTAACAATTTTTAGACATTGCTTTTTTTAATGGATAGCAAGTGCAAGTTTCCATTTAGAAAATTTTGATTTAAAAAAATCTTAAACTTAATGAACTCGTAAAAAAATTTGAAAATTGTGGAAAAAAAGTTTTGTGTGTTGTTGATAAGATAAATAAAATTGAATTGCACCCTTGAGAGTTTTTGAGAAATTTTTTCTAGTCATGAAGATTTTCTTTCTTGCGTTCGTGTGAGAACGAAAATATCTGCTTAAAGAGCATTGCGGCAATTTCGTCTTTCAAAATCGAGGAAAAAACTTTTTCTTCATCCTTAGACGAGTCTCGAGAAGAATTTTTATTGCGCTAAAACTGGAAAGAACTTTTTCTGTATGTGTCTTCAAGAAGTTTTATAAAAATAATTTTGATATACACACTCAACATACATCTCAACTCCCCCATGATTCGTGTGTTGTGTGGCGACTGTCGAGAGCTTTTTTGATGAGAAATTTATTATTCGAGAAACGTTTTCTCCTTCTTTCTGTATCGTCTGGAGAAATATTGAAATGAAATTATTCTAAATAATTCAGAACTTTTTTCACTTCTTTTAAAATTTATTTCAAACTTAATTTTAATATATTTATATCAAAGTTATTTTTTTGAAATTTGAAGAAATCTGTCTTGTAAATCAAATCGAATTCCTCTTTATGGAATCCCTTCCCATTATCCCCATCATCATAAAAGCTCTTAAGCGCTTTGTAAAAAGTGATGAAGATAGCACAAAACATGACAATGCAGACATTTATTTGTCATTTCAAAAGTGAGAGAGCCTCAAGTACCCGAAGACAAAAAAAAACATAAAAAATAGGATGACAAGTGGAAGGAAGGGAAGTAAAGCATATTGACTTGTTCAATTTTCTGACATTAACAACGTTATCATCATTCCACGAGAGTGAGAGAGACGTTTTGATAAATTGATGTAAAATTCTTTAATTTAATTTCATTTCCTTTAGCGTCTTGAGAAAAAGAAAAGCGTGGTGTCGAAAAATATAAACGGAGAAAATGCTCTCAAAAGGAAAAACACTCACACTTTTTTACCCTCATTCGTGTCTAAAGCGATTTTCTTCAAAGCTAGAAAAGTGAAAAGTCAGAACATCATATTTTTGAAAACTTTTATAGAGCGAATTTTGAAATATTCTTTTTTTAATTTGCACAAAAATAAATTTACGAAATTTTTTGCAAATACTTCCTTGCTTCATGTCCATTTGCATTATAAATTTCGCCCATAGCAAAAAATAAATCAACGATATTATTTCCATCACAAACTTCGTTCCACGCTTTACATCCGCTACTAACAAATGTTGTTTTGATATCAAATTGATCGGCCATAGCTTTGAAGAGAAGCGCGGCTTCAAATGAATTTCCATAAATCAGACTGCCTATTGGAACTACTGATGACGCAAATTTGAATTTCAATTCCATCAAGTGCATGTTGAATATATGTGATGTACATTCGTCGTCAGTTTGCAAAAATTTTCCAACCCTAATCGCTAAAATTTTAATTTTTTCATGAATTTCAGCGGAGTTGAAATTTGAGTCGTTGGCAAGAGAATCATGAAGGGTTTTGATGCATTTATCGGATAAAATTGAGCGTGATGGGCAGTTGAGAGATGACGCTGGAAAATGTTTTTAATTTTATATAAATTTTTTAATTAAATATATTAAAAACTCACCAATTTTAATTTCATCTCCGAAGTTAACTGTGTAAATCGGAAAAAATGGTGACGAACTATTTGCATCCATAATTTTCTTTAAGTTCATAAAATCGATTTCTTTCTTCGATGCATAAAATCCATCTTTTATTTTATCGCTCACTTCCAGACGTCTTCGAATTGAAAATTTAAGTGACATGTCATAGTTCAACATTTTCTCAAAACCATCCGAACAGATTGTGCACTCAAAACAATCCAACAACATCTTCAAAATTCCCTCGTTTATCATTTTCAAACTAAGTTCAGGGTAATTTGCTGCCATGTTGATTAAATTACAAGCGCTCACTCGTACCTGATAGACTGTCGATTTGAGGAAATTTGCAAGAAATTCAAAGACTGAAAATTTAATAAAACAATCACGGAAAGATTGCTGATCAATATAATTGGCGATGAGATGCAACAATTGGATGATGAGCATTGAGTGGCGAGATGAAAGTGATGTGCAGACAGCTTTTGCAAGTTCATCGGTTGCAATTTTCTCTTTTACATCGAGATATGTTGCGAGTTTATCGAGAATTGAGATGAGTGTTATTGATATGTTAACGGGCGGAGAAATTTGTAATATTTGCGAGAAACATTTGCTCATCTCAAGTGAAGATTCAATTAGATGTGACAGCCCCTGGATGTTGATGATATTTTTTAAAGTTTTCAAGAATATTTCACGAGTTTCCCATTTTTTGTCTTCATTTTTAAAATTTGCAAGTAAAATTTCATAAATTTTTGATTCTAAAATTTCACTTTGAAATTTTAAATTAACTCGCATGACATTTACGGCACAACAAGCACTTATCGATGCATTTTTAAGCATTTCTATTATAATCTTTGTCACTTCATTTTCAATCAGGACTTTTCTGTTATCCTCATATAAAGCGAATTCTGTTAGAACGCCTAAAATCTCTTCTTGATTTAAAGAGTTTTTATCCTTGAAAATTTCAATAAATGTTGATAAATTTTTGGAGAGGTTTGCAAGAACTTTTTCGTCTTTGCAAATGTTCCGGTAAATCTTTAAAGCCAATTTTTGAGCTTCTTGAAAGTCATGCTGCTATAAATAAATAGTAAATAGTTGAAATAAGTAAAATATTTCAATTAAGAAATAAATTCTTAAAGCAAGTTAAAGTCTCAATTGAAGTTTAAGATTTTTTCCTTACCTTGCAAATATCATAAACGACTTCAATCAATCGATCTGATGTAAATTCATTTTTGAATGGATGCTCTGAACAAATATTCGAAATCAAGAAGATGCTCTCGAGTGCCTGAAATTGAATCTCACGACAATCATTTTTCAACTCAATTTCAAGGTTCTTGAAGGGAAAATCTTTCATGCTCAATATGAATGTAATCAACATTGAATTTTGCATAATGATGTTTAGTAAGCGAAGGGATTGAAGTAGTATGTCGGGATCGTGCGAATGGAAGTGATTGAACAAGCTCCCCATGAAAATTTCATCTCGTCCCAATGCGTCAACATTCTTTGGATCATCGCAAATATAATGCAGAAGAATGCAGGAAAATTCAACTAAATTATCATCCGCTGATGTTATGAAGATATTTCTCGTTTCCCCAATCAGATTCGCATCGTTCAGCAATTTTTTTCTGCATTCATCGAAAACATGAATCAATTGTGCTAGCAATTTGAATGAGAATTTCTTCACAATCACATTATTCGAGTTGATGACGAGTGTCGAGATTGATTCATATAAACGATTGTTGTGGAGTTGCTCTAGCTGCGAATTACCGAGTGAAGCAAATTTATCGAGATGACATAGAGCCTGCGAAGTAATAATACATTTACAATATTTTTTGTCATATTTTATTGAGAAAAATGTTCATTGTAAACTGATATGTGCGGAATTAAAACAATAAACATTGTCAAAGTTGAATAGAGTGGAATAAACAAAGAAGTTGAACCATAACCTTAAAAAAATTAATATCTTAATGTGATACGATCCCATCATCAATTACCCAAATTAACCCTTCTATGAAAAATTACTTAAACATTCCATAACATAACCGCAAACACGTTCGTTCACTCTCTATCTCACTTACCCTCTCAACAACATCATCCTCTTGAGCTTCTAGTAACAACATCACTGTAGAAATTTTGATAATTTTCACATCAAATTCTGGAAATTCTGAGGGTTTTTTATTCCGATCTGTGTGACGTCGATTAGTATTGTAAATATTTTTATTTTCGACTTTTGCCACCATTTTTTTTGTCAGAAAACTCTCAGGTGAAAATAAATGTCAAGGATCACTTGATGACTGTTGAAGCTCATTAGAAAAGTTAAGCAAGCGTAAAAAAGTTTTCTCCTTAAAAATTCGAAATCACAATTTTTCGATCAACAAGACGTCGAGCGATAAATTGGCTAATAGAAAAAGAGAACAGTCATAAATCATCAAGCGCCTTGTAATACATGGAAGGGAACATGTCGATACAGATGTTAGAAAAACTTTACACATTCAGCTCTCAAATCGAAGGATAAAAAGAAAATGCTGCTTATGTGTAAGGAAAAATGAGAAAAAAAATGTTTCAAAACCCACACGTGGGTGTTGCCGTGTAACCCACTTGTAACAGATCAGTATTGGCTTCCCCTTTGGCTTCCTCTTCTGGCCTCCCCTTTTGGCTTCCCAAAAATGGCTTCCCAAAATGGCTTCCCAAAAATGGCTTCCCAAAATGGCTTCCCAAAAATGGCTTCCCAAAATGGCTTCCCAAAAATGGCTTCCCAAAATGGCTTCTCAAAAATGGCTTCCCAAAATGGCTTCCCACTGTGTTTCGACTGTGTTTCATTTTCCATGTGTTCCATTTTCATCATGTTTCGTTTTCCATGTGTTCCATTTTCTATGTGTTCCATTTTCCATGTGTTCCGTTTTCAATTACGAGTTCAACGAGGTACATGAAGCCATACTTCTAAAAAATGGACATTAGTGGCATTCCTTGGACACTCCTGGCCGGCCGTGACGGTCATTCTTCAAAATCATCAATGCTAATCAATTCCTGATGCAATTACGAGTTCAACGAGGTACATGAAGCCATACTTTTAAAAAATGGACATTAGGGGCACTACTGGCCGGCACTGATGGACATTGGTGGCACTCTTGGATGGCCATGATAGACATTCCTCAAATATCATCAATGCCTTTCGATTCCTGATACAAATACGAGTTCAACGACATACATGAAGCCATATAACAGGAAATTTGTATGAAAAATGGCATTTAGGGCTGTCCATGGCACGACCTGTGGTCATGACCCTCATAATTCCTAAAATGGCCGAATCTAAATTCATAGACCTACCATTTGGCGAAAACTAGAAGTCTCTAGCTATCTCAGGAGCCGAGATCTCGATGGAACAGACGGACAGACAGACAGACGGACGGACGGACGGACGGACGGAAATAGGCGCATATAAGTGTTACACCACTTCGTGGGTTACACTAAAAACATCTTTTTAATCTTCACTTTTCACGAGTGCTATATTTGTATCACAGCAATTGCATGTGGATTATTAAAAAGCATTTTAATAAAATCTTGTTGAAAAATAATTTATTTAATTTATCGTTCCATATAGTTTTTTTAGAAAAATTCCCAAATAGGAATTCCACGTTCTATAAAATTAAATGAGGAGAAAAATCTCATTAAAAAAGTTAATTAACGACAATTATTTTGCTCTTCTGTTCTTGGTTCTCCATTATTCCTTCAACTTATTGAATTGACATTGCGGTGATGTGAAGTCAATTAAATTATGAAGAAAATCTCTCTGGTAATTAATGGTATTATGTGAATTAATAGAGAAGCCAAACAGAGTCCTACACTTATTTCATTGTTTATAAATCACACTCACATCAATTTCATGCTCTGATTTATGTTCTTGATGAGAAAATATTGAAAATGAAATCAATTAATTTAGCTTAGAGGACCCTTGTCCCTTTTCAAACTTGCACCCCAATATTTCCCTACATGGAGCTGTAATTTCTCACGTAGCCTATCGGCCTTATGAAAAAAAATATTCAATACGACAAACGAGAGAAGAATATTTCCTTCTTTGTCTCTGCATCTCTATTTTTAGACTCCCTTGAGGTTAACTCTTTTTTGAAGATAAATATGGGTTTGTCGTTGAATTTTTGCCGAAAATAAAATCCACTTTTAAGGTAGTTAAAGTTAAATTTGAGACACTCATATATGAGATTACCATCGTGAAAAAAATATTATTACATCGATTGTGGAGTGCGGCATTTCCGAAATGAATGAACAGTGTGAAAATGATGATAGAGACAATTTTATGAGTTTGTTATTGAAGAGGAAAAAGCAAATAAGTGGTGAAAATTCTCTCAGTAACGTTATTAGAGTTAAAATGTTTTTTTCTATCTTTTTTTGCGAAATTTCTTTTTTCGTACTCTTAAAATTTCGTCGTATTTTTGTTATGTGAACTTGTAAAATTTTACTTATCACATGGCAGCATTTCCCGATTTAAGTTTAAAATCAATTAATTTGAAAATTTTCAAATAGATATTCGAACGTGAAGCAAGAACGATTTAAATTCTTCAGATCAGGACATTTGTGATGCAAACAAGAAATGTCTCGAATGTGTTTACTTACTCTCAATATTCCATCGAACTCCTTCAAACAATTTTCCTTCCTTTGAAAATCTCTCTTGATTTTAAATTGCGAACGTTTTACATCGAGACATGGCAAACACGCATCAGTGATGCAAGAAGAAAATTTGAATTTTTATTTTCCGGAAAAATCTTGTTAAAAACGATTCCATTTATGGACTTTCTTCTTCATGCTATCATCTGGATGTTATTTTTTGCTCCCATCTTCAAATATTTTTCCTAAATTCAAGATCAAAAAAGATTTTTCAAGAAGATGAAGATGAGAAGGCGTGAAGGAATAAATGGGCTAATAAAGTGTATTTACTTTTCTACAGATGGATGCACAAGCACTTGATTGGAATAATAATTTTTTCACCCTATGAAGATTGCTCTAACCATTGCCAACTGCTGTTGAAAATTTTTCGAAAAGAATGGCACAAAATGAGTTGTGTTGCTTTAAGGAAGGATGTGTGCATGAAAAGTTGTGAAACTATAATGTGGTACGGAAAATTATATCAATTTTTTTTCTTCAAATTTAAGTAAATTTCTCATAAATTAAATCGTTTCTAGAAAATTCACTCAAATCAAATTGTGACGATGAAATTGAAAAGCCTTTTAATTACTTCGCATTTCCACAAAGAGCCAAATCAAGAGAAGATTGCAAAGATGCAAAAGGAGATGAAGAAACGTTTTAATCTTTGAAAATTCTATCAAAATTATGGCCTTTTTTACACCGATGAAAATTCCTTCCGAAAAGCAAACCCTTTCTATTTTCGCAATCGTCTTGATGACAAATTAGTTTTCTCCCTTCAATTTAACTTTTCAATTCCTTCATCAAAAATTAAAATCTTGCCTTTGAGCACTTTATTTGAATTGAAGAATGTCCTTCTACCTCTCTGAGTGAGATTTTATCTTTTCTAATGATAATTAAAAGCTATTCCTCAGTGATTAAGAAAGAGCTGATTTTTCTTGTGGTTCTATATATATATGATAACAAAAAGTTTTAAGACATTTTTTTTAAATTAGATTCATTTGATTTGAATTAAATACTTTTTAACGTTCTTTTCCGAGCTTCATGTGATCTTTGCTTTATTGAATACCAAAAAAATATTTAAATTAAAATTAGTATAGGGTCCCTGTACATAATTTCTTAGTGACCATAATTTCTTAGTAAAATTTCATATTGCGATAACTTTTTGTCTTCAAATCCAAATGCCTAACTCCAAGTGTTTAATCTGCGTGTTTTATCATTCTACACCATTGTCATAAAGGTTCGACAGAATTTTAAGGACGTTAAATGCCATAAAAGCTTTAAATAAGATTTTCCATACATCGATAGCCTTCGCATATTTCATTGATTTTCTTTAAGAAAATCACTTAATTATTTATGAATTAAATTTTTTTGTGTCAATTAAACATCAAAGATTTAAATTATTAGTTTGATGTTCATCCAAAATGGTGCCGTATCCTTTAAAATGATCTTTTAAAGGTGCTTATAATTTCTTAGTTGATTTGCTCATAATTTCTTAGTAAATTTTGGTGAAGCAGTCTTAGGAATTTGATGAAAAAAATTACTTGAATTGTCTATAAAAACTATTTTTGGGGTGTGAACATGCTGAAAATAATTTGAAAACAAGTATTTTAAGGTATTGCTGACAAATATGAAGGAAATTGCAAGGATAACAAGCACTGCTTTTGAAGTGGAACTGTCATTTTTGATAAAGTAACGTGCAGTAAGTGCTTATAGACAAGGTTGTGCAAGGTTCAATGAAAATAAAAAAAATTAGTGCTGGAAGTAAGATCCAGCGGAACTAAGATCCAGCGCTGGACATGGACATGAGAACCAGTTTAACATAAATTCAGTAATACAAAAAAATCTAATAAAATTAAAATTTTGGGAAGTGGAAGTGCTAAAGGCGATGCCAGCGGAACTAAGATCCAGTTCATCGGAAATGGATATCAACGGAACTATAAGATTAAATATTTGCAATTATGAAATGCAATAACTAGGCAGGAACATGATCCAAATTAATTATTACTAACTTTAATCACGACTGAATGAGTTGTTCCTGATAGTAAAAATTGATTGCTTAACTGGAAAGGCTTTTTGCCTAACTTAAACTTTCATTTTATTTCACCTTTTAATGCATTGATGCTTAAAAATGAGATATTATTTTTATATGAATTTTCTCTCATCTTGCTCGACCTTTTTTCAGCGTGTTGGACATAAAATTATTTCTGCAAGTGTTAATTTATGATAAGAATCACAAGCTTAAAATGGCTTTTAAAATTATGTATCAATTTTATTAATCTTGTGGTCTTTTTAAGACTTTTGATTTAATTTACACATAAAACTGGGATATTTTATGAAGTTTAAGCATATATCATGCTGCATGCTGATTTAACAACTCTGAAATATTTTTACTTAAAATCTTGATATATTTTCCAACAATTAAAATATGCATAACATGCCTTTTTGGTTATTGCTTCCAAGTCTAAAATTGATTTAACTTTCTACTAAGAAATTATGAGCAGATTTACTAAGAAATTATGGACATCAACTAAGAAATTATGAGCAAGAAAAAACACCATTTTTAAGGATGAACGTGGCAACGCAAAATTTTGATAAAGGTCTTGAATTAAAGATAAACACATTAGCTACACGAAAAATATATTTTTGTTGAATTTCATCAGTGCCATCAGTAGGAATTTGCAGTTTTAAATTTAATTTTCACGGTTTACTAAGAAATTATGTACAGGGACCCTATTTTATCAGATTTCCAAAATTTACTCTATTCGTTGATTGCTCTTTTTTTGGCGCTTTCAACTCTTTCTTCGAACTTATCGAGTCTATCAGTTAGCTTCTCAAGCTCATCTCTCAAGCCATTTTGAATCTCAGCATATCTTTGCATAGAAAGCATCAAACTTTCCTCCATAATTTCATTCTGTTGTTGACTAGTGGATAAATTTTCATTCATTTCCTTTACTTTTTCACTAACATCGGGAATGTTGGTGAAGTACTCAGCACCGAGTGTCGGTTCAAGCGACTTGATCTTTTGTAGTGTCTCGAAACTGGATGCCAATTCATTTGCGATAGTGTTGATATAAGCCTCCTTACTTTTAATACTCTGCTGATCATTGAGGAATTCCGGATCAAGATAAGTTTCGAGTTCGTCTGTTCTCTTCATAACTTCAGCGACTTTTTCACGACCACTGCTTGCGCTTGTTATTAAGCTACTGGCTGAAAGCAGGGATTCAGTTAGATTCCCATTAACAACATTCGTCTCATCTTCGTTGTCGATGCCAAGTGCATTTCCAATTGAATCAAGTCGCTTTTCAATAAAATCCATTGCCGATTCCATGACTCACAAAATTATTTGCGAATTCTGATAAATAAGATCGGCTGAGTTATATCTTGAAATGGATATGATTCCAGAGTAACTTACCAATTGCTTAAAGCTTTAAATATAAAAGTTAATGCAGAGATAATGTTGAAATAATGTTGAGATAAACTTGAAATTATTTTTTTGTTTTGATTTTTTTAGCACTGATGAAAAAACAAATGGGCTTTTAAAAAAATACGTTACATGTTAAGTTTTAAAAAACTTTTTTCGAATAAAAAAATCGTTTCTTTTTCTCTGAAATATTTTTAATTTTTGGTTATTTTTTAATGTGGTCAAGATATAATTTTTAATACGGATGATAAAGCTCTTTCTCGATACTTTTATTTAATCTTAAATCAAGCTGTTAAATACATTCCATTTAAAAAACTCTGATATAAAATTTTATCAGTTTCTGCGCAGCAAATCTATTAAATCTTGAATATTTGATTTCAAAAGTCTTATTTCAGATTCCAAACTTGATATCCTTGCGTTTAATGCATCGATTTGATCATCGTTATTATTCTCTTTACGCTCATCGAAAATTTTGCGTATCTTTTTCATAACTTTTCCATCCATTTTTTTTGAATATTTCTCGGGTTTTTGCCCAGCTAACAACTTTTTATTGAGTGATATGTTGTTATTGAAGCTCTGAAGCTCTTGCTCATCAATATTTATAGTCACGCTAGAAGCTTCTTTGTAAATAAAAATTTCATTGTTCTTATCAGGACGAATAATAACTTTTCCAAGTGGAATTCCATACGGAAAAATGCTTATAGTTTTCTTAAGCCACTGCCATCTTCCTGAACGGCTCAAAATAGTTTCTTCATATTTACTCAAAACTTTGATTCGCTCGCATAAATCTACAAGTTCTCCTTCAAGCTTAATTTGTTGGGTGTCTTCGATTGCGAGGGCATTAAGTAAATTAAATAAAACTATTGTCATTAAAAAGACGAAAAGTAAAAATATGATCGAATAAGAAGCGTTATTTTCGTCAAGACCGAGGGATGCAGCATCAAACTCTCCTGTTAACATGACCTATATGAAAAACAAAAAATCGTTTGTTAAAAATTTTCCTATCTAAAATTTGTAAAATTACCATTGTCTTGATAATTGCAATTCCAGGATATCCAAATGAATTATAGGCGTCGTCTGTAAATAGTTACACAGTGGGTGAAAATGAGCACTTTTAAAACAAAAATTAAATCTCACCTTGGTGTTCTTCAGTGGAATTTTTTGATTCGGCTCCATTATTTTTATTTTCCATTTTTGCTCCTCCAAACAACGAGAAAAAACACAGCGCAAATGAGAAAATCAAGGTCGAATACAAGACCAATGACTTGAGGAAAGTTAATGCAACTTTCTTCAAAATAACCATGTGTGTCGAGATGCTGAAGTAAGGCAATGTCCCGATGTGTTGCAATAATTCATATGCAGCAAATAAAATCGTAACTGCTCTCAAAATTCTCATATGAGCAGTATTCGAATCTCCGGTTCCATTTGAAATCAATACAATGCCAAGAATGATCAAACCAATTTCAAAATAGTTGATGATGCTTTTGAGATATCTTTGAGGTGATAAAATGAATTGAAAAAGTTCTCTTAAGAAAATCATGATGATACTGATGATTGAAAAGATCTTAAAAGCGGCTAAACTATAGCTCCCATCTTGTTCTTCGTGTGGCACTGTTTGACTGAGGACGATATAGTAAATCAGAGAGCCAATGAAAAACCCAAATAATGCAAGATTAAGATGGAACAAAAGAGATAATTTTGACCATTTTAAAAAGAGGTAGCTAGCTAAAACTGGATGAGCAATTAGTGGACGAAGTTCTTGATGCTTTGTGATATTTTCAAGAGGTCCAATTTCAGGTCCAAATTCCTCCGATTTCTTTGGCGGCATCAAGAAGTTATAGTCAATGATAATTTCCTGCTCTTCATCTCCAAATTTTCGAGGTTTCGCGGTAATACATTCATCGAGGTATTTTTTGAAAGTATTGTGAGTCATACAATCAATTGGAGTATTTTGAGTCACATCTTTTGTGCCAATGTATGCACCTAAAAAACACAATTAAAAAACTTAATATGAAAATTAAATTAGATAATCTCTTACCCTTTTTCAATAAACAAAGCACAGCACTTTCATTTTGATATCTTGCTGCGTAATGAAGAGGAGTTGTGTCATTTTCATCTTGCTGATTAATCATTTTTTTATCGCAATGCTTGATAGCTATTTCAAAACATTTTTCATAGCTATGTAGAGGATTTCTGCTAGGATCCATGCCAAAATGTTTAGTTATTATGTGTAGAATATTTGTTTTCCTTTCAGTTGAAACTGCAGACATTTTATCAACTGATTTGCATAATATTTCGAGAATTCTATAATTTCCTCTTAGACATGCAAGCTCTACTGTTGAATAGTTTTTAGTAATGCTTGGTAGTTGTGCATTGACATCAGCTCCATCATCAATTAAAAATTGAACAATATTTTCGCGATCATATTCAACTGCTCTGTACAAAAATTGAGCCAAAATTTCCTTCAAGTTATTAGATTTATTTTCATCATTTTCCTGTTCGTTTAGCTCCTTGAACTTTTGATAGTCCGCAATGAAGTTTTCTTCTTCTTGTTTTCGTATCAACGATTCCATGTAATCAACATCGATTTTTTTTTCAATTCTTGTCGGTAGTTTATGGTGTGGGTTATTCTTTTCAAACAACTCGATCATCTCCTTTTCTCGATAAGTGTAAAGATCAACAAACGTCACATTTTTTAAGATGTAGTCGACTAAATCATATTTGTTCCTTAGCTTAGCTTGTGCTCTTAATAGTAAATTAAAAGGTGTTCTTGACTTGTCGTTTGGCATATTCACACTGCATCCATAATCAACTAAAATTTTCACACACTCCACACCATTTTCATAATCGACATCATTAAGCTTCGGTAGCAATTCAATGATCAAATGAAGAGAATTTTTATCATAATATTTCACATTAATTTTGTTTCGGTCATAACGAGCTAGAAATGCCTTTAAATTCAGAGATGATAATGATTCCGCTGCATAATGTAATGCATATCGACCGTGAGAGTTTTTCTTTAAACGAGAGAAAATTTGTAAATTTTTAAATTTAGCAATTCACGAATTATAATTTCAAAGTAAAGTTGCTGTAAGAAATTTTTACCGAATATAAGTCAGCTCCATTATCAATGCACAACGTTATAAATGATGCTGTGTTTGGTGTCTGCAAGATATCTTCAAAGATGGTGATTCCATTTCTTGTGTCAATATGATTGGGATTCGCTTGGAGGTTCACCAATGCGATTTTGAAACCATCCAAATTCCTTCTCTGAAAGGCGTTTCTTAATTCACTCTAAAAAATAAATATTGAGAATTATTTGAGTAAACAATGGAACATTTTGTGGGTTTCTAATTACCTGTGGATTTTCGAGACAAGATGAGATGTTAATTGATGTCATGGTAGCGTTCGATTAATTAATTAACTCTCGTCGTTAAATGGTCTTTCTATGGAGTGAAGAGAAAAAGTTTATTAGTGACACACCGAAAAATTGCTGCCTCATTCATGAATGTGTGAAGAATTGCTGAATAAAAAAATTTTCACTCTTAAAATGCCATCAATTAACAATTTCTATAGAAGCATTTTCTCATTTTTGTTCATCAATCAACCGTAAAATCACGTTTTTTCGTTTCTCACATTAAAATCAAATGGAATCGTTGAGCTAAATCCGAAAAATTGACCGGAAGTTGGTATTTTACGATCTTAAAAATTTTTAAACTGTTTTTAGTCGATAATTAGATGTATTTAAGTGAAATGGCCGAGCGTCTATCACTGTCAACATGTGTTTACAAACTGAACAATATTTTTTGCTGCTGTCGGAAAAATTTCTTAAAAGATGCATAACACACATGAGTCACGAGTGTGTTTGGTGTGCAGATGTGATAGAAAATAGGATGTCGATAAGATGTTTATGGTAATCCTCATCTGTTTACTCACACTTCTAGATAAGCAAACGAAATTCAATCTTAAAACAAAAACTGATAAAAAGCTGTACTAAAGGAAAAATATTTCAAGGAATTGCAATGCAGATAAAATATTTACAACCAGCCATCGCATTTTAAAATATTAAAATATTTTAAGATTATTTTTCAGTTAACGCATTATGAAATTAAAAAAATTGTTAATATTTTTCTTCTTTTAATTTATCTTGAAGGTTTAAGGTAAATCTCGAATAATATTTGATAACATTAAAAATTCCCTCAACACAAATACAAACAGATTAAGATGCATAATAATGTCTTATTCAAATAATCAATCATGACATTAGAAAACGTGCTAAAATGCCCAACGAATAAATTAAATTTAATGCCAGCTGATGACTGACGGCGCAGCATGATGTGTGGCGTTAACTGCAGAAGACAAAAATCATCAACTCTTTGTGTGTCACTCAAGGCGGATCATCGTCTCTTGATAATAGCTTACAATACCAAAAGATGATTCACGCGATAATTACGAAACTTTCAGTTGATCGCGCATTAAAATCTTTCTCATATCAGCCAAGTCAAGTCTCAATTGGAGCTAAAACAAGAGTTCGTAAAGTTTTGAATAATTAATGAATGAATTTGACATTAAATTATCTTTTTGGTGTGCGTGGAAAGCCATCGAAAATTTTACATTTCCCAATGACCATCATACGATGGAAACAGTTGTGTCACACGCAATTTCAATTTGTTTTCAACAAGTGTCTCATGAATTTTTCAAATTTAATCAAATTATAGCTCGACATTCATAACAGCATTGTTAATCGATATTCGAGTAATTACTGCGGCGATAAAACCGTTTTGTAAATATATGTAAGCATGAAAGATTAATAAAACTTCTCAAGTAACTTGAAACATGTGTTGCAATTAATGAGAAAGCAAAAATGTCTTAATTCTTTAATAATAATATTTTTGAACATTGGAAGTTTCCTGTCCTCTGTTTTAATATTTTTAAATAATTTATTATTTAAAAATGCTTTCCTAAACTCTCAAGAAGCACTTTGAATACTTTTAATAAATATTTATTTAAAACTTGTCCCGCTTTTGTTTGACACAAACAAAATAATTTTAAATCAACAGTCTACTCAATTCTGCGGAAAAGCTGAAAACTGACCCATGGCATATTTCTAAATCGTATTAAGCCACGACATCACAGCACACAAAGTAAAATTACACTTTAAAATAAAAATTAACAATGCATTGTTTTTACTTGATCATTTTGTTTATTTGAAGAGTGAAAGAAGAGACAAAATTTTTTTGTCGACATTGCAGAAATTAAACTTCGAATATGAGACTATATTAGGTATAAAACATCTTCTTCTTTCATCGCTTTTTAATGACAATTCGTTTCCTTATAAAGATTTCACATTCTTTTATTTCTTATTAACTGTGACGCAGATTTTCAGACTTTCAGTTTAATTTAAAAAGTTTTATAACTCTCAAAAAAATTAATTTTTTGTGATTCTTTTAATTTTTGTCAATAGTTTTTTGCTTAAATGAGAGAATAAAGAAATAATATAGTGGCTACAGTCATTCATTAGTGAATGAATCATTACTCGATTCGAGTAAATGCTAATAATTCCCAAGATAATTCCTATGCATTTTTAATAACTTATTGGTTTCCGTTATGGGCTTAATTATTAGATTTGTTTCCTTTGATATTTTATGCGTGTAAAATAATTTTTGTTATGCTGGCAACAAGTAACATAAAGCATTAATTTTTTTAAAACTCTTAATTAACTTTTAAATTCTTTTCTGGAGCATAATTTTTGATTCGTCGCAAAACTCCACGTGATTTAAAAAATGTTTTCTCAAGATCAATGTCTTTAAAATATACTTTCACTTCATCTCAAGAACTTGTTTTTTTCTGCATTGCATTTTTGCGGCTTTTCGCTTTGTTTTCTTCTTTACTGAAAGATTATTAAGACTTAAAATAATTTTATGTTCCATCGAATTATCCAATTATTCTCAAATGCTCAGATGTGATTTTGAGGTTCCAGTCTGATCACAAAAAATTGAGAGAAAAAAAAATATTTTGCTCTGAATTTTTGATTGAGTTGCTCATATGATTGTAACTGTGACATTTATTGACGCATAAATAGATAATAAAACATTCTAAAGCTTTTCCACTCCAATTTTTACATGCACATTAATGTAGCTGTTCTCACTTCCGATAGAGTCACTCACTCGTTCTCGTTGGATAATTGTTTTATTTTAATTACATGAACTTTTTACATTTATTAGTTGGATGCCCAGTTTTGGAAAAATTGGAATTAGCAATTCTCAGGCTTTTTTTGTTTTATGTGTTTGGGAGTCGACGACAAAAATATTTTTTTAATAAAATTTATTTGCTTATATTTGTGAATTTTTTTTAAATTTTAAAATATTAACTATTTTTTTGAACTTTTTTGAATTTTTCGAAATTTAAAATTTATGCATATTGTGAGGATTTCGAATATTTCCTTCTAATTTCATGAATTTTTCATTGAGATGAACGCTTTTAAAATTCAATTTTTTAAACTTTTGCCAAGAAGATTAAAATTTTCAGCCATTTTCTCACACATTCAAAGAAATAATTTTTGGATTGACCGTGAATGGATCATCCTACGTACTTAAGCGGATGAAATCACTGCAAATTTTTTTCTATCACTTTTATTGAACTTTTGTTAATTTTTCACGGCTTTTTTAATTATTTCTTTATTTTTTAAGCACTAAAGAGAAAAAAATTTAAGGAAAACTGTGAAAATTTTCTCGACGCGTATAACTAAAGCTTCATATCGCGATGGCGTTCAATTGTCGACTGAGAAGCACTGGAAAGGGAGAAAACGAGTTTGACGCTTCATATAAGCGGTCGCATGTAGTCGCGCATTTTAAACTCATCTGAGTGAGTCGTCGTACAGCCGGTAGAAAAACTGGGTGCTGGGTAAGCAAGTCCAATTAAAATTTTAATTAATTTGTAAGATCAAAACTAGATCAAATAATTTCTCAGCATGATCAATTTTTTTTATCATGATCACTCATTTCTCGCTTCATCATCATTCGGCTAACCACAAAATTGCTCATATATATGTGGGATTTTTATGAATATAATAATTTGTTTACCTACTTTTTTTAAACAAACCACATATCTCGGATCGAAAGAAGTGTTATTATTATAGAAAAACGATGAAAGAAAATCTTTTGTGTCGCGCCTCCTCGCCAAAGTGTAAACATGCATGCACAAACATATCCTACTCGAATATGAATGATAAAATAAAATTGTTGAATCGAAATAATTATAAGTTTAATATTTGACGATTAAACATTTTTTGTTTGACCTCAAGGTAAAAAGTAAAATTGGTAGTGTCATAAAAAGAAGTGAATTTTATAGAGAATTTTCATTATTACCTTCCAGCTTGTTCAGTATGATAAATATAGATAACGGATATTTTATTTTTAACGTTTTGTATAATCTTGGAGCATTTAAATTTTGTATTCACGTTATAAAAATTTTTTTCCTGCCTTTTACATACAAATATTTTTAAGCACGCAACCCAACTCTAACTTTAAGCTTTTAAAATTTGATTTTGTTCTCACATGAACTTTCTTTTAACTGCAGCTCTTTTTTAACAAGCTTTTTCATGTATTTAAACAATTTGTTAACTTATAAACTCAATAAAAAAAATCTCAAAATTTTACCTTTCTGAATAAAAATAACAAAAGGTGATGTAATGAATAATTTTATTAAGATTGAGAGTATTTTTGTACCATATGCATACTGACATATTTTAACCCTTATGAAAATAATTCAGGACAAAACTTTATGGTTAAGAGTAAAACATTGAGATCGATTAAATTTTGTTAAAAAACATTGTAGGTAATTTTTTTATAATACAACAATTTAACTTTAAATACATATTTTTGCCAATTTGTCACTTAAAAAATCACTTTCGATTAATTTCCAACTTAACTGCTTAATATTTTTTAAATGATTGGATCATAGGCAAGCAAAGTAAGAAATTATAATCAAGAGTTATTGTGGGTGTGTAGAATTAGGAAGCTCCAAAGATTTGCATGCAATCAAATTTTAGAAATATTTTAAAGTTTTTCTCAATTTAGAATCACAGCTTTGATTGTTTAATTAAGATTTCCTTTGCTAATGAAGAGATAATCTGAGAACATTTAAATTGCCACACTTCCATAAGAATATTTGTTGAGAGAAAAATGAAGTTCAAAGTTATTTTGAACCCAAACACTTAGAAGCTATTTAACAATTCTTAAATTAACGCAAGAATTTTGACATCTGCTTGTTTTGGTGTTTAAGCGACATTTCTGCCTTTTCACTTTTTGCCAGCAACGAATCAAGTGCATCCATGTTTTTGTTCATTTTAGAGCTGATATCAATTGCTTGATTTTGGACAAATTTTACATTCGACTGCTGTTGATTATCCTTCATTTTATCAAGAGTGTCTAATGCGTCATTGATATTTGAAGTAGATGCATCCTCAGCGCTCATTTTTTCTTGTTCAGGTTGACTTGTCTCAGATCTAGCTGGACTTGCTGTGCGAATTTTCAGTAAACTTGTAAAGCTCCCACACACCGTCTAAAATTTTTGATTAATTATTCCAATAATTAAAGTATTACTTCTTACCTTAAATTTGTTTATTTTTAATTGAGTCGCCGACAAAATATTATTTAATTCTTCCATTTTTCCGATAGTGCTTTTGACTGACTCGCCCTCATTTTCCATCGCCGCTGCCAATTCCGTTTGTTCTTGTTCAATTTTTGCTTCTTCACGAACCTTATTTTGTTCTTCCCATTGCTCACGTGAAATGGGCTCCACACCCAATAATTCCGCTCGTTCTAATTCATATTCGTATGTGCCTTCCATTTTAATTAGTTAAAGTTAGGATAAGACAGTCTTAAAATCGGAAAAAGAAAAACAATTTCGCGAGTAAAAGTATGTATAGAAAGAAAATAGTCAGCTTATATCGATTTTTTTTTCAGTTGTACTAAACAAATTTCCTATACAGACATGTGTACCAAAAAAGTTAACGAACATTTTGAAAAAATTAAAAAATTTAAGTCGATGGAAGAATTAACGAAAATGAATACCGATAAACAATCATTTATTCTCTCTATTTTCTAATTTTTATTTTTTCACATTACAATGCATTATGCATTTCGCAGACCATGTGCGCATCCTCAGATGTCTTTATCGATACTCGATGGAAGAAACCCAAAAATGGATTCAAGATTTAATTCAAAAACTTACAAGCTCACATGTAACTAAAAGAATAAAAATAAAAATATAATTATGATGCATATAATACATACAGAAAGTCATTTTATTTTTTATTATTCTGCAGATTTATAAATTTCTCATACATGTAATAGAAAAAGTTAAAATTTTTATTTTGCTAAATTTAAGAAATTTATCGCCTAACTCGGAGTCAACTGATTTCCAGAGATGGGCAAATACAAAAATACAAAAAATTACATGTACCTAGAAGTAAATTTAATTATTTTTGAAAAATTACATGAATTTCGTATGAAAATGTGGTTAATTACATGTAATTTTAGTTAAATATTTTTTACCGATTACAAAAATTGCCCATCTCTGCTGATTTCGATCAGAACTGCAGTTTAATCGCCTAATATAGAGGTGATGGTTGAGATTTCAAGCGATTTGTCGATAGAATTTACACTTTTAATAGAATCTCTATGGACTGATGTCATGTGGCGTAAAAGTTTTGATGGCGTTTCAAATTTCTTACCACAATGAATGCACTCATGTCGTCGAGGTCGAAGTGGTCTCCTAGTTTTACGATTTCTTTCAATTCTATTTGTGTGAGTTCTTAAATGTCTCTGAAGTTTTGACGGTGTGACTAGAACTTTATGGCAAAATTGGCAAACATGTTTTGCTTTATTAATGGATAAATCAACAGGTTTCATATGATGAACTTTCATATGGTTTTTTAATTTAGATGGGCAGAAAAAATCAAGACTGCAAATCGTGCAGATGTATCTGGCGCCAATTTTTTGAGCTAATGGAATACCATTATCATATTCGGTTGTGTTTTCAACTTTGACATGAGTTTTTGCCATATGTTGAGTTAACCGTTGCGGTGAGTCAAGCAGTGAGTTACAGATTGGACATTGAATTGTTTGCTGGACAGGAGATTGAGTTAATTTTTCGCTACTTTTATGTGAACCCAAATGACGTTTAAGTTTTGATGGAGTCACCCATAGCTTTCCACAAATAGGACATGCATAACTTTTTCTCGTTTTTTTCTTCAGAGAAATATCAAAGTTTTGCGTCTCATCAAAAGAATTCTCCAAGGTTCGCTCAACTCTTTCTATTATTTGTGTTTCAACAAAATGTTCCGGAGAAGAGTCCTCGTCTTTCATCGTGGATCCTTCGATAAGATATTCCGATAGATCCATATCATATTCATCAATTTTCCATGTTGAATAATCGTGTTCATTATTGCGACTTACGGGTCGTCGGTTTGAGCGCATATTTTCATCTGATGAAACACACATCAAGCGAAAGTTAAAAAATTTATGAAGATCATTTTTACAATCGACACAAATGTTTTGGGAATAACCTGCGGAAATTTGAAATATTTATTAACTTTTTTTCAAGAAAGGTTCTGAGCTCTAATTCTTCTTACCATCATTTCTAGATATTTGAACTGGAACGATTTCTATTAGCATTTTAAATATTTCTATATCCTCTACAGTTTCTTCGAAAATAGAAATTAGGTTTCCACTTTTTAAGCAACATCTGCATGTATCATCTGTTTGATTTAGTGATACATCCATAATTTTAATTGATGATTTTATTTTTTATATAATTTTTTAATATTTACATATTTTTAGAACTAAAACAACCAGGGTTATACATAAGTCATGCATATGTATGATACTCGATAGCTTTGTAAAAAAAGGTAAAAAACCTACATGATAATATTTTAAGCTATACATTTATGTCCAAAGGATTTGTATGAGTGCTAAAATTTTTGAATAGTCTTCATCATTAAATGTGTGTGATAAATAAATAACCATTATCTTATCTTAAATATTCACACAATTAAAATAGTGTATGCTAATTGATAGGTCATGCCTGTGATATTATCAAAGTGTACATGCATTTAGCAAGGAAAAGTTATTAATTTTTTGTTTAAAAAAATAAATCTAAAATATTTCAACTCAGCTATTTAAAAAATTAAATTTATTTTTAAAATTTTTATTAAAAGTATTTTTTAGGCTGATTTTTCCCTTGGTTTACTCATCCACATTTTCTATAATTGTTATAAAAGGAAAACACAGATAAGAACTTTTCTATTGTGATAAAAGCATGAAAAGCTCAATCACATTTTCGCGCTTATGTTAAAGAGTTGTGCAAAATCAATTCAAACAAGAGTATTTAAATGGAAGATTTTGATTCGGTGAGTGCATTTTAAAAAGTGAATTAGAAAGTGTTGGTTATGGATTTAAGCGATAATAATGATGATTTTGATGTAAATTAGTAAAGTTTAGATTAGAAAAATTGCAACAATATAATATGAGAAAATAATTTGTGAACTTTTTTTAAAATATTCATAAAGAAAAATAACTTAATGAGTGTTTATCTTTAGGTCAATTTTTCGTGCTATGATTTTCCTTTTACAATTTGGGAAATGCTTCCTCTTTCGGAAATTATGATCAAAGCTGGTACAATTGCACCTGTCGCTATTTTTGGCATAATCGGAAATTGTCTTCTGCTTTTCACGATTCTTGGAAATAAAAGCTTATCGAAATCTCCGACAAACTTTTTGATTTCAAACATGGCTCTTTCGGATTTATGCTTGCTTATGCTTTCACCTGGTTTATTTTTATTTCGAGAAATATTTCAAAGCTATAAACTTGGAATTTTTGGATGTAAAATTGAAGGAATGTTTGAAGTTTGGCTGTTAATAACTTCTGTTATTACACTTTGCTTTGTCAGGTAAAATTTATTAATAATTTAAAATGTTATTACCAGTTTTTAATCAAAAGTTATCTTCTTAATTAACGTCGTTAATTTTTTAAAATGTTATAAAAAAGATATCAAACACGTTTGAAATACTCCTGAAAGCGATTTAGAAATTGTTTATATTGCATCGATTTATTTTAATAACAGTTTATCAATTTCAGTTACGAAAGACTAACAGCTATTGCGTTTCCAATGCAAGCTCGATTGACTTTTCATCAGACAAAGATTGTAATTTTTTTATCGTGGATGTGTGGACTGATTTTATCATCACCGCTCGCAATATTTAGACATTATCAAGAGAGAAAGTGGAAAAATTTCCTGGAAGCTTTTTGCACAGAAGATTTGAACATTTTACCTCTTTATTGGCATATCTTGATTGTGGCTTTGGTATGGATACCCTTGGCAGTTTTGATCTTTTGCTACACAACAATTTTCGTAAAACTCGATCAATACGAAAAAATGAAAAAGAAACGTGATCATCCATTGACGATCAGCTACAAGAGAAAATTTGCCGTAACACTTTTTATCGTTGTTGTGACCTTCGTGGTATTTCGTATTCCTTTTACTACAGTAGTCTTTATGAGATCAAACATGCTCCAACATACAGCCGAAGTAAATCAAATTGAAGGAAGCTTTCAAATAATGTGGTACATCTCAAGGTATTTAATTTTTCTCAATTGTGCTTTAACGCCATGTATTTATGGAGTCACTAATGAAAATTATCGACGAGCTTTTCGACACACAAAAGTCTACAAATATTTTTGCTTCTGTACACCTATGTCAAAATCAACTTCTATGGTGATTTTCACAGTTGAACCTTCAAGAAGACCACAGCAGTCAAAACTAGAGCCTCGAACCGCTACAGTTAGCGACAACAAACGTTTAAAAACTGAAAAACTCTCAAAATTTACAACTTTTAAAAACACTGGAAGCTTAAAAAATTACGAGAAATTTCAATCACTGAACACTTTTATTTAAAATAAAAATAATAAAACTAACATTATACATTTAATCGAATTCTAATTGTCTGAAAGAGCCAGTTGTACCAAGGTCATTGTTTGTTACAGTTGAAGAAGTTGGTCGCTTTGATTCATCGACACCGTAATTTTCTTCTTCTTTGTAATAATCGCGATATGATACTATTCGCTTTTCCCAACTGTCAATAATGCTCTCAAGATTACCAGCTTCACCACCATATTCGGTTGGCATTAATTTGCGAGGAATGACTTTGTACAAGGAGTTTAAGTTGTTGCCGTGAACGTAGAGCTGTTTTTTAATAATTGCAAATTTTTAGTATTTTTTTATTTCTAGCTGATAATATCTGAGGGATTATTTAACAGTACAAATATCAGAATTTCACTCTTACCTTGGTTTTATTTTTATCATTAATGAATGATTTAAAGACATTAAACACGGTCTCAAATCCCATCGGAGTGTTGATGAAATGAAAGCCTTTTTGTCGTGTGGGCGACGCTTCTTGACTCATGAGGGTGATTTTTTTTATAAATGTCGGATTAAACTGTCTGAAATGAGCCATTGTTACATTGGCACAGTCAAGAATTCCTATTTGTCCAGCAATCACGTAGTTGTCATCTTTCGGATAATATTTTAATTATTGCAAATTTTTCGACATATACGTGGATCATTCGTTACCTTCATTCATAAGAATATCTTGAATCATGTTGCTAATTTTAATCATCTCAGCAACTGTATAAACTGATGCATCATAAGCGCCGGGACGAATAAGAATTATTCTCGGACCATCAGAACTTTCTGTGTATGGCAATGGCAATCCAACACTTAAATATTTAAGAAAAACTTTATAAATTTTGACATTTATCATAAAAATCTACCTAAACGTGAGGAAATGTGCTATATAAATTTAAAAAAAGTATGACTCACCCTAGTCGAATGATTAACTTCAATTTCTCATTTAATGGATCACGGTTTAGCATGACCTCTGGTAAATGACTTCGGACAGTGTAATAAAGATCAAATTTTTGTTTTGCTTTCTCCATACTAAATTTACATCCGCGCAGGAAAGTTACTAAAAATTGATCGTCCATTCGCACTCTTCTCAAATGAGGTGATTGTTTTATCCATTCTTTTAGTGCTTTGAGATCTGATATGAGCTTCTCTGGAGTCTCATTTAATTCATCTGCTGCCAGTGCAGCTAGTGATGGTGGTAAAGTTCTCACATTTATGATTGTACTCTTCATATTTGAATCCTGGCTGAAAAGTCAACGCTTATCAATTTAAAATTCTAATGCAACTGCGAAATGTTTGTCGTTGGGCAGAGATAAGTGAAAAGAAAGATATCGACACCTGCTAAATCCCTCACTAATGCTCTCGAGAGTCGAAAAAATATATTTTATATCATTGATGAGTGTAACATTATTACTTCAGGATGGATAGAATTATCCATATAGCCAAAAAATGTTTATAAATATTTGAAAAACTAAATATTGTCACTCCCAGGGTCACTACATAAGTTAGATAAGATAGCATTAATTCGTTGATCGGAATCAGTAAAAATTTTCTGATTTTATATTTTTCGCTATCACTACTGATTAATCTCTTTAATCTTTTTCCGATATGACGAAACAATTACTAATCGATCGAATGAGTCACTTTTTTAAAAATATTCTGTTAAAAATCATTGAACTCTCGCGTGGTGATTGATAGCAAATTGATGACGTACTTACGAAGTAGAAAATTAGGAGTTCAAGCTAAAAGTAAGTTAAAAGGGTAAAATCTATCGTGAATGATATTTAGAGAAAAATTTGGTCTTTTTCACTTGTTGGCCAATGTTCAACTGAAATTTTCTCTCGCAAGCGTTTAAGTATTTTTGGTTGCATCGATTTCTTATCTAGTTATGTAGGTGTATGGTTATAAAGCGATAAGATAAAGTTTATGAATTTAAAATAAAACAAGGTGGGTCTGCAAACGGCGTTGCCATTTCCAATAGCTTCGCTGTCCGATGCATAATTTCTGAAAAAAATAATCTAGGATTAACCAACATATTTTTTAAAAATTATAAAAATTTTGAGACTTGAATTTTTGAATTTTTTAAAATTATCAACTTTTTCATTATTTTAAATTTTTGAAGGTTTTGAAGGTATACAAAATTAATATATAGCGAAGCTATAAACTATCAACCGTTTTCGAATCTGTTTTCGTTTGTACTAGTTTGTACAAGTTTTGATATTGCACAATGTAATGTCTTGGCACTAGGGGCTGAAAACTGGTTTTGAAGGTATACAAAATTAATATATAGCGAAGCTATAAAATCCCTTTTTCGAATGTCTCCCTTCACCTTGCTTAACTTTGTTACTTCATTTACTACATTTTTCTTCAATTTAGTGCAATTTGCTTCAATTAACGTCTGCATTTTTTTCACGTCACTCTAATGCACTTTAATTCACTCCACTGCAGTTCAAACATCTTTATTCTCTTTGTTTTAATATAATTTTAAAAATAACTTATTCGTTCACATATTTTCAATTAACTCTGCTAACTTCACCCGAGTCATGATTGTGCCTTAATAAAATTGTTTCATTTACCTCCTTTATATTTTCAAACAAAATTGTATGTTTGCATAAGTCGAGTCGTATTTATTTCAAGTTGAAATTTTCCAAGCAGTAAAGTCCAATAAAGAAGTATTAAATTTTTTTTCTTCATATTTTTATTGTTCATTTTATGTGGTTTAGTCCTAAAAAACATTTTTATTTTTTAAGTTTTAACCATGTGCATGATATCAAACACCATATGCTTGTCAACGATCGTTTTTCTTTGTAACGTCTTTTGCCTCGCTTAGAGCACTTGCTGCAAAGTTATAGAAACACATGCCACTAATACACCAACATAACTCGCTCATTTTACTTTTTCAACACGCTTTGCTTTGGATATATGTGAAAAAAAGAGAATTCACTTTAGTTTTTCTCCATCCACAGCGACGACGACAATAAAGAAATATTAGTCATAACATTCCCAACAAGTTGCTCGCTAAAAATCAATTTTTTAGAGGCCTAAAAATACTTTTTCGAGACAATTTTATTGGCTATTTTAAGAGTTTTTATCACATTCAATCAAGTGCTTAATGTAAAAGTTAAAAAAAAACGATTTAAACGCGGGATTAACTATTTACGCTTCAATGTGAAATTAGTCGATTTTTAAAAATCATATTTTATCGATCATGGCATCTTTTAAGACAATTGGATGCAATTTTTTATGGATTATTGTAATATTAGGTAATTATAAAATATTTCATGCGGACTCCATCCAGAGTTGAACATCAAAAACTTAATTTAACTTTAATTAACTTACGAGAATGAAATTCTCGACCACCGCCCATTACAAAATTAATTAAAGAAGTGATCTTAACATGATTTTTGTTCATATTTTAGCACATTGTAATGCATTAAGTGAGAAACAACCTAGACTTGAGATTTTACCGCCGCAATCAGTACTGAAAAAGCCAATAGGAAAGCCTTTACTCCTTACATGTACACCAAATGTTGAACAAAAAAACCTAATAACTGATTTAAAGTGGAGAGACAATAACAATAACACAATTAATTCTAAGCAGTAAGTAAAAATTTTCCAAAATGAGGTGAAAAGTGATCGAAGTGAAATTTCCGAAAAGGTGAAAAAAGAAAATGACTCGAAAAAAAATTAAAAAAGAAATTTAACCGATTGTTGCAAAACGGAGGTTTAATTGGCGATCTATTTTGAATTCCTTTAGAAGATTGTTGTGAAATTATTTCACCAAAACATTTTCAAGTGACGCAATTTTCAAATAAATCCTATAGACATCATTTTAATTTTAATTTTGGCTGAAATATGCACACAATTAGAACTTTATGTTATGATTTTTGTTACTCAAGAAAAAATTCTACCTGTCACTCATTAAACCCCTCTTTCATCCTCCCAGACATGGATTTCAACCAATAATTTACACAGAGCAGCTAAACATAAACCAATTAATGTTAGTAATTACATCCTTAAGTGAGTCTATGGCTGGAAATTTTTACTGTTCAGCCTCATACGCAAATTCAGAGTTACTCGAAGAAAAAGTTCGAATCGAGACATATGTCGCCATCACATGGAAAGACGCGCCACAAATTCAGACGCCGGTTGTCGGTGATGACTATGTCGTTAGATGTATTGTGACAGCTAATCCTCCACCGACTGTCGGTAAGGAAATTATTTAAATAGTTTTAAAATGATGATTTATTTTTAAAAAATTATAATTCTAGACTGGATTCGAAATAATGAGCAAATAAAATCCTCTGACCGTTTCATAATCAAGCATGATGGTCTTCTTATTAAAGACGTTCGTGAGTCGGACGATGGAATTTATAGTTGTCGAGCTGCCGTTATTCAAACGGGAGAGTTGATGGAAAGAACAATTCGATTAGATGTGCAGATTAAGCCGACACTCGAACCAATTAATCAAGACTTTGAGGCAATCGAAGGTGAAGAATTTTCAGTTAAGTGTACGTCATTTGGAAAGCCTTTTCCAACCGTTCAATGGATTAAAGATGGTAAGGATATGTCACTTGCTGATAGATTTTCAGTTGTGCCTCACAACGGTCAAATGAGTGTGACTCGAATTGAGGAAAATGATCGAGGAACTTACACATGTGTCGCTCGTAATTCAGCTGGATTTGCAGAGCAGAGAATGCATTTGACAGTGGTGGTCAAGCCTAAAGTTTTTGAGCTCAGAAATATCACTATTCCAACGAATGGTGAAGGAATTTTGACATGCAAGGCTAAAGGACGTCCGGCACCTTCGATTACATTCAGAAAATGGGGTACAACTCACGAGTACCGTCTCGGTAATCAAGAAGAAGATGGAAATATAATTTTAGAGCAATCAGTGGACAATGAACTCGGCGAGTCGACTGGAAGTTTAATAATATCACAAATGGCACGCCATCACGATGGACTCTATCAGTGTCTCGCTCGAAATAAAGGAGAAACGGCTTTCGAAGTTGGTCATATAACTGTCGAATATCCACCAAACTTTGATCACATGAGGGATTTGCCACCGGTGTATAGTTGGGAGGAAAGAGTTGCAAATTTAAGTTGCATGGCAATGGCACTACCCAATGCCACAATCGAGTGGAGATGGAATGATCGGTTAGTTAAAGATTTGCATGATAAATTCTTGGAAATTGTTGAGGAAGGAGCTCGATCGGATTTGCTTGTGAAACCAGTAGAGAGGAGATATTTTACAGCCTATCGATGCATTGCCGTCAACCGACTTGGCAGAGCCGAACACATTATGGAATTAAGAGAAGGTCGACTTCCACCGCCTGTCGCACAAGCGAAACCAATTGAAGTTACAGCTACAGCTATAAAATTCGAAATTATCGGACCAGCCTCCGACATTGGATTGCCAACAAAAGCTTTCACCGCTCAGTACAAAGAAGAGAGAAATCCCGATTGGAATTATGCCCTCAATAGAACGTGGACAGTTGACACTCCATATGTGGTAGAAAATTTGCGTCCACAGACAATGTATTCGTTCCGTTTCGCTGCAAGAAATGATGTTGGATTAGGTCAATGGAGTGCAATTAGAATTCAAGCGACGCCTTCACGATCTGTCCCTGAACCACCAAAAATTCTCAATCAATATGCGCAACAACCTGAAGATGGAGAATTGCCCATTGTGTTGTCCAATTATCCCGATAAATTTGACTTAATTTGGAGCCGTCCCAATGACAATGGAGAACCAATTGATTTCTATTCTATCAAATTTTGCCCAGTAAGCATTAAGTGAAATTTCATTTTCACAACGCAGACTTAGATATTTAAAATTTTCTTCTAATTACAGGGCAGGAAAGTCAACAACGTGTGGAATGAGGTTGAAAAACTCTGTCGCGAACAAGATTACATTGCTTATACATTTTCGAGTCAAATGTTGAGTGGATTAAGCTCTGATACTTATTATCGTGTAGAGCTTAAAGCACATAATGCAATTGGCTACTCAATTCCAACAAATGCCTATCTTAAAACAACCCGTGGCGAAGGTGAGTCAAATTTAGTGGATAAAGAAAAAAATTATGTATACAGTGCTTCCTTTGAATCGACATCAAGTTCCTTAAAAATGAATCTTGATCTTAGCGTTGCCGTTTTTATCATAATGATGAAACTTTTATTTTTAAATTAGATTTTTTTACACTTTTGTAGTTTAAGTACTTTTTTGAGTACAACGAATTAGTTGACTTTAGTTTATGCGGAAGCAAATTAGAAAAAAATTTTGACAATAAAGAATTCTGAAAGGAACTCAACGATAAAATTTTTCATTTTCAGAAACGCAAGCCGTTGAAGTTGTCGTCGATGAGCAGCCTCAAATTTCATCACTAACAATCATTGCGATTGCAGTGTTGAGCATGCTACTGCTTATTGTAGTGATAGATTTCTTCTGCTGCGTTGCACTTAACTTAGGAATGCTTGCGGCATTAACGCGAAAAAAAGAAGAACGAGTTTCGAGGTAATTTTGTGAGGATCATTTTGCAAAATTAAATTTAAATGTTTTTTGTAAAATATTCCTCAATTTTTGTCACTTTTCGTTGTATTTTTTTGTTCGTTGCATTTTTATGTTTTTTCTGTTCAGCTTAAAAGTTCATCGTTATCTAATTCTTGAAAAATCTTCCACAAATTTATTTCAGAGGCGAGCATCAACCGCTTGGTAGGAATGGTAGAGCCGAAAACAATAACTTAATGTTAGAAATTAATAATCGGACGCGACAAGATGATAAATTTGATCTCATTGGCAGAAATTCAGCGGTTTAGAAAAAAAAATTAAAGTCTTGTGAAGAAATTTAATTTTATGACAGGTGACAAAAAAAAAGAAAAACGAGAAAAGAAAAGTGACTAAAATAAAAAAAGACGATGAGACTAAAATAGATTAAACTAAGATTTTTTCCTTTTTAAACATATTCATTTCAAATTTTATTTTATTTTTAATTTTTAAACAAAATTGCTAATTTTTTTTAAACTTTCAATTGAATTGGTTAAATTTTAGTTTTAAAATAAAATCGATTTATTCAACAAAAATTTTTTATCCCGCCGAAAAAAAATTTAAATCTAATCCGGATAGATAAAATTGCCATTCATAACGACTCGATTCCCCCTTCGTACACAAATTTAATTTAAGTTAAAAAAACTCCACTTCTCTGAATACCAGGACAGCATAAATTTTTACACACTTTAAAAAACATTTAAAAAATAAATATCCACAGAATTTAAAATGAAACACTCACGCCACAATTGAACAAAATCTAAAAAATTAGAAAATTAAAAAATAAATCATTCAAACGGTCTTAAAATTTTTAAAATAACATACACACAACTTCAATTTGTTGTCAACAAAGAAAAGAAGAAAAAAAAGCAATTTAATTAATTGAGCCGAAAAGGCAAAAGAGAGTCTAAAAACTGAATCATTTAATTTATGTTTAGTCAAATAAATCCGTGTGTGAATTTTAATCTGATAGATTAAATAGTTTAGAGTTAATCGATCAAAAATGATTTTTTTATTAAATGAAGAATTGGAAGATAAGCGAAAAAAATTAGAGCTCGAGCTACGACTGCTTACTCCCCATGATATCCCTTCTGTTAAAACTCTCTGTGAGGATTCTTTTCCTATATCATATCCTGATTCATGGTAGTAGTTGAGGAAGGATCAAAAAGGTTCACATAATAATTGAAAATTTATTTTCGAAGGTATGAAGACATCACAAGTTCACCGAAATTCCTATCGATCGCTGCCATCTACAAGAGCATGATTATAGGAATTCTAGTAGCTGAATTTAAATCTTGGGCGACACTGAGCAAAGAGGATCGACTCATTCTAGGAAATACAGTTGGCAAAAACGGATCTGTCGCATACATTTTATCGTTAGGTAGGGATGCTCATTCAGTCCTGAAACTAGTTTAAACCTTTTAGGTAAAAATTTAAAATAATTTTAGGAGTTCAGCATAGATTTCGTCGAAATGGCATTGGATCACTTCTTCTTCAAGCTTTTCTGGATAATATAAACAATACTGAATCCTTATCGCACGTGCGAGCATCCTATTTGCACGTTCTTTCCACAAATCAACCTGCCATTCTTTTTTACGAGAAATTTAACTTCTTCCGCCACTCCTTTCTGCCTTTCTATTACTCAATTCATGGGCAAGCAAAAGACGCCTTTATCATGCTGAAATTCGTGAATCAAAAAAATTCAGAAAAAAACTCATCGCCAACACACTTTCTTTACTTTTTTTACTTGATTAAAGAATGTTGCATGAACATTCAAATTTTTAGTGTTTTCACGTGGATGACAAAGTATATGAGAGCAGTGATAGGATCGATTCGATTTTCACTCTCGAAACTGCATTTAGTTAGATGATAAAGTAAAAGTTATTAAAGATTATTTAATTTAAAAATTTATGTAAAAGTATAAAAATTTACTTTAAAATAAAATATATTAAAAAATTAACAAAATTTAAAGGTGCTTTTGTTACTGACTAATAATTATATGACCCAGACTATCCATGCTAAACGACTAGATTAGATGGAGGAAGGTTGTGGATTTATCTTTTTTTTTATACAATGACCATTTTGTTAAATGTCTGTTTGTCTTGTGGTGTGGGTGGGCCAGCTCGTAAATAATAGAAGTTATTCTATCGCTATAGTGTGTTGCAGCTCTCGAGGTGAGCGATTGCCACAGGACGTAACTCCAGCGTGCTACCTAATAATCATCAATCAATCAATAAAATTTAAAGGTGATTTTGACATTTCAAAAAGATTTTTTACGACATGAATTAAATTTTGTTAACTTTACTTTACTTAAGAACAATTTAAGAAACTTTAAAAATTTAAAAAAATTATATTTTTGAGACATTTTAATTTTTTTAAAATCAATAATGAAAACAGCATTTAAAACCCTTCAAGACATTTTTCCTTCTTCGCTCATAAATCGCATATTTTTTATTTGCATCGTGATATTTCTTCCACCATAAATAATTCTCATTTTCATTTGATTAGGTTGGTATGAGGGATAGATGATATTTTAAAAAAAAAACTTTTTTTATGTACACAATTTTCATCGTCGCTCTTTCATACAAATTACTTCTAATTAGGCATCATCTTTGTCGCGTGTCTAAAATCCGAAGGCGATATCGTCGCTGTAATAATTTATTATGTAAATTTCCTCAAACAGATTTGTCATTTCGTAATTTGTCATTTTTTTAGGCGGGGTTGTTTAAAAAAATCGTTTAAATTTAAAAATTTATATGAGAAAATTTTCGTCAATTTTTTAAATGCACTTTAAATATATTTTTTCCAGCCATCTCAACCACAATCATTGTACAATTTCATCTCCTTCCACAACAAAGGCATATAAACATCTCACCATCATACTCACATCTATCAAACAATTTCACAAAAAAGGGTTGATATACGAATGATGAAATGAAATATTTTCCCGTCAATTGTCATCAAGTTTTGATGTGTGCGAGAGCATTTGAAAAACATCATTGTTATGATACCCCGATTTTGATGTGAATTATTCTCGGAGAATATTCAACAGCAGCAGAGATGACAACAATAAAAAGCCGATGCCGCAAAAAAAAAAGTTGGAATTTAAATCCTCGGTTGTTCGGTGGCGAAAAATATGTGTGTATAGTGAGGAAAATGAGTGAGGAGTGCGGGAAATGAGAAGTGAAAAACTTCGGTTTTGTCATCAGATACCGAGAGACACACAGAACAAAAAAAATTCAAACAACCAATCTGCAATTCAGTCAGTCAAGAATCATCTTTCAACGGATAATGTTGGATAAAAACGCGAGAGTGGAAAAAAGAGATATCAAGTGATACGATTGTGATTTAAAGAGATTTAATTGATTTTAAAAGCTTGAATTTGTTAAAAAAAAATGTGAAACTTAGAAATTCGAGAAAAATGATTTAAAAAATTAAGTGATAAAAATTTTAAGACTATTTGGAGTAAGTGAACAAGTTTTCAATCACTTTTAGGAAAGTTTAAAAAAAAGCTTGGGAGCTCACAATTTTTGGATCTATGATTTAATTTTAGACTTTAGTGTCAAATTTCTTTTGAGTGATTTTTTTTCAAATTCATTAAAATAACTAAAACAATTAACTTTTAATTCAATAATTAATTAATAATTTTAATTTTCGTTAAATTCTTGCATTAAATGCAAATATAAAAATTTCTGATTAAAAAAGTTTTTTAAAATTGTTGCAATTGAATTTTTTTAATCTTCAAAATTTGAATTTTGAATTTGCATTTTTATAACTGTAAAATAAAGATATTATAATTCATTTTCTTCAAAATGCAAAAATGATTCATTAAATCTGATATTAAAAATTTCTTTAAAAAACTTTTATTCGCAAAATCTCACTTGTCACGTCATCAGTTAAAATTATCGCACATAAAAAAGTTTAAAATTCAATTATGAAAAGTGACAGCGAATGATACGAATGTGAATGACTATGAGTTGAGGAGTTTTTCCCGAAGCACATTTTAACATCATCATTTTTGCATTTTTAATAAAACTGAATATTTTTTCCACCCTCGAGTTTTAAAATCTCTTCATTGTGCGGTTGATAATAATTGAAAAATCTTTTATGAAAAATGAAAATTGAATGACGAGTGCGTTATGCGAAAATATTTTTGTCATCTGTGACCAACTCGAGTGAGTGAATAAAAAATGTTTAACACATCATTCACAAATCCGATTATATGTTGCCGTATGAGTATGCAGTTGAGATTACTCTCGTTTGGATGATTCTTGAGAGTTTCGAGTCGCAAAATTATTCGTGAATAATAAAAAATTGCGCGCATGATTTCAGTTATATGAGTTGAGGAAAAAAAGAGATAAACGACACATGTTGATTGAGATGTGATATCGAGGTATATTGTTGATGATGAGTAGGAAATTTCTTTGTGCTTTCAACAATTGATGAAAATTGTGAAAAATATTCAAAAACGTTTTAAAATATTTAAAAAATGAGTTTTTCCAAACATTAAAAAATTAAAATTAACTAAAATAGTTTAGATGTAAAAACTCAATTTTAATTTTTATAAAATTTACCCGTTCTTTAATTTTAAATCACACCCCTAAAAAACAAGCAATTAAACAACGCGCGAAACTTTTTTATTGCAATTTTTCGCTCCTCACAAGACAAACAACAGCTAGAGGGAAAAGTTTTTATCCTTTTTAATTATCCCCAGATTACATCTCGTTTCTTTTTCTAGCTTCATCGTCGTTCGCTTTTTTCACTCCACCCACAATTTTTTTTCTCTTTTTAAAAGTATCATAACCACAGCTGAAATCTTCATAAAAAGTTTCTCGTTTTCCATTAGAATATTTTATTGTCATCGACTCGAATAAAAAATATGCTAAGAGTGATGAGACGAGGAGTTTTTTTTGTGGTATGAGGAGGACTTGAAGAGGGTAATAATAAATTTTAAAAGAGAGGGTGGAATGAGCGAAATGAAAATGATAAGATTATTAAAATCTGTTTTCTTCATTCTCCTTCTTTTATTTTTTATTGTCGCGCAGTCGATGTTGGTTCTTTTCGATGTGATTGTTGACATAATGAAAACAAGGGGATTTGATTGAGTTTTAAAGGGTATTTTCATAACTTTTTTATTCATTTGATTCTTAGAAATTTTAAAAAATTGATTTTAGTCGTGAACAAACATAAAAAATCTAAAATTAAAAGTTTGAAATTTAAATTTTTTATATCTTGAAAAAATTTCCAAATTTATTTTTCCTGCGTCAATTTTAACTTTTACCTACCCTTCTCATTTCTCGTATTATCGCGTTTATTATGAAAATGGAAAAAATTATACGCGACCAATTTTTCCCACCCAAAGCGCTCAATTTAAAAATAATAAACTCTCAACGATGATGACGAACGAAATGAGAACAGAGGGAGTGGTGTGGGAGGGTTTGTGAAGAACTTCATCATTAGCAGATTAAACGCACACAGATTTCGCTCTCCAAAGATTTTCTTTCGCACACACTCAAATTTTACATCCGAAGTCTCACGAGGGAAAATTCAATTTATCTTGAGTGAAAACAAAAGACTTGAACAATGGTCGTGTCTTTAAGGAAGATTTTTCCCATCTTTATTTCTCGAAAATCACACAATTTAAATTATATCTAAAGAGACAATAGAAAAAAAAATTTATTTTAGAATATTTTCATGTATTTTTACAGATGGCATTGAATGACAAAGAATGTGGTGAATCTGGAAAGAAGATGAAACCCCATGAGATGCTGATGTCGAATGCAGAGTTTGTCTCTAAGCTTATGTGTAAGTTTGGGTTTGAGGATGTGCAAATTTGTTGCAATAAAATCAAAAAATTTCGTTTTAAAGAATTTAAATCTTCGAAATTATATTTAAAAATTTTCAACAACTTTCACAAATTCATTTAATCAAATTTAACTTGATGAATTTTGTCCTTAAACTTTTCAATTTTTTTAACGTTAAAATTAAATAATTTCAATCATTTCTCACTTACTTCATTTAAAGCGGCAACACCATCGTATTTTTTCCAACCACCCCCTCAGGCTGGTCATCATAATTTCTTCTTTAGTGAGTTGCTTCGTTCACTCGTTCAAAAGCGTAAGGCTGACGAATTAAATGCAGCTATGAAAGCAAAATCGATTGCGAAAAAAGTTCGCAAGCCAATATATCAGCCGCAACTTTATCAGAAACCTCAGGTTGAACCACAAGAATGGAAAAAGCAAAAATTGAGCGATGAAAACGTGAAAATACAAACGGAGGTGAACGAGAGTGAAATGATGAATGAAAACAGTCAGGATTCGGTAATAAATGTTGACAAGGATGATCCACCCGTTTCAACAGCCACGACACAAGTAACGCCAACCCTTCCATCTCTTCCGAATTCAGCATTTTATCCTTACGTTGATCCCCTTCACTTTTTCATCGATCTTCGCGTGTCAGCAGGACAAATTTATGACAGGAAGAAGGAAGCTTATCAGCAGGCATTAAAAAATAACAACGTTCAATTGGATTCAAGTACTTGGAACAATCCAATTATAAACAGAAATCGGGCAAATTCAGCATTCAAAGTTCCAGAACAAACTCAAAATTTCAATGCCATAAATTTAATTCAATCAGATGCGAAGAAAAATTACAAAAAGTCCGAGGATGATTTTGAGAAAAACGAAGAAGAAGTTCAAATTTTTGATTTAGACAAAAATGATAAATAATTCGAATTAAAACAAAAAAAATTGTAATTTTTAATTTAGTTTAATTTATTGTCTTTTTCTTCAACAATTTAACCAAAAAGTATCTTTTTCTACAACGAAACTTAATTCAAGATTAAAATCAAATCGATGGGTGGAAATAAAGCTCAACACAGTTGATGTTTTTTTTGCGGATGGAGATTAATTAAATTATCAAATAAGTCACTTTTTAAATGTTTAGAATCGAATCAATGTGGCTATTGCAATTAATTGCTTGCTATCATAGAAATAAATTAAACTTCTACAGCTCACTTTATCGTTGTTATTTATTCATTATTAGCACGAGTTTAGTCTACATTTCGCCTTCGTAAATTCATCACCATTAGAATAAATTTTATTTAGGTATAACGAGAATCAAGGGTTGCTGTTTGTCTCACATGACAATTGGATGGGGAATTTTAAATTAATAGGATTTCGATCTTAAAAGTATTTTTCGTCGAACGAGTAGAGACTAGGATAATTTTACAAAATAAAATTAGTAATGTGTTTTTTTGGTTTCGTCAATTGGATCTTGAGAAGGTAAGCGCCAATCGCTTTGTGAAACGTAGAATCATTCAGAATTTAAATATCTCTTTTTAACGTGTCCGAATTAAATAATCTACTCTACTTAATTGATGATGTCAAAAAAAGAAAGGTTTCGCTTTCAAACAAATTTAAGCTAATTTCTCACAGATGGAATTAGTGAATTCCGAGCACTTTGCCTTTCCGCCCAAATCGCCGGTCAAGTATTTTCGCTCTGCAATTGTGGCAAACGCGGCCTGTTGAATCTTATCTGCTTTGTCATTCATTCCCATGTGACGCAACATCATGCAAGCGGAGAGAAGAAGAGCAGTTGGATTAGCCAAGTCCTTTCCAGCAATATCGGGAGCAGTTCCGTGAACGGACTCGAAAATGGCACCTCCCAAGCCAATGTTACCTGAAGGCGTTAAGCCTAAGCCACCAATGAGACCGGCACACATGTCAGAAAGAATATCACCATACAAGTTGGGCATGACGAGCACGTCGAATTTACGGGGATCCTGAACCATATTTAAGCACACTGTATCGAGATATTTCTCTTCAAATTTAATCTCGGGATATTTTTCAGCTGTTTCACGTGAGCACCTCAAGAAAAGACCATCTGACATGCGCCTATAATATTACACATTTAAAATTTAGAATATTTAATATCAAGTTCAATACTCACATGATATTGGCTTTATGAACGACAGTAACTTTAGAGCGATTATTATCCTTGGCGTATTGGAAAGCATATTCAGCGACACGCCTTGATGCCTCCTCGGTAATCAATTTGATACTTTGAACAACACCATCGACAATTTCATGCTCAATTCCTGAATATTCACCTTCAGTGTTTTCTCTAATTGTGACAACATCGACGTCATCGTAGAGTGTCTTGTATCCATCTAAGCTTCGGCAAGGTCTCACGTTTGCATAGAGATCAAACTCTTTACGGAGAGCCAAATTCAACGAACGGAAACCCTTTCCTACGGGTGTCATGAGTGGTCCTTTTAAGCCAATCTTGTTACGATTCACAGAGTCAATAGCAGCTTGTGGAATGCCAAATCGTCCATCGGGATTTCTTACGGGAGTAACATCCACGCTCTCCCATTCAATTGGTACTTTGGCAGTGACGAAAATTTTTTGAACTGCGGCAGAAATTTCGGGTCCAATACCGTCGCCGGGAATCAAAGTAACTTTCTGAGTGCCGGATGCATAGCCGCGAACGGAGCTTGGAGCGACCTAAAAGAGTAAGAGAAAAAAATTCTTCCTAAGTGATTGCGCAACAATTTTCCTCAATGATTTTCTATTGATACTGTTAAAGTTTGATGGAGAGTCGATTAAAAATGGTATTAAATAATTATTTTAAAGCTCATTTACACTGATGATATAATAAACTCGATTTAAAAATGAAAATTATTTTTACAGTCGTAAAATTTTTCAACTTGTTATCTTCAGAATCACATGAGAACCTCTTATGATTTGAGTCACTAGCTATTGAACTTACGATTTTCTTTAAGAATCTTGATGCCTGCATGTTGTGTCTGCTGTTGTTTTCGTCAAAAAATAGAAGAGAACAGTTTTGAATTCTAATGTGAGAAAAATGCAAAGAACGTAAGGACGTAAGCAGAACGTGCTAAGTACGTACGTAAAATTCAAATTTGTGCGGGAAAAAACTTTCAACCTAAATATTTTCCACTCTAAAAAAGACTTATTTTCTCGTTACTTCCAGCGGAAATTGAAAATTCTTTTTAACTTTCGACCTGTGGTTTGTATTGTAGAACGCAATGATACCTGGATGTTGTTGGATGTGCTCACATGATGTCCAAGGGAAGACGGCCAAATACCCAATATGCTAAAATTTAATTAAAAATTTCGTTTAATATTTGTTTGAAATAATTTTCACCTTAATTATGTCACTTCCAAGCTCAATTTTTCACTCACGAAAATTTTTTTTTTTGGTGGCAAAAATCAAAATGTAAACAAATCAGTCTGATCGAAGAAACCATTGGAAAAGAACGTGAATTAGCAAAAAATTAAAAATTTCGATCAGAATCGACTTGTTGAAGGATAAATTGGACTTACTTGGAAAGAATATAAGGTAAGTTATTGAAAAAACATGAAGTGCCATAGTTTTAGCTAGATTAAGTGATTAAATAAGAAAAAAAAAATTTTTTGGGAAAAATTTAATTTTGCAAATTAATTTTTTTAAATTCATTAGATCATTTTTTTAAATTCATCTATCTATGTAATTTTCTAATAAAATTTTCATTTTAGACTCGACTCAGGTTCAGCATAAAAGAAAGAAGAGAGAATGCGTCCTTCAATGTGCACTGGAAGCGTGTAGAATTCTTGACAGACATGAAGTTTTAAGACAGTCTCATCATGAGCCGAGAAGAGCAAAATAATACAGTGAAAGTGACTCGGATGATGATTTGTTCTTCGATCAAACTGTTGATGTTGAGAAAAAGAGATTAAAAAAAGTTGGTCAGCAACAATCACAAGAGGCGCTGACATATGAACAACTCACAGCGCAGGATGAAGAAATTGTCGCTAAAATTTCATCGCTTGAAATCAAACTCGATCTCATGATTGAAAATGAAAGACGTCAAAAGCAGCAACAAGAAGCTTTCTGTCTCAAGAGGATCTCGATTCATTTATGTCACAACTCTCGCACGATAAAATCGATAAATTTGGCATCACAAACACAAAAATGGAATTTCAAAATTTAAAAATCGAGCACACAAAAATTTAAAAGATGATAAACATTGCAAAACCTTCAGTGAGTCTGCCTCCAGTGAATTTAGAAAAATGAAAGCTTCAGTTATTTGGCAAGCGAAAAGTTTTACCGAAAAATTTCGGTGTTAAAAAGACGGAAGTGAGCGAAATAAAAGTTGATGAATTTTGAATTGAAGTGGACGAAGAAGAAACGCCAAAGTCGAGGAAGAAAATTAATGTTGAAGTTTCTGAGCAAAAAAGTGAAAAACTAACCCGAAAGAAAAACTTCCAGCGTGTTAAGAAATTTCTGAAAACGTTTCAAAGCCTTTGATTGATGAACCTGAACCATCTATAAAAAAAGTAAAAGCTCGACGAATCTGAAACAACATAATCGCAAGCACCAACAACATCTCAAAAGAAAAACCAAGAAATTCTCGTAATCAGAACCGCTATCGAGCGAATGTCGATATGAATGATGAAGACGAATATATCGATGAAGATAAACGGAATGACACACCTAAATGGTAAATATGGATATTAAAATTTAAGATCGTAAAAATTCAAATATTTTCCTGAAAATAGATTTTAGTAAAAAGCCGAAAAATTTATAAAGTTATTTTCATTTTTAATTATTCACAATTCAATAAGTTTAATAATTTTACAATTCAATAAGTTAAATTATTTTACAATTCAATAATAATTATTATGTCATCTCCAGCATATTTTCACCACATCTTGTACCTAAATAATAAGAGAAAAAAATTTATATTAGTAAATTATAATCAATTAATACATTTGGAACAAAACTCACCTCTTCATCCTTCGGTACCTGAAAAAAAAATAATTTCATTTTGCAATATCATTATGATTCAAATTATCATTTTAAATAACTTACAAGTTCTTTCTTAAGACATCTTCAACCAACAGCTTCTCAATTTCTTGCTTAATCAGTTTTGCTGGCAATACAGTTTTGTCAAGTACCTCGCTAATACTATTCATATCTTCATCTTCCAACCATTTCAAAATCATCTTGTATTTCTTAAAAGCCAAATCACCAGCATCAACAAACCAATCACTTTCATTTTCTGGAGAAGTGATTAGTTTGAAATTAAATTTCAATTTTTTAAGTTTGATGCTGTAATTATCGTCATGGAAAAGAACTTTTGATTCTGACACTTGCTTTTCAAGCTTATATGAGCCAACAAAAGTCACCGAATCAATTTCCACTTCGATATGCTCCTCAAAATTTGAAATCTTTTCAAAACTCACAAGTGATTTGAAGGGTTTCATTATTTTGATGTTTCTCTCGTACTTGACTCTGTATTCTTGCATATCTTCTTCCGTTTTCTTCTTCTTCAAGTAAGGCCACTCAAACTCCTCACTTCTATTGATTCCAATGCAACAACCCATCTGAAATTGAAAAAAAAATAACCACTGGATCTTTTAAAAAAAATTCTCAAAATTATTTTCAAAATCCTACCTAAACCTAACTTTTTTTGGAAACAATTGAGCCAGTTAGGTTTAGGTAGGATTTTGAAAATAATTTTGAGAATTTTTTTAAAAGATCCAGTGATTATTTTTTTTTCAATTTCAGATGGGTTGTTGCATTGGAATCAATAGAAGTGAGGAGTTTGAGTGGACTTACTTGAAGAAGAAGAAAACGGAAGAAGATATGCAAGAATACAGAGTCAAGTACGAGAGAAACATCAAAATAATGAAACCCTTCAAATCACTTGTGAGTTTTGAAAAGATTTCAAATTTTGAAGAGATTATCGAAGTGGAAATTGATTCGGTGACTTTTGTTGGCTCATATAAGCTTGAAAAGCAAGTGTCAGAATCGAAAGTTCTTTTCATGACGATAATTACAGCATCAAACTTATAAAATTGAAATTTAATTTCAAACTAATCACTTCTCCAGAAAATGAAAGTGATTGGTTTGTTGATGCTGGTGATTTGGCTTTTAAGAAATACAAGATGATTTTGAAATGGTTAGAAGATGAAGATATGAATAGTATTAGCGAGGTACTTGACAAAACTGTATTGCCAGCAAAACTGATTAAGCAAGAAATTGAGAAGCTGTTGGTTGAAGATGTCTTAAGAAAGAACTTGTAAGTTATTTAAAATGATAATTTGAATCATAATGATATTGCAAAATAAAATTATTTTTTTTTTCAGGTACCGAAGGATGAAGGTGAGTTTTGTTCCAAATGTGTTAATTGATTATAATTTACTAATATAATTTTTTTTCTCTTATTTAGGTACAAGATGTGGTGAAAACATGCTGGAGATGAAATAATAATAATTATTGAATTGTAAAATAATTAACTTATTGAATTGTAAAATTATTAAACTTATTGAATTGTGAATAATTAAAAATGAAAATAACTTTATAAATTTTTCGGCTTTTTACTAAAATCTATTTTCAGGAAAATATTTGAATTTTTACGATCATAAATTTTAATATCCATATTTAGGTTTTATCCGGACAGTTATCCGAACACCATCGCGATTTTTACAAACGTCAAAATTTCTTTAATTTAATTAGTTTTAAAAGTGTTTAAATATTTATTGTGAAATAAAATTCTTAGTCTCTCCAATTATTTTCTTCATCGGTATTATGAAGAAATTTATTTATCTATTTATTTTTATTCTATTTTCTTTAATAATATTTGGGAGCGCGTAATTGTGGAAATTTTCACGATTTTTATGAAGCCAGTCACAAGCTGCAAATTGACGAACTCATGCCTACCTCACCAAACCTAATTGTACCTAAAGTCATTCCTAAAAATGCTTTCAAGGAATTTAAAAAGAATTTTGCTGTCATGTTATGGATCAATTGGTCACTGCAGACTGCAGCAATGAAAGATTAACATTATTTTCAGATAAAACATTTATATTCATCATTGTGTCATTTTTCTCAAATAAATATATATTTAATATTTTTTTAAATTCAAATAATTGCCAAATATTTTGCAAATGTAAAAAAGAAGCAAACTTAAATATTTATCATCAAGCGTGAAGCAAAATATTATTTTTCAGAAAATGAAAATAAATTTATTTGTCAATGTAGATCGTGTCGCCGTTTTGCAGGGAATAGTAGTCGAGAGATTTCGAACAATTGTCCAAATATACTTTGATATTATTGTTGTATGCGTCAATGTAGTAAAGCTTAATTGACTTCAAATCCATTCCGGGACAAGTGTGGAGAGCAGCAATTTTATAGACTAGACCAACGAGTGAACGTACTGTCATCGCCAAAGGTACTTTCTTGTGAAACATTTTACCATTTGTGACATTCTTAAATTGCACCTCGATCGTTGTGATGCGCTTGAGTTGAGGCTGAAGAATAAATTGATCGGGATTTCCATACTTTTTGAGTAACTTTGGGTAGCAGCGATGCGACAGATAAAATTCATTGGTTTTTAAATCACCCTCGCCACCCGCTTGCATCCATTCCGATGCAAATTTCTTCCACATCTCGTACATTGCATCGTTACGATGAATTTTTTCAATTTCACTTCGATTAAATGACGTTAAGTTCTCAATCATGCCAACGGCCATCATAAAATTGTCCATTATCTCGCTCTCATTACCCTCCGATGTCTTTTGACTTATGTACGACAGTCGAGTAAGTGCTGGCAACTTATCAATTTCATTAAACATTATAACTTCATTCTCGATGAGATTATGACGAAGATTTAATGACTCGAGATTCTTAAAAATATAATTAAGCCGCTCATTGTGATCACAGTGGGGTAATTTCACTTCCTTAATCTTATTGTCATTCATCAGAATTTCTTTGAGCACTGGAAGGTCTTTTAGATTGAGAATTTCGTTAAAATCCTCGATAAGATTCTCGCTAATTATTAAAATCTCGAGTTTTGGAAATGCATCAGCAGAGTTGTCACTAATGTGCTTAATATCGTTCTGCTTTAACGAATACTCTCTCAAGTTGGGAAACATGCGAGCAATAGTGAGCACTTCTTGCCAATTTGAAATCCCACATGCATTTAAAATCAACGTTTCCAGATTTGGAAATTGCAAATTTTTCTCCTGCAACTCCAATCGATTCGAGCGTAAATCGAGATTTTTTAGCGAGGGAATTTGCGTCACAATGTCATTGACAATCTTCCAGCTACCAATGCACGACGATTGAAGGCAAAGAGTCTGCAGACTCTCAAATTCGGGCAGCTTTCCCGCTTGATTAATTGTAGAATGGCAGATGCTTATGTTCTCGGTTAATTTAAGCTTGCTTTGTCGCTCCCGTAGCTTGTCCATTCCAATCACCTTAGGAATAGAATTTAAATAATTTCATTTGCATAAAATCAAGGTCTATGACGTGAATATTAAATTACCTTCATAAATGGTGCACTGAGCGCATCTCGAGCTTGCAACAGAAGCTCATCATTGATGTATGACTGCTTCTCAGGAGCCAAGTAGCGATCACGAATTGCCTCCTCCAACGACTCAAACTTGTCAATTTTTTCAGAACGAATTAGTGAGCCACTTTTAGGGAATCTAAATTGCGAAAGATAGTTATTTACGCCATATGTGCAATGTTTCATCACAACTCACCTAGTTTCGAAATAGTAGCGACCATTGACAGTTCCATTGTGACGCCCACGAGACGAATCGTCCCATTCGACACCAATCCATAGTCCTTCATGGCCTTCAACCTGCCCAAGTAAAAAAAACCAGATCAATAACAACTAGTTATGAGAAAAAGAAAGTCTCGAAAATGACTCACGTCGCCCATATATCGAATTTTTCCGAAATCCTGGCCAACGCGTATGCGGGCATTCACTTTAAGATTATGATCAGTGAGTCCAACCATTTGTTGCTCTTTTTAAACTCTTTTGAGCATGAAATTTTAAAGATTTTACAGTTTTTTTAAATAAAATAAAATTTAGTTTTTTTCTTGTATTTTTTCTCGTGTCACTGACGTACGTAAACTTTTTACGCAGATTGGACTTTTACGCAGGGAATGTCGCAACGTCATTGCTTTTTTTCAAAACAAAAATTAATAAATAATTAAAATGCTAATTTGTAGGAGAAGTATGAGCTGTTTGGCTTCAGTTTTAAGATATTCGGACTATGGTGATCCTGCGAAGGTCGTGAAATTGTGTACGGAGAATTTAGAAGCGCCTCAAGGAGAAAAAGTTCTCGTAAAAATTATTCAAGCTCCAATAAATCCAGCCGACATAAATACAATACAAGGTCCATTGAAATTAACTAATTATTGTCATTTTGTAATAAAATCGATTTCTATAATTAGGAAAGTATCCAGTTAAACCTGAATTTCCAGCTGTTGGTGGCAATGAGTGTGTCGCGGAAGTTCTGGAAGTTGGTTCCAATGTCATCAGTTTAAATGTGGGCGATAAGGTTGTTCCTTTTGCAAGTGGTCTCGGGACATGGCGAAGTCATGCAATTTATAATGAAAATGAGCTCATGAAAGTTCCACATGGAGTTCCATCAGTTGAAGCGGCTACAATCACCGTTAATCCTTGCACAGCTTATCGAATGCTCAAAGATTTTGTGTCACTCAAGGAGAACGATACAGTCATTCATAATGGCGCTAATAGTGCATGTGGTCAGAGCATTATTCAGCTCTGTAAAGCTTGGAATGTCAAAAATGTTGGCATTGTAAGAGATAGACCAGAGTTGAAGGAACTAGTTGACTACTTAAAATCAATTGGAGCGACGGAAATTTTAACTGAAGAGCAATGTCGATCGACCAGAATTTTTAAAGAAAAGCAACTGAAAAAACCAAAATTGGCATTAAATTGTATCGGTGGTAAAAATGCACTAGAGATGTCAAAGCATCTTGATCAAGATGGAGTAATGGTCACTTATGGAGGAATGTCACGAGAACCTGTGCTCGTTCCTACATCCGCACTTATTTTCAAAGATCATCAATATAGAGGCTTTTGGATGACGAGGTGGAAGGAACAGCAAAAGGGAAAAAGTCAAGAGGCGGCTGAAATGTTCAAAGAACTTTTTGAGTTGGTCAAATGTGGCAAATTAAAAGCTCCCGCTCATGAGTTGATATGTTTTAGAAATTACGAAGAAGCTTTCAAAAACGCTCTTAATGTTCAAGGATTTGTTGGAGCTAAAATTCTTTTGGATTTTTCTCAATAAATCAAAAAAAAATATTTTTTAGTGTAAAGTTAAACACCTTGTTCGCTGTACAAAGCTTACGACTGAGGAATTTAGACGAAATCGCTATCAAACTTGTAGTTTGCATAGAGTCGAGTCTAACGGGTACAGTAAGAAAACACAAAAAGATTTCTAGTTTTTTCCTCTTCGGCTTTCATTTTTTATTTCAATCATTCTTAATTCACCATGTATTCACATACACATTTTCTCTTTCAAAAAAATTGCCTCAAATAATTATATTATTGGATAATAATGAATTAATTACATGCTAATGTAGTTCAAAATTTCTAGGAATTCAATCAAAGGACAAAATGGAGAAAGTTAATAAAAGTTTTTTAAAATATAGATGCAGCAGCAATCAGAGTGACATCACATAAGACTTTTAAAATACTCTGTGAGTTTAATGATCCAAAGAAGAGGAAAAACTAAAGAAATTCTCTAAAAGTGACACATTTACTATTTTTTAATGCTTAATACATTTCAATCATAAATCTTTAACAATTCATTGAAAGCGAAGTTAAAAAAAGAGTTTAAAAGTAGTTCCATGTATGACATTTAATTTCAAACTACTTTATTTTTCCTTTAGTTGCATGTTTCGGCTGAATTTCAAAAAATACTTAAGAGGTGCGCGAACCAACTTTTTTAATTGTTTTATGCTGATAGAACGCGCAAAGAGATCCTCCAATAAAAACTTTTAGAGCGACAAAAAAGTCAAAACGTGTGAATGTTTAAACTCTAAAATCCACATGAATTAAGTTGATTCTTTTGCGCACTAGTAAACATCTAAATATCCTTGATTTATAAACTCTCTATGAAAATGATTGAAAATTCTAAGAATAAAAGTTTGACATGAAGATGAGAAAAGTAGTTTGTAAAAAAAAAGTTCAGATTAAAACTGTAAAAGGAAGCTTTAGAGGAGTGGGTAATATGAATGAATTTGTTTAATTTTCATCTTAATCACCTACAATTATGCTAATGTTCTTGTTTTTGTTGATTTCAGAAAAAGAAAATATAATCAATTCGAAATCTATTTTTCATATATTTTTTTTACTGAAGAAACGTGATTATCTGCACCATTATAGTTTTTTTTCCATAGTAATTAAAGACAATATGTATGTGCAATTAATCATTATTCTAAACATTCTTCTTTAAAAAGTGCTCTTAATTTTTCATCTCATAATCTTTAAAGGGTTCTTTTTTGAATATATCACTAATAAAAATTATTTATATATATTGGAGGAAAAACATTTACTTTAATTTATAATTTAAATGGATCGAAGTTAAATGAATAAAAGGAGGAAATCACACAATACGCAATTTTTCGGTTATACATTGAAAGAAATTAATTTAAGTGTGTCGAGAACAGATTGATTTGAAGCTTTTTTTACTTAGTTCAAGTCACGCACACATCAACTATAGAAACTTAAAACTATAAGGAGCAAAATTAAAAACTTTTTAGTGTGTCACATTCTACATTCTACAATTACTAGCTTTTTTTAAATTTGGGAAGCTTCTCGGTTCATTTTCATCATCATTGTTTAAATTGTTTATCTAATTAATGAAAAATTTGCTGTTTAATCTTTTCTTTCTTAAATGTTGTCGAGGGTGTGTGTATGTGTGTATTATATGATAATTTTATTCTTAAATATTACTCTAGTAAAAACATTCTTTTAGTTTCAAGTCGTAGCTTAGTCGGAGTAGAAAATTTTAATCGTGGATTTTTGTGATTTATCGCGCACAATCTCATTTTTCTCACACTTTTTTTTTCTTATGCAGTTCTTTTTTCACTTTATCTCACTTGATATTCAGTCACGTAATTTTTTCTCTTCTATTTAATTTTTTTGTTGAGATATATATTGTGCCACTTTAGATTATTTTTACTTTTTTATATAAATCAGTGCTTTTTTATTCGTCGTCTTCCTCCTCCGATTCTGCTTCTTGAAGCCATGTTAGCCACGAGTTCACTTGGAATAATGCTTTAGGTTTTCCTGGAAAATCATCTCTGACCTCGTCTTTCCATCGCAAGAATGCCTCCTCGTCGGCAATTTCGAGCTCATAGAGCGCAGTAAACCATCTTAATAACATTCCTAAAAGATTTCAATAACTTAACTATGTTCTTCTTTTTTTAAATAAAATTTAAATAAGTTACCTTTAGGAAATTGATGATGATAACAGAAAATCTGTAGTGAATAGATTGCAATTAACTGCAAGTCTTGGTTTCCATTCAAAAATGCATTCAAAATACGGCTAAATGAAACGAGAAGTTTCTTTTCCGCTTCAACTTGTTGCTTCTCGGGAGCTTTTGCGGTATCGCCATTTTCAGGGAGAGTTGTGTCCTGTTAATTATTTCAAAATTAGTTTTTAAGCGGCTTTTAAATTTATATATAACATTACCTGAGTAATAAATCTCAAAATGACAGTCATTAACGCAGTGATAAAACCAGGATCAGTATATCTAATCGGATCAACATTGTCCTTAATCCACTTGTAGAATGTCTGCGGCTGTGGATCTTCTTTAATTTGACGCCACAACTCCGATTCAATACGCAAAAGTGGCTGCAGAAAACTCAATTTTCTATCGTCTAAAATTTCTGCCAAACGCTCTTTTGTGCGATCGCACTCGGGCAAACTCGACATTAAGTTTATTTTACATGCATTAAAAACTTCGACGAGCTGCTCTTCCCCAATGGTTTTATGGAGTTGCTGAAGGACCAACAAAAGAAGTGGATAATGCTGGCCGTTTGAAGTAAAATTGGCAATATCGTTGAGCTTGCAAATTTTCTTTGTCATCGAGCGAGTTAGCAATGAGGCAACATGAGTCGTCACCTTAGGAATTGTCTTTTCACGTTCACTCATGCCACCTATGACGGTTTTTAAAGCGTCAAGGATTTGATTTGTAGTCAACTTTTTATCCTTTTGCATTGCCATTAAAAATTCAACGGCCGACTCGTGCGTTTGATCATCTTTATCGAGGGACTCGTTGAGAATTTTAACTATCGCGTCCTTGAGGAATTTATCAGGCACTTTAAGATCGTAATATAATTTGACTACATCGTCGAGCGACTTAATGGATGGATTTTCATCCTCATTGAGCTTTTCTTCTTCTTCTTCCGCCGCAACCAAATTTTCTTCGTTCTTAATATCGGCGCACTCTTCAATTATTTCCGACTTGCCATTCGTATGACCGTTGCTGTTGTTATTTATTGGATCTGTAACAATTTCAGCGTCCTTTAATTGCTCCATAAAGCTCTTATTGAAAAGGGTATCGCTTAAAAATTGAGAAACTTTCTTAAGAACATCCTCGCGACTCGGACCTTTGTCCTTCTTTGCTTTCGGCTTCTCAATCGATCCCTGCTTTGTGACGGCAATCTGTTCACTCTTCTGATGATTATTTTGAGGCGATGAAGGTTGATTTTGAGCGGGCGATGCTGGCTTGGAGACTTCTGGCGTTTGCTGCGATCCATTTGAGAATTGAGTGTTGTTGAAAGCTGGAATTAAATTGTCAACAGTTGCGGAAGAGATTAGTGATGTGGTATTTAAGCCGGGTGAGGAAGTTCCGCTACGATTTTGATGCTGATTCATGGGCAATTGTTGAGGATTGGACTTGTTGATGTTGGAAGCTTTGAAGAGCAAGCTATTTTGGGGTGGACGCATTTGTAAGTCATCAACTGATGGTGTTGTCGTGGTTACTAAATTGCGCTTGAAGCGAGGCGCCAATTCCTTTGCGTTGCCACCACTCAAACTGTTGAGGCTATTATTGTTATTATTATTATTATTATTAGAATTAGTGTTATTATTATTGTTGTAGGGGTTTTGGTTAAATTTCGGCTGATGACTGTTGTTGTAATGTCCGCCATTTCCACCGCTTCCACTATCATGACGATATGAATTGTGATGACCGTCCATGCGTTGATCCATGCGCTGGTTATTCGAACGATGATGCATATTGTTGTTATTATATTGCTGCTTATTATACTTATTATTCATCTTGTTATCATGCGAACCACCACCGCTACTGTTATGCTTGTTCATCGGGCGATTCATAGGTTCACGACTGTTGCTTGAATTGTTATATGAATTGTAGCCATTATTTCCTCTCTCTTGTGAGTTATAGGGTCCACTTATCATGGAACTCGAGCTGGTCATCGAGAGGGTGCCACTATAGTTATTCATTGATTGCAAACTCAAAGGCAACTTGTCCATCCAATTGCGATCGGCATTGCGCTGCTGATATTCCATGGTGCGATTTCGCTGTTGCCTCATGTAGTCCTCGTCAGTATTCAAATCTTGAATTGGAACGGGCCCATCGACTTTTGTTGCCTTTCTCGGCTTCCATCCGTCCTTTCGCAATTCAATTACGTCGCGCAACATAAATCGAATACGCGCCGGATATTTCGAAAAATTATTTGACTTGTTTTCCATATTATCAAAATATTGATCGATCAAGTTTTTAGACATTTCTGTGTCGAGTTGGCGGCCGCACGTTCTGAAGATCTGCGAGAGGCACTCCATATCCTCGCATCTGTCTTCCAAAGTTGGATAGGGTCGACTCTTTTTATCCAGCAATTGTTCGAGCATTTTGTGGAGTGTCGCTGCATTAAGCATTTCCAGCTTAAACAACTCTCCAATAAACTTGACATTTCCGAGCACTTTTTGTTTTGCAATGTAGCGCAACTCTTCCTCCTCAAGATCCTCGGACGCATGCGAATCGATTATTTTTTGACTGTATTGTGAACGATTGACAAATTTATCCTGGCACACGCGAATTAAAAGTGTTTCAAATGTATAACGACTATCGCCCTCGGCTTCAATAGTTGATCCCTCTCTCGATATGCGACGGCATAACTGCGCGTACATAGACGAATACTTGGGCTCATCTAGTGCCTTCTCGAAGATTAAATGAATGACGCCAAGAAGGATTTTCTTTGAGTTTAGATTTAGCGATAATAAATCATCACTGAGCGGGTTGAATTTTTCCGGCGTAATCTTATTCAAAATACCACGAACCTAAAAGAGTGAAGTTTAATAAAAAATAATTTTATAATTTCACTTTTACACTTTACCTTTCTAAAAATTTCATCACGCTGGGCCTCTTCCGATAGTCCATGTTGCGGGCGCAAAGATGGTGGAATCCAAGCTCGAATCTCGGGGGCTCCTGAAGCTCCCAATCCGCGATGCTCGGTTCCTTGATGCTTAGAAACTTCCGTTTTGATGGTTTTTGACAAAATCACTTGGTCGACGCGTTGATTAAAATGAAAATTTAAATTCTCTCTTGAGTCCTTCAGCACGTCTTTTCTCTCGTCTCTCTCGGATGAAGGTAAAAAAGAACCCAATTTTTTTGCAAGCTTTAGTTGAATAAATCTTTCTCCCTCTCTTGTTTATGCGGTGTCACTTTTGTGTGTTTGCTTTTGCAAAAATTGATATCGAGTAGGAATAATATTTTTCGCCTTGTTGTCAAGTTTATATATCAGAGTTTTTTGTCTATAAGGTTGCACGTTTTGTGTTTTTTTTTTCAATGACAAAATCTGCAATTGAAAAAAAAAGAAAGCTATTCAATATTGTGACACAACAAAAGAGGAATTCATCAGAAGTGCTTGTTATCGCAAAGTTAGCGAAAAAAAATAAGCGACCTTATTCCACTTAATCAACCTAAAAAAACACTGTACTGCAGGTTATTTCCTCCCTTCTTTATACACATTCGCAATATATATGTTTATGTTTTATATGACTTATGATGATGAAATTATTTGCAAGAAATATTGCTTTATTCCCACACGAGCTTACAGCGAAAAGCCCGTTGATGATGAGTTTTATATTCTTCTCGCTTTACAGTTGTGTTTTATCGCAAAAAAAAATAAACGGCGTAAAAGAGATGTAAAAGAAGGAACAAGGTCATTGACCTCATTTTTTTCGCTCATTATTCACACACGGCATACATGGAATTCCACATAGCAGTGATACATTGGTCGAGCAAGTATTTTTCTAAGGATTATTGAAATGACGTAACTAATTTTTTTTTATTTCATCGCCTCGTTTATGTTTAGAAGAAAATTTCTCACTCTTTCAAGTTCATTGCTACTCGCTTGACTTTTGTATTCTGCCAACAGTGCGCATTGAAATGGAAAAGAGGACCATTCCTCTCTCTCTCTCGAAGCGACAAAGAATTTTTTGGAGCTATGCAAAAAAAGAAATTATAACTGATTTGCGATTTTCAATGTACGAGCAACTAGGTCAAGTTTCATAGACACGATCATCCGCTAACCGTCTTGTCGCTTATATAGTTTGCTTTCAATTTCTCCAGTGATATCGAGAGATGAACATTTTTAGAGCGCATATATATGAGGCTTATGGAATTTAAAAATCTTTATTCGACCGTGACGAAACGAGTGCACAGCAGAGAGACTAGTTGATATTTAATGCTATAGGCAAATAAATTATATTTTTTCGCTCAATGCACTTACAGCGAAGGTGTATTGAGAAATTATTATCGAATATATATCAGTTCTATTATTAGATGCATATATAAACAGCTCTAAATTAAAACTGAAGCGGAGATGTGCATTCTGCTGACTCTGCCAATAACAATTAAGCAAACGATAAGCTTATTAAATTGCGTCTTCTCTCCCCCATATTAGTATATTCGAGAATTTAAAAGTTAGAATGCTTTAAAAGTACAAAGGAAAAGTGAAAATTTGATCCACCCATTTTTCATATAGAAAAAAAAAATTCGAAAATTCCATTTCTAACCAAACCTAAGTGTAAAGGCACATTTTTATATCATCATGCTTCATTTTCTCTCCGTTAAGTTCTAATATGAGTGTAATTTCATTCAATCCGACATGATTTTTTTTCTTCTTTAATACATTATGGAAAAAGTTTTAACAAATAAGCTTTTTAAAATTGGCTTTTTTTAAGAATAGATTTCATAATATCTCGAAACTTCTGGATTAATTAGTCACTTTAACATCGCATCTTATCTTTTAAAATTTTTTTTCATATGAAAATTTCAATTTTTTCGTTCTTTGTTCATGCCCAACTTTTTTTAAGTAAAAAGCTTTAAATTCATCACTTAACGATCATACTCCATGTTATCCTTGCAAATTAAACTCTTATTTACCTTTTTATATACAAATAAACGATTAATTTAGTTACGATCCTACTTAAAACTTAGTTTCAAAAAATTGAGGATGAAATTTTTTTATTACAATTTTGCTTTTACTTAAAATGTGAGCGTGTTAGTAAAAAAACCCTTGCAAAAATTTTGAACTAATTTTAAGCGGTTGAACCGATCGAAATTTAAAAATAACCGTTGAAATAAGTCGAATAAAAATTAATTTTTAATAATATTTCTCTTTATTCACTAAAATTTACACTGATTTAATACCAATAAGACTTCTTTGGCCATCTCTCTTCAACTATTCCCATTTTATCCATAATGTCCATCTCGAAGGTGCATAATTTAGGATCAAATGTGATTTCAGTGACGACATCAGCTTCAGTGTCTTTCGCACGAGTCAAGTAGAGTGATTTTGATTTGTAATCTTTAGTCTCTTCATTTGCTTTCGGGATGGGAATTATGCGACCGGTTTTTTTAGAAACTCGCACCTTTTCGCCTTCCTCAGTGAAACGCCACTCGACGTCGGTCGCTTGCAAGTCCATTGGATCGACCAAAGATACTTGATGTGTGACAAGAAGAGGCGCCTCCGAACGAATAAGGACACCCTGATAATTTGCCTCCTTTCCGACCAATCTCAAATGCGTGTTTAAGCCTTCGACAATAACCCAATTTCTCTCCTGAATGACTTGATTGATAATGCCTTGCTTGCCTTTATCGGGACCGACAAGAATTTCTACACGATCGCCCCTGAAAAAAATCCAATCTTTGATTGGCTCAATGAAGACCTTCTTTCGTTTAGTTTTCGGTAGATTTTGCATCCTAAATTGAGCTGTCCATGGTCGATTGGTCGTGAATCTAAAGTTTTTCTTCTCGATCGTCTTGTCGAGATATTGCGGTGCTCTTGGTGTTCTCCTAAAAGAATTATGTTCATTAAATTTAAATAACTATACGACACTTGGATGTGTTACCCACTTGAGGCATATCAGTATTCAAAAGCGACTAAGAACTCACTAATTAACCTAGAGGCATGATTAGAAAGTAAACCAGACGCTATAAACAGTCATCTGGCTGAAGTCGCTAGGTGGTCAGAGGCCAAGTTTTTAAAGAAACAGACAGACGGAAAATTGAGCATAATTATACATTAATCTAAAAAATGTTTCAAAACCCACACGTGGGTATTGCCGCGTAACCCACACTTTCAAAAATTAAATTCATATTTTCCACCATGTTTCATTTTCCACTATGTTCCATTTTCCACTATGTTCCATTTTCCACCATGTTCCATTTTCCACCATGTTCCATTTTCCACCATGTTCCATTTTCCACCATGTTCCATTTTCCACTTTGTTCCATTTTCCACCATGTTTCATTTTCCACCATGTTCCATTTTCCAATGTGTTCTATTTTCCACTGTGTTCCATTTTTCACTGAGTTCCATTTTCCACAGTATTCCATTTTCAGATCCATGCCAATCGATTCCTGATCAAATTCCGAGTTCAACGATACCCATGAAGCCATATAAGAGAAAATTTGTATGAAAAATGAACATTAGGGCCGTCCATGGCACGACCTATGGTCATGACCCAAAAAATTCCTAAAATGGGCTAATATAGACCCTTAGAGCTACCATCTGGCGAAAACCCGAAGTCTCTAGCTGGTCCAGGGGCCGAGATCTCGAAGGAACGGACGGACAGACAGAATCACGAGCATATAAGCGTTACCACACCTTGTGTGGGTTACGCTAAAAATGATGAAAATGGAAAATGCTTCAACTCACCAGAAAACTCTTTCTGTGGCTCTCTTCACGTATGAATCGGGGAAATTTCCATAGGTCTTCGACAAATCGCCAATTTTTTCGAGGATGTTAAATTTTTTAGATTGCAAAACTTGTGTTATTCGCATTTTAAATGATTTTATTTACTTTTATGAAAATTAAAGCAAGACACGCGTTGATTCTCTCAACAACCGCTAGTTGTCGCTACTTTCTATGAAGCTTAAATTTTAAAAAAATAAGTGATCAAAATTAACGGTAATTTCAAAATTCAAATGACGACAATTCCGCGGAAAAAAGTTCATCATCATCGACGTCGAGTGGAGGCATCTCACACACACAACCTAAAAAGGTGGCGAGAGAAAATTTTCAGTCGAGAGCTTCAAGAGATTTCTTCTCTAAAAGAATTCTAAAAGTGAGAAAGGAAAACCAAATCAAAAAGGTTAGAAAATTCCGAGGATCCTTCTGCTGAAGAAAGCGGAAAAGGAAGTCAGGAAGATTGTGAAAAAAGTAAAGTTGAGAAAAAGAGACGCTTCGATAGAGTGAAAAAAGTTTTTCGTGGCATTTTTTTCAAAATGTCTATTCCCGTGAATTCTTTATACTCATTAACTTGGGGCGATTACGGTACGTCGCTCGTATCCGCTGTCCAATTGCTGAGATGTCATGGCGATCTCGTGGATGTCACATTGGCGGCCGAAGGACGAAGCTTCGAGGCACACAAAATCGTATTATGTGCTGCAAGCCCCTATCTACTGAATTTATTGAAAGTAAGTACAGCCATATTCTTTTTTCCTCTTGCCTCCGCACATACGAGCTGTATATGCACGTAAAATTAATGTCTGAATTTAAAATTCATTTAACAATCGTATTTTTGCGCGGATATGCAACAATAATAATAATATTGAGTAACCAAAAGCACCTTCCGAAAAGAAATAAGAGAAAATTTCCAAAATATGTAGAGTCTAAAAAAAATAATGAGAGTTCACAGAGAGGATGCGAGCGCACAAAATATCGTGTAGAGTGAAACTTTTTTTTTATCCACATCTCAAGTCTCATTCCCTCCCAGAGAATATTATTATTGTCTGAGTTTCTCAGCAGCAGCAGCACACAAAAATATTGAGCATATATTGAGTCACTCGATAGCATAAAACCCTAAAAAGTAGTTCTCTTTCGACTTTCATGCCTCGACGGAATAGATCAGAGGGCACAAGGAATTTTGGGTTCAAAAGGCTATCTATAGCAGCTCTATGTACACACATTTAAATGTATATTATTTTATTTTTGTGGGCTATTAAAAGATGTGTGTAAAATGCCAACAACATGTTCCACAATCGACCAAAAATAAAGTTCTCTTTTCATCGCATCCTCATCGCGCGAATGTAATGTGTCTCTTTTTTTTCTTTCGAGAAGATGTTCATTTTAAAATCATTTAAAAAATAAATTTCATGTGCTCATCGTCGCTCAATTGGTCGTCCGTTATCACTCCATTGAGTCTCAATCATGCTCCTTACGCTCAAACTTTTGCGCTGAACCGAATCGCATCAGAGATCAAGTTTTTTTTTATAATTTCTTTAATCGCATTTCTTTTTCGCTCACATTTATTTATATACATTAAAGGCAAGTGTGATTATACATTATCAATTATAAAAAATAATTTAAATATATACATTTTTTTCTATGAACTAGATTAGGATTTTTTTTTAAAAATGTTGGTAATAATAATTTTAATATAGAGAATTTTCAAATTATTATATATTTTTACCAAGTGAGAAGAGCGCGTCGTCTGTTTTCTCGTGAATATGCCAGGCCACAGTACATATATGTATTTTTCAATTTTTTTCACTGGTATGGGTGTGCGCATGCAGCATATATAGCTGTAAAATGGAAACTTCGTTCTCTTACTTTCTCAAATGCCCTCTTCCATACCATCCGTCGCGTGTACATCGTTTCTCTTTCTCACTCACCTACTAAAAATAATATAATTCTTTTTTATTTCGTCTCACTAACACATAGCCGTGTCGTATCTACCGAGAGTGAGTGAGAGATATTTTCGAGATTTTTAAAAATAAAGGGAGAAAATCAGATCGCGCCGTTTTTCTATTTTTCTCTCATCTATTTGTTGCACATCTATGTATGATCTTATTCACACATTTCATTTCACTTTCAGAATACAACATGCAAGCATCCAATTGTTATGTTGGCCGGTGTATCGGCAAGCGATTTGGAAGCGCTTTTGGAGTTTGTCTATCGTGGCGAGGTAAGCGTTGACCACTCTCAATTACCATCCTTGCTTCAGGCGGCACAATGCTTGAACATCCAGGGATTGGCACCACAAACTGTGACCCACAAAGATGACAACACCGCCTACACATCAATTCAAATACATCCGGGCCTCGTTCATCAGGATGTCAAAACTCACATTTTGGAAGTTGGCGGAAATATGACTGTAAGAGAAATGATATATGCGTTTAAAAATATTCTAATAATTTTATTTAGGGCGAAGAGTTGATGATGCAACAGCCTCAACAAGTTCAAACACATCATCAAGTTGTCGAGGAAATTCTACCTGATCAAATGAGCGATGAAGTCACAAAGGAAGTTATCAATCAGTTTTTACCGCAACGCAAACGCAAACCCCGTCAACCCAAGGCACCCGGCAAACAGACCCCACAAAAAATAATTAAATTGGAACCGCAAGCATCAGGATCAGTCGAGCAAACTGTCGTACAGACTGCCGTTGAACAAGGCATGGTTGTAGAGCAAGGATCGGAAATGATTGTTGAGGAACAGGATCAGGTTGAAGGTGAAATGGTTGAACAAATGGAAACTGGCGAGGAAATGGTAAAGGATGAGATTAAAAATGAAGATGGAGACCAATCAAATGCGGCCGGTGGAAGTCCAAGCAAGACGCCAAAAACACCCAAGGACAAGTCAAACAGTAAGCTTTAAATGAACAGTAAATGCCATCTAATTAATTAGGATCCAAAATTTTAGAGATCAAGTCAAAATCGCAGTCGGAGCAGCCGGCAACATGTCCAATCTGCTCGGCCACCATAAGACAATCGCGCAATTTGAGACGTCACTTGGAATTGAGACACTTTAAGAAGCGTACACCGAAAAAAATGAAGAAAGGAATGGCAGGTAAGATAGCTTGTTAGTCATACACACTTGATGACTCAATAAAGCTCAACTACCTGAAACTAACGATTATTAAATTTATTTGCATTGTAGCCGGAGCAAATGACCCCAATGCAGCAAACACATCGGCAGAACAAATCATGCAAGGCGACGGAAATAATACAATTACAGTCACAATGGAACCCGGCTCGGATCAACAGACAATTACCGTTAATGGACAGCAGGCGGGACAACATGTTGTAACAACCAACTCAGATGGCACTCTCTCAATTTCGGGCTTACAAGGACACATAATCGGTAGCTTGGGAAATGTAAGTGTAGTAATTATTTTGGTAATTTATATAAAAGAATTAAATTAATTTAGGCGACGATCATACGCACTGACGATGGACAGCAAATTGAATCGGGTCAATTGATTACAACACACGAACCCTCCCTTCGAACATCGACTGGAGAAGTTTATCGTGTTGGAACGACAGTTTATCACATTGAAGAACGTCGCTCGGATCAGAATCGAATGAATTAAAAATAAATTTGGGGCAACAACTGTATAAATGAGAAACTTTGAAGAATAAGAAGAAAAAGTTGACAACATATATATAGAGCTAAGAAAAAGAAGAGATGAAAAATAATTTTGCAGCGATATAAGAGAACATTTTCAAAATCTAGTAATAACATACTTTAAAAGAAAAAAATCACATTTTTGGTTGGAAATATAATTGCTTTTAATTCACACATTTTCCTTTCTAAAAAAAAAATCATAAAACTTGAATTATGCGTGACTAATACAATTTTTCTTTATCATAAAATACATTTCTCTATTCGTATATAAAGTTGGGTTAAATTGTACCTAGAAAAATTAAGAAAATGAATTGAAAATGATGTGACTTTATAAAATAACACATAAAATCGTAATTTGTTGGGTTATATTCGAAAAAAAAAGATAATTTTTGTAAAGAGATAATATTTTTAATTTACAAATCTTACATGAAATAATTTCAATAACAAATTTGATGCTGCGATTACGAATTAAAATATTAGTTAGGTTTAGTCTATATTATATTACAAAGAAAAGGAAGTGAAAGAAATATTGTTTTTTTGTTATTTGTGTTTAATAATATGCATAAAAAAATCGTTATTTGAGTTAAGTTCCGCATAAACTTGAAAAGTTATAAATAGTAAAATAGAAAAAATGTGTCATCGAATGGTTCGATGATAATTTTGAAATTCATAGTTTAGCCCATTGCGACGTAATTTATGCTCAACTACAAACACCACACACACACACACACACACACATTTTATACTTTTGCAATAGTTTTTAGTTGGTTTTTATTGCGCATATATAAAGCGAAAAATCTCTGCGAAGCACTAATCATATACACACCTAATTAATTAATAATTTCTTTTTCTTAGTCATTAAATAATTGCGATGAATGAGCGTGTAAATTTTTTTCACAATTAACACGGCCGCAATCGAAAAATTAAATATAATAAAACCAAATAAAAAAATTTGATCGAGAGAGAATTCTTATTGTAATATAAATGTGGAGATGTTCTAATTTTAGTGATGATAAAATTAATGAAATAAAAAATCATAGATTTTCTTTGTGCAAATGACGATGATAAAAAAAATATTTTATAAACGACTCATAATCAATCGGTCAAAAAAAGAGAAGAAGTTGAATTAGCTGAAAAATTCTTATACACAAAAAATCACACACCATAAAAAAATTCTGAAACTAATTGAGAAAAGTTAATTTTAAGAAATTATCAAGTAAGGAAAGAAGAAAAATACTGTCTATAACATTTAATGAAGAATTTCTGTCAATAAAAAAATGGAAAAACTACTAAAATAACTGTAATTTGAAATAAAAAATCTTATAAAAAGCATCTCCACGAGTTTTCGCGCCGAAAATCTTTTTGATATATAAATTTTTCATAGTTCTAGAGAGCGAGTGAGAGCAACGACAACTTTCCATGACGACTTTCATAACAGAGAAAAAAAAATTGAGAGTTATTTACAGCGCTACATAAGAGAAGAGATGTTTCTCCATTCCTCTATACCATATCTATATATTTTAAGTGGGAAATTCTCATCCCTTCTCTTTCCGTGAGCGAGAGCCTCTGATTTTTTTCTTCTTTTCTCTTCCTTCTTTCTCAACGAAAAAAAAACACTTCTCTAAAAAATTTCATTTCTGTTAGCTCTTCGTTACCACCACGTTGTGTATGCTATGCTCATTGTAAATAATAAAGTCAGAGGAGAGAAGAGCTCACACAATGTTTTTATATCTCAATGAAAGCAAAACAATTATGTGGCATGATCTCTTTATTTACTACTCTCTCTCTCTCTCTCTCTTTTATTTATTCATTCATCGCACTTTAACAGTGTGGCTCGTAAACTAAGCCGATATAATTGGCATAAAATTGCAATGAAGAAGGATTAGAGGAGAGGGAGGAGAAAAATTTGTGTTTTCACAACATTTTATTCACTTTTCTTTTATTGTCACTACTTACTGACTTTTGATTATGTAATTTTAGAATTCAAAAAAAAATTCATCAACAATTTAATTGACATGCCCTAATGTTACCGTTAAAATTCAAAAATCCTCAACGTATTTTCAATAAACAATTGTATACAAAAAGTATACTTTTATTTAAATTTAGGTCACCAACGTTTTTGATGTCTCACACAGGTTTTATTGTAAATTTTTTGGAATTTTGGCAAGTTTAACCTAAAATTAGTAAATTAGATAACAAAATACAAAAGATCTTCGATATATTTTAATTTTTTGTCACCGCATTGTATGAATTTGCAATTTTTCTTCTCTATTCTTTTTGCCAACCGATATAATAAAAATGACAAAAGACGAAGGCATGGAAAAATAAAAGACCAACTGAATGGGAGAGAAAATTTTTATTACATTTTCATGATATATTTTTATTATCATAAGCTGCTTTTGACTTTTTCCTTTTGCATTTCTCGAATAACAAAACGATTCAAAAAATTTTTTGCCTGCCGGGAGATGGATGATGACGGCCCTTGATGAGAGTGAAAGCAAATAAAAATGTATTTGGTCACATAGAGATCGACAATGACAATAAAAAGAGAGAAAGGACAAGCATGACAAAAGGATGTGTTATGCTCTAAATAAACACTGCGAGTGAGAAATAACAATAAAATAAGAATTAAGGATATTTGTCATTATCGCCTATGCTGCATTCAGCTGGTGTATTATTGTGGGTATTAAATGGATTTAAAAGTGGAAAGAGGTACGATTTTTGTGTCAATAACAATTAATCGCAGTTAATTGGGAGGTTGAGATAAAGTAGCCCGAAGTCCTAGTAATTTTTGAGTATTTTTAAAAGAATATTCATAAATGCAATTAAATTTCGGTTTCTGCAGAATTTAAAATTTTACGCAATCAATTGAAATTTTCACACAACGAAACAATTTAGAAAATTTTATTAAACAAACTTGATAAATTTTCTAAAATATCCCATGAACGATAAAATTTATTAGTCGCTTTTTCGCAAAGTGCTTTAAATCACTTTCTCACATTGAAGCAAAAGAATTCTAACTGAAAAACTTTTACAATGTGTTTTACTCTTTTTGCATCCACTTCGTAGCTGTTCCCACCCACCGTCATGATTGGTCGCTGACTGGAAAAAACTGTCCTTATCACGTTCCGCGCAAAATCACTTTTCACCCATGTGACTCTCTTTTCATTTCGATGTAGTAGAGCGAGAGCATTTCCACCCTTACATCAAGATGAAAATGTGCAATTTTCGGGTACAACCGCAGATGATGAACATCAAAATTTACCCTGATTCATATCAGTGTTTGACTTTCGTTCGAACTCTCATTACGTCTCTGACAGATTGTTTTCACAGCGCACCACGTGCGTTTACCTCATTCTTCTTTATTTTTTTACTTCAACGTTTTTGTTGTCGGGTGAGAGAAAAAAGGACATACACAATTGTTGGTGACTGCGCATTGTTTTGCATTTTTATCATCGCATCGTTTGGATGTCTTCCATTGTTGGAGAGAAAAAAAATCCTTTACAGCGAATATACAAAAAGGCGCAGCGAGAAAAGAAAGAGGAAAATAACATTTTGTTTGCACATTGATAAGGACGTTGGGATTTTTTCGATGGCTTCATTGTTAAGCATACACTCCGCATTCACACACTAACAAAGCTCTCACGATCACTTTTTTTTTATATCGGAGGAAAAATTATTTTTGTGTCTTTTTTGTGTTATCAACAAACAATTCTGGCAGCATAGTGCTTTCAGTGTTTGACTTGAGAACATTGAATTTTAAAAATCGTCCTGTGAAATAATAATAAAAATCTTATGTGCTTTCGTTAGTGAAAAAGAAATTAAATTTTTCATCCTGGAAGTGTTGGAAGAAATAAGGATTTTTAAAATTTCTAAACAACCGCCACGCACTATGACTTCTTTTTCAACAAAAGCTCAATCGTCAATGGATCATCATCATCATGCGAATGCAAATAATAGTAATAATCATATTAAACGGCCGATGAATGCTTTTATGGTAATTTAAATAAATCTTGGATTTCCTGGAAATTTAAAAAACTCAATAAATTTAATTCACAGGTTTGGAGTCGTGGACAGCGCAGAAAAATGGCAACAGAAAATCCCAAAATGCATAATTCGGAAATTTCAAAAAGATTGGGTGCCGAATGGAAGCTCCTCAATGAATCCCAGAAGAGACCATTCATCGATGAGGCGAAGCGTCTAAGGTAAGAATCGATCCTTTAGGATTAACTTTGACGTTGTCTATTATACAATGAAAATTCCTCAACATTGTCAATTCAAACAATGACGCTCGCTTTAAATCCCTCCCGTGACAGACATGAAACAATTCAATCATAGTGCTATCAATTAATTTCATTGTGTGCTTAAAATCATATCAATTGTTATGGGTGGCAGTAAAACAATTGAGACAATAAAAATAATAATAATACACCTATTCTGGTGAAGCCAGCTCAACATCAGTGTGAAGAACAATAATGGAATTAAAAGGATTTTTCCGACCAGTGAATAAAAGGATATTTTTTTATTGTTGCGATAGTGTGTCCCGAGAGACATAGAGTGCATACAAGTGAAAATATAAAAACTGGAGTAAAAAATTGAATTTAAATTTTATGGTGTGCAAATTAGAGACAAGAAAATCAAATCTATTTTTATTGGATCCACAAAACAACAAAATTTCATAAGACAAAAACAGCAACAAATATTTAACAAAATCAAATCATTAAAATTCTATTCCTATGTCACGCTAAAAAATCTCCGTTCATCCCTCTCAAAATACATTTTTCGTGACTCTTTTGAATGCACTTCCGGTCTTTTTCAAATTCTGCTTTTGATTAAATTGTTATAACAAAATTTCAATAGGAAATTTCCCGAGTCACGAATGTCCATTTGAACATTGTCGCTATGTCGAAAAATGTTTGCATCCATCAAATTGCACTCTTATATTCGCCAAATTGAATGGCGGAAAATTTTCATTTCTATAGATATGCAAATATAAAATAAACAATGCACACAATTTAAAGCGCTATTGTGTGAAGTCATATAAAAAATCCTCAACCGAATGATGAATGTCACGATTTTGATAACACAATGTGTGAATGTTTGGCATGTCGCATAACAATTATCCTGAGCTTTCTTTTCTCTCGCCACTCTTTTTAAAAAAAGTGCAGATGAATATTAAAATGCAGTCCACGCGGGGAAATTCCATATTGGGGCTTTTATTGCTGTGTGTATAAAAAATTGCTGATAGATCACGACATATGATGATAAAAGACCTTAATGATCAGCCATCAAATTAAATCACCATTCAATTCATCAATCAAATTGCTTTCAAATGCACTTTCAATGGCTTAACAAAATTACATTTTCCTCTCTCTCCATGAATGTCAAGAATTTCTTTTACTTTTTTTTATCGCGTGAAATTCTTAGGGGATTTTTTTATTTTTTTGTTCATAGCATTCCTCTATCATGCATAACATCAAACATTCACTTTTATCATTATTTAACTCAATTATGGCAAGCCACTGATTTAAATTGGTATAAATTTCGGAAATGAAATATTCAATTATATTATTGACAAATGTCAATTATGCACGGGAGATATGGTGCAAAAATACTTTTTAAACAAATTGAGTCAAGTTAATTAAATATTATTTCAATTAATTTGGAGGTTATAAATTAACAAGCTTGTGTTTATTAGATAATTTTTAAATAATGTTCATTGGGAACAACCAGGTTCCGTAATGCATTATACTTTTGATCCTTTATGTAGTTTTCGTAAAATTTCGTTTTAATCATCAAGTTGATTCAATTTAATAAATGTAGGTAACATATTTAATTCTGCTTCAAAAATGCCTTTAATCTAGTCACCTACTAACTACCGTAATTTTTTGGAAATCGCAATTTCGAGTGCAAATAATAAATTTGCGCGTCTCTGTGTTATCAAAATTCTTTGATAATTCTTGTCGTCGCATTGTAAGGTGTGCCTTTATCGAAAATGAGTTTAATTCAATTTTCAAATATTATTGAATAAATAAAACTTTTTTGGTTTTTCGTGTTACTCATAAAAAAAAAGCGTGTGAGAAGGAAAATTATCAAATTTCGATAATAAAAATCTCCTCGTTTCAAGTGAATCATTTCATTCATGGCGCGCCTCATTTTCTCTTTCACGATTAAGATATGTTATATTGAACAACAATGGTAAATGCCTCTTATCAACAAATAGCAATAATAAATAGTAGATATGGTGACATTCAATAAACACACAACAAAATTTTGTTAACTTTTTTCCTTATCAACTCTTCTTCTTTTCTCTCGCCTGAGACCTCGGGATTAAATATGCATTTACTGGCGTGTTCAATAAAATTCCTTTCCCATTCCCCAAACAATGAAGTGAGTCAACTTTTGATGTATAAAAAATTTATATCATAAAAGGAATTTATTTAACATAAATTGATAAGAAGTCAATAGAAAAATTTTATTTATTTTTCGTTCATTTTATTGCCAACTTTAATTCATGGTTTCCACGTGGGATAAAATTTTATTCTTCAAGCTTTTATAAATTTGTTCTTTCCATTTTTTGAATATTTTTGCAGCTTTAAAAATATTTTTTAAAGGACTTTTTTGATAAAATTTATAAATGATGCTCCCACAATACCTTCAAATAGCCAAAAAGTTTAAATACAAAAAATGAAAGCCATCACAATGACGAACAAAAAATTGAAAGAGACGCCTTGTGATGGCAATAAAAAGGACTTTCATTCATTCCATTATGAAGAAAATAATAATGGGTAACAATCGTTGGGCAACAACAGCAAAACTCCAAACATCATCATCGTCCCATTTTGTGTGCACACGTATAAATGGTGGGTCGATGATATATGGGATGCTGATAAGAAAAGGATGCGCTATTATTTTTTCATTTAATATCTTTCTTTCGTTTATTTTACGTCTTGCAGTGCTTTGTTTTCTTGTGTGTGTGTCTGTGCGTACGTGCGAAGGCAAATAATGGTTATTTTCTTAAGATCCTTGTTTGCCAGCACTCGAGAAGTGAATGAAGTGAAGAGGAGAGACGACGATGATGGTCTTGAAATAATAAAGTGGAATATTGTTTTCTTCCTCAACCACTTCCTCTGGGATTTAATTGCTTTTGTGTACGAGAGTCATGAATGAAATTATGGTGACCAGAGCAACGGTCCATGTTTTAAAAAATTAATTTAAAAGTTTATCACCAATTTTATTAATATTCCATCATCAACTAAACTTTTTTTCAGATCACTTCACATGCAGCAACATCCCGACTACAAATATCGGCCAAGGAGGAAGCCGAAGCCATTAGTGAAATCTCCAACATCGAACGGTCACTCGAATGGCTCACATCATAACGGAAATTCGGCAAATAACACTTCCTCACATCATCATCACCATCAGCATCAGCATAGTAACAGCAATGGCAACAATAATAATAACAACGATTCAAGGAGCTCTAATAACAATCTACATCACCATTCAAATCATCATCATTCATTGAAATCGACCTCACCATCAATTATTAGCAGCCATCTCCACCCACCCCATCATACGTCGAAATACTCCTTCGTTCCCACGATAGAATTGCCAATTTCATTTCCTCAGTCACAACATTCTCAACAGCAAGCTATATTTCCGTCGAGCATTCATTATCCCTTGGTCGACCCAACTCTGGCACTTGATTTACAAGCTCGCCTACATGCCATGTACATGAACGCTTACTATCCTTGGAGACTTCCATTGATTTCATCAACGACCTCTTCTTCATCATCGCCTCCGCAACCCTCAAATCATTATGCATCATCACCGAAAATTTCTCCAACGACAACAACAAATTCGCCGCCACTTGAACCTGACACACAAACCACCATCATTTGACCCACTCCCTTAAGATTTCACAATGCCGATTAACTATTTAAGATTTCAGAAGGATACAGTAAATTAAAAAAAAATTAAATGAAGCACTTAGTGTAAGTTTTAATCGATTTTGTCTTTTAAAATTTAGCAATTAAAATTATTTAGGCACAAAATTTGAAAATTTGAGAATCAAAAATTAAATTGTAAATTCTAAGTGTAAATGTTTGTGCAATTTTTAAATTGAAATGTGTTGGGAGGAATTTTTCTTTTGAGCGTCAAAAGTGAATTTTTGTAGAAAGCATCTGCTTGAAAATTTACATTTTAAACTGATACCTCCCGAAGAAAAATTCCACCTCACAACTTTGATTATTTTTAAGTTTAGAATTGATATGACACAAAAAAATAATGAAAGGAAATCAAATAAAGAATGATAACAGTTTTTTCCTCGAAAAAAAAGAACTCGAGAAAAGAATAATCAACACGAATAATAATCAATTCTTTATATTTTTTTTGCACGATAAAAAATGTTTCTTTTATCGTTGGAAATTCAACAGGAAATCAAATTATTAGTTGGTCTTTTCTTCACATGAATGCCTCTGTATTGTTGTCATGTGTGAAAATTCACTCTCGACACGATATTTTGAGGGAGGTATTTTTATCTGATTCTTCTCATTTTTTTGTTATCAACGAATATGCATTGTTGTGACATCAGGAGGAGAAAAAGAAGCATTGATAGATTGAAGATGAAAAGGAGTAATAATTTTTTTATGCGTATGAATAGTGAAAGTCAAATTTGGGGTGTTTTATTTATTCATGGCACGCCGCTGTATGTTCACAATTGGCTATTCATCATCATTCAAAATCTGACACATTTTTATTACACAGCGAGAAGGTTAAAAAAATTTACTCGACAAATATCTTACGCTTTGATGAGTTTTTAAGAGATTGCGAAAATAATTAAATTACAAAAAGTTTTTAACCTTCAATATTAATTATTTTCCCATAGATTAAATTTTCAAAACGATAAGACTTTAAAATCTTCCCGATTTCTCTCACATCCTCATCTCATCGCAGACATGATTGCCTCATAGCATTTTTGCAATAGCATGAAAAACAATTTGCACTCGAGTGCTTAAGAGAGCGTAAAGAAAATTGAAAATAAAAATCGGCAATGAATGGAAATAATTCCTTGCATACATGAATGGGATTTGCTTAATAAAAAGACAATTGTTGTCGAATGTGTGAGAAAGCTCCTTAAGATCTCCACACACACTCATCTTTATAAATTCAAAACAAGTTTTATGGCCTTTTCCTTCGAGAAAGAGAGAATTTGCGAAGGAAATTGAATCGCAAACGAGCATTTCAATTTGAAGATTTAAATGAAATGATTTTTGCAATCCTTTGAAGAATGAGAAAAATCCAAAATAATCTTTTTCGATTTGAATGAAGAAGAAAAATACTCACTCGATTTTTTTTCGGGTACAACCGGATGCCAGTGTCGAAAGGAATATTAAACCCTTTTATTTTTTTATGATCCAAATTCTTGGGTCTCTGCATAGTTTGTTTTCTTTTCTCGGCTGATTATCGTTGGAAATATTGATGATTGGCCCTTTTTTCTCTCTCATAAACATTGTCACACTCAATTGTGCACAGAAGCTGTAAATTTGAATGTCCATAAATCACAAACTACGGAAATTACATTATTCATCTTAACGCTCATGCAAACACACAAAAATGTGCGGTCAAAAAAGTCACAGATTGCCGTTGAAATGCTTCGAGGTACAAATTTTAAAATGCATATCGACAGTAATGAGATTAAAAATCAATTTACTTTCTCCTCTCATCCGACACAACAGCAAAACTGACACACCACAGGAGAGGTGTCGGGTAATAGACAATTTATTTTGTGTAAATATGGTTACTGTTAAACGTAGCGTTAACATCTCACTCCAACCCTCGGCTCTCATGCTATATATTGATGAGAAATTGAATTAAATTTGTGGAAAAAAATCAGGAATAATAAAATCACGCGTAAATATTGTTTAAATTGGCGTAAACGAGAGTGAAAATTTTTTATTTTCATATCAACCCCTTAATCTTTTTCGCACTGCTCAATGAAATTCATATAAAATGCAACAAATTTTTTGTATACATTCAATTCAACCCCTTTTTATACTTTTTCTCAATCATCACCTCCATCACGTCATAATCATTTTGTATTTGGGTGATAATAGAGAGAAAGAAAATTATGTTCTCTCAACCCCTTGACTGCATTTGAAGTGCCATTGAGACGATTATTAATACAAATTTTTCTGAAAATGTTATCAAAAATTTAGCAAATTTTAAACAAAGTGCTCTGGAAGTATTTTTCTTAAATTTTTAATTCTAAATTAAATTTAGTTTTCCATCCCTGCAGGGCCCTGGTATTTACTTTTTAAATGTTCTTTGCAACACAGTTTTCTCGACAATTTTTTCTACCACCATACAAACACCATTTCATTCTCTATGTTTCATTTTTTTATGCTCAACCGAACTGATAACAGCACCGGGTGTGAGAGAGAGAGAAATGTATAGAACTTCCTTGTGAAATATAATACGATGTAAGAATGTACCATTATTTTCCCATACAAAAAGATACAAAGAAGACATAATATAGCTCCTATCAATTCCGCTCCTTTTGCGGTGTGTCTGTTTGTGGAAAGAGAATTTCTTTCTCGTAAGAGATAAAAACAATGAAGGAGGAAATTTTTCTTCACGATTGTGCGTTAAAGTCGTGCATCCGGTTTCACTTTATCTCAGTTCTCTCTTCACGCCCTTGATGACTTTTAAATTTTCGCTCCTTACACATAATAAAATGTTGATGATGAGAGTAAAAGTGCCCTAATTTATTCCATTGTGAGTGTCACCAATGTTTTGAGTGAGAAAATATTTTTTTCTCGTGATCTTATCAACGCACGCAATCAATGAATGAGGGTGAAAGAAAAATAAATCTCGATAATAAAAAATAAAAGAGGCAGAGCGATGACTCGTAAACAATTTGCACTTCCATTCAATTCAATAAAAAATACTTTTCTTCTGTGAAAATCTTTTTTCGGTTAATGAAGTTATCATGAGAAAATTAATTACCTCGAAAATGTTCAAGTGTGAGCGGAAAGAAGGAGTGAATATAAATTTACGCGAAACTTCTTCTTTCAATATTTTAATTACTAAAGTTGGTGATGCTATTTTAACGTTTAACATCAGCGAACATGAGCAACTTTTTGTATAGTTCGTTTTTAGAGGAAATTAAAAAGAACATTTTGAAGTTTTTCCGCTTGAGAATAAATAAAGTACTCTCCTTTTTTTCGTCGGGTAATTTATACACTGTGCCTCACCATAAAACGCTACTTATTTTTCAATCAACATTGCTATTCAAAAATACACCACCATCATCTGCATGAATAACGTAATTTGTTTAGCGATTTTTAAAAGAAAAATTCATAAAAATTCAATTATCAACTTCGAAGAAGCAAAAAAGAAAAGTGAAATATTCTTTTCAGGATTTTAATTTCTCTCTTTTCAGCTAATTGTCGTCCTTTTGTTAAGATTTTTAAAAAGATTCTATGGTTAAATACTCACAAATTGTTGATGAGTGACATTTTTTAACCTTTTAAACTGTGAAAAAAACTTGAAAATGATTTATTTTAAATGTACTAAAAAATCATAAAAAATTAAAATTATAGAATATAAAATTAATTATTTTTTTAAAATCCATCTCAAAACTTTTTTTGTAACGCACTCCAAAAATTTCAAATATTCAATTGTTCGGTTTAAAATCACTTTTTCTTAGTAACGAAGGGATAACAAGAGTGACGAATTACAGAGAGAAAATTTTATTTGGCGGCACTCTCGTTAACCCCTCGCTTATTATTTATAAAGTTAAAAAACAAAAAAAAAATATTTTTTATTTATTTTGTTAAAAATGGAAACAATCAAGAAGTTTATTTATGGTATTTATAAAAAATATGAAATTGTCACGTGTATAAGTATACTCGAGCCATGGGAGAGGAAAGTTATAAGTAATGCTGAAAATATTTTTAGAAACTATTAAAAATTCATTGCAAACTTTTCTATTTCAGACACAATCATTTTTTCAAGCTTGTTGCTGCTTTTGTTTTCTTCATACGTGTTTCTTCCAGACTATGTATCAAATTTAATTGATATGTTTAAAACGACGGATAGGAACATTAAAGCCGGCTTTCAACCCATCTCATAATTACTTTTTATTCAAAATTTTTTTATATAAAAACCTTCATTGTTCTCTCATATATCTTTATATAATAATTGTCAGAATTAAAACAGCATTTTTTCCTATCACCACAAAATTGACTTTGAGCTTTTTAGTTACTGAACATGTAAAAATAGGTGTCCTGATATTTTGGAATGTAGGCGCGATAGGGTTCAACGATGAGCTTTGCAAATGGAATTTTATTTGAAGCTGCACGCATGAGTGCATCGATTTTGTCGTGACTATACTTATCATATAATGGAGACCTTAGAATGTACAGCAACATGTTGACACAGCGACGTGAAAGCTCTTTCTTTTGATCTCTCGTCATAAAGTTACGATATTTATAGTATTGATAAATGCTATAAACGTCCAGGAACATTGAAAGCGTGTAAGATTTCCAGGATTTGTATCCAAAAAGTCCTACAGCTCCAAGGTGCATCATTGGCTTTAGGATATACACCAATTCAGCATTTTTAATTGCCTTATGATTGAGCCCTCCAAATCTATCATTTTCTTCTAGTTCGTTCGGGGGAGGCACGAATGACCGCGAATAAAGTGATGGTGTCTGTGAGACCTTTCGGATTGTCTTTCCAGACCTCTTTAATTTTAGAGTAATTGACGAAGTGCTTGTTTCATTAGGAAAATCATCACCCGGCTGTGTCTTCAATAAATTTTTCCTATCCAAGTACTGGATTGCGGGCGATTGAGAAATGCGATTTTTAAATTTCAAAACCAGTACTAGTCTACAAATGGTTTTTAGTGCTTGAATAATGAAAATTATGATAAATCTTCTCTTATCACCAAGAACCTTCTTTGAACAACACTCCAAAAGTACCTCTACATTCTCAATAACAGTTAGGAACAGTTTTATTTTATGTTCTTCGCTGTTTATATTTGCCGAACGAAATTGCTGCTTATATACCTCTTTTCTAATAATTTGATCATTGGCAATCACCAAAAGATTGGACAGCGATAAAATTCCTTCGGTGAAAATGAAATTATCCGAGAATTTGCCTATTTAATTAAATATTGAATTTTGACCGTTAGCAATAAATTTGAATTTTTTACATAAATATTTACATTTTATTTGAATAAATTCTTTTTAAATTTACCTCCTACAAAGTATCCCAGATATTTGGTAAGCAACTCAATATCTGAACAAGTCTCAGCATTGCTTGCGATGTATTTCGCGTATTTTTTATACAAATTATTTACCGATAAACTCATTTTCAACAAATTTTCATATTTTCTATTTATTTCAGTGATTTAAAATTTATAGTGCAAAGTCGAATGTCTGATATATATAGGAAACAGCAATATTTTATTCAGGTGAACACATTAAACTCAGTACACGAAAGATTTTATTAAATTTAAAAAAAAAATTAGGACTTGAGTCGTTTCTAGCCATGGAAAATCCATTCGAGTCGCTGTGTAGTCCACAGAAGATAGATCAGATGGTCGAAAATACACTAAAGATGACCGTAAATCCAGAGAAAACAAATTTACATTTTGTGCAGAGTGATTGTCAATTTTTCTCGCTGGATGTTCTTGAATTTAGCCTTTTTGAGCGCTTGATGGCAATGGCATGCGAGAGTGATGATCAAAATAAAGTCATTATCTATCTCCACGACTCTTACCAGCGTGTCATGAGGGAGAGTAAGATTAACAGTAACGATAAGGACATTCTGGAAGTTTTAAAGAAGATTCAGGAACTAATTCTCCGAAACATCAGCACTTTCCTCAAAGAACCTGAACTCGTAATGGGTCAAAATATCAGCCAACAGTTTCTAGATATTTACAAAGACGTAGAAATTGAAGACGGAAGTATTCGTGATCAGTTCCTGTCGCAATCATTAATGGCAGCGGCAAGAGACAGTGATGAATCAATGAAGGCAAATGTCAAAGAAATGTTCCATAAGTGCTTTGATGAGTGTCTCAAAATTGTTCGTCAAGCGAGTATGATTTCGCTCGAAAAGTGGGTCATTACATTTCTTATGGCTTTTGTGGCTGATAAAAATAACTCGGACATGGCAAACATATTTCTCGACTACATTGAGCTGCCCGATGGATGCGAAGGAATCAAATACTCCGACACACTTCTAGGCCAACTTCTTTGTCTTTCGATTACACCCAAAAATAATCAGGGACCGTATGAATATTACGATAACTTGCACAGTACTAATCTCGCAGCACTCAATAATCTCTCGTCATCATTATGGAACTATTTAAGAGTCCTCCACGACTCATTGCAAGCTCTAATTAAGTCACTTTTGCTTGTTGGCGGCGAGACAAAAGATAGAACGTTGAAGTGGATTGGAAATGCAATAACTTCAAATCAAAAGCGTGGCCAAATTTGGAACAATCACTCGTCGATGATATTGGGCAATTTTACAACGGCACCCGATAGCTTTATGGTGTCGCTTTGTGCTATTCTATTGCGTCTCTGCCAACCGCTCATGAAACCAATGCTAAAAGTCCTCATGGTCGATCCAACATATTCGGCGGTAAAGAACGAGGACATGATTGAAAAACAAGTGCATATCAGAGACTTTGAGAAAGAAACGTGCTTAATACCGTGTGAAGAAAACGAGGAACGTGTTACAGCAGTAAAGTATAATTTCATTACTGAGCTCTTCTTTCTCACGCACAAATGCATCGATCTCTCGTATCGTGTCTGCATTGAAAAAGTCAATAAATTCAATAGAGAAATTCACAGACTGCAGTCAGCTTATCAAGATGCGGCCCAGGGCGGTGGAACATCAGATGTCACTGAAAACATCATGAACGCATTAACCAAGCAATCGCAAATTCTTCTTTGCACTCAAAATCTTATTTTGGAACCGAAAAATGATGAATTTTTGGCGCTTTTCTATGAAGCTAGTGCAATTTTACTTTGTCAATTGGCATCACGAACACAACTCGACCCTAAAGATGCAGAAAAAGGATTTGCGGTTCTTGTCGCTAATGAAATTCATCTTCCGCTATCCAATGAAATTAGTCCTTTCCTCAAATATATTCCCGAGCTCGTAATTGAGAATATTGTAGGCTACCTACAATTTTTTAGTAAGCATTTCGAGACACAAGTGAAGCAAAATCATGCAGCTAAAGAGATTTTTGTCACGCTCTGTCTCATTTTCATGGGAAGTTCGAAGCGTGCTAAGAATCCTCACTTGCGAGCAATGTTGGCGGATGGACTTGAGTCACTTACGCCGAAAGAAAATCAAAATGGCTTTACACTCGACACACAACTCTTTTATCAACATCCACATAGACTTTTTGTTGTTGAAAATCTCCTCAATGTTTTCGTGAGCATTGAAATGACCGGACAATCTGTACAGTTTGAACAGAAATTCAACTATCGACGACCCATGTATCAACTTATGCAATATCTTTGGACCATTCCTGAACAAGTAGAGTGCTTTAAAAAGCTCTCGACAGAAGCTGGACAGCACATTGACGATTTTGAGGTGCCAATTTTTGTCAGATTCGTCAACGTGCTGATTAATGATTCCATTTTCCTCCTCGATGAGTCACTAAACAATCTTCAAAAAATTCGCGAGATGGAAGAAGGTTTGATTTTTTTTAAAATTATTTTAAAACTTATTAAAATTTACTTTACTTATTTTTTAATAAACATGTAGCTCGCAGCAATGGTGAATGGGATAAATTGCCACCGAACGAGAGACAACAAAATCACCAGAATTTCTCGCAACTCGGAATGCTCGCGAGATTTGATAATATATTGGGAAAAGACACAATTGAAATCCTCAAGATGCTTACATCGGAGACTAAAGAAATTTTCATACATCCCTCGATGATTGATCGCATCACTTCTATGCTGAATTATTTCCTCCTTCAACTTTGCGGACCAAATCAAAAGCGATTTAAGGTGCAAAAGAGAGAGAAATACGACTTTGATCCCGGTAAATTAAAATTTAATTTTTGTAACAGTTAAATTATTTAATAATTTTTTTTATTTCATTTTAGGCCGTTCTGTCCGTGAAATTTGTCAAATTTATTTGAATTTCAAAGACTGCGATCAATTTTGCTTGGCCGTCACTCAAGATGGTCGCTCCTATTCACCGGAACTTTTTAAATATGTTGTAACGACGTTGGGTAATTTGAGATTAATTCAAATATCACAACGTCTTTAAATCATAACCTGTTTTCAGCTAAAATATCTGGCGGACACTTGATTGCCGACATTATTGAGTTTGCTGAGAAAGCAAATCGTTTAGAGCAGCAATTGAAGGAGAATGAAGAAGCTCTCGTTGACCCGCCGGATGAATTCCTGGATCCAATACTGTCGACACTCATGCGAGATCCCGTAATTCTTCCATCGTCAAAAATTAGCGTCGATAGAGCAACGTAATAAAATAACTGCTTCTAATAATTGAAAATGCACTTAAATATTTTCTAATTTTAGAATAACTCGCCATCTCTTGTCCGATCAAGTTGACCCCTTCAATCGCAATCCACTAAGCATAGATCAGCTAATTCCCAATGTGGAATTAAAAGCCAGAATTGAGGCGTGGAAAAAGGAGAAAATTGAAAACTTTAAACGTGATAGTTAGACACCGCACTAAATTATATTTATGAGAGCTAGAAAATAGCTTTAAATTGGGGGTAAATAAATGTCGGCAAATAATTTATCACATTCTAAGCAGATTAGCTAATAAATTTTATTGAGTTCATTGTGAAAATATAAAAATTGTGCAAAGAAAAATTGTCTTTAAAAAATATATATATATCACAAAGAACATTCGTGAATTTTCATTTAAGTATTTATAAAGCCCTCGATAAAAGGCAGCCCAGTTCCTGTTGATTTTTGGTAGTTTGTATATTCCTGACCAAAAAAGTTCAGGAGAGTAATCTCTTCGGTGTGAATTCGTTCACGAAAGAAGAGCCAACTGGCTATGGCATAGAGAATAAAGCAAATTGGATTTGCTAATATAATTTGTGTGGCTAACGACCAGTAAAACCAGCCTACGTATGCGGGATGTCGAAACCATTTGTAGACTCCATTTGTAATTAATTTATGATCTTCGGCTTGTTGAAACTGCACGAGATGATGAAAGCTCTTTCTTGCTGTTAGCATCGCTATTTTTCTAAGAAATTCCCCTGAGAGACAAATGAGAGATCCAACGATCCACAAAGTCTTGATTCTTTTCATTTCTAAAAGATATCAGTAATATTAATTAGAATTTACTAAAAGTCAACGCTACAAACCTGGATAATAGTAAGCCTCTACGAAAAACTCTAACCAGCTAATGGACGCTGCCAATTCGTATTGAAACGAATGATTGAGCATGAAAGAGTCGAGTGTGACTGATTGTGGATGGGAGATACTGATGAATAGATATTCTGAGAAATGAAACATTGTGAGGAAGGCAAAGTAGATCCCAAACGATCTGTAGGTATCGGTTGTAGTAAAAACTACAAAAAGCGAACATCCAAAGAGGTAACCAAGAATGCCAGCTCGAATTGCGATCTAAAACATTAACGATTAAACAACACGTGGTCACTTTAAATCACTCATAATTTACCTGAAAGTCATCGCTTTTAAAGCTTATTGTGAGTAATATTACCAGTAATACAAAATAGAGTATAAACAAACAATAAATTGATGAAAATACGTATTCACTTAGGAGAAGGCCAACTTTCTCGCCGATTTCAGATGCGGCAAATAATTGAACAGCAAGAGCAAAAGCAAAAGCCAACAAGCTAATTTTTCCACTTCGACAAATCATTTTTCACATAATTTCTAGCTTTCAGCAACGATAACAACAACTCTGTATTATGTAGAGGGGCTACTAACATGGAACTTTTTTTTATTCAAATTTCCTCTCATCATCTTTAATTTTACTAAGAAATCCATTGTAAAAGTCTCTAGCGTTCATGACCTTTTTTCCCAACGATAATTTTAATATTTCTATGCTTTTTCCATCACAACACGTGACAACGAGCTTTTTCGTCTTCCATAGAAATTTTAATTGTCCAGCTGACATGTGTTCGTCACTCGAATCTACTTTTGATATCTCTAAAATCTTAACTGTTTCGTTTTTGAAGGATGTTTGAAGGTGCTTAAAGGTGTAGAGTGATCTGTAAAGATCGTAAACCTCCAGAGCAGTCATGTCACACCACCGTACCTTACAAAATTCATTGTCTATTTTTGGTGCTAAAATTGAAGTTTTTAATGAAAAAATAAGGAATTTAACTGTAAAATTTACCATACGACACATGGCCATCATCCTGTCGAAAAGGTTTTATACTATGTAAATTCTTAATGCAATCAATGAGCAGTTGAGCTCCAAGATTTGCTAATTGATCATGCAGAACTGGCATTAAAGTGTCGTCGTCAATTGCTACCTCCTTCTGAGCCAGTATATCGCCAACATCGAATTTATTCGGCATTATTTTCATAATTGTCACACCCGTTTTATTCTCATGATTTTTAATTGCATAAATTATAGGACTTGCTCCTCGATATCGAGGAAGAAGACTAGCATGGACATTCAGCATGCCACTAAAAATTAATCTTGTTGTAAAATTTAACATAACTAAAAATTTCTTACTGTTTGAATTGTTTAATCATGACTTCAGGAATCAAGTGGCCGAAGGAAACGACAACACCCAGATCAAAATCACCGCACATCTCTGGATTTTGTTTCATCTCTTCATAGCTGTGTACTTTAATTTTATTGCCATCCGCATAAGCTTTTACAATGTTTTTTCTAGTCTTGGATGATGTCACGACTTCCAATTTTGTTATATTTTCATTTGATCTAAAATAAAGAGATTTTAATTCGTTTTTCAAAAACTAAAACTTTTATCTCACAAAAATTTCAGCGATGGCAGCGAAAACGCGTCAGTTCCAAAGAACAATATCTTAAAGTGTGAATAAAATCGACATTTACTGACGGAATAATTAAATTGAATGAATCCATTTAATTTTTGGCTAAAAACAATCTTTAAGCTTTGCATAATTTGCTACTCTCAAAAATGTAAACAAAAATCATATGGCTTGATCAAAAACAAAATAAAATTTTATTTTTTCTTTTCAGTTTTTTCTTTTATTAATCAAAAAGGAAATATTTTCTTAATTATACTAAAGTCAGTTTGAGAATGCCTTCGCAAGCATGTTAACTCAACTTTCGGCCATAATTTAAACGAGAGATCTAATATGGTTCAGATATAAAAAATAGTTTTAATCGTTGATGTCCTCGCACTGATCAATCCAAGCGTTGTAGCTAAAAATAACATGTTTCAATGGATTTGGATGTTTTAATTTTCATTCAAAAGCACTTACACGTCAATCGGTTCCGATAGAAAATTAATAGTGGTTTGGAATTTTTCCGAGCACACTCGACACGAGATGTAGGCCGAATTTCGTGATTTGTCCCTTTAAAAAAACTAAAATTTAGAAACTTCAAGATGAAATTTAATTTAATTTTACATTTTAACTTCACAACTCTTCTCGTGATTACAAAATGGGCAGTTGAATAGCTGATCAAGCGGTTGGATTGTCTTACGCTTTGGTGGTGGCTTTCTCTTTGATTTCCTACGACCCATTTTAGTTGAAAATTAAATTTTATTTGACTTTATTAAAATTTAAACTTTTTTGTTGTGGTCCCCTTCCGAAACTGCGTTAATTATTCGTAAAACTATACTGAAAAAATGAACAACAAAGAAGAAAACAATTTTTTTATTTATTTTTTATTTTCTTCAACACTCAAATTATTCGTCATCAATATCATGATTATCTTGGCTATGCTTAATGTTATAAATAAAATATGCAATAATTTCCTTTTCCTTCTGTACGGGTATGCTGTGAAAGTGAGATTTGCAAGCCTCAACCAGTTGATTTTTGTTTATTCCCGCCGTTTTTAATCGATAGATTTTTTTATATCTCCGCAGCGTCTGAACCTGATTAATTTAACTCGTTAATGAATGCCTAAAACTTTGCTAATTGACTAACCTGCAGCGAGTTGAAGTTAATGTTACACAAACTTCCATTGGCATTGCTTGTTTGTTTTATTTCCTCATCTTCCGATTGATCATGATGCTTTTTTAATTTTCTATATTTCGCTCGCTTGACGACTTCCACTGCCAGCTTCATTCTTTTTCGACTAACTTTTTCCACCACAGGCTCGTCTTCCATTTGTGTTTTAATTAACTTTCTTGCAAAATTTTCATCAAGCTTGTTTTGAGTGTGAAAAAAATTTCTAAACAACCCTGCCGCCGTCAAGGGTTGGTACCTTTCAGGTTCGAAAAAATCTAAAAACAGCGTAGATTCCGTTAAAGAAATAAGAACCACACTGATATTGAAATGACTTAAAAAAATTACAGCAACCGTTTTAAAAAAAGTGAAAAAATTAAATAAAAACAGAAAATTACCCATCGATGGCCATCTCATCTTTCGCAAGTTTGTGTAACGAATTCTAGCGTTTTAAAAAGTGTAAACTCACCTTAACATCGCCATTATATACAGTCTTATGTACATCTTCTCACAAGAGAGAGAGAGAAAAAATTCATTGTGTCTAAAACTTTAGTCGAGAAAAGAAGTGAAAAAATTGACTCCGTGAAGCAAACGATTTGCGGTTAATTAAGATAGAATTGCAGCTAAGCATAAGGCAGTTGTGAAAAAGCATTAAACGTGCGCATTAGTGAGAGAAAAAGTGTAAAAAATAAATAAAATTATTAAACATGAGCATTCAATTTTTGAAAAACAAAACAAAAATTCCCGAAGAATTCAAGAATGAGATTAAAGAGCATTTTAATGATGTAAGTGCATATGAATATTATTAGTAAACAATATCAATTATGTATAAGTGTGACCTCGCAAAGCATTGAGGTCAAAGGCACGAAAGAAAGAGAAAAATTCGTTGCCGGATACACACCCTGAAAAAAGTCCATGTTTTCGCCTTTTTATGCACACATCAAGTTATAGCTAAACACTCGTGAGACTATCAAGTTTAGAATGTCTATAAAAATTCCCCATCAAATAGCCCAAATTCCTCGGAAGTTCTAAAAACATGAAAAGCATTTTTTGCCATTAAAGAAAATTTTCTTCTTCCACACTTCATCTTAGTATGTATCTTACGGGTTTTTCTTTTCATCGTTTCTTTGCCGCGGTCGAAATCTCTATATATATATTCCAATTTCATCCATTCATTTGCGTGAACAATTCAAAGCGAGAGACCAATCGTCTCTGCGTGTTCTCGTTGTTGTTGCTTTAGTCCACAACAATTAATAGCTTATTGTGTGATGCGCTTAGTTAAGAGCTTTTCAATTTCAGGCATGGCGAGAAAATTTTCACTAAATGTGCAATCAATAGACGACTTCTTGAGGCACATCTGAAACTTTATATAATTTTGGGTTCCACACTTTTTATTCTTAAATGAATTTAGCTACAAAATCGTGACTCGACCTCTTCTTCAATTAATTAATGCAATTAGCAAATTTCATTAACGTCCATGCTTAGAGCACCTTTATAATTATAGAAAATGAATACCCTCAGAACCACGACCTGGCTAAATGCTCATAAATTACTCTAGCTAAATACCTCTATTGATGATTTTTGATCTTTTTTTTTGTTCATACCACCACCTATGAATTTTTTATTAAAATATATAAATACATAAAGCAATGGTGTAAGAATTCCATCAATGTAGGGGATAATTTTTCACTGAAATCGCTTACCATGGGCTTATGTAGCGCGAACGTAGCATGAGCATCATATTTCCGATTCGTCAAGTGAGCGAGAACTATTTTAAAGTTACACAATGCATCGTCAATTTAGGTGAAGATGGGTTGTGTGTTTAACACATTTCCCTATTCACACGCAGAAATGAATAATCAATACGATTATGGCATGGGAATTGTTATACTAAAGATAATGAACACAAAAAAGCTAATGTAAACAAGCCGAGCTTGTGGTAGCTGTTGCGAAACTATCAATGACTAACGCCGTGATAGTACACATTTTTTTACGTTGTGGCTTTTACAAGTTAGCAATGAGGTGTTTTCGAAGAAGTTCTTAAAAATTTACTCTTTCCGTTATAAACCTCATAGTTTACAGTATGATCATCATCATATGTGCCTACTCAATGACTTTTTGTTATTCCGATACACGAAAACTTTTTTGATTATGCCCGCTGTTGATCGCGATCGATGATGATTCGATCGTAATGAGTCATCATTTAGGAGAGTTAAAAAATCGGTAATATTGTTTAACTAAATGTGAATAATTAAGCTATTTGAGAGAGGAAAACATTTTTTACGCTGACTCAAGCGAACTCAAGGAAGAAATTTCATATATGCTTGAATTATGCAAATTGAATCAAACTACTACGACACTTGAAATTTAAATTCATTTAGATTGCACAAACAAAAGTATATTATATGATACGTTTAATGAGGTCGCGAATCGAGGGTCAATAGCCATTTTGTCCGCGTATCAGTAAAATTATTTTTAAACAGGGAAGTGAGAAAAAAGTGAAAATGAATGTTAAGAATAATGTTTTCGCAGATGATGATTCAGACGGAGTTATGAATCATGAAAAATGTGCATTTCTTTTGGCTTGTGCGCATTGCAAACATCTTCTCAATATTATGTTCATTTCCTACATATTATAGAGTTGAGTGATTTAGAAAATGTGGGAACCAAACAAGTCACTTGTATGCATGTGAAAGATTGTAACCATCTGTACTACATGCATTAATTTCTCAATCAAATTCCAATTAATCATAATTGCTATCGATCTTCTTTTTTTGGCTGTGATTCGTTTTTTTTGCAATGTCTCTTTAACGAGCTTTTCATTTGGAATTTATTTGTGGAGAATTTTTTCGAGCTTTTGACGTATAAAACTGATAAAGAATTTATCGAAAAGCTTTAGTATAGAATTGAGTCATGAATTATTATATTTTTACACTTAGACAGTCAGTTGGTTTTCGGGCGCGTAGGAGTTCGGATCTAAAATAAATAAAATAGAAATTGTATATTTAAATTTTTCTTGTGTAACTGAATTAAGAAGAGAGCTAAATTATGGCAACGGAACGTCAACTAGTTATGGATTATACCGACTTCAAACAGTCATTGGCGGAAGAAGTTTGGCCTGAAGTAGGTGACTCATGCAAAAAAAATACTTTCTTGCTTGCGACTCCGTAATTGTGTTAGTACACAATCGGCATCAGATTTCTTCCAGCTTTGTAAATGCTGGTCTCTGTTTTAAATCCAATGACATTTTTTTCTACATGGCTAATAATTAGTCGTCTGGATTTTATTCATCGGAATTGAATGCATTTTCTATGATATACTTTGTCGGACAATCTATAGAAAATACTGGAATATCATAAAACGATGTCAACTTAATCATCGACTTGTGATGTCATTCGCTCTTTTCTCAAAGATTATATTTTCCATCATTTTTTTTAATGACTTTTGACTGTGGCGATAAAATATATCAGGCAACAAAAACAGAGCCCATATCGAGTGTGTGTTTTATAAATTTTTGTAAGGGAGAGTTGATAAGATTATGCAATCTCTTTTTTTTTGTGAGAGAAAAATTCCAAATACGATCATTATTCAAAAATCATGCAGCAGCGTGCGCACACACATTGCACTCTAAGAGCGCGTGAGCTTTTAACTCGATGATGCAATTTAAAGAGCTCTTTTGTCCGTTACGTCACTGTTGACGAAAAAAATAGGAGTAATAATGAAGTGAGTCTCGAACAACAGAAAATAAGTTTAAAATTCCCCACGCACGTTTTGTTAGATTGTCATATTTTTGCTGGCTCTCTCTCTTGATGGTGTTACAATTGAAAGTGGAATGTATATTTTTGCCATTTAGAAATCATAAAGTTTTTCTCGAACGTCAATGTCGAGCTGTTAGTGTAAGCTGGAGAACGAGAATAAGCGAGTGAATACAACAGAATAGAAATTTAATGGTAGAAGTGGTTTTTTTATAAATAAATTTACGTTTGAGTAGTCAAAACCGTTTTGAGGGATTTAAGCGCAAATTTTAGCACTTGATAAGAAGACATTTTTTGTTAAAATTAGTTATCTTTGGTTTACTTTTTTATGAAAACATTTTTAAAAATATTTCAAATATTTTATTATACAAGAAAATGAAAAGTTATAACTTAATATTCCTGGATATTATAATTTTCATTAAAAAGAAATAATTATTCAAACAATTGTTCGAAAATAATTTACGGACATTAAAGATCTTGCAACACATTTCGAGTTTAAATTGCAGAATCATGCTAGTTTATAGAAATGAGCAAGTCAGTCAGAGAAAAAATATCTACGGTTCCAAATTGTTGTCTTATTAATTTTGTTTCTTCTTCTTCACTTTTCCACACAATCTAAGCATTGTTGCCACTTTCCATCCAGCCAATACACATCAACAACAACATTTTTTTCGCTCATGTATGTTTATTGCTACAGCTCGCGATCTCCGGCTGTTAAAAGCTTACAACTTTTGTAACAATCCATTCATTGTCTTTATTTCTCTTTTTTTCGCCACCTAACAGAACAGAATATTGTTTCCTACTATATGATCGGCGAAATGAACTGTTAGGTCTCATTAAAGTTGTGTGCGTTCTTCGAAATGATAATTTATTAATGTCTCTCTCGTGGCTTTCTCGCCACATACATCATTCGCGTGATATCGCCAATAAGCCTAACAGCAAATTGTAAATTCCTGAATATTTACTCGTAATGTGCCATGCCGACCTTGAGAATTTTAAAATGCGTGGCGTCTTGCTAAAATGCAAATTAATTCTTGACAGAAATAATAATAATACGTACAATCATTTAGTTACATATGACGCTCGATTTCAATTAAGTGAGTCATACGAAGAAAAGTTTCCTTGAGGGGTGAGAAATTTAATTTGAAATTCACTTAAAATTCAAGGAATAAAAGCGACAAATTCGCGTTCATTGAGTAGATATAAAAAATTTGAAACGATGAGTAATGGAAGGTTTTTAAGTATTCAACGTGCGATATTTTACATTTTCCAAGTAAACAAACATATTTAACTTTTTAAAATATTTACTAAAGTTTTTTTGTAGAAAAAGAAAAAAATTCAAGTTTAGCGTCACGATAGGAATCTTTTAAAATTTCAATTTCAAAAAGAAGTTTCGGAATAATTAAGCCGGCACACATGTTCGCGGATTTATATTAAATTTAACAGTTTGAATTTCATTTCTTATTTAATAATTCAATTCACAAGTGATGGACAGCAGAAGAAGCGGAAAGTCAGTACCGATAAACTCATATGGTTGGTTTTAAATCATTCTTGAGATGCTTTTAATTCAATCGTTTCTTTTGTAAAATCTCGCTGATTTTTTCTGAAATAAATACTTTGGATATTTACCTCAACTTTGTAATCGTTTGAAAATGGAAGGAAATGTGTCTACAGGATGAAACAGATAGAGCCCACATTATAAACTTTTTACAAAAGTGGTATAATGACTCTATTTTTGGCGAGTTCTTTTTTGAGTGCCGTGCACATGACCATGAAATGTTTTGTGAGGCTTGTTTCTCCACTACGACTGGTGCGTTTAAATCGTTGAATAATTCATTAGCTTAAATTATTAATTAAAAAGTAGCATTGTGAAGCTCTATAACTTGAACAATGGTGCATATTGCCTATTGCGCTAAAAGAGAAGGAACTAGGTGAACAGTAGCATTAGGGATCCTTAATTCACCGGTGAATGCGATTTCGGTGACACCGGGAAAAAAACCGGGACACCGGTACACCGGTGACGACTTTTCACCAACATTTCTGAAGGAAAAAACGACTTTTTCGGCCATTTTGAAATTGTTATGGACCAATTTTTAGATACTTTTTTTGTTTCCATAAAATTATAAAGTTTAACGCAAAAAAGTAGTTTTCTTATTATTTGTAAAAAATTTTTTCTTATTAATTGAAAACAAACACAATCTTATCAAAATATCTCTATAAAAACAAAAATTTTAGGATTTTAAAGTTGATCAGATATCAAACTAAATGAATTTTTCGTAAAATTCTAAAATCCACTAAGTCAACTAAAAAGTTTTTTCACTCATTTAAATTTTTATTTTTTTTGTATAAATTTTTATTATTTATCTAAAAACTCATATTTTAACAATTTTCTTAGCCATTTAATTTTGTATAAAAAAGTTTTTAAATTATCTATAATTTCCAATAAAATTACTATTAAAAATTTAGTTAAAAAATTAAAAAAAAAAAATGACAATCGCCCGGGCACCGAAAAAATCGGGCCCGGACGAAACACCCGGACACCACCACCCAGACCTCAGTAGCATTTTTTTCTCACCCAAATTGTCTCGAGTGAAATTGCCAAATTCCATAAAATTTCAATTCCACGCTTTGTCTAACGCAATATTCTCGTTTTAGATGAATTTATAGCGCGTAATATATTGATAAAGAATTTACCAATAAACTACGCGGTGTTCATAACTTCTTTTGTAAGCTTATTACTAGTGCTTTATTACATGTCATTTTTGCGAAAAACTTTGTCGCTGCTGCTATCAATTCAATTAGTAATCCAAATATTAATTGATAAAAAAATTCCTCGATAAAAAAGTGTGTAACATGGTGGTTGTGAATTGGCGACAGCGAAGACTTCAGATATGGCTTAAATAAACATTTTTAAACTTGCAGTTGAAGATAATTTTTTCTCTATGCTGCAAAAATGTATCACGATAACGTTCACTTTATTTAGTCATTCTAATGTGATTTTACTCTATATAAGGAATTTTTTCGCTTTGTTATTAAATAAATTTTTAATATGGCAATAGCAATGACCTAATCAGCAAAATAATTAATTTCATACAGTGACTAATTGAACAATCTTTGAGGTTTATTGTTCATGACAAAAATTCAATTGATTCTGGTTGGTTTAGAAATAAAATAGTTAATTTTGACGTGTAATAAGTTCTTTATTTAAATCGTTGAATTTTATTAGATAATTTCTTCAAATGTTTAAGTTTTTTTTTAATTTCAAAGGTCATAAAAGTAATTGTATATTTCTGTACAAGTCTGATAATATTTTGCGTATATCGTAAATAAACGGAGTACATTTTAGTAATAGGGAAAAAAGATGATAAAAAATATTTACTCACTAATGCGTCATAACTCAAACACGCAGTTCACTTGAAATTCTTTGACTTATTTTTAAAAACGTGATAAGCTTAAAATTTCTATTATTAAAAAATCCAATAGAAATGCGACTGTCTCCTTCCGGAATGTGGTTTGATAATGAAATTTTTCTCTCTTTCTCCTAAGATCACAAAAGACTCGGGCGGATTTGTTGAGCTAAAAGAACTCAAGGATGCTCTCGATCAGGTCGGCTTCAAGTTGCCCAGCTATCAGGTTCGTGTCATGATCGAAGAGTTTAGCAATAAGCAGAAACTAAAGACACCGGGAAAGCTCAATTACAATGAATTCGAACAAATTTGTGTCGACCTTAAGGCGAAAGAGGTTGCGAGTACTTTTAAGCAAGTCGTATCGAAGAAAGAGAACATTGAAACGTTCCAAGGAATGACACCGCAATCGGCAGACGGCACGACACACTCGGTGCGACTTGAAGAACAAATTTCATTCAGTGAATGGATCAACAGCAATTTGACACATGATCAAGATTTAAAGCATCTCCTTCCAATTGATCCGGAGGGAAAGGCACTCTATGAGAAAATCAAAGATGGAATTTTACTGTGTAAACTTATCAATCACTCATGTCCGGATACCATCGATGAGCGTGCAATCAACAAGAAGAATTTGACCGTCTATACAAAATTCGAGAACTTAACTCTCGCGCTCGTTTCGTCATCGGCAATCGGATGCAATATCATCAACATCGATGCTCATGATTTAACAAAGGGTAAACCTCATCTCGTCCTCGGATTGTTGTGGCAAATTATTCGTGTTGGACTCTTCAGTCACATTACTCTCGACTCGTGTCCCGGCTTGGCAACGCTCATGAATGAGGATGAACGATTGGAAGATTTGATGAAATTGTCACCGGAAGCAATTCTTCTTCGATGGGTCAATTATCATCTTGAACGTGCTGGCGTTCAACGTCGCTGCACTAATTTCACGACAGACATTAGCGATTCGGAAATCTATTCATACCTCCTAAAGCAAATTGCACCGCCCGAAGCTGGCGTCTCCATGGAAGCCATTCATGAACCTCATCTTATTCATAGAGTAAGTAATTAATTTATCATAACATTGCTTTAATAACGCTCTCACTTTCGCTCTAGGCTGAGACAATGTTGCAACAAGCTGCCAAACTCAATTGTCGCAGTTTCGTAACGCCACAGGATGTTGTGAATGGAGTGTATAAGCTTAATTTGGCTTTCGTCGCAAATCTCTTCAATAATCATCCGGGCTTAGATCAGCCGGAACAGATTGAAGGCTTAGATGCGATTGAGGAGACGCGCGAAGAGAAAACTTACAGGAACTGGATGAATTCAATGGGCATCAAGCCTTACGTTAATTGGCTCTATTCCGACCTCGCAGATGGTCTCATCATCTTCCAATTGTTCGATATCATTAAGCCAGGTTCTGTTAATTGGCAGCGTGTGCACTCACGATTCAGTCCATTAAGGAAGTTTATGGAGAAGTTGGAGAATTGTAATTACGTCGTTGAGCTTGGTAAACAGCAAAAATTTTCACTCGTCGGAATTGCCGGTCAAGACATTAGCGATGGAAATGCCACGTTGACTCTCGGTATGAATTTTTAATTGCATATAAAATTTATTAGATTTTTCAATGTAATTTAATTTTAGCCATCATTTGGCAATTGATGCGAGCCTATACATTGTCCGTTCTCTCCCAATTGGCCAACACTGGAAATGCAAATGTCGAAAAAGAGATTGTTAAATGGGTAAATCAAAAGCTTCAGTCGGCGGGCAAGGAGACTAGCATTAGAAGTTTCCAGGACTCATCAATAAGCAACGCAAAGGTTGTGCTCGATTTAATCGATGCCATAAAACCGGGTAGTATCAATTACGAGCTTGTGGCCGAGGGCGATGAATATGAGGTGAGAATTTATTGCAGCAAAAAAACTTTGAAATCAATATATAATTGACTTTTTTTTGTAGGACAAGTTTACTAATGCAAAATATGCTGTTTCGATGGCACGAAAAATAGGAGCTCGCGTGTATGCACTACCGGAGGACATTGCTGAGGTGAAACCAAAAATGGTCATGACAGTCTTCGCTTGTCTAATGGCACTGGATTTCGTTCCAAATGTTGATAGTGTACCATCTGCGTCGGCACCCGTTGAAGTGATTAGTGAAAATGGTTCGTCTAATGGCATTAGTGAAATGTAAAATACACACATAAAGTTGTGTAAAACAATTAAACACTTTGAGTCATTTAAGCCATTTTTTATTTGAAAAAATGTTTTTCTTCTTTGACGATTTTTTGTAGTTAGCATAAGATGGTGATAAAAATCGTGTGGCATGAGTGAAGATGGAATTGACTTGACTTGTCGGATATTAGTAACTTCCTTTACCACCTCCTCAATATCAATCTCTTCCCAATCCATGGGCTCAAAATAAACCGCATTGCCATTTTTAAATTTTTCATACGGTTTTCAGCTATATTCTTTTTACCGATGGTTACAGACTTAGATGACACTCCACCCACCTTCTTCGGAGATACTAATTTCATTTTACATTTTTCAGGCGACCGTCGTAAATCAGAAATTTCCCACACTGATTCTTTAGTTTCATTATTATAGTAATATACCTTTCCTGCTCTACTTTTTGACTTTACTTTAATCCACCCAGGTGGAAGCTTCTCTTTACTCTCCATTGCAATTACTTTTTTTAATCTCAGGATTGATTTATTGACATATTTTAATAAATTTCTTGTAAATTTTCTAAATTTTTATTTGATTTCTTTTTTTTTGTTTACTTTTGAATTGAAAATTTTTAAGCCGTTAAAACTTAATATTGGGTTTTTTGCGTTTTGTTCCAAGTTTTGTCTCATCTTGGGATATTTGTGTAGCTGATGATGATGATGATGATGATGATTTTAGCAGTTCCTCTGTGAAATCTATTTCCTGGCTGTCTTCCTTATACTCAAATTTCTTCACCTCCACCGACTGTGGCTTTAACATTTGCCTACTTGAAATTTTTTTAAGCTGACGGCGAGCGAGAGCTGTACCTGAATTATTCTGGGAGCCTTGACTTAGACTTATGTCCTTTTCTGTTTTAGCGCCAAGCATGTTCGAGAGGTCATTGGAATAAATTTCGATCGTGTTCGAAGAGATCATGAAAGCTGGATCAACTAAAGTAACTCTCTTAGTTGGCGCTACTTGCTCAATTAGTGACTTAATTAGTCCGTTTACGAAATACTTTGATAATTCTTCAATAGATTTGCACTCTGTCATGTCGAAATAAATTTTTACTTTTTCTGATTTCTGCGTCTGCTCATTTACCAGAATATTCAATTTGAAGCTTTTGCATGCTGGTGAAATTGTAGGTTTGGTCGCATCCTGAACACTGGAAATCATTTTTGAAAATTCCCTCAGCCATCTGAATGCTCCAATCAGTTTCATCGATGCATCCGTACGTGATGTTCTCAGTGACATAAACACCTCCTAAAGGAATAAAATACTTCAATCATTTTTAATAAAAAAGAAATTGGAAAATAAAAACCTTTTGAGCCATTTAAAATGGTTGCGAAATCTTCAGCAAATGGATTTGGATCTAGCTGTAGTGTCTCATAATTCTCGTTTCTTTCTCCCTTATAGAGTTGTTTTAAATCCGCCGAAAGTAATCTTTTGATGGTGTAAAACACTTCGCAGTTCATAAAATTTGCCAAATCATGCTCAAGAGTGTCAAATCAGTTTACTAGATATTATTTAATTTATGTATAATTTATTCATTTCCCTCAGGTTTAAGCAGCTTTAATATTTGACCACTTTCGGGATATGAAAATGACATGAGCAACTCAAAATTATTCGTGAATTAAATTGTAATTTCTTAGCGAAAAAGGATGTTTTGCGGCTGGCATTCGCATGCTATTCATCAGAAATGTAAAATGTAAAATAATTTTATTAAATCCATTTCTGAATAATATCACTCTCATTAATTTTTACAAATATCATAGTTAATTTCATTCATGATAGTTAATAAAAGGAATCCACTACAATTAATAAGCAGATCTATCCACTTACACAAATAATTACCCATGCTTATAAAACTATCAACTTCATATTTTTTTTATTTCTCATCATCTCCTCTATTTTTGCTTGTCCTTCATTTATATCTTCAAAGACCCCAATATCTTTTCTCACCACTAATCCCCCCCCTCTTTTTTTTTTCTATTTTCTAGCATATTTTTTTTTAATCTGCTCATATACCTTTTTTAATACCACCGAATCAGGGTAATTAATCCATTTCACCACTTCAACTACCTACATATCCATTTCAAAATAGCACCAAATAATTTTTCAACTTGAAACACAAAACAACATTTTTCCTATTTCACACCAGGAACACCCAAACCACTTTCTCCATAAACCAATCTTTAATCCTATATTTCATTTCATCCGGGCCACAAAGGAAAACACAGCACCCAAAAATTTAAGCAAAAACACACAGAACACTACCAACAAAAAACAACACAAAACCCACACCCTATTTTTCTCTCTCACAATTTAACCCTTATTTTATAATCTTCCCCCGTGGGAAAAAAAAAAAGGAGAAAAAATTCCCACACACACACATAAGTTTTCCTATATTAAGGGGCACACCATCCACTAACATTCAAACCAAATCTCAACCAGAGAAAAACAAAAAAGGAAAAAAAATCCACACACACCCTCAAGCCAATTTCAACCGCCATTCCACCCCAACACGACCAAAAAACAAAGGAAACCCCCCCACCACCCGCCACCCTTCCCCCTCGACCAACGGAAAATTCTCACACACACACACACTTCAAGTTTTCCTATATTTTCATATGGGGGTGTCACGATGCCATTTTCCACTTTTAATCTTGACATTTTCATGAAAACCTGAAATTCTTTTTTCCAGGAATGCTCAGAATGGGAAAAACTAAAAGTAAGTGAGATAAAAAAAATATTTTTCTCACACACACACACACTTCAAGTTTTCCTATATTTTCATATGGGGGTGTCACGATGCCATTTTCCACTTTTAATCTTGACATTTTCATGAAAACCTGAAATTCTTTTTTCCAGGAATGCTCAGAATGGGAAAAACAAAAGAAGAGAAAAAAAAATATTTTTCTCACACACACACACACTTCAAGTTTTCCTATATTTTCATATGGGGTGCACATGCCATTTCCACTTTTAATCTTACATTTTCATAAAACCTAAATTCTTTTTTCCAGGAACCAAATGGAAAAACTAAAAGTAAGTGAGATAAAAAAAATATTTTTCTCACACACACACACACTTCAAGTTTTCCTATATTTTTTTTCAATACCGGACATGCACAAAAATTATGCACCACGACCATGCACAAAAATTATGCACCCAGCGATTTTCATGAGCTTGTTTACAAACAGTCAAAAAGTGAAAGCACAAATGGAATCAAATGAAGACGAAAAATTCCGTTGCCACCCGTGTGATGTGGATTTCTCTTCAGTTTTCAATTTAAAAAGACATACCACCACACACCGGCAGCTTTAATTAGAACAACACCTATACAAACCACCACAACACAGGCAAATCATCCAATTGCCACTCTTACTCATATATTTCCACCACAATCCACCACTCAATTTAAATTAAAGAACGAAAAAAATTTAAATTTTTAAAAATTACGTTTTTTTCGTTATTCTTTTTTTGTACAGAGTGCATAGTGCACCGCAACCACACCGCCACATTCCACCAAAAGGAGGCCGACCAAAAGAACGAGCCAAGGGCAACATCGCACCTCCTCCCCACTACTCTCCACCACCCTCAACACCACACCATCTTTCCCTCTAAACATTACTCACTTCACATCACCCTACCCACACACCCTCAACCCACGCTAAACTTCTTTATTTTTAAATTTTTATTCTCCCTCTTTCCCCAATAATCATATCACATTTTAAAAATTTTCTTTTCTTTAAAATTAATTAAAAATCAAAAAAAAATTCTGAAAAAATGTGACTAATTTTAAAATAATGAAACAATATTTTTGTGTGAAAAATTAAATAAGCCAAATGAAATTTTATTTGTCATTAAAAGTTTTGCGATTCAACTCGCCGTTTTGATTGAAAAGTGGTAAATTTTCAACTTTAGAATTCCTTCCAGTGTTTGTGTGAATGACTAAAAAATAATTATAATATTATGCTGTGTTAAATTTTCATCGTCGCTAAGCTGCCTCAACAATAATCCCTCAGTGATGAATAAAATTTTTTTTCTTCTTTTTTACCCAAAGCAATTTAAACCAACTCCACCATACTCACAAAGCATTTCGTGTGACACACTATAAAAAAATGATTAATTTTTAGCTATTTAAATTTTTAAAATTTTACCGTTTACTCAATCCAATGCAAGCAATTCTTCTCGGCTGTGTGCATGCAACTTTATAAAAGCCAGCGTTGTAGAGATATTGGGGTACTTGCGTGCTTTTTCCGCAACCAGTGCACCTCCATATTAAAATTACTCACTTTTACGGCATTTACAATTTCTTTCTCATAAGCGCTCCAACACTTAAATTCCTTAACTTTTTAAGCTTTAATCTTTCTTTTTCTTAAAGTCAGAAACCTACATTGAAAAAAATCTTCACTTTAACACGTCAATTTTCTTATCCATCTATTCTCATAATTTATTTTTCACCTCAATTTTATATTCATAAAATTTTTTTAAGTCTTAATAATAACCAGTTCTATCTAATTCAGCACACTCTACCGGTCTCTTTAACAAAGCTTCATATTTCGTGAGAAAGAGCCAAAAGTCTGATGGACGCAACAGTTGTTATATCCGAGCAGACCATGGAAAACTCTTTTATATCCAAAAATGAAAAGTTTATTCCGTCTTCATTTTTTATTTCTTCCTCTCATCATCGTCACCACTTAACTTTTCCTCCTTCTTTTAATCACGCCCCTCTTCACTCATTTTAACAACTCTGAAATAATAAAGAGGTGAGAAATTAAATGTCATGTCTAAACTAAATAAAAAAATTGACGCAACAAGTTTTAAAAGAGAAATCGAACAGAAAAAAAATATTTATTTAAAGGCAAAAATTTCAGTTATCTATAAATTGCATTTTTTTGTTCATGGCAAAAAGTTGGAAAATAGGATTGTTCCGAAAAAGTAGGACAAGATGAGTTTCTGTGTCCGGTTAAGTCGCTTTACATCAAAAATATTTACGGGCGTCTCCTGTTGTTTTTGCCATCGTCGTGCTTTTTGTGTGACGAAGGTTTCATAAAATAGTTTGCACAGTAAAAATATAGCATCGGATTTGACGAAGCGAGGAGTCGCGTGGTGACTTGAATGTGAATAAAGAAAAGACAAAAGAGAGTGACTGCAACTGCGTGTGCGATGAAAACAAAAAGACTCTGATCGGCGACCGATGGTGTAAGATTGAAAATTCCCAATCGCCAACAGTATGCCTGATTTCTAATGAAATATTTAAACGAACTGACTAGAATTATTAAAATTATTGGCGTGGCTAGGAGGTAATTGGGAATTTGCTTAAATTCATAGTAGATTAAAAAATCCCACATTCCAATATTGTTCACACTTTCATCACTTATTAGAGAAGTTTTTGATGGAAATTGGAATTGAAGTTGAGAGACAGAATGGAAAATGAAACAATCTTTTATTGCATTTATGTGTGGTTCACAATCGTAAATTTGTTTAATTTTCACTTCAATTAATTCCTCTTTTAACCCTAAATCACCGATATCGATAAAAAATAATGCTTGGCAATATATTATATTCGTACAGTTTTTTAGTCAAAGTGCGTAACATTTATTTCTTCAACTATTTCTAGCTATTAAGCTTCGTTGCTGCGTACGTAGAGTGTTTATAATATTTTTTCCCCCATTTATGCAAAATATAATTAATTTTCTTAAGTCAGCTTATAAAGTTGCGTGAGTTTAATACGATGAGAAATCTTTTTGGTTTCTTGGATGTTTAAGAAATGGCTCTTCCTATAATTCGAGTAAGAGAAATTGATTGCAAATTAGTTTAAATTCGATCATGCTCTGTGAAATGTGTGTTATAGCATCAGGAAAATCGTAATGTTTTCTCATGTAACTTCATCTCTCGATGAGAAAGTGCAAATTTAATAATTGAAAAATAGTTTCAATTACAATATTTCTTTTTTTGAGGGCGCAAACACACACTTTTGCGGAGAAAACACAAGTGCCATTGAAAATGCATAAAACGGCTGGAATGTAAAGAAAAAGAAAAAATTATTCGATGTGACTTTCTTTTTAACAAAGAACTACATTCCAATTTTTTTTAATTGTCTATCGATTATAATAAACAAGTTTGAGTGCAATTTTTTTCCTTTATTTTTAAGTTTTTTTTCATCATCATCGCTAATTAGAAATTCATTAGAAAATTAACCATTTGACTCAATCAATTAACAAAAAAAAGAATGCGATGATGAGGTCATTCGGCATAATTTTAAGTATTAACTATGAAAGGCATTTTACTCGTTTTTACTTGCTTTCTTTTAATTTGTTTATATCGTACTCTATTGAATAATCCCTTAAAAAAAGTATTTAACCTATCACACATTTTTGGCATTCATAATAAAAAATATAAAAAATTATTCATGCTTGCATATTGTCTTTTCTGTGTAAAAACATATATCATCAAAACAAATGTCAAAGTATTAGAAATATGATTTTAACGAATAAAAAACATACCAATTTTTACGATAACTAGAAATTTTTTGATTTTCCTTAAATTTCAGCCAAAAGAACTTTCAGATTATATCGGTTGTGTCCGTAGAGATCAGCAATACGTAGCGAATGCTTACAGGATGCCACTGAAAAAAATATTAAGCACTCAAAATGTCTTGAAAGTGACTTTTTGTCAAAACCACTTTATTTTTTTACAACTGTTTTATCATTTTGCAAAAAATATATATTAATTATAAACTAAGTTTACATTTCTTAGAATAAAATATAAATTGAATAGTTTGATTCCAATCAACCGCAGAAGTGTAGTATATAAAAATGACTATGAACTAGGATAAATTTTTTAATATTATTTATCGTAAATGAGGTGTTTTGGGGGACTAAATAATTTAATTCCAACACTTTCGTGTACTTGAAATTTTCTGTTAATGCGAAAATAATTGTAAGATTGAATAAAATGATAAAATGTGATGCGCTTAAATTCTAGTTTAGCATCCTTGCTTGTGCACATTCATTGATATTTTTTTGATTTTCATTTTTATACGTTCAACAACTCTTTTTTTGTACTTGATTTCAATATTTAACAATCGTCAGTTTTTTTAGAAAATTTTCAATCTCAATTTGGTTTTTTTTTTGATGAAAAGGCAAGATTGAAAGGAGAAAGATACGATTCGGCTTTGGGGTACAAAAAATAGAATTTTTTTTAAAGGGGACAACAAGATTTTTTCCAATTAGATACTCAAGGATGCTGTTTAATTGCTAGGACAAATTAAAATTTAAGTTTAAAGTTGGATGCTGTGGAAATTAATTTAAACCGATGCTTTGACAGGCTTCCTGGTGAAGGCAATACATGGTTCAGTTCAAGCTTTTTCTGACAAATTAAAGAGATCTTAGAAGTGGTAGTGATTAAAATTTTATTTTTGCGAATCTTACCTTGTACAAGTGACTCTGAATTACCGCAGTTTGAGAGCAGTTCATTTAAGTCTAAACTGTTGTTAAAAGGTGATGGCTGATAAGCTATGAGTTCAGAACGAGCAGATGATCCTTCACCTACAAAAAAATAAGAGATCGTGAACTTAGCGCTAAATGACAGCAAATGGATATAATTAATTATCTAATTTTCTTGATATCCCCAAGTTATCACTGCGTGGATAGAAACTTACCTTTCTTATCGTTATCACCTGTAAATAATTCCATTTGCGACGGTGACATTTCATACATATTGTCATCAAATAGCTGTGGAAGAGAGAAGAGAGAGTTAGAAAAGGCTCATGACAATTTTGGCTAGAGATCATCAAGCTTCGAAGGAGTAATTTTTGAAAATCTAAACCAGGATGGTGAATATTTTTTCGAATACTGTGTCGTTCTCAATAGACAATTTTGTTCTTATCATATGTTTTGTAGTTACTTCTTGTGTGAGCTTCAGCAGTGATGCATCTTCCTCGGCAAACTGATTATATGATATGATAAATAATTTTTGTGATAGGTAGATTTTTGGTTTTTGGGGGTTGAACACACATAAGAGAAAATATATAAAGAAATACACTCAGTCAATAAGATAAATATCTTTTTTTTTTTAATTTTATGGAGTGACCGAATTTTTAACCAATTAGAAAACCAATTAGAGGATTAACATTAACCCCAAGGGACATAACACGATGCGAATGAATATTGCCTTAAATTTAGTCTTGCGTTTTTCTTTAACAAACCTTAGATATTGTGTCGGCGTCATAGCTGTAATTCGGCAGAGAGAACATCAAATTATTCTGATTGTTCTGATGATTTAGATCAAATTATCAGAGGTCATCAGTAATGAATGGGGGATTAATAAAAATGAATGATTGAGGTGATCGAAGTGGTGAACATAGAGAGAGGAGAAAAACATGATGAAAATTAAAACATTGTTCACTTTAAAAGTTTATGGTACAAGTAAAAATTCTTGAGGCTATTTTTTGTCGATAATTTTGTTTACGAAGTTTAAATTTTAAATTTCGCGAAAAATTAAAAACACTCAAAGAATTTCCATCAATTTAACTACCATGCGTACCCCTAAGAGTTGATTTGTGTCCAAATTATAGGCGTCATTGTGTAATAAATCTTTCAATGAGTCTAAATCATTTTGGACATTGTTGATGTGATTTGTAAAATCATTTGCCGAGCTCAAACCCGTAATATCTTCTTCTGTAATTGTTGGGTTATACTTTGTGAGACTCAATGAGTCCTCTTCCTGCTTGATTCCCACATCTTTTTTGTCACCAAACGCGAATAAATCATCATCGAGAAGATCAGCGTTCTATAAGGAAATATTTTTATGTTAATTTAAATTTTTCAATTAATAATTATGTAGCAATTACCCTCGAGTCCTCATCAAAGTTGCTAATCAAGCTTTGACCCGCCAATGAATCAGGAGAAATATTTGCTGAATCAACAGCTTGAGCAAGAACATCTTCATGTTCATTCGTGACATCAACGCTTATTTGAGGAAGTGCTTTGCCATCATTCTTAATTAGACTTTTTCCCTGTTGTGTTTTTTGAGGTGCAAAAATTGTCTTCGACTGTTGCTTTCCGTCTTGTCGCTTCAATAAATCCCCGCCATTAGCCGATGAAGACGTAAAGAGCTCCTTTCCACGTGGCTTCTTAGCCGGTGTGCCACTGTCATAAATCGCCATATTATTCGTATCTATTTCATCTATATCGTCAATATCCAAATGAATTGGATCAACATCTGTAAAATAATTAGTGCCGATATTGTCATTATTAGTTAATGGATCGAATGTTTCAGCATTTTTCATCAAATTTTGGTCGCTTGAAAGTGAAAAGTAAAGATCATCAAGTCCACTACTACTTTTACTACCTTTACTGCTCTTTGAAGACCCTGGTGATTCAATACCGGACATATTCCTAAATTTAAGAGATAATTCATTAGTTGTTTTATTTTTTTTGACAACTATTTTGAACTCACATTGAATCCTGATCAATTTCTTGCTCAATGTCATCGAGAAGCTCCTCCGTTAATTCGCTGATAATTGGACCTCCGTTGGGTCTCTTTACCTTCGACTGAGGAGCATCGTTAATCATGAGCTGATAACGACGTTTTCCGATTCCACTGCCCAGACCAGATCTTTGTGGATTTACCAGTGTCACGAGGAATTGTATAAGCTTGTTGACAATCTGCTGTTGTTTCATGTGCTTTTGTCTCAAAATCGCTACCTCGCGCCATAGGGCCTCGTTCTCCTGTTTGATTGTGCTAAACCTAGTGTCCAGCGTTTCCTGTCGTCCGCGCATATTTTTGACCTCATTCAAGACCCGATTCATTGTCTCGGCCTTGCTGGCTGTGCTCTTGTCGACCTCCACCTGCTTCGGATTCGTGATCTTGCGTTTGATGTGCTCGATAAGGTAGGGATGTCCCTGCTGGAAGTATGGATGTGAGAATTCCATTTCATCCTTATCGAACTTCAAACCGCCATTGTCGATCGATGTAATTTTGTGGAAACCATACATGTTGAGTTGTCGAATAAAGCTCGCCATGTTGTTGTGTTTGTAATTGAGTGGCAATATTTCCTTCGCGAACTTTGCCTGGTTCTGAATGAGAAAGCTTTTTCCATCCTACGACAAGTGGAAAAAAACAAAAAACAAAAAAACAACTTTGTTATGTTCACGTGTAAGACATTATGAAGAAAAACAAAATTCTCTCATTATTTTTCTTCTTTCTCCCTCTCTCACACGCATTTTATATATGTACGAATGACGCGATGTGTGAATGAATGGGAGAATTACATAACACAGTTAGATTAACTATAGATACAGCGCGCTTTAAAATGTAAATGCAATAAATATTCACGATCGAGAACGCCTTGCATGTTTATAAAAATTTTCCATGCGACTATTTCGGGATATTTTATTTTTTTTTTATAATTTATAACGAATTAAATTTAAAATTCAAAATGGTTGTAGTTTTGTGTGATTTGATATGTGAATATTGAATATAATCACACCGCACACAGGAAGCATTGTTGTTTAAAGTCATCAATCTGTTTTCGATATTCACAAATGTTGCCATCACAACCATCATCATCTTCTACTTCTTCTTCTACTCGCTTGAACGAGTTTTATGATTCGAAACTCGTGTCACTATAACAACAACATGAGAGAGAACGTGATTGGTGACGTCACGTTGCTTAACTGTACCATTTTTTTAAGTTGCAAAATTAGAAGGTAAATGATACATTTTTTTCCGAACAGCAAAAAAATATTTCAAGGTCATTGAGATTGAATCATTAGAATATGTCTGGCATTTGCTTTGCTCGTTAGTGATAAGATATGGAATATGAGCTTTAAAGACGAAATTTTAAATGGAGGCTTATAATACAAGCGTAGCATATTGACCTAGGTTGCGAAGAGTATGTTGTTGCGAGAGATCTACGGCTATGACCGAGCGTGCGAGAGAGGGAGAGACTTTTTTTCTTCAAGAAAAATAAAATGAGACCTATTTTCGGCCATACATAGTTTCTCTACTGATGAAGAAATTGTCATTGGCCATAATGAAATTGTTTTTAAAAGTTAAAAAAGTTTCAACCGAAAACTTTTATCCTAAACAAAAATGAATCTATTGCGTTTTAGTTTTTTTTATTATGAAAAATCTTGTTATTCTCAATATTGAGTTCATTTTGTTTTGGAACTCTTCCATGATGTTGAAATTAAAACTTTTAGATTTGCATTTTCGAGCAATGAAAGTTATTAAAAATTGTTATTTACTCGCTATTGAACATCACTGGATGCTTTTAGATGTTAATGAGAGATATTTTGAGGGTGTAATAAGAAATTAAAAACTCACTTGACTCCATGAAATAAGATTATTTGTGTCCGGATCTTCAACTAATCGCCAGAGCTTTGCTAGGAAGGCTGGCACTCCCACTCCACCTGATTCCAATGGATGCATGTTTTTTCTCTTTCTGTATCGTCTTTTTTTAAGAATTGGTTGTGTTTTTATGAAGTATTCAAAATCTTTCTCGTCTTCAAATGAATTCTCTTCTATATAATCCTCGGGATCACTCACTGTTAGTGATGTAAGTGATGCATTTGGTGAATTCCTATATCTTTTCATCTTTAATTGTCTTTTATACTAAAATAATTTAACTTTTGACGGCCTTTTATATTTTTTAGCTGGTTTTTACATTTTTTCCGCAAAATTATCGTAAAATTTAAGTTTTATTTTGAAAATTTCACTTTTTGTACTTTTTTTTTGGAATTGTTTCGATGCTGCTTTCGAAAATTCGAATGAAACTGTGTGCGTCGTTACAATTTGCTTTTATAGAAAAAAAATAATTTTTTCATCGAACATTCTAGAAACTTCAGAATCTTTCCGAAACGATCTGGAAAGTGCTGGTGAAAATAATGTAGCTGATATTTGGCAAGGCTAGAAAAATGTCAATAATTACAGTTTAAATTTCAAAAATTTTATTTTATTTATGAAATTTATTAAACGTTTTTTTAGAATTTAAATATCTGTCGCTGAGTAAAAGCCCCTTGTTGAAGGGGTGACAAAGGGGTCGTTAACATAATATTTTAATTTAAAAACTTTATTATATTAATTAATTTAAAATTGCAATCAATAAAACGGTAAAAATTTATAAATTAAAAAAAATTGAGTTTAATTTATTGCACAAAAGTTTTTATCAACACCTTTCGCTATCCCCCCTAAATTTTGATCTCAGTAGTCTTTTTAAATATAAAATCAGAGGCACATTAAATTTTTAAAGTCAATCGTATCGGACTGTTAAAGCTTAATTTTGTTCGATAAATTTTCAAATAATTTTCTTAGAGAAATGTCAAAGACAAAAGTGTGTATCGTTGGATCTGGCAACTGGTAAGAAGGAGAATAATGTGAAATCTCAATTGTTATTATTCAACGACGTCGTAATAGTGCATTTTAATAATTTTCTCGAATTATCGTAAGCGAGAAGGGCATTGAGTGAAAATCTCTCATAGATGACATAACATGAACTTTAGGACTTTTATCAGATTTAACTGATAAAAGCTTTCATTCATGATTCGTGTTATCGTGTTGTCAAGTAGTTTTCGCTTCCATAATAAAAACAGTTTATATATTAAAAGTTCACGTTCATGTGTGAAGATTATTGATAATATATACTGAGCGAGTGACAGCCCATGAGGAAGAAGGAAAACATATTTAGAGTACAAAAGTGAATATAAAAATAAAGTTCAAGGTCTTTCGTGGCAGCAGCACGAGAATCAGAGAAAATGCACACTTTTCCCCTATTTCAATGCACAAGCGTTATGCAATGAGCTGCATGTATATAGTTTTTAAAAAAATGAAAAGAAAAACTGACATCGCTCGATAAAATAATGCACCTCGCATGGAGTCAAAGCGCTATAGAGAGATATATATTTTTCTCAATGACACTCTTAATGTTGTTGAATAACTTAGTTGACTTATGTTTACACTTCTCAGGGGCTCAGCCATCGCGAAAATTGTTGGAGTTAATGCCAAAAACTTGCCACAATATGAAGGTGAGCGGTCAGCTTTTAATAACTCTATAAATCATTGAAAAGCTTTCAAGTGGATTTTTAAAAATTTAACTGCGTTCTTTTTTAAAAAAAAATCCTCAGATCGCGTAACGATGTACGTCTTCGAGGAGATGATCGAAGGCAAAAAGCTCACAGAAATCATCAATACAACACACGAGAATGTCAAGTACTTGCCCGGACACAAATTGCCTGAGAACATTGTAAGCACATTCCATCGTTATCATTTTTTTTCATTCTTAAAAGTAAATGAGCAAAAGAGAAAGAGATTATTAAGAGACAACAATTTTTAGATTTTTTCTTGCTGTTGATGTTGTGGGACTTCTTTGTAAAATTTTCGATTAATTAGTTCTAAAAATACTTTTGACTTTTGATTACATTTCTCCTTTCTTTTTCTTCTGCTGATATAATAAGCCGTTGACACCTTGCCAATTTATTTACTATATTTCTTTATTTGCATAAGTAGATTGCCGTTCCGGACGTCGTTGAGGCTGCCAAGGATGCTGATATTTTAATTTTCGTCATCCCCCATCAATTTATTAAAGGCCTTGGCGCCCAAATGGGTAAAAAAATTGCTGCGTAATGACAAGATACTCTACTGATACTCGCATGTAATTTTTTTTCAGTTGGAAAAATCAAGTCATCCGCAATCGGATTGTCCCTTATCAAGGGCTTTGATGTAGCCGAAGGTGGTGGAATTGAATTGATTTCTCACCTTATCACCAAACATTTGCAGGTAAATTGGCAAACATTTTTAAGAAATTTAAAGATAAATTAAGCTATTCCTTTAAAATTAGATTCCATGCGCTGTCTTGATGGGTGCCAATTTGGCCAATGAAGTTGCCGATGAAAAGTTCTGTGAAACAACTATCGGTGTCAAGGACAAAAAAATGGCTCCGATTCTCCGTGATCTCTTCCAAACGCCAAACTTCCGTGTAGTCGTTAGTGATGACGTTGACGCTGTAGAAATTTGTGGTGCTCTTAAAAACATTGTTGCCTGCGGTGCAGGCTTTGTTGATGGCTTAGGCTTGGGCGACAATACCAAGGCAGCTGTTATCAGATTAGGACTAATGGAAATGATCAAGTTTGTTGATGTATTCTACCCGGGAAGCAAATTAGCCACATTCTTCGAATCATGCGGTGTTGCTGATTTGATTACAACATGCTACGGTGGTCGCAACCGTAAATGTAGTGAGGCCTTCGTAAAAACAGGAAAGAGCATTGCTGACCTCGAGAAGGAAATGCTTAACGGACAAAAATTACAGGTATGAGATAATTTGTTTTTAGCTACGCTTTATCGATGGCCAAACTATTTTTAAACAGGGCCCAATCACTGCCGCTGAAGTTAACGTCATGTTGAAGGCAAAGGGCATGGAAGACAAATTTCCACTCTTCACCGCAATCCACCGAATTTGCACCAACGAAATTAAGCCAACTCAACTCATTGATTGCATTCGCAATCACCCAGAACACATGTAAGTAAACTCGTTTCCCACCTTGACTATTTTCTCTTTTCTGTTTCCTAATTTATACAACCTTTTTGATTTATCTTTTTGAATGACGAAATTAATAATTGTTGTTTTAATTGAAACACATGTTACATAATTAAATATATATATTTATTGATTGTTGGTTATGATTGATGAATGTGGAAAGAGAGCACTTGTCGATATCGTTCGAGTGCTCTCTTCAAATACTTTCCTGAAGAATATTTCATGTACGCATAAATGGATGATAGACTAATCGAAAATAACACTACATATATATCGCGTTAAAAATATTTAGAAAAATCGCATTTTAAAGATTAACTATTTTTCGATGAATGTTCTTATATAGAGATTTAGAAATTTTAAACAATTTAGAGTGATGAAGATGAAAAGTTGTGATGAATTGGTGTAATGAAGAGTGATAGAAAATAATTAGTACTGCAGCTAACAATTTAAAAAAAATTCTTAGGTTGAGGCATATGATTTATTAGCACAGCTTTTTATTTAAGTATAAAAACAATGAATGGACATTTAAAATATAATTTTCGGTGGACTACATAGTTGAAAAGTACAATTTGAACTGAAAATAATTTTAAATGTTCATCCATTGATAATTGTTGAAATATTCTTCAGCGTCGTATGAGTTTCTGGACTTTGTAATCGAACCGATTATGAAGATTTTGTTCTAGTAAACTTGAAAACTTAAATGAATAGCTTTAATTACTGCAATATTTTTGTCTTTTGACGTTATTCGAGAGCTCATAGATTCTTAATTCAAACTGCACACATACAAAGTTGAAGCAATTGAGCTCGCCTTGTAAAACTTTTAAAAAAGGCGGTGCTAAAAATGTGCAAAAAAAAAATAAAGAAAATATATTTTAATAGAGATATTTTTGTATAGTCATATAAGTCCTTCGCACTTAACCTTGTTATAATTCACGCCTTTCTTGTCCTTATTGAAGATGATAAATTGTAAAAGCTAAAGAAAATTCAACGTAATCGTCAATGTACTTTAAACACTATTCACAGAACTTTAAGAGATTTTAAAATAAATGGTGCTGCTTGGTTGACGGGTAAATTGCTAAACCTGTATATAAGATTTAAACTTTTAACGCTTGCCTACCTAAAATTGCTTTCTAACATTAAGTTTTTCTTATTATTTCAATTATTTTAATTTTGGTGATAGAAAATATTTTTCTTATTTTTTCTCCTCCCTCAAAATTAAACCAAATTGGAAAATTTACCATTTTTTTCGTTTTTTAAAACTCTTTTAGGGATTGTAGCGATAACTTCGCAAAACTTTAAATTCATGCCATCACAGAGACAACTTATACAGCCATAATTTTTTTCGTAAATTTACACTAAGTCATCTGAAAAAATTTAAATGTTTAGTCGTGGGAAAATTAATTTTGAGAAAATTCAAACGCATTTTTAAAACACAAAAGGCTATCAAACAAAACTTTCAAGTGTTCAAACTTTAACCAAAGAGAATTTTTTAAAGAGGAAATTCTCGAAATTAATTTTCTCACAAACGTGTTTACAAATTCGCAGCGATCATCATCATGAAATTAGAAATATTTGGAGATTTTTATAGAAAATCTAATAATTAGAGAAAGTTATATAAAAATTTAAGAATGTTATAAAAGACAAAATTTATCCAAAAATTATATTTCATAAAACTCTTTTTATACAGAGCATATTTTGTATCTAAATATAAAACAGCATTTTTTGTATGTATTTAATTTAATTCAAAGGTATGAAAATTAAATTTTTTTGAATTTCATGCTTCAGAATCACAAAGTTTTATGTGTTTTGAGAGGCGCACAAAATTTTTATTTTAAAAATGCTTTAAGCACAAATTTATTTGATGTCCGGATCTAAAATAAGGACGAATTGGTCCAAAACTCAATTGGCTGCCTTTTCTTAACGCATGAGACGTTGTGATATTTATATTTTTTGTTTTTATTTTTATTTTTTAAAAGTTGCCTAACAACTCAAAAGTATCTAATCAATTTTAAACTCAACATTTTTTTGTTGATGCTGATTGAAAAATTTGCTTTTAATTTTTTTTAACCTAAAAAAACTGATTGGAAAATTCCCAAGACTAGCTTTTAACCCTAACTTTATTTTTTCCTTCGGTTATGGCGAACTTTACAGGCAAACATTGTAATGGGTTGTAATGGTGTCAAGAAATTAAGAAATGGTACACACATTTCAAGAAAAATATACGTCAGACATGAAGAAATCTATTAGAATTATTAATTGGGAATCAAAATCTGAAATGAATAAAAAATGAGAGACAAAAAATTCAAGAATTTCAAAAATCTTTTTATTATATGCAAATTTTTTTAAGGCACGAGTCACATGGTAAGTAAAAAGTTTACATTAAATTATTTACAATTTCCATTAATGTACGAGTTGAAACATTCACGCGGCAAAAATCTTCCCGATCCTTTGGTCACTGTCAATTTTTCGTTTTCATAGCAAATTTTTCCATTAACGATCACAATTTCGGGCACGCCATGGCAAGTCTGTCCTTCAAAAATGTTAAAGTCGCATGCGTGATGATGAGTTTTAACAGAAATTGTGCGAGTAGTTTTGTGATTCCAAATTACTAAATCTGCATCAGAACCAACTAAAATTGCTCCTTTCCTAGGGTAAAGATTAAAAATTTTCGCAGCATTCGTACTGAAATAAAAAGCTCAATTAGAATGTTTTTTCAATGCTGCACGCAATGCTTTACTACTCACGATGTGATTGCGACAAATCTTTGTGGGTCGATTATGCCATTGTGAACTCCTTTCTCCCATATGACACTCATTCGATCTTCAACGCCATTGACACCGTTCGGAATCTTTGAAAAATCGTCGAGTCCCAGTTCCTTTTGATCCTTGTTAAATGTGCAATTATCAGAGCCGGTTGTCTGAAGATCGTCAGTCATTAACATTTTCATTAAAACTTCTTTGGTTTCTTTTCTTGGTCTCAATGGTGGGCTCATGATGTGAGCGGCTGCATGGTGCCAACATTTATCGCCATACTCATTTCCATCAGTGCCTAAAGCAGCTGCAAGTGTCTCACCAAAAATAAAATTATTTCCCCAATTTTTACGAGCTCTGGATACTTCTTCGGCAGCTGAAATTGACATGACATGAACAACATAGAGAGGGCAATTTGTTTGATGAGCGATCATGCATGCACGATTTGTTGCTTCTGCTTCAACATCCTCCGTTCGAGAAAGCTCATGTCCTTCGGGTCCTCGAATTCCACTTTCTAAAAGTTTGATCACATTCTTGGCAATCACTTCGCCGTTTTCGGCATGCACCTGAAGATATCCAAAAATTATTTTTTAACACATTTATTTCAATTACAATTATCACATACTTGAGCCAAAGCACCAAGATCGCGAATCCTCTCAAAAGTTTCATAAAGTTCACCATCATTCAACATGAAAAGTCCCTTGTATGCCATGAACATTTTAAAGGAACTAATTCCTTTTTCTCTGCACAAAATTCCCATTTCTTCGGCAACTTTCGGTGACCACCATGTTATTGCACAATGCTAAATTTATAGAAATAATTTCAAGTTTTTACTATATATAGAAAATTTCTTACAAATCCATAATCGCAAACTGCTTTAGCACCCGCCTTAACTCTCCACTGATCGTAAGCTTCCAACAACGATTGACCTTTCTTAGGTATGACAAAATCAATGATCGTTGTCGTCCCACCAGCAACGGCTGCACATGTTCCATGATAAAAATCGTCCACTGCAACAGTGCCACCAAATTCTAATTCCATATGCGTGTGAGGATCTTCAAAATAAATATATGCAAAATAGTTAATTAAATAATTTAAATTTAGTATAATTTTCATACCAATTCCTCCTGGTAAAATGTATTTTCCCGCAGCATCGATAACTTTGACACTTTCAGGAACTTTAAAATCTTTTTCACTCCCAATAAATTTAATTATCCCATCTTCGATGTAAATTGAGCTTTCAATTATCGAATCAAAATTAACGATCTTAGCGTTTTTAATAAAGAGTGACATGTCTAAAATGCGATGGTTAAAATGCAATTAAAATCTTAGAATAGAAAAAAATTACACAATCTAAAAATAGATTTGAAAAAGAAACAATTTTTGAAAGAATCTTACGAGCTGATCTGTACCTCAATGTTCGACGTCTATAAGAGAACTAAAAATCGAGAGACGTAAATGAAGGCATAAACTCGAGCATTTTATGATCCCTCCTATCTTGTGTGTATATAAACTATTATTACTCCCTCGCTGCTGTTGATTTTCTCAATCATTTTCTTCAAAAATATCTTTAAAAAAGAATTTGACAACACTCGAAGAGATAGCTGAAAAATGATAAAGAGCAAAAATTATCACGCCTTTTAAGTATTTGCGAAATGACGTTGACGAATGATGTAGTAGATCAAGGTAAATTGCATAATTAACTGCATGTTATTTTTTTCAAAAGCACATGTTGATGTAAACTTATTAAAAAATTAACGCTTTTGGATTTTAAATATAAAACTCTATTTTTTAATAATTCTTCTACACAAGTTTTGGACCATGTTCCATAAGCTTATTTCTCAATCGATCGAAAATTTTTTCCTCAAGACTTTCCGGACGATTTCTTTCCTCAACGAGATCGATGACGTCACGAATTTCCTTCTTGACTTTATCAATCTCCTTTCTGTGCTTTGCAGATATCGGAATAATTCGCTCAAATTTTAGCAATTTTTGTGGACGAATTTCTTCCGGACATTCTTGAACCTTTAGTGTTAGATCGTTTAAGAACTTTTCATTCATAATAAATTTCTCTTCACTTCCATCCGTGTCCATTTTGTTCACTAATAAAATTGCTGGCTTCTCAAGGAGTGTCTCATCATAAAGCTCTAGTTCCTTATTTAGTGCATAAACATTCTCCAAACAATTTCGACTAATGTGCCTGACACTCAATTGAAATCCATGAATGTCGACTATTAGCATCAGGAGCCTAGTACGTTCGACATGCTTTAAAAATTGATGACCCATTCCGATATTTTTGTGTGCACCCTCAATGAGACCTGGAAGATCGGCCATCGCTATTTGACGTCGATCGGGATAATCAAGAATTCCTATTTGCGGATTAATTGTTGTGAAAGGATAAGAGGCAATTTTCGGTTTTGCGTTTGAAATTGCTCTCATGAGTGTACTTTTGCCGGCATTTGGAAAGCCAACAAGACCAACATCGGCGATGAGTTTAAGGTCTAAAAACACTTTTTTCATATCACCTTTTTCTCCTATAAAATTACTTTCAGTAGAGCCTCCTCTTCCTTTAATTGAATTTAATAATTATTTTAATTAAAATAAATGCTGAATATTTTACCTCCACGTGCAACCAAAACTGTCTCTTCCACTTCATTAAGTTCTGCGAATGCTTTATTTGATTCTCGGTCAACGACTGTAATTCCAGGTGGCACTTGCACTATAATGTCCTCACCTCTCCTGCCGACAAGTCGTGCCTTGCTTGAGTCTTCACCACTTGCCGCTCTGATCTAAAGCAATTTTTTATATATATTTTAACTATAGTCAAATTTTAAAGATTCGAACCTGCTTGTTGGGATATTGTTTCCACAATTTATGGAGTGTCATCTCCTCTGTTGCTCTTAACACCACCGCGCCCCCCTGACCACCGACTCCACCATATTTCGGAGCTCCATTCCCTCCATGCCCACCTATGACATTTAGCTCAAATGTGTCGAGAAATGGTTTTCTTATAATTTTCTTCGCTTGTCTCTGTAGCTTAAAAAGTGTGCCCGATAATAACACCATAACTTAATTTTTATTTTAAAACTATAAAAAATATTTTCACAATGTTGTGCTTTTTTGTTATTGTTTATGTTCGAATTATGTTCGAAAAGTGTGCTCTTCGTTGCGGTTAATTTCGAAGTTTTTCCCAACACAAAAAAAAATATTTCATTAAAAAATGGGTCACATATTTAGTCGATTAAATAATAATAATGATGTGGTGGAAGAGAATGAAATTGTCCAGAACTATAGATATCCTCCGAAAACGGGTAAGAAAGTGCTAACTAATTTGGTATTAAAAAAATATTTCTAAAATTTTCTTTATAGGAAATTACTTTTCATCATCTTTCATTATGGGCGGAGATAGACATGATCAAACCATCCCGGAAAGTTATCTTTTTGGCGAAAACAGTGACTTAAATTGGCTAGCACCCAAACCCACAGCAGTAATTCAGAATTAATTGATTTAATTGTGTCATGCGTATATGCTTAAAATTTCTCTTTTTTTTATTTTCTCTGAATCTATTTCAGTTTCCTTATTTACCACCAAAAAATCAGGAGCCAACAAAGGCCCTGAAATCGTTTGTTAATATACGCAAGGAATCCGTAAAGTTGGTCAAGTCAGATGGTGGCGGAAAAGGAGGATACAATGTAGAGTTTACTTTTGATGCTGATCTGAAATGTGCAATTAAAATTTATTACTTCTGTACCGAGGAGATTACAAATAACAGTATTAACTATCTATCGAGAGATCCTGAATTGGTGTCGGAGTCGTTTAAATATGAAAAGGGAGCTAGTCAAGTTTTCACACAGCCGTCACACATCTTCTATCCCAACAAGTATGTCGATGAAGATTTACAATACAGTGGCGAAAAGGACGTTTATCCGATAGTTATTCATTGCGTAATTGACGAGCCCATACCCGATGCCACTTCAATTCATTCTCACTCCACCATCTGTGTTATCGACCATCATAATGTATCCGATGGAGATTATCATGTTCGTGCTATGAAACAAAAGATTTTTGTCGATGGTGAGTTTGTTTTAGTTAAAAATTGAAGAATAAAAAAACTTCTTTGTAGGATTGTGCTATTTACTTCAGGAAATATATGGTATAGAAAATAAGAACTTGACAAGGGTGAGTCAATGGACATAAAGAGTCATGATAAGATTAATAACTCGCTAATTATAGGTCACGACTGACGATGACGAAGATAGTGGCTCGGAGTGCGTAATTTGTATTTGTGAGCCACGCGATACCCTAATTCTTCCATGCAAGCATCTCTGTCTTTGCAACTCATGTGCTGACTCGTTAAGATATCAAGCGAATAATTGCCCCATATGTCGCTCTCCATTCCGTGCACTCCTTCAAATTAGAGCAGTACAAAAGTCAAATACGCCAATAATCAATATTAATCAGCAAGATGGCGAAAACATTCCCATCGGCTACATTTCCGTGTCACTCATTGAAGCTCTCAATGGACCTATTCACAAGAGAAGTAGCATCGATCGCAAAAACAGCACCCTAATGCTCGCTGATAAAGAGCAAAAAGCAACGAGTCCCGTCGACTCTCTTAAGACAATTGAAAAATCAAATCTTTCCGAAGCAACATCGCCACTAGAAGAGAGTACAGTGGAGATTAAAAAGTCGGCTAGTAACAGTAAAGAGAAAAAGTGTCTCACTAAAAATCTATCGTTGCGCGAACGTGATCGAGATTGCGTGAAATATGTCAATGAGAAAGGCTCAATGAATGTAAGATGATAATTTTTTAAATGACAGTTAAATTTACATAAAAGTATTAATTTTAGGACGATGATAGTGAAGCTGAAAAGTTATCGCCACTCTTAGTAACGAGTCAGCAGGAGGAATTAACGGAAATTAACATGCACAAGAGTCCAACTGAGCAGTCGCTAACGGCTAAAGAAGAGGAAAATGTAAGAAATATTTCGGATATATTTCTAGTTTTATTAAATATTAACATTTTAGCCATTAAAGTGCGTTGGACATAAGGGAGAAGATTCTGACTATTACACACCCGACGATCCCGATGAATCGCACACTATTTTAAGTCCCGTAAAATCTGAGAAGGTAAAAGCGATTTTTAATTCAAATTTCAAATTTTTTAATTGTGTTAAAATTTAGAAAGAGAATCGTACCCCGCTCGCCACCCTCGTCAAAGATTCCGAATTACCTGATTCTCCTCTCTCGGGAAACTCACAGGTATCGAATCGAAGTGGTGATTCAAGCAGTTATAGCAGCTCTTCGTCTACACGGCAACTTCTCTCGTCAACCATAAATGAAACAACGCAGGGCGCTAAAACTACTGAAAATTAAAATTATTGACTCAAATGTATTTAAAAGAGAATAAAATTCATGGACACTCATAAAAGTAACGGTTTTTATTTTTTTGAATTTTAGACTTGATCAAGTCGCGTCTACAAATCTTTCTTTTTTGGTGAGATCTACTCGAGAGACAAGGTGATTTCTTTAGTGCATTCTCGAAATATTCATTTAAATCGATCTTAATTAAACTATTTAATTAAATAAAATGTTAATAACACTATATAAGTCGGTTAGCTAATGGAGTAAAACTATTTCGAGCATTAAAACGTGGATTATTTCATAAAAATTATGACTTGCATTTCTCCACGAGATTTTTTGCTGACTTCAAGGTCTTTTAGTTAACTAATTTCCGTTTAATTACTCACACTCTTATTTGAATCACTAACCAGTTCAATTGAGATCATTATAGAAGCATAATTATTCATAAACTTGATTTTTGTTTCATTTCAATAATTGAGGTTATTTTTCTATATATTTTTAGTCATCAAGATGGGTAGACGTCCAGCAAGATGGTGAGTTGTGCCTTAATTTTAAATACGTTCCCCTTCTCCGACAAAAGTCGATCGTAAAGTTAAACTACTTTCGATTTTTTACGAAGAAAATTTAAAAGAAGGGAAATCAAAAAATGGATTTAGGGTGAGAGATGGATTGAATTAAACGATTCGTATCTCAATAATCCGTGTGACACGTTAATCTTAAACGGAATTAAACATGAAAGCATGTCTAACCATTAAAATGTTCTCTCTTACAGCTACCGTTATTGTAAGAACAAGCCGTACCCAAAATCGCGTTTCTGTCGTGGTGTCCCAGACGCTAAAATTCGTATCTTTGATTTGGGCAGAAAGAAGGCTTACGTCGAGGAATTCCCTCTCTGTGTTCATCTCGTGTCAGATGAATATGAACAGCTCAGCTCGGAAGCTTTGGAAGCAGGACGTATTTGCTGCAACAAATATCTTGTGAAATTCTGCGGTAAAGATCAGTTCCACATTAGAATGCGACTACATCCATTCCATGTCATTCGTATCAACAAGATGTTGTCGTGCGCTGGAGCTGATAGGTAAGCTATGTGTTTATTTTTAAAAGACATTTCTACTATTTTACAATGATGATCAAGCATTGGGCTATGAAATTACTTATTAGTGATTATAGCAAATGAATTTACACGTTGACTTTTTGTCTGAGTTTCTAAAACATCCATGTTCATCGAAAATAATAATTTATAAATAGACACTGACATCTCTCTTCTTATAGGCTCCAAACAGGAATGCGTGGTGCTTTCGGTAAACCACAAGGTACCGTTGCTCGCGTGCGTATCGGTCAGCCAATCATGTCCGTGCGTTCAAGCGATCGTTATAAGGCACAAGTAATTGAAGCTTTGCGTCGTGCCAAGTTCAAGTTCCCTGGTCGTCAGAAGATCTTCGTCTCCAAAAAATGGGGATTCACACGTTTTGACCGCGATGAGTTTGAGAAATACCGAGAGGAAAAACGATTCATCCCCGACGGTGTTGGTGTCCAATTCTTGAACAACCATGGGCCACTCGCTAAATGGATGAAAATTATGGAGGGACAGAAATATTTGTAAATCGCATCCATCTTCATATGAAAATAAATAAGCTCCTTTTTTTGCGCTGCTCAGGCGGCAAACGAAAATGTTTTTATGTCTTGTTCTTTCTTCACAGCCGTGTAGAATGCGCAAGTCTACTCGCATTGCTCTACACATGATTGAAAAAAAATTTCTTTACAAGCAGTGAAAAATTAATTAGGACAGAAAAAATTGGTCTCTAATGATTTAACAGTTTCTTAAAGTATGAATTTTAAATTTATTGGACGTTTGTGTGTGCTCTTCGTGTTAATTAACGGATATCTATGCCTCGATAACCCCTATAAGATTTTGGGAGTTGATAAAAAATCTAGTCTTCAGGATATTAAAAAGTCCTACAAGCAATTGGCTAAAGAATGGTATTTTTTTTGAATAAAGTAAGGCCGTTAAAATTTTAAATTTAATTCACTCCTTTTTAAGGCATCCCGATAAAACCGATCGACCCGATGCTGAAGCAAAATTCATTGAAATTAAGCTAGCTTATGAGCTTCTCTCGGATCCTGAGCGACGAAAAGCATTCGATCTCTATGGAATCACCAATGAAGATTTTCAGCGACATAAACCCGATTATTCGCAATACGGCAGATTTAGTTCGGATCCATTTGATGAGTTTTTCTCACACAAGCACTTTTTCCAAAATCAAGACATTAATTTCTATCACAAGCTCTCGATTACCGCCAAATATTACGAGTCTAATGTGCTGCCAAAAAGTAAATTTACTCCACACATTCTCTTCTTCTATTCTGACTGGTGTTTTGCGTGCATTCGAGCTGCCAGTGCATTTAAGAAAATAATCGATTCCTTTGAGAATGTTGGAGTGGTTTTTGCGACAGTTAATGCAGGCCACGAGCAACATTTAGTGAGAAAATCTTCAATTAGTTCACTGCCAGCACTTGTTATGGTGCTCGATGAGCATAATTATGTTTTTAAGGATCATAGCTTTACACTTCAGAAAATTGCTGATTTTATCAGGCAAAAGCTACCCTATAAGCTCGTGATGAGCGTAAATGATGAAAATTTGGACTCATTTTTGAGTGGCTGGCATGACAATCGTGTGAGAGCTTTAGTTTTTGAGCCTCGTCAACAGCCACGCTTGCGTTACTTATTGACTGCCTTCAATTTTAAGAATTTAGTACATTTTGGCTTCGTACAGTCACTCAAGAAGGAATCGCAAGTCATTATTGAACGCTATAAAATTAATTCCAATCTTGACACGCTTTTACTCTTCAATGAGGATTCAATTCGACCATTGGCCAGTGTTTCAATGTCGGACATTCCACTCGAGACACTCCAAAATATTATCAAGGCCAATCAATATCTGGCACTTCCTCGACTCTCCTCGCAAAACATGCTCGACGGTATTTGTCCAATGGAATGGCATCGATCGAAGAAGCGCCTTTGCTTAATTCTCATAACTGAAAACTCGCCAACTCATGACTTTGCCCGCCACATAGTTCGACGCATAGCAATTGAGTCATCGTACAGTGATCGCGTTAAATTTGCCTACATTTATCGGGAGAAACAAAAAGAATTTATCAATGCCTTATCGTCGGTCAATGGTGGCGATGATAAAATTTTAAAGGTCGTTGTGATATGGAGAAGGGATGCGAGACACGTGAAATTCGAGTGGATAGCTGAGGCTAAATTTGAGGAGACGACAAGTGTTGAAAATGATGAAGAGAGCTACAATCAAACGAAGCAGAAAATTGATGAGACAATTCAAAAATTGTTGAAATCAACCGAAGCATTGGCATTTGAAGCGGAAGTTTTTGTGAGTACTAATATTTTTCTCGCGCATACTTAAGATTGTTTTTTGCCGCCCGATGTTGTTACTATGTTTTGGGCTTAGTGGTCTAATGGTATGATTCGCGCTTCGGGTAATTCCCAGAGAGTATTTACCCTCTCTATAGCGATCTTGCGCGAGGCTCCGTGTTCGATTCACGGCTAAGCCCCTCTCTTTTTTGCTTGTACTCGTCAATTTTTTTAAAAAAAAAATTTAAATCGTTTAAAAATTTTAAGTTTTCATTATGTTAAAAGAAAAAATAGCAAAAAAAATCACCGGGGCTTAGCCGTGAATCGAACACGGAGCCTCGCGCAATTTCGCTTGGTTTTACCCTAAGCGCGAATCATGCCATTAGACCACTAAGCCAACTGTCGGTGTGTCAGCACATTTGACAAAATGCTCTTTTGAACATGAGAGAAAAATTACACTCTTTTAGGATCTTTTCGACGAACATTCTCAAAGTTTAGCGTCGCGTGTGTTGAAGAGAATTATCATCAGCATCGATTACCTCTACGATAGTTTGGGCAAGGAACACATCTTTCCTGCAGCAAGTGTTTTAGGAACAATTCTCTTTATTTGCGGCATCGGATATCTCATGTCTTATTTAGTTAAAATTGAGGAGGAAAATGTGAGGAAGAAAAATCTCTTTAAAGGGACCGATCCCGATGGTGAGTAAATTGTTAAAGTTTGAAATCTATTATTTTAACTAATTTTTCCAGGCGAACCAACTTTTATTCCAGAACTCAGAATCCATGAATTGCGTGCTGAAAAGTATAATGGACTCATTCGTCTTTTAAAACCCGGCTGTCGAACTATTGTACTAATTGCTGATCAACAATCTCGACCAAAGCTTCTTCCTGGCTTTCACAAGGCCATCTGGCCATATCGTAAAAATAAAACTTTAATGTTTGCCGTCATGTTAACTGAAAGATCATTGGGATGGTATACGGAGCTTCTTCGATTGTCTTTGATGAACACCGATGATTCACGCGAACTAAAAATTAATCCTCGAAATTGTATCGGCACTGTTTTAGCACTCAACGGTCATCGCAAGTACTTTTGTATGTATCATGCCAAGCATCCGGAAAGCAGTCGTGGAACCAGAGTGAGTATAATAATTATTTTTTTAAATTAGTTTCAAGCTAATAATTTATATATTTTAGCGTATGCTGCAAATGACAAAGACACTCAGCTACGAGTACGATGATTTAGAGACCGGTGCATTTTTGAATGACGAAAGCGACGAATCTTCAGATCACAATGATTTAGGAGCTAAAATTTTATTAGAAGAAAATCTTCTCGATGGATTGAGCAATTGGCTTGACCGTCTGTTTGAAGGCTCAACTCATCGTTATTTTATCAATTTCTGGCCAGATTTCCCCACAAAATAAACACAAAGAATATAACTTGCAGGCAACTCTTTTCTAAATTTTTATAAGCTTCAAAAACTTTCTCAGAAATAATTTGATAAATTTTCTAATATTCTATAGCCACACACACCAAAAATTTAATTATACTAGCATCATTTTTAACGGACAATTGCCACGTGCGTTATCATCAAAATACCCTAGTCGATTAGTTTAAAAAAATAATTTACGCTAGAAAAATTGTGTACGATGTTAAAGGAAACCATAGAATTTGATCTCAATAAATTAAATTGTATTTAAACTGATGTATTCTTTCTACAATTCAATGGATCTTCGTCTATCGCTAAGGGGCACATTGCCGGGCTCATTCCAATTAATGAAATTTAATGCAGGTTCTTAATTACTGTTGAGGGATTTTTCACAATTTTGATAGGCAGCTGAAATGATAAAAATAAAAATATATATTTTAATTATCACGAGCATGTTCGAGCACTTGTAAATTTAAAAATGGAACAGATTCGAAAGTGAAACATGGAGCTGGATCTTATAAAATCAACAGAAATATTAAACTTACTGCCAAGACCGAAGAAGACACCTCCGTATATTGGCCACATGCGTCGCTTAAAAAAGACGAGGGAAGTTAGAATGCCTAGAGATGCGCCAACACCTGTAATTTTTTGATAATTCGGCAATTTATTAAGAATCACTTTTAAACACTTAATCCACTCACCAGCTTTAATGACGACATCTGAAAAGCACCGGTCAATCTTATGTCCGACTTTGTCTTCACTGAATACAGCTGAATTTGCCATTATTACCTAATTAATTAATTTTTTTCTTCTCGATAGAGAATTTTTTCTCGCAAAGTTCACTTCGATAACAAAATTTTCTGTCTTCGTTGAATTCTGTTCCCCCTAAAAACAAGTGGGTGTTCGGTACGCAACGTTCTCAGTTATTATTATTTTTTCTCTGTAGCTCACATTTTGCGTGCAGATTACATATATAAATTATTTTTTTATTTATAAAAATTTTGTTCCCAGCAGATTAAATCTCGAGGAATGCCAGAATGGACAAAAGAGAGAATTCTTGGCAACTGAAAAAAAAGAGAGCGGAGCTCTAAAACTCTATTGACACGAGGTGAAAAAATAAAAAAAATCGGAAAATAAGTTTTTACCAAAATTTACGGCGAAATAGACAGCAAAGTGCTGAAATATTAATTTGATTCAATTTATAACATCAAAAGTCATTAAAGGCACGACACGATGGCATCGAGCGAAGAGGTAAAATCACTAAAAACAAGAAACTTTTCAAATTTTCATAATTTTGCAAAAAAAAATCTTTTCTAGTTGAATAACTTTGTTAAGCAGTTCCAGAGCAAGATTTTTACAGTCGAACTCGATGAACGTGAGCAGCTCTTTAAGGAATTAAAGAAACTCTTAACGAGCGATGGTAATTTGAGTGAAGAATTAGAACGAAATTAATAATTAATGATTATTTCACTCATCAGGTTTGAATGCACAAGTTTTAAAGGGAATTTCTAAAGTTCTCGCAATGTCACTCGTCAAGTTTAAGGATGAAAAGTCACAGGAACTGGTCAGAGATTTGATTGCAGAAATGTGTAAACTTCAATCGGATGCCTCGCTCGAATGTTTCAATACGGTCTTTAAGGCACTCTGCACAAAGGAATTGGTAAATGCGCCACCTGCAAAAGCGTCAGTAGCCGCACTAAGTGCACTGTTATGGACCACCTCGATTGCGCCCAATTGCAACAAGAAATCAAGTGAATTCACCAAACTAATGGAATATCAGTCGATTCTGTATACGCTCGCACTTCAGACCAGCAATTCAAAAGTACTCGATAGAGCCTACGAATGTCTTAAGGATTATTGGCAGACAGACGATGAATTGCTGAAACTTTATTTCGATAAATTTTCATCTATGGAAGCAAGCCAATATACCTTCATCTTACTAACAGCCGTGCTCAGATTTCACCTTGAAAGGGAATCTAATTGTTCCTTCTTCGATTCCAACAGGACCACGTACATCAATCAATTCACCAAAGGCATGGTTACGGTGAAGGCTAAACTCAACTGTCATTTGTATATCGCAAGTAGAACCTTTCTCAATTTTTTGACTGAAGATGAGGCTAAAAATAACATTCTACCCGCCATTCAACGCTGGATGCTTCGCAATCCCGAGACCATCCTCGAGGGCGTCGAATACATTCTTCAAGGACTTAATTTTGACATAAATGAGCAGGGATTAGAAATTGCTAAAATCCTCATTCAAAATCTCCATTCTAAGACAGATGATAATAGAAAATTTTCAATGAACGCCATTAAAGAGCTCGCACAAAAATGTTCAAGCCCCAAATGTATTGAGACAATGTTAAGTCAAATTTTCGCCATTCTCAATGGATCGGAGGGAAAAATTACAGTTGCCGAGTATCGAAATAGTCTTTTGCAAGGAGCTGGGTATCTATCGTATAACAAAGTCGAGAGTGATTTAAAGGCGAAGATGATGCCATCAATCAGTGAAAATTTCATCAAAGTTCTCGATGCAGAAATTCAAGAGAAAGTTTTAACACACGGACTCGAGATGTTCGGATTGTGGTCAATGTCGTTTGTTGGTGAACTCGACAATAAAATTGTCAAGTGGTTCAAAAAAGGTCTAGAGCATAAATCACAGGCTGTAAAAGTCAGTTATCTTCAGTGGTTCCTCAATTGTCTTCATCAAGCAACAGCCTCAACCAACGACTCAAAATCAGATTTAATTAAAATCGTCGAGAAATCGTCACAAAATGTCAATCAGACTCCAATTCTTTGTGAAGGTCTCGCAGCTGCTTGCATTATTTTGTCGATTACACCGACTAAAGACGATTCCATTGCATCTTTCTGGAATATTGTTCTCGATATGAAAAAAGAAATTTACACGTCCGATAAATTTTTGCACTCACTCGGCAGCGAAAGTTTGTGCAACATTTTAATTTTGAGCGAAAAACTGCTGATTAACTTCTACGACGATCTTAAAGGACCGGCAACACGATTGTTCAAGTGTATTTTGCTGGGTGCCACATCTAACAATTTTAAAGTTCATCAGAAGGGAATTGAGACTATTGAGAGGCTCATGGAATGCGAAAATGGAACAATTTTTGCAAAAGAACTCTTGAATGAACTTACCGAGCTGATGGGAAAGTCAAAAATAATTTCTGAAAGTGACGAAACAATTTCGAGTGATGAAAACGATCGAACAATTTCGGCAAACAACATCAATGCAATTTTATTGTCTATCTGCACGTCCAAGCGACCATCTGATGATATTCCGTTGATTTTAAATCACGCAATGCTCGCATGCAATCATCAAGCAGTGTACTCGCTCAACAATGAGCTAGTCGAAGATTTGATGCTGTCGAATGGTTTAAATGGCGACACTTTTATGACTGAAAATTGGGAGAGTTTGAAGGAAATTATTCTCAGCAACTACAAGTGCAATAGTATGTACAAAAACGCTGTAATGACCATCGCAAGATTGCAGCCAGAACTTGTTAATTCAGTCGTTGAGAACATTATGAAGCTTTTCACTGAAATCACATCTGCCAGTGTGAGCGAAGACGATTATTTCACCTATTTAACGCCTGAAGGTGAGCTCTACGACAAGAGTGTCATGCCAAGTAACGAAGAAGAAAAGACTTCGCAAATAAAGCGAGAAAATAAGGCGTATAGTCATAAGGAGCAGCTCGAGGAAATTCAGCTGAGAAAAGAAATTGAAATGAAAAAGGGAAAATCAAAGGAAATTCAACTTACGCCAAAGCAAAAGGAAGCGATAAAAAATCAGCTCGAAAAGGAGAGTGCAATTAGAGCTAAATTGAATGCAATGAAAGACTCGCTTGAAAAGGCAATTTCTCAAGTTGAAGCTTGCCTAGATGGAAGTGAAGTTCACTTATCATTTCATTACAAATCTCTCCTTCCAGTCATCTTAGAGGGACTTAGATCGCCACTCTTGGCACTTCCGATGGCTAATTTGTACCTTCATCTAGGCAGTAACCAAATTTCAGATGGTTTGGGAAAGAAACTTGCTTTGGCTACAATCAGAATTTGCAAGCCAAAATGCGAACTACCCGAAGAATGGATAAAATTGGAGTTGAACGAAATTGTTAGCGATATTATCAACACTAATCTCAATTCAAATGAGGAGAGTGATCAAGAAGACGAGGAAGAAGAAGTTGAAATCGCTTCAATTTTCTCGGCACCGAGTTTTGTCCTAATTTTCCAATTTTTAAGGCACTCTTTAAATGCTGATTTTATTACAACTGAAGAACTTTCAATTGGCATCGAATCGATTGCGAGACACGCACAAATGACCTCTGAGAGCGACGAAATTGATCAGTACCATCCGAAATTCCTGCCGACTCTCGCTATGCTTAAATTTCTCTACAATTTCATTCTCACGTGCGACGGACAAATTCAATCATTGGCAATGTCGGCATTTTTAGATGTTTCGGAGGCAATTTCAGGGGAGGAAAATAAGGCGGAAGCTTCCAAAGAAGAAGTGAAGTTTATTTTGGGCATGTTGGAATGCAGCAAAGAAATTGTACGTGATTGTGCCATTCGCTCGTTGAGTAAAATGATGAATGTCCTGCCCGACATTGAGGTTGACAATGAACTTGGTTTGCTGGTAATTAGAAGATTGTGGATATCAAAGCACGACGTATCGATGGACATTCAAGAGTTGACTGATATTTTGTGGACAAATCTTGGGTATGAAATTCCACCGGTGCTTAGTGCGGAAATTTTAAAGGACATAATTCACGATGAGAGCTGCATTCAAAAGGCGGCCGCATGTTCGTTAGTTTCAATTCTCAAAGAAGATCAGGGCGATGTAAAATCCGTTTTAAATCACTTACTCGATATCTACAAGGAAAAATTAGATCTTGTGCCACCCGTTCTCGATCAATTTAATCGAGAAATTGTTCCGGCAATTGACATGTGGTCACCAAGACGTGGAGTTGCCATTACAATCAGCCAAATTGCCCAATTTTTTGATCTCGAGACTGTCGAGATGATTATTCAATTTATGGTTTCGACTGGACTACGCGATAGAGAGGAAATTGTGCATAAGGAAATGCTCGCCGCCTCCTTAGCCGTCGTAGATCTTCATGGAAAAGAATGCGTGGCCACATTACTCCCAGTTTTTGAAGATTTTCTCGATAAAGCACCGAATATTTCACAATACGATAACATTAGACACGCAGTGGTTATTCTCATGGGATCGCTGGCGCGTCATTTAGACAAAGAGGATAAGAGAATTGAGCCAATTGTACAAAGACTTTTAGCGGCTCTATCAACTCCATCACAACAAGTTCAAGAGGCCGTAGCTAATTGCATTCCACACTTGATTCCCTCCCTCAAAGATCAAGCACCTCAAATTGTCAAAAAGTTAATGAATCAATTAGTCAAGTCCGACAAATATGGTAAAGATAATTTTTTAAATTAAATTAAATTAGATCTAAATAATTATTTCAATAGGTGAACGTCGTGGAGCCGCTTATGGATTAGCCGGCATCGTCAAAGGTCTCGGAATATTGACATTAAAACAGCTCGATATCATGTCAAAATTGACGAATCACATTCAAGATAAGAAGAACTACAAGGCTCGCGAAGGCGCTTTGTTTGCTTTTGAAACCCTATGCTCGACGCTGGGTAATTAATTATCTTATAATTACAATTAAAAAAATAACTAAATATATTTTTTTCTCTATAGGACGTCTTTTTGAACCCTACATCGTTCACGTCCTCCCACACTTGCTGACATGCTTTGGAGATTCTTCCGTGTATGTTCGTGAGGCTGCCGATGAGACGGCGAAAGTTGTGATGAGAAAATTGAGTGCACATGGTGTTAAGTTAGTTTTACCATCACTCTTGGCCGCTTTGGAAAGTGAATCATGGCGTACGAAAATTGCGGCAACGGAGCTACTTGCGGCCATGAGTCATTGTGCACCGAAACAGTTATCTTCTTGCTTACCCAGCATCGTGCCCAAGTTGATGGAAATTTTGGGTGATTCTCATATTAAAGTTCAAGAAGCTGGTGGAAATGCACTTAAAGTCATTGGATCAGTCATTAAAAATCCAGAAATTCAAGCGATTGTTCCTGTACTCTTGAAAGCTCTCGAAGATCCAGCTAACAAGACAAGTTCATCCTTGCAGCGTCTTTTGAAAACTAAATTCGTCCATTTTATCGATGCTCCATCGTTGGCTTTAATTATGCCCGTCGTTCAGAGAGCTTTCATGGATCGTTCGACAGAAACGAGAAAAATGGCAGCACAAATTATCGGAAACATGTACTCATTAACAGATCAAAAGGATCTTACCCCATATCTCGATAACATAATGCCTGGTGAGTTATTTAATACTTTAAATTTTAAATCATCACTTAAAATAAATTATTTTAGGTTTGAAGGCATCTCTTCTCGATCCCGTACCAGAAGTCAGAACAGTGAGTGCAAAAGCCCTCGGTGCGATGGTCAGAGGAATGGCTGAAAATTCTGTCGGCGATGATCTATTGCCATGGCTTATGCAAACACTCACATCTGAGGCTAGTCCGGTTGATAGGTAATTAAAATTTTACTATTTTATAAACTCATTTAAAATTTCCATTCTTCAGATCGGGTGCTGCACAAGGTCTTGCAGAAGTCGTTGCTGGCTTGGGTGTTGAGAAACTACATCAAACTATGCCGGAAATCATCAAGACAGCCGAAAGAACAGACATTGCGCCTCATGTAAATAAATCAATTTTTAAAAAAACTAAAATAATTTAATACAAATTTTTCAGGTTAAAGACGGTTATATACTCATGTTCATCTACATGCCGCAGGCGTTCCACGACGAATTTATCGTGTACATTGGTCAAATTATTAATCCAATTTTGAAGGCTCTCGCAGATGAAAATGAATATGTTCGAGACACCGCACTTAAAGCTGGTCAGAGAATTGTAAATCTTTATGCAGAATCAGCCATCACACTTCTACTTCCCGAGCTTGAAACTGGATTATTTGATGACAATTGGAGAATTCGATACAGCTCCGTTCAATTGTTAGGCGATTTACTTTATAAAGTGTCGGGTGTGAGTGGTAAAATGTCAACTCAAACTGCTTCGGAGGATGATAATTTTGGTACTGAACAGTCGCACAAGGCCATCATTAGACATTTGGGTATTGAGAGGAGAAATAGAGTGTTGGCTGGACTCTATATGGGCAGAAGTGATGTTTCTTTAATGGTTAGACAGGCGGCATTGCATGTATGGAAAGTTGTTGTTACAAATACGCCACGAACATTACGTGAAATTTTACCGACACTCTTTTCACTCTTATTGGGATGTCTTGGCAGTAAAGTTAGCGATGATAAGAGGCAAGTTGCAGCACGAACTCTCGGTGATCTCGTGAGAAAATTGGGCGAGCGAGTTTTGCCGGAAATTATACCGATTTTAGAGAAGGGACTCGATTCCGAATGTGACAAGCAGAGACAAGGCGTTTGTATTGGATTATCGGAGATAATGGCATCAACATCGCGTGATATGGTTCTAACTTTTGTCGATAGTCTTGTGTCGACTGTTAGAAGAGCATTGAGTGATCCTCTAAGCGATGTGAGAAAAGCGGCAGCAAAAACTTTCGATTCACTTCATTCGGCCGTTGGAAATAAGGCACTTGACGATATTTTGCCATCGATGTTAGAGGGACTCTCAGATCCGGACCCAATTATTGCTGAAAATACTCTTGATGGATTAAAACAAATTATCACGATTAAATCGAAAGTTGTTTTACCTTATTTGGTTCCGCAACTTACAGCACCGCCCGTCAACACAAAAGCCCTCTCGATTCTCTGTCAAGCTGGTGAAGGTCTAACAAAGTATCTGCCTAAAATTCTTCCCTCAATTCTTGACGCACTGGCAACCGCTCATGGAACTCCGAGTGAAAATAGTGAAACTGAATACTGTCAAATGATAATTTTAGCTGTCAGTGAGGATCCAGGCATAAGAATTATAATCGATTCATTGCTGGAAGCGAGTAAATCGAAGAAAATTGAGACTCGAAGAGCGGCAGCAACTTTACTTTCGGCATGGTGTCTCAACTCACCCGGCGATTACTCAAACTACATCCAACAACTTTTGCATGGACTTCTTATGTTGCTCGCTGAACATGACAAAGATATTCTCGTACGTGCGTGGGATGCACTCAATGCCGTAACGAAAACACTCGATTCCTCACAACAAATAGCGCACGTGTCGGACGTAAGAGAAGCAGTAAAGTCAGCCGCTTCACATCTCGAACCGGGTGTCACCGAATTGCCAGGTTTGTGTTTGCCAAAGGGAATTTCACCTCTCCTACCCGTGTTTCGTGAAGCAATTCTCAATGGAATGCCCGAGGAGAAAGAAAGCGCCGCCATTGGCTTGGGGGAGGTAATTGCGTTAACATGTCCATCGTCACTTCAACCTTCCGTCGTTCACATTACTGGCCCTCTCATTCGTATTCTTGGCGATCGTTTCAATGCAGGCGTTAAGGCGGCAATTCTCGAGACTCTCGCAATTCTTCTCATGAAAGTTGGAATTATGCTCAAACAATTTTTGCCACAACTTCAAACTACATTCTTGAAAGCGCTCAACGATCCAAATAGGACAGTTCGCATGAAGGCTGGTATCGCAGTGGGAGAGCTCGTTAAAATTCACCCTAAACCAGATCCCCTCTTTACTGAAATGCATAATGGCATTAAAAGTTCAGACGATTCCCTCGTGCGTGAGACAATGTTGCAGGCACTTCGCTCTGTCATGACGTCAAATGGCGATAAAATGTCAGAATTGATGAAGAAACAAATTTACGCGACACTCTCATCGATGCTAAATTATTCTGAGGACGTGACACGCTCTGGTGTCGCTGGATGTCTTGGTAACTTTTATCGACTTATTTTTTTAAAATTTACTATAATCACTTTAAAATTTAGGTGTTTTAACAAAATTCATGTCGCCCGAGCTGCAAGAAGAAATTTTTGTTTCGCACATTTTCAACGAGGACTTTGGCGAAGATTATTCACTGAGGCATGGTCGAACGGCAGCTCTTTTTGTCATTCTCAAAGAGTCACCCACGACTGTGTTCAATGCCAAATATGAGGCGAAAGTGGTCAAGACACTCGTAGCATGCATACAAAATGAGAGAATCAATATTGCGTCAAATGGAGTACGTGGTGCTTGCTATCTGATCCAGCACTGCTTAACTGAAACAATTGCCATTCCACCAACGGTTCTTTCCGCCTATGTAAAATCGATGAATCATGTTAGCAATGAAGTTAAGCAACTACTGCCCAAGACTTGCATCTACCTGTCTAAAGTGGTGACGAATGAAAAGACATCTGCTGAATTTTTAAAGGCATTAATTCCCATGTTGGTCAATGGAACAAAGGAGAAGAACGGTTATGTTAAATCAAATAGTGAAATTGCTCTCATCAGCATTCTCAGACTTAAGAATGGCGAGGAGATGTATGAACATGTTCTACAGATTTTAGATCCCGGCGCAAGAGATTCGCTAAGCGATGTCGTCACAAAAGTCCTTCATCGTGCATTGGCACCTTCAGGCAAGGACGAGGACATCGATGACACGCTCCTGACGTGAGACTTTTGCATACATTATTACATCCTACTATGATTATATCCGCACATTATTAGATCAGTGTTTTTTAATGGAAATATTAAGGAAATAAAATTGAACATTTTCTCTCGATTTTTATGTTTTTGTCGAGTGACTTTTAGAATCTTTCACGTTGCATGCTACAATGTGATTAAAAGAGAAAGCACGTGGCGCATTCACAAGTTGACGTAGGTCGTAAAAATAGCGTAAGGAATATGTCGAGTACTGAAAGATTTCTTCACAAAATCGATCCGAATGTTATTTCAATACATATTTTTTTATTCATCGAAATAATTCTTACTGTCTTATAACTTGATGAGCTTGCAAAATTATAAAGTAAAAAAATTTGATCTGAGCTCTTTCTCGCAAAAATCAATCTTCGACAATGACTTTTTTAATTTTTTATACATTTTTAAGAAATACAGTCAAAATAATTTGTTGAAAATTTAGCGTGAAAACTTTCCTAATCCTTTCGTTTTCTAAAAATGCACGAATTAAATGTGTGTTAAATTCCTGGATAAAGCAAAAATAATAAAAAACTGACAAGTTGATTCTTTTTTTTAAATTATTTTACTGAATTTTCCGAACTCAAAAATTTCATTAATAATTTTTTTATGTAAAAGATAAGTATGTTGATGCTGAACTTTAATTTGTTTAATTTCTCTCTCTGTCTCGTTTTATGCTAAAAAATATGCAACTAAAGATTTTTATTTTTTTTGGGGAGTACTTAAAAGGGCAGCCTGGGTTGGAGATTGAGGAGGGTACCGATAATGCTTAAATTTCATCTATTTCTTATTTGTTAAACCGCGGATAAAAAAAATGTGTTAAAAATAAAAATATTTTTTTGTTTCAACTCTTTTTTGAATGCAGGAAAATTTAACCTAGATGCGATAATAGTACACAATTATTGGTTTGCTTTTTCTTCAAAATGTATTTTCAAGCAAAATTAAAAAAGTTCAAATTTTAACGGTTAAATTTGAGAGATTTTCCGTTAGAATTTCAACGAGTTCTTATAAAGGTGAAAAATTTTCCCACACACAGTACAAATTAATTTCTCAAATATATTTTTTTTTTCATTATTGATGTTCATAGTGCTGGTTGTTGCTACTCACTGACACTGACACGAGAGACGAGAATACAAATTTTTCAAGAATATATTTTTCAAGTTTTTATAAAAGAATCTTCTCAATTATTTTTCCATCTGGCTGAAGCTAATATATATAAAAAAAAATCGGAAAATCAAATAAATGGATGCGTTTTCTTTCTGAAGTTGTTGAATTTTTACGATGAAATTGTTGTGTTTATATGTTTGGTGGTGGAGCCTTTTTATGTTGTTTCCTTCCTTCCTTTCTACTCACTCTCTCTCTTCTTCCTTAATATTTCTCTCTCTACCCATCAGTGTGTTCTCATTTGAATTTATAATACAGCAAGAATTAAATTTTGACGGTACAATTTCTCATCTGGAACGCATCACATAGCATATTTTCGTGTCCACTCACGTGCCAGCTCATTGTATTTTTCGCGATCCGTTTTATATATTCTAGCAATTTCCGGCACCAGTGGATCATCCGGATTGGGATCACAGAGAAGAGAGCAAATTGATAACAACACTGTAATGAATAAATTGAGATTAGAAAACTGATAAGATTCAATTAAATAATGTTTACCTTTTGAAATCGTTAGTGCAGGTGACCATTGAGATCTTAAAATGTCGAGACAGATCGACCCATTACTGTTAATGTTTGGGTGATATATACGAGTTGTAAAAGCCACTTTAGGTGGTTTGAAAGGGTAATCTGTTGGAAAATGTATAGTTAAGAAGAAAACTCCTCCCTGATACGGACTGTCTGGCTGCAATTGGACAAGAAAAAACGTATTTATTTTTAGTTAGCTAACTTAAAATATGCATTTATGATGGTCGTCTCTTGTGTTGCATAAATTTATAATGCAGCCATAGAATTTAACGCGCATATTCACTCGTGTCTAGGATTAACATTTAAAATTGCAACAACTAACTCAATTATAAGCAAGCAAACGAGAGAAAGCTCGTGAGGTTGATAACAAAGGAAATTCATAATTTTTTTATGAATGCATTTTTGGGATGAGTCATGAAAGTACTTTTAGAGTTTTGCAAGGTGTGGAAACTTTATGTGTCAAGAACTTTAAAAATTGAATCGCTTTTATTGAAAATGAAACAAATTGTTTAATTATCTAGCGAATTTCGGTCAAGGCTGGGCTATAAATTAAACGAAGCGCAGAAATGATTTTCGATCGCGCAATATAAAAAAATATATTCCACACCTCTTGACAAAAAAAAATATTCTGCAACTCATGGCGAACTTTTTTTTATTTTTTTTGGTTATCTTTAATTTCATTTTAACACATTCTGCACGATTGTTTTTAATTCTTTAGAGTAATTTAAATTCATCGTGTGATTCTTTATGACATCTAATACCACACTCTTTCCACTTATCTTATCTTCTTCCCGCACTAATTTTCTTTTCATTTCTCACTCTCAACTTAAGTTTTTCTTTACTGTGAGAAACATTAAATAAAAATGACCCAAATTTTTATATATTTTTTTTTCGTTTCGTGGTTTGATGGCGGTTTTGAGTGAGCACAAGCGAGAAAATTTTCTTTTCGGTGATTTCTGATCTTACGCGAATTTTATTATTGATTTTGATCTTTTGAGTTATACTTATAAAATATAAATTAGACACGACTTATGAATTGATACAACAATCATGCGACAAAAAAAATTTGTCTAGTGCAGCATTTGAAAAATTATATGTAATTATGGAAACACTATCTCACACACATAGAGCGCGATAACCATCATAAAAAAATTAACGCGTTTCACAACGAAATTTCACTACTTACAGGTCCCATAATTGTCGCTTGCCAGTGAAATACTGTAATGAGATGAATGAAAATGTAGAGTTATATTTTTGATTTTAATAAATAAAAAAAACTTACAGTCATCTCCAACAGGACCTGCTGAGCATTGTGCTGGTGGATCTCTGCCCAAATCTTGTAATTCCTAAAAATAGTCGAGACGAAAAAGAGAGAAGAAAAAAATATTTAATGCAAGGTGAATACACACAGTTCCTCGTACGTCATATTTTTTTCTTTCCTAGTTGATTGAACCAATATATTATATGTGGATTGAAAGTACTTAGCATAATTTACTGTAAAATTTAATATTTTTTAAGGGAGTCTCATGTTAGGTTACACGGTGACAGTAACTGATTAAAAAATCCTCAATAAATGCCGCGTTATATACAAATTTTTCCTCTTCTTATTCTTTTTTGGGGAGAAATATTCTATGTACACCATGAACATATTCTAATGGGGAGGATGGGTAAATTTTTCTCTCTCTCTCTCCCATTTTCTTACTTTCCAGAGAGCGACGACACTTGGATTGAATGAAAAAAAATATGGTGACAGAGCTAAGCGAAAAAGAGAAAATTTTCTCTTTGTGACGAATTTAACTTCCCTATCACTGAAATGTGGAGATTTTTAATGATGCAATCTGGCGAGAATTATGCTTGAAAATTGGAGAAATTCAGATGAGATTCCACGTTTTAATAACCCAAAAAAAAGTTGTGAAACTTTTCTTCCGACCTTGTGATTTGTGGGAAAATTTGAGACTTAATACATCCAACTGGATCTTTTTCAAAGGCGTCTCTGACTCATGAGGAACGTGTTCGCGAAAAGGACTAGTGAGTCCGTTAATCATTAGTGCTGGCATTAAGAAGCATCCAGAATTCGATTTTTTTTCAGTTACGCATTCACCTACACACACAAAATTGTTCACATTGTCTGCACGTATTGAAAATTTTCACACAAGCAGACAAATTTTTTCGCAACTTTCAATCCACTCGTTTCGTCCGAAATTTTCCACTTTCCACTCTATCTACCTTATTTATTCTTTTTAAAGCCATTTAGGATTTGTTTTCTGACGATTTTTTGACGTTAAAAGAGCTCCTCTCACGAAATTAGCGATTTTAATTTTTACGATTTTTAAATGGAGGATTGAAGAAATTTCGAATGGACGTGCTGGGGGATTTAACGCGTTTGTATGGATCAACGGTTCAACTCGACCCTGCGTTTAAATTCTACGAAGCCGTTACTGCAAAAAATGATTGAAAATTTAATTTTGAAATTAAACTGATTTGATTTATGCGCAAGATATCAAATAAAGTTGTTGTGAAATTCACTTTAAATTTAGATTATTGCGATTAGATGTTGAAGATTTTGTGAAATGATGTGAAATTTAAGTTTTAAAATTTGCCGAGAAAAATTGTTTAAATTTTGAAAAGACGTTAACAATGTTAATTGACTTGTTAATTTAATTAATTAATAAAATATTAATCTAAAGCCTTTTATGATCGTTAAGAGTTATTAAACAATTAGTAAAACTCTTTAAAAATTAAGTTTTTAATATTTTCCAAAAAATTTCGAGAAATTGAGTAAATTTTTGAGAAAGCCACGTGGGTTATAACATTTCAAATTTATGAATCATCGTTCTAATTTTAAAAGATTATAATAGATTTTTTGTCTTTAATTTTTTGTTAAATAGTGACGTCATAAAAAATAATTAAAAAATATTATTTTAATTTAAAGTTGCTTTTTAGTAACCCACCATTTTATCTCAACGTCATGACTCTTAAATCCTTAAATTCCTTAAAGCAACGAAAAAATTAACAATTCGTTTAAGAGATTTTCAATTCCTGCGATGCAGAGCTCTGCAACAATTCTTCCATTCAATCAATGCTGAGAGAAAATAGCGAAAGTCTTTCCCATATATGCCGGCAGAAGATTTGCTTGTGCATTAAAATAAATAAATTGCTGATCCTTTTTCAATATGTTGAAAATCTTTTGATATGTCGGTTTACCTTTTCTCTTTCACTCACTCTGAAACGAACGAAACAAAAGAAAATTGCGTGTATATGGAATTTCACTTTTACATTTCGCCATAAATACGGATGGGAAAAATGTTATGTTATTTTAGAAAGAAAATTCAGTTTAAAAAGAACAAGAAGAAAATGAGAAAAATGAAAATCCATTTTCACGCGCTCAATTCGATTTTCATATTTCGCTCTTTTATCGCGGTGGATTTCTTGCAGTTACGCGCTAGCTCGGGGTAAAATAAAGGCGGGTTGTAGAACGAGGGATAATGAAATTGAATTGAAAACAGCATCGAGGAAGAAAAGCTACTTGTTAATGTATTTTCAAGATTATCTTTTTTCACCACATTCTTTCCGAATTTTCATCTCACTCGCTTTCGCTCCACATACTTATACGGAAATTTATTAAATAACTTCTTCGCTATGATGCTGCAACGAGAGAAAGAGGATCAGGATACATTCAATATTGTCGAAAGCAAACTGGGTCTAGAATTTTATTTTTTAAATCTTTTTTGAAAAAATGCTGAAATCTTTTAATTCTAAATATTTAACGAACTTTTAAATTTTAAATTTTACTTACCTCAAAAATTTCAATAATGAACCTTTCAATGCAAATAAGAATTTTTATAGCAGCACCCTAAGACAATACAGTTGCGTCAAAACAAAATCCAATCATATACGACGACGAACATACGCATCATCTAATTTTACGAGCGAAATAAAACTCGAGATATTGTTTTTGAGATTTTCAAACAAAATTGAAATGTCTTATCTTGGTTTATCTGTTTCGAGCAAGGAAAAAAATGGTGTTTAATGAAGTTCGTTTGCACTCGGCAACAAATTTTAATGTCAATGTCTCACTTACACTCAAAAACTCAAAAAGAAGAAGTTTGTCTAGAAGGAAATGCACATAAAATAAAATTTTAAAATTAGAACTAAATCCCTGAGAAGAAAAAAAATCTTTAATAATTCAATTTTAATCCTCGCTACGCTGCAGTAGTATTTCTTAATCCCATAATGGAAAACATTCTGTATTCATCGGCATTTTTATGTATACGTGCATGCTTCTCTCGATTTATTTTTAAAATATAAAATAAATTTTTTGTTTTCCGAAAAAAATTGTGTAGCGCTTCATAGATAGAGGGAAAGTGAAAATTTATGGGATGAGTCGCGAGAAAATTCATTTTCGCATTAAACGATTAGAGTAAAAATTTTTTAAATGTTATAAAAGAATTTTAAATTAGCGAAAAAAATCCAGGAAATTTTTGAAATATTTCAACAAACTTTTTCTAAAAAATTCTTCCTCTTAAATTTTATAAGAACTGCACTCGTAGACAACATCACTCATTGTACAGCGATTACACTACTTTTCTTCTCTAGTCAATTTTCCCTACTCCTTCCCTCATACACGAGAAATGTTTCTTCTGGAAATCGAGGGTGGATTTTATGTGATGTATATTTTTTCCATTTTCATGTTTATTTCTCCAGAGTGTTTTCTTCCCCCTTTTGAACTATATGTTGTAATAATCATTTTGTGATATAAAATGTTGGTATGCCTTTTTTCAATATGGCGTGTTTTAGTTGGAGATAGAGCGAGTAAGTTTATTAGCATACAGAGTGGAAATGTCCAATGTCTTGATGACTTGCGATGGGAACAATTTAATGAACCGTATCTGCTTGAAATTGAGAAATTTTTACATTAAATTATTCCTCCTCTAATAATTCAACCATATCGACGGTGATGGGAGAAGTTTTATAACGAAAATTATATGAATAATGTGCGAAAAATGTTCCCTTGTCTCTTATAATTTTTCCGCGTCAAGAAAAATGAAAAATTATTAATTGGAAATTCCAGCGAGAGAGAGATGAGGAAGGTGAAAAGTAGGAAAAGTTTTTTAGCAATTTTTTTTGAAGGGAAATTGAGCTTTTATGTGTGAAATGGCTGAATTATTTTCAAGACTCAACGATCGATTGTTCTTGTTCTGAAATTTGCTTAAGAAAAGTAAATTATTAAGCCGAAAAGCGCTATATGCACCCCATCAATAACTCTTTAAAAACGCATAATACAAGAAACTTTTTTACGACTTTCTCTAATGTTCTGGGACGGTTTTTTAAGAAAAAGAGGAAAACTTTTTTTTTCTCTCCACGCTTATCATAATTTAACGGGGTTGCGTTCGATCCTATTTTTACCTGTTACATGATTTACTGCGAGCGAAATAAATTATCGAAAGCACGCGCCTAAGCCTAGAAGTTACTTAATTATATTTTCGCATATTACACACGCATTTTGGAGGTCGCTTGAGCTCCATCGTTGTCATAAAATGATAAGGCCCCGAGAAGTGTATTAATTAATTCTTATTTTCTTTTTTACGATCGAGTTTATGGTTTGAGAGAATGAGAAAAAAGAAGTGAAATAACACACACAATATGGAGACAATAAAAATTACTTTTTGACTTGCTCTTCTGTACATTTTCTTCGGTTCTCATTTTGTGGGAGGGATTTTCATATGGTTGCATAAAACGTAATCTTTTTTTATTATATCAGAGATCAAAGATTATATGAGGGATTCACTCGGTTGCGTTGTGAGAAGGTCGACTTTTTTTCTTGCTGCTTGGTACTAGAATTGGGTTGTTTATCTGCTGGTTAAGTTCGCTCTGAATGCTTTTTCTTGAGGGAAAATTTATGACACTCTGAATGTACTAAAATATGTTTTATATAAACTTCTCCTATGTGTCATTTGTATGACTCTTTCTCCTTTTTTCTTGCATCTTTATTTGGTTCCTTTTTGGCGGTGCGTAACTCGAAAAATTTTACTGCTTGTCTCTTTCTCTCTTGACGCTTAATCATAAAAAAAAGTCTGAAAGACGTAAGTAATAAATTTTCCTTCGTAAATTAATTTTTTTTCTTATTTTACGACCACAAACAAGGACAGAAGCTAATATCGGATGCTTTAAGACAAAAGCTAAGCTTGGCAGAAGTTTTTATAACAAATTGCGAGTGAAAATCTAGTTGGATGTGCAACAAGAGATGTGTGCGCTGCAATTCATTGAAGCAGCAAGATTTTTAATTAAACGCTGCTTGAATATTCTTCGTTGTGAGTGCAGTAAGGAGCTTGTGCTTAAAATTTAATTGGGAAGTGCTTGTAGTTTAGTTTCAAGATCGTAATGGGTATCTTTCTTATTTTATAAATTTAAAGATTTTTGAACATAAACTTAAAATTAAAAAGGCCTTTTAAAATTTCTTAAACAACATAGGAGTAAATAAATAGTTTTTAGCTTCTATATTTAAATTTAAATTATTTTATTTATTTGTATATATTATTTTAAAAATTTAAACTAAGCTATTATTTTTTTGCATGCACTGTGTGTGGCCCTTCTATGTTTAAAAATATCATAGATTCTCGATCACGTACAAAAACGGATGCTAACATGACTTCCTTAAAAAATATCACTCGAACCGAAAAATGACAATCTCCTTTTTTTCAATCCTCATTTGACCTCTCTCTGAGAAATAAATTCTTAGTTCTTTAAATTTTTACTTTATGGACGAAAACATCAACCTCAAAGTCATCTCATATCGCTCATATATGTGTGTGGATTGCTGTTGGGAGCATAACAATAATGATAAAAATAATTAATATGTTGCACCATACATAAAGGAGAGAGAGAGATTTGGCATTATCATTTCGTGTCCTAACAACATTTATGCGAAGAAAAAAAAGATGAAACTCCGAGCAAGGACCTTTTCACATCATCGTTCAACCCTGGTTATGTGTATAGACGTACAAATATATTATGGAAAGTCTTCATCTCTCCTCTAAGCACAAACGAAATTGCGAAAAATGGCATGAGCCAAGAAGAATAAAAAGGCGCACATCTCGCAAAAATAAAAATACGAGACGAAAAAAGGGCAAAAAAAAAGAAAAATTGAAGGGAGGAGGAGGTGGATGAAAAATCCCTCAATAGAGAGGAATTGAGAGCGGCAAAAGAAAGAAAATAATGATGATGATGATCTAAGTCTTGCAACATTTTTTTTCTTCATCATTCTCAGAGAAATTGAATAATGAACAGAAATTTACTAAACGGAAAAATATATGATATGAAATGAGAGAGAGAGAAAGGAGGGGAGGGGAAGAAAAGAAAGATGTTGCTCATCTAGCGAAGTGAGATGCGAGGAGGGTGGAAAAACTGAAATTGTATAAGAAATGGCAAGGAATTAACATTAATGGATCTGTATAAATATTATTTTTAGCATATGGAAAGAGCAACATGAAATGAGGAAAAATAGCTGAATGAAGTTGCAAGCGTTGGAAACTGAATTCTTTTAGGTTTTATTAAAATTTTAAAGTTGAATTAAGTGAATTGATTTAAAATTTAAGGCCATCAACTTTTCTATTCACAGAAAATCAAGAACAAGCTCAACTAAAATTTCCATCCCTTGGATTTTCTCTCTTATTTTCTTTATATACAGTTAGGGAAAGAAAATCTTCATCTTTAATAGAAAATTAAAGGGATCTCATTTCATTCTCCATTTGCCGTTGCTTATTTCCACCAACATTAATTGTTATGCGTCGAATTAATTTTTATTGAGCACACATTGCTTGCTGTTAGTGCTCACAATCTCAGCAATAGAATGATTTTTAATCTTTCCCTTTTCTTATTCAAAATGGCACTTGCTTATGTCAACGACGACGACGACGATGTCGATATGAGAGGAAAATTTCTGGTGTGTACACAAAATATCAAATCAAAAAGTTTATTTTTGGGGGATGAAAAGGATAATAAAAGAAATTTGAATTTAAATTAAAATCCTTCTTTCCTCTTTCACAGCGCTGTGCTGCTCTCTCGCTCTGTTTAAACTTTATGTCGAGGAAAAGAAAATGGAAATTGGTCTTTTTTACATAATTTTTGCTTCATTTTATGAAATCCTCGCTTGTGCGTTCTTTTGTTTCCAATTTATATTCCAAATATTAACCGAGAAGCGAGCAAGAAATACACAAAAAGAGGGCAAAAAATTCCACCATGAGACATGTCCTCGACGACGTTCTCATTTGAATTCTTATTTCACAATTTCCATTCTTTTCTCTTTCTTATTTAAAGTTGAAACTAGATGAGGAAAAAATTTACTCAGATAAAAATTAGTTCATTTTTTAAGGGGATAATCATTTGTGTGGACTTAATTTCGTATGCATGAAGCAGCATCGAACATAATTTATTATTTTCATTGTGTGTATGTGTGTGTTTAGATAAATTGCCAGGAAGTTTCGTGGTGGATGTCAAGGGACAAAATGTGGTATTTTGGAGAACGTTTCATAGCCACATAAAACACACAGACGGTCTCCATTGTGACTTGTGAATGAAAAATTAGGATTTATTTTTTTGAGATTTCAATAGGGATCCTCACGGTGAATACCGGTACGGTGATCACCGATTTTTTGTCCGGTGACACCGGTGACGAAATTGATACATTTTTCTATACTTTTTGAGATTTTTTCAAAGCTAAAAATTTTTTAAACTAGTAAATTTTAATTGAGAAATTATAGAATACATTTAAAAACTTTTTTAAAACAAAATTAAATGGCTAAGAAAATTCGTTCAAAATATGCCAACTTACAAAAAGTTTTTTCAGTCATTTAAATTTTTAGAATTTTTTAGATAAATAATCAAAACATTTCACACCAAAAAAAAATAAAAATTTAAATGAGTGAAAAAACATTTTAGTAAGTGCGCATATTTAGAAAGATTTGATCAAAAGACAACAAATTAACATGTTACTTTGATATCTTATAAAAAAAACTTTAAAATCGGTAAAAATCCTAAAAATTTATAGGAAAGATATTTCGATAAGATTGAAATTTGATTCATCAATTAATGAAAAAGAAAAATTTCTACAAATAATAAGAAAAACCTAATTTTTTTAATGTTAAACTTTATAATTTATATGGAAACCAAAAAAAGTATCTAAAAATTGGTCTATAACAACTTCCAAAATGGCCGAAAAGTAGTTTTTTCCTTCAGAAATGTTGGTCAAAAGTCGTCACCGGTGTACCGGTGATCACCGGTGAATGACTTTTTGTCACCGGTGATCACCGAAATCGCATTCACCGGTGAATTAAGGATCCCTAGATTTCAATCATTTAAAATTTAAAAAAAACTTTATTAGAGACATCTAAACTTTAAAAGGCTTTTTAGGGATTCGAATCTCATAATCAATTTATTTATATTTTTCAAAGTTTAAACTACAATTAAAAGTTATTAAAATTTGTATCACCACTCTTATCATTTTTCCTATTTTAATAATTAAAATTTCTCAATTATTCAAGCAGAACGCAAAGAAAAAAATCTCATTATGAAAAAGTTTTGGCAACGAATAAATTTAAATTAAACAAAATTAACTTCTAAACCCTTTTCCTTCATTCTTTTCTCTCTCTCTCACTCGCTGCTGCTGCTAATGTTGTTTCTTGCGAGGCGTGTTGGAAATAAGAAAGTTCATAACATAATTCTTTTATCGATTGTTTCTGCCATTGTTGGCACAAGATGAAGATGGAGCGTTTGTGAGTTGTCGAGGGTGCAAAGGGTTGAGATGGTAAAGAAAAGTTAACTCAAACTCTTGCCTCCCATTTCTCTCTCTCTCTCTCTCTCTCTCTCTCTCTCTCTCTCTCTCAAGATGATAATGGGTGTGATGAGGGTGCGAGAGAGAGAAAGAGTTGAAGAACAAAAAGTTGGCATAAAAATGAGTCGAAGAACATTTCGCATGTAAATTAATCCCACTGGTATTATAAAGGGTTTTCCAAAAATCATAAATTATTATTGTTTTAATTTTTCAACGTAAATTTCCATCTTTTTTGACTTTCTGCTCCTTACACACCTACACCTTATGGGCCATGATGGAAATTTTTCTCTAAAAATGGTGGCTCGTGAACTCAATCATTTATTTGATGGAAAAAGTTTTTGGTTGGGTAAGAAATTAAATTTTTGAGGGCAGGAAGCAATAAATAACGATTCTAAATTTATTCTTAAAGAAAATTAGTATTTAAAATTTATTTATTCAATACTTGAACCATCAACTCACAAATGTGTAATAAAATATTCAAAAGAAAATTCATGCAAAAGAAAACATCTCGTTTTTCCATCCTTAACTCATCATCATGATTATTATGATGCCTCTTTCGCATGTAAGATAATATTTCTCACAAGAAGTTACCATCATAAGGATGATGATGAAGATAAAATACCCTTTTCAATCTACATACGCCTTCGCACACTGCAGAGAGTCTAAAATGAACTCAAACTCACATGCTAAAAATGTTATTGATTACTTTCATAAAAGTTTTGAACTCTCAATGTGAAATATTTGCCTTTCTATCGTTTTCCCACCGACACGAAAGAAACGAAAAATTTCATTTTGACGCACATGCAAGCGAAATAGGACAAAAGAGAGAATAGCGACAGCTAAAAGGCAAAACTTTGTCGGCATTGTGAGAATCAGCGTGAACTCAAACCTCCCACATTCATTTCACTCCGTGATGAATGAGCATCGAGTTTGTGATACGAAAAAACTGTAATAAATTTCTTTATTACCATAAAATTAATAAAATTTCAGTGTCATCGCTTCATCAAGACGGAAAATTACGAGAAAAAAGAAGAAAATTTAGGTTTTATCTATTTTTATTTTTCATTCGACTAGACAAAATTATTTCCTTCTCTCCTTTTCTTTAAAATCAAAAATGCATTTTTCAATTTAAATGGAAAAATAATTTTTTTTGAGAGGAAATGAAAAATTGCACATTTTAGGCGCAGATAGTCTACAATCATCCATAATACTTAAAAAAATTCACTTTTTTAAATTACCTTTTATTCATATTCTTTAATTTCGATCAATTTTAGTTTTTCTTGCATTATCTAGTCTAGAGGTGTGTGTCTGTAGGTGGGAGATGAAAATGTCCTTGTGAAATTTTTTAACTGAACCAAAAACTTCAACTGCTAGACTTTTAAAAATTGCTAAAAAAATTAAAATTTTAACTTAATCAAAAATTAAATTTTTAGCATTTTAAACTTTTCAAATTTAAAATAATTCAAATAATAACCGTCATTTCTCTCGTTATCTAACCTAGTTCATAAGACCTTTCAGCAGTTGATAAATTTATGGTAAAAGTTACGTTTTAAGTGGAGAGAAATTTCTGTAGAATGTTTCAACATAAATTTTCACTCCACGACGTTTCGAGTTGAACAAAAAAATTCTTTCTCAAAAATTTAAAAAATTCCTCTTCACAAGACATTAAATCTCCCTCGAAAAAATTTACAATATAATTTCTTATTTTTGGCCTTAAACTTATTATTTGTCTTTATTGATTCAATCATTTTTTTCTTCCTCTTTTTTTGACACCTTAACATTTTCAATTTTACCTTTTTATTACTCCTTAAATTTTTATTTATAATTTTCCAATATTTACAATCTCTCTTTTTTCTTACAGAACAAAAAAAAGGGAATAAAAATATTTTTATAATCTCGATTTTACTCTTCGGCAACATCAGAAACGAATTTTTGAGGACTTAATCAGACATACCAGATAAAAAAGTGAAAATGATTTATTTTATCGCATTCCGAGTGTGTGTTGCTGATAGACCTTTTACGACGAAATCGATTAATATGTTTTTGCTTCTTATTCGTTCTTGATTAAAAGTTATTGAGAAAAGAAAAAATTACGCGGTAAGAAAAAAGTTTTCGGCCATGAGCTAAATAATATATTATTTTAATAACGGATTTTGAAAATTTAAATAATTTAACGATTTTAAAAAATTCAAATTTCAAGAAGCGACTGAAGTGCACAATAAGAGACTTTTTCCTCTGTTTTTTCTTTAATATGATTAAATTCATTAAGAATGTATACTTAAATAGCAGAAAAGTTAAAGATAAATATCATTTGAAAATTCACATTATTTTTTTTTTGGTAGGTGATGAAAGGAAGCAGCAGGAGCGCAAGAGTTGTACACGGTGATGATTAGAAATTGCAAAAATTCTCTTTTAGAATATATAAATTTTTTACTCTCGAATGTCATTACTAATCAATGTGCGGTCATCCCTGCGTGGCGCTGTACAATCGTCGTCTTCGTCAGTAGATGGCACATTATTATTTGAGCCATGCTGATTCTTTACATCATCACGTTGATCAAAATTCAAATCGTGTTCGCTATTCAACAGATGATTTAGTGAGGACGTTTGAAATGCTAACGTGCTCACTAAAACGTTATCTCAAACTGTTGAATCGGTTACTCCCGCGTATTGACATGCTGCTAATCCACCTGAATTTGATCGCGAGACCGGCGATAGGGATGACGATTGGGTCGAGTAGGGACTTGAGAAACCCGATGAGTGCTGTTTGGCTTTCAAGCGCAATGTCGCGATGCTCGAACTCATAGCGGTGCCGGGCTCGGCGGTTGTACGATGATGATACATAGAATACGGATTTGTTGGATTTGAGTATGGACATGGACCACCGACACCTGAGGTGCCCGATGATGTCAATCCACTACCCATCGTTGGGAGCATTGATGAGCTCATGCTTGCGGCCACCGATGATGATGACGAGTTGAAGCAATTTATTGAATTTTGATGATGATTAGTGGAAACTACCGAGCTCAAAGGATTCACTGGCCATGGAAATGTTTTTGTACCTGCATGGAAAATTTTAGCAATTAAAAATTCATCAAGGGGACACAAATTTATGTGAAATGGGTTGGACACTCAAACTTTTAACATTTAATAAATTCAGAGGGTGTCCAACCCGCTCGAATACTGCATGAATAATTAAGCACTCACCTAAAGGAGATGGAACTTTTGCGGCCCAATTATTGTAATGCGAATATGATGAATATAATGCATCGGTATCGGGAAACGGTTGCACGAATTGCGTTCCAAATCCATTCTTGAAATCAGCTGCAGTTGCCAATGCATTCATTTGGTTTCTTTCACGCTTGCGCCACCTTAATAATAAAGAGAGGGTAGAAAATCATTATTATAAAATGAAGTACTTGAAAAATGGATGCTGCAGGGGGTGACTCACTTGGAGGAAAAAATTTTCCTGCAGGTCCGCAGGAAAATTTTCCTGCAGTAAAATATTTTTTCTGCGTTTTTCCTGCATGCAGGAAAATTTTTCCTGCAAGATTAAGAACTAAAAATTATTTATTTTGTACGATAACACCCAAAAATAATAATTTTAAATGCAAGTCATCAATAATGATAGATGTTTAAGACGTTGTGGGTCCGTAACAATACTTAGCAGTGGATTTTTGGACACAATTTTATATTCTTAAACTATTTTATGGTTTAAAATTTTATATCAAATTTTAATAAGATGTAAAAGTTAATTAATTCTCATAAATGAGGTTTTATAGACAAGTAAATCTAGTGAGTTTGAGTTTTTTAAAAAGAGGATTTTTTGGATTTTTTAACGCTTCAAAAAGGCAAGAAATATCAATTTCATAGTCCCCTTCCAAAATGTACTTTAATTAAGAAAAAATTAAAATATTTTGCTCCTATTACATCCAGTTTATTAAACCCTACATTTTGAATCCCATATACTTGGATCCAATCGCTTCAATTTTAAGTAAAATTTGACTTTGAGTTTTAGCTCCACAATATTAAGCAGTTCCAGAAGTGCTTGATATTCTTTTTGATTCATTTTTAATGGCTAAAATTGTTTTTTATCAAATACAAAAAAAAATTAATTTTTATGCTGTGGAATTCAAAAGTTAGGAAGCACTTGCTTTCTATCACACCACAAATGGCGTTTACATAGGTATTGCAACTGGAATTATAGTGAGAAATATTAATTTTTTTGAGTTCTAAAATCATATTGATGAGGAAAAGCTAAAATTGGCTATTTAAACAAGTTTGTGCAAATTCTAAAAACAACTCTTTAAGATTTTTTAAAATAATAACAATTAATTTTTTTTTCAAACGTCTAAAACTTAAAAGCTCAACTGAAAATTCTTCTGATTACTTTGCCCAGTCGTAATTTAATTTCTTCAATTTTTTTAACGTTTTTATCTTTTCAAAGCTGTGTGAAGAACTTTCAAAAAACTCTCGTGTCAGTATCTACTACAATCGTAAAGCTTTTTAAGTGTATTTCATAATACGTAAACACATGTAATGTGGGTCTTACAAGGTTATATGTAAAAAATTCAAAACATTATTAAAATTGACGTTAAAGACCTAAGAGATCAACTTATTATCAAAAACCCAAAGTCTCTAGGTTTCCAGAGAACCTAAATTTCAATTAAACACACCCATATACGGAGAACTACATAAGATATCGTACCTTAATGAGTTGCATTTAAGGTTTACCATCATTTATGTATTACTCATTTTTTGGAAAATTCTGTTTTATGTTTAAGTTCTGTTCTAAATTATGATTTTAAAAATTAAACTTTTTTTATTTAGTGTAAAAAAGTAATTGCAGGAAAATTTTCCTGCATTTTTCCTGCGCGCAGGAAAATTTTCCTGCGTTTTTCCTGCAGGCAAAATTTTCCTGCAGGTCCGCAGGAAAAACGCAGGAAAATTTTCCTCCAAGTGAGTTACCCCCTGGGATGCTGTTATGTATGCGAGATTTACTTACTTTGCCCGACGATTTTTGAACCACACCTGGAATAAATAAAAAAATTAGAGAGGAAATAGTGAAAATAGTAAATAAAGTTTGCGTCCACATAAATTTTGCATAAAAATCGTTTATTTCACTCACTATAGGCTTAGTGCTATTGCACATGCCGCTTTGCATGAAAGCGACGAAAAAAGCGAGAATTTATATCTAAAAGTCAATAAATTTAGCGTCCAAGCTTCCACTTTTTTTTATTGGCAGACAGAACTCAACACAATACGGCTAAATGTGTGCGATATGTTGATTTAAAGATACAAGCATTATAATGCTTTATACTCGGGGAGCTCGATGGGTATTTTCACGTGTTAAAGTTTTTCATTTTCATTAAAATGTTTTTCTTAACCTTTTTTTCGGTCCCCTCTCACGGTTTATTTAACATTTTTGTTCAATTCATTGTGAACTCAAGGCATGTCTCATTCTCTCTTTCTTTTCTACTCACTAAGGGCAAAGGAAAATTATAGATTCAGATCGCATCGAAAAAGCAATTACAATTCACAAAGCCTGAATAGAAAAGTAATTTCTCAAATATTGTTTTCTTTTGCTCCAAAAAAAAAGAGAAAGAAAGTTTGAGATACATCGCTTGATTTATTGTCCATTTACTGTTTGCGGAGATGTTGAGATGGCATTAAATTATTATGAGTTGTAATTATTGTGTTTTTGGAATTTTTAAGATTCTTTTTTAGGGGAGATAGTTTGAGTTTTTGGAAGATTACAATTAGAGATTATTTTAGCATTTAAAAAAAATTATTAATATTAAATTTTTAGTTGTGATTTTTGATGGTGCCGACGGCATAATTTTAATGAAATATATTTAAAGTTTTTTTTATCTAAATAATAGATTTTAATTTTCAAGTTAAATTTGATCGCTGCATAAATTAAAATTATGAGAATCAGCCTGATTAAAATGTCACCAAAGAAAAATTAAAGTCTTCTCTTCTTGATTTGTAAAATAAATTTTGGTATAAAAATTTAATCCTAAAAATTCATCACGAACGCCTCAAACATTGTAGACACCTAACAAGAATTACTTTAAGCACAAAAGTTTAATGGCATTAAAATGAGCTTAGAGTCGAGTGCTTTATCAACTTCTAAAATAATATTTTCTAACTACTTAAATGCAATCCTCATCAAAAATCGATATCGCATTGTAAACAGTCTCTCTAATAATTGCTGATTAAAAATTGATTACAATCAGCTGACAATCGAGACATAATTTTTCAAACAGCCGGCACTAAGCCGAGAACTCATAAAATTCGAATCCGTAACAGATCAGCTGGAAAGTCTGAAAATTTGTAATCTCTAAATCGATACTCAACCTAGACCTCAACATACAATTTCACTGTCTTTTTATATTTAAAACGGAATAATTAGAAATTAATGGTTAAAGCGTCAATGACAAATAAAGTCTCGGGGCCCAATAAATAAAAGGCGCGGGGGATGTGCGACTGGCAAATGTTGTCGGTGTAAAATGGAAAGAGAAAAGAGACAGAGGAAAAAAGTTTTCCGAGAGACAGCGTCTGAGTCAAACTAATCCATCGTGATTATAAGCATTATTTTGGGATCTCTCCTTAGGTATAAATTTTTTGATGATACCGAGAGTGGAGTAGAGCACTCGGCAGAGTTACATCTGGTCACTTTTTTGTTCCGCCTCGATATTAAAAAATCAATAAGGACAGAAGCACCATCGAGACGGCAGTCAGTGTCTTTATTTGATTATACTTCACACCGTACGTGCGTTTCCATCATTATTGCGTCAAACTCATCAATCTGAATAGAACTAACCAAAAATATTGTTGGCGCCTCCTTATCAACGAAAAAAAGTAATTTTTTCTTATATTTCAATCGATTTTTATTTTTTACCATAATCATTGTTTGTTCTACTTGAAAAAAAAATACTATTTATCATTTCGAGTCCTCTTCTTGCTTTTTATTCGTCATAAATTATCTAATTACGTGTTTTGGTAGTTAATGCATGTTGGTTGCCATTATCAGCATGTGAAAAGATAATGAAGATATCAATTCTGTCTGTTCATTTCCCCCCACAATATTCACACCAACGCTGATGTATTTGTATGGAAATAAATTCTCCAAAATTGACATATCGAGAGTGTGGGGAAAAAATTCTAATTGCATAATTGCTCTTGAGGGTATTTTTCAGTTTTTTTTATAAAGTGAATTTTGCAATTATTTATTACTTTTTTACCATCTCATTCTTTACCAATCCTTAAAAATTCTTCACATAGAGAAAAATCATTAAACAGTTTGAAAAACAAATAAATCTCAACTTTACAGACATGATCGGGCATTCATCTAAAACTTAATCCATTTTTTATTGTATTTTATCTTTCCTCCCTGTTGACCCTAACTTTTTACTATCATTCACTCATTTCATGCCGCTCTAAAGTAATGAAACTCATCACAATCTATCAATGCGATGTCGCCCTCGCTTTTAAATGGCTTAATAAACGCACAGCCAATCATTTTAAGTTTGATTACTCTCATCACTGCCACCCTCTATTATTTTAAGTGAAATAACCACTATTCGAGTCTTTTTTAAATTTTATTACTTTAATCTCACTTTTAAAATGCTCATTTGAATAATCATGATGATGATTACATGCTGAAAAACATTTACACTCCGCTTTCAATTTTGTAATGAGTTTTTGAGTGAAATTTCTCTCCAGAATTTATGAAAATGGGAATTGAATTTTAAATAAATACAAAAAATTTGTGGAGCAACTTTTGGTAAAAGTACACTTTACTGGCCACCTTTTTTTTTGACTTTTTTTGTGTCTTAAATCAAAGATTTGGGCTCGCAGAGCCCGAATCTACAAGAATTTTTCCGCGGAACCACTCCGGGACCGACTTACGAGGATCCAAAGATCCACTTTGTTTACACTAGAAAAAGCCAACAAACTAAGGGGAAAGGTGGGAATTCGGGGTTGTTGGGTGGGGAAAATATCACGAGGGGTACACAGGTACTTTTAAATGAGGGGTACACCGCTTTTAAGGGGTATAAAACTTTAGTTTTTGATTTTTAACACCAGAAAAAGCCAGCAATCTTAAGGGAAAGGTGAGAATTCGGGGTTGTTGGGTGGGGAAAATATCACGAGGGGTACACAGGCACTTTTACATGAGGGGTACACCGCTTTTAAGGGGTACAAAACTTTAGTTTTTATAAAAAAAATTAGAAACATTTTTGTAGAACATTTTTTTCTTGTTCTTGGGGTTTCTGTAAAAAGGCTACGCCGTCAATCGATTTCTGTAAAAGGGCCGTGCCATCAATCGGTTTCTGTAAAAGGGCTGCGCCGTCAATTGATTTCTGTAAAAGGGCTGCGCCATCAATTTAATTCTGTAAAAGGGCTGCGCCGTCAATTAATTACTGTAAAAGGTCTGCGCCGTCCCCAAAAAAAATCCTTTACGATAATAAACGATTAAAAACTGGTTTTACCAATTTGTGAAAGTTGTGAAATATGTACTCTTATTAAAAACTGAATTTTGTTTTATTTCATGGCGCTTGATCACAAGTCGCTCAAAATTAAGAGTTAATCCAGTTTAAATTAATTTCAAGCAGGAATTAAGATTAATTTTGTTTGTTAAAACATTTTGTTTACTTTTGAATAAAAACAGCTGATTTCAGAATTTTAAATTTTTTACTCAGTTTCAGTTTTTCGTGTCCCCTTGGAATTTTAATTTAACGGCTATGTGAGGTGTCTTAATTCTACGTGTAAAAAAATTAGTGGAAAAAACTTAAATTTTTTGATGATTCTTTTTGTAAAAGGGAAAATGAGTGGGAAGAGGTTAGAATTTTTAATGATTTCTTTTTGTAGAAGGAGAAAATAGGTGGGAAGAGGTTTTGGTTTGCGTGGATTTTTTATTGACTTTTCTGCGACACAAATATTTTAAGTTGAAGAAAAAGAAGAAGAAGAAATAAAAATACTTGAAATAATCATATATTTGTACCCCTTAAAAGCGATGAACCCCTTGTGTCATTCTCTACATTCAAAAACCTCTAATTCTTACCTTTTTTAAGATTTTCATTTGTTTTAGCACAAAATAACTTAAATTAAAGTCGCGTACCCCTTAATTACAAGCGTTATTATACCCCTTATGTCTTTCTTTTCATCCAAAAATCACCATTCCAATAAGATTTTCACTGTTTTTAGCCCAAAATGATGAAAAGTATAAGTTGTGTACCCATTAAAAGCTGAGTACCCCTTAATTACTAGCGTCTTCATACCCCTTGTGTCATTCTTTTCATCAAAAAACCAATAATGCTTACCATTCCAATAAGATTTTAGCTGTTTTTAGCTCAAAATGATGAAACATATAAGTTTCGTACCCCTTAAGAGCTGCGTACCCCTTAAATTGAGACATATTAATACCCCTCGTGTCTCTCTTTCTACCCAAGAACCCCGAATTCCCACCTTTCCCCTTGGATTGTTGGCTTTTTCTAGTGCACTTTAGTGTAAACAAAGTGGATCTTTGGATCCTCGTAGGTCGGTCCCAGAGTGGTTCCGCGCAAAAATTCTTGCAGATTCGGGCTCTGCGAGCCCAAATCTTTGATTTAAGACACAAAAAAAGTCGAAAAAAAAGGTGGCCAGTAAAGTGTACTTTAGCCCAACTTTTGAATAAATTTTATATGAGGGGTAAGAAAGAGAGGTGGGACACTTAGAATAAATTAAGAAAATCTATAAATTTATGTTTTAAAAGCTAATTTCCAGGAAATTTAACTTAACTTAGTGCCAACCTCCTCAAAACAAATTTAAAGTTTTAACTCACCCTAACACGAGCTTCGGTCAAGTTAGTCCACATCGCAATCTCTTCTCGTGTGCTCATGTCTGGATAGCGATTACGACTGAAAGTTTGCTCCAACTCATGGAGCTGCTGTGAAGTGAAATGTGTTCTTTGACGTCGTTGACGTTTATTTTTCTTATCGTTTTTCGGATCATCGGATGTGATTGATTCATCAACATTCTCTTGCTTCACTGTTGTCTCCGCTAGACGAGATGCTGGAAATAAAGTTATTTCGTTTATGTTTCTCTGTTTAAGATTAAGTGGATAGTCTCAGCTCATAAGTACTTTAAAATTGGATAAATTTCCACTTGGAATGCAATGCGCTGCGAAATGTATCAGAAAAAAGTCTCAAGTGTATTGGCTTCTTCTTCTTTGGACATCGAATGTAAATATTTGTTTAAAAATATCGATAAGTGGATTGTAATCTTTTTCTTTTTTATAGAAATTTTAAAGTCATTTATTTTTTAAATTTTAACGGTCAAAATTAATTTAAAAAAGTCACGGGTTGTGACTAAAATTTTAAATAAATATTTTCGGTCACCAGAAAAATCTTAATTACTTCCACAACTAAATTTTTTAAGGAAGAAACTCCCAAAAACTTATCGCAGTGAATAAAAACTCGTTGATGATGATGATAGTTGATAAAGTTAGTGTCAGCTCATCAATCATAGAGAAAAATTATAATTTACACCAAGACGACGACAAATAGCGACGGATAGACTGGAGACGAATTAATGTGGAGGATAATCTTGCTCGCTAGCTGTTGTGTGTGTGTCGCTTTTCTACAAAGAATTTTATCTCATAAAAACCCCACAATACACTTGAAAATTAAATCCCCGGCCACCAATCATAATCATTAAGCGAACTTTGATCTCATCCAATTTCTCATGCTCAAGTGTTTGTGCGTCAATCACACTCATTTTGCAATTGATTAGAAATTTGCCACTAATTTATCGTTTAGTCACATGTTTGTGAAAATTTATCAATAATGAATTATAATTGCTGTTAATTGATTGATATTCGGCCATACCAGAGCGTCGAGGTGTTCTTACACAATCTAATCGAGAATTCTCGTTGTTTATAAATGATTCAAGCTTAATTAATTTCATTTTATAGTCGATTGAAACGATTTTTTTCATTATCAATCACTCGATATAATCATTTCGCCTTTTTTTGCTCTCTTCAAAACCTCTTTGCGAATGAAGTCGTCAAAGGTAATCCATCAAATAATATCGGCAACGAACAACGTCACTTTTTACTCACTCTCTCGGTTTATTATGAAGAATCTACACACACACAGGCACTTCAAGCACTTTATGAAACGTGACAATTTTTGTTTTCCTTCGCATCTCGGCCGGATTTAAAGATTTTCTTTTTCTCACTCTCTTTCAATCCACACCAGAGAGTGGAAGTGATGGGGAAATATTTATTTCCAAAAAGGTCACAGGTTACGCTGTCATGCGATAATTCTTTAAAATAAATTATCATAAAGATGTCGCTGAAATTTTACTTGTTGCCTTAATCCTAATGGATGTAGTGAGGATTTACAGTGTACAAAGCCTTGCAGGTCATCAAAAAATTTTAATGATTGACTTTTATTGAGTTTATGAATTTGACTTCTAAAAATTCTAGTTCAAAAAATTCCTAATTTAATCCAATTTTTCTTACAATTTAAAGATTTGAAACTTTATTTTAATTTTTATCATTTTTAATGCAAAAATTTCTCTTCTCACTTTTCTATTAAAAATTCAATCAGTTATTAAAGTTTATGAGCTTCGACAACCCTCTTCAACCCTTTGATTACTCACCATCATTTTTGCGATCTCTTCGATTCGATCTGGTTGTTGTTGGTGTTTGAAAATTCATTTGTGAATGGTCCATATTGGTAACCGATGTCATTGGATTGTGGTTGCTCTCTCGAAATTCTCCTGTTTCAGCCCATACTGCGGAGAAGAGAGATAGAAAATAAAGTATAATTATAATAAATTAATTTTATGAAGATTAAGGATATTGTTTATGAGCGAGTAAGAGTCCACTTTTAGAGAGTAAGAGAAGTGATTTAATGTTGACTCCTTATAGTCATAATCCATGACCATGCATAGTGTACATCCGAAACATGAGAAATAAAATTTATTCTTTCCTTTTTTCTCCACTATCTAAGATAGAAAGCAGTGTTGTGATGCTATAGTGAAAATAATGAAGCTGCACCTTAAAGTGCCACAAGCAGCCACTGCTGCTGCTGTGTATATATATTTTATTATCAAAAGGACTATTGCTGTTAAAAGTGTATTGTAGAGGGGATAATAAAAGGATTTATAGCGCAGAAGACACAACGTTAGTTTACTAGATAACCATCAAAAGCATATAAAGCGAGAGAAGCGGAGCATGCAAGACAGCATCTTCAACGCTAACAACTGCGAGATTATTTTTCACAAGGAAAAAAAGCAGCAGCAATGAATTATTAATTTTCTTAGATCTTGAGGGGGTGATAAAGATAATTTAAATTTATGAAATCCGTTAAAGTTTAAATTTTTAAATATCGTCAAATTAAATATTCAAAATTCATTAAATCTTAATTTAAATTACACTCCCTGGAAAATTCATTCTTCTTTTTATTTTTTTCTCCTTCACGTCTTAAAGTATCACATTTTATCCGAAAATAAACATAAAATGAGCATGAATATCTTCATAAATCTTCTATTTGTTGGTTTTTCATTTTTTTAAGCCGCGTCAGTTCTCTTGAATAATTTTCCACACACATTCACATTCCTAACAAGTGTTAAATGCTTGTCACATTCTTTTCTCAATTTTTTATTATTTCAAAATGTGTGACGGGTGAGATAATTAGACTATTTGTTAATCCTCCCCAATAATATTTGAACTTCCTCTCATTTGAAGTTTTTGTTCATCTTGAAAATGTCTCACAGATGAACCAATAAATTATTTTCAGCTTCGTCTCTCTTTTTTTTGCACATAAAGAAATGAGAAGTTGATTTAAGAAGAAATAATTTATAATGACTAATTTAACAGTTTGTTTACTCGCGCAAGCACTGTCGCGTTTAATTTTCTTCCCTCAGCTCTTTGTCATGTGAGAGTCAGAGGAAAATTCTTTCCGCCTCTTTCACGATGTCAAGCAATTAGTAAAAGAGGCAAATTAATTAATTAATTTATAATTTTCAGAGGAAATTTTTATACACTTCGAGCATGAACCGCATATGTCGCAACAACAATTCAACAATTCATGAAGGAATTCTTGGGGAGACCATTAAAATGCTATAACTCCATGACTTAATGAGTTTTCGGTTGGTATGAGAAGCAATTTAAATATTTTAAGGGTTTCATTGAAAAACTAAAATTTTAAACGTATTTTTAGAATTTAAAAAAATATTTTAAATTTTTAAAACTTTTAGTAAAAAACGTTAACTACATGTCTCAGCTCGGTAAATTTTATGATAGCAGAGGAAATTTATTTGAAGGAAAATTTCCAATGGAAACCGACTAGGAATGATAGTTTTTGTGTAGTTAAATGACAATAAATTGTTGAAAATGTAAACTGTCATTGCAATCGTAATTATATACGAAAATGCAATAAAATGCATAAACACTGCAGTATGCAAAACCATAAATCTTATCTTTTGCGCTATTGCGCGAACATTGCTTCTTTCTCTTTCTGTGATTTATAATTTTTTTTCCATTGCACTATGAGTGAGTGAGAGATTTATATGCGACCATATATAAGTTTGATCTAACACGGAAGAAAAATTCCATTAACAACTTTTTTCCCAGCCAAGGCTAATTGAAAAATATCAACAGATTTTTTAAGTCGTACGAAAATTATTTTTCAATGATCTGTGTTATGATAATGGCACTTTTTATTGCCCTCAATGCACTCGTATAAAAAACCCAACAATGCTTGTCATAATATTTTCCAATCATTCACTCGATGAAGATATCGACGACCAAAAAAAAGAAAAACAATTTTCGGGGTTTTTAATGGTCCCCAGAAGTGTCATTTTACTATTTGTCAATGGAGTGTCTGAACTGCTTCTCTGATAACCTTTTCAGCATTCTATTGGCAAAATTGGATAAACTTTTTTCTCTGCCACATTCATATCAACTCTATCGTAAGGTAATAAAAATCAACACGGACTGCAGTGTGAAAAAAGGGGTAGCGAGCGGAATAAGGAGAGTAGCTTCGTGTATAGACAGAAATCGAAATCGTGTGTTGCCAAGTGTGTAATTTATTGTGATAGTTTTTCTGTTAGATATTTTTTGTGAGCTCTTCTTTGGAAATCATGAGAGAATTTACCGAGTTCGGTTTGGTGATTATGTAATTTTTACAATTTCAATTTTAATAAAAATTAATTAAACATTATGAAAAGTGAAACATGAACTTTTGTTTCATTTCCTATTTTGTGTCATGAATTTTTTAAATGTTCGTTTATGAGTTTTTCATTTCATAATCGCATGTCATTTAGAAAAAAAAGTACTAACACATTCTGTCATTCACGAAAAAGGAGTAAAACCCAAGAGAAAAATCATCGAAACGGAAAATTATTGCAATTTCATTGTTTAATTTATTTGTTTTGATTCTGCTGTCTATTTTTTCGGCAACAAAAACCGCAAATAATTTTGTGATATTTTGTCACCCTCATGCGATAGATGGTGGATATACAATGAAGCTGCAACAAATTACAAATTTTTCGAACCCTTTTTCTCCTGTTTTCACTCTTTTTTTTCGGGTTATGTTCGTAAAGTGCAATAAAAAATTATTTTCCACACAAAATTTGATTTATTTTTCATTGATGGTGTAATTTCTCGGAACATCTGTTATATGAGATAGTAATTCATGTCATATAGTCATCATGTGCCTCATGAACGTTTTTCCAATATATTGTAACAATTTTTATTATCATTCTCATTTAAAATGAATTTAATGTGTTTCGCATTTCATATTTAAATTTTTTATTTTTTTGGAGGCGGGGCTGGAGAAGCTGGTCGCTGCACATGTCACGAAATTCAACTAAATTTTGGTGAAAGTTAAAAGCCGAATAATTTTCTAATGAATTAATCATTAGCTGGTTGTGTTTTAACATATTCAATCTCTGCATGCAGAGGAGGTGATGAAGACGAAATTGGTCCCATATGGCTTATTTTATTCGCATTTTATTGTTTTTCTTCCTTCTGTGTCTTTTCAACCCCTCACGCATATTTAATGGTGATTATGGCACAAATTCTTTTCTAGGCGACTAAATGCACCGAGATTGCAAATGAGATTCAGTATGTGGTGTACGCAAAGTCATTTAGAATAAATTATCCTGTTAGCTCTACTTTTGAGTGTTATTTTGGGAGTTGAATCTACGAAATGTCTGAAATTATTTTTAGAGTCATAAAAAGAAGCTAAATTGATTTATTGCTTTTCGTTATCTCTTTTTGACATGAATTATTGTCTTGTTTTGAATTTAAAAATGAAAAAATTGTAAAATTTGAAACAGAAGTTTTGGATCCAAAAATTATTTAAATTTAAATTTTCTTCGAGTTAATTTAAAGTCATCTAGTATTAATTTATTCAAAATCCCTAAAATGCGCTTTCAACCCCTGCATCTCTAACAACCCTAAAACAATTCCATCAATGCATCTCCTCATGATAGCGAGATAACTTTAATAACAATGAGATTAACGCCAAAATAGCAATTTTAAGTGAATCATGTTGTTACCCCTCGTCCTTTTTTGTTGGCTGTTCTTTTCCGATTTGTTTACTGTCAAATAAAAGTTAATTTAAATGACAATTTTTTTCTCTCTCTTCTTCTTCTCCCCTTAAAAATGCACATGAATATTATCATTTGTCCCATTTGTCCTTTTTGTGGTGGATGAAATATGACTTTGCAAACCGAAAAATAATAAATTTTTGTGTGATGTGTTTGTTTTACAATTGCAATAAATATCTAATTTTCATTCATCTCAATTTTTCTTCTGGTCGTTACAGATGGCAACAAAATGTTATGATTCTCATTTTCTGCGGATAATGGTAATGTGACACCCTTAGTTGTGACTCTTTGACTCTTTTACACGTTAAAGCCCGGAGGAGAAAAAAAGGTTCGGAAATGTTAAGTTAATTGAGCTATTTCCGAGAGCGAGTGAAAGTGATCCTCACATTCCGAGAAGTGCAGTTACTCCCAGACATTATGGCATAACCATTTGGTTTTATATGTAACAAATTGTGTGGAGCTCTCTTTGACATGAAACACCTGATTTTACCCATAAAAATTGCACATTATTTATGATCCTACCCTTGACAACCATGCCTCTAAAAAATGACATATTTCAATTCCATCATGCGTAATTTATTTACATTCAATGGTGAAATTTTTTATTTGTTGATAATAAACTCGAATTTTTGTGAGCGCCTTTGGCAACAAGTGCAAATATTTCCCATGAAATTTATTAAAATCAAGCATATCATTGTGAGTTCGTGTCATTACATGATATGGTGTGACGCAAGAGGAAAAACCGTGTGAGGGAATATTTTAATTGTGTGGAATTTTTTGAGTTAAATTTGTATTTGTTATCGAATTTATATTTAAAAATGTTTAATTAGATAAAAAATTATCAAAATTGAAGAATTCACTTCTTAAAAATTTAAGGTTTGAGTCCTTAAAAATTTTCAACAAACAAAGTTTTTTTGACTCATTCCACACTAAAACTATAATTTACTGTTAAGTCAACAAACAGGAAAATAATTTTCTTCGGAAATCCTATTATTCGTTTCTTCTCGGTAGCGATCATGCTTCACACATATTTTGTGCTCACTTTTATGCATGACTGAAAACCATTTCATCTTGAACGCCTCTCTCTCTTTTTCGATGAAATTACCCTTAAAAAAACTTCTTTTCCTTTTAAAAAATCCTGTTGAATGATTGCGCTTTAAAAAAATCATCGACGTTCTGGCTAATTAATCACCCCTCTAAGAAAATTATGTTCACTTCATAAAAATCATTTCCATATCACGCTTCTCTACGTGCGAGTGTGCGTTGAGATCGGAATGTGCATATATACGAGGGTTATTACAAATTGATTATTAAGCATCACAAAATGAATTGTTTGCAGAACAAATTAGATCCGATTTGTAAATTAAACTCATTCATATCAGCGGATGGTTTTGATTGATTACTCAAATGAGTTTGTGACTTCTTTTGGAAGTATCGTGACTCGTGAATGGAAAATTAAAAACGGAAAAAACTGTTTTAAATAATTTTTTAAAAACTTAACTCACATTTTAGTTTCTCTAGCGGCTCATGAAGAACCGATGGCGTGTGCGGTGACGTGATGTGGTGATGATGATGATGACTGGAGAAATCGGGATGGGTTGAATGATGCAAATGACTAAGTCCCGACGTTAAATTGCCGATGCTTCCGACACTGGGCGACATAAGATTGGAAATTGCAGAGGAGACACTCACAGCCACTGCCGAATCCATATGATGGTGATGATGATTATTGTGCAGGTGATCATTTGAATTCGATTGACTCGATTGACTTGTCGCTATGCTACCATTGGATGTCGGATTATTGTTGTTATTGTTATTATTATTGCCAACTAAATCCTGCAGACATAAGCCGCTCGTGTCGGTCATGGTGTCAAGGCCGCCTCTATCCATCATCGGCAGTGGATAGAAGGATGGAAACACTTCCTGATATGACCCAATGTTTATAGCTTTAAAAGCGTTCTTCACACTTTTACTGCTGAGTTCCGTTGTGGTCGCCACGATGGAAGATTTCTGTAAAAAAAAATAAAATAACTTTCGGTTAAATTATGGCCACATTAAATTAAGCTATTCGACAAACAATTTGATCTCTTTATTGGTCGGTCGGAGCGGACAGTAATCATTGCGAATAATATTTTAATCGCCTTAAGATTAAGTGAGGATTTCAATGCGACTTTTTTCTCTCTCTCTCTCTCACATCATCATAAGTGGCCCGGACCACTTTTCTGTGGCTTTTACGTGTTTACAAACACATTCTTTAAATGTTTGACAATAAATTTCTTCGGGGTGTTAATTGTAATTTTAAGGATTATTATTAAATACCTTTTAAGTATATTGCCATTGGCCTTACACGAATACTTTATGGCATATTATCGCTATACTTGTGAAATTTACGCGCATGACAATAAATTTTAATATATATATCGAGCAGAAAGAAAAGTTTGTGCGTGCGTTTATAAAATCAACATGGAAAAATCTTTTCCACAAAAGCTTTAAGTGCCAAGGCAACCCGAAAAGCCAAGCAAATCCTTTAAGATGATTATTTAATAATATTTCAGTCATAAATTACAGACACTGGATTTAGAGTGACTACAAAAAGGAAATTTTTTCACGCAATATTCAAAAACTATAAACGAGAGCTTTTCTCATAGTGACAGTCAGTGAGGATAATTTAAGATGAATAAATTTTCTTACACTATCGGTCATACGAGTCACACAAAAACATCATCATCACTTGCCATTATCATTTATTTGCTCTGTGATTTCTTTTGTCAGTTGCTGGGCGAAATAAATTTCATTATTTTCTTATCAAGGCGTGTGAACTTGGGATGAGGAAATTAAATTTTGGAGATTTGAAATCTTTAATTAATTAAGTGATGTTTTTTAAAAAATTAATTGCAATTGCAAAATAAATTTTTTAGAAACTTTAAAATTTTTTATATTGCCAAAATTTTATAGCTTAAATTTTAAATTTTTAAACACGTGTTTTTAATTTTCTTAGCAACAATCGCAACAATCTACTTTTATTGCGAATAGTCTCAGAAAAATAACCCTGAATCCAATACTTTTTTTCTCAATGAAAACTTTGTATGTTTGCCTTATCTCGCTGTTTTAATAAACCTTTTTTGTTTCCTTCTCAGCTCGGTGGAAAATCGATATAGTTCTCTGCGCCCATCAAAAGCTAATAATCTCTTTCCTTCCATCTTAACATCTGCAAACTCTCGTGGAGATGAAGAAAATTCTTCTTTAAAAGAACTTTTTCTCCTGAACACAGCAAAAAAAATTACGTTGAATGTCTCAATGGCGAGGAAGTTTTTATGACAATATCAAATGTGGAAAAGGGAAAATCGATATTTCGAATGGGATTTTAATGGATCACTCATCTCTCTCGGTCGTTCTTAAAGAGTGAAAGTAAAGCGAGTAAGGAAAGACACTTATTAAAGGATGATGATCTTGTATGACTACTTCATACTCAACTTGGACGACATCGTTGGAGAAAAGGATATTAAATTCATGGCTCGTGACTAATTTTATTAGAGTGATCTCGGTGAGTTGAGTTTTTACTTTTTAGTGGAATAAAAATGTTGTAAAGTTTTTCACTCATTGATTTTTGATGGTTTGATTGACTAATTGATGACCGACGGGGTATAAATTGGATTTAAATTAAAAGTTTTAAGATATTTGACTATTTTGAACAAAAGTTAAGTTTTAAAGGTTTAATTTAAATTATAATTGAATGTAGTTTTGCATAAACCAAAAAATGACTGTAAAAAAAACACCACATGCCTGCTTTGGAAAACACATTTATTTGAAATATTTTTTAACCGCTCGATTTTTATTTGCAAAAAACACTTCTTTTTTAACTACCAGACAAGAAAAAGTTTGGTGGCGATTTCTATGAAGTGTTATCAATCTTTTATCTTAATTTTTAAACACTCATTAAGATAGATTTTTGCAAATAAAAATCGAGCGGTTGAAAAAATTTCAAATAAATGTGTTTTCCAAAGCAGGCATGTGGTGTTTTTTTTTACAGTCATTTTTTGGTTTATGCAAAACTACGTTCAATTGATCAGGTTTGAATCTTAATTTGTTAAATATTAATTCTATGCACTTTTTACTATTGAAATCTTTCGTAGTAAATTTACTTTTTTATTAGAAAGCAAAAATAAATTAAATTTTTTACTTTCCAAATCTTTTTGAACTTCCTAAAACTAGATTTTTAATTATAGACTATAATTGGTATTGGTATTGGTATTATTGGTATTTTACGATGTGATAGCTCTCAGGTATCTTTCGATCCTGGTCAGACGCAAACCAGCGCAGCTTCCGTCCTTACCGTAGTTCTCGCGTCGGATACGCTACGACTCAAGAATTGCCACTAGATGAATAAGGAAGATAGCCCTATCCACCCGGCGATCGAATTACCCCACATCGTGTTCTATGTGGAGTAAGCAGGGAGCGGTGCCAACCGGAAAAACGAAAGGCTGCTTTTGAAGTCCTGCTATACCCCGAAATACAATAATAAATAAAAGTGGTCGACGGCATTGAATAAAGTTTCCGTCACTACTACCTTCCTCAGCCTTAACTAACTGTTATAGGCTGGACCACTCACGGCACAGAACAGACAAACATTTAACATAAAATTTAATTTGAAATCAATGATTAAAAAAAATTAAATTAAAATTAAATTAAAATAAATAAATAAATTTCTCCATGATACCGATGAAGAAAATAATTGGAGAGAGTTACTCTCCGAAGTGAGAATGAGCGAGAAGATAAAAAAAAACGGAAAGTGAAATTTTAAATATTTTATTTCACAATAAAAAAAAAATTCACTCATTCTCACTTCCTTACACGATTAATCGATGAGACTTGATGGTGAAATTGAACATGAAACACTTATTTTTAATTATAGACTATAATTTATAGTTAATTATATTATTATAAACTTACAAAAGTTTATACAAGATGTTATCAACAAAAGATTTATAATTGCAAAATTTCTTGCACAGAAGGTTCAAATCCTCAATTCTATAATAAAATGATCCACGAATGTTGATTCTCTCTAACTTTTTTTATTTTGTCATCCTTAAAATTATATTTTGTTACTTACTTTTTAACTTTTATCCTGAATAAAATGACGTGAATTGATTCACTTTAATCCGCTTTTGGATACGCCGAAAAAATTATTCACGTGATATTTTATATCCGTCGCTAAATGCAATTAAAACTTTTTCTTGTTCTTTAAAGAGAAAATTTTCGTCTCTCTGTTTTCTTTTTTTGTGATCACAAAAATTATGGCTTTAAATTCCTTCAGCCACCGCATAAAGCATGTGTAAATAAATTTGTATTAATGTCCACCTAAATCTTCTTATCCTCCGTTTTTCCGGTCACACACACTCGTACCCGATAAAAATAAATGCTCGACGAAAATTTTTATACTTTTTTGTGTGTCTCGATCGCAAAATCGAATGTATAAAAAAAATTTGTGGTACAAAAAAGAAGCAGTGCGACACACAAAGAGCGAGAAGATGGAAAAAGTGTAAAGTCTTAAAAGAGAATTAACCCGGTCTTAACTTCACTCAAGTATGTATAAATCACTAATAATTCCTTTTTTCTCCCCGCGGCACATATACGAGAAAATCTTTTCTCTTTCTCTCTCACTCACTGCCTCGCTTTAGTCGGGTTGATATTTTCGTAATGATGATGTTGAGAGGCTGGTCGCGATATATTCATCATTTCGAATTTGATTTGTAGTCGAAGAAGCGCAGTGTGTTTGTGTCCTTTCTCCTTTTCACTCACTTCGTATAACGCAATTTTCTATCTCTTTTATTCCTTTGCCTTAGCATAGAATTTATATGTTCGCACTAACACAACATCTCGAGGCTCCCTTCCTCTCTCTTCTATTTTTCGGGATCTCTTTTAAGCAGCACGTTTCGATATTTTTCACACTGTTGCTCATCCGAGAATTCGATTGTGAAAAAATTTAACTTTTAAAAATTATTTAAAGAATTTTTTAAAATTTCCTCAAATGTTCGCGCAAATAATTTTTGCCGTCGTAAAAATTTTCTCTTTACTATTTTTTCGCTCACGCTATCACGCGAGTGTACGCACCGAACTGAATTTTAAAACTGACAGAGTTTTTCTCAACCGTCGCTTATTTTGATAAAAGTATAGAAAATGTTTATCACGAGAGGGTCACACAATGTACACAAAAAATTATGTGAGTTGTAGTTGTGCAGCAACGATCAGTTGCGAGTGTGTGGAAAAAGGAGGGGAAATGCAGCGAATCAGCTTCGGAAAACTTTTCGAACTTCGAGAGCGAGAGGAAAATAGAAAGAGTCAGAAATATTTTGGATATTTTAGGTCTGAAAAATTATTGTGAAAATTATTTTATGAAAATTTTTAAAATAAATTTTTAATAAATTTCAAAAACATTTTTTCCAAATTTTAAAATAATTTTTAAAAATTTAAATATATTATAAATTCACATCCATTGCCCAACGAAATTCTGACGCTCGATCTGAAAACTGAAACAAAAGGAAGGAAGCGACATCGACATCGAGGGGCGTTCCTAAATATTTTTTCTGCACATTCGTGATAGAAATGGCGGAGATTCGAAACGATTTTCGAAAAATATTCCGCACCGTTTTCTTTAACTCACGCACGTTTGTGTGCGTGAAAAATGAAAATAATTTTTGAGGAAAATTTTCTCGATCTGTTTGTTTTCATTTTCCACTCCGTTAGTAATTTTCTCTCATTCACATCTAAATTCTTTGTTGCGAACTATTTGAGAAAAATATTTTATTTTTGAGAGATAAGAAAATTTATTTAACCACCCACAAAAGTGATAAGAAATTCTTTTTTGACCAACTTGGCATATGAAAAAAAACTAATTGAAAAGTCGCCGACAGTCTCGCACTTCTCCATTGTGCAGTCGATTGATAAGGCTTTGAAGACGCCCAAAATTCATTTCTGTCGTCAACTTTTTCCTTCAAAACTTTTTTAAATTAAAAATTTTTATCAGCAATTTCTAACAAATGCCGCCTCTTGATTAACGGATTAGATAGATAAGACCTGGTGGAATCAATTTTCGGTTAACTTAATCCGATAACGTGGTTGTGATTTGTATTTTTATCAAATGCGCGGTGAAGGAAATTACATAAAACTAACAATTTTTATTGTAGCCAAAAGCACTTTGCATTCGACAAAGAAAATTCAATTAAGATCAAGATTAAATCGTTACATGTAATGTTTTGTGAAAATTATAAGCATAAAAGTTTGCGAGAGGGAAGAAAGTTCATGATAAGTAATTAATTCACGCATCATAAAGTTTTTCTTTCCTTGCTCAAAATTGTTGTTCGTTTTCCCTTCTCTCTGATATCTCGACAACTCACGCGTTAAAGAAAAATTTTCTCGAATGTATATGAACCGATTTGTTAGAGAGTTGGAAATTTAAAAAAAATAAATTAAATTTGAAGCAAAAAAAGTTTAAATTTACATAAAAATTTGGGATTTGAACCATAAAATTTAAATTTTTCTAATTTTTTCAACTGCTTTAATTTAAATTTTAACAACATTAATTAAAAATATTGTAATAAATTTCTTTAAGTGTGTTTAAACTGTTAAATATTTCGAAAATAATTTTATTTTTTATCTACTCTGAATTTCTGCTCTAAAACTTCCATCCACCAAACATCTCGCAATTCTTCTCATCGACATCGTTGTACGCTACATCGGAATAATTTAATGAGAAATACACAGTTTTCTTAATTTTCTGCCATTTATTATTTTTCCTCTCTCTTTTTCTTATGTCTCGAAAGGAAAACTTGACATATGAAAGGAAGGAAAACTTTCACTTTATTCCTCGCTCGGTTGCCCTGGCAAGGGGAGAAAGAAAGAAAAATTTCTGTCTCTGCCGTTTAGTTGATATAATATAATGTGCGCATGACTTATAATCACCATCGCATCATGAGTAGTGAACTGCTGGTGGAGTGAGTAAAAAATTCTTCGTGTGTTCATGCTTCAGTCACAATATAGAGAAAAAAGAATCTCTTGAATATTTTCTCGATTTAATCCTTTTGCATTTTCCAGTCAAGTGGCAGTACATAATGTATGTATGTACGAGAGAGGTGTGTGCGTGTGTTTGTGGATGTGGCGCAAGATTGCATACTCAAAATGGAATGTAGCAAAAAAATATACTCTAGATATTAAGTGATAGGATAAAACGCCATAATTTATTGAACAGATGCCTTTCGCATAAATTTTGCACTCGACTCTCGGGCTTGAATTTAAGACACCTGTTTCGAAAAGACAGAATAAAAAATCGATAGAGAACGCAGGACACAAAAGGCGATGACGAATGAAGCTCTTGTCTAAATTTCACGCTGTGATCTAAAATTTATCGACGCAATGATTGATTGAATTTATTTTAAATCATTAAAAAACGCATGCAACCATGAATATCCATTAATTACCCTCGTATTTGATCGCCTCGCAATCATCCAACACATTAAACATAATTGTCAACATAAAATAGCGAGAGAGAGAGAAAAATTTCAATTATTTTCCGCGAATATTGCACTCGGAGAGAAAATTAACAAAAATTGTGCAAATAAATTTTTTGGTCGACATCGACGGGATGTTTTTTTTAAAATGAATTTACACACAAAATTGCAAACAATATTTATGGGTTGGAAATTGAAATGTGCATGGTAAAGGTTGATGAGGAATTTTATAAAATTTGTTCAATTCGTTTTTGCTTGAAGTATACAAACTTTAAATTTTTAAACAAACTTAATTTTTTTAAGGATTTGATCCTTAAAAAATTTAAGATTATTAATGAAGCATAATTTTTTATCAAATTTTTGCACTTTAAATTATAAGTTTTCTTTTCATAAAAAATCAGCTCTCACTTCTTTGTAATTTCAGCAATAAAAATATTTTCCTTATTATAATTCAATATGTGTGGCATTGTGAATTCACAAAAAAAGTGAACATCATCACCCCTAAACATCCTCCTCACCATGCCCTCCCCTTCAGCAACCCTCTTTTTTATTCGTGTCAGTATCATTACAACAACAATACGTCTAACTTGCCTCTATGCACATACACGAGATGAGAGAGAGAGAGAGACGTTTTTGTGTTTTTTCTGATCATCATTACTGCTATTATCATTGTTGAATAAAATGTGTGGATTAATATCAGATAAATCTACTACTGCTGTGTCGTATTGTTGTTGTGTGTCATCCTTTCCCTTCCCCTTTTGTACTTCGGCTCCATTGTATAATAAATCACTTGCAAAAAATAAACAACTTTTATGAATGATATAAAAAAAATTTCTAGAGCTTCTTTAAATTTTTCCTACCGAATGTCAATTATTTTTTTTCTGGGAGTATGCAAGAGAGGTGTCTTCTTATTTACAAACCGTTTAGCTATAATATATGGTTTGTTTTCAATAGAATTAGCCAAAATATTTTGTGACATTTATTTTTCTGCACACACACACACACACACACATTGGGCAATAGTTCATTGTTGAGACAGAGGAAATAAAACCAATAAAGGTTTCCTAATGTAAATAAACATCATCAATAAAAGGCACACCGGAGAAATTACAGTTAAATGGGAAGATTTTTACGAATGTAATTTCTGGTCAATTTTAGGGTCGAATTTATAGAGCGAGAAATTTCCGTGTCTAGACAGCTAAGTGGGATGAATTGATTAAGTGATTTATAAAAAAATTATTTGTTTGAAAACTTTAAAAAATGCAAAGTTTCAAAATTTAAACCACATCATAAAAAGAGAAATTAAAAAACATCAAATGAACCTTAATTGCCACCCTTAAATGACACATTTTAAAAAACTGCCTTTCATCTTCGATGATTAATTATTCTTTGTGCTTATTTTATAAAAAATATTTTTTATATTTTTCTGCAACAATAACAACATCATCAGAGTGTTCACATCGCATTTCATTTATCACATTTGAACTGACAGAAATGTCATGAAATGTGAATTACGCACATGAGTCGATATTTACCATCTCTCTGACAGTCTTCTTGTGTCCTCCTTCATATCAAACTGAAAAAAAGTGTCACCATCCTTCTGGTTCATGACACACAAAAGTTATTGTTTCTCTGTCTAAATTTAATTAAATCATTGTGCAATTTGGCCAATTCCGATCCTTAGTGGTTTCCGTTGAATGAACTTCGGGTACATGAAAAGGGAAGGAAGTGATGCACGTGCTGCCGGTTAGCTGTCACTAAACGTACCTCCATCCATCCTCACTTTTGCGTAGGCCAATTTTACAGTTGAATGTTTATTTAAAAATTACTGCAGAACGATGGATGTCACGTGACAAGCGGAGGCGCGCAGAGCTCATAACTGGGTGCATAAATTTCTCAGCACGAAATCAAATTAGAAAACAAATAAAAATGTGAGATCACGTGTCGAGGTCTTATTTATGTTTGATTAAAATGTAATTCGAAAATCTGATTTTCCTCCTCGTTCTTCTTTTCGGCACTAACATTCCATAAATATTTGATTTGATGTGCAAAATTTTACGGAAAATTGAATGTGAAATTGAAGTTCTAATGTGGAAACAAAGGAGAAATTTATGAAGGAAGGAGGTGAAAGAAGCGCATTTAAAAAGAATTAATTCACTATTAATTTTTTATGATTTGACGAAAATTTGGATTTTTTAAAAAATAAATTGTTTGTTTCCATTGTGTAACACAATTTATGTCCCAAAAATATTAAATTCATCTTTTTGATTAAAACAGACTTCACATAACCCTAAAATTTGAGTATCTCAATAACCCTAAGAGAGGAAAAAAAGTGAGCAGTAATAAACTGAGGGTGAAATGACGACAAAAATTATGTGTGTAAGGGATATTCCACATGCTCACATCAACTCCTGGTCGACGACACTAAACGAGGGAAATTTCACTCTCTGCAAATCTCAGCAAATAGTAAAAATAGCGAATGGATTTTTTGTTATTTTTTTCACGCTCGTTCGTGTGATTTTAGAGCGAGTAAAAAAAGAATTTTAAACGTCGGTGTCGAAATCCTTCGACAAACAATAAACAATGCGATGAAAATGCGCTTTTTTTAGCTAACGATGCTCTCATAATTGAAAAAAAATCATGTCAATGAATTGAAATAGCGGCGGTGCGGTTGAATGTGAAAAGCTTTTAAAAGGTTTTAAAATCCTACCAACTTTAGACACTTTCATCATGAAATCAGGCCAGCGCATAGCGGAAGTGCTAATGTTTATTTTAGAACTAGAGCGAGAGAGTGAAAAATTCAATTACACTGTGGACATTTTTGAAATTGGAATATTCATTTTATTTTTTTATTATTTACTTTTCCTCCAAAAATTCTCGAGATAAATAAGACAAAATTTCTTTTAAGAGCATCACAAGGAATTTTTATTTGAAAAATCCTTAAAGATAAATTTTGATTCCTTTAATTTGGAACAAGGCACTTTAATAAAATTTGTGTTTTTGATGAACCATGATTTAAAAATTAAATGAGTAAAAAATATAAAATAAAATGCATGATGATTAAATTTAAAATGATGCAAATGGAAATAATGAAAATTTTATGGTTAAAAAATCTATTCAAAAATTACATTGTGCTTTAGGTTTTTGTTTCAAAATCACGTCGAAAATATTTCACTGGGAACTCGAGAGATTTAATTTAATGAACACAAAATGGATCGAATGAAAATTAGCAAAAGTTATTGCAAATTTATAGCAAGTTCTACGAATGTACTGAAAGACAAATTTTCATAACGTGATTTTAACAAATTTCTTCAAGCTTACAAGTTTGCATGTAATTTTATGAATGATTTTTTAAAATGAATAAATTTCTAATCCACAGTCAGTTAAGTCTAAGAATAGTTGAACACCCTTTATGTATTGCACTTTACACTAGTTCCCAAACCTATTCCCGTTTATGTATTTTTATAGCCAATCCATCTTTTGGACGAAGAATCAATTCACCTAATAGTGTCAAGTCTTCTCTGCGATCGACTGCTTCGATTGCGTACTTCCTAAGCACCGACGAAATTATCACTTTTTCTTCAAGAATGGCGAACTTTTGGCCGATGCAGTTTCTAGGACCAGCAGAAAATGGAATGTATGAGTATGGATGACGGCCGACTGAGTTTTCCGGCAAAAATCGGTCTGGATTATATTGTTCTGGAAATTTATAAATGTCGGGATCACGATGCAGCATGTAAGTGATAATGAGTGCTGTCGTACCAGCAGGAACTGTATATTGATCTAAAATGAATTAAGTGTTGACATTTTTTTAAAATTTCAATCGCTTGCGAAAATTCCAACCCACCTATTTTCACATCCTCCTTCAAATGTCGTGCAATCAAAGGCACACTCGGATAAAGCCTCAAAGCTTCTTTTATGCAACACTCTAAATATTTCATTTCTGCCAATTCCATCATAGTCGGTGCCCTATCTCGATCACCTCCCATGACTGTATCGATTTCTTGAAATACTCGATCTTGAATGCTTGGGTTGCCACCTAAAAGGAACAAACACCATGAAACAGCTGCCGATGTGGTGTCGTGTCCTTCAAACATCTGGAAGTGAACGGCAATTTTTGATTAATAAATTTTTTTTAAAATCAATTGTTACACAATGAGATCTTAAAACTCCAGGCTTGCCTTATTATTTTTAGGAGCCATAAAATTATTCGTAAACAGTTAAAAAAAGTTACGTAAACATATTTTTTTAAACACTCACAAATGTATCAACTTCTTCGCGAATATCTTCGTCACTCAAAACAGTTCCATTGCTCGAAGCTGTTATCAACAAATCAAGAAACGCGAGTCGCTTCTTTTTGCCGAGATTTTCGTCGTCATCGAATTTATTTAATAAAACTTCATTGCCGTTTACGTCGAATTTCTTCGCGCTGCTCGTCTTGACCTGAGCTTGAATTTGCTCTTTACGTTCTCTTATGACTTTGTAGGAGAAATCGTGGAGAATTTTAAGACACTCTTGATGTTTTTGATAGTCTTTCGTGAGCTTGAAAATTAAATCAGGATGGAGCCAAATTTTTGTTTGTCGATTGAGGATGATAGCGCCAATTCTAGAAGATTATTGAAAAATATGAAAATATTTAAAACAAATGCAAGGTGTGAAAGTTATTTAAAAAATTTAAATTTAACGGAAAATAAAAAATGAAAATAATTAAATATTTTTAGATTTTAAAATTATTTTAAAAATATTTCCACCCCTTGCACTTTTAATCTTATGACAAAAAATTCATACTCATAAACGGCTTTAACATAATCAGAGTCTTTATTTCCTTGCGCATTCACATGTTGTCCCATAGCCGTCTCTATAAAGAAGAAGTAATAAAATTTACATTCCATGTTTCCATGCTCTACAAAAAAAACACTGAAGATGTGAACGCGAGCGAGAAGAGAGAAAATCCATGAATTCACTCAATGTCACGGTCAAAAACAAGCCGGAGAGATAAAACATGCTTATGCGACTCAATAATAATGATCAAGTCCGAAACTTACCGCAGACGATGTCTAAGGTGCAAAGCGTGACATATGGAAAAACATTGAATGAATCATTTTCGAGTTCTGTGTTGAGTTTTTTCACCAAAATTGCACTCTGCTCACAAAAAATGTCCATAAAGTCTTCGAGAATTTTGAAATGAAATGCTGGTGTTAAAATCTAAAAATTAATTTATTCATTAGAACAGGCATCAATGAAGTATTTTTTTAAGGTCGTTTACCTTTCTACGGTGATGCCACTTTTGTCCGAAACTAGTTAAGAGACCCGTACCGAGCCATGGCATTAGATATGAGTAATCGCTGCTTTTGTCGATGTGCTTTGGACTGCTCAAAATGGGCTAAAAAGATGAGAAGGAAAAAAGTGTGTTAATGGATCACGAGAAGAGCAAACAAAATATTCTTCACGTAGCCGCGTGTTGAGTAAATTAAATTATGTCAAATATTTACAAATTTTTCAATGACGTTGAACTTGAAAAAGATCGTGAGCGAGAGTAAAAACATTAAATTTAGCTTATAATCTTGCGTAATTTTTCATATAACAAAAAATTAAAACAGGTCTAAACTACCAACATGTGAACGGCATCAATGTACGAGAGACATTCAAAGAAAAGTAAAAGTAAGAAAGAGAAGAAGAAGAAACGAGAGAAAAGGAGATTGATGATAATTTATTGGAATAGTTGACAATGACCTTGAATTTGAATGCGCCGCAAAAATATTTGCTTAAAAAATACTATGTAAGGTCATGTGATTATGGTAAATTCAGATTTTTTGTTTTTTGCAGCTGCTTGATCGTAAGTTTAGAATTTTACGATTATTTGGCTTTTTCTTGATGAGTTATTTTTTGCGGAGGTTTTACTCAATCAAGGAGTGTACATTTTTTGAACTAAAATTACATTGCTAAATTTATTAAAATTTTCATCAAATGCAATTGAAATTTTTTGAGGAAATTTTAAAATTTTATATGAAATCGTCCACCCTTTGAATTATCTTAAATCTGAGATTGAAAAATTACTGATGCAATTTGTTTCGACTTTAATTTTCATTTCGCTATCAGTTTGACAATGACTTATTGATTCTCCTAAAATTTCCGCTTTGGAATAGCCTGAAAATCAATTGGCACAGTCACTAAACATATTTTAAAAAAAGAATCATCGTGATGAGAGTTATTTTGCAACTTTTTTTGGCGATCAGTTCGCAACATCCAAAGACAAAAATCCTGTTTTTAATGCAAATGAGATTTACTTAAATTGATATCAGTCGTATTTTTGAGAAATTTCGCAAAATAAACTTCACCAGGTGAGGATGATGAAATTTACGACACCGGCTGATGACTAAACAGTTTTTTTGTTATTCAAGAAAAAAATCCTCAATTTGTGATTTTGCAAAAATTTTTCAGTTAATTAATTTGACTTTAAAGTTGCAAAAAGTTTTATACATTGCATTGTCATTTTTGTTTTAAATGCAAAAATCTTCAATTGAATGCCAAATCTGCATTTTTAAAAGTTCTTGCTAATTTATAAAGAATTTAATTAATTACCTCAACACATTCAGGCTTTGAAATCATCACGTAAGGAGTCGTTAGAAGCCAACATTTGTTGATGCCCTGTCGTCTTCCAAATAATTTGCGAATTCCAGTGAGACGACTGAAAATTTCTGATGAACAAAAAAAAAAGTTGAAGATAAAATTTTTAGGTGACACCAAAAATCTTTCACTGCGTTGACAATTGTTAGTAAAATATTTTTTCTCATGCAACTCGGCCACATTTTAATGCGCGTCAATAAAACCTGACGAAATTGCGCAACTATAATTAAATCAGAAAAAAACCTTATTGTGTGTTAATTGAAATGATTTAAAGCCTAAGATTTTGTCATCAAGACGACATAAAAAGATTTCCTCAAAAGAAAAATCTTTTAGCACAATCTACGATGTGTTAATTGAAAGTATTTTAATTTCAGTGTCTCGAGGCTGGGAGAAAAGTTGATTCCAGACTAGATTGCGACAAAAAAATTATGTGGTGATACTTGATTTTTTGAAGGTTGATTTAATTAGTAAATGATTTTAAATTGACATTGATTTAGGTTTTTTAATTATAAGTGAAGTCAATTATAATATTTGAAGGTGTCTTTTTTAAAAATTATTTTAATAAATCAAAATTAATCTAAACAAATTATTGAAATGATTTTCAAGAATTTTCCGATCTAAAATCCTCAAGATTCTGATTAGTCAAATTATTCTCCTCATCCGAAAAACAAAAATTTTCAATCAATCATAAAAGTTTGCGCGTCTTTCGGACATGTCAAAATAATTTTTGCAGATATTGTTAGTCACACAGCAATTATCATAATAATATAAACCAGAACCAGAGAAAATGAGATGACGAGAGGGTTAACATCAGCAGCTCGCACATACACACATATATATTTTTGCCAGTTGGATGTTAATTAAATTATCAATATTTAATTACCTCCGCCATATCATATGATTATAAATGATAATCCGCAGCTTATCACCAATCCAAGCACTCTCATAATCCCCTCTCGAATGATTAAATACTCTCACCATATACTTTCACAATTGAACAAAATAAAAATTATTTTTAATTTTCTAATTAGCATTTTTATCAATCATGTTCATGTGACAAAATTACACAAACGTGCTTGACGTAAAAACGTGACGAAAGGAATTTTTGAACCACTTTCAGTGTGTTTGTTGACTTCAATCAATTATGGGTCGGTTGAATTTCAAAAGACTTCAACATTCAACTTTTATCAATTATTTATGATTTCATTCGATTGAAAACAATTACCGATAGTTGCTCATAATTTTCATTTTATATTGTGATAAATTTTTATTGCTACCGAATTGTGACGTGTGCGATTGTTCGTGTAATTTTCAGGTGGTGTCAGAATGAGTTGAAAGTGAGAGAAGTTTTATAGAGAAATTTTGCCGCGTGGTGAGTGTGCAAGGGTTGGAACATTAAAACTTTTAAGTGTCAAAAACGTTCAAAAGTAAAAAATTTGTTAATTTTTATTAAAAATATTTTAATAATTTTATAAAAAAAATCATCCCTCGCTCAATCGACACCGAAATAAATTTTTCAGTGCCTTCCCTTCATATTCAATTTGTTCGTACTTCAAAGCACCAAACACCGAAAAAAAGTGTTAATTTTGTTTATTTTCTTATTGGTTCGACTTTATCAAGTTGAGCTGACGGCTTTATGGTGATAAATGTGAAGCGAAATCAATTTTTTTTCTATTTCAAATATACGAGCAAAAAAGAACTTCTTACGCACGGGCAGAAGGAGAAGAAAAAAATTGATAACGAGAGCAGTGGGACGAACGAAATTGTTCTTTTATGATCGAAATTTTTTATAGTGCAGCATTTTTATTTCCTCTCGTAATTAATAAAAAAAATTTCTTCCACTTCTCTTCGGGGCGATAACATATTTTGCAAGGTTGATGAATTTGGTTTTACATCGCCGTAAAACTATAATGAGTATTTTATGATGCCGTGCAATAAAAATTACCTTTAAGGCTCCAAGAAAAAGTGCAATCGAAATTTTACAATAAACTTTTGTCTTGAGTGGTGATAATCAACCAGATAGGTGTGGAATGAGACAACGAACATCAATAATTTCGCTAAATGTTTTTTTGTTGTTTCGTAAACAAGTGTTTAAAGTCACGTTTACACGTCATCAAGCATCAAGCAAGGGATTCCCAAAAAATACCACAAACAAATTCAAATTTTAATATTTTTAACTTTTTGCCCAACTTCAAATTTTATGATAATCAAGATACGCAAAAAATATTTCAAAGTCATTCTGTAAAAATTTGCATAATTTTTTGTTGCCAAAAACCAGAAATTAATTTTTTTTTTAATTTTTGTTAATTTCTTTCGCAACAAATATAGAGTTGAGAAATTTTAAAAGAGAAGAACGCTTTAAAGTTCAGAGACCTGAATAAATTTTTTTGCCACAAAAGTTCTCGATTTTCAAATTCTTTTTCAATATTGAATCTTTTCTTTTAATAAAAATATTTTCCACTTCTCGAGATTTTAATGAACCGGATGCAAAATAGAATAAATAAAAATCTGCAAAAAAATTAGCGACCAATTCAAAATTTATTATGTACACACGCGTTAACATAAAATTTACATCACTAGCAAAAGATTTCAAGGAAAAAAATTAAATGAGAAAATTAAAGGTTCAAATTAATTCAAGCAATAAAATGAAATAAAATTTATTAGGTTTTTGAGTCTGTAAAATATTAAGAATTTTTCGCAAATCAAAAAATAAATTTTAGCTGCAAAAATTCCTTTTAAAAATACTTTTTCAACAATTGACGTCAACGGCAATTTTTCCTAATCTACAGAGTTAAAGAATTAAAAAAACGAGTTACTAATTTTTAATTTCTAAATTGACGAAACGTGAAATCTTTATCAAGATGATTCTTCACAACCCCAAAGAAATCTAAAGTCTCGAAGATTAAATATAAATCCGTCTGGCAGCACAATTTTAACAAGTTTTTTTAGATGATTTTGCAACATCGCAGGTCAATAAAAAAAGATAGAAGGGTTAATTAAAGCAGTCGACTGATGTTGGATTTTTAGTGGGTAATTACGAGGATTGCAAGATACGTATATGGTCACTCGATACTCTTTTAATGTTAAGCTTCTGGTGAACACTTTAAAAGTACAAAATGCAATTTTTTATTGACATTTGATCGTTTTTAATGGGTTCAAGATTTTAAAGTTTTTAAATGTTAATCGATGATAAAATTGCCAGTTTTATAAAAACTTCACTTAAAAATTAAACTTTTTCTCTCCTTCACTTTATTCCTTATGCCGATCGCATTCGATAAAATATTTTTTATGTAAATCGAAAAAGTCTTCCTTTTAAAGTCTTTTCCTTTCACTTTATGTCAGGATTGAGAAAAGAGAATGGAAATGTTTGGCACGTAATTCTTCAACTAGTTCTGGTTGCCTTCAATTTTGTGAAGTTCCTTTCACTGACCACTCTTTGAGAATTTAATAATTCTTCACTTATGCTGCAAGTGCACTTTTCCCTTTCATTATCAATGCCACGCAATGATTTTCGCCTTGAAATGATCAACCGATATTTCCGTATGCTGCACTTATTTTCTTCTCTTGTGCGTGTTTTTATTTTCGGGTGAAATGTCGTTAACCTCGCAATCCAATCATGAAAAGTAATTTGTGTCGTATGTTTCATAGAGATTTCAATTTGAGTCTATGTGGTAAGTGTTATTGAAGAAACTTGCACTCGATGTTGCATGAAAAAATTAAAAGCTGGTTCCTCTCTTCAAAATGTTTTAAATTTGGGTGAAGGATTAAAAAATGTAGGTAATCCGGTAATTCTTTCAAGTGTTTTTGAAACAGTCGAAAATAAATTTTTGGATTGATCATGGGAGTGGCGTTTGAAGGTAGTCAAGGTTGGATTATCACGGAAAATGTGAACCCGCGGGGATTTGATCTTTTTAATTGTCGAGAAATTTGTAAAAATTCATTTAGATTAATTTTTTTATGGATTCAAAAAAAATCCAGGATTTTTTAAAAAATTGAAAATTAATTTTGAAATCATAACAAATTGAATTTCCAGAAATTATACAAAATTCTAGTGAAATTAAAATTACTTAAAACTATCACGAAAAATTCTTTAGGACAAAACTCATAAAACCAAAAAAGTTCTAAAAAAACTCGGAAAAACCCACCAAAATTGCTCAATAACTTAATCTCAAAGATAATAAAATAATTTATATTAAAATCACGTCTTAAAACACCATCAACACAAAAATACGCAAAATTTTTATTTATCTCTTGAATAATCAAGAAATTTGACTCTTTTATGAAAAAAAAACAAACATCGCCGATGACTAAGAGAGTCAAAAAAAAACTTTATGTATTTTAAATTAATTCTCAAATATCTTTTTTCGCTCTCTTTCTCACCATCAGCTGTTATCATTGGAAATTGATAAAACTTGTTTCAAGCACTGCCGCAAAAAAATAGGTGAGAGAGTGAGAGAATCGAAAAGCACGTTGCTATGTTTATGCTAAGGAACAATCTTGAATGTGAGATATGTGAGTCAATCAAAGCACTGACTTCACGCAACAAGGCATAGAAAAATACCTTATAGTTTTTTTACATCGTGCGAATTAAAATCCAACACCAGAGGAACCGGAATTACAAAATACAAGTTCTTTTCTAAAATGTGTTTTAGTGATCATGATGAATGAAAATATTAAATTAATTCGACAATATTTTGCTTACCATCGTGCTCGACGTTGATTTCAACTGCATTGCCTAAAAACGGGAGAAGAAAATGCAAATTTTATGGAGATAAAATTGTGATGTAACAAAAATTTGCATGAAAATCTTTTCGAGGTTGATTTTTTGCTGATTTATCAATTTTATTTGTGGGTTTGACTTTGATAGTGAATTTTTAATTTTTTCTTGAAATTTCTACCGCATTTAGGATTAAAATTTATTTCGAAGGATTCAAGTGGGTTTTCAAAATTTAACCGTTCAAAACAAAATTTAAATTTTATTTCTTTTTGTAAAATTTTTGTGATCATTAAAATTGAATGTTTTAAATTTTTTTCACTCAAGGATGTTTTCAATCTAAAACTTGTTCCTAAAAATTTGTTTTGAATTTTGCTTCATATTTTTTCCATTTAAAAATTTTATGAATAAAAATAAATTTTTAATAAATTCTAAAAAATATAAAGAAAAATTAAAGCAAATTTTTACACAAAATCTTCTCCGCCCTTTTTCAGCTGTTCTTTTTTATGCTTTCACAAATCACAATTTTTATCGATATTTACCAACTAGAGGCAGTGAGGGTGGACCCGGTATTTTACCGATCAACTTGACCATCCTAGCTCGTCGTCGATTATAATTGATGACCCATGTTATTAACATGATGACCACTGCCAAAGTTACTGGCGAAAAGTAGAGGAAGATTTTCTCTAATCCTCGCAAAATTAAACTTATTTGGTCAAATTGAATTGTTTTTGCACTCATTTTAATTTTTTTTATTGCTATCACAATTGCACTAAGTTTTTAAAATTTCATCAGAAAAATTAATTTTCGTGCTCACATTTGATCGCGCTCGATTACGTTCTTGTCCGGTCGAGTGACAGTCGAAAAGTGTTTGGCTGCTTTTTTTTTCTTTTGCTGCCTACCTAAGCGATTTTAATCCACACTCAACAAAAAAATGAAGAAAAGAGGAAAAGAGTGGAATCTGAGCCTCCAAACAGACCTTCACGGCTGCTTGCTCTCGCGCTCACGTTGATTCTCTTTCTACCTCGACCAACAAAAATAAATTGAGTGTATGCTTTTGGACTATATTTGTTTAATTTGCACTCTACGAGATTTATTTGGACATTATCGTCACTTTATGCTTCACACACTTCTTTATTAGCTCATCTCATTGTGTTGTTTTATGTATGCAGAGCATGAAGAAGTTCGCGATCCCAATTTATAGATCACGCTGGCATGATTTGCCGAAAGAGAGAACGATTTTTTTAACTTCTTATGATCTTTCGCTGAAAAATGATAAGCGAGAGTGATGCTGAGGTTGGAGATTCTCTCGTGCTCAAAATGAATATTAAGTGAATTGATGATTAAGGGTTAAAATGAAGATTTTAAACATGTGAGGAATCGAAATGAATAGCAATTTCCATTTTTTGTTTCTAAATAAAACAAAAATCAACTTTTTTACCTTTTTAAAGATTTTACCTTTTTAAAGATTTTAACGGTTTTTCGAAAGTTAAATTCAAATGAACTCCAAATATTCAAAGCACGACTCAATACCCATATTCCTCACTTATTGGATTATATAAATTATTTATTTATAGACAAATGAGATGCGTTAATATATTTTCTGTCGTATTCTTGCTTAGCTCAGCGCTTTAGTTCAACGACATTCGATGATCCGAGAGAAGTCTTCAAGTTTGACGAATGTGCAATGCGATGCAATTTTTTGCAAATATTTTATGAGCTTGCGGAAATTGAACCCTCGTGATTTTAATTACGTTTGATAATTGATTAAAATTTCCTAGAGATAAATTCAAATAACTATTTTGCAAAAATCTTCGGATACAATTTGCTAATGGGATGAAAAATAAGGAAACAACACAAATCACAAATCATGTTTTTCCAGTTTTTTTTCTTTTTTGCGAAAGCAAGTCCGTTTCACAGAACTTTTTACTGCCACAAAATACTGCAATTTATGATGTCGTTTGATGACAAGAAAAAATTCTTTTTGGCATTAAAAAGTTGCAAATCACCACGAGACTTGCAAATTACTCAAAAAATCAATTTTTAAAGTTTAAACGCAAATGTAATTAATTTTTAAGACAATTTTCAATTTTTTATATTTTTCTAAATTGGTTGAGATTTGCAAATAAAAAAAATTGCATAAAATCGAAAGATTTTTAAACTTTACTGCTGAACTCCTTTCGCAGCCATCTTCAAGGTTAAACTTTTTTGCGAAAACCTGAAATATAAAATCATTGATCCATTAAAAGATTGTTGTGAAAATTTGAAAGCTATGAATTCTGAGTCGGCGGACTGCTGAAAGCAGCAAGAACTGTTATGTAATCTGGAAAACGTGTTTAATAGAAAATAAAATATTTATTCGGAAATGATGCAATGACATTTTTTCGCATCATAGTCAAAGCAAAAAAAAATATCAAAAGAAGGAAAAGGATTTACCCTTAAAATAGTTAGATTTTAGGATTCGAACGTCTCCGAAATAATTTTCTTTAGCTTCAATTCTGATTGCAATAAAATTATTAAGATTATGGCAATAAAAAATTCTTGTAACATGAGCTAATTTTTTTTCTTGAAAGTGAAATTCCCTCGAGAGTCCATCATCTGTCTCGATGTGCTAATTGACTTAAAAGAGTTGCAGACGAGATGAAATCAATACGACATAAAATTAGAACTCGGTTAAATATTTTTATCTCTTTCGATCACGAGTGGCATGTACATTCAATTGAATTACCCTCTTATAGCTTTTTATTCAATTTTATGCATCACAAAGAAATTTTTTTTGAATATTGTGAAGGGGAGAAATAATTCCTGCGTATGCTTGCTGTCACTTTAAATATTTGCTTCAATATCTCAACCGGCATAACGCTATGAGAGTTGATGAATTTTCTTAATTTCAAGATCAAAGAATTCCATCATTTGGCCAAAATCGGGATAGCCGGCAAGATCAATGGTTGATTGCTTAGAAAGGAATTTAAACTCTGTGTGTTCATCGGAGAGAGCTGGAAGCTTTTCGGGATCCTTTAATTGAGCCAGCCAGTATGTAGTTTCTTTACTCTCCCCTTTAACTTGGTACTTAAGTGTTTTACTAAGTTCCTTGTAAATTATCAAGTCATCTTCATTATACCCGGCCTCTTCACGTGTCTCTCTCAATGCTGTTGTGTATAGATCCTCGCCTGGATCTACATGTCCTTGATTTAACAAATAATTAAAAATAGTTAAAAACAATTTAGTTAAAATCTACCTTTTGGTGGAGTCCAATGTCGAAGTCCATAGTTCGCCTTCATAAGCAGGTACTCAATTTGACTTGACACCATCCGGTAAATTAAAAATCCTGCTGCTTTTTTTACCATCTCTGTTTTTGTTTTTATGCTTTCTATCCACAAAAAAAATCACTTCAAGGGCTTGAATTTTTTTTAAATTTTTTAACGATCAAAAAATATTTAAGGTAAAGTTTGAAGAAAGCTTTTAAAGCTCACCATATGATGGGTTTCAATATCAGATGATGATAAAAACGTCATTGATTTTTTTTATGAGAAAGATTTTTATTTTATAAGAACTCGAAGCAAAAGTTCCTCATTGAAGGAATTTTTTTCATACAATTTAAATCGGCAGAAATTTGAAAAATAAAAGAAAATTTAAATTAAATATATGATACACATTCTGTAGAGGGAATTATAGGAGGGGGCGAAGAAAGGAAATTAGGCAACCACTATTTCCAAGGAAAATTATACCCATGATGTCTTTTGAAGTTTGATATTAAATTAATTCTTTTCTTGTATATAAATTTGTTGCTCTTTAAAAGATTTTCTTTTTTATCCACGATGCTGATTTACGTTGGGATTTCTTAAGGATGAATTGCCTTACATACGAAAATTAACTAGTCGATGTATTGAGCCAACCAACGGAAACCTTCACCATAGCCTTGTCGCTTTAACACCGAGCACATGAAGAGTTCTAATGGACGGCCAGGCAAATCGGATCTTGAAATTTTTCCCTAAAAATAAAACGAAAAGTTTTAGTAAGAGAATTTCAAGGTCATATATAAGTATCGCTCGTACTTTTCCTGTTGTGAGCTGATAAAGTCCATAGAAATTTCTCAATTCGTCTTCGCTTGCAGCGCCGGCCTTGTCAATTTTATTGCCCAATATGAGAATGGGACAGTTCGAGAGTGCTTCATCCGTCAACAAGGAATCCAGTTCATTTTTACTCTCTTGAAAGCGACTACGATCCCATGCGTCAATGAGAAAGACAATGGCATCGACGGCGGGGAAATAATCCTTCCACACACGTCGCGCCTGTGTATGACCACCCAAATCGAAGGTAGTAAAGCGCATATTGCCTATAGACAACTCTTCCGATGTCGGATGGAGTGTCGGTACGTGCTGTGCTAGTCTGTCATCTTTAAGCATGTGAAGAAGAGTCGTTTTACCAGCATTATCTAAACCGAGAAACAACAGCTTGCCAGATTTCTTCCATAATCCTGAAACGAACAAAATTAATAATAAAAAATTGAGATTTTCTTTGTTATAAGTCGCTTTGTGAGTGTATGCGAGTCGTCGATCGAGGTGCTGAGGAATTTGCATAAGGCTCAATGAAAATAGCCTTTGAGGTCACTCGATTATCTTATCGAGGATGATTAAAAAGTCCATTTTGAGTTATCACAAGGATGCGAGACATGATGCATGACTTTAATTATAAAATTTTTGTTTGTCATACATGCGACATATTTCACTTTAATTTCCGCATTTAAATAATGCTTGCAGAAATATTTCCCATGACAATTTTAACACTCACGTTTTTGATAAGATAATTATAAAATTCTGACAACTCACCCAAATATCCTAAAACTCCAGTGAACCAGTCCCAGATAAACATTTTTTGGGATTTAATTAATTATATTTTGTGTGTGTGAAAGATGATGGTATTTGCTACGGCTGGATGCTGCTGTTAATAATCTAGTGGTCGAGAGATAATAAGAAATGAATGAGGAAATTTAGACATTGGTCTATGATTGCTTGCGTGTGTTGGACTACACTAAAAACAGTTTCGTCAATATCATCAAAAAAAATTTTAGTTAATATGCGTAAGGTCAATTTCTCAATCGAGTCTACGTCGCTTCTTTTTTTGCCTTGTTCTGAAGTGAATCAGGTTCAATGATGTGGTTTTCAATTTACTTTTTGGACTTTATTCTTTTACTTTTTTTAAGAAAATTTTTTTGTTAGAAATTTTTCCTTCGAATCACTGAAACTGGGCACTCATTCAACAAAAAAAAGATCGAGAATAATTATAATAGCTCAAGTTCAGCACTTTTTGTGCTTGATTTTCTTTTAAATTGGAATTATTTTCATTTTCACTTTTTTCTCTCTCCTCGATATTTAATTTTGATAAATTTTGAACTTTCTGACTTTGATATTGACAAAATTCCAACTGGATACGATCGAGTACCTCCTTAATGGTCTATTTTGCTAAGATTAATTTAACTAACTTATTTAATTTCCGTGAAAAATGCAATTTTATTTTCAGGTTCCAACACGACGAGTTACTTGCGTTCAACTTTACGTCGATTTGAAAAAGTGCGCGAAAATTTGAATGAATTTGAAAGGAAAGTTTTTATTAATTTTTTGTGTAATTTTTTTTTGATGATTTACTTTATTAAAAGGGAATTTAAGTTTGATTTAATTAATGCTATAATTAAATTTTATAAATTTTGTTTCAACTGTTTGTTTTAGTTAAATTTTCTATTTAATGGTTTTTAACGAGAATTATGTTTACTTTTAATTGGGCAACACTTGATCAGTTGTCAAGGTGAGGTAGTTTATTTAAATTTATAAATTTAATTGAATCAAACGAGATGTGTCGAGAACTATTGGAAATGACAAGCATGGAGAAAAGGAAGAATTTTATGTGTTTCTTGAATCGCGTCTTTGTTGGTGATTGTCATTGTTTTGGGTTCTATCTCTTGCTTCTTGAACTTGCCTTGCGTCTGTCCAATTAAGATCTAAAATATATTGTAAAAAATTAATTCTAAATGAAAATATTTAAAATTTTAATTTTTTACTGTTTGGTGGCGGCGGAGGATTTTCAGGGTCCATGCCTGCCCGGTCCTCGTTTGCCTGTTTGTTTGATAGATCTAAAGGTTTTTGATCTTGTGGTCTTCGTGCAGCCGTTGATCCATTCCAAAAGAAAGAAGACATTGCTGATCCCATTTTTAATATTCCACGAAATCTATATGGTGAAATACTTATTCAGTCTCAATTAAAAACCCTGCGTGGGACATGACCAAATGTTACCGTTAAAATTCAAAAAATCCTCATACAAATAAAATTTAAATAACAAAATTATTTTTCATTAAGAAGAAGTTAAAAACAAAATTATTCATTAAGAAGAAGATTAACGAATTTATCCTAGTCTCAACAAATCTCGACATTCAAATTTTCACCGACCGTTGAAAAGCGAAAAAAGTCTCCAAATATTCAGAAGAGCATCGTTTTTAAAAATTGTAAACAAAATTTGTTAAAACTTAATTAAAAAATGATGGATGCGGCTAGAAAATCAAATGAAAACGGTGAAGATAAGCGAGCATCGCTTGGAGCAAGAACCAAAGTCAAATACGCTGATAACATTTTGCCAATGGTGAGAAAAAAGCATTTAAATTTTACTTTTTTAAATTTCATTTTTATTTAAGGCGCGAATTAAGAAAATAATGAAAATGGACCCTGTTATAACTGACAATATTAATGCCGAAGCTAATTACATTATGTGTGCAGCAACAGAAATGTTTGTTCGATATCTGGCCAAAGAGGTATACGAAATCGATTCAAAAGCATTGAGCTACCAAAATCTTGCGAAATTCGTTCAAGAAGAAGAGAAATTAGACTTCCTTCATCATATTGTCCCAAATAAAATCACAGTCCGTGAATATAAAAATAAATTTGCCGAAATAATTGAGAAGGAAAGAATTTTGAACGAGCAAAGTGGAAGCGACTTCAGCGAGTCATCAGAATCTGGTGAAGAAGAAGAAGAGGAGCAAGGAGAAGATTCGGTGCAGGAAATCTCTGATTCTGAAGAAGACACCTCTGTTAATAAATCAAAGTAAACGGCAAATAAACATAAAATTATTAATTAAAATTTTCATCATGTAAAATTTTTGGAGATTTAATTTTTTGTAGATTTTTTATTGTTTGTAAACAAATCAGCTATAAAAAATTAATATTTTAAAAATGGAAGAACAAAAAGTAATTAAGCAAGTTAAAAAGAGAAAACCAAAGAAAACTAAGCAACAAGAAGGTGGAGGAGCGATGAATTCCAAGATGAAAAAGCCAAAGAAAGTTAAGCAAGTTAAAATGAAAAAACCAAAAAGAGTGAAGCACCAAGGAAAAGGAAGAAAAGATCCTGATCCCAAATTTAAGGTACCTAAAAAACTTTACGAACGAGTTTTCGATGAAATCAAAAATTCACCTCCAAAGAAATCTTCTGAAAATATCGTCCTGCTATGTCACAGTAATCCAAAGGAGAATTTCTGCGTAAAAACCAAGAACGGACTTAATAAGAGTGCCAATTTTCTCAAAGCCGCCAAAGAAGCTTTAGAAATGAGAGATTTTAAGTCGCTTTACAGAGTATGCATCAAAGGCTTTGAAATCAACGATAAATTGCTTAACAAAGTGCTTTACGAGGTAATTTCATCTGTTCATAGTGCAGTTCAATTATTTAATCATTAAATTTTTTAGTATCTCTATTTGGCGATTGAAAATGATCCATTAATACCAAGCCATGAACGACATATGTATCTTATGGAAGCTGTTCAAGGCTGCAAAATTATGTATGTTCAAAAAGGCTCAGCGCCGTATGAATTTGAATCGGAGACGCAGGTATCGAAGCACATTGAACAATCTCATTTGCTAATCCAACGAAACAATGTCGATAACGACGATGAGGAATCAAGCGAAGAGTCTCCTGTCAAAATTGAAAAATTTGATCCTGTCTACGAGCAATGACATGTGGCAATTTACTTAATTAATTTTTGAGCAAAAATGATATGATCAACAAATTTATTAAAAACTCATAAATTTCACTTTAAAATAATTTTTTATTAATTCAAAAAAAAATCTTGCTTCATTATATATTCAATTATTCATTCCTCTATGCCTTCTCACATGGAATTAGTAAGTTACATCTTTTAGCAAAACAAGATTTTCCTTCCTCTGTGCGATAATTACCATCAATTAATTTGAAGCTTTAAAGCTATTTTAAAATATTTTTTGAAAATAAGTAAATGATTTTAATTTTTGTCATCACATCTAAAATTTAAAATTAAGGCTTAGTGTTAAAAGTTTTCCTCAATCTTTTTCTCTTCAGAAAGAGAAAAAAACTAGTTTTTTTTGGTTTTAGAAAAAGGTTTGCAAAAAAATGATGAAAAAATTATTGTTGCTCGTGTGTATATATATATTTGAGGTTGAAATTTTCAAATATTTGCTTCAACTAATAACTAATATACTTTGATTATTGACTCGCGTCCTTTACCAACGCCTATCCATTTTATTGGAACGTCAAGATCTTTTTCAATAAACCGCACGTAGGCTTGAGCGGCTTCGGGCAGATCGCGGAAGTCACGGACATTTTCAGTTGATTGTTGCCATCCCGGTAGCGTGACATATTCGACTTCAACTTGAGCCAAATCACTGATGGAGCCGGGGAAGTTGTAAATTATTTTGTTATGAAGTTTATAGCTGAAATTTTTTAAACGATTATTTTCATTCATTTAACGACAATAAATAAATCGCTTACTTCACAGCAACTTTGATGCTCGGTAACGTATCAAGAATATCGAGTTTCGTCAAGCAAATTGCCGAGTATCCATTGACAAGCGATGTGTAGCGCAAAACTGGCAAATCGAGCCATCCGCAACGACGTTTTCGTTTAGTTGTCACTCCAATTTCCCCGCCTCGCGTTTGCAATAAGTCTCCAATGTCCTATAACAAAAAAAGTAATTATCGAGAATAAGTAATAAATGTTTGACAGCATGCGAAAATATCCGTCTTACGTCTTTCAATTCACTTGGAAAAGGTCCATCTCCAACACGTGTTGTGTATGCTTTGACCACGCCAACGACCTCGCCGATGACTTTTGGCGGCAATCCGAGTCCAGTTAGCACGCCACCAATTGAGCAATTGCTGCTCGTCACGTAAGGATATGTTCCGAAATCGATGTCTGCGAAAAAGCTTATTAATAATGAAATAGTGAAATAAATAATAAGACCTACCCAACATTGCAGCATTAGCGCCCTCAACAAGTACAGTTTTTCCATTTCTTAATGCTGCGAATGGCAGAATTTAACAAAACACAAATAATTGCGACTCCACAAAAATTTTACCCGAATGGAGATAAAAAATTGTGTCTTTTACGTATGGACGCAATTTCTCGGCATACAACTTATAACGCTCCAATTCAGCATCGACCTCGACTACGCAACCGGGAAATAGTCGCTGATGAGTTGCGACTATAGAGCGAAATCTTAAATATTCCCTCGCATTAAGCAAATGTCTTGGTTTTAACAAAAAAAAAAAGCTTACTTGTCACTGAACACGCTGAAATCACCCAACAAATCACCAACACGAATTCCATTGCGCGTCGCTTTGCTACTGTAAGCCGGACCAATACCCTTTTTGGTGGTTCCTAGTGATTTTCCACCCGCCGCCTTTTCAGCCTCTTGCAAGCCATCGACTTGCTGATGAAAATCGAAAACCAAATGTGCACGATCGGAGACAATCAAACGATTTTGCCAATCTTGAAGGCCCTTAGCCTCATTCTTTGAGAGTTCTTCAAATAACCCAGGCAAATGAACGACAACGCCGTTACCTTAAAAAAGATAAAATTATTTTGTACCACTGTGTGCCCTGCGTCTTATTGATAAAACTTTTAATTAGTTGTCATTTTCATGTGACATTGAAGAAACTTCATGACTGACGTGTACACTCACCAATGATTGAAATACATTTCTCATTGATAATTCCGCTTGGCAGAAGATGAAAATCAAATTCTTTTTTATCGACCACGACCGTATGTCCGGCATTATTTCCACCCTAGGAGGAGAATTTAAAATCTTTGATTATGCAACTGAAAATTCATAAAAAAAATTGAGGCGTGATACAATGTATCTATTATAGTGAATTTTTGTGGTGATGATGTGGGTAACTAGATCTGTTGCTTTTCCGCTCTGACTAGTCAAGCCTTTTTCTTTCGAGCTCACTCTCTGGCACCGTGCCAATTCTCCGCAATCAACATTAGCCAAGCTAACTAATCAATATTAGACACAACACGAGTGTTTTCTAATTTTATAGCTTTCTAATTGTTATCAAGAAATTTCCACCTCCCTTTAATTGTCCCATCTCAATCATGTCGCAGCGTGAGCCTCAATGAAAAAGGATGAAGGTCATCTACTCTGCCACCTGTTAATATGCAGCATGGAAAATCGAAGGGCAAAAAGAAAATGTGATAGTAGAAATATAATTCATTCACAAAATTTTCCCTCTTTTTCTTTTCAGTCTATTTTGTTGTTATAAATAACTAAACTATGATGAAATCGTATTTAGAGAGCGTGAGGATGCTTAATGGGGTATCGAGGTATTTCAGATCAGCTTGAGGTTTCTTGATCAAAATACTTAAGTTTCAATTTCCATCATGTTCCTTAGACGTTTCAAATTTCATTAATGTTCGTGTAAATCCCATTAGCAGTTGATAAAAATTTAGTCGATCATAACCGTGTAGGTTGGATTTAATAGTGTGTAAATTTATTCTTGCAGATAACGAAAAATCATCCGCATACCGCGACATTTAGAAATATTTGTGTATTGATGATCAAACAGAGGAAAGGCAAAAAAAATAATATAATAATATACTTTGTCAAATGAAGCAACAACGTAATTTATGGTTGATTTCAGTGTGTGTTTTTTTGCGATCAAATCACATGGTTTATGAACGACTCATTTTTTTTTCTTTCATGAAATTGTTTCGTAACTGAATGCCAGACATTCTTTTTAACCTTTCTTTTTCATTATTCACTATTTCACATTTTCTGAGCTCACCTGACATCTGCAGACGACATCGGCATTGCCGCTGAGCATATCGACAACTTTGCCTTTGCCTTCATCGCCCCATTGTGCACCGAGGACAACTTGAACCTTGCTCGAATAGCTGGAAACAGATCCACTTCGATCTCGATTCCTTAGCAATGCTCCATTTGTGTAGTTTATGTCATTTAATTCTCCGTTCAATGCCGACATGTTGTTGATACGCTGAGAGTTTAATTTGCACTAGAAAAGCTACGCGAAAAAAGTTTTATTCTCTGAATGAGATTTTCCCACGAAAAAAAATATGAGCCGAATGGAAAAAAGAAAATTATTTTAGGCGCGTTGAAATTCCGAGTCAAGTGCCCTCTTTTTCAACTTTTCATTGTAGGTTTTGTTCCCCCCTAAGAGAGGGTGCGTGACTGTGAAATTTTAAGATTTAAATTTAAACGTTATGAAAATGAAAGATTTCAACAAAGGAAAAGTTTCAACACGTGGTTGCCTAGAATGAAATAAATTTTTAATCACTTTTAGCGTAACCCACACAATTTATTAAAATATCGAAACATTTTCACCAATATCCACAAGTCTTATGAGTTCTTCCGCATCGTTCTATTTATCTCCCTCAAATTTTCAAATGATGAAAAACTATTTTCTGGCAAAAAACAGTGAATGTAAATAAGCACAGCTAGGCAATTTAATTGAAAAAGGTTAAGTTGTTTATAATTCTGAGGCTTAGAGAAAAATGTCGTGTTTTATGGATTTTCAAACACTGATCTGTTACGATGGGTTAACACCCACTGGTGGGTTTTGAAACTTTTTTTTTAATGGTACTGATTTTATTATTCAAAATGTTCAGTAAAAAATGTTGTTGAAGAAAAGAAAATCAATTTTTTGCAAAATACCTCAACATCGATGGTAAAGCAATTGTCAGAATCAACTTCTTGAAACATTTCTTCAATGTCAACCAACTCAGGATAACCAAATCCACCAGAATTATATTCATCTGAAGGTTGTTCCAATGGTTTCATACTGACTTTCTTAGTGTTGAATGTAGGTTGCTGTTAAATCTCACGCCACTTGTTTTTGAAAATGGAATCAACGAGTCAGAGAGTGCTAAAGGCACCTCAACAACAATCAAAAAGAAAAATTCATTAAAGAAGTAAAATTTCGACTTTCAAACTAAAAATTCCCTCTTTCATTTCGAAAACACCACAACAACCTTCCCTTTTAATCCCACTGAACACCTTAGCCGCCCAAAAACCGAAATAAAAAATAAAATTAAATAATAAAGAAAAAAAAAAAAATTATTAATTAAATTTTGTTTACTACTTTTTAAATAGAAAAATTTTTTTTTTTTACAAAGGTTTTTCTTTTTCGCACACAAAAATTATCCCTGCTTGTGAGAGAGAGAGAGCATTTGACGTATTCTTGTTCTAGGTTTTGTGATGTGACTGGTTGTAATTTATAAGGTTTTGATGAGATGAGGAGGAGGAGAGAGAGAAAAAGAGAAAGAAATAAATATAACAAATTTTTGATTCAGCACAAATAGTCGATGGAGTTTTAAAAATGTTCGGTCGTCTCGATACAGATTTTGTACTTTTTTGGCTTGTAATGTTACTAAATAATCGTTGATGCGGCTCCGTTTATTTTCTTGCGTTGATGGCTCAATTTCTTTCGGCGGAGTTTCCTGATCTGTTTTTCTATCGCTGATGCTTTGTTGCTGCATCGCAAATCTCTTCTCGAGATCAAATTCATATTTTTGGATACCAGGAATGCCTGAAAATTATTGGAAAATAGAGGTTTTACTCTCCAATAGGTCATAATAGAAGGGATTAATATAAGACATGAAGCAACAAAAACACCAAAACAGCCTGAGGGGGAGAGGCCAAAGGAAGGAGAAATCAAAATATAATCAAGCTTTCGCCAAAAAAAAACACGGACAAACAGGAGGCAATAAATTCACCAAGCAAGGGAAAAAAATACCCTCATATCCCCAGGGAATCAAAAATATGAAGAAATAGACATGATATTTGTAGCTTGAGTTAAATCCAATTAATTGAGTTATGATGAGTAAGTGACGCTTCTGGTGATCAGCTTTCGAATTTTGTGCAAGTTTGCATCAATCACACGACGATTTGACAAATTCACGTAGAGAAGTTCCAGGCGGAGCAATTTTGCATCTGGATTATCAATAAACGAGATTAATTTTTTGCATGATGTCGTGTGTCATCCCGGCAATCATATCCTCGATTTCCATGCCTACTGTGCCAGCATAGAGCGATGCGAAGAGACGTCTGTTCGATGTCCAAATTCCAGTTGCGAATGGTAAATCATCCGTATACGTTGCTCCCTTGTAGCGTCTGATGTTGGGCTTATGTTTATTCTTCTTCTTCTTCACCTCACTTTTCACATTATCCAAATCGGATTTTTTTTCAATCATTAATGCCTTGAAGACACTTAATGAGTCTTGACAATGAACTTGCCAGACATCATTCATTGATGGCAAAAATTGTGGAATTTTCATTTCCAAATTTTCACTTTCACTTCCACTTGCCATTTCACTTGATTTTCACTTGATTTTCACTTTACACTTAAAGCTTGAAGATCAACGTATTCAATTTGCTTTGTTTTTTTTCAAGCCGAACTTTGATTAGCACTTTTATTTAATTAATGGAATTAAATGTTATTTTTCTCTCTCAAAATTTTAACCGTAAAAAATCTAAAAGAAATTTTAAAGAAAATCTTAACGTCTTTTTTTAAACCTTTAAGCTCCAAAAGCTTAAAGGTTTAAAAAGAGCTTTAATTAAATACTTTATGATATCCAAATCGCCAAAGGCTAATTTAGGTATAAATCTTTGCATGAAATAAAATAAATTATCAAAGTTAAAAAAATAACGGTCACATTAACTTTTAAAATAAAAAATACATTCTCCTGGAGAAAAAAAAATTCAAGTCAAATTAAAAAAAAAATGACGCGAGAACAAGAAGCAGCAGCAGAGAAGAAAGCGGAGGAGGATGCATTAGCTGCATTAGTTGCAGCGGTCGCCAAAAGAGAAGGGAAAGTAATCGCTTTGGAAGCTGCAGTCGAAACACTCGAATTGATGTCGGAAAAAATGAAAATGGACATGGACGCGTGGGTTAAGCTGTCAAAGGCAACAGCTGCGGAGCAAGAGAAAATAATGTGGACGTGCAGCTCAACTAGCGACAAGATCCAGCTAAAAATAATTTCGGCCTCAGCAGATGTAAGTTGAAATAAAATCTACTGGATGTTTTTGTTGTTGTTCAAAAACATCCAGTCAACACACTAATTTTTTTTGTTGTAGTGCATTGATAATCGGATCGGAAGATATAAAATATACAACTCAATACTCGCGAAGCAGAGAGTCGAATCGCTGTTGTTGGTGAGTGGAAGTTTTTTTTTAAAATGTTTTTTTCATTTGGTATTTTTCATTTTTTAGGAAAAATACACTGCAGATTCTAAATTGAAGAAGCAAGCCGACCAAAGAGCTGGGCGTTTCGACAGTGGTGGCCCCAACAACAAGCGCCGTCGTCAGGACAACGGAGCTGGTCGCAGCAACAGCGTCAACGGTGCTGGCAATAGCAACAGAGCTGGGAGTGGCAACAGTGCTGGGAGTGGCAGCAGAATCTGCAACAATAGATCGCGTAGCCCCCGCCGTCGAAGTTATAGTAGCGGAGATCAACATTACACATTCGCTTCGAACCGTCCACAACGTAAAGTAAATTGATATTTAACGCTTAATTAACGCTCGATAAATTTGTTATATTTTAGTAACGACAACATAATGCAGAGAGCTTCATCATTCTCCTATCATCGCATGTGGCGGTTCAGTCCGGTAAGGCTCGAAAAAGCAGCTTCGCATCGTGCGCATCGATAACGAGGTGAGGGGGGAGCCATTGCTTCCTCACGAGCGACTGACGAGCTCGTTGATTGTGCATCTACTGCTGGTGCTGCAATTGCTGGCCTGCTTTGTCGCGAAAAATCTTTGACGGGCTCCGTTATTGCAATTTCCAGCGGCTTGTTAGCTCTAGTGTCGTCGTCTTCTTGTGCTGTTTGAATTTTCTTTTTTAATTTCCTTTTTTTCAGATTTTTAGGACTTACCTTCACATGGTTTATAGCCCAACTCCTCATTGACTTCGTCCCACCATTCCTGGGATTGTGGGATATGTGCGATTGCCTCGTGAATTGCCTTTGCAGCCTTGTTTGTGAATGGCTTCAGGCAGACTTCGCACGGGAGCATTCGAGTTCTTACTCTTTTGGGTTTGGCTACTGAGTGGCGCTTCGATCGAGTGTGTTTCAGCAAATGATAAATCATCATTTCCTTGTCGCCGATGATCTTTCCGTAAAAATCGCATTGTTGCCGATTAGTCCGTTCATTGTCTTGCTTGTTAGACAAAATTTTAGAATGTCTTTTGGATCAAGAAAGCTTACGATTTCCTCAAACACATCCTGGTTCAAATTGTGAAATACACCCATTCCAGCTGCGTCACTGATTAATGATTTTTCAAGTATTTCAGCCCATGTTTTCATTTTTTTAGCTTTACTGGATGTCGACTCATCATTCAATTTTCGTTTTGAACTTCTGAAAGTTGAAATTTGACAAGTTCTTTAAAAAACTCCACGTTATTACTGATCAAGGACGTTTCTTTTGATTGAAATAAGCACTTACCTTAATTTTAAGTGTGCCATTTCTCAAGAAAATCGTAAATTAAAAGTTTTACAATGCTGCCGCAGTTTTTTTCGGGAAACTTTTTTGACATTCCCTTCGTTTTTAAATTTAGCCGTTAAAAAATAGAGAAATGTACTATTTTTTTAAGACTAAGTGAACCGAACAAATGAAAATTTCAAAAATTAATTTCTCGAGAATTAGTGATCCAAATTTAATAAATGAGGACTTTATCGACGCGTCTTGAGAAGTTCTAACATAAAATAGAATGATTTGTTTACATTTTGATTTTTGCCACAAAAAAAAATTTCGTGAGTTTTGTGACATTCGGGAAGTGTTTTAAAGTTGTTTATATCATTTTTGATGTTGATTAGATGATATTTAGAGTAATAATACGAAGAAATGTGCTTAAATATGAGAAAATGGTGGAAACATCCAGTAAATTTCGAAATCATGGCTTTGTTCTTCTGATGCAAGGTAACTTCTTGAGAGCACTGAATACGGCCACTCAAAACTAAACTTGCTTGGGTGAGTAAATTTTAATTATATACATGCATTTATTCTTCATCATCTCTCTCGAAATAAGACTTTGATTCACATCAAGTGAAAATAAAACAATGTGAGGGGAAAAAGTAACAAAGTCGATTTTTCATGATTTCCTTATGAATTTTTTCCCAATTTTTCTTCATCATAATAATTGTCCATGTTGAAAAGAAAATAATAACCAGCGTTAATAAAAGTCAACTCTTAACAAAATTGCATCACAATGTAAACATCTCGAGTATGAACTTTCGAATTGTCCATGTTGCATTGTATTCTTGCGTATACATATTTATAATTTAACTGTAAGAAATATAATGAAAATAAACTTCCTTTTATGCTTTTGAAATAAATTTTTATTGTTTATTTCTTCTTCTCGAGATAAATTCAAAAGTTGTTTTTAAAAGGATTATAAAATAATATTTTTTCACATCCGACTGGAATTTATTTGTTATAATTATATAATTTCATAATTTTTTCTCTTCCAACCGCTAAAAAGCACTTAAATGTTTCTCTGTATGTTGTTTTATTGTAAAATTAATTTTTCTCATTTTTGATCTAAAATCTCTAAAATATTTAACTAAGTCTCATTTAACGTATTTTTAAAATTATAGAGTTTATTGCAATTTATAATGAGTGATGAGTGCTGCTGAAGAATTTAGGGGTTGTTTGTTAACAAGCAGCACTCGTTCAATGTTAATGAAAAGGCAAAACGAATTAACACCACCTTTACGCATTTCGATAATTCCATTTGTGATGAACAAGAACAAGATGTTTTTTTGGGTTTTTTTATTGAATAGGAAATAGAAAAACTTTGAAGATGATTTTTAAAAGCAAAGATGTGAAATTTTTTTATTTGTGGATGGCTTGAAAAGGGAACAATTTAATTGTGAGACGGCTTAAGCATCAATTTTCGATTTTTGTGAGTGTATTCGTTATTGATTAGTTTTTAAATGCTAAAATTTTGATCCTCTATGGACGGGCCATAAACAATTAATTTTTCCAATGCATTTGAAAAAGAGTGTTTGCAAATTAATTTTGACAAACACTCACGTGTTGGAAATTTTAACCTCAAATATTTTTTGTGCACAAATTGCATGAGAATATTTTTTAGAAAACCTTTTGGAATATTTTTTCTCTATCTACTTTCATTTTTATATCGTCTAAAGAATCAGCTACCCCATTGTTATAGTCAACTATATCGAAAAAAAAAATCAATTCAATTTCAAAAAATTATCTACGATTCAATGTTTAAAATTTAGGCTAAATTTCCATCATTTGTCATAACCAAATATTTTCTTTAAAATTCAAATTTATACCATCACAATAATTACAAAATCACTACATTTTTTTATTGTTTTTCATCGTGTCCGTATTAAGTGTGTGCAAATGCCTGTTGAATTGATTTTTTACAGTTTAAATAAATTCTCTGTTAAATTCATTATTCAAGGACGAAAATGTTTATAAATGCGTTTAAAATCGAATTTGAATTGATTTAATAAACTTTATCCTTTTTAAAAATCATCATTATGAAAGTTATCGGAAGATTTGATTAGATTTTCTCGTAAAATGGGCAAAATTTTAAAAAGTTTCTTCGTCTTCCTTTTGGATTTAATTTAATTATGTGGACGAAAAGTCTGATAAAGAATTTGATCGTCGTTTGGTGAGTTGCTTAAAAAATCTTCGATCCAGTGAAATAGCTTTGTCCTGGAATAAAAATGTTTTTCAATAATTATTTTAATAAATCCAATCCAGAAATTTATATTTTTTTAGTTTTGCCTCAACTTTTTAAATTTTCAATTCCTGGATAAAATTATTTAGGCTAAAAATTTCTTACATTATCACTATTCATTACAGTTTGGCCGCTACTTGAGGTCTCTTCGCCACTGCTGTAGCTATTTCTATTCTCCTTCGCTAATTTCTTTCCCATCATGTTCTCAGAGTTTCTTCTCAATATTTTGAATCTTTATGGATTTATAAAAAATATTCAAATCAAATTTTCAATAAATCTAACTCCCTTAAGGTATACAACTACAAAAAAGTAACTTATAAACTCATATGAAGAAGGATAAAGCTATGGAACTGGGGGGTGATATAGAAATGGATGTTTATGATTACAATTTATTAGATTTATTTGAAGCGGTTACTTGACTTGAGACTGAGTCACTATCACTGTTTTGTTGATTTTCCCGCTGCTGAGTCATGCAGTAGATTTTTTCGCGCCTCGCTAATTTTTCCAAGTCCGAAAGTGCTGTCTTTTCTTCTGTTAATTTTATTCATTCAATTAGACGTCAAAAAATGTATATAAATTAATAACTTTTTACCTCTTTGTGCATACCCAGAACTGCTCCAAATACGCTGTTTTACTTTGCGTTTCGGTATCGGCGTATCCATCTTGGAGTTCTTTTGTTGAGAGAAGGAGCTCGGTGGGTCGTTGCGCCTTTGGTCTTGGCTGCTGCATGCATTCGTTTGTCGATGAAGAGAAGTATCCTTGGGATGATCCATTATCCGATTCATTATTATATCCCTGCCGCTCACTCTGCGATTGTGAGAAAATTTATATTAAGTTTTTTTCTTCAAGAATTTAATAAAAAATAAGTTTAAATAATTTTTAACAATTTGGCAAAAATATAAATCCAGCGAAACAAATGATTTGATTTCATTGTGTAAGTTTAGGATTCGAACCTTAAATATTTTGCTAATTTTTACTCTCATCAATTTTGGTTTTTAAAGCTTATCACAAATAAACCCTTTTGCCTTACCTGTGGTATAAAGAGAGGTCTCGACCGAGAATCGAAGTGAGGTTTGGATAGTTCAGGAGATCCTCGTCGCCCATAATATCGTTGTTCATCGCTAGGCGCATCTCGATTGTTCTTAACGATTGTGTCTGCCTTACTACTTCCGCAGCAATTGGTTGTTCGTCCATTATTGTTGCTTCGGCACTTCCGATATGATTTTGAAATCCTCTCCTTTCTATCCGCGAGAAGAGGGCAGACACACCTGAAAATTAAGAGATAGAAGAAGTACAGGAAAGTGTTTGAGAAGATATGAAACGAATAGAAAAAGATTTAAATCAAAAGATGGAAAATTTTAAAGAACTAAAAAAAGTATATTCATAAAACTTTCCATCCCTCGAAAAATGATTATGATGACAATGTCATGGCAATGGAGGAGAAAATAATGGAAAAACTTTATCACTCGAACAAAAAAGCCAATAAAAGGTAGAGAGACAGGACGATGATGATGTGCAATTTTTTACCAGATTTGTCAGCATCTCTGCCAAAATTTTCCACTGATGATGTGAAGTGGTGAAAAGAGGAATTGTGAAAGAGAGAGGTCAAAAAGAGAGGTTTTGGTCATTTTTCATTTACATATTTGTGATTAGGATATCAACTAGCCTGGAGTTGTTGTTTTGAGCGTCTCCTCCCCTTCGCTCATCATTCCCACGTCCATCTCGTCGAGATCCAGATCCTCGAGTGGTGACATCACATCCTGCTGCGCTAATCTCGTCGTTGGCGACATCATTTCCTCCAGATTCATCATCATTTCCTCGTCTATCGAAGGCGTTGCCTGATCTGAATCGACGGAACTTGGACGTGAACTTGGAAATTTTTCGATACTTTTTTCGACTCCTTCCCCCTGCCGATTAAATGAAAAATAGAACTTTACCACTAAACTATAAAAATTATTAACCACTATTGCATGCCGCAAAAATCTGCTTCATCACTTTTTATTTCAAATTTGTCTTAAATTCTATAAGAGGTAAAATCTAGGAGAGGGAAAAAATTCTATTTTATGAAAGCTATGTTAAAAATTCAATGAATTTAATACAAAAATGCATAAATGGCAAAAACCAAAGGAAGGTCATTTTATAATTCTTTACATCTTTTATGAAAAAAGTGTCCATTCCTTCGGTTAAAACACACACACATGACAACTCTAATAATTCTAAATATGACAATGAATAAATTTTGAATTTCAAATATTTTTTTGCGCTCATCTCAAATTTGATCGATAGGAAAATTTGGTGAAAAATGAATGAGATTTAAAATTTGCAAATGTAACTACATGCATGTTTAAACGATCTACATGCTATCATAAATTCCCCTACCTCTTTATTGTTTAATAAACTATTTTCATTATTGGAATCGCAACTATCAGTATCTTCCTCAAACAACGGTTCTAGTCTTCTCCTACGGTTAGGAAATCAAAAAATATATCTCTAAGAGGATTCAATATAACATGGTTATAAATGGTATTTTATATTCGAGATGTATTCGTTGTTTCAGCAACTTAAATTAAATTTTTAAGGTTGATTTTTTATATTTTTGAATAAATAAGCGTTGCTTTAAAAAAGTTTTTTAGATTGTCGAACTATGAAATTATTTTCAGTCTAAATTTCCTGTAATTTAAATTTTAATCGTAACTAAATCAACGAATATTTCTCATCACTCTATATAGTATCTCTCTATATAAGCTATAATGATATGTCTCTGCTATTATATGAATTTGATAAGATTTTAAAGAGAATTTCAACTATTTCTTATACCTCGGCAAGAGGCCTCGAATACTACTCGCTGTCGTCATCATTGGTGCCATGAGAAGTTCATCCATCATTATTTCCGTGTCTTCATCACCTGATGATGATTTCGGAGACTAGAATAAATTAAGCGTGAGCGAATAAAAATCAGAATTGGTGAATTATTCAAATTTACCGTTTGATTTCCATCGCCATTGAACATGTGCATCTCATCATTTTCGCCTCCACTCGTTGGCGTTCCCCAAACCTCTTCACCTGACGTTCCCGATGTTTCACCCTCAATCGTTTCATATTCATCAAAGTCGTTTCCATCTTTGGAATTGCTTTTGAGATAGACATATTCGCCACTTCCGTCATTTCGTCCCAAATATTTATCGATAAAAGCTTTTGATTCTTCTAGAAATGAGCCAGCTCGAGATGTCCAAGTTTTATACGACTGCGAAGTATCGCCACTGTTAATTTTCATCTCATCATCGGCCGATTCATCACCAGATGAGTCCAATGTCTTATCGTCAGTGTCTTCCGAGGGCAATCGCTCCAAGCTCGACATCGTTCCATATTTTCGGAGACTCGTTTTTAACTTCACATAGGGCGGCTCCTCCTCCTCATCGTCAATCGAATCAAAGCTGCTTTCTGTTTTAATACTAATACTATTCACTTTTGTTATCTCTAAATTGTTGGTTGTTGCATTGAAACTGTGTTGCTTTTTGAGATCTGGTGTTGGAGGAAGAATGGATATTGCTGGTACAGAGGATGTGATGGGAATTGATTGTGCTAACATCAATGAAAAACTATTATTATCATCATTACCACCTTCTTTCGTTGAAGATGACGCCAATGAGGTTTTGACTTGAGTTGTTGTTACGGATGTAGTTAAAGTTGAGGATGCAGTCTTAAGTTCCTGTTCAATAATTGAAGTGGTTTCATTTGCCGTACTGCTTTGAGCACCAATCATTGTTTCCTTTATTATGTTAAGCGGCTGATTCTTACTCGCGGCCGTCATGTGATTATTATCATACAAAAAACTATATTTACTTTGGAGTGTACGTGCACGAATGCTACTGTAGCTCATGTAGGGCGAGTCACTTGATCGAGAACTTGAATCGGTTATTGACACCTTGCTTGGCGTCTGCTCGACCTCCGTCAGAATTTTGACAATCTCATGTTTCACCTCATCGGGACTGAGGGTCGTCTTCTCAAAGTCCTTTGGCTTGCACTCACAATTACAAACGCCATTTGACATTTTCGCTTTTGGCGACGAAGTGAGCTTTATACGAACACTTTTTGTCTCTTTAGCAGCCGACTGCAATGCAGATGGCGATGATGTTGAGGTTTTGAGTGGACTCTCATTAATGGGTGATTTATTTTGTAGGGTTGTCATAGTTTGTGACGCTCTCATTTCTTTAATTTCCTCTGTCGACGTGTCCTCGGTGATGTCTTTGAGTGTGCTACTCGACTCACATGAAGAGTCTTGTTTCGCATGCTTATTAAGTTGGTTGTTGTTGCTATCGTTGGAAATTGAATTTTTCATCTTCTTCTTGCTGCAAAACTTGTGACATTGTCGGCATATTGAGATACTGTCGCTACGACTGTTGTTGTTGTTTATTGGACTCGACCGAACGGTTATCTGAAAGGTACAAAAGTTTTAATTAAATTAGCAAAATTTATTGAAGTTAATTTGATAAGTTTCAAACTTTAAGAGCTTTTAAAGTGGTTCTGAGGGGTTTGATAAATATTTTTTGGAAGTTAAATGCAAATAATAAAATTCTCACCTGACTGCCTGACGTGGTGCTTTTAGATGTACTTTGGTGGCTCTGCTGACTTTGTTGTTCATCCTCACTGTCATCAATCTTCTTAATCTCGTGCATCAACTGTAATTCCTTTGATCGTTTCACAACCTCTTCAACACTCCAATCTTTACTCTTTTCGTCTTCCTCAAACTCGGGTATGCTGTTCTTATTAAATTGTCCTTTCATCCATTGTGCGAGATGCACGGAGCCCTCTTTAGAAACACCTTTTTTACTCAGCATACTGCACTTTTCATCGATGAGCTCCTCCAATGCTCTATTAATTTTCGGCTTGGGATTTTCACCATCAACAACCGTCTGCGATGATGATGATGGCAAATTACACTTATTCACTTCCTTGTTATTACTGTTCTCATCTTTATGTTGTTGCTGTTGTTGATTTTGCGGATGCTGTGTTTGCTGAATTTTAATGAGAGATGAATGGTGTGAGAGAGTAATTATGAATTCTTAATTTATTAATGGAATCATAAAATGAAAATTTGATGAATCAACACTAAACTCGTGTCTCTTACTCAACCCACCTGTTGATCATTTCTTCTCAGTTGTTGTTGCTGCATATTGAAGCTCTCGAGCGAGCACATTTTACTGGACGCCATTGACTGTGCTCGTTGAAGATTCATGTCATGAAGGTTTAAATTTGAGACCAATACATCCGGCGATTCCAATGGACTGTTGAGCGATGATCCCAAAATTGTGTTAACAAAGTAAATTTGACGTGTGAGGAGATTTTGCCAAACGGCTTTTAGCTCAATGGAGGGTGCTCGAAGGACTATTGTGCGCTTTTTGACACTTTTTAGAGGCGTTCGCGATAAATCGGGAGCACAATTGACATTAGGGGATTTAGCTGTTTGTCCTTGTGGATCAATAACGAGGCGGAATTCATTAGCTAGAGAATCGAGAAGTTTATTTGAATTATTCCAGAAAATCCAGGACTTAAATTTTGACCTCACCTTTTTTCTTAACATTAAAGACACAATCGACAATGTTCGATAAAGGCAAAGGCTCATCAGTAATGAAGAGAACTCGATCGCGACTAACTTTAGCAAATAAAATGATGTCGCTAAAAAGAAGAGTCCAAAACTGCTTGACTGAACGTCCATCAATTCTCGAAAGATCGCCACCAAATACCCACTGACGTCCGGGTATTGAGAGAGTGAATGGTTTGCATTTTGTAAAGACGAGTCGTGACTCAAGGTCTTGAAGCGATAATAATGGCCGACCTTCTCCTAAAGGCTCCATAAGACCACCCCCAACAGTGATTTCACGATAGGCCGCTTGAAGTTCATTAATCACACTACTAAAGTTTTTGTATTCCTCACTATCACTCGGACAGTTGGACGAAATGAGTTGAATTAATTTTAAAATATCACGAAAGTGCTGAAGGGGTCGATGAATGAATGTTGTAATGTCCGGTCGCTTTTTCGGAATCAGTGGCTCATTTAGGAAATTTAAAAATTCACTGTTGCATGTTCGTGATTTGTTAACCTAAATAAAATAGTTTTTGAAAATAAAATCGATTATCAGTGATTGAATTCCCCGGTGCATGTTAAATGACTTTACTGTGTAAGGACATTCGATTATTAAATTATATTTTACTTAATAAAATTCAAAATAATAAAAGTAGTTGAAGAAAATTACACAATGAACTCACAAGAACGCAATCACTTCGTTTAATTCCGCTGCAATATTTTTTGTAGGCTGCACTGAGTGCCATTGATTTTGAGAGATAAACTCGCGATACAAAATGCATTTGTGGATCGTGTTCATTTTGTAGAATTTGCTCTAAAATATCCTCCGACAATTGCACCAACTCATCGATGTTCTGGAAGAGTGTTCGATGATCATTCATTGAAATTAAATCTCGCCTGTCACGTAACGGATGCACAAAGCGCTCGAGGCCAAAATTAATTGCACTAAGAAAGTGCTGCTCTCGATTCACTAATTGAATAAGGTGGCGCTTCCTTAAGCTTTCCGGATTCAGTTGCGTAACTGCCATCGTAACCGGTAATGCCTGCGAATTAGAGGGCATTAAATTAAATTAAGGGTAAAAGTTTTCCACCACTCACCTCTTTTCTGCTATTAGCCGGCGCAACTTGTGGCAGTCTCAATCGTCGCTTGGTATTTTCCAGTGACATGCTTGACATGTTTGCCGATGAAGATTTCATAGCCGGTTTAATTGAATTTTCCTCGTCTGTTGAGAGCTCTTGCGTCGAAATACGTGAGGGTGGAAGGAGTTTGGGCGAAAATACTTTCGAACGCGTACTGCCATGTCGTGATGGACGCCGAAAAATTTCTAAAGTGAGTGCGTTGCCTTGCATGCGTATCAAGTTGAGAATGTCAAGTTCTGTTGAAGTAATAAAATATTTCGTGAGCAAATTAAATTTGAGCTCTTAAATTTTTAAAAATGTCCGTTAAATTTTTCACCCCTTTTACGAAATTGTTTTTACTTACCCGGCATAGTAACCACATTGTATTTATCGATGAAAATGACGTAGTCACCCTGAAGCATGCCAACTTTCTCCGCCGACGAGTCAGACTCAATTTTTTCAATGCGCGGTGGATGTGTCCACACTATCGAAAATCCAAAACTACTTTCCGGTAACTTCATCAATTTTTTTGTTATGGTGAAAGGCGTGCGGCCTTTGGGATTGATTGGAGGAACTGGTGAAACCTTTTGAGGTTGCTGTTGTTGTTGTTGCTGCTGCTGGGTGGTATCAACCGTAACGATTGGTGGAGAGGGTGGATCAAGCTCAAGGAAGCGTAAGAACAAGTTCTCATCAGCATCACATTGATGCTGAGCCTTTTTACTGAACGCTATGTCATTATTAGTGTTATTGTTGGTGCTATTCGAATCTGTTGATTTGACAATTTCGTTGTTGACATCGGAATTGGAATTTCCATACATTTTTAATTGAATTATTTTGCTCTGCTAATCATCGAAATTGGATTTTAATTGGATCTTTCTTCTCCTCTTATGGCTGCCAGCTATCACTGCAAACTCATATAATTTTTTTTTTGATTATTTTACGAGTCTGAAATGGAAAAGAAATAAAATTTTCATTTTACGGTAAAAAAGCTTCGTGAAAAATTCATGTGTAAATTAAGTTGGAAGAAATTTGATTAAAAATCAATGATTGGAGTGTGATGAGAGCTTTTTTATAGCGACGTTCTTGTGAAAATTTTTGGGTGAATTTTTTTTGTTGAAAAATTTGAACTTTGCATAATTGTTTGACAAAATGTTCATGGAAATTGTCAATGGAGTTCCTAATCTTTTTTGAATTTATGTCTCAAGGGAGTTTTAAAGCTTATTTTCAGCAATTTATACAGGGTGTGGAAACTTGCAAAAAAATTTGTCATTTTTTATATGTTTTTAAACATTTAAAAAGTTTACAAAATTAAAATTTGCCCAAATGTTTATAAAATTTCAATTAATTCTTTGCACCCCACGAAAAAATCTCAAACACCGCTCACAAAAACACTTTTCCACTGGAAAATTTGTGTCAAATTTCCACCAAAAGTAGGTCAAAGTCTCTTTTTTCAAGTCACATTCAAAAACTATTTCGCAATTTTTTACTGCAAGGGAGTGAAAGTTTGATGCACTGCAATGAATAATAGAACTTGATGCAGTTGTGCTGAGAATTTTCATTCACAATTTTCCTTTTCTTTTTTTCTTGCACATCGAGCGAAATGTCTTTGAGACAGGAGGAAAAAAAATGTATTTCAGACTTGTCAATACATCGGAAGTGAAAATCAAATAATGACAAAATCTGCACACATCATTGTGCTCTATATTGACCTACTTTAACATCATAATAAATAACTAAATTGTCTCGTTCACAGAAAATTTCATCATTAATCATCAAAAAAAAGTCTATACTCACATTTCACTGAAAAAACTTTTTCTTGTGTGTGCCTTAAAGTGGGTTGAATCAAAAAAATATAATGTGCTCTTCACTTGATTTTATATATACATTTATAAGCGACAACGACGTCGATTATAATTTTTTTTCGGGAGAAAGTGTTCACAACCATTTGTAACACGACCACTTTTCGTCCTTATTTAAATTCGATTCCATTGTAGGAGAATTTTCGATAAAAATTCGAGAAAAAATCAATTAACTTGGCGTCACAAAATTTGGATCCTCCAAAAAAATAATTTTCTTTTATGTTAGAATTTTTTTTATATCGATTGGGAAAAAACTTTTTTTATTTCAAAGAATTATGCAAATGTGCGAAAAAGGGAAACTAAAAATAGACTTTTTCTCTTTTATGATTCTAACTTATCTCATTACACAACACTTTCTCGCTCTTTTCGCGTAGATAGAAAAAGACTTTTCAAAAATTGACTCAGTTTTTTTCTCGATCTGCAGTTTATAACAAATGTCCTTAATTTCTAATAATTATTAACAACTTTTTACTCGCTCGCAGACACTTCACGATTAAATTAAATTAAAAAATTAGGAAAACTTTTGCTTTTCTATAATTAATTTTAACTTTTTTCTCGCTCTCTCGAAGTAATAAGCTTTTTGCTGTGTGTTCCACGGAGTGAGAAAATGTAGAGTGGCTGAAAAGGATGATTTTTTTTTCATGGGAAATTTCCATTAAAGCTCCGCGCATGTTCAGGCTATCAACAATTTCCAACGTTACGAAAGAAAACAAAACTTCCAGCGGCACCATGTGAAAAGCACGCGGAAGCACATGTAACATGTTGAAAAAGATTATCTTTATTTATTTTCTAATGTGTGGCACATTTTTATGCGACTATAACTTCATTATCCTCCTCCATCTCTTCATCATCGTCGTCAATGTGGCTGCCATTTGGCGATAATTTAATTTCACGTTTTTCTCTTCGATCTCTTGCGCGACGATTTTGAAACCAAATTTTAACTCGCACGCCGGTAAGTTCGAGTTTTTTTGCGAGGAAATTTGCGTCTTCAGAACTGAGGTAGGTGGCTTTTTGATAAGCTCTTTCGAGTTCACTTAGTTGGTGCGTTGTGAAAGGAATTCGAGGCAGTCTTGAGGTTCTTTTTAGCGGTCCTTTTGACGGTCCTAATGAAGGTGGACGATAGATAGTAAATTTCGTTAAAAAATCGTAAATTCCGTAAAACTTTTGAAGTAAAAAAGTTTATAAATAAATATTTTTAAAATGTTAACGTTCACTAAACTTTTTTTTGATATATTTGCAGCATTAAAATTCAAATTTCAATTTTATTTTAAAACGTCCAACTTTCGCAATTTTCCATCTCATAAAAATCTAAATTAATTTTCAGCACTTACTCGGCAATCTCGGCATGTTGTATCTCGTGTAATTCAGCCAATTAAAAGGCGGATGAATTTCGACTAGTCTCTGATGGTGATGATTAAAATTATAAAAGTTTTCATAGCACTTTTTATGACTTTCTTGATTATCACTGCTCTCATCGCCGCTTGACGATGTCGCACTCTCACAATGTCTTTTATCTTGATAATTTTTATAACGTTCACCAGCACGATTTAGTATGTGATCAATTGAAAAGTCTGTGATAAATCTTCGCTCATTAGAAGCCATTTTTTATGTGATGTGTTTCCGTTGCGGTTGCAATTGTAACTAACTGCAAATTCACTCGGAAGAGTTCTTCTTAAATAAAGAACCACTCAAAAAATTACCTACCGTATTATGGCTGATGCATTGATGCGGTAAAATGGGTGTGTTTTGCCGACATAGAGAGAGAATATCAAGTATCAACAACAAATTTAACAACCCAAAGTAATTGTTTACTGTAAATATTATTCAACATCCCTTTGATATTTGCTTTGTTGAGATTAATTTCAGGTTTTTTTGCTTGATTTTTGAGAATGAGGTTAATGAGCAGTTAATTGTTAAATGTCGAGACAATATTCAAAAAGTCAACGTAAAATTTTTAATAATTTATTTTCTTCTTTCAATTTTAATTGAAATTTATTTTAACATTTTAATCCTTTATTAAAAAATGCGCTTTAGTTCCTCAGAAATATAGTTCAATAATTTATTTTAGGGGATGCTCCTAATGCTAATTAAATCCACAACCAATAGATGCATTTTTTTTCTCATCTAAAGATGTTCATTTAATATTCAATATCGGATTTGCGAATAATGCACTTATTAATCATGCCTGAAGAGTCTTTTTTAGGCAAATTAGAATTACATCCTGTAAGCCACAGAGGCATTCTCACTTTCTATTCACCTACGCAAAGTATTACATTACTACTATTACCACCGATCATCCTCGGCTTTGTCGGTTTCTTTTCCGCATAATCTTCTTACAGACTTTTTATTGTACTGCTCACTTTCAAAATATTTTTGCTAACTTTATCTATTGTTAAAACCGGCTTATTTCATCTCCATCGACTGTTCATCTCTCTTCTCCCTAGAATATCAATTACAGACTAATTTAAATTTATGCAATAATTTAATTTAATTTAACTTTAATGTCCAATTATTAAATTTCGCTCAAGCGTGATTATGAAATTTTCCAATAAAATTGGAATGAAAAAAAGAAAAAGGGATGGAGTTACAATTGTAATTAATTTTTTTGGGTTGTCTGTAAAATTTTCAAGTTTTAAATTGTTGAAAAAACGAGGGATGAAATGAAAAGTTTAAAAATTTGAATTATCAATGCAATGAATATTTTGTATAAAGCCATACTTTGAAATTAAAATTTAAAACTCTTCCTTTCTACCCTTCACAGACATTTTCCTTCCTCAACTCACTTTTTTTATCTCCGATGATCTAAAACTTAACCACTTGAAAACCGGAGGACACAATATAAGCGGCAGATAGTTTCTATGAGATTTTCAACTAATTTTAAAATAACACAAAAATTACCTAATCTCATTTTCCGGCTCATTTTCTCTCGAATTATTTATTTATTGTCACAGCAAAACGAGATTAAATGAAGTTGTTAGTTTGCTAAGGGCACTTAGGGGTTGATGATGATGTTTAAAAAATTTCTTGTCATCGAGGTTTGATCGTTTTATATTTTGTTCACTTCCGACCGACATTCTGGGCTTGATGACAAGGAGGCAATAAATAATTGTTGCGAAACTGTAAAATTCCATTGTCATCGTTGCTATTTTTATAAGCGGAGAGTTTTAAAAAAAATTAGCTGCTGTCAAATGTCTCGTGGCCTCTTTTAGTGGAATTTTTGGGTGCTTGAAAAATATTTGAGCTATGTTGGCTTTGATTTTATTTCAGTAGTTTAAAATAAAAACTAAAATGTGCAAATTTAAAATTTAATAAAACGTTCACCTAAATTTAAAGATTATCATCACTCACTCAATCTCTGCCCGAGTTTTGACCTCACTTTCTTTTCTATCATTTTTTCAATTTTATTTAGTCTAAAATTAAACTTGAGATGAATTTTTTCGGAAGTCTGGAATGAAACAGCAATTTATAGCCACACTCTGTGATTTTTTAATGAATTTTTTTATTTATACTCTCATGCAAAGTATTTTTTATACATAAAGAATAAGATTTTTGAGTTTACTCATAGATTTAAAAATATTTTGATCATTTATGTCTGCCGTGCAAATATTTTCGGCAAGATTTAAAGTTGTGATGTTTTGTTTCATTGACAAGAAAGTGTTTAGATCGGGATAGAAGGCATTAACATCGGTGAAGGCATTGTGCTGAAGATTTAATTCTTGCAATTGCAATTTGTGAAACATTTGTGCTTGAATTTCACAAAGTTCGTTATTTTTTAAATTTAGATATTTTAGATTAAAGAGCGTACGAAAAGATTCAGAAGAAATGTTTCTTAAATGATTATTGCTTAAGTCTAATTTCGTGAGTTTAATTGTATTTGTAAAAAGTTCCGATGAAAATGTCATCAATTTATTATCGTTGAGCAATAAATTTCGCAGCGTGGTGGTCTTTTTAAAAGAATCCGGATGTATACTGAAAATATTGTTGTGGCTAAAATTCAAGTCCTCGATTGCTGCATGCGTGGAAAACAGGCGGTTGCAAATTATCGACACTTTGTTATGTTCGAGGTTGATTGTGCGTACTTGAAAAAGTGCTCGAAAAGTTTCATAGTGCAGCGAAGAGATTTCATTATTACTCAAGTTCATAATTTCAAGCTTTCCAAGGCCAACGAAGGCATCCTTGTCTATGGAACATATAAGATTATTCTCTAAATGAACCTCTCTAAGATTAATTGATCTCCTTAAAATTCGTGCTGGAATTTCTTTGAGTTTATTATCGCTTAGATTAAAAACTTTTAAGTGTTCCATATTTGCGAACAGTTCCGATGAAATTTCTCTAATACCCGCCTGCTCCAAATGAATTGTCGAAAGGTTCACGAAACGCTTAACGAAGTTGGGAATGGTTCGAAATTGATTCGGATTCACGTGCAAATATTTGACATTTTCATCCTTGATATTCGACGTATTGATTTTAACATTGTTGTCTGTGGCAATCGAAATTTTACAAGAATCACCGTACGTTTTATTCCAATAGTACCAATAAGTCACGCGACTCCCTTTGAACTGCTCGAGATTGCGAAAATCCTGATTCACGCAAATATTGTTGGTGGCATTAAGTTGCTTAAGTAGCGGCATTAAAACATGAAATCGCTCGTCAATATCCGCAATGTAATTATCAGAGACATGCAAGTACTTTAAATGAATTTGGTTACGGAAGCAATCTGATTCTAACTTTTCCAAAAAGTTTCCCTCCAAGCTTAGCATTTCGAGTCTAATAAGAGGTTTGAAAATTTCCAGCGATATCGCAGTGAGTTTATTGTAGCTCAAATCTAGTTCTTTTAGATCAATTAAACTCTCAAATGCATCGTCGTCTGGCAGTTTTGCTATTTCATTTCTACACAGTTCCAATCGTTTGAGGTTGGTTAGTGAATTAAACAATCCCGACGGAAATTTTTCTATGTGATTCTCGGAGAGAGACAAAAAAATTAGATTTTGTAGATCATTAAAAAGCGATTCCGTAAGATTTGAGAGACAATTTGAGCTTAAGTTGAGCGTATTTAAATTTTCCAAGTCCACAAAAGCGTATTCGCCAATTTTTGCTATTTTGTTGTCGGATAAATCAAGCTTTTTTAACTTTGTAGTGGCATCAAAAGTGCCGTTTGTTATTCTTTTGAGTTGATTTGATGACAAATCGAGTTCTTCAAGTAAAATGAGACTCCTAAATTGCTTTCCCAAATCTTCCAAGTGATTATTCGAAAGATTAAGTCGTTTGAGTGTGTTGGTAAGGAGGAAGAGATTTTCAGGTAGCATCGAGATCGCATTTTCACTCAAATTAATCGTTTTTATGCTGTTTAATCCCTTGAATGCGCCCGATACAATTTGTACAATTTTATTCGATTGCATGTACAGTTCGCGTAAATTTTTCATAGGACGAAGTAAGTCCGCCGATTGTATTCCTATGATTTCATTGTTATTCAGATATAAATTTTGTAGGTTTGCCAATTTTGTAAACGCCTGCTGATGAATTCTTACGAGTCTATTTCGTGATAGATTTAGACTCTCGAGAGCGGTTGTTGTTTGCAAGAGTTGATAGCTAATCGAGGCGAGCATGTTTTCTTCGAGGATGAGCGTCTTCAGGCTTGTGAGGCTTTGGAAGGCTCGCTGATGAATTCGAGATATTTTGTTTGTTTTCAAATCCAACTTAACAAGACTCTTCAATGGTTTAAATTCATTTTCGTTGATCACATAAATGCTATTGCACTCAAGCAACAATGTCTCCAATTTTTCGAGGTCTTTAAAAGTGTCACTTTGAAATTCGGTGATGGAATTTTTTTTTAAACTCAATCGACGGAGGTTTGTTAGTCCTTGAAACGCGGTGTCGTCTATTTCCATGATCTTTAAAAAAATGTGAAAAATGGAAGATTTTTTTTTATAAAAAGGGGAAAGTGACTTGGGCGTGGCGTAAAAAATTATGCGTTTGATTTTTTTTGGTTAAAAACTATCAACTCGAATCACTTTCCCTCTCAAAAATATACGAGAAATAAGCCGATTTTCATTTTCATCAATGACTCATACCTGATTGTTAGTGAAAGTTACATCGCACAAATTCTCATTTTCCTTGAACAATTTTCTCGGCAGCTTTCTCAATTTATTGCAAGAGAGATCGAGATACTTTAATTGTGTAAGATTTTTAAAATGTCGATAGCTAATGCTGTTTAGATTTACGTTAACAAGATTTAATGTAATAACATTAATGAATTTATCAAGCGATGCTTGCGGAAGTGAAACTATTTTTTGGTTTGGTGCCGAAAAAAGATATTCCACACTTTGACGCTTCAATTCGGGATTTCCTTTATCCGAGTCATCATCATCATTTAGCACGACTGAGAGCTCACAAGTCACACCACTGGCCGTCGAGTTAAAGCACCGATATGCTAATCTGCAAATAGATATCACCGAAATTTTCCTCAAAAAACTCATTAATTAATTTTCGTTTCTCACTTGATATCCATTTCTGCGAATTTGTATAGAGAAAAAATAAATTTATTTTTCACCCGAGTGCGAGAGAGAGAGAGAGAAAAGCAAAAATCCCGTAACGCACAAACCTTACATGTGAGTCGTATCGATTCGAAATCCAACGAGAGACTGAGGCAAAATGAAGAGATGACAGCCAAAGCGCGAGAAATAGTTTCGATGATAAGAATAACACATTTAATGAAAATTGGAAAATTGCCAATTGGACTCACAGTCAGCATTTTTATACTAACGTTTTAGCATTTCGATTGAATCTATGCCTCGGCTGTGTGTTTGTCTCGCTCTGTGGGCCATTCATAATTTTAATTGAGCAAAAAGTATTTGGCCGCGAGTAATGAGGAGCTTTTTTGTAATTAGGAATAATTTATGGGTAAATTGAGTTAAATTTTAACATTTTTTTGTGATATTTATTTAATAAAACCATATTTTGACACTCATAAATTAACTTTTGATTTTTTAAAGATTTAGATGGAGCCACTTGAAACTTTTTTTAAAAAAGCGCTTTAGACACCCACAAATTTTAACACTGCTCTCTTTAAGCGAAGATCGACTATTACCGCCAGACAGCTGTTAGCTATTGAACTTGTAAATGAACTCAAATTGTCTTTTTTACTATGGCAACAGAAAAGAAATATCCGAGAGAGAATTCGAAATTTTTTCATCACGGCTACGAAAAATTTAAAACCGCACAACTCAATTTTTCTTCTCTCTTTTTTGTATTTTTTTCTAAACGACCTTCCTTGTTGAACGAGAAAATAAAAAAAAGAGCAAAAATTTAAAGAAAAACATTTTTTTACGAGAGTTTTATAATTTTTTTCAAGAGCACATTGACGAAGGAGAAGAAAACAAAAATGAAAACTCTGGCGCTAGAGGAGAAAAATTGTTAATTGAGAGAAAAACTAAAGCTGTAGGGAAATTTTTTATGAATGAATTTTTCTTGGGTAATTTCCACAAGTTATGTACATATGATTTATTTCGCCATTTAAAGTCAACAAAATTTATTTCCCCAATAGGTTCTCACGCAAAATTTGCATTGCGTGACTCGACATCCGAATCAATTTCATTCGAGTTTACCTGAAAATATTTTTGCATGCCTTTTGTGACACGTCTTACGATAAAATTCATCGTTCGGGAAATTGCCGTAAATTGTTTCGAAAAATAAAAAGAAGAAAAAATTGTCGTCAGGAAAAATCAAGACAAAAAATGTCAGAATAAATTGCCGAATGTTGCACGGTTTTAAAAATTATTGAAGGTGATTTGGGATTGACAGAAAATCTATTGAAAAATAATAATGCTGAGATTTCAGGATTCAAATCAACTAAATTACAATTTATTTTTAAATTTTTTATAACATTCTTGTGCCCTTTTAGAGGCTTTCTTACACCTCTTGACATATTTCATGCCCAATTTGAAATTTTGGCAATTCATCTTTGCATGAGGTGGATCATAATTAGCTTTTCGTTATTAATTTTTCATTTTTTTCTAATGTCGTTGACAACTCACGAGGGCGGAAAATATCGAAATGAAAATCTTTGCTCGTCTCAAGCCGATTCGACCCATAATGCGTTGTGAATTATGAGCATTAAAAGAAAAGTACGAAAGGATGCAATAAAGTTTTACGTCGAGAGCGCGTCGAGCTAAAAAGTAATGAGACAAATTTTCTATAGTTTTGACAATGAAAATTTATTTTAAACAGCAAATCATTAATGTTTTTGTACAAACAAAGGATTTGGGATGTGAATATATCTCGTGTGGTATGAAATCCCTTAAAATTTGTTATCATCAAGTACAGAAATTAATAAAAATAAAAAATCCTCGCTGATATTTTTTTACGAGGCATTTTTGGATGACAATTTTCAATCGTTAATGCATAAAGTCTTATAAATAGTTTTAATCTATTTTTTCTCTTAATTAAAGTTCTTTATTGAATTCCGCAATCATCATCCGTCTTCTTTCTCATCGAAGTTTTCTATTTGTAAGTGAGGAAAAAATGAGGAAGAAATTGATTTGAGAAAAGTTTTTATGAAATTATTTTTTTGTGATATTTTGGTATTTTAATATCTGTATTAAAGATTGTACTGATTTGTTGACAGATGCGGTTTTGTCACTAGCAAAATTTTAAAAATTTAAAAATCAAAAAAAAAATTAACCGCATGTCAACGTACAGTCTTGAAAAAGCGAAAATTAAAATAATTTTCACTCAGCATTTTTCTTATTCTTTCTCATCAGACTAACTAACGCCTTTTCTCTCAATTTCTTCTCTAAATATTCATTAACGTTCGTCTCCTCGACATCAGAATCATTTTCCGAAGATTTTTCCTCACTTACCGATTTCTTTTTGGACTTCTTCTTGCTATGCTTCTTATGTTTCTTGCTTCGTTTCTTCTTCTTTTCAACTTCCGATTCATCACCCGACGACGATGCTTTGCGCTTATGCTTTTTAGGCTTCTCATCTGGCTCACTTCCGCTGTCATTTCTCTTCGACGATTTCTTTTGAACATCTTTCTTGGACTTTTTGTCATCGCTCTTTAATGCTTTTGCCTTCTTATTCTTTTCGTCATTTGAGTCCGATTCGCCACTGCTTGAAAGCTGCACTGTAACCGGCGGTGGCTGTGGCTTGATTTCCTTTCGCTTATCTGAGGAATTTGTGGCGATTGTTGGTGGTGGTGCAAAATCTTTGCGTTCATGTGGCTTCAAGAATGGCGATGGAGTTCGCGATGGCGTCGATCTTGCTCTAATTACTTCTGGTGATTTCTTAACTTCCGGTTTCTTCTGATATTCATCTCCATTGCTCGCCAACTTCTTCGATTTGCTCGAGTCTGTTTTTCGATACTTTTCATCGACGATCTTCTTCGGCGGTTCCTTAATGCTCTCCAATTGCTTCTTCTTATCAAGATCTCGACTCTCCCGCTTGTCTTCCGTAGTTGGAGCTCGATTTTGCGTGGATCTTTTGTCATTTCTTGTGTCATTGACTTCTTCGCGTAGAGTTTTCTTGGCAGTTTTTTCATTTCGCTCAGATGCATCGCGACGGTCATTATTGCGATCACTGTAGCGATTGCGTGGCGATCTAAAGAAAAGTGTTAGATTTTTAATAATTTAGGTTGTCATAACTAATTACCTTGATCGATTGTTGCGGCGTGGTGAGCGAGAATGACGTCGATTAGATCTTGAGCGAGTTCTTTAAAATTTAAACAACACATTAGCTAAATTACTGAAGTTAATTAATAATTTTTACCTCTTTCGCTGCTGTGGTCTTGGTGAACGATTTCTTGGCAGTGAACGGCGACTAAAATGACAAATTGATTTAAATAAAAATATATATTTAACTTAAATAAGAGCTTACCGTCTTCGTGAGGTAGATCTTGAGCGATGAGCACGTCTATCATTGCGCTTGTCATTGCGATCTTTAACGCGGTCTTCTTCGCTCGATTCTGAACGCTTCTTTCTGTAATGACGAACTTTTTGTGATTCATTTTTCTTAACTTCATGCTGAGGTGTTGAGTCGCTTGAACTTGACGACGAGCTTTGACGGCGCTTTTTAGCGACGGGACTTTTAGATGCGGATTTTGCCGTTTTAACGGGAGTCTTTGATTTTGAACGTGACGCTTGCTTTTTAGCATTCAGAGCAGCGGCAGCAGCAGCAATTTCCTTATTCTTCGACATGTCAAGGAGTTTCGACTGGAGCTTTGATAGTGCTGGCTTAGCGCTACGGGATCTTGAGCGCTTATCGCGAGATCTAGAGCGACGACGACGTGGAGATCTGCGTCTTTCTCTCTCCCTCTCTCTGTCTCTGGATCGGTGACGTTTCTCTCTCGAATGACTTCTCTTGTAACGATCGCGAGATGGTGATCTTTTGTCTCGCGAGCGTCTTTGGATCTTGTGTTTATCGTCATTATTACGGTCCTTCGATTTGTCTCGTGAAGAACGTTCAGTTGCATTTGATTCCTCTTTCTGCTTTTCCTTATTCATCTTGTATTTTTCCTTAATTTCATTTGCTCTCTTAACGGCTTCCTCGGGAATACTTTTCTTCTCTGAAATCGTCTCCTTATCTCTCGATGTACTTCGATGTCTGTCTCGACTGCCCGAACGCCTCCGATCCCTGTCTTTTTCCCTCTTTAGTATTTCATCTTTTTTAGAGTCAATCATTTCCTTCGGTATGCCCATGTCAGATTCTTGCGCCGAAAGCAACAGTTGCCAAAGTTCCTCGACAAAGAGTCGAGCGTTTTTGCCATGTAGAAATCCCGTGAGAAACATTCTGTGTAATGAAACAAAATTTATAGCTGGATGTTGTAAGTTTTCATACAAAAAAGAAACTTACTGGATCTTTTTCGGATCTGGATATTTATCCTGTTCGAGCTGATTAATTACATAATTTTCAACAACATCATCTTCCAGCTTCATCATTTGTGTTAGTTTCGCAGAAATCCACGGTCTAAGAATGTCGACTTTGACTTTCGTCATGTCCACTTTCTTCTGCAGCGTATCCGAGAACTTTAGCTCTTTAAGGAGTTTCTTCTCTTTATCGCAAAAGCGCGTATCTTGCGTTAAACTTGTTCCCTGCAAACGGAATTTGATAAGAAAAAGCCAAAAATCAATATTGAGATTTTTTCGTTTCTAGCAACCACGCAGACCGAAAAAACTCGCAAAACCATCGAAATATTTGGCCTTAACGAATGTCTTTATGCAAACACTCACCGAAAACATGATCATGACAGTTTCTGTTGTGTTTTTAGATGCTCCCTAAACTTAAATTATTCTCAAATCCAACTTAAAAATGGACTTTTCCGTTTCTATTATTTTTCACAGTGAACGATTGCGGTGTTTTGATTGTTGTTCAGAATTGCCGCCAGGTGGCTCGATTTAAAATTATACGTTAGCATATTTTTAGGCGGTATTTCGCCCTTGTGGTGAAAATTGAAACTTTTATTATTAAAAAAAATAAAAGAAATAAAAATTATTCATTTTAAAATGATTTTAAGAAAGTTTCAGCCTTTAATTTGTCGTGGAATCATGCAGAGTCGATGCATTCACACAACGCCTGTCAACGAATTGTTTTGGGTTAAACATAAAAAGCAGGGTAAGATTTAAAAACATAAAATATAATACAAAATTAATTTGTCGCTTGAATAGGATATGAAAGTAAAGATGCGACGATAATTCCAACAAAAAAAGATATCGTTGACGGACTTAAGCAGCTCAAGATTGAAATTAAGCTCTGGCAGGAGGAAATGAAGGAAAAATTCGAAGATGATCAAGTGATGATTTTTCGGCCAAATGAAGTCGATGTTGCATATCAGTTTAAAGGTAAAAATAGAGTTTAAAAGTATAAAAATTGATCATTAATATATCTTTTAATATCTTGTAGATCCAAAAGAAATTAGCCGATGGGTTTGTACCGCTGACAGCGACCACAATGAAGGCCACTCGAAAGCATCGTTTGAGCAAAGTTCTTCTGGCTATGGATTATTTAGCGGTATAGTTACAGCACAATTGCCTCAAGATGGTCGAATTAAAAAAGCCGGTTATGCCAATATTCGAAGTCAGCGACACACAAGATCATTTAAAAGAGACGCCTACATGAACTGGTCATTTTATAATACTTTAGTACTGAGAGTAAGAGGCGATGGACGACCATACATGATTAACATTGGAACGGAGGGAACTTTCGATATTACATGGAATGACATTTATCACTATGCGCTATACACACGTGGCGGACCACACTGGCAAGTGACAAAAATCCCATTCTCAAAGTTCTTTCTCTCATCAAACGGAGTCGTTCAAGACAAACAATATCCCATCCCACTCAATAAAATTACAACCTTTGGATTTTCAGTGTCGGGTAGGGGTGGATTTGTCGGAACATTTAACTTAGAAATCGATTACATAGGACTCGAATACGATCCTAGTGTGACTGAAGAATTTGCCTATGAAATGTATAAGCAGGAAAAATTCATTGTAGCCACTTAAATAATAAAATTGCAATAAAACAAAAATTATGCATGAAGAGAGTTAAAAATTTGATTTTTTATTAACATTTTATTTCCTAATTTAAAGTTGTTAAAGGTTCAATGACACGTGTTTAAAATTTTTTTGTAGATTTTACTAATTTTACTTAAATTTACAATTTTTATTAAAAAAACGCAATTCTCACCCCACTGACACTCACGCAATTACAGAGAGATCATTAATTTAGTGAAGCATGTACACGATATAATATGAAAAATGCAAAAGTAATGGAAGGAGGAAAATGAACCAATGAACGCGCTTTCTTATTCCCTCTCTTTTCTTTCTCATCCAATGAAGGAGGTTCTTTTCTCAAGTCATTTTTTTTCACTAAGCGATATTTTATTTTTTCACTTCATAACGTTGTTGATCTCTCAATAAATAAGACGCTTTTCGTGCGTATATAAAATTCTTGTTAAATGTGAAGTACATGATCTTGGATTAAGTGCAAAAAATATTTAAATTTAAAAAATGGATTTAACGGAAACATCACTAAAATTATCCACTACACCATTTTCAATTAATGACATTCTAACGAGTAATAATAGCAACAGTCATCAGGATATATCGAGAAAAATTAAGCAATTTTGTCGATTCCGACGAAGTTCATTGGATTGTTTTATCGTCAATAACTCAAAGGACGATCATGAGCAAAAATCTACAGACTCTAGTGAAAAAAATATTGTGCAATTATTGAGTAATCCCATTGATATGCGTCGCCGAATGACAGGTAAAATTTCCATAAAGTCATCGTGCCGTTTAGTGAGACTTTTAGTGGTTGGGTGTAAATATAGCAATTAAGTTAATGACACTCAATTTGGAAACTTTTTTTTATCCGCGTGTCACACGTGACGAATATTATCACGGTTGTACAATGAGTGTCACCCGTACCGCATGGATTTAACATATTTTTCTTTTCTATTTTTACCCCATTTTCATTTTGATGCATTAGACTGCGAAAGTCCTTCACTAAATTATCAAATGAACAATAAAGGCGACGATGTGGGGCCAAATAGAAAGAAAAGAAGTCGAGCCGCTTTCTCGCATAGTCAGGTGTTTGAACTCGAGCGAAGATTTGCACTCCAACGATACCTATCCGGACCGGAGCGAGCAGATCTTGCAAAGTCGCTGAGATTGACTGAAACACAAATTAAAGTGAGTGTTGTTGGATGTTTGTTAAATCGATTTTTTGGATGACCTTAAACAAAAAATTAAAGGAGAAATTATAAATATTTCAATATTATTACCAGATTTGGTTCCAAAATCGTCGCTACAAAACAAAAAGAAAGCAAATGCAGCAGCATGAGGCAGCAATTTTAGCGGCTACAAAACGAGTCGTGCCCGTGCAAGTGCTTGTAAGAGATGATGGAAATTATTGTCGAATGATGTCACAAAATTTGTCACCTGCATATCCCTCACCAGCTATCGATCCATCGCTGTTCAGCAAGCTCAGTCTTACAGATCTCTATCGACAGCAGGTACGAAAATGGCTGAAGAAATTTAAACCTTTGAATTTTCAATCGTTTGAAATTCTGATTTAAAAAATATTAAATGTTAATTAAAAAATGTTTTAAATTTCTCCTAAAATCAGTTCCAAATGGCATCATACGGAATCCCACCTCAACTTTATCCATATCTCTATGCACCGAAATCAGCACTTAGTCTCCACTCATCGCTCGAATCATCGGGTCATCGTAAGAGTGGCAATCATAAAGACTTTGATGAGTCTGACGAGAGGAATAATGAGGAAATTATGAGCTCGAAAGGAGATGATGAAAATTTGGATGAAAACGAAAATGTAGAAATCGATTGAAATGAAAAATAAAAATTCAAAATCTATAAAAAAAATATTTTTTTTGCTATAAAAATTTTTGATTCAGACAATTTCGCAATGACGAATGCTTTAAAATTTAAGTATCGACTATTAATAAAGTTTTCCACTAATCAAATAAAATTCCACCACAATCTTAATGATAATAGATTGGCACTTATGGATCCATTAACTAATTGGAGTGGCTTTAACGTGTTGATGAAATTAAACTTGGCCTAAAGTCGGTGGTGTGTGTTAATCCTCTGTATTTAAGGTCGAATGGGAATTTTGAGAGAGCACCACTTAAGACGAGTCAATTTGGGATTCTTATGTCATCGATCTATGTAAAGTATTTTTGGCTGCTTTTAAGGCACTCGAAATAATTCTCCTCACTCGCGAGTTTAGCTCAAGTGGCTGCGCTGATGGCGATTAACCTTGTTGTTGGAAAAATCTTTCTTTTAAATTTCTCAAAATGTGATAATTGAATGCACTTGAGTGGGAGCAGTGAATTTTTAATAATGTTTATTATTTTTTTCGGGATGAAAACATGCTTGAACTGGTAAAAGGGAAATCTCTGATAAGAACCGTTGCTGGGTTAGGAAAAGCGTGTGAAAAATTTATGTCGTTGACATTCACGAAAAAAAAATACTTTGAGGTTCGGATTAATTTTATAAACTATATAAATTTTAATTAATCTTGAGATTTAAATTTTCAATATTTAACGGTTTTTAAAATTCAAAAACTTAAAAATTTTCCACTCTTATTTTTTTAACTACCTCATACACTTTTCTCATCATTTTCATCCGTTTAAACAACTTCACTATAATTTTCACGCAAACTTTTAATTACGACTAAAAGTGTCAATTTAAAATCATGTTTATACACTCGATCTCTCACTCGACTAAAGAAGCCCCATTCATTATATTTTATATTTTCACAGTGGCAATTATAAAACGAATGAGGGAATTATTACAGCAGACTTTCAGCATTCCTTTTTATTGTAGTGTGTAAACAAACCATCAACATCGTGACTCTCTTGCTCCCTTAGAAGATTTTTTATAATCGCATCCATTCATAAACAAAAGAACGAGATCATAAAAAACTCTTGAAAGAAGATAAAATGATTTTTTTGGAGACGAGTCGAGCAAGTACATTCTCTAGTTTTAAGTTTAAGGCATGGTTTTTTTGAAAGGGAGATGACATGGTAATTTTTAATTCTTTTTTAATTCGAAACATTTACGAGATTTCTAAACCTTTGCAAATACTAAAAGTAAAAAAAATTAAGGACCATAAAAAATATTTTTGCGCCCCCTTGAGCCTTTACAAGCAGACAACATAAAATCAATTCAGTAAATTTTTCGAATATGAGTGCGAGTGACTCTCGCTCAATTGGCCTGTGAAATATGAAATATGACTCGGAGATTATGACTGCATACACAGTTTTTTTAGAGTGGATTTGGGAGTCAAGTTTGATTGTTTAGAGAAATTTAATACTTCGACTCTAATATTTATTTTTTTGTTATTCTTTTTCGAGGGCATGATGACTTTTGTAGTTCTAATGAATTTCGTGCCCTTAATTAACTCTTCAAGAAAAATGTTTACAAATTTAAGGACGAGAAAAATTTTTATTTAAAATATGAAAGAAGTTTAAATTTTAAATGTTTAAAAAAATAAAGAAAATAAAATTTCCCAACACCCCAAAAGTGTTTTTCAACGATCAACTCACACGCAATTTCCATCATTTAAAAGCGTCTCAATTTCACACCGCAATTCTAAAATCACAGGAATTAAAATTTGTTTAAAATCTTCTCCTGCATATGGTTTTTCCCCCACAATATATCTCATTTGAGTATATGCGAGTGAGGAAAATTGGAAACAATAACAATTCGAAATTTTCAATCCATTAAAAATTAAAAGATTGAAAAACGATTTAATTGTTCTTGTATATCTGTGAAAAAGAGTTTTTTGTGTGTTTTCTTAAACATCTAAACACAAATGAATCTATCGAGAGCTCGATGATATTACATTACGTGTTTTTTTAACGCCTGCGGAAAATGAGGTACAGTGAAGTGTGTAAAATATTTGAGTTTTTATTAATTTTAGTTAATTTAAGTTTAGTTTTAAGAATTTGTGAAATTTTGATGAAAATCTTTTCAATACACATTGATAAAAAAATTTAAATTTGCTTAAAAATTTTCCAATATAATTTTTTTCAACCCTCACTGTAAACTCATTTTTCTTTAAGGCTAATTTTATTGACTCAAACTCGAACATTTTTTTTCTTCTCATCTCACTAATTAAGTTGTGTTTAAAACAAAATGATTTTTTGGTTACATTTTGATATTGCTCTCGCAGCATCTCCTCGACCATTGGTTACGAAATGGAAATTAAAGCGCGATGATTTAGATTTGAATGAGATGAAAAAACCTCATAATTATAGTAAAATGTTTTAATTACACATTTGAGCACAATTGAGTTGCTCTGGAAATGTGAGTGAGAAGATGAGATGAAATATTTTTTTATAAATAAAGGAAGTCAATTAAAATTTCTTTTTTTTAGTTCAAAATCATCAGAAAAGTGCATCAATTAATTAAAATGTGTGGGATGATAATTAATAAATTTTGCAGATTTTCAATCCATGCGAAAAAAAAAATTTAAAAACTTCTCTCAAAGAGAAATAACTTTTTTTAGTGAGTAAAAAACTTAAACATATGTTAAGCAGAAATGTTTGAATGTTTTCATTTCTATCCACATCTATTATTGGAATCTTCAGAATTGTTTACAATATCTTTCGTCGCACTTGCCTCATCATCATCAGCAGTGAATTGCATCAATTAGTGTGCTTAAAAAACACAGTAAAATAGAGGAGAAATATTGAGTTGCATTTTAATTCGTAATGTGAATTTTTTCCTTGCTTTAGTGCACTTGAGCGAATAGAATTTGGTGTAAACATTTAAAAGCTGAATTAATGGAAGAGAGATAATTGAAAAATCATTGCAAACTCAATGATCGATAAAAATGTGAATTAAAAATTATTTTTAGAGAAAATTTAAGCGATTTTGATTATAATTAATTTATCAAACGTAAAGAATTTAAAATTCTAAACTAATATATTGCAAAAAATATTATTTTTAATTCTGAATAAGTTAAAGTTCAAAAATGTTTAAATCTTGTAATTTTGTCCTCACTTTTCCATTTGAGTTGTCATTAACCATGTAATTTTGATGCGAACGTACTTGCACACTTTAAGAGACGATTTTTGAAAATTATTTTCAAATCTAAGGAAACAATGACGGCTGAATTGATATCAGAATTTTTTTTGTTGAAATAACGAAGTTAAATTTTAAACTGGATTAAATTTAAAAACTAATTTAAGAACTAAAGTACGAAACACTAATTTATATTAAAGCTTTTTTTCTTCCAATAAAACGAACAAAAATTGTTCAAATTTTTATAAGCTCCATCAAAATCAACAAAATTTTAAAATCTACCCCCGTAAAAAAATTGAATTTCATTCCCATCAAAAAAAATCTCTCTTCAATCAATTTGTGACATGAATTTTTAATTTAATCATTTTCTCCAAGATACTTTTTACTTCATAGCAAAAGAAGAGCTGGAACTCCTCAGCTGTAATTTCTTCAAAATGATAATGATTTCGATTATAATGTTGCCTTTTTTTTACAGTACAAAAGTTACGAATAAACGAATGAAAATTGAAGATAATTGCGTGAATTGGTTAGCACACAATAAGCAGCAATTGCTCTCAGCGCAAGAAGGGGATGAATGAGAGAAAATACTCGAGTCGAGGATGGTGGGAGGGAAAGGAATGAATGGGAAAAAATTAGAGAGAGAATTTTATATGCTGTTAGCAAAAAAGGTAAGAACTCTTTACAATTGCAGAGACTTCTTGCTGTGTGCGAATTTATTTAATCTTCTACCCGCAATCAGAGTGAGCACGACTGAGTGGATGTGAGGGAGTTGACAGATAGCAATTATAATCAAGAAAGTTATCGGGGTTTTGTTCTCAACGTGTGTGAGAAGGTTAATTAGAATCATATTGAAAATGATGTGGGAAAATTAGGTGGAAAATTGATGGTAATCGAGGAATATTTTGACGATTTAAAAAACGTAAAAAATAAATTTTAAAATTCGGATGACAAAATTTTGATTGTTGGAATTTTACAACCATTAAACTTTTTAAAAATTCTTGTTTTTTCCGTTAAACCTAAAAATTTAAATCAAATTCGAAATTCCCTTTAAAAAAATCAATTAATAACTCACGTTAAATGAACAAAAGAAATTTAACTCTTTTCCATTATGATAGCGAACAGAAACGCACATGCTCACTATAGAGTGCGATTGAATTAAGTAAACATCCTCAACACATGCTTTAACTGTCTTTAAAATTTTTTCGACTCACTAATTCAAATTACTTAGTGTTTACATTTCTTCCTCAAAACCTCATATATCCTCAACTCGTCGAGATGTGAGTGAGTGGTATTATACTTCTGAGTCGACGCGTATCCGTGTTTAAATGGAAAACAAAATAGAGAAAGAGTTTTTTTTTTGGGGAAAAATGCAAAAGTTTTAAATTTCACATGATGACATCTCTGCGAAATAATTTCTGTGTTTCTGCCTGAAACCACTAATTTATTTATCCAACAATTTGTCTTTTGAGCATGTGATTTTTGAGTTTTGTTTCCGTTTGACTAACCACACTTTTCTGTCGCCTCCTATCGTACACACACGTGACTCTACATTTTCATAAAAGTGCATACGGATGGTGAAGAGGCAATCAAGCGATTATGTTATTGAGGATTATTACATGCTCTATTGAATTTGGAACAATGACACGACTTGTGATTGTTAAAAGAGAAAATTAAAGGGATTATGACACTTGTGCAAAGGGTAAATTAATTTGAGTGAAACAAAATATTAAAATTGTAGAATTAACTAATTTTTTAATGAACGTAATTAATTTATTAAAGTCTCAAATGTTATTTTAATTGATATAAAAATTCAAATTTAAAAAAGCCCAAAAAAGCAAGTAAAAAATTTTGAGAATTTTTTTATTAAAATAACAATTTTTTGAAACCTTCAACAGTTTTTGATGTTATTGTTAACTTTTGCACCGTTTTTGAGCATTTTAGAAATATTTAAATTTTTAAAACACGTTAAACAAAACTCATCGATGTTAACTTAAGAGAGAGATCCTCTTGAAAAACACTCGCAAACAAAATTCTTCAGAGAATCATTCCAATAACCTACTTCACACTTGTTGTTATTATTATGCCCTTAAGTACATAATAAGTTAAACAACACTTAACAATTAAGTAAATAAAAATTTAGAGTAAACAAAAAGAAAAAAATCAATTTAACGCAAAAAAGTTCAACACCCTCAGTGTACATAAGATGAAATGATGAATAGCAAATGAGAATCATCAATATCCCATGAAATGTTAAATATCCGAATGTAATTCGATACAAACCACACACTCGGATGGGAGAAGAAAAATCGATCGACCATAAAATACTGTGTGCGAGGACTTTATTGACTCAACTTTTAAACAGATCCCAATTCACTGTCATTTATATCAGAAAATGATGTTTATTAAAAGTCAGTTTCATTTCAATCTAAATTGAGTTTGATATTCAATATGCTGAATAAGAATCCAGAGCAGAGACTTTCATGCTAGACTCACACACAGAGCACATTCATAGGGAAGAAGATAAAAAAGCAGAAGAATATTAAAAAAAAGAGAGGAAAATTATGTGAATTTAATATATTGCTGGGTTATCGCATTTTAAGATTCGAAGCCGACAGAAGCCAAAGCGAAATGTGGAGGAGCAGAGTAACACAAAATAAAACAGATGCCCTTTGAACACTCTCATATACGCAAGAATTGAAACAACACGATCATGTTCATAAATTTTCAACTTTTAATAATTTTTTGTTTCATTAAGAAATTTTCTTTTCACAATTTTTATAATTTTTAAGGGGTGTGAAATATGGTTTGCAAATTTTGATGTTTATTTAAATTAAGTTCGAATTTAAGTTAATGCAATTAAATATAAAGATTCAAATTTTCAATTATAAAAATTTTAAAAAAAATAGTCTCCCAAGTTTCCACCCCTTGACCATATTTTTAAATTTTCCTCACAATATAAAAACTTTTCTCAGGCTTTGATGCAAAATTGATCAAAAATGTTTCACCAAAAAATGTTGTTGTTGTAAGAAAATGGCGTTTGAATTGTGGCAATATTGACGTTATTTGGAGCAGCAGATTGATAATTTGAGCTACTCGAGCTTTTCGATGAATTTTTAAGAGAATCTTTTGATTTTGTTGCTGGAAGCGTGGACGATGATGCTGAAGATGTTAAACCACATTCAATTTGAAGCCGCTTTGATTTGTATCTAATTAGTGAGAGAGAGGTGGGATGAGAAAATTATTTTTTAAGTGGAAAGTAGGAGGACGTGCTTAAGAGTTTGAGTAAAAATAATTACCTTCGATTTTGGAACCAAATCTGTTAAGTGAAAATGAGAGAAAAGTAAATTAGTGTGATGAAATTTTTAACTCAAAAAATCGAGTAAATTTGTCGATTTCACAATAGTTTTCTTATTTTCTTAAACTAGGGCATAAAAATGTAAAAATTAATAATTTTATAATTCCAGATCTTGTTACATGCGCATGAAAGTTTCATAAGCACTTGAAAATATTTAATTCAGAGCTCGATTAATTTTTTTTTCTAGGCAAGAAAGTCTGAATAATCAAATGTTTGATGATTAATTAATTATTTATGCAATTTTTAAGATTTCCGAATACTAGAAACGGGTTAAAAGTTTATTTTACTTGAAAAACTTTAAGTTGAAATATTTAATGAAAGTTTTAAAGAAAGTTAAGAAGGTTCGAATCCTTAATTTGAAAATAAATCTCTTACTTGCGTTGATTTTTTTACTAAATTTTAAGTTTTTCAACTTACTTTAATCTGTGTTGGTGTTAAGTTTAAATTGCTGGCCAAAGTTTCCCTCTCTGGTGCTGATAAATATTTTTGTAGCTTAAATCTCCTTTCGAGTTCAACAACTTGCGATTGTGAGAACAAAATTCTTGGTTTTCTTTTGCTTTTTGATTTTCCGGATTTTCCACATGATGATGATGAAGTTACGACGTGATTTGTGTCCTCTGAAGGTGATTAAAAATGTGGATATGATTTATTTTAAATTAAAAATTTTAAAATCATTTTGAAGGTCTTCAAATTTTTTCTATTCAACTCACTTATGATCGCCTTATCAAACTCCTTCGGATCTTTGGTTAAGCACATTTGATTTAACTCTTGGACATGTTCAGACGTATTGTGAATTATTCCTTGAATCTTTCCTAACGAATGAACCTCACTAATTACGATTGGATTCGAAGCCGTTTCACTCTTAATTTGACCTTTTCCACTCTCAACTGAAGTTGCTGTCGAATGTCGTATTGAAGAGTTAAAAATTGGCGATGAAGTTGATGCGAAATGATTGTACGATGGCATTGGATTGTAGTCATGATAAAGGGTTGAATTTGAGGTTGTGTAGTCAAAATTTGAATAATTTGAAGGTGTATTTTGGAAGAGGAGATAATTGTTGTTGAATGAATAGTCATAGAGACCCATTTGATCGTTGGAGGGACGAAAACTGAGATGAAAGAAATTTATTTGATGAATTTTGCAATTTTATTTAATAGATTAAAGAAATTTGTTTCGAAATTATTTTAAAAACGGAGCTTTAAATTCTTAAAGAAGTAATTAATTTTTTCAATGATTTGAATAATTTAAATTATTGAGAATTTAAAAAAGATTCGAATCCTAAAATTTAAGAAGTTATACTTTTTGCATTTTTCAAAGTTTCATTTAACTCTCTTAAGATTTTTTCACCTTTTATATTGAGCACCACTGGCATATCCACTTCCGCAATTGTTTCCATAAAACTTATTTGAAAATAAATCACTCGCTGGGTTAAGAGGATCATGATAGGCACTTTCATCGACACTGTTTTGATTTGCAATATTAAGAATGTCACGAACCGAGAAGGGCGTTGTATTAAGCACGTCAACATCGCCGGAATTATTTTCACCAATGACCACATTATTGTCCATATCGTAATATCCCGATTGATGCTGCATGTTGATCATATTTACACTTCACTAATTAATCACTAAAGAGACACTTGATAATAATTTTTTAGCGCCACTCAAATTTGTATCCTCCGACTAATTGGCTTAACGTGAAATTTTCAACTGAGATCGAACAATATTTTTTCGTCTCTCGCATGAGATCTCAAAAGAAGACACTCCACATGGGAAAACAACAACAACATATTGAGTGGAGGGCGGGCTGTGCTTTACTTTTTTTTCTATTAGATGTATGGAACAGACCGAAAACATTGCTCTTATGGTTTTTTCCCTTTTATGCTTCTTCTTCATTTCTATGTTGGACGTCAAAAGGCTTCGAATTACAAAAAGATCCCATTTAAATGTTTTTAGTTGTGTCACTTCTGTTTAACATAAATTTTGATTAAAGACTCACCGATCGACATGATGATTATTAAAATTATTTTCTCTCAACCTATCGAACATTTTCTCTCCCACACATTTTTCACATGCGCCAATCGGAGGAATTTTATATAAAAAATCAAAAAATGGAGGGGAAAATATTTTTTTATCTCGCTCAAAAAACAATTTTTCGCTCAATTTATGTTTTGCCGATTGTCAACTCTCACTTATCATAAATTTAAATGTTCTTATTTTTTTCATAAAATTTCCGTCTGTCGGCGGCGACAGTCAAAACTAAAAAGGGATCACGAATCTGTTCGGAATGTCTAGTAGCAGAAAAATAGCGAGAGAAAAAAAACACTTAAGTTTGCATCATGTTGCATAAGAATTTAAAGTCACTAAAAAGTTGACCACGTGTTAGAAATTTTACTAGTGGCGCCAAGTTGATTGGATTGATGTGAAAAATAACGGCTGAGAAATTTTTAAGTAAAAATTTGAAACAGTTTGAATGTTCTGAAATTGACTTTTGTACGGTTCTGAAATACATAAATTTAATTTTGAATTTTCAACTGCTGTTATTTTGTAAATTCAAAAATCTGTTCAAAATGTTGAGAGAAAAATAAATTATTGCCGTTTTTCCTTTTTCTTTCAAAAAATCATTCTGAAAAATCGCATTGAAAAAAATATTTAAATTTTTCATCATGTTTTTTTATTAAAGACATTTTTAATTATATTACACTGTTTCCACTGCTCGAGTGCTCGAGTTATGCTATCTATGTATTTTATATTCTCATTATATAATTACACAATATTGAAAGTGATAAATCTAATAAAATTATTTTTTTATCCTTTTTTGTTACCACAACAGTAAAAGCTTACGTAAAAGAGTTTCAGAGGAATTTAAAAGCTGTTTTTGTGAAATGAGCCAGGGGAAGGGCTTTTGTTGGTTTAACGTCTTTAACTAAATTTTTGTAAAGTTATTTTGATACTTTAAAATAATATTGAGTTGATTTAATGATTTTTTACCAAAAATAAAAGTATTTAATTGAAAATTTAATGTACAAAAATTAAATAATGATAATTGAAGTTAATATTTATGGCACAACATTAAATCGCCTCAAATAATAGTGTCTATAAAACCTACAATTGCCAACCCCTGGTATTTTTTTCAGTGAATAAAAAAAGTTGCACCTATTTTATGAAAAACTTCATTTACATTCTAGAATGAGCTTCTATAAACTTTTTTTTGTTCTATGTACACACGATCATTTATTAAATCATCATTTAATTTATCAAATCGATATTTCCGGGTTTATAGTAAAAAGTTATTTTAAAACTGTTCATTTAACGACTAACTCAGCTGATAGTACTCAGGTGCAAAATCATTTAAATTACTCAGAAAATTAAAGTCAGACGAGCTGTTGCTATTCTCGGTGAGATTTGCGTTTCCATGAATTTGCGCATTGATATTGGCGACGTGATGTGCCGGAAAGTTTTGTTGTGTTTGAGGTTGCTGATGATGAATGTAGGCAGCAGCAGCGCCAGGCGGGACAGGCACATTTTGACCCGCTACATGTGAATGATAATTTGGATGATGCATGTTCACCTGATGATGTGTCTGTTGCTGCTGTTGATGATGATCGTAATATTGTTGGAATGATGCAAAATTTTCACAATTCTCATTAACTACTGCATTTTGTCCGTACATTTCTGAATAATCATTTCCACTGCCCGAACTATTGCCTCCATGATGATGATAATTCATATCGTAATAATGCGCTTGAGACTTTGGATCGAAATAGCCGCTCGAATTTGCACCGTCACCGCTAATCTCAAATTCATTCGGATAGTATTGATTATGATGTGAATTTTGTGCGTTGTTCTCGTTGTAGTACATTTGATTTTGGGGAAATTCGACAACATTTCTAGCGTGTATTCCAGTTGCAATCATTTTATGATTGACATCATTCTTTAGCAAATTGTTGTGATGCTCAAACTCATGCATGTCATATTTTTGAGCGTGAAATTGTGACGGAAATTGTTGTTGGCCGGCAGCCACGTTTTTCTGATGAAACTCGAGTTCGTGTTTCGTGAACATTTGCTCGTTCGGTTGATGATGCATGTTGTGGGCCGCCGAAGGATGTTTACCGGCATAGAAGCCCGGAGGGAAATAGCCCTCTTGAATGCCAATCACTTGCCCACCTACCACTTGCCCAGCACCACCTTTAATCTTGCCTTGATTCTGATATTGATTATTGTTACGATTATAAGCTAAATTGGACTTTGCCGCATTGACATGCGCTCCTTGGACGTTCTCTTTTCGATAGAGATCACTGTTTGCAAAAATATGGCTCGCTTTCGGTTCCTTCTTCTGAAATGTTAACGGTTTTAAGACATTTAAAATGTAAACAAATAAATTTTCAATACCTTTCGACCTCCTCCATGAATTATTTCTTCCTTCTTCTTTATTTTCACCGGACTACTTTCTTCATCGTCATCATCGAGACTTCCCGTCGATGGAATAGAAGAGTCTGCATTCGAAATGCTCGTCGAATTCATCAAATTCTGCGTGTTTTGCGGCGTTCCCAATTCCATCGTCGAGTTGGGCGTCGATCTCGAAATTGCACCATTCGTTCGTTCATTAATGTTTGATTGATTGTTGCTGTTGTTGTTGTTGTTTGTTGCACTAGGCGTATTGTTGTTCTGACCACGTGAGTTCGATGTCGAGTCGGGCACATCGTCGGACGGCAATTCGCAACCTTGACACGACTTTTTCGAGTTTGAGTCTAAAGTGTGAGCGAAAGAGAGTTTTTATTGTTTTAGAGAGCGAAAAATTCATAATTATGAGAATCATTAAGTAATTAAAGTCAATCATATTTTTTTCTCTTTCGGCAAAATTGTTTTTTCGAATCACAAAGTCGTAAAGTGGAACAAAAATAGAATGGCTGTCGAAACTTTTTTTTTCAATGGAACTTCGTGATTGTTTCTTTGGGAATGGCTTATAATTGACATAATTTGACGGTGTTTTTGAAAGATTTCGTGAAGTCTAATGGGATGGGAAAAAAGTGGTCAAGCGATGAGGTTTAATTTTTGTAGTTTGATATTTTTAAATAAAGGAAAATTATTGAAAAATTTAAAACAAATAAAATACTGTTTCAAATCCATGAAATTATATAAAATCCAGGAATTTTTAAAAATACTCAAAAGTTTCTTTCCATTGATTTCCAAACGCCATTTTGAATCAACCGAAAAAGTGAGCTGCAATTTTCATACATTTTTTTGACTTACTGCATGACTGCGTATCATCGTCGCCCTTCGAGTCGTCCTTGCCCGAGTCTTCATCGTCCGTCTTCGACAGCGTTTGACGTTTATCTGTAGGAAGTTTTTTATCTTAAAGATAATTGAAAAAATACTTTTCTTGAAAAATAAAAATCAATCAAGGTGTGGACACTCAAATTCGAATGTCCACGCCTCGAAATAAAATTATAGAAAATAGCTCACGAACATTTCATTCTGCGATTTTGAAACCAGACTTTGACCTGCGTGTGCAATTATTAATGAATTCATTAGTAAACGTGTGATGACAGTTTGAGGTGTCACTCACCTGACGCTCGGTTAAATCTAAACTCGCTGCAATTTCAATTCTTCGTGGTCGACAGAGATATTTGTTAAAATGAAATTCCTTTTCTAGCTCCAGCAGTTGAGTGTTCGTGTATGCCGTCCTTAATCGACGTGGCAGTCCATTCTCGGCCACAAATTCATCTAATAATGAAAAAATAAAGTAAAATTAATTTACCGTCGGTAAGAAGAAAATTTTACATAATTGCGGCTTTCTATCGATTCCCTCGGTTTATGACCCAATTTTATGTCATGTCTAGCTGTAATCAATCATTGAGTCCTCTATCGATTTTTCTCTTCAATGTTGTTGTATGAAAGGATAACATCCTTATTATTTTTTCTTACCCACAGCCGCCGACAATGGCAAAATTATATGCCTTTAAAAGAAATCCTCCAAAAATCTGATTTTCCTCCTTTTATGTTTATCACGAAAATTTCAAATTTAAATGATTTTTTTTCTCGTCTTTGTATGTTTCAAAAAATGCGTTGCACTTCCAAAAAATGATTAATGACTGTTGAATTTTTCGTGTCGGAATATATATTTTTTTATTTTGCTAGGGAAGAATTTGAAGTGTGTTGACGGACGATACAATTCTACATTGTGAGTGTTAAAAAATTATAAAAATGTCAAATTTTGTCGCGTCTTGTAGAAGATGATAGATTCTTAAAGTATCTAGAGATTCTTTTGTTGAATGGATTTTTTTAGAACAGCGGAAGAAGAAGCAAAAAATTTAAATTTAAATTTTTTTTTATTTTTTAAAAATCGTTTCATTTTTCATCATGTTCCATAAATAAAATTTTAACTCTTAAAAATAATTCCAACAACTCTTTTTTCAAATATCATTGTCAAAACTCAGATTTTTTTCTCTCTGAAAACTATTTCCGGGTGATCTGTGTGACAAAAGAATAAAAAAATTCATCACACATGGTTATTTTTAAACACTCACAATTGTGCACGATGAGGAAATGTAGACATCTATTGTGATATCCATCATTAAACGATTTTCGACACCAAAAGTTATTTAAATCGGTTACGAGTAAAAAATTATGGGCAATTTAAAGTAACGAGTTAACTGACCAATTTTGAAATGGAAAGTTTAGGATGAAAAAATTTAAAATTGCATAATTTTTGATAAAAAAAAAGTTATTGAGTTATTAAATGAAAGTAACACGAAAATTGTCTTTATTTTTTTTAATCGAATTAATAAAAAAATTAAATTTTTCTGATTTAGGTTTTAGTAATTTTTAACTAGGTTACACCAGTCACTAAAGAATGCAAAACTTCCAGTATTTATTTCCTTCTTTATCAAACCCAAAATCATTAATCGCTCACAACCTATTTAATAAATGCATAAAAATCGAATCAACTTAAAAAGTGTCTTGAGCATTTTTTTCTCTCACCCATGGAAAAAATTATTTTCAATAAAGCCGACTTTAAAAATTTATCCTTGAAGCGAAAAAACGATTTATCATTATTTCACGTTCTTTTACCCCTCTAAATAGTATTCACAACAAGGAGGGCATCATCGTGATGCATGCATTGAAAAAAAATATTTTTTTTATCTTCCACCGAGAAGACTTTTGAATTCTTGAAGCAAATGTGATTTAATTTCGTAAATCGCTTTATTCACGGTTAAAATTAGTTCTTTACACACTCGTCAGTCTGAAATTATTAATTTTCATTACTGTGAGCATATAAAATAACAATTAATTTCATGCTGATGCCATTGCGAGAGAGAAAAAAGATGGAAAAGTTGTCATCGTCATGCACCTGGAGGGAAAGCGAAAAAGTGATTGAATTTTCTTCCACCTTCTGCTCGGGATCGGAATCGCAAGAGTTTCTAAATGTGATTTTGATGGCTTCCTCATTTGCATATTGTTTGTGTAGATTTTTCCTTGCCACACATTTCGTCCGCCGCTTGTTTAAAAATTCATGAAAAGTCTCTCGCTCGACAAAAAAATGGCTGAAAATTTTCCAATTTTGTTTTTAATTTTAATTGCGAAATAATTTTGGAACTCGAGATTGCCAGATTTCGATATAATTCCACAGATTTTCATTTTTTTTTCATCATCATCATAATAACAGGAAATCAACCGGTGTTTTACTGTTTCAACGCAAAAATTAGACAAAATGTTATTTTTTTTCGGGTTATGTGTGTACCATTTTTAACTGTTTGCTTTCAGCATCATTTACATGCCTAATTTGAGTCGGATTTAGTATAAAATTTATTTTAGCGGATTTTCTCGAGGGTGTTGCTTATGAGAAATTTATGGGAGAGCTCAAAAAAGTTTTTATTAAATTAGCTGCAAAGCGGGAGGTACGAGTCTTATGAAGTGATGATGGGAAATTTTACTAAGACATGATTTAATTTTTTGGAGTCTTTTAAAACTTTTGTAAAAAATATAAATTATATTTAATAGAGAAAAAAGTTCAATGACCATTTTTTTTACTTTCAATGACGATTTTTAATTAATGACGTCAAATTGTATTTTTAATGACATCACTTGGTTATTTTTAAAACATTGTCTGATGGTTTTTTCAATGATCACATTTAATATTTTAAAAGTATTCTCAAAAAATTTCCTTAAACTTAAACTTTGCTCCCAAATTTTTTAAGATCATCTAATGAAGTGCTTCAACCTTCAAAAATAAAACAAAATTCACTCCACGAAAATCAAATAAATGCCGCGCGAGATATGAGTCATAAACACACCATTAGTACATGTCGTATGTATATGTTTTTAAAGGAAAATTTCTATTTCCCTCATAACACGCGCAATGTTTAGAATATTCATGAGAACTTTATGTAATGTGATATGAGAATGATGATATGAATGCGTCGATAATTTATTTATTACTCCATTCCATGCAAAGAAACGTGAATGATAAATGAAAAAGCACATTTTGGTTGATGGAGTTTACACAGCAGTGCGAGTCAAATCGATTTTATGTTGAAAAATGTGATTTTTTGTAAAATAGCGTATGAAATTGTGGCGTTTAAAAATTAAGTCTTTATTTGGAGAGCTGAGTGAAGATAATTGAATTAAGTCTTTTTTGGCAAATATAATTTGACTATTAATGACACAACAACAACGACGACGGCGGCAAACAGGTGGTTTTTTCGGAGATCACAATGAGAGACCACAGCGGGGAGTTTGAGCGCCATTTATTTAAGGTAGTTTAAATGAAAAATTACTTATCACCGAACTTTTACAAAAATTCCCGAGTTGAAATGTACAACGAGAGAGGATTTACGCAACAGCGGTAGTCACTCACTCGCTCGTCATTCAAAATGTTGTCAATCATACAGATTTAAAGTGTACGTACATGCATGTGTGTTTAAACATCAATGGGGTGAGATTTTATTCGCAAATAAAAGGATTTTGAGTGAAGGGTGCTTTAGGACAATGGTGTATGTTTCTTATTTGATGGATTGAGGTAGGTGAATTTAATAAATTTTAACGTGTTTTATTTAAATGTTTTTTTAAAACATTTTTTCAAATTGAATAAAAAATTTTAATTTAACATTTTTTGATTGTTTAAATTAAAAATAAATTTAACGATTTTTAAATATTTAAAATTTAATGGTTTTTACGATTCAAACATTATTAATTAATTTTTTTTAATTTTTAAACAAAAAATTAATTTAACGAATTTTAACATTTTCAAAATATGATTTAACGAATTTTTCTAAAATTTTCTCCAACCCTTAAAACTCACTTGCTTCTCACTCTTACAAAATACCCTTCATTTTATGTTCAAGCATTTGTTTGTCGAGCTCTTGAGACTGAGCTCTATCTTTCTCTTCACGGTTCGTATATTTAATATTCTAATGTATGCATGTAATTTGGTGATTGACGTGAAATTGATAGTAAAGATGGTGAAAAAACAAATAACAGGAGGGAAGTGGATTTTAGGGTGTGTTTTAAATTACGCTAAAATTAAGCTTGGAAAATCTTCATCATAGTGCGCCATGAGGTGCGAGGGGAAAATTTTTGATGAAAATTTTAGCGTGCAATATGTGAAATTTTCAATTTTTTTAAATCTTGATTGGCCTAAAATGATTAATTGGAAAATAATTTTTCAACCCTCACCAACACACACGTGAGAGCGATATTTTTTTTATTTTATGCGATAGCAATGTCAAAAAAATCTGCATGGCATGGTGATGATGTGTTTTGTATTCAGATTTTTTTTCATATTTTCCCTTTCTGAAATCAATATGGAGCGAAAATATTTGCATAAAAATCCATTTTATACTTTAAAATTCAATATCAATTGGGATTATGAGGATGATATTGCAGTTTCAAAGTGCGAGGTAACAGCAGGTCTCCACATGAGTTTTTAGAGGCGTGAAGAGAAATTTTTAGCAATAAATCCAAACGACCTGCAACAAAGTGCTTTAACTTCTTTTGCTGGCAACTTTTACTCTCAAGACGGAGAGAGAAAAAATTCCTTCAAGTTTTGTCAATACATTATGTTGAAACATATGGCGCACCCATCCGACATCATGAGCAACAACACTAAGACACATCATTTATTCAAACTATGTACGATATTTATTTACAAATAGACATTTCTTGCAATCGACGCAAGGCAACACACATTGACTGCAATTTATTCAAAAGTTTTTCGTGAGTGTCATATTTTCTTATGCTTCGAGAAACAATGAAAGGACTTCTTCTTATTCTGTTGTGTGACAAAAAAGGGATAAAGACTGAGAGAGCATGGATGGGTCATAAAGAAGTTTATAAAATCCTTGAAGATCATAAAATTTCGATTTTATTTGTCTGGAAAGTGTTTATAAAATTTTTTACATCGTGTTTATGAAGTTGAATGAGAATTTTCTAATTTTGTTGCTTAATTTATTTTAAGCATTTTAAATTATTTTTGGTGATTTTTATAAGGGTGAAATATTAATCTGATAATATTTAAAATAAAAAAGGTTCGATTCCATAAAGTTTTATATTTATTTTTTGGAACAAGTGAAATAAAGCTGAAAGTAAAGCTAGACCCAAAACTTTTATTGGTATTGGTATTTTACGATGTGATAGCTCTTAGGTATCTTTCGACCCTGGTCAGACGCAAACCAGCGCAGCTTCCGTAAAGTTAGACCCAAAACTTTTATTCCAAACAAAATCGTTAAATTTTTTTATCATCGTCTCTCGCTCACCCATTGAAGTCTATATCTTTAAATTTTGAAATTTGCCAACCGGAAATACTAGAAGCGGTAGTGAGAGAGAGAAGAAGCGATGACACAAAAAAATGTTTAAAATTTATTCTGCAAAGATAAGAAAAATGCAAAATGTGAAGTTATTGAAATAATTTATAGGTTTTCCCTCTCTACCCTTACTGCCTTCCTCTTCATTGGTATCATTTTACAATATACTTTTCCGCAAATTTATAGCTCGATTGGCAATGTTATCGAGACATTTTCTCTCTTTTTTTCGGAGTGCTCATTGAGACTCAATAAATTAGTTTGAATTTTTTTCTTCAGCTTGAATAACTTTAAAGTTAAGCCGAGAAACATTCTGTCGACACACCACAAGACAGTAGAGTTTAAATTATGATGAAACAATTTAAAATATCATCGCACGCATAAGTGTAAGGGGTTGAAGTGAGGAAGTTCACTTCTCGAGGGTTGTTGTTGCGGTTGACACACTGATTTTATGACGGTTATAAATTATATTATAATCTTCATAGAGCGCTGCTTAGACGCACGTGAAATGGATGTGTTTAAAGAAGAGCAGACGAGTTTATGTAAGTTTAGTTGTTTTCTGGGTTTTGTGTGTTGTCATATGAGCGAGGGAGTTAAAAGTATGTGAAAATTGTACGATGACAGTTGTTTATGATTAAATAATTTTTAACTGTGTTGAGAAGTGAGATTAGAACAAATAATTTGAATCTTTTTGTCGACTTTGAACATTTTTGGTATTAATTTTCCTGCATTTTTAGAAAAATTAAATTTATGTTTAGTTATGTTTGATTAATGAATTTTATGGTTTTTTCGAAAATTAATAATTTACTTTTTAAAAGAAAATTTTAATTTAAAATCTATAAAATTTTTAAAACAAAATCAATTTTAAAGATTTTCAAAATGTTCATAATAAAAATTTGCTCTTGAATTTTTAATTAGTTTTAAAATTTGAACAATTTTTTTTGTAATTCTTTGATCTTCTTCTGTAAACTTCCTATGTATTTGAAAAATTTTCTCACTGATAACAAAACTTATGCTTTCACCCCAAATACAATTTTCCATGAGCAGCCAAAAACGTGTTGAGTTAGAGATTTAATTAAAATATCACAACCTTACAAATTTCCACTGTTTACACATTAAATGGAGAGATTTAAGAGATAGTAGAAAAAAATTATCATCCTGTAAGCATTACACACAACATTTTGTGTGCATGTAAATTGATACATAATAAATAATAATGCTTAGTTGTAAGTTTTCTCGACCTTAGTCGCATTGGTCGTCGGTGGGGGCAAAACAAAGATCACAAGTTGAAAATCATCCTTCTCTTTTCGCAAAAGCGTGGTGTGAGCGATGGACAACAATGAAAAATTCCATTTCATCGCTGTGCGGAAGATGTGCCGCAAAAATCTGACTCGAAGCGAAAAATTTTTCATAGAAATGAAAAAACATATTTTTATGTGTTTGTTTGTTCAAATGAAAAACTTGAAAATCATTCGTGAACAATAAATTGGGAATTTTTTTTCGATGTGATGATTTCACAGGATGACTTGACACAAATTGTTCCAGCCATAACGTCGGTGTTGTGGACCTTTTGTGATGGCGATAAAATCGCTCTTTTTTTGGGGGTTGCAAGGTTGAGATTTTTTCATTCAGCTTTAATTGCTTAAAATGAGCCGAACAACCACCCTCAACAGTTTGCAGAAGATTAAAAATTCCTCTGGTCGCCTTTTCTTATCGGATTGAAACTTTCAAGAAAAATGAGCACTTTAAATGCATTTAAAAGTTTATTTTTTTCATGCTCGCGATAATTATGAAAAATTTCACGGTAGAATGAATGAAAAAAAATTACGAATGATAAAAAAGTTTGTCTTTAATAACTCATAAGATACCTTCGAGGTTCTCCATGGTTGAAATGTGATTAAAGCATAAGTTTTCGGATAGATTGGTGTTGGTGAATAATTTATTAAGCAACCGAAACATATGGCGGAATCTCATACGTGCGATGGAAAAAGTTTGGCAGTTTTCGAGTGAAGTATTTATGAATGTTATGGTGGGTGGGTTAGAAAGAGAAAGTGGGTTGAAATTCACTTTGATTAAGCTTTTTGGGACAGTTTCAAAAATATTTTAAAAAATTAAATTTTGGTTGTAAAAATATTTGAATTTTAATAAGCCGTTAAAATCGTTACAAACAATTTTTATAAAAAAGATTTTAAAGTCTTAAATTTGATCATTTCACATTTAAAGAATTGTTCTCTATTAAATGCATCGAATTCCTGTCTCTTCCTCTCACAAATTCTTAATAAACAGAAAAAATTCGAATTTATGCTGCGACGAGCGAAAAAAAATTAGGAATACACCTCCTGTCAATCAATTTCACCCTCTTAAAGAATCGATTTTAACAAAAAAAAAGAAAAAGAGGCCAGCAAATCGTTTATCTCATTGCTCTTTAAGAGATCCTTCGTAATTTCTCTGTGAGATTAAAGTAAAATTCTTCATGGCTATGTAATCGACTTTAATTAAGGGATGTTCTCGCTTTTTTGGTGTACTTTAATAAATCACCTTCGAGTTTCAAATTTTATGAAAGATTTTTTGAATTTCCCGGTGAAATGTCACGAGAATCTCAGACATAATAGAATGTTAGACTCAAGTGGAAATTGTGAAAAAGTGAAAAATGAAAAATCGTCGCTGAGTTTTGACGAAAAACGTTTAAGCTTATTTAATACAGACATAATAAGTCAAACAATATTTCAAGATAATTAATCATTCTGTGAGTGGAGTAAATGGCAACATCGCACAGAGAGACATGAAAAAGAAAATCGGCTGCGTAGACATGAAAATAAAAATAATACAACAAAAATGTGGCACAAGGAGAATTCCATTATCATCTTACACACACTTTCTTTTATCAGATACACCAAAACGCATAAAAAGATTTTCTTTAAACATTTTTTACTCGGTTTCACAACGTTTAAAAAATATTGTAGCAGAACTTCTCTTCGCTTATCTCTTAATCATTGAATGGATTTAAACATTTTACAAATTAGGGGATGAAAAAAGAGCGGAAATAAAATTTTTTCAACTTCGCTTAGTCCGCGATTTTTATGTGAGTTTGTGCGGGTAAAAAATTGTGGTGAGAATTTTTTGAGGTTGAGAGAAAAATTTCTTTAAAAATTGGATTTGTGGGATTTTTTAAATGTTTTGTGAAAAATGTATAAATAAATTACTTTTGAATTAAAATTTCATATTGATGTTTTTCAACTGTTCTTTTCTAAAAATATTCTTAATATTTAAATTTCTATATTTTTAAAACATTTTTTTTAAAAAAGACGAAAATTTTTTTAAATTTAGTTCTTTTCATTCGATTTAAAAAATCAATTTCCTTCATTTTGATCACCAAAAAACAATAAAAATTTAAAACTCAATCGAGAAATAAAAACCGAGCGAATCAAGAACTTTTTCTTCAATTCTCTCTTACAATTTTTTTATTATCTTCAATTCTTCTTTCTCCATCGAGAGCATACACATAAATTGGATGGTGGAATGAAGGAGGAATGTATAGCAAAACCACGAAATACAATATTTAAAAAAATAATGTTGAGTTTCCAAAGGCGTGTCGGAGCCATTTCAGCCTCGAGATAAAATTACATTATTATTATTTTCTTGAAAAAATCTTCTCTCACTCCACCGAATTTGTTTTTGTGGTCATGTTTCAGTGAAGATTTTTTGTTAAGGAGGAAATGCAAAAAAATGAAAGTTTTAAGGCAATTTTTTATGTTTGAAATTTTTTTATTGTCTTCATTTTAATTTCAATAAATATACGAAGAAAAAATAATTTAGCTCTAATTCGATTACAAAACAAAAAAAAAGAAATTTTTAATTTTTTAAATTCACTAAAAATTCATTAAACCATCCGCTGCCATTTTCAGCCTCAAGCCAACACAAAAAATATTTCCTTCATTTTAGCTTCAAATTATTCAACATTTTGACATATCATATAATTATCTTGATCGCATGTACACATGTTTTTGTATCGTCGCTTTCTCAAATACATTCGAGTGTTTTTTGTGTCTCCATAGAAACAATAGCGATATAATTTTTTTGAGGTCAAGGAGACTTCATGGAGGTTGATTTTAGAACTCTCTCAAGCTCTCCAATTTACGGTCAAATAATTTTCATGATTATGTTAATTGGTTGATAATATATAATAGTGGGGAGTCATTATAGTCTGCATCTACTTTTATATGGCTGTTTGAATTTAATAATATGTGACTGGCATAATGATAGCTTCTCATTCCACTCGTGTATAGATGAATGGCTGAATGTCTGACATATTTAAAAGTTCTCAATAAAAAATTTTTTGTTTTGGGTTTTTTCGGTTGTTGTGGCAATGTTACTATGGTGAGAGTTGAATTAAATTTGATATTGTTGAATTTCGAAAATTGTTTAATAATTTTTTGAAATAAAGAAATTTTTTTCTATTAACTCAAAAATCCATAAATTTAAATTTACAATATTCAATTTTATTTCCTCCCTCAACTCTCGCTCTTAATTAAAATCAATTCACCACAAAGACCGCATTGAAATTCTGTTTAATTGGGCATAATAAAAGCAGTTATTTGTTTACCCATTTTTTACTTCATATTTTTTTCCACTCTCTTAAATATTTTTCTCCAACGCGACAATAGCCAAAATTTATTCAGAAAAATCGGCATCGAGCGGATGATAGAAACACTCTGCTCCGGTTTTTTATTTCTTATTAAATGTTATTTATGAGCGACAACCCTCAGTTCGTTCACTCGTTTGCATAAGATGGCACATAAAAAATCACTAGACAAAAAAGAGAATTTATTTAAATAAAGAACTTGAGGGTGATATTTTTTTCTCTCGCGACTTCATCGCGCTTTGGTGAACGCTCGCGCACACACGGGTGGAAATGGAAAGAAATATATAACAATGTTTGCTGTTGAAAGAATTAATTTCCTGGCAAAATGTTTGTACATTTTTATGGTTTTACTGTCTTTCTCGTTGAGTTAGTGCTAATGCTACAAAGTAGAAAAATAAATTGCTGTTTAAAACAGCTACGAGCACTATTTAAAGTCTTTATCAGAGACTGACTTAAAGAAGTCAGTGAGTTTGAGAGTGAGGGATGAAGTTGACAAGGGGTGGAAACTATTAAAAAATTATTGAGATTTTTTGCATAAAACTTTTATTGCAATTTTTCAAACCATGCAAATTAATGAGAAAAAAAATTAAATAGTTTCTACCCCTGAAACTTTTGCAAAATTCGAATAGAAAAGAATTATGTGCAGAAATATGTAAAACATGCTCATTTTTTAAAATTTCTGCAATATTTCATCTCCACACAATGTTGAATAATGGAGATCATGCGGTGAGGGAATGAGAGAGAGAACTCAAGAACTTAAAGTGCCTCTATAATGATGATGTTGTTACATGCATTAAATGTGAGATCAAATTTTCTGTTTACTTTTAACGCGACTGCGTTATTGACACCTTAATCGCACCCCCACGGCGGAAAATTAATATTTTCGAGTACCCGCGAAATAATTGTGATAACCTTCGTGGATAGTCAAATATTGACAGCTTTTTACTCATCATCACTTAATTTAATGAAACAATTTTAAAAATTCTTTACTCACACCACGAGCGTATAAAAATCTTTCATCCCTTATTAAATTCCTCTTTTTATTCTCCTCTTAAACGCGCCTATTTTTTCCACATCACTGAAAATATTGACTTTACTCGCGAGTTGCGGTGTATAAGTGGAGAGAGAGCGAATTAAGTTGAATGGATATGGAAGCAATTTAAGAGCCGCAATGGAGTTCAATGAGTCTCATTTAAAAAAATAAAAGAAGGCATTTAAGAAAGAGAGAAAGAAATAAAAAATCAATAATGAGCAGAAGACAATAGAAAGGAAAAATTAAAGGACGGGAGGAAAATTTTTTTAAGGACAGAAAAGATTGATTTAAAAAGCTAAAGAAAGAGAATCAAGTGAACATGAGATTTTATAAAAATATTTAAAGGAATTAAATTTGAAGAAATTAATCTATTTTTAACTTTGAAAGAAAACAATAAATATTTATTTTCTAATAACAATTTGATAATTACATTTTTTTAAAATTCAAAACTGTCTCAAATTCAACCTTAAACTTTAACACTATCGATGACTTTAGTATTCATGTTCCATCCTCAATTTAGAGAATAAATTACATACAATTATGTTACAAATAATCTAAATTACACATTTAAGCTGTTGGGAAATTTTTCTCTACACATATTTTCCAACACTTGCTGATTTTCCGACATAAAACCACTTCTCGATATATAACATGATAATATTAAAGCAGATGATGATAAATTGGTGGTGAGGTTCGGTTTGGGTGTGTTTTGAGCAACGTCGAAGGGGATTTTAACAGAATTAAGTCTCGAGTCTGAGTTTATCTAATTTTTCTGTCAAGATTTTTCCTCAACAGCAGCTTTCAAGATCATTTTTTATAATGTGTGTGTAACGTTTCTTCTATGATGATTGATACGGTCACTTTTCATGAGGTTTTGTGTCCGACAAATTGCGGCATTTAGTTTTGTGTTCATTACATGTGGGAGAGAGGAAAAAACAGTGAACAATAAAAGTTCTTAAATTTTATAATCTCCCACAATTTTCTTTCGTGATGATGATAAATTTACATAATTTCCTAACGTCTTTAATTTTTAATGGCATAGCGCAAATAACAATTGAACTAAATCCACACAGTCGACTTGAGATTGTGTCGTTTGGGTAAACCGTCTGTTGGTAATAAAATTTTAAGAGATTACTGTTTGTTGATTCTTTTGCAGCAACAGTCACACAGTTCTTGAATCGTAGGCACAACTCTATTAAATTAAATTAAGTAAATATGCTAATTATCCGCACAAAAAACTTTTTCTTCCTACCCCACATTTGAGTGAGTAAAAAATCGCATTATTTTTAATTTAATTAGGGACTTTCATAAAATTCCTTCATGAATTGTGAAAGAATGTGATAAAGATTGAGTGGATGTGAAATTCTTTTTGTGAATGATGGAAAGGATTGACTCTGTGACATTTTGCCCCTGTGACATTTTGCCCACACCCAAAATCTGTGGGCAAGGGCAAAAAAAATATAGGGTCAATTTGTCCATGGTCAAATGAGGGCAAAATTTGCAAAATATGTGGGCATGGGCAATACTGTGGGCAAATTGCCCAGGACAAATTGACCCTATATTTTTTGCCCATGGACAAATTGCCCATGATTATTTTTTTGTCAAAATATAAACTTAATTAAAGTAATTTAAAGTTTTTGTCGGTCAATACGAAAAATTTTTAAGATTTACTTTTTGCCTATATTTTTTCTTTTTCTCATGATTTTTACACTAACGAAAACCATATTGTATCTTTTCTTAATAGAACGTTTTACTCCGCATCTATTGATGTATCACATGAAATATCTATCATTCATAGTTATGGAGTAATCTGCTCTCAAACATGAAAGAGTAAATCTTAAAATTCTGAAAAATTTCAAAGATTCCAGAGGTGTATTTTTGATTTTGCAATAACTTTTGATTTTTTCAAGATAAATATCTGACTTGTTTGCATGTTGTCGATGAAGAACATTAACAATTTTTTAAAGCATTATAAATTTTTTTATCTGCAGGAAGTGCTTAATATCCTCAAAAGAAAAACTTACTCTCATTTAATAGTTTTAGAAATTTTATTTCGGATTTAGAAGAAGCCCTCTATTTCATGTGTTTTGTATCACTTTCAGTTAAAATTTTTTGAGTATGGATACTCAAGAAGTGCCAATAGGTGCAAAATTAAAAATCTTGTTTCTCTTTAAGTATACCATAGTAAAATTAGTGTGAAAAATTTGAAAAAAAAATATTAAAACAATTAATTTTCAATTAAATAATTTATGGGCAAATTGTCTGTGGGCAAAAAATATAGGGTCAATTTGTCCATGGTCAAATGAGGGCAAAATTTGCAAAATATGTGGGCATGGTCAAATCTGTGGGCAAATTGCCCCGGACAAATTGACCCTATATTTTTTTGCCCTTGCCCACGGATTTTGGGTGAGGGCAAAATGTCACAGGGGCAAAATGTCCTAACCCCAAAGGATTTTCAGGTTTATCTTGAAATTTTTTTCGACTCCTCCCTGGAAATGAGATTGATTTACGTGATTCAAGTATTTTAAGAGAGTAAAATTAAAAGAAGGGAAAATTAACCCAGGCCCAGTGAAAAATTTAAATTAATATTTTTTATAACAAATTCAAAAAGTTAAAAAGTGAAATTTACTCATAGAAATAAAATAATATTGATTTAGCCTGGAATTGAATCTAAAACATGCTCCACAAATCAAACTTAAAAAAGTTACATGGACACAAAAAAAATAAATTTCGACTTTTTCAAACTGGGAAATTATTTTTCTTCTTTTTCTAACTTGTATTTCATTTCACACTCTCTAACAGCACTAAAGTGACACAATGATAAGATTAAGACACCCTTTCATTCTCTTCAAAGCAAGAGAGAGGAAAAACATTTCATCAGTGCGAGACATTGAGGAACTTTGATTGATCAACTGTCAACTCGATGCTGCTAAAACAACATTTGAATTTTCCTCTCTCAGCTGTGTGGCGTTAAAGAGACATCGAAAAGATAATGAATTACTCTTCTTTGACTGTGATGTGTTAAAATTGTAAAAGGATTTTTTGCCAACCTTATATTGATTCCAATATTGTTGAGAGACAGAGAATGATCGATAAGATGAAAGATGTAAAATTTCCTCTATGAACTTCATTCAAAACCGCCAATTTATTTCCATCATTTGCCCTCTAGACTTTCTCTCGAAAAAAAAGGGGGAGACGAGAGAGAAAAATTGTTGATGGAAAACAATTAATCAGAAAAAATGCGCACTCGAAAAACCCTCCTGTGTATCTTTTCATTCAAACATCATCATTAAAACAATATCATTAAGAAAAATTATCCCGAGAAACAACTTTTTTTTCGGGGAGCGCACTCGGTGTTTGTGTGTCTATTTCTTCTCTATTGTTAAGCCATACTTATCTACAATTATACAATTTTCATTCTTCTTTGAGGTTAACAAATTTTTCTCTTTCGGGGCAGCATGAAAGCGAGTCAAAAGAAGAAAAAAAGACCTTTAGCGCCAGACTGAAAAATGATGATACCAATCTTGGCTGCGTGTATTGAACTCAATTGATGTGTGGCGTTTGGAGAGCACTTGCTGAGCGTAACGAATGCAATAAATATTTTGACACTTTGGCTTTATCGAGACTTAGCCGATAATGCGATGGATAATGAGGTTGTGTTTGGGTAGAAAGAGAAAGAAGAAGTTTATGACCTTTGTGTCCTTTATGGATTTTTGGATATTTTAAATGTTTGAGTCATAAAACTAAGTGTTTTTCTGCGGTATTCTCATAAATTTGAGGCATTTTTTCATCCATTCAACTCCATCATCACCCCTCAAACACTTCATAAAAAACTCTCCTCAATAAATAATTTTCACAACGTCCAAAAAAACATTTTCACACACAATTATGGCTTAATTTTCACATATACACCACGATACACTCATCGAGAATGAGAGTCAAGTGATTCAACAGGCTATGAAGATTTATTACAATCTCTTTTGTAATACAATAAAAATAACCCTTAACATTCAATGCGAAACGTACAGAGAATTTCACTCTTGTTGTGTTTATTTTTGTTCAGAATATCTAACGCACAATTTATCTTCTCAACAGCATGTAGAGTTCGGCTATGTGTAGTTCACATGTAAGAAGAGAAAATTATTTTTGTTCTATAGACGACGATAAAGCATAAAAAGGATTCTTTCGACTTCTTTCCTTGTTTATAATCTGTTCAAATGGTGTCGTAAAGTTTTATGATGGCACTAAAGTGTGTAGGTGAAATTGGGGAGGTTGCTAACCTTGTCTGCTGCGCAAACACATATCGGGAGAGATTTATATGTGAAAATTCTTTGAATTGAATAGTTAAGGAAATATTTATTTAAATTTTTTATATTTTACGAAAGGTGTTAAAAAATATTTTAAGGATGATTGCAAAAAAATGATCCGATGCATGAAAAATTATTAATTTTTAAGGATTTGAACCTAAATTTACTTTTGAAATTTTAATATTTTAAAAATACTTTACAGTTATGACAAACAATTTAATTAATTAAACTTAAGAATTCAAGTTTAAAATGTATTGAAGAATTTGCGGTAGTTTTCCTTTCGAAATTCGCCGTAAAATCTCGATGTAAAAATTAAGTTGCGCGGCGGCTCCCTTTTAAAGTCTTCTTTTTTATAAGAAACAATAGCCATCATTGTCGTCACACAATAGCCACCAAAGAGTGGGGGAAAAGCTGAATGAAAAATGTCTGAAAATAATATAATTTGCGGCTTCCAACAAACAGTCGCCACAAGTCAATCAAAGTAATATTAAACGGATGTAGTGAGGCACACACAACAATAATAATGAGATTGAAAAAAAGAGCAAAACGCTCTTCGGTGTGCCTCTCCTTTTGCTTCACCTAAAGCAAAATTAATATTTATGAAATTTGTTATAAAGCATGTGAAGGCGCACATGGAAGACGAAACTATTAAAAAAATCACCTTTCACATTGATTAATTGTATAAAATTTTTCATTTTTCTTGCGATCTACAATCGCCTTGCCTGAGTGAGTGGTGTACATATGAACATACACACACATATGGCTATTATTATTTTGTGGTGAAGCAAGGAGTCGAGGTAGTTGAATGGTCAGTCAAAGTATCTCTTTTTGTGTGTAAAAAATTATTTTTAAGATTTTCTTTACTGAGACTGCCTTCACTAATCAAATTCGATTTGTTCTTTCTTCTTTTGTTCTTGTAAATATGAAATTTATTTAAAAAATTGGAGATTAAGTCAAGGTCAGAGATCATTCCTTATAAGAATGTTTTTAAAAACATAAAATAAAATTTTCAATTTACTTAAAAATTTAAATGATTTTTTTAAATAAACAAAATAGGTAAACTGTGAAGATGTCCGAAATTACGTTAATTTTTAGAATTGAACTTAATGAATATTTTGAGATAATAATTTGTCGAGTGTATTTAAAGGCAACAAAAAATAATGCTTTAAAATAATTAAATTACTTTTTAAAAAAAAATTATACAATTAATTTTAATCCTTTGAATATTTTAATTTAAAGTTAAATTAAAATGTTTGCAAATTTTCTATCTTTAAAATTGAGTGGCAAAAAAATAAAAGTTTTCTAATCATGTTTATTTATTTTTACACCTCAGTCTAAATTCAAAATCTTTCTCTATTCATTCATAAAACACATCAATCAATTAGCTACTTGTGATTTCTCAATAGTCATCAATTGACACACATATTTTTTTCAATTCTCAAACAATTTCGAGCGCAAATTTTCTCTCATCACTTGGGCCGTCGAGAGACCGTTTGTTAAAATTAAAAAAATAGAGGAGAGATAAAATAATTTCATTTTTGACGGCTACACAACAAAAGCCGAGTAGAGAGAACCTTAAAAAATAATCATTAATTTGGTTTGCTTGGAAGAGAGATCACTCAACAGTCAAATAACATTTTTTCCGTTTTCTTTCTCTCTTCAATAATTTTTTTTCGCTGCGTATGACAAATGAACGTAAATAACAGGTTTAAGATTATAAAATTTTTGACGGATCTTCGATTTGCTTGATCCTGAGGAAAAATAATTTATCAAAATATCTTCGAAGCTAGACATGACTTAAAACATGAGATGAGTTCATCGATTATTAATTGCAAGACATTTGTCTAAAGTTTTAGGCGATGAAAAAATTAAATTTACTCACTCTGTGTGTTCGATTTCCTTGCGGTTTTCTTTTCCTTCATCCAAGGATATTCAGGCAGTGGATCGCCATCGGATGCGGTCCCGTAAGAGCCTTGCTCCAATTTCGGACTATCGGGACCTAAATGCGTTAAAAATTCCGCCATCGAAGGCTGTGAATTTATAAATCCAGTTTCGGTAGGCATCCAATAAGCATTTTCACGTGATTTATCACAGTTTGGGCCCATCTTGGGCGATAGTGAATGGACATTATGAGCTTGACCGTTTTGCTGGATAGGATTCATTCCTATCACGGTTTGCAACGGCATCAGCGACGATTCTGTCTTTATATGCGGATCAATCACACTGCAAACTTCTTGCATGATTTCTAATTTATTTAATTTTTTTAAGTTATATTGCACTGTCACGGAATTGTGAGGCTAAAATTATTATGCACAACGAAAAAAATTGAAAAAAAACTCTTAATTAATTCTCGCACTTGAATTTTATCTAATTTTTTGCATTGTCGTAAAATAACAACGATTTTTTTATGTCATTCACACTTGAGAAATTTTCACGATATTTTTTGAAAATAATTTTTTTATTTCGCGCAATGTTTGACACGAAGCATCTAGCTGAGTACACTGACAAACGAATAATAAAAGTGTGCACAACGTGCGGAGAGTAAAAAATATTTTTTGTTGAATTTTCTTTTTTCCGCTGCTTTTTCGGAGGCGTGTCGAAAGTCTGCTATGTGTGTTAGTATTGGTTCTTATGTTGAAGCTTTTACGGATGCTTCCAACTCATTGAGATTGGAGTTTGCGTGATGCGAAGGAGAAGGTGGAGCATGTGGTGTGTTTGCTCCAAAAGTGTGTGCTTTTGTGAGAGAGAAAAAATTCAAATCTTCAGACCCGAGGAAAAAGTGAATTTTTGTTGAGAAACTTTTTTGATGAAAAATTTTGGATTATTTCTCGGGTTGCTCGATAGGGATTAGTTCGAGGACGTCAATGGATTAATTGATGCTATCATGCCTGTTCTCTGTCTCATCTCATCGCTTCTCGTGTTTTTCGTTTGCCAACTTTTGCAATGTCATAATTTTTCTTCTTGCTGTTCCCTCTTTCCATACACTCGCAGCCTTCACTGTGTTCTACAATATTTTTTTTACTTGTTTGCTTGCATGACATGGAGGGAAAATAAAATTCTTATCAGTTTATGCTGTAGAGAGAGTTTTTTTTTGTGTATGCCACAAAAGAGAAAAATGGCAAGCTTGATAGGAAACAGTTGAAGGAAAAAGTTTAAGGCACACACATATACATAAAGTTCAACACTTTAATTTTGGCCCAGTGAGTAAAATAAGAAGAAAATATAAATAATTTTTTTTGTAATTTTCTAATTTAAATTAAGTTTTTGTTTCTCATAGATAAAAAAGTTTTAAGAGTAAATAAATTTACGTTCCTAAATTTAACTTGTTTAAATTTGAAAACTTAAAAGAAAGACTTTTTAAAGCTCACAAATCAAACGAAATGATGAGTGGAACCTTCTCAAGCACAATTCAAAATTAAATTTTTAAAATTCTGCAATTGATTTTTAAAAATATTAGTTTCAGAAAATATTTGAAAATGTGACACTCGATGATTAAAATATTTCTCAAAATAATCACAATAATTTCACTAAATTAAAAACCACCATTTCAAAATCCCTAACTGGGCATGCAAGACACTGCTTATCACACAACTGTAGACATAGTGGAGAAATACAATCGGAGAAAAATGGAGGCAACATGAAACCTGCTTCGCAACCGCAAATTAAAAAAAACTTATATTATTAAATTTATGTTCGAGTTCCTCTCTTTTCTGTTCATTTTCTTTTCCATCTTTCGCTATGTTATTTTTTTTATTTCTCCATAATTCTTACAGGAAAAAAATTTAAATTGCTTGTACATGTTTTTTTTCTACTTCGCCTCTCGCTCTCACTCACTCGGTCTGATATATTAATTTAATGAAAGAAACGCACGCAAGGTATATTTGCGCCATGGAACAATTTTCGAAATAATAACTGATTTATCTTGCCTTGTTCTGTGCTACGTCGTGTATAGTTTGATTGTAGATTGCGGCACGAAGTACATTTGCGGAGGGAAAATTGGTATGATTGACATCAGCGCATTTTTTAACTTCATTCTACTCGAGCACTCACACACAAAAGCTGAAACCCGTCTAGAGAATATTAAATTGAAAGTCGATGTACAGCTTGACCGCTACATATCAGACAATTTAAAGAAGATGGAATGATCTCTCGAGGCTTTCGGCTATCTCAACCTTCCTCGGATGATTTAATGAAATTTAATTCAACCCGTCCATCTTTACCCTTTTTTTTGGTTGTATGTCATTCATCGATCGACATAAAAAGATGGGTAAAATAGAAGGGGAAAATTACTAATTACATGTTGCTAAAGCACTCGATGAAGGACTACGTGAATTTTTTAGAAAAAAAAGCAAAAATTTATAAATTATTTGATAAATTGACACTTGACAATTTTCAGGATTCGAACCTCTATAAAATTAATTTTAATTTTTAATTTCATGTTTGATTTAAATTTTTAATGATTTATTTCAGTGCAGTTCATTTAATTTTAACCCAAAAATATTTTCTGCACAATTCCAAAAAAAAAACTAGAAGTAAATATTTTCTATGTTATGTTATCCATTAAAGCGATACACTACTTTACTTTAATAATAACTTCAGCAGTAATTTTTTTCGGATCTTTACACACATGAGTTGTTGCCCATGAATATACATTTTGGTAGCTTCGTCAACCGCAAGCAGCAAGCGAAATGGCATACGATATAAATTTTAAGGCAAGACCCGAGAAAAAAAAGAGTAAAAGGGTTAAAGAGATGGTCAAAAAAGAGAGCAAGAGAATGGGAATCATTAAAAATTGTTTAAGTTGGGAAAAATGTGTGTGTGTATATTTTTTTCTGCTAAGCAAGGCACATTTTCTAGATTATAATTATATGCACATTTCTCGATGATATTTTTGCGGTTCTCCGTTTAACATGTGAAAGGAATTATTGCCGCACCGTCCTCCCCTTATCTTTCTCTCTCCTTTCGACTACTGTTGGCACTTTGTCCATGCCTCATACACACATTTTTTTAATGTCGTCGTTGAATTACTTAAAAAATAACTTTTTCTTCCTATTTTGTGGCTTTTTCTCGAGAAAAAGGCATTTTTGGAAATTTTGTAAGAGGGCTGCTGGTGAAGTTGGAAGCATTTGTCATCGTGAATGACCGTAGATAATTTGTGTGTTGGGTGTCTGGGTCAGTTTTATGTGACAACAAATTTTCTCCTTTACTTTAATTAAAATTAAAAAAAAATGAAAAATGGCAGAGAACCAAATATTTTAAATGCAAAATTTATTATCCATTGTGTCTTACTTAAAAATTTAATAAACAAATTTAAAATAACTTTTTCTATCTAAACTCTTAATTAAAGTCGTTTCCTCATATAAGTAAGATACTCACACACACAAAACTTTTACAAATGACCCTTTTTCGCCTTTGTCGTTCAACAGATTATTCGTAGACAGGAGAAAATATTTTTAGTTGCTTCGGATGCCACTTGAATTTTTCCTTTTTCCTTCTCACTCCTAAAAGTAAAGTGGAAAAATTTCCCAAGAGCAAGTTTTCCTTGCTTTATTAAAGTGCCATTAAAGATTCTTTAAGTAGATTTTAAATCTACTACACTTTTTGAGTTTTAGGAAGATAAAAACCATACAACACAAAAAATAAACTTTCTTTCGAAGTGGAAAAACTTTTTTACTGCAAATTTAAACATGATATGCTGAGCGGTGAGAAAAATTACCGAACGAGAAGATCATAAAGCTAATAATGCACACACATCATATGTGCGGAGAGAGCTCAAAATATAAATCGATTCACGGACAGATTATCATCATTTTTCAAAAATAAGTGTACAGTCTCGAAGGTGAAAAATCCCCTCATTTAATTCATGCCAATTGAAGATTCAATTGAACCTCGATCGTGGTAACAAAAGCCGAGGCGAAAGATACAGAAAATTCGGTAGAATATCTTCTTATAATTCATTGTTGTGTGGCTTTCTCGCCTCCTTTTGTAATTCGACTATTATTCAAATGTGAATGCCCAAAAAATTTGTGTGTGTATGTCGACACAACATCGAGACCTGTATACATTTTCACGGGATAATACATAATTAATTATATGATTAATTTTGAATTACTTACCAACTTCTTATTCACATGTGTATATGCATGAGACTGGCTAGTCTCGAATATATTTGAAAAGGAGAAAGAAGAGAAAAAAGTTTCATAACATTATTATAATTCTCACAACAAATGAATTTAAAGGTCATGAAGGTTTGACATGATCTGAGTGTGATGAAATGAAAAATTAGCTTTCGTGTGAGCATGAATGAATGAGGTGAAATCGATGGGGTGACACAATTGGTTGGGAAAAATGTTGAAGGTTAAATAATAAGGAAATTTAATTAATGTTTAAAATTAAACAAATTGCTATTAAATATTTTAATTTGCTATAAAAATCAGTTTTAAGAACAAAATTAATTTTTTGCTAAAAATCTGCATTAACTGGTCGTTAAAAATTTAAATTTTAAAAAGTTTTAAATTTTTAAATTTTTAATCGTTTAAATTTATTATTCCCTAATTTTTGAAGCACCCTAAAAATCATAAAACTTTAATAAATTTAAATTCCCACAAAATGTAAAATACCCTCTTAGTTGCTCTCTTGGGTCAATTATCTAATGATTACTTTAAAATGTTTTCAATTCAATGCAAATATTCTAAAATCCCCCAAAATAATTTCAATCTCAAATCTTTTATCCTCCCTTGAGCCGTTTTCGCCGAGAATAAATTTAAAACTAAGCGAAAAGTTTTCTCTCTTCAGCATTAAAGACACATTTCACATAAAAGTACGGCAATGAATGAAGAGAAAAAAAATTATTAAAAAGATTCACATATTGAAAGGAAAGACAGTGACGCCTTAAATTTTTCCGCTCTCCTTCTTTTCCTTTTTGCAGTGAAATTTAGGTATCCGACTTCTTTGACCTGTCATTCAAAATGTAGAAAGAAGATTGATGGTCTCCATCAGAATTTTTTCTCTCTCTCTGCTCTGTTGCAGCAACTGTTTTTCCCTTCTATAACATAGGGTGGGTTATATGAAAGAATTTCTCTCGTCGTCTATTTATCTGTGTGTGATATTTATAGGGGTTGCCACCGAGCGAGGAAGCGAATGTTCACAAAAAAGCAGAAGAGGAATTCTGTAAAAACGATACAACATGCACCACATTTCATGCTCATCTTGTTTCCTCGTTTTTTCATAACACACTTATATCATGATGCGAAGTTATTTGTGTGAATTTTAAAGAGATGGATTTTGATTTTCAGTGTGATTTATGGGAAAATTTAGAGAATTAAAAAAATTAATTTTAAAAAATCTGTCACCAATTTTAAACTCTAAATTTTCAAAAAAAAAGTTTAAAATGTCGCTTGAACACCTTCACAAATAAATTTTCCTTCCAGCTATTCATCATATCCATATTTAAGCATTTTCATTCCTCCTCCTTCTCGCGAGATATTCATCTAATGTTGTCTTTTTCCTCGCATGACATTCACGATGATGACGACGATGTGTGTGCTTTTGTAAAAAAACGAGAGAGTGCTTTATAGCGAGGAAAATTATATACATTTTTAATTTCATTGAATTAAATGTTGATCTCAGCGTGTATATGCAATGCAGTGAGTGCCTTGCGGTCATCATTGAAACAAGAAATGGAGAGAGAAAAAAGCTAAAACAATTGCTTGATTATTGTTCAAGGTTTTTGCTTACTTACAGGCGTATATAAAATGCATTTCTCTCTCTGCTTTGCCATCGGGGTGAATAAATGAATTTGCTGAAATTGCATATAATTATAGTTGGAGCAGCCATTCCGAGGAGGTGGTTGCATGTGCGAGAAGCAATGAAAAAATGAACGCGAAAAGAGAGAAAAAAAGAGTTGCGGCATGTCTGTGAAGTAATTGTTGTGCACGAAAGTGCATTTTGTCGTATAATGAATTGGCATAAATTAGAGTAAACATGAAACTACGGCCACAACACAACACCGCAGCCATTGCGACTCATAAATTAATAAAATTTAATGCCTCCTAATGTCGAATGCGAAAGGCAGCTTTTTGCAATGTCCCGGATGCGATTCAACATTAAAGCACCCAGCCCACCATATAAAAGGTGCTCATATCTACACATCGAGCCACACAATATTGCAATGAACTTCATTGATTTTCATTTTACACACCGACTTTATCTTAATTAATGTTTCTACGCTGTTTTCCGACTCTCTCGGTGTGTTGTAATGTGTTGTTCTTATCAATGATGATTTTCGGATTTTCCTTTCCTTCTTTTATGAGCTAAAAATCGAACGAAAAGTCAGAAGAGCGTTTTATGAAATGATTAGGGGAGTCGTTTGAAGGTTGCGTCACAACTATGAATAGATGAAAATTTTAACGGTTTTTTAAAAACTTAATGTTTTCACATATTTTGAGAATAATTTCATAAATTTCTATGTCGCATCTTCCAAGTAAATTTAATTGAAAAATCAAGAACATTTTTTAAGGTTCACTGATAGAAATCATAAATAAACTGCTGTCATTTTTACTCATTTTACTACCGCATTGATGACAATATCCCGAACCATAACGCGATTTTTATTCTCTTTCTTTTTTTTATCGTTCTTAAGAATTTTTCCTCCTTTTACACGGGTCGAGATTAAAATATACTTGAATTTAATGTATCGAAAAAGAGCGAGGCGCAATGTGTAATCACAAGATTTTACATTTTCCTTTATAACTTCGACGACCCACGAGACAATCACTCATTTAATTATGAAGCGTTGTCATTGATCTCACTGCATGCTCTCGTTTTAAGTAAAGTACACCCCTCAATATTTTTAAAGATGATGATTTTTTTTCGGCGGTGATAAAACTGAAAATGTGATGAGAAAATTTATAAGAGACAAAATAATGTGGTGAGTCGAATTTAGAGTAAATTTTTAAAATGTGTTTTTCTTTTTAAAGAATTTGAAGTTTAAGACTTGTTTAAATCAAAATTTTGATAAAAGCAAAAAATTAAATTTGAGTAGGAAGAACCACAAGTTAAAATGTTTTAAATGTTTTTTATTTTTTCGATCTTTTGAAAAAAAATTTCAACTCGCCACCTTAAAATAAAATAATGAGTAAAACAAGTCAAACCAAACCTCTCGAAAAAGGGAGTAAAAATTTATGTAACATTTTTCATCATATTTTTATTCTTTCCGTTTATTAACGCACATTGGCATCGAGTGAATCATAAAAAAATACATCGAAAAAATAAATTTTTTATCAAGTCTCTTAAATTTACTTTTGACTGTCATTACACGAAATGTAGCACAGTTTGAGATAATTTATTAGCTAGGGTAGCGACAGCAGATTTTAGAGCTAAATTGTTATCACTAATCTTAAAAACTTGTCAAACTCTCATCAAAAAGTGCTGATGACTTTCAATTAGTCAATTTTCTTGTGAAGGAGAAAAAGGCAATAAAAGTCTACCTCAGCATGGCAACATTCAACAGATATTAAATTTTTATAAGAAAGAGAGAGAGAATAGCAATTAAACATTCGAATCTCATTAAAGAAAAACTTAAAACTATTAAAATAAAATGCAAAAATTAAAAAAGATTTTTTGGGTTTGTACATTTTCGAAATTTGGTTAATTAAAAAATTACTTCAATAAGCGCCCGTCATTTGTTTCCAGCAACTTACGGAAGCAACAGATGGCAGCGCTGCGATCTTCTCCTCCTCATCATCAAATGATTGAATTTTAATCGGCGTTAATTGCTTTATTTCGACCGTCTGATTATCGAATAATGGCGTCTGATTTAGCGGAAATGAAGCGTCGAAATCAGTGCCGTTAAAAAGGTTAAAATCTCCATTGAAAATGTAATCGCTTGATGGTGCCGAGCAGTTTGAAATTTGATCGAAATTGTGGATGATTGTTGGCGATGCCAATGGCGGTGTCAAACTTGTATAAGTCTGCTGATATTGTTGATCGTAGCCATAATAATCAGTTGCAACATTGTTGTTGTTGTTGTAATAATTGTAAGTTGGATAATGAGCAATTGTATACGGTGTGGCGTGATATGGAGGCAGTGCCGCTTGAACAGGTGGAGGAGAGTCAGCCTTGATGACATTGGTCGGTGGAAAGTATTGAGAATGAGACATCAATCGCTTGACGATTTTCTGATGACACTCATCGCCTTTACGCTCGACTGGTTCTTTAATTGTTGATTTTTCAGCGGCTAATGGAGATGTGGCGGTTTTATTAACGGACTTGATGTTGCCACTCGACTCTTTCTTGCCTGAGGAGGATAAAAATTATTGAGTTTAATTTTTTTTATGGACATTACAGTGGGAGTTCGAGAAACGGTTTAAAAATTCTTGGAATTTATGAAAACGTGTCAAAACTTGTTTTGTGAAAACTTTCACATTTTTGAGTTGTGGAAAATTCTTTTGTGACACATAATTGAAAGTATTTTGAAATTTAAATAGTTTTTTGAATTTTTCAACTTACATTTCATTCTTCTGTTCTGGAACCAGATTTTAATTTGTCTCTCTGTTAATTGAAGACGATTGGCAAGATCGATGCGACGTGGACGACAGAGATATTTATTGATGTTGAATTCCTTTTCGAGCTCAATTAATTGCACACTCGTGTACGCCGTTCTCGATCTCTTTTGATTTTGACTCACACCATCGGCTGTAAGAGATAAAGTTTAAAATGTAGAATGATGCGACAGTTTTTCGTCTCTTTGAAAAATGTTTTTTCATGCATATTTTTCCGATTGAAAGATATTTTGTGGGTTGCGAACATAACAAAGGAGAAACTTTTTTTCTTTCGAAGAATAAAAATTTAAAATTCAAATTTTTGCGTATTTTTATCGGCTTAAATCTTTGAGAATAAGAAAAAATCCTCGAATGCGTCATAGCGATGTGACTTTTGGCAAAAAAGCTATTAAATTAAGGATTTATGGGAATTTAGGAAAGAAATTTGAATAAAAATATGCTAAACGATTCCCGGCCTGATGTATCAATAACAGCCAATATATAACTTCACGGTTGAATGGTGAGGTGTGCTGAAGATGAATCGCAATTAATCTTGAGAATATTTTTTTGCTCGATGGCGGATATAAAAAAGGGAGTGATAAAAAATCTTCCCACACACATGTGTGCGGATGAGCAACATATTGAAATTTATGCCATTCGCATAATGTTTTAATATACGTTTTTGCCACGCTCTCTCACTCTCACTCACATGGCTTCTTAACTCACCGAAACTGAATACATCATATCGGATGTTGAGACTTACGAGGGTCGAAATGATATTTTTTTGAGGTCGAGATAAAAAAAATTTAAATGTTGGAAATTTTTTAAGGCTTTTAAAAAATTTTAGTTTTAATTTTTTACTAAGCAATTTGTTTTAGTTTACGAGAAATTAATTTTTAACCGCATAAAAATTTTAGAATAAAAAAATAATTTTCAAACTCCTCATTTCATTCCTCGCCTGATCTGGATATATTACATCTTTTTTCATCATGCATGAGGACTTTGATTTAATATCTATCATGGCAGCGAGGAAGAGAGTGAGTGAAATGCGGCGAGAGGGTAAAAAAGAAGACACAGTGATGATCTCACATATTCGCGAAATGTGAAAAAAATTGGCTTTTATTAAATCTAAATCTCACTCGAGCTTATTTCGCCATACAAACAAGAGAGCGCGAGGATGAATTATTAAAGTCAATTTATCATATTTTAAAATTTAATTGAAATTCGACTTTTAAGGAATTCTTCAATTTACCTTTATTTAATTTTAATTCACTCTCATTTGTAGCTGGATTCCAGTATTTGTATGTGTTAACACTTGTTGCACCTGTCAACTTTTCAATCGCTGGCAAATTCGTATCCATTATTTCATACACAAAATTATTGTTTGACTCTGAACTGATTTGATTTTCTAACATCATTTTGAAAATATTATTTTTCTTCACTTAGCACCGTTACCTTGATGAGCACACAACAAGAACTAAAGCCTGTTTCGAGAGTGCACGAGAATTTATGGGAAAAGTTCAAGCACTGATAACAACGCCAAATGTGTGTAGACGACTGGTGACAGAATGCTCAAATAATTATATTGTTAAGAAATACAAATATGCACTTTTTTTGGCGAGAGAAATGTACCTGTTCATATATGGCGACCGTCGATGTCTCAGAGACGGAAATCGAAGCCGTTAGTCATAAAATTGTGAGTAGACGAGAGCGAGAGAGAAAAAGGAGTAAGGTGAACTTCGGTGCAATAATAATTGAATTTGTGGTGGCGCTCACTTTTATGGAGAGATTTATGTTCTCATGAATTTAATCTTGTAAACAAACAAGATGGGTCTGCAAACGGCGTTGCCATTTCCAATACTCCGTGTCTTAGATTAGAATAGTTTGAAAATGGAATTAGTGGATCCTGGCATGATGGACATTCCTCAAAATTTTCTTTTTTTTTTTTTTTTTTTTTTTTTTTTTTTTTTTTTTTTATTCTTATATTAATAAAACAATTTTTTTCTTGTTTTTTCTTTTTATTTTTTTTTTTTCTTTTTTTTTGTTTTTTTTATTTTTTTTTTTTTTTTTTTTTCTTTTTTTTTTTTTTTTTTTTATATTTTTTTTTTTATTTATTTATTTTTTTTTTTTTTTTTATAATTTTTTTTTTTTTTCCCCCACCCCCCTTTTTAAATACTCCCTAAAAATTTTTTTTTAATTTTTTTTTTTTTTTATTTTTATTTTTTTTATTTCCCTTATAAAATATTATAAAAAAAATTTTTTTTAAAAAAAAATTTTTTTTTTCTGGGAGGTTTTTTTTGGGGTTTTTCTTCAAAAAAAAATATTTTTTTTTTAATAAAAAAAAAAACCCATTTTTTTTTAAAAAACCCAAATAAATTTCACCCCCCCTTTTTTTTATTTTTTTTTTTTTTTTTTTTTTGAGAAAATAAAAAAATAAAAAAGTAAAAAAGTAAGAAAGTAAAATGATTTTAATGGCTCTAGCTCCTCGTAGGAGCAACCGATTTCAAATCTTTTTTCGCCAGTTTGTAAGGTTTGGCTAGGCCTATCATTTGTATGTCACATAAAACTTTAAAACAAAATAATATATAGAATAATTATGATATGGGGTGAGTTTGAGGCATAAGACACAAAATTTTTGAGGGAATAATAAATTAAGATTTTCCAATTTTAAAATTTTTAATAACTTTTTTTAATAAATTTAAAATTATTTGTTTAGGTAATTTTTAGAAAATTTTAAAATATATTTTCATAAAACCATTTTCCGCACAATTTCCCATTCAAAATTTGCATAACCGCATCACTAAATTCTCTGTCTAGAACATAAGTCGGACGTCAAGTCAAGGCCGAAGTCAACGTTCATGTCTGCGCACACAAAACTATCAATCATAAAATTTTATTGACTGTCCTTTTGCTCTCGTTTAACTTCTACATGAGCTTCACATATTACGAAATAATTTTCTTCTCTTTTGTTTTCTCCTCTCTCACTCTCACGGCACATTGCACTAAGAAGCTATTAATCTAAATTTCAACTCAAAAGCCCAGGATATTTGTCAACAACAAGGATTAGGCGGAGATGACTTTGCGGATACAATAAAAATCCCCTTTTTTGGAGAAAGGATTAGACGACAATGTTGACGTCCGACTTCTTGACGATCTCCTGGCCTTTGTATTGTATACATGAGTGGCTAAACAAAAGCCTTAATCCTTTTATAATAATATCTCTCTTAGTAATTTTTAAGTCTTAAATAAAATTAGCAAAAATATTATTTTCCTTTCAAACTTTATAATCCAACTCTTTGTGTTTATAATGTCAAAATGATGTAACAATAGCTTCGTGAGTCTTTTTTTCTCGTGTATGCTTATAATAACAGTTAATTGATTTGAAATTGAAGGTTCAACATGAATTTATTTTTCCAGTCTTTCTTATCGCCATGAATAAATCTAAGTAAATATTTCAATAATTTCCTTCTCCTCTAATTGCTGTAATGCCATTCAAGCATGGCATAATTTAGAACTTTCGTGAAATTAAGAATTTTTAGCGAAATTTTTAAAAAATTGAGTTAGGTGCATGATGACGTTTAAAGTCCAGTAAAACTTAAAGCAATGATAAATTTAATATTTTTTTAAATTAAAAAAATTAATTAAATTATGTTCACATAAAATAGTCTCAATCAAAACTGCGCTTTTACACCCTCAGCCTCAATCTTCCATCTATTTATTTTTGCAATAGTCATAGTTCTATCGCATATTGAGCAATCAGCAATTAATAATCATTCAGACGATATTTCCAGTGCTTCCATTCATTAAACTCTTTCGGAACTCGACTTTTACAATCGGCACCACTCCACGTGTAGTCATAAAAATATGACTTGACTTCTTGCATGTTCTAAATATACTTATTTTTCGGGGTGGTTGGAAGAAGAAGTAGAAAATAAAATTATGTTAATTATTGTTGGACGTCCACTGCCAATAATTATTAGCTCATTTACTGCTAACCTTATTTTTCCAGTTTCGTTTCTTATTTTACGTTCTAGCCAGTGTTAGAAATTTTTCCGTCCGTTCTTATTTAATTTTAATTACATTCCTTGGCAAATGGCATAAGGAAGAAGCCGTGTCGTCGTTTTGGCAACAAAATCGTTTCCTGATGGCGATTAAGGAGACTAATTTGCTTAGGAAAATTAACGTGATTATTGTTAATGCACTTTTTAAGTCTGCGTTATGTGCAATGATTTGCGACTAGTTAAAACTTTTTGACCTTTGATGGGGAGACATGGCGAGATGACACTTAACTACATTAAATGTTTTTAAAAAACAAAAATCAATTTATTAAAGGATTCAAACCAAAAAGTTATTAACAAAAATATTCATATTAACATTTAAAAATAAATTTTGCAAAATCATTTCCAAAAACTTATTGATGATTTTCTAAATTATCAGAAACTGTTTTGTAACAGAAACTTTTTATATCTTAAACAGTTTTCATGCTCTCATCAAGTCACTTTACAATAGAGGTTAATAAACCATGTGCGATACTGCTCATGTATGCTATTGAACATCGAAAACATTTTATCGGTATGCGATGAGGTTATTTGAGGGCAAGAACGAGAAATTTTACGATTTTCGACAATTCATTGTTGTAGTAGCACATTTTTTTATACACATATCATTGATGAGGTAATAGGGAGCAAAAGCATCATTCAATAAACTCTTGTTCGGCGTGTGGAGGGAGGAGATGATAAAAAAATTTGTTGTTGGCCATCATCCATCAAAATAACATTATAGATTTTGACAAATAAAGATGTAAAAGGCATTTTGTGCTGATTCATGAGCCTCGTATCACTTCATGGTCTCTCTTTTGTTGGGATGCTTCTAAAAAAGGTGTTTTTGTTGTTGACTTTACTACCTTCCGGTTTTATCTTTGATGATGCAAAAGTTAACTGTAATCAAGAGAGAAACCCTTTATCTCTATGACTCTCAACATGTGAGAGAGTTCTTATGTAAGAAGTTTTTATTGAGGAAATTGGTCATTGTGGTGTGGAAGGGTGAATTCTTTTGAGAGTTAAAAGGGTTCAGAAGAAATTTATATATAGATCAAAAATTGAATGATTGAGTGAATGGAGAGGATTTTTTTAAGAAATATTTTGTAATTTTTAGTTTAATTTAATTTAAAAAAATATAACGACAATTTAAAAAAATTCATCGATATTTTATCCATAAATCAAATAAATTTTTAACTTTGTAAGAATTCAAACCTATATTTTGCATTATTTCTTTGTATAATTTTTTAATTTTTCAAATACTTTAAGCAAATTCAATAAAAAAAATTTAAAGCCAGTTTAACAACGTAAATTTTTTTCATTAATCACCTAATTAAAATATTAATTTTCTAATTAATTTCCTAATGTGTAATAATTCACAGGTTGCATTTATATTTCGACCATTTAAACTAATTTCCGAATTTCACTTTCAATAATGATAATTGCTATTCCGCACCACAAATTGCATTGATGTCATTAAAATATTCAATTAACTTGTGAGAGTTTGTGAGTAAATTTTGAAATCATCGTTGAGTTATAAAAATAACGATGTAATAATTTTTAAACCAAAGTTTCCGCAAAAGCTCGGAAGAATGTAAACTTTTTGTCTCTCTCTTTCTCTCTCACTCTTTTTCTCCTTCTCCTAACGGAACAAAGTTGAGTTTGCGAGTGTAGCAACAATTTAAAAATTCCCTAGAGTGTCGGAGATTGAGAGAAGAGATTTTAACTAACTTTTGTTGTTTAACTTGTTGAGGACTTTTTGGTACTTTTGGGAGGCAGCAAAAAAATATAAATCACATTTTTATGTTTTTATTATGCAAAACTTTCTTGCACAGCTCCAAAAGTGTTTGTAGTTCCATTTTACGATGGCATTTCATGAAGCTAGAAATTAACCAGAATTATTGATTTCTCTTTTATTGCCTCAGAAGCGCTTTGTGAGCTAATAAAGCTTCTGATTTGAATGATAATAAAAGATAGAAGATTTTAGCATCTCTTTTTTATTCCCCTAACTATGAACTTATGTTCTCTTGTATGCCATACGCTGCAATGCTCCGCTCTATACAATGGACGGTGATCAATCATCTTTTAGCATTTCTCAACGTGCATCATAAAAGGTCCCTTCGCTGAGCTCCGAGAAAAAAGAAGACTCGCAACGTGTTTGCAATGTGTTTCGTACATAAGTATAAGAGTGAAAATATATGTGAAATGTATGGTAAACCTAGGACAACTGCTCAACACCAGAAAAAAGAAAGAGAGAGAAAACGAATGAGAGGTAGAAAAACTCTTTAGAGACCTTGAAAGTCAGAAATCGTTCGCACTGTGGAGATGTATCACTCAAATGTGAAATGATGAAAAAGTAATTCGTGTGAATGAAAATTTTCCTCTTTTTCCGTGAGACAAATGATGATGTAAAAGCGGTGATGTGTGCTGATAAAAACTGTGGATATGAGATGACAATAAGTGGATGTGATAGAGAGAGAGAAAAGTTTAGAACGTCTGAATGAATTTTTGGGGTCGTTCAGAAATTCTGTCACGACTAATGGATAAAATTTTGTGAATCTGATTTTTTTAAATAATTAGTTTTAAAATTTGTTCAATATTTGTTTGTGCCGTGTTTTGTGGTCGTTTAAAAAAAATTATGAGTGACGAAATTCAATTTAAGAAATTTAAGATTTGAATCTTTTTTTTATATCTAATTACAAATAACTATTAATAAACTTAGAGTTGTTTTAAACATTTTGTAAATTTAAAGTTTTTATCAGGATTAAAAGATTAATTTTAAATAATTTAATTTTTTTAATTCATCATCAAATTCTCATTTCTTCACAATTCACACAATTTACGTTTTTAATTTCCAGCATTAATTTTTTAACGACTATCAAATTACAAATAAACTTAAAAGCGATTAAAAAATTAACTCACGCTCGTTACATAAAATTTATGTTTCCAATAATTAACCTAAATGAGAAAAAGAAGAAAGAATTTATCCAATTAGTTGATAGATTTGTTTTATTCTCATTTTTATTTACTCTTCACATCTTTTACGACGCTCCTTACTGTTTTAGCAAATTTCCATCTTTCTTTTTTATGAGTGCGGACATTTATTATTGCCATCATTAAATTATCATGCAAATAGTAAAAATCTTCTCCGACATGTCGAGAGCAGAATGAAATTGTGGATGATGTGAATAGTAAATAAGCCGGCATAAGTTGATGAAAAGTTTGTTATTTAATTTAATTTCTCACCATTTACTAAGCGATGATGATTCCGAAAAAGAAGAAGAAAAGTTGACAAAAGAAATCAAACCAGAGTGCGAGGTTGCTTGAGGAGAGGAGGCAAAAATTTATTTCCACAAAGTATTGATCGCATTTTCCATTTTTCATGTCATACACAAAGCATTTTTCCCAAAAAAAACCAACACCACCAAATAATGCTTCGCTTATCAGAACGACAGTACTGCTCGATGCTGTGCTCTCTCTCCCTTCTGAGAGTTTGAGGAAAATTACACAGTTTACAGACACATCAACACATTCAATTCGCCTTTTTCATAGCACATGACGACACAATGCACACTCAAATACAATTGAATTGACGATAATATGGCTGGATGTTCATACAAACATACTTACATAGGTTACACATAAAATGTGAAAAGGAAAGAGGGAAACTTACAACAACAAACAGGGACGGAAAAAAGTAGCAAATTTCTCACTCTCTTGTAGCACCGCCAGATTTATCCCTCCGCATTTAGCATTCAAATACGAGATTTTTTCTACTCTCGTATTCAGCTGTACAAAGCGGGGTTGAGCATACATGCCGAGGATATTTTAGCGATTCTAGACAACAATTTCGCATTTTAATTTATGCATCGAACTGAAGTTGAATTTTTATGATTTTTAAAAAATTCTTTTTTAAAAAAATCTCTCTCTCTCTCGTTTGTTAAAGAAAGTATAAATTTTTTTGGGAGCGGGTCATGGCGAAAAATGGCTGGTGTGCGCAATAGAGGAACGTGCGCATATTTTATTTCATGAAGGATATGATGATGATGTGTAGTGCTCACAGCATCAGTTTTCAATGAATCGTAGAATCATTTTCTCAGTCAAGTGGTAGCGTTCGAGCGATTCTATGGGGTGTCTGTGTTATGGCGGGACGCAAGTAAAATTAAGTTTTATTATTGCACACCTAATTGTGGCTAAAATAATTCGAAACGAGAAGTTCGTGGAAGTGATTTAATCAGTGACTCTCTTAATTGTTTGATGAATAATTAATTTGAAGCTTAATAGAGAAAGTTTTTTTTGCACACGCTACAGTGAAATGTTTGAAAGTTATCCCTAATGGAATACGAAAGTTGTTGAAAAAGAAAATCATGAAAATTAAATGTACCCATTGGCATAGATGTGAAAAATATCCCTGAATCATTCAATGGCTTTATCCATCCCTTCTTCGCTCTCTGCAAAATCTCGCTCGTTTTTTATGATAAATCATCATTCCATCAGCACTTTGGCTGCTTTCCTTTTGCTTCTCTACGGCATCATTCTCCATCCACCGCCACCATCAAACCACCCACTGATACAGAAGTGAAAAATGTAACAATTCATTCGCATATCATGTCACCATCAATTATGATTTTCATTATATCTGAGTCGTTGAGCGTGTGAGAGGCATTTTTTATCATTACGTGATAATCACCGTAATTTTCATATCGTGTGTGTGCTGTAACGAATATTATAAAATGGGGTTTGTACGGAGATGATGGTGTGGGTGGATAAACAATGAGGTAAATTTATATAATTGATTATAATTCGTTTGTTAATTGATCTTTACAAAATTATAATTTGCATTGTAACATCTAAAATTTTGTTGTGGTTTACATTTTTATTTTTAAATTTAACGGGTATTGAATTTCCATTAATTTTATTTTTTTAAAGACCTTTTCGTCGATTGATTGATAAAATTTAAAAATCTAATTTTTGAAAACGTAAAATTTTAAATTTTTTACCTTTTGAATCTAATAAAAGTTTTCATGTTTAAATTTGAGTAGTTCTTATTCTTATTACAGTTACTTCTTATTCACTGTTTAGTTTTTTATTTGTTGAACTTCACGAATATTTACATATAAATTTAATGCATTTTTAAATCTTTGAAATACGTTTGAATTTTAAAAATTATTTAATTTATTTTTTAATATTCAAAACAAAAAATTTAATAATCAATTTTCTTGTTGTGTTTAAAACCCCCAAGAGACTTTTTTAACTTTATTCTCAACAGAAGTGACCTAACACCTAAACCATCCCCGAATCGCTTAAATTTAAACATTCGTTCTTTTTCCTTTTTCCTTTCTTCTTTTTCCTATAAGGTTTAAAGAACTTAAACTGATGTAAGTTTTTTGTCTCTCTCACCCTTCTTTTGTGTACACACAGCAGAACCTCCCGAACACACAGCTCATCGAGATAAAAATTCTCTCCTTTTTTACCGCACCCAATAAAATCATTTTACGTTATGTATATAATCGCTTACATACACATTTGTAAGTTTCCTTTTTTACATTCGCTTAGTAATATTGAAAACGCACGCACACATGCACGAAGGTTAAGGATATTGTTGTTGGTATTTGAGAGATGCTGAAATTCGTTCTTTTTGGAGTATGTGGGAAAAATGTTCTGCTTTAACAACAGTCAGCAACTGATAAAACTAAAATTGCAATAATATGTGACATTATATACATTTTTATTCTCTCTCTCTCTCTCTCTCTCTCTCTCTCTCTCTCTCTCTTTTATTTTAGGGCGACATAAACAGCGCACTTTTCTAATAAATGTATCGTAATGATTTCAACTCGGAATAATATTATCACATCAATTTTTTACACTCGCTAACTTGCAGAAAGCGGAGGAAAAAAAAAGATTAGCGAAAGGAATTTTTCCTCCACTTGCAATTTGATTTATCATCGACATTTGTTTCGGATGTATGACAAATTTTTTAGCGTAACCCACAAAGTGGTGTAACGCTTATATGCTCGTGATTCCGTCCGTCCGTCCGTCCGTCCGTCTGTCCGTCCGTCCGTCCGTCTGCACAAGCGAAATCTCGGTCCCTGGACCAGCTAGAGACTTCTAGTTTTCGCCAGATGGTAGCTCTTAGGGTCTATATGTGCAGGCACTGACTATTTTTTGAGTCATGACCTATGGTCGTGCCATGGACGGCCATAACGTCCATTTTTCATACAAATTTTCTCTTATATGGCTTCATGGGTATCGTTGAACTCGCGATTGGACCAGAAATCGATTGGCATTGATTCGTAACTTGACCAGGAATCGATTGACATACATGATTTTTCGAGTCGTGACCTATGGTCGTGCCACAGACAGCCAAAATGTCCATTTTTCAGAACTATGGCTTCATGGGTATCGTTGAACTCGTGATTGGACCAGGAATCGATTGATATAGATGATTTTTGAGGAATGTCCATCATGGCCGGCCAGCAGTGCCACGGACAGCCATAATGTCCATTTTTCAGAACTATGGTTTCATGGGTATCGTTGAACTCGTGATTGGACCAGGAATCAAATGGCATTGATGATTTTTGATGAATGTCCATCATGGACGGCCAGTAGTGCCACGGACAGCCATAATGTCCATTTTTCAGAACTATGGCTTCATGGGTATCGTTGAACTCGTGATTGGACCAGGAATCTATTGACATAGATGATTTTTGATAAATGCTAATCAAGGCCGGCCAGTAGTGCCACGGACAGCCAAAATGTCCATTTTTCAGAACTATGACTTCATGGGTATCGTTGAACTCGTAATTGGATCAGGAATCTAATGACATAGACGATTTTTGAGGAATGGTCGAACAGGACTGCCACGGACAGCCAAAGTGTTCGGATTGACTTAAACTCATTTTTTATGCACTTGATTTTCAAACACTGATCTGTTACAAGTGGGTTACGCGGCAACACCCACGTGTGGGTTTTGAAACATTTTTCTTCTCTGTAACAACATTCTGCCTCATTGCTTGGGTTTGATCGCATTCTTTCTCGTATCGAGATTGTTTTTCTTTTTTTTCTCATTTTAGGATATTTTATGCACTCATATGTGAACGAGAGTGGAGTTGGAGAGACCGTTTTGATATTTCTTGAAATGTACCCTGTTAATTCCGGGCTTTATCGGAGTAATTTTTCAACGGAAGCTCGTTTTTACAGCGGTATCTTTCAGAAATGAATTACATCATTAAAAATAATTTTTGAAAGTGGTTTTAATTTTTAAAATTTATTTGTTAAGTTAATTTTTAAGTTTTCATATTCTTCATCCTCAACTTAATTTTTTAAACGCAGCAACTATGGTGACAGAAATTTTTCCTCGTTTTTATTTTTTCTGCAAGTTCAAAATTTGGACGTGCAGAAATATTTGTAAATTGATTCGATAAAACGAATTAATTTCTTTACCAAAAGTTGAACGATTTCTCGAGTTAAATCTTTATAGAGGATAATAAAAAAATATCACGTTAATGTATTGAATTGTGTTAAAAAAATATTATTTTATTTTATACTTTGTTGCTGAATTATATATTTTTTTAAATGAGCTCAAAGCACTGTGAAAGTGGATTAATTAAAAAAGTGAAAATTTAAATTTATTTCAAATTGAATACTTTTAATGTGTTCTAAAAATCAATAAAATTATTAACCATAAAATCATGAATTGTTTTATTCTCAAACATTGTTTATAAAAAATTTATTGTTATTTTTTACCCATTCATTCTTTCATTAATCATCAACAAAATTAACGGAAAATAAAATTCAAACTCAACCCTCAAATATTTTATAACAGTTCTAGATTCGAAACAAATTTTTATTATAATATTTTTAGTGTCACGACTAGTTTTGTACATTTTTGTGTTATGACTAAAATTTTGAGATTTTGAGTTTTTTACAATTTTGTATTTTTTGTATTTTACGTAAAAATATTGAATAACATCAACAGAAAGTATTCGAGTGAGATTATAATGGTTGTTGCAAATAATTCCGGCAATTAAATTTTTTAAAAAAACCATTAAGAATTAAAAAATTTAAATTTTTGAAAATAGTAAAATAAAACTTTAAACTTCAGTTCTGACATACATAAAGTATACTCATCTTATTCACACTCTCATCTTGCATCATCCTTCTCTTGTTCATGCGGTTCAGAAACTGCCATCACATTTTGATGAATGAAATATGCCAGGAAAATGCTAATTAGAATTTTTTTACACAACAAAATGTCGAGGAGAGGAATTTAAATTTTACGAGAAGTTTTATAATTAAATTGTGATTAATGGACATTAAAAATTTTAAATTTTTTTAAGGATTAAAATTTTAAAATGTTTTTTATTTTTTTTGCTTAAAACTTAAATAAATTTTACCTTAATAATTTTTACCATCACCTGCTTTCAAATTGCGTGTCTCTAAGTATAAAAGAATTAATTCGAACTGCCATTTTTCTTCTTTTCTTTTCTCCTCAATATCCAATTAATTCATTCACAACCAAAAAGAAAATCTTCTTAATAATTATTATGATTTAGTATAAAAATTCATAGGCATGAAGATAACCATGCCTTCTCACGTTAGCGCAACATCTTTGCCTCTATCTTCCTTTATATTCACTTTTTTCGCTCTTTTTCCTTTTGTTATTCTATCTCTCTCGTAAATTTGATTAATTAACCTTCGAAATGGTTGATTGACATGGGCATTCTATTGTTACTGTGAAAAATAAAAAAGAGAGACTGCAAGAATCTTTACAGAATATGTGTGTGTGTGCACATCTGAATCACAATTACACAGCACAAAACTCTTATTTGTGTCATCTCAGATTGTCATCACACCTGTTTAAAGCTAGTTTGATTATCATATTCGATGCATATTTATAAGCCACTTTATAACTAATGATCGATTTGATCTCTCTTGAGGACATGCCGAAACAAATTTCTTCACAAGTGATCTATGGCGCAGTTATCAATTATGTCCGTTTGAAGTGTAAATAATAAATATTTAGACATTCAAAGTGTCTTCAATCATATTTTTGTCAGAGTCTGTTTTTGAAAGAGTTTCTTGATTTTCTCCGATGGGATTTAAAAATGAAAATATTGCAAAATAAAATGAAAGAATTACTTTGGGGTGGACACTTTATAAAAATTTACCAAAAATATAATTTTTTTATGCTTTCAAGTGTTTTAAGCATTGTTTGGTATAGTAAAATTATTTTTTGTAAACTTCCATTTGCATTTTTATTTTTTTCTGGTTTTTTCATCTTTCAAAAACTCAAAAAAGTCCCGAGAGTCTTTTCTTCTGCGGCATATCAAGAGGAGAAAAATACAAAAATTTATCTAGACAGCGATGTGGAAATAAACCTATGGACAGATATGTACATCGAAGATATACATAAAAATGCGCAACATCATTTATACTTGTCAGCATCATAAAAAGTTACACCAAGCATGAAAGAAGTGTCAGTCGGTCCTTTATTTTTATTTTTCCATCCACCACACAGTTCAGTCAGTGTGAAAGGAGAAAAGAAAGAATATTTATGAAAATTTTATACAGAAGATAGAGATAGAATTCAGTAGCGAGAGTATTTACATTCTTTTCGGGGGCTTCTTTCACTCCGTCGAGCTCTCAAGGGAGATAAGATGAGAGAAAAATTTGCATTGACACTTTCGGCCCATTGTTTGTGCGTATATCTTTTGAAAAATGCTCTCTCGAGAGCTGTCGATGAAAGTTTGTTGATTCGCAACAAGTTAGAAAGGTGGAAAATTAATTAACTGTAGTTGCCATGAAAAATGGATTTTCCTTACACTGTGTGACCCTTATCTTAAGTTGCGTCCACTATACGGAGAACGTTGTCGTGCGCTCGAGAAAAGGAAATCATTGTCACATGAAAAATTTCTAATTACGTAACACAGTGAAGAAGAATGAGAAGAAAATTAATAGAGGCAGAATTGAAGAAATTGTATTGAGCAAGGGCCCTTGTGCAAGGGGTGGAAACTGAATAATTAAATTGTTAAATGTTTTTTAGGATTCATAACAATTTTATATTTTAATTTTTTTTAATATTATACGAAAATATTTCTTTCATTCCTGACATAAAATGCTTCTTTCCTCGCACCGCCACTATTCTAGATGAAGAGTCATATGGAAAGCAGCATGCCACGTTCCTTTTTCTTTTCGACTGCGTTTTTGAGTGAAAATGAAATAATAATTTTTCGACATATATCCAGAAAAATCGTGAAGTGCAATCATTAATCATATAATGTGTACTCGACAGAACCCCTTCCTCACCCACCGCTACCACCATTTTGTATAAATCCCACTCGATGAGGGACCTTTTGCCACTATTTTCATCATCAATTTTTCATAGAGCGACATGAGACGATCAAAAAAATGTAATTAAGATATATTTTCCATTGTAGCTCACATGCAATTTTTCCCAAATAAAGGCGTGGAATATTTCGGCATCGTATATGACCACCAGAGTCATTGCAACTAATTGCTCAAGCATAACTAATTTTTCTCCTAATCGCCATCACCATCTTGGTGCGTCAATAGATTTTCAATCAATTAATCAAAAAAATTATTTTTTTTTGTGTTTCTTCGAATATTCGTAAAGTTATAGATGGAGCACTCGAAATAAGCGTCGCAAGCGCTGAGTTCATTAGGAGTTTAATTATCTTTAATAGGTCTTTGTGAAGTCCGCATGATCAGCCAATCTAGTGTGGCGTGGAGGAGAAAATTATTTAGCGAGATTTTCGATTGAATTTTGAAATTATTTTATTTTATATTGTATTAACTGATCTTGTTTAAATATTAATAAAATATTTTACTGAAATGTGCTGAGATTAAAAAAAGTTAGGTTCGATTCCTAAACTTAAAAAAGTTAAATCGATTTCGATTGTTCCAAATTTTTTTACAGCAAACCGCGCTCAAAACTTTTTTAAGCCAATTGCCTCATACCTCGCACCCATGAACAATTTTAATAAATTATTTTTTTACCCAATAAATAATAAGCTTTAGATATTTTATAAAAATTACAGCCATCGTCAAGTGAGTTCTCGGAATTTCTAAACATAGGCTAGCTCTAACTTAAATAATAGTCCTGGTAGCAGTAACTAAAGGTGTTTGACGTTTCTACTCGCAATCGCATTCGATGCTGAGAAAAGAGCTTTGTAGTCCGAAAAATAAAATTCACATTTCTCTCTTCTTCCTTTTTTTTGTGTAAAAATCAAAAACGATCATTAATCATTTGTTCATGTAGAAATATCTTTAAAAATTCTCGCTAGACAAAATTAAAAAAATATTTCGTTCTTTTTCATGATGCCGGAGAGTTGAGAAGATGTATGTTTGTATGCTGAGAATCATGGCTCCGTTGCAATAATTGGCGTATTTCTTTTGTAACTGACCTAATATTCATTCATGCTTGAAGTGAATTTGATATCAGATTCATCGGATGTAATTTTGATGAGTCAATTATTAAAGAGTTTAAAAGAGCAATGATTTCAAGTTGAGGAGGAAAAAGTGAATTTAAGAAAATGAGAATATAAAAAGATACGTGAAAAAATTGGTAACATAGGATTCGAACTTTAACTTTAAACTTTTTTAAAATTTGATTTTAATTTTGGCCTATAAAATTCCATGCGCACTTCTCATATTATTGTTCTGTGTTCATATTTGAACCTCATATTTTCGCGACTTCAATACTTCAATTTAACTCTTAATAAAATTTTGTTTAACTTTAACAATTTAAAAATTTATAAAAATCATTCAAAAATTCCAAGCTCAACAATTTTTTTCTCATGCACATCTCACAGTCGTGCGACACTTTGACGAAATGATGATTTTTGACAGTCATTATCACATCATAAATTTTGTGTCTAGCTCCTCAAGTGAGAATGACTACAGCATCAAGTGATCCATGATGATTAGAGAGAGATGAGAGTGACATGAACATGTGTAAAAAATGCAGTTTTTTAGATGTCAACTATTTTTTCTCTTTCGCCTCAAAATGACTGCATGATCCATCACCTCCACTAATGATGGCTATTTGATTAACAATCTATGAAATTTTTCGTGACAACATGGCTCACACAATTACACGTGTTTTATCGCTTTGTGTTTTTTTTATAAATAGTAGTTCTTATTGGTTTTTTAGCTGCCTAATGATTTGAATCATTTAAAACGGCTGATTTTTTGCCCACTCATTCGTTTCTTTCTTTTTCAACTCTTGTTTGGTTTGATTACTGCATGATTAGGCAGAAAAAAAACTATAACAGACAAACATGAAGTACACATCGCTTATGGAAGTCAACACACACGCGCGATCGTAATGAAGTCGAAATGTGAATGAAAGTGAAGATGAAAAAATGAATTTTTTAAATTATTTCATACACGAAAGTGAGTTTTGGTATGTTTGGGTTGTATTTGAACACCGAATTGTAATGAAATAGTTTAGTTTTATTATTTGCGTTTCAAGTTCAATGTTGATGCGGGTAACGAGGGCATAAATGAAAAATTTGAATTATAAAGTAAAAAAATATTAGAAATATATCAATGCAAAAGCTTTTTTAAATTTAAAGATTTAAACTTCCATTTAAAATTCTCCACTTCTACCCCTGGCTCAATTTACAAAAACCAATATCACAATGGCAACTCACTCATTTTATTTGAGTGACTTTAAATAATTCTTCTTTCATAATCCAAAAGTGTAGTTGCGACTTTATTTAATTAAAGCTTTAATTGTGAGACGAATAAATGAAATTGATTATCATGGTTAGTTAGAGTTGAAAAATGAATGAAACTCTTATTTTTTCCCCGAGACTTAGCACAAGCGCAAATCGAGGCAACAATGATACTTAGATTTACCTGTTAATGTTTTGATGATGATCTGAAACTATTTTTTTCTGACTACTCATGAATGATTTTCATTTTTATATTTTCGTGCTGCCACTTTAATCAAGACATCTCTCTCGATTTAATTGATTTATGGGAGAGAAAAATGTTCTTTTGTGTCCGCTTATCATGAATGAACTTGAAGCTTTTGCAAATGAGAATAATTTTGTGGAATTTTTATTATATTCTCAAGAGTCATAAAAATAAACATTGTATAATGCTGGTAGAAGTGTGAGTTGAGGCATATTAGAGAGAAAAAGAGATGGCAGATGAAATGCGATGGGCGGAGCTTGAAATTTTTTCGAGAGAGAACTTTTAAGCTGTTCGAAGGGTTTGCAACTTGCGAGAATAAAATATTGTTAGGATTTTTATTGTTTTATGGGAATTTATTATTTTTAATAAAAAACTCCAGAAAAATTTAAATTTTAAAAATTTTGGTATTAAAAAATTTTTGAGGTATAAATTTTTTTAAATCATCTTAAATTCATCTCTCAAAGTTTCACACTGGACTTGTTCGTTTATCTTCCATAGAAATTCTGGCAGATAGACAAGCGACACTCGTTTCACACCCTTCGATTTTTCCACATATCATCTTAATGCCCATAAAAATGAGAGAGACACTCAAAATTGAGAGAGAGAATAAGCCACTCATACACTCGCACATGGTTGTCATAAATAAACAAATTTTAAACAACATGGAGTAAAAAGAATGTTCTAAAGCTCATTCTTGACTTACTTAAAATTGAGTAAGAACTCAAAATCATTTCTTTGCATGCGATAATGATTTATTGCGTGTGCATAAAAATATGTTGAGTATTTGATACCTTTATGAATGGGCAACACTAAAGTGTTGAATTTGTGTCTGGTCTGGCACAGTTGAAAGCGAGAAAAAAATGATGAATCATACAGTGCGAGAGCGAGAGCAATTAAAGTTTATTTTTAGTTATGTGAAGCATTTAAAAAGTAATTAAGAGAGGAAATGCGGTGAAAGAGTGACCTTGAGGTATTAATTAAGCAGCTTTTGTCATCGACGCGAAAAAAGCCAAGGGTGTAACCGAAAAAAATAAAATTAAAAAGTGTGAAAGAGAGCACGAAGAACTGGTTTCAAAAAATTCCTTTTTTGTTTCATTCTTGGCTCTCTTCAGCGAAGGGGATTGAAGACGAAAAGAATATAAGGGAAAAAGAGTCAGACACAACTACATACGCAGGCCACGATGGAGAGAAGAAAGAAAAAGCTCTGAAAACAAATAGAGTCGAGTAGAAGAGAGATATTGTTGTGTGTTGTTGTTCGAGAGACTTTGATTTGAGCACAGGCGAGATTATACACAATTGTGTGACGGTAATCGAACATAAAGAAATAAATTATTTAACGACTTACATGTGACGCGATCGGACGTGCAAACTCGAACTCGGTTTATTAAAGTGCTGATAAAAAACTTCTTTTTTTATTGATTAAATGTGCAATGGTGAAATAAATAAAAAAAATAATTAATGTGAAAAAAATAATTTAAAAAAATGTTTTGATGAAAAAGAAAAAATAAACGAAGAGTGATAAAAAAATATTTTTGAAGTTACCAAAAAGTGCATAATGAGCTCATTTTTGATGAGTTATCCTCATGGCTCAATGGGAACGGGCTATGAACCCAAGTTCCCACCTAGTGAAACAGATTTTCATCACTTGCACCACCATCACGGTGGCTATGGTGCTATGAATGGAATTACCACAAATCACATGGATTATTCTTATCACAATCATAATGGCTATAATTACGGAAATTATACGCCAACACCCACCACTCCATTCTACCATCATCATCCTCCCTATGGTTCACCTCAAATGCACCATCATAACGCTCCATCACCAAATATTACACCCCAATCGAATACGTCTTATGTAGCTAATGCTCTAAGTAATAACAATACGAGTGCAGTTGGAAATCGAAATAGTTCGACGACAATTCCAACTTCCACATCCACAATCGCGGCCGTCGCTGTTGTAAACGGCCTGAATGTTAATGAAAATTCATCAAATGTCGATAATAGTCTTGGATATTATAATAGTTATTACGGTACGAATGGTCATAATGATCCGCAAGATTTGCCCTTACAGTGTCCCTCCTCAGAACCACCCGCCAACACAGCCCTAGGATTACATGAATTAGGTAAGTTTACTGTGCGTTACAGTGAAAATTAATAAAGTAAAAATAGCGACGGCAAATTTGATTAAACATTTCAAAAAATTAAAATTATTAAAAGGTGAAAAATTGAAGTAAAATATTTAAGGTGCAAAAATATTAAAAGTGCGAGATAAAAAATTGAATCTGAGTGAATTTTTTTAAAATTAAATTTAAAAACATTCAATTTCAACTTATCAAATTTGACTCCATCTTAAGAAATCGAACCTTCACTTTAATTCTGTTGAAATAAAATTGTATAACATCTGAAGAGTAAAATTTTCTAAAGATTTTATATAAATCCACATTTCCAATTCCAGGAATGAAATTAGACAAACGAATAGAAGAAGCAGTTCCTGCCGCTCAACAACTTCAAGAGCTAGGAATGAGGCTGAGATGTTTAGACGACGGCAGTTCAGATCAAGTAAAAAAGTCCTTCAAATTTCATCGATAAAAATTATTAAGTTTCTTCTCCATTCAGGACGACCTACTCGACGATGACGATCGACTCTTAGATCGATCGCCAGATGATATGGGTTCGCAAGACAATGACTTGGATGATGATTTAGACTCCGATGATGATATGGAAGGGACGATAACGAGTGAGGGCGAGCGAGTTATTTACCCATGGATGAAAAAAATTCACGTGGCGGGAGTTGGTGAGTGAACGCACTACAAAGATTTTCTCTTGCTCTTTATTGACGCCATTTTGCGATTCTTTTCTTTCCTTTTTTATTATTCTGATGTATCATCATCATCGTCGTTGTTGTTGTGCTCTGTTCATTGCTAAGCAGCTTGAAAAAATATCGATTTTCTCTCTCTCGAGGAAACTCTGAAAAATAGGAATTTTTTGCTTTCTCATTTCAATACGACCAATTCAGATTGGTCAACATTTTTCTCATTCTGGAATGTCTGAAATCACTGCAGATTTTGCTCTCTCTATATCGTAACATATGTGCTTATATTTACTCTTACTCTATTTGGCTACTACTGCGTATGCTTCGAGAATTTTTAATTTATTATTCTTTATGTTTGTCTAGTGAAGAGGACTTTTGTGTGTATGCCTGCTTCACTTTTGTATAAACGTGAGGCATTTAACTGCTGTTGTTTTGTCTGAGCATTATTTAATACTTCATTGAAAGTTCAAGTTGGAAATTAATTTCAATCGAATGAGACGATTTATCTTTGTGTGATTTTAATTTGAAGTTATGATTAAAAAAATGAAACAAAAAAAATTGTTAAAGAATGCTACATAGCAACATTTTATAGTTCCAGGATTAGATTTTTTTGTTATAATGATTTCAAATTTTAAATAAATTTAAGAGCAGTTAAAATTATAATTTGACACTTTTATCGTAAAGGTGTACAATTAAATTACTTACAAAAGTTTTGCAATTAAATCGCCAGTTTATAAATGTTAATTGCACTCAATTACAATTTAGAACGATGGCGACAAAAAAATCCTCAGTTCGCAATTATTGTAATTATAGTCAATGAATTGAGCTTTGATGTGAGAACGGCTTGGAACTAAAATTAGTTTGAAATTAATTTTAAAAAAAATTAAGACTTGTAAAAAAATGGCAGTACGCAAACTATATTTATTACTTTAATTTCAAGGATTCGAACCTTCATATTTAACAATTTATTTTTCAAATTAAAATGTTCTCACACAAATTTTAGACAAAACTTTATTCTTTTATCTCATCAACCTGCCAAAAGACTCCATACAGTATATTTAACAAATTAAACGCATTCTCAAATGACACTTCAAATATATCACTCATTGACACCCCACAACAACAACAAGCAAGCAAATGAAATAACAATAAACATCTTTGCGCATCAATAACAAGGGCGTTATTCGTCATTGTCTTTTTAAGTCTTTCTCGAAAAACATCTTCTCAAAAAAGAGTAATTTTTAACACAAACAATTCATTATAAGCTGCTTATGAAGTATAAAAATCTCTTTAAACGCGTTAAGGAAGCAAAACAGTGCCGACATGACAAAAAGCCACCCCGAAGACGAGCTGAAATGATTTTGATAAATTTGATGCAATTTGTTAAAAAAAATCCTAAAGGCATTAGAAATCAATGCCATTTTCATTTGCTGTTAATTTGAGTGTGTAAGTTACTCGAGTAAAGAGGAATGTAAAGGAGAAGAATTTTTGCCTATTTTTCATTTATCTCACTCACTATATGCGTCTCGACTCCCAATGCGGAGATGGATTGATGTTTTGATGTGTTTTTGAGTTTGAAAAGAGACGAGATGAGATAAATAGACAGTAAAATAAAATAAAGAGGCTTCATAATGGGCTCGAGGTGAATTCGAAGCCTCAATGAGTGATTAATGGGAGTCAATTGATCATCCTATTGAGACTCGATTCCTCACAGTGTTGTGTTGGTTAATTAATGAAATTTTATGCAGTTCTCAAAAAGTTCCTTTGAAACATCACCGCAACATCTTCTAATCTGTCCTTGTCTGAATTTTTCCGTGCAATTTTTCAAATCAAGTTCATCAAATTCCGATCAATCGCACCTACAAGTTAAATAGACTCTAAGAGGATTTTCATCGACGTGATTTGCGGAGGGGTGAAATGAGGAAATATTTAAAATTTAATTTGATAAATCGCATCCAATTTATCTTCTCCTTAGTTGTAGCGGTGGAAATATTTTTAGATGACGAATGGAATTTTATTATGGTGTGACATGTTGAGCAACCCAGTGGGAAAAATGGCTTTAAGAATATTTTAATTTCTACGATTTATTAAAAAATTGAGTCGACACTCGAGAAACTTAATATTTTAGCCAAAAAATACGTTAAAAAATATTCAAATTATTAAATACCCTAAGACCCTATAGACCCTTAGACCTAAACCCCAAAATTTCTCTACCAGGTTTTTCAAAATAATTCCATTTAGCTCCCAATTACTTTAACATTCACACATTAAATGACTATTCTCGTTTTTTTGGGGTGTAGATTATAAATTGCTATCATAATAATATTAAAGACTCATTAATTGCACACTTAACACTTGTTGGTCATAATGACATAATAAATGACTTTAAAATGCTTCTCCTTACTCACTCTCACTCGATTCTCGCTCATTCAGCAAAAAAAAACCAGCTTGGGCTTTAGACAAACGATTTTTTAAATGGACGCGCCATTTCAGTATTTCAGTATGAGGAGCAACAACAATAATGAAAAACAGATTGACCACCCAGTTTCACATGTTTGCACTATTAATCACCGTTTTGAGTATATTTTTAAATATATTTTGGTGATTTACAAACAACTACCGACAAGTTGATGGGACTCTCTCGATAGAGTGACAGAAATCCGCGGATATAGTAGCTAAAATAGCTTGGGTGTGTGCATTTGAAATCATTTTCTAAGAACGCTCCTTAAAAATAACATTTTGTCAGCTTTGTGACTTATGTTTCATGGGAATGAATTTCATGAGACAAAAGGTCGTGTTTTCATCATAGATCATAAATTAGGTGACTTTAAGGAGTGAAAAAAGGGAAAATATTTATTGAATTCATAAAGTTATTTAAATTATTTTATTTTGATTCGTTTTCAATTGAAATAATTCAAATAAAAATTGCTCAGAGAATAACTGTACAATTTATTAAATACTGTAAAATTTAAAAAATATAAGATTGCATCAACATTTTTAAAATTAAATTTTTTATATTTTTGTGCTGATTTTAATTTTCATGCTAAAATCAAGATATCTGTCTCGCATTTCAACTTATCTCGATATTAATTTCACATTCAATCTGAGAAAACACACAACGCGAACTCAAATCCAGTTTTGATTTCATTTTATGTCAAATCAATCTTCTTCTTCTCATTTTTCCGTTTCTCTCGCATTCGAAAATTTAAGTAGCTAATTTATATTAAACAATGAGCATTCTTGCGGCAGCAATGTGTGACAGCTACTGTTTCACTACACAGTGATTTGTTGTCTATCCACTCTACGCGTTGAATAGAAGATTTCAAAATCATGTCATTTGATCTTTATCAATCATGCCCGTCCGCAGCATCGAAGGCACTCGAAAGCATGTCAAAATTTGTGGACAGACGCTATAAATTGGTTTTAGGATTGTTATCATCACATACCTCTCTAAAAGCGATACACACCCACGTTGATGAATGCTTCTCTCTTTTTTTCGGCACAATTTTCTTTTAAAAATGAGTTACGTGCTTCTGTCCGATAAGCCAATGCCGTCCGATTCATCAATGTTGCGTCGTGAGATATATTTTACTAGTTTTTACAAATATTCTCCTTCACACTGTCATTTATTTGCCTTTCCTTCTCTCAACTTCTCGTCTTGAATTTCTTACAAGAGACTGCACGAGAACAAGGGTTTGGGTTATTAAAAAATATTAAAAAATTTAGCGGTTTTTTTATTTTCAAATTTTATTAAAACTAAAAAATTAATCATTAAATATTGAAAATTTAAAAAAATCAAAATTTTGGATTTTATTTCTAATTTTAAAACAAAGATTAAAAAATTTTTGTGTCTATAAAATAATTTCCCATGAATTTTGTGACAATAATCGCACGCCCTTCCTCAAATTACACGGTGACACCAGGTCTTTGTTTCAAACGCAAAGACACGGTTTACTCATTTACTCTTGAGATAAATAATTTTCATCGTCATCGCATTTCGGGTCGTGCATTGAAGCGCGATATATGTGAGTCGCTCTCGCTCGTGTGTAAGCATTCATTTTCAGAAGCGAACAAAGAGCTTTAAATTAATGTTTAATCTCATGAAACTGACTACTAAAAATTGTACATTTATTTATGGAATATTGTCGAGAACTGCGCCGTCGTGTTTTTGTCCGTGGTCAGACCGAAGAAATGATTTATCTTTTGACGTTTCAAAATGATGTGTATTGGCTTTAAGACGCTGTCGATATAATTGAAGCGACCACACGGCGATTGAAATTGTTTTGTTGTTGACGAGATCGAAGAGGGATACGAAGAGAGCTCATTCTGGCTGATTACAAGCCCGTATGTACATTCTTGCCTCCTCTCATCGCGCGGGCTTCATTTCATCGAGAGAGACAGAGAGAGAGAAAAAGCAATCTTCCCTGCTTGAGGTTTTTTAAACTTGAGCACGTGAAGTTGCTTCTTTCATTTTCTGATTCATATCTTGCTAATTAAAAATTAAAAACCTATTTAAATTCTTCTCTTGCAAAGTCCATCTTGATCTTGAGTTTTTGATAGTTTTTTTTGGAGTGAGACTTCTTGACGTGAGAAAGTTGATATAAGAAATTACTTTTTTTACTGCTGATGGTGGCGATCGAGAAAAGGAAGATGAAGGCGATAAAAAATTGCTACTTGAGTCGAGTGTGAGATTTTAGAATTATTTAACGAGTAGGCAAAAAGTAATTAATTTTATGGGGTATTATAAAGTTTTGATTTAAGAACAGTTTACAAAAAAATGGAGAAAATTAAAAGATTTTTTTTATATAAAATTTATAAGTAATTATTTTAATTATTCCAAATATCAACTCATTTATTCTTTATATTTAGTAATAAAATTTTTTCAAGTTTAACAAAATTTAAAACTCAAAAATAATTTACAACCATAACTAAGATTTTAGCGCCCTCGCACAATGCCTCCAATTGCGGTGTAGAAAGAATATTCTTATCGATTTCACAGAATGACTTTCATAAACCCAAAAAATTCCCTCTAGACATGGAGAAACAAGTAAGAGTGAAAAGTGAAGGAAAATATTTTCCTTACGGTGCTGATGAGAATATGAAAAGGTGTAGATCGAAAGAGAATTGAATGTAATATTTTTCAAAGTGCCGAGTCATAGTTGTCGAATGTAATATCGCTTTCAAGTCCTAGCATGTTGTTGTTGTTGCCGTTTTTTATGCCCTCGTCATCTTTGCAAAATGTTTTTTTTGTTTGCGCGCCGCAACTTATTGCAAATGATGAGAATTTGTTTTTCTCCTTTTTGCTATAACGAACCTTTTGTGCAATTTAAAAAAAGTGCATTAAGCGCATTATCTATGTCAAGGTTGCTGCAGCTAAATGCATTAATTATATTTCTTCACCTCAAACTCCTCGTGCTAGAGCAATTATATTGCACAAAAAATAAAAATTATTAATGACTGTGAAAATCAATCAAATTTCAATTCATTTCGAGCGAGTCAATTAGCGGAGGGAAAAATATTATGCCCGTGAGCGAAAGAGACATTAAATTGTCATTTTACGGTAAACAACAAAAATAAATTAATGATTGTGTCATCTTCCCTCTCACACTCTCGTCCATAGGTAACTGTAATCCAATTAAATGATAATTAATCGTTGAGTCACATTCACAATCAAAGCAGTTCATCATTTCAGCATGAGGAAGAAGAAAAAACTTCCTCAAGGCTTTCACTTCTAAATCACTTTCACTTAAGAACGTGACGTTAAGGAATTTTCTATGGGTTTAAGTAGTTAATCAATAAAAACTTTTTTGCGAACTACATTTAATGTTAGTGATGAAACTGTCAAGTGATTTAAGAAGTTTTTCTTGGATTTATGAAAAAACTGTTGATAAATTGTTTAATTATGAAAATTAAAACTTATTAAAATTTAAGGTTCGAATTCTAATATTATTATTTAAGCTAAATTTTTTGGTTTTTTAAAAAAATATTGATTTAAAAATTAAAACTTTCAAATTTTGTTTAAACATTTTCACAACATTTGTTTAATTATTTTCACCCTGAGCTGAGATAATCTCACATACATTGAATCTTTTAATCACCATCATTGGAGCTTTAATACACAAATTGAAATATTGGATTTTCTTATCAATATCGTGCTGACATTTTCTCTTCGCTCATCAGCTTCGATGATAGAAAGAAAAATGGAAAACATCAATTGAGACATTCAACAATAAAATTTTTTTGCTCGACAATCAATAGAGAGAGAGAAAAAAACTTTACCAATTCCATTTGGTTTTGCTTTTCACATGAAAAAAAAAGTTCTTTTCTTCATTCAGTCAGTTGTCGGGACCGAAGGAAATTCCGAATTTTGATTAATGGTTGAAATTTGATTGGCACATAGAAAATGAAGGAGAGAGAGAGAAAAAAAATCAGAAGGGGATTTTTTTCTTTTAGACTTCGAACAAAAACAACTTTTTCTCTCTTCGAATGTTCTTTAATGACTACTACAATAGGAGCATTTCTTCCTTTATCGTCGAATGAAATTTCTTCTTGCTTTAATTTTTATGTTGAAAAAAATGTTTAAGGCCAACTGCTGAGAAGGATCAGAGACTAAGATTGACAGGATGCAGTTTGTGAGTTTAATTGATTTTAGAGGAAGCCATGTAGGAATTCAGCTGCTTAAATTTGCATTTAAATGAGGAACAATTAAGTGTAATTAGAAATTTTGATATATTTTTAATGCTTTTGAATAAATTTTGTTTAAATGAGTTTGGAATAAAAATACAAAATTTGAAATTATTCAACTTCGAATCTTCAAATTTAGTAAAATTTTATATGTCTGTTTTGTGTACAAATTTTTGTCAAATATATTTTCAAAATCTTTTTTTCTTTTAAATTTTTTGATTCTTAATAAAGTTATCTTCTTTATCTTGACTTCATCCCCAAATATTTTTAATCAAATTAAAGTCACTCAAATTTTTTTCAAAAATATTTTCTGACATCACACTTCACCCCTTTTTTCTCTTATTTCGATTGGCATGAAAAATTATCTCACTCACTCATTTCGTCATCGCGAAGGCATATTGCGTATCGCCTTTCCCTCCTTTGGAGTAAAATTTATTGTTACATCAAGAAAATTTTTAGCGACAGCAGCAGCAAAAAATTTCAGAAATTTAATCACTGAAAGTTTCTTTTATTCTGTATTATTTTTTGGGATATTTTGCTGGTGAGGAGTTGGCAGATGCTTTATAAGAAGAAGGACTTTCAATACTTACACTTCCATTTCACTCTGATAATTTTTTACCATTTTTCAACGTCGAAGTTTTGTTCGAATTTCTTTTCTTTCTTCTTGTGTTTTTCTGCTTTCTCGGTTGTGAATTTCAAGTGACAGGATGATAAAATTAATGATACATCTCGCACATAGAGATGGAAAGAGAGGAAAAAAGTTAAAAACAGCATTTTACGACACTGAGACTCGAATGCAGTGTCGACATTCAGATTAAATTGATTTCTAATTTTCCTCAATTTTCATTTTTTTTCACCCCACGCAATGCGCACAGTAGCTGGTCAGTATGCGATGGCCGACATACCAAAGCGACAACGTACGGCGTACACGCGTCATCAGATACTGGAGCTGGAGAAGGAGTTTCATTACAATCGTTATCTCACACGCCGCCGTCGAATCGAAATTGCTCACACCCTGGTGCTCTCCGAACGTCAAATTAAAATATGGTGAGTCTTAAACCGCCGATCATCGATTATTATAAAATTAACGCTTTCTTCTTTTTTCTCTGATTTTTATCGATCGCTGTTGTGTAGGTTCCAAAACCGGAGAATGAAATGTAAGATGCAATTTATTTTTAAGCTTTGATGAAAAATTTTAAATTCGAATATTTGAAGCTTTTTAATTTATGATTTCAAAAGCTTAATTTTTAAATTTTCAAATTAATTATTAAATTTATTTTTTCCACCTCGACAGGGAAAAAGGACAATAAATTACCAAATACAAAGAACGTGAAAAAGAAGAATGCAGATGGTTCAGTTCAAGTGTCTTCTGGCAGCGGCAAAAAGGGCAAACGTGGTGGCGGTGGAAAGAAGGCTCAACAATCTCAGCAAAACGAGGTAAAAATGGAAATGTTTAAAGATGACGATTTTCATGCAATTTTGTAAATGAAAATTTTCCTCATCTCCTTTCCAAACACACACACACACACACACACACACTGACACGATAATCAAAAAATATAAATATGATAAAACAAAACCAGTGTACGGTGGATAGTCTAGAGAGCATGACTGAAAATAGAAATGATGCATCATCATTCATTTCATCGAGTGATGTTACAGGCCTTGTATTGAATCAACAACAAACGAACGTGGCGAATAATAACAATAACAACCATTTGAATGATGCCCTTAACATAAAAAGTGATTATGGTCTAACGACATTGTAGAAAATTTCCTTTTTTTATCATCCTAATATATGATATGTATAATTATGGTAATGCAAGTATGATGATAAGAATCGCTTTCGCTTTCTTTTTTTTGTTGTGGTGATCTACATTATGAATGGGTCTGAACATATGATTTGAATTATGCTGTATGACGTCATTTTTTTGTTTCTTTACGAGGTTATGGAAATTTTTTCGATGCCATTCAAATTTTGCTATAGTTTAATTCAAAAAGTTTTTAAATGAATTCAAGTATTTTTTTAAGTTTCAAACTTTTGTAAAAATTTATTATAATTGATCTCAAAATCCATGAACAAAGTAAATTAAGACACTCTCTAATTTTGAATTTATTCGTGTTTAATTTGCTATAAAATAATTATAGCAAGATCTAAAGCTTTAGATCTTGAATATTTTAAATTTAACGACATTCGTCCCAGTATTTTTGCTAATTATACGACACAAAAATACTGTCGAAGAAAATTCGGAATATGCAGAGGATATGCTTAGAAATTAAGATTTTATATGATGAAGAGAGAAAATTATTGAGAATTTTGTAAATATTTTTTGGATAAAATTTTCTCTGCTCAATATTAGAAAAATAAAATTTGTAAATATAAAAAAATTTAAATTTATTAAAAATTGTAAAAATATGATAAAATTTACCAAAATGGTATTAGCAGAATCTCCCGAAAAGTTTGATGCACTTGAGGGTGAAATGAGTGAAAAGTTTTGAAATTAATATTTTTTTTAAATAATATTTGGTTATGATTTTTGTATGATTAAAAAATTTTGTATGAATATTTGAGAATAGAAACGAAAATAAGCAGCAAAGTTTTATATCAATGTTCAAATCCCAAAAATTACATAACATTATCATATGATACAATTTTTATTTTTTTAATAAAAACAGTTGATAAATTTTTTTACTCACTTTTCACCCTTAACTCACAAACAATAAAGATTTTTTTAATGATATAGAAAACTTTGATTCCGACCTAATAAAGACAATACAATAGTGGAGAGTTCATAAAAAATGTCCTTCCATACCTCATCATAAAAATAAAATAATTGTACATGGATTTATTCACACACGCATGCTAAATATTTTATGATTTCACTAATCGAACGAGGAAAAGTCTTTTAATTTCTGTGCCATTCTTGTTCTTTTGTTTGTGATTAATTACAGAAAAAAATGTTATATAAAAGTTTACAAAGAAAAAAACCTTTTGTTCGCTAGATGAAATTTTTAAACAAAAATTTTCATAATTTTTAAAAATTACAATTTTAAAATCCCCAATTTAAAAATTCACAAAAATTCATGATTGCCAGTAAATAATTTTAGTAATAAATTTAATTTTTTTAATTCCATAAGTTTCGAGTGTAAATTGAGAAAGAATTTTTTAGTAGCAAAGTAAGAAAAGATTTAAATAAATGTTATAAACTCATTTAAAGAATCTAGGCGATAGTGCAAAAAAACAAGGAGGAAAACTTCTCTTTATCCTAAGCAAATTAAGTGAGGATTGTAAATGTTTTGAAGACAATTAAGAGAAAGAGTAAAAAGAAGAAATAAAGAAAAAATATGAAAAATGAAATGTTTGAGTTGTCTATGTGCATGCCGAGAGTGACCGACAGTGTCCATGAAAATATTTTTCTGTCGAGTCATGATTTCATGAAAGAGTTGAAATTTCACAGTAGACAGTAGCTGACAATCGGCAATCAGTTCTATTGTTGACCAATTTTGCCTTCGTGTCCATTCGTGTCTCCAACTGAGATGAGAGAAGAAAATTAGATGCGGCAATAAATGACTTTAAAGGATTTAAAGACAGATAATGGAACTTAAGCCTTTCACAATTGTCATTCAGTGAGCAACGCCTGAAAAATTTTCTCTAATCCCTTTTCACTACACAAATATTTAAAGTAGGTAAAAGAAACAAATAGAAATTTGCAAAAAAAGGATTAAATTTCCGACAAACATGAAGAGATAACTTACTGACTTTTTAAGAACTCAGATCGGGCAAATTGGTAAGTTAAGCCAATTATCAAAGAAGTGTCTTGCAGTGTTGCGCAGAATTCTTTTAGCACGCCGTTGACGTCTCGAGGGAAAATTGAATCCACTCGACATCAAATGAATTGCAAAAGTGATGAAAATCCTAAACTGCCAGCAGTCATTTTGTTTCAACCCTCGAAAAAAAATAAATTTCTATTTCACATTTAATCCACATGTGAGTTGAAGGATTTTATTTCTGACATTCGAGTGAGAGTGAGAAAGGGAACAAAAGGCAGCCTTAATAATAATACACCCTAGAAAAAAATACACATACGCATGTAACATAAAATTTCTACCATTCTTTCCGCATTTCTCTCGGTAGTCAGTGATGGCTGATGTAGAAAGTAAAAAAGAAATACTGGAGGGTGACAAAGGAATAAAAAAATTATTTTAAGATTTAGGACTTGAACCTCAATCAAAATTTTATTTTGTTTCTTTGTAAATTTTTTAAAGATAAGACTTGAAATAATTTTTAATCAATTTGAGAAAATAAAAATTTCACTTTTAGAATAAATTTAAATTTCTTATAACTATCCGTCATGAAACAGTACCCAAAAGTACTCTTTTCTATAGCTAGAGTGAAAGAGGAGGAAAATCCCATTTTTCGAATTAGAAATGATGGCATGTATCACGTTGAAAGAAATGAAAATTAGTTACATACGACGACGATGTCATTCAAGGGAAATGAGGGTAGAAATGGGTAGCATATAAGCAGAAGTATACGAACTGAAAATAAAGGGTCGATATTCCCATTTTTTTGACAACATATCAGAAAGTAAAGAAAGAAATTTCTTCGAGGGTCGTTCATGTGAGTACGTAGCGTATGGACGATGATGATGAGATTGAATGAATTATAATAATAAATAGCAATAACGACAAACTGTCGGGATCGTCGCAAGAATTCTTACTCATTTCCATTTTATGACACGAAAATTTTAACTTTTTTGACAGTTTTCATCTACTTGAGTGCACATGATGGTTGTTATTAAAAGTGAGGGTTGTTCATAAATTTTGTAACTTTTTTCAGCTGGCAAGAAAATTATTTTCAGATCGCGAATATAAAATAAACTCCCGTCGGGAAGTTGAAATTTCGTTGAAACGTGGTTCCGCTCAGAATAAAAATGAATTTTGACATTTAGATAAATTGAACTAAATTGATGATAATTCTCATAATCAAAAAAGGTCCATTTGTGTGTGTGGCAATTTATAAAAAGATTCAAGGGAAGGATAAATTTAGTAAATTAAGGAATTCACACTAAATTATTAAATTCAATTTTTAAAAATTTAATGCTTATTTTGTAACAATTAATGACAAATTTAATTTAAATGAAACATTATTAAATAAATAAAATTTACTAAAATAATTTGATCCAAAAATATTACCATAAATTATTTCTCATCCTCGCCATTCCACTCACACTCAAATCACTTTAATTCTTAAATGGTCACAAATGAAATGTTTTTGTCTCTTCTTCTTATTAAATCATCAGCTCGAGAGAGCTTAAAATAATGACCATTGGGCAGTTGAGTGAGTTGTTGACAATCGAAATTAAGGGTGGATTTTGCACTCACATCACACACATGAGAGATTAAATTTTCACCAAGAACATTTTCGATTGGGGAAATTTACAACAACAAAAAAATTATTTTTGACTTTTTTAAATTTTTGATTTTTTTTCTTAAGAATCGTCTGATGTGCGATCATTAATCAAGAAGGAAATTTTTTTGAAAGGAGCATGTACATAAAAATGTTTGTGGCAGGCAGAAAAAGATGAGCTGTTTAATTCTACCGGGAGAACTGCATGTCTTAAATGCCACGATGCTTGATATTTATGCAAATGGAATTTATGCAAAATGAAACAAGATTCGAGAGCTGATTTTGATGTTAATTTAAAAATTTTAAATGAAGAGAAGTTAGTAATTTTTTTAAGATTAGTTAATGGAAAAAAATTTATGAGAATAATTCATTGATTATTACAAATTTAGGACTCGAACCTATTGAAATTTTACAAATAACAAATTTTAAAATTTTTCCTAAAATTCAATCAGACAAAATTTCCATAAAATCTTCCGATTTTTACCCAACGTAAATTACATCATCAAAGACACAATTTATCCATGTTCATGAAAGTTTATGTTGCCTCTACTAGGTCCACTGTTATACTTATCACTCACTACCACACTCTCAACGTCTATACTTCTTACAACTTTTTTGAGACGAGCTCAATTTTATAATTTTTTTGTATAAAACAAACACCAAAAATGTATCATTTTCATTAATTAAGTTCTCGACATTCTTCTGTGTATCCTTCACATCGAGTTTCCTTAATTCCGCATTTAAATCTTGGTGAAAAAAGTTTTAAAGTTTTTCCAAGGAACGAAAAATCGATTTTGAGATTTTCTTGTGTGAATTTACTTAGTCAAAATTGCAATTAAAGTTTTTTTCGTGTGTTGAGTGATGTCAATTTATCGAGTCACTCACGATGGTGTGATAGAAAGTGAAAGCTTAGTAATCAAAATTTCCAAAACCTTTAAAATGTCCTTGAAATAATTTTTCCCCACTCGAAGATCCTTAGAGTGAAGTTTAAAAAATTGTTCACAAGGCGACGATAATTTTTAATTATCATCAGCATGGGAAATGGCATGAACAAGGTAAAGTGAGGCTGCATATGTACCTTTTATGAATTATTAACTTACTCCATTTATAACTAACTTGTAAAAAAAGGTTCTACCTGGCTTGTATGTCGGCAATTATAGAGATTCGAAGGACTTAAATCAACTCGAGATGCATAGAATAACACACATTCTGGCTATCCATGATAATCCCAAACACCTCTTTCCCGACAAACACTATTTGTGTGTTATGGCTGCCGATAATCCGGATCAGGTACAAATTGACTTAAACTTCTAGATGAAAAAAAGTCAACAACAACAACGAAATGTTTTTTTAGGATCTCACACAATATTTTCCTGTGTGCAATGACTTCATACATGGCGCTCGCCTTCGAGAGAATTGCAATGTTTTGATTCATTGTTTGGCCGGCATGAGTCGGAGCGTGACTATCTGGTAAATGTGCTCTACACACACACTCCAATTCCACATAATCATCATGACACCTTGATTTCTTATTTTAGTATCGCTTACATCATGAGTGTGTCACATTTGAACTGGAGAGATGCACTTCGAGTGGTGAGAGTTGGAAGGAAAATTGCAAATCCTAATTCGGGCTTTCAGATGCAATTACAAGATTTTGAAATGAATAAAGTTGATGAGGAGAGGAGAAGGATGAAGGAGAGATATCCGAGTTTACATAGTGAGTATGAAGATGAAGTTGATTTAATTAAGAATTTAGATGCGTTAAAAAAAATTTGAATTTTCCGCAATATCTATTTTGAATGTTGAGACTAAAAAATTCATTTTTTATTAAATAAACTCAAAATCAAATGAAATACAATTAAAATTACGAGATTGCTAGAAATTTAATTAACTCATCTTTCCCCTTTTTTCTAGTACGAGAAGCCGATTGCTTTTACATTCGGCGAGCCTTAGAGAATTTCGATGCACTAATCACATCCCATGATTTATGTCACTTTAATTGCAAGCGCCATGAAAATTGTCCAACAGGTGAGTTCAATTGCATTCACTGCCTCGTGTGCCTCATGTTTATTTAATGATTTTATCGCTGGCACATGCATGACCACTTTTATTGCGGCTTTATAATTTTATTTTTCTGTTCTTTTAGCTGAAAACCCTGTAGAAAATGCAAAATTTGCGTACTTTGAAGTTGCTAATGAAAATTCACAATATTTGTCTGACATTTAAAATTCGAAATTAAATAAAGTCATTTGCTATTTATATCATCAAAAATTTTAATTTCTTAACTTCATTCATGTGTGTACTCAATAAAGAATTCTTTTTACCGCCACCTATAAACAATTTTTAAAACCAGGCGTTTGTCGGATGAATCATGATGCAAAATTTTCGGGTGGAATTTTTGGCCGACGAAGGACACCCTCAGTTGCGTCATCGCCGAGTCGATTGAGTATTCAATCATCCCGTTCCGGTTCCACATCTTGTCCGACCTCACCGAGACATCAACCGAAAAAATTACCTCCCACACCCTCAACGAATAACTTAAATAATATGTATGCAACCTCATCCAATATTAGTAGCGCTCTCGCCGAGAGTCGACTTCAACGTAGCTCGAGTACAAGTAACTATAGAAATGACTATAAATATCGTAGTGGTTATCAGTCATATACGGGTAAAATTTTAAAGCTTTTAGCATTGATGAATTTTTAATGTGCAATTATTCAACTCTAGGATCGCCATCTGCACCCACTTCTTCACACAGCTCACGCGTAGACTTATCAAATATTTGTCGACCCTCGACTGGATCAGCGATTTATTTAGGAAAATCTGGCGGCGCCTCAATGGGACCGAGGAGTGGATCAAAGCTGTCACTTGTATCTAGATCTTCTTCGCTAAATTCGCCAACTTCGTCACCGAAGCATCGAGCACGACAGTAGACAAGAAATTAAGATTCCTTTTAATAGATGAGCGGTAGAAAACTCAGGTTTAAGTTGTTGTTTGAAGTCTTGTGAATTTGGGCACAATTTAAATTTAAATCTTTTGAGATTTGAATTATGTGCAGATTAAAACTTGAGAATTCTACCACTCACTAACCCCCTTTGGACTTTTGAAATTGTTGTGGATCAAATTGATTTAGAGGTGCTTGAAAGAAATCCACAAAATTTTAGCAATAATTAAGTTTAATTGGCGATGTTTTTCGGCTATAGAAATAATTTTTTTTAAAATGATAAAAAAGTTTTTTTGATGGCAACGTCGAGACATAAAAGTTGAACGTCCTTTTGTAAAAAATTTAGCACAAAGTGCGCAAAGTCAGTCATTAATAGAGCAAAAAGCATGTTATGCGCATAAAATGCAATATATTAAAAAATTATAGACAATTGTTGGCAACTGAAATATTTTTACAAAACTATAACCAATCCTAGAAAAAAAATCACAAGAATATTTTAAATTGTTGAAAGAGTTGAAATTTTTATTTATTTTATCACTGCTCACAGAAAAAAAGAGAAGCTTTACACTTAATGTTATTACAACCATCCCCCACCTTCTAAAACGCAGCAAAAAAAGTACGAAAGACATTATCTGGATGATAATGAAGATAAAAAAGAGTTATAAAAAGAGAAAGAGAATTGTTTTTATTAAAGATGAGAAAGTTGAAGAGAAAAATAAAGATAAAAGTTATGTTTAGCAATCAGAGTTGCTTAAATTTGAAATGTTGAAAAGTTTTTTTTTATTTCACACGATTGTAAGTTTATGAATAACTTTTGGAATTTTTTTAGATGACATTAAGTTTGAATTATTGAGCTGTAAATTTAAAGTTTGTGGTTTCTTTTTTTGGTAAAGTGGATCTTAGAGTTGATTTAAATTTACTGAAATGTTAGATATGAATAACTTGCTAGTTAAAACTGAATTTTTTTATTTCTTATTTCAAAATTTTAAACCTTCAAGGCAATTTCTTGCCTTCTATTAACTTTTATAGCTTTTCATACTAAATTTCATTTCTAACATATCAAAAAACAGAACCCAAAATTGACTTCTTAAAATTTATGATTTCCAATCAATTTCTCGTTTGCCAATGAAAAAAATGTAATCAGATACGCTTCCGAGAACCTCCAGGCCTCATAATTTTAGGGAACAAATTCAAATATTTAAATTTTCTCCAATTTTATCACAACAACAAATTTTCATTCTTTACGACAATTTAGGAATTTACGACTGAATAATTTTCTCGCTCCTTCGAGTGTGCAGAGGCAAAACTGATGAAACATTCAAATCAAGTCCCGTGTTTGCAATCATTTTGTGATTCATTCATTTTTCCCTCCGAATTGACTCGTGTATGGTGTTGATGATGAAAATCTTCCTCCCTATCGCCATTCATTTTACGCCTCACACTCCAAGTGCTTTAAGTTTTCGGTCTAAAAAGAGAAAAGCAGAAAAAGGCAAAGGTAATAAAAAAAGTTGAGGAAAAGGAGGAAAAATTTTAAAATTACGGAACGAAAAAGATTCGCAATCAGCAAAGAAGAAAAAGAAGAAAAAGTGCCCACCGAAGGGAATGCGAAAGTTTTAAATTTAAAAGAGAAAAGTTTTTTAGAGGGGGTGATGATAACATCTTTTCATTCTTAGAACACTAATTTAGATGTTGCTTCATAATTAATCCCTTAAAACTCACTCTCGGCAGAAACTCTTTATCCAAACATCTCGAAGGTAATTTTGCAGATCAAGGGTGGAAAAAGTTAAAAATTTGAATTTTTTTACACAAATAAAATTAAAAATTTATTTTTTTGATCATTTTTAAAAATTTCAAAACATTTGTTAAAAATAAACAGAGTCATTTACCCTTTCGAAAAAGACTTAAATCCTTTTTGCTGAAAGCTGAAATCAAAATATTTTCCTCATCTGGAAGTTAATCAATGTCGCGCCATTTCCACCCCTGTTTCGATTTTCTCTTTCATATATTTTTTTTTATTATACAGTAGCAGGGCGGAATATCAAGATTAAAGCTCGCCTTTTTCCTCCGCTTTCATTTTGTATCAACTCGTCTCTTCGCTTATTTTTATTCTTATCGTATCATACTCTCCTGACTTTTCTTCCTCGTTTTTTATTGTTTGCTGATTAAACATTTTTTTCAGCTATAGATTTTTTTCGTCGTCATTTTATTCCTCACAGATTCGATTATTTGGGTGGCGTTTTATGTTTACAGCAGAAGAGAGCAACAACAATATTCTATAGACGAATAAAAAAGCGAAGCTGAAGGGAGAAATTTTTTTCGATTACTAAAGTGCTTAAAACAATTTCATTTTTACATCAAATTAACCCCTTACCAGTGAGGAGGAAAAAAGCATGATTGTGTACATTATTGAAAATGTTTTACGGTATATCGAATATGTGATTGGAATATCTTTACAAAAGTTTATGAATGCACACATGTACATGCAAGAGGGGATTTAGAAAATAATCAAAATTAATTAAAAGATGTTTGGTTAATTTTTTGGCAGCCATCATCTTATTACCATTTAATGCCATAAAAGGGATCAAAAAGCTATCTAAGGGATTAAATTTAATACGAGAAATAATTAAAACACCATAAGTTGATCCATTAAAGAGAAATGTATGAAAAATCAAACAATATTTTCAGTTAATCCTCCAAAAACACTCTAAGGACTAAATTTATCTATGTAATGACTAGGTGGATATTAAAAAACAGCTGCGTCACTTTTTATGCGTTGATGTTTTTATTTCATAGAACTTTTTTTATAATTTTACCACCTACTGAGTAAACAGACCTTTGTTGTCACCAGAAAGCCTCTTAAAGAGGTTTAAATTAATCTTGGATTATAATTAGGGATTTAAATATTTCCAGGAAGTTAATCACGTATTAGAAATTAAGATTTTAAGTTTTTTTATGGAACATCAAAATTCCGAGAACCAAAAATTAAATAAATTCAAAATAAAAAGAAAATATTTAATTAAATTTTCTTTCGCAAATAAGTTTCAAAATAAAAATAAGAAAAATTCAACAAACTTTTAAAGCCACCCCACTGTCTTTCAAACTTTCAACATCTTTAATCTCTCCTTGACATCCATCCTAAATTGCCTCTTCATTATTACCATGAGTGATTTTGAATTACGTCAGCAGTGTCCAGATTGATAAAAAGGGAGTCAAGCAGGAAGATCCATTAAATAAATCTCCTCAACTCTCTTCCCTTCAATTTCAATTAGACTTGTGACATTCGAATGTCATTACGATAAAACTCGGCAGCATATTGATGAGGTTTTTTTTATTGATTCCATTCGAATGCTCCTCTCCATAAATATTGATGTGCCTTCATGCAACACAAACCTCTCTAGAACCGAATTTGTCGTTCCATTCCTTCAAAAGTGTCATAGAACAAATTCGGATCTACAGGGTAGGCGTAAGTCATGAGCTTTGATGATCTTAAAAAATTAACACAATTCACTTCATGTGACTTTTGAGCGCGGTCGAGTTTCATTTGAGTTTAAAAATATTAATTTATCACGATATCAGTCGCTATGTACTTAATGAATGATACACGAGCTTCTATTTTTTGGTGCTTACACACGATGTGCTAATGAAGATGTCAAACAGTTTGGGTAAACTTTCTAACTCAACTGACAGATAAAATTTAATTTAACAAACACGAGAATTTCGATGTGACTTCGAGCGTTTATAAAGAGAGAGTGCGTCACTTGTCAATGGCAGTTGTTTCATATACATACACTCACCACCCCTTAAGTGTGTAGAGATAGAGAGTCATTAAATTGCTCTGCATCTAAATTAGTCGGCCCATTTATGAGAAATACAATTTTTGGTTATATTTGACAATAAATTACAAAGTTCTGGTTCGGAGAATGTTCTGAGAAAATTTTTTATTACTTTTATTTTGTACGTTGGTACCTGGCAAGGTGATACGGGTAACGTTTGGCGGGAAATGTATTGAGAAAGTCTTTTGTTAATTTCATACATTTTTTACTTTTAATTATTTATTTTAAAATTTTCCTTGTATTTTTTAAAAAAAAATCTCGTTAAAAATCAAAAAGAAGAAAAATTAAAATCTAGGGTTTAATCAACAAGACTTTTAATGACACTTAAGTAAACCCTCAAATTTTCAGAAAAATGTATTTCAACTCTCCAAAGGATTTCAATTCGGATAAATTCACTTTTTAATGAAAAAAGGACTCTCGGTTTATCCTAAAAAACCGCACTGCAGTTTGAACATGAAAATGTCTATATTTGTGGAATGGATTATGATATCCGAAAGGGCACTGAGTAAAACAACAAGGGTCATTTTATGACTTTTAAAATGTCAGAGTGAAAAAAAATCATAATTTAACTGTAAAATATTAAAGCCATTAAACGTGTATACATTTTATAATTAAAGTTAAAATTAATTAAAATATTGTGTTCGTGTAGCAGGGAGAGAGAGAAAGTCGAAGGAAATAAATTGTGTCATGCGCCCCTCACATGAATAATTTCGAGCTCGAATGGCAGCAGCAATTTCTTCACATTATCATATTCATAGTTTAGATAATTTCACTATAAATGTCAATGAGAAACCGTGGAATTTAATAAAATTAAGTTGGAAACTTCACAACTGTGGGGTTGCTTTTTTCTCTCTCTATAGAAATTGCTTTTTGGCAAGAGCATAAAACATAAACGAAGAATGAGAAAATATGAAATGGAGCTGGTTGAGTGTGTTAGTGAATTCCTAACTGATAACTGTCACATGAGCGAGTTATGGAGTTGTGTTGGTGACCGTTTGCAACCATTTACCCTTATACTCATGGCATTTATCCACAATTCCATTTTCTATGTGTTCACTAACACACTCACATGATCACGCAATATCTAGCTGGCACGCACACTTTTGTACACACACCATGGCGGAATTAATCCTTGTATTTATAGCCCTCCTTATGCGAGTGTTGAGTGTCGAGAGAAGTATAAGAAGATCTAGGCAAAAATTGTTCTGTATTTTAATACATAAAGCCCGCTTTCCTACTATGCAGCATAGCACGATTACATGATGAGAGCATGAGGAACAGAACAACAGCGAGAGTGAGAGGGATTGAAGAGAAAAGTACTTTATTTGAATGTAAATTCTAAATTGAAGAAAGTTACGCATGAAGAAGTAGAAAGAACCCACAGAAAAGTTTTTTTGGAGGGGGTGTCCCAGTGAGGAAGAAGGTGTTGAAATAATTTAAGATTTTTAACGGAATTTTAATTATAATTTTTATAACAAAGTTAAAAAGTTTTGAAAATATTTTTTAAATTACATTTTCAAAAAAAATGCAATGAATTTAAAAAATTCAGGAATTTATTTTGAAAATAATTGAAAAAATATTTACAATTATAACGGTCAAAATTTAAACTTTTTCCTTAAATTTTCAAAAAATTGTCACAAATTACACAAAATCCACAAAATATTTTATTACGTCAAATAAAACATCTCTTTTTATGTACTTTAATAAATCTCCGCCATAAATTCCTCCATTACCCTCAGAATGAGAAACAAGTCGAAAATTATCACACAATTCATCATTTTGTAGTAATTTAATTCATTTTTGTTGTGTGTGCAATATTTTTTCCGTCAAAGCGTTGACAAAAGCCAAACACAGGAAAAAACAATGAGTAATGGAAAATGCTAATGTGGATAGTACTTTCGTGTGACCTGGGAATCCATAATAACTTTCTCGAGCTCTTTGCCTCTTTTTTTCGGCTGTATATACTCTCACATAATACACAATGCTTTTTATCAGTGATAATGAATGAATATCGCAGATGTTCAACACCGAACAAGTTTTTGTGTTTTTGAAATGACGGTTACATATGTACACACAAACACACACATATACAAAAGATACGCACGGAAACTTGTTAATGTGACGCCTGGATGTGACAACAGCCACTAACAACTCTACGTCAGAGTTTGTCAATCAATTGTCAATTGCAAACTCGAGCTACTGAGCTTGAGTTTACTTTGATGGCCATAGAGATGATAATCAGGTGTGTCAAGAACAAATATTTGAATTCCCTTTTTATCCGAACATCGTAAAAAGTTGCAATCTCATCCCAATAGGTATAAAACTTTATGACACAGAAACGAGAGAGAATTCTTCGTAGCACAGCAAAAAAAGTCATTAACGCGACAATTTTCTCAATTGAAGATTGTTTTTATGGCTGAAGCTTTATGAGTGTGCATTACTTTTTTTTGTTCCTATGGAGACATTCAAGAATTTATGATCTTTTCTCCAAAAAACAATGCCAGAAAATTTTTCTTCTTCTTAACAATAAAATTATTAAAATTTTTTTGTTTTCGTCACGGGTAAAAATTGCATGAAGATGTCATGTAGTTTATGATGCAATTCTTACAAAAAAGTTTCCCTTAAAAAATTGAAGGCTCACAATGATATGAGTGAGAGAAGAAAATGGAGATAGATAAGAGAACAGAAATAAAAAGGACTGTGGAGCTTGATCTCTATTAAGGATAATTTACTTTGCCAAAAAGAGGGTCTTGATGCTCACATATGACGACAAAAATCTTCTTTTGATACTCTTCCAGGGGTGCCGGATTCTCTTTTCTTGAGAACGTCATAAATTATGATTTGATATTGAGAAGATTTTTTTTTTCTAAAGGACAATCGGGATGGATTTTTTTGTGTGTGTGTTTTTGAGGGAATTTTTGAACTAATGAACCTTTTGTTGAATTTAATGCTGTTTGTTGAATTCTTCTAGTTCTAAATTTAAATTATGGTTGAAAATGTTCCTAAATTCAATTTTGCGATTATTAATTTAGTTATGAGTGAAATTTTCTTAGTTAAATATTGATATTGTTAAATATTTGCAGAAATAAAAAATTTCAATTTTTTTAATAGCTTCAAAAAATATTTTAGTAGAGAGTTTTTAAGTAAAACAACATCTAATCGTTAACTATCAATATCATATTTAAAAAAATCCGTTAAACTTATGAAATATTTTTAATCACCCCTCAAATTTGTGGCTCTCATAATTTTTAAAAATTCCCTCAATAAATTAAATATTTAATCCTCAATAAAATTTCATCTATTTTTTTTGCCTGAGTGAAAAATTTATTTAAGTAAATTTCAGCTACATTCTCTCCTCACCCCTGGATTATCTATCTAGGCATTTAGTGTTGATGAGAGAAAAAAATTGTTGTTAGACTTTTATGACTGCAACATAAATTTTTATGATATTTATGCAAAAGATAGGCACAAATAAAGCCCTGAAAATTTTTCTCTCTTTTTTGTGTGCTGCTGCTGACAACAAAACAGGGTCATAGTCGGGAATGAAAAAAGAATATCAAAAATATTTTTGCACAAACCGATTATAATTTTTTTGTGTGCTGCCGTATTCACACAGCAAAAAAGATGGATGGAAAATAACAGTGAATTTTTTTGTGTGCGATTGTGTGTGCCATGTTTACATGTGGCTCCGACTCATTCGCTTTTGTGCTGCCTAATTTACATAAATTAATTTAATTTCTGACTTTTCTTCACAGTATTATGCGTGTTTTCGATAAATTAAAAAAGTTCTCATTCTTTATCGCTCGTATGAAATCGACATCGACAGAAAAATGTACGCAAAGTCATAAAAAAATCAATGGCGGTAGAGAAAATTTCTACTTGATTGATTGACATGCATGCAACAATTATTATGAAGAGTGAAAGAGAGGTGTGGAAGGGGAAGAAAATAGAGAAATGGCAAACTTAAATCGAGGACATTAAAAAATGTCTTTGAAAAAATAATTTAAAATATTCAAAAGCTATAATTTTTATGGACTTGGAAGGAATTAAAAATCACCACTCAACAAACCACTTTTTTTTAAAAACCATTTAGTCACTTTGAAATAATTTTATTTTTATTTTCGGAAGACACTTTTGGCACTGTTAGCTGTTGGAAGCATCGATACCGACTGTCGTTGAAATGCATGCAAGTAGGAAAAAAGCAGTCTGTTTGTTCATCACACAGCACATACCACTCACATATACACACGACGGTGTATACTGGGTGCTTTAGCGATGTGTTGGTGGAATATTATTCAGAATATTTTTTTCGTTTGAAACGTTTGAAGTAATAAAAAAAACTTCTTTCCTTACTTTCTGACTTTATTCTTTCTCCTCTTCTTTCCGACTCCTCTCTTACTTACTTATTTCATCAGCACGGTATCGAGAAATGAGTTTGAGATGGAATGTTGGTTTTTGGAGGTGGTTAAAATGCGATAATTTAACGGCTAAAGTAAAATTGAGATTTTAACGTTAAAAAATCGAAGAGAAATTTGTTAAAAATTATTACAGATACGAATCCTTAAATTTAACAGTGCATCATTTTTTTTCATATAAATGAGCTTTTTTATTTTTTTCAAACTCAAACGACCTTAAATCAAACTCCAATATCCTCCTTCAATAAATATTAAAAAATAACCCTCAATTTCCTTTTCCGTCCCACATAACTTTTTTCTTCTTTTCCATTCTCTTTTTGTCGTATGATAAAAATTATACATTCCATCATGAATTAGAATGTACACGCGTAGCTTGGAGATCTCGAAAAAATTTCCATAAGACTTTAATGCTCTCGTTTTACGATTATTAAATTAAATTGTAAATACTCGGCCCAAATATTAAATTTCATTATTTTGGGTTTTATGCGGAATTACTTCACGAAATTCAAAATTTTTGACTTTTTGTCTCTTCATCGCTCAACAAATATCACACAATCATTATGAGAATCAAAGTTAAAGGTTTTCAACACGAACATCTCAAAACATCCCTCGAGAGGTTGAAAGGAAGTTAAAAGTGCTTCATCATAGAAATCATAGAGCACTTATTGTTGCTTTTTGCTCTCCCACCCCCATCGTACGCTCGCTGATAGACGCTTTTACTTGGAAATGCTTTCTCAGCGCGCATGCTAATGTTCCATTTAGTTGTGTGTGTGTACTCGCTTGTGTGTGTCAGAGATGTCGAAGAGGTGCCTAGAAAAAGCAATGTCGAATGGCATTGTCATCACAACGAGTGACAATGTGGAAAATGTCGAATGATGATGCTTTGATTCTTGCCAACATCACTGCAAAATGATGCCGCTCAGATGGTTGTAAAACTCTAATCATAACTCTGAAATTTTAAAAGATTTTCTCTCCTAGATTTTTTGCGAATTTTTTTTCGTTGAGGTTCTTTGTGCTACCCTCGTTTACCGGGGACTTTTCCCGATGGACTACTTACTTATTAAGCGAATTTATATGCAACGTACCATCATTGAATTCACTTTGAATTAAGCTCGTAGTTTGCTTTAGGGGGGAGAATAAAATTATTTTTCAGGGGTTGCAAGGTGATATTTTAGAATTTAAATTTAACGGAAATAATAATTTCAAACTATGTGATTTTTTTTTTCTTATAAATTTGATTTTTAAAATTAAACCAGATTTTATTTTCCATTTTGTTGTATAAATGAGAAAGTGAAAGAAAAAATTTAAAGGAAATTTTAATTCTTTTTATTATCATATGTTTAAGAACAAATCAAAAAATGAAACAGAAATCCTAAAACTATTTTTTGACCTTCTTGAACAAAAAAATATTTTCATTATAAAAATTACATCCATCGTTGCTCTCGATATCCTTCAAAAATCTTCACCCTCGCCGACCTCGGTTTTATCTGTTATTTTCCATTTTCTTCATCGTTCTGCTCGAGTGGCAATGATAAACATTATCTTCAGTTCTATAACTTCTTCAAATTTCTCTCTCCCACTCTCGGCGTGCTAATAAGCTTAATTTGAGACAATTTCCTAAAAATTTCTTTCCCATCTCCGAGAGTCCCTCGTTCGTTTCACATTATTTCTAAATAGCACGAGAAAAAAACTTAAATGCTAATTAATTTTTGAGAGCTTCACCATTGTGGATGTTTGCTGATGACGCTATTGACGGAGAAAATTGTCATAGTCGAGTGAGAAAATAATTTGAAAGGTGTTAACAAAGATGAATTATTTATCACCATTAGAGTGCCTTCTAACCACGTGAAGATGATTTCTGGTCTACATTGTTGTTGACTTCTGTTTGTTTATTTGAAAGCTGGAATATTTTATCAATGTCATACTTTTAGATTGGATTGTAGTTGCGGAATTTTATTCTCATTTTTCTTTCAGATTTATAAGAGAAAATTGTGAGATTATGAGTGAAGAATTTTTTTGAATTTTACCGAAATTTGAATACTTTTTGTAACGGATAAATTTTATTTTTTTGTTAAAAAAAATAAAAAATTAATTTTTTAAATTTAAATCTAAACTCAATTTTTATCCCAGAAATTTCACTCACATGATTTTATTCTTAAATTCCTTCGCATATCTTCTTCTTGGATTTATTTGAGTTGATCTCGAAAAAGTCTTCCCCATATATGATATTTCTCTTATTTTCTTTTCGAATGCTCTCGTACTTGCTCGCATTATATGAAAATGAAATAAAAAGAAATCCTAGGATTTCTCAGTGCCACACTCGATGATGATTTTCTTTGGTAAACTAATACTATAATCGAGCCGAAATATAAGAGTAAAGGGTGGTTTGAGGATAATTCGTTGATGGTTTGAGAAGGAAAATAAGAAACTATAGCAGAAGGCAAAAAATGTAGTAAATAGGAAAAAGAAGGGAAAATTTAATGTGCGAAAACTTGAATAAAAATAAAATTTGTTCTATATTTTTTACGACTTTCTTGATATTTTCGTTTTACTTTTTTCCGTAAAGCCTGCTGCTTTTCCCAGGCTTCGGTTCTCCCTTTCGATATTCGTCAAGTAATACAATAAATAAAAAAGCTTCTTTCATACTTGCCGATGGATTATTTGGAAAGGGCTGGTGATGAAGGGTTTTGAAAAAATTTGTAGACATTTTAAAATTTAAAGTTTTTAGGATTCAAATCCAGGAAATTACAAAAATTAATTTTTTTGACTTGTAAATTTTAAAATTCAATAAATTTTGCAGTGAATTAATTTTTTAAAATTTCAAATTTTCAACGGAGTTTTAGAAATTTTTTGAAGAATGAAACTGAATGTAAATTTTCACTACGTGCTCCAAAAAACTATTTTATATACTTTAATTATAAAACTCCTAAATTTCCCTCCCCTTCTTCACTCGTTTCCGCTTTTCCTTTTTATGGTGTAAGGAAAAACAAATGCAAACATTTTCATCTTTCTTTTTTTCTGCTGAAACGATGAAACAGTTTTTGGAGATCATAAAAAATCAGACTCGAGAATAGATTGATGAAAACGAGAGAGTGAGTGAAAGGAAATAAGAAAGAACCCAATCATATCGATTGTGAAGCAAAACAAAATTCTTCTTGCTTTTCTGTTACCTGGCAACATCAATTTCAAATTTTATTCCTTCTTCTTTCGGGGTTTGCCTTCTATCTGAATTTCTCAAGGCTATTGAGTGATTTTTTTAAAGAGAAGAAGAAGAAATGGTTGTTCGTTCATGCTAGGGTTATATATTTAGATATTTTCACTTTTTATGACATTGGCAAAAAAAATCCCTAAAATTGCGAATGAGAAAAAATTACCTAATAAGTTGTGTGCACATGCTGTGCGTCTCTTACACAACATTTTCTTGGAATTTTTTGCTATCGTGAAATTTCGATTTGTCACACACATTTTTGAGCTCTCTCACACCCTCGACATTGTAGCTTCAAAAAGGATTCACCCTCTGCTGAGCTTTACAGAAATTTTTCGATGTCTTTTATTGGACACAAAAAATCGTAAATAACTTAAGGAAAAGAGTTGAGTGTCGTGTCACGAGGTAGTAATGAATGTTATATCAATAAAAAGAAGAAACTTTTATGGGAAATTTTTCTCATTTTTTATTAAGTATCAATGCAATTTTACAATTTTCTATTATGTCGCATTGGAGTATAGATTTTTTTTCATTTACTTTGTTACAAATATCTTTTTTTGTGAAATATTTTTCTTCCTTGTGTACAAATCATTTTTTACTCATTCAATTTATGTTTTTTTGTACATTGTTGATAGTAATTTTTATATTATGCGCGCCTTAGATACATTAAGATTTACTTTCTTACTTGGATGAGTATAATTCTTTTTATATTTACTTGTTTTTATGAGGAAATAAATATGATTCACTAATTTTTTGTTGTGTCGCGGCTTTTTTGTCCGAAGGAATTTTTGTTTAATTTTTTATTGTTGAGTTGTAAAGTGTTGAAATAATTATGTTTGGTTAAATTATTTTTGATCATTTAAATTAAGAGATTTTGTTATCTATAAAATGTTACTATTTTTGTGCTGTTAAAAAAAATAGAAAATATTTAAATTTCTTTACAAAAAATTAAGGAGTTTTACATAAAAATTACGGTTTTAAACACAAATTTTTTTTTATTAAATATTTTGATTTAATTTTAAAGAAATTAAATTTTCATTCTCTTCACAAATAAAACCTTAAAAATAAAAAATAATCAAGAGTGAGTAACTCGCAGTGTCCAATTTTAAAAATTCGAGTTTCCCCAAAAAATAAATTAATTCAAATTTTCATAAAATCTTTAATTTAGAGAGGTTTAAAATTTAGTAAAGTTAGAAATTTTTCATTAAATCTTCTACACTTTACAACTCAACTTTTAAAATCTGCAATTTTCTATTTTTAATCATTAATATTTTTTCCAATCTCCTAATTTATTTATTTTTTCATCCTTAAAAATTATTTTTACTCATTTTTTGTTCACATTTCTTTACTTTTTATATTTAAAAGTTTTTTTTTGTTGCTGCATTCATTTTAACAAGTCACTAATCTAGACTCAAACTAATTTAATTTATCTCCTGCATCAAGAAATAAAAAATTAATCTACTAAATTTACACAATTTTTTTCGTTCATCATCTCTCAAAATTTCATTTTAAAATTTATGATTGAAAAAAAGTACTGGAATGTGTGGCGCGAGAAGAGACAGCGAAAAGAACAAGAGAGAAAAAATTAAATTGTTTCATTTTTATGCTTATCAATTCATCCTCAATTTCTATGTTAATTTACTATTATTATTTTTGATGTGTGTGTTCTTTTGTTGCATGCGCTTGATTTCATTACAATTTATAAAAATTACTTCTTGTCTTTCCATCTACAACAATATCTCTCTTTTTTATCATGACGGAGATATTACTGAGGGGGAGTTTGAGTGAGTAATGTCACAACTCAAACTTGTACATTTTGATATTTTTCAATAAAATTGTGACACCATTCACTCTCAGCTCCCACACTTTAGCATCACTTCGAGAGATGAGTGAAGAAAGAAATTCAGCAACTTAAGAAGGAAGAATATTCTTATGATGCTACAGAGATTTTTCATTTTCTTCATTTTCATATTTATGTTATATACAAGGGAGGATGCCGCAAATTTAAATAGAGAGTGAGATATAAAAATTGTATTTTCGAGCTCCTTCTCATGCCTGTCGAATACGTGTATAATAATTTTCTTCACTCTACATGTACACTTTCTTTCTTTTTGCCACCCCAGAGAAAAATATTTTTTTGCTAATGCTTTGCGAGAAAAAAAATTGCACAAAAATGTGATTTTTTGAATTTGAATTTTGTCAGCATAATTAAAATGAAGTTAAAGTATATGCAAAATTTAGGATTGTGGATTTTCAAGAAGGAAATTTAAAAGTTATGATGAAAATTTAACCAAATAATATTGTAGAAAATTTAGAGCTCTTAAACGTTTCATCAACTTTTTTCCAAAAATTTCCTCACTTTTCTATCCACCATCCGTAATATCAATAAGGAACCGAAAATAGTGATTTTTTTCATCGAAATGATATAGTAAAGTATCAAAGCCCTGCATTCATCCGAATTTGTCGTCGAATATTTCTTCATTTTATATTCATTTTAATTAACTATCAACTATTGAACTAAAAAAGAGATTTTCATCATCATCTAAAACTTAATTTCTAATTGTGATCTTTTTTTGAAGAATTTTCTTTAATAACAAGCAAACAACCTAAATTAAAATTTATCATCCACTAAAATACAATAATTGTGAAAATATCTTTCGAATAATTTTTAATAAATATATCAATAAAAAATAATTTTTTATCCATCAGCGTGAGGGAAATAAAATTAATTTATTTATAAAAAAAGTTAAAACAAAAACCAAATTAACTAAAAATGTATTATATTGCAATTTTTATCCATTTCTTCTGAATATCATCGGGATTTTTGTGAGGTTGAAAAGATTTTGAAGGGAATTTTTGTTGGAGGATCTTGAAGTGTGTTTCAAAATTAAGTAACGGATTTAAGAGATTTGAAAATGAGAATTTAATTGTAACGGACTTTGAGAATTTAAGAATATAGCGCCATCTTCACATTTAAACTCAAACTAAAATATTTGAAAAATTATTTTCAGTTGTGTTGGTATAAAAGCGTTCCGATATTACTGTTAAATTATTTCTTAGTTTTATAATCTTTAAAAATATTCACTGGGTTTAATTAATTTTTAAACCATGAAACATTGTAGTAAATTGGCAAGCTTTTTGACATTTGCTCTCTTTTTTCACATAAAAAAGTCTTAATTACGATGAAAACGAAAATTACACGCCTCAGTTCAAAAGCATTTCAATGAAAGCTATAAATTTTCGTTTAGGCTAATTTTTTGAGTGCATTTTGTGACACTTTTACATGAAGAAATTAATTGAAAATCAAGAGATGCTAAATTATTTTTTTGAACTACTTCTTAAAACTCTCAACCCCTCAAAATTTATCCATTAATGAATTTTTCACTCACTCCACAAAACCTTCCTTCAACTTTTTCTCCCTCACTTCACTTTACCGTCGATTTTAACCTTAATCTTATTTAATTAACTTATAAACTAAGTAGTTCGTAGTTTCTTGAATACTGATTGAAGAGAGTACAAAGGATTGCTTCCAAATTTTTCCACACGATTTTGTGTTGCAGTGCTTACAGGCAAAGTTCTTTCAACACAAATTTAAGGAAAGAGTGTCCAAAGAGCTTTCTCTCTAAGCCGCCAAAATTTTTTCAGTTGGAAGTTGAATATCAAGTTTCTTCTTCATCTTTTTCTTATGCATTTAATTAACACAACCAATTATACATTTCGAATGCATCACTCAAAATATTTTCTGTATCACCAACCGCCGAAAAAACCCATTTTTTTACTCTTGAAAATATTTAAAATTCCTTCAATTGCTGTCGAGGGCATTCGTGTCAACTGTGCACTCGCAATTGGAATTATTATTTTGAGATCAGAAGTCTGGAGGATACTTTTCAGAATTACTACTATTATTGCTGCTAAAGAGCGCGGCAGTACTAGAGCTATCCTGATTATTTGATTGTTGCTGGTATCCTTGATATTGTTCTTGATATAATTGGTTGAGCCTCTAACCAGTATTCGAGAAACTACTGTGCCACACGTCCTATGCGGACAGATGCGCAAATTGGCTAGGATGAATATCGAACTGAGCGTATGGATGTCCGTAAGGTGACATGTGATATGGCACGATATTCATTGATGCCATCTTGTGTTCCTTTTTCCCTGAAAGATGCGATTAAAAATTGACATTAGTTGATTTGAACAAAAACTAAATTAGTCAAGGTTGGTGTACTTTAAAATTTGCGAATGAAATTTTTTTTTAGTTTAGGTATACGTTAAAATTTTTTAATTGTAAGTTTAAAAATATTTTATCGGTTTTCAACAAATTTTTGAGTAATTTAAATCAAATAAAAAAGATATTTTGGATTGATTAAAAAATATGAAATTTCAATTAATGTCCACGCCTTGACAATGTTTATTAAATCATCATAAAATCTCACGAACATTTCATTCTTCTGTTCTGGAACCTAAAACGATAAAAAAGAAATGGCTCAAATTAGAAAATTCAATTAAATAATTAAATAATAAATTCATTTCTAAATTTTAATTAAAACTCACCAAATCTTAATTTGTCGTTCAGTCAAGCACAGAGCGTGAGCAATTTCAATTCGTCGTCGACGAGTCAAATATCGATTGAAATGGAATTCCTTTTCTAGCTCTAGCGTCTGATAGCGTGTATATGAAGTACGTTGTCTCTTTGTCTCGCCATTTGCATTCACGGTACCTTTACCATTTGATTGAAACGAAAAAAGAAGAAGAGAAGATTACAAAAAATAAAATTTTCATGACTCGGAACTTAAATTAAATGAGTTAAGGATGAAAAAAGTTTAGTTTACGTTGCACTTGATTGGTTGAGGTTGGTTGGTTGGGACATCACATGAAAATGGTAAAGAAAAATTTTTATATTAGATTTAAGACGAATTTTGGAAAGTTTTTGATGGTTTTCAAAGATCAACTTTTGAAATGTTACGAAACTTCTTTTGGAGCTTTCTGAAAATTTAAAAAATTTTGAAGTTTTTAAAAGTTTTAAAGCTTTTAAAATTCCAAAAAAATGATTTACTTTTTGTAGTGTTTTAAAAGTTTTAAATTTTTGGAGTTTTTTGAAAGCATTTTGGAGAGTTTTGAGGAATGCCAAAAAACTTTAAATGTTTTGTAGAATTTTGTAAACTCTTCAAAAAAGTTTGAAAAAATACTAAAGAACTTCAAAAGATTTTTGAATTTCAGAAAAACTATATTTTTTTACAAACATATTAATCAAACGTAGCAACTTCCATCCGATGACCCTCCAACCATCTTTTTCTTAAATTTAAATTTTTTCTTATTGCACAATGAACCATTTCATGTCTCTTGACAAAAATTTATGTGGGAATAATCTAAACCTAATTGAATTAATGCGATATAAATTATACGATGACTTAATTGGCAAGGGAGCGACAGCGAAACTCTCTCGCGACAAAATTTATTGCAATTTAATATTTCTTTGACTTTTGTCGCTCGCGAGACACGCGTGAGTGAGAGAGAGAAAGATACTAAAAACTCACACACACACAAACGCTTAGTCTAATTAAATAATATGAAAGGAGAGATAATGTAAGTAAGGCACTAAATCATCTCTCCGGCTTTTCATATTCATTCCACATGTTAATCTCCACCGACAACGTAAGCATGATTTTTTGTGTCGCCTCTCGATTTCTTTTGAGGATCTCTCTGTGGAAATTCTCGAGTTAAGCCGCGTTGATAAATAAATATTTATTTGTGTGAAGTCTCGAAATGTTTTCTTCTCTCTTTGTGAGATTTTTACTTGACATGGCTTAGAGAAAATATTTTTGTTATATTGAAGGGAAAAGAGCAGGTTGAAAATTTTTTTGGATTATGATTTTTGAAACGTATTTACAAATTGTTGATTTTAATTTGTTAATTAAAGACAGTTTGGAATTTAGAAAATTAAATTTAAAAATTCGAATTTAAGTTTTTATAATATTTCTAACGTACTTTTTTAACTTAAATATTTTATTTCGTTAAAATTGAAAATAGTTAAAATTTAAAATAATTTCTTTCTTTGAATAAAAATTTAATTTAATTAAATAATCGATTGAACTTTTTTCACGACCCAACAATCTTTAGGTTAATTTTTCATTTATCTCACCGAATTCCCATACAATAATTTAACTTAAAAGCCCAAGGTGAGTCCACCATTCTCACAAACAAATTCACGCTTGAATAATTTCCAAAAAAATGCCTCCAAGATGTCTTCATGGCTTATTAAAGAACGCCTTTATTAAAACTCTCTGAAATTTAAATGAGTCTCGACTGACTCATGAATGGCCACTTCTCAATGTCTCAAAACAGAAAATTCATCATCGTTGAGGTTCGAAATAAATATTTAAAAGTTATTCTTGATTAATCTGACATTTCGTTCGTCTCATCAGAAACAATCATCTCGGCTTAATTTTTTTCATGACGGTTTAAAGAATATTTAAAAAGATTGCAAAATTTAAGGTAAAATTGGAGGTGGTTTGGATGTTAAGGGACAGTTAGAATCAATTGAGTGATGCCACAAATTATAGCTCCGCTATATATTAATTTTGGATTTTTCCAAAACCAGTTTTGGGCCCCTAGTGCCAAGACATTACATTTTGCAATATCAAAACATATACTCAAATGATAGGCCTAGGCAAACCCTACAAACTGGCGAAAACAGATTTGAAATCGGTTGCTCCTACGAGGAGTTAGAGCCATTTAAGTCATCTTACTTTCTCACTTTCTTACTTTCTTACGATCTTAGTGAACGCCATATCTCAAGAACGGCTAGTCGGATTTGATTCGGGTTTGTGGCTAAAGATCGGGTTTTGGCTCTAGTTGTGCAAGAAGTATTTTGTTTTGAGGTACGACCCTCCAAGGACCGTCCCTGAGTGCAAAAATGTCCTTTTTCATACAAATTTTCTCTTATATGGCTTCATGGGTATCGTTGAACTCGTAATTGCATCAGAAATCGATTGACATTGATGATTTTTGAGGAATGTCCATCATGGTCGGCCAGGAGTGCCACTAATGTCCATTTTTCAGAACTATGGCTTCATGTATGTCGTTGAACTCGTCATTGCATCAGGAATCGATTGGCATTGATGATTTTTGAAGGATGTCCTTCATGATTAACCAAAAGTGCCAACGGAGTAGGGTACTAATCTATGCGGAGCTATTGGAAATGGCAACGCCGTTTGCAGACCCATCTTGTTTTAAATCAATTTAAACTCATCTATTTACGAGATAGTTTATTAAAAAGTTTGAATATTTTTTCATCGCTTTTTAATTTACCCAAGTGCAATTTAAAATTTAATTACTTCACAGTTTATTTTTCCATATCAACATTTTTTCGTTTGATTAATTAATGACGTGTGCTGTTGTTTACGAACGAAAATTTGTCTACATTTAAAACGGTATCGATTAAATTCCAGATCAGTTTTATTGTCACAAGTGTTTGAGTATATAAAAAAGTTCATGATCAAAAGAATTTTTTTGGGTTGTTCAACAAATTGCCACATGTAGAAGACAATTTTTTCTTGCAAAAGATCTTCGGCGTTAAGCTTAAGTCGGCATCAACAATAATCATTCATTAAAGGAATTTTTTCTTGGTAAATTTAAAAGAGCGAAGAAGAAAAATATTCTTGATGACAAAAACTTTTTTGTTCGACCTAACATGCGAGTGAGTGAGACGATAAATGTGTGTGTATGGATTGAAACCTACATGTTTGGGCGCAAAAAATGAAACTTTTTGTGTTTTGCTCTGACGAAAAAAAAACTTCTGGCTTGGCTTGTCAGATGTGTGACATTCTACAATTTTTTAAAATTTTTATTCAAAAAAATTCTCTTCGCGTGTGTTTTGTGCGCTGGATGTTCAATGTGAGGGGGTGGGACACTCAGGATATTATTTATTTAATTTTTAAATAAAAGCAAAACTAAATCGAAGTAAAAATATTAAAAAATATTAATTTAAATTCAATTCCGAGTGTCCGACCCCTTTGACATTATTTTTTATTAACCGTCAAAACAGATTCTCTTATACACGCAGCGAAAGCATTGCGTCACGAGAGAGCATTTATCTTTTCTAGCGTCTGATCCCAGCTGATTTTGTTGTTGAGCTATTTTGAATTTTATTTTCACTACATTTGTCGGAAACGTAATGAAAAGTCAATAGGAAACAATTAATCACTCTCGGCTGTCTTTCATATGTTTTACTCCCTCTTAAACCACCTCACCAACCCCGAAAAAAAAGAACAAACCATATTCACACTCAAATGGTTTTTCGATGTTACATTTGTGAAAAATTAGGTTCAACTCTAAATTCAATTAAAAATGTCACAAGCAAAGTTATTTTGCTCTATTACAATATTCTCGAGTTAAAGTAAAAGAAATTCCTTTACAATTGGAATCGTTTGAGTGTGGAGTTGAATAAGAGAGAAGAGACGGAGGTGAGGCGAGGTCGAAAAAGTTTTTAGAGATTAAAGATTAAGTTTTGAGGTTTGTAAAGAAAATTAAAATTTTCAAAAAATAAAGTTTAAATAAAAAAAATCCTCAATTTTTCTGGCCTCACCCTATCCATATTCCTTTCATCTAAAAAACACAGAAAGAGAAAAAAGCGAAGCCAAAGAAGACGGAAAAAAAGTTTTTCACTTCACAGCCAAAAAAAGTAATTTTTCTTCATCTTTCTATACACACGTCTATTTGGTATTTTTTCGGTTTATTTGACGAAGATTTGGCAGAAAATCGATAGCACAAATCGATTTTGTCGAGTGATACACACAAGCCACATTTCCATCCCTCGTGTTCCACATTTTAATAACAAAAACATTTTTTTTCAGAGTGCTTCAACTCCGCATGGCACTACTTTTGTTGTATTGATCATTGTTGCCGCCAAAAAAATAATTCTAAGCTTCGACTAGAACATGTTGAAACTGACCTCCGACAAAAACTCACACATATATTCTTTAATAGATTATTAATTTTATTATCTCACGCTATTTCCCGCTGCCTCACTTAATTATTGTTAAAAATGATCTAAGTGATTGCTATCGATCGTTTGAGAGAATATCAAATTACAGATGGAATTTCTACTGAAGAACAATTGAGACTCATTAATTGTGACATTGTGGCTATTCTCCAGAGTCTGTCGCTTTGGTTTTGTTTCATTGATCATTTAAGGTAGACAATGAAATCCTAAAATTTAATTTTTTTTAAATCCTAGATTTAAAACACTAATCTTGGCTTTAAAATATTTATCTGAAGATTTAATATTAAACTTAATGTCCATCCCTTGAAATTCTTTCTGCTAAACTTTTCCTTTAAGTTCAAACTCGAGGTTAAAGTAGAAATAGAGAACAAAAAACAATTTTCTTTTATTGAACATGAGTCTGTCACGAGGAAAATGGGAAAGATACATTTTTATTGTATATGATTGATGAATGTCTGAAAGGATGGTCGGTTAGTAGTTTTTCGCTCTCTCATCTGTTGTGTTTGGGAAATCTAAAAGTGGGATTTTTACCACTTTGTGTGTGTGTTTTACTTTTAGGGGCATTTTATTGTGGCAGCGCGAAACGATTAAGAAGGATATGGAGAAGGAAGGGAAGGTTAAAGTTAGAATTGAAGTGAAAGGAACGCAGATTTTGTACATTTTCAATATGTTGTTTCATCTGAATTTTTTCAATTAATATTTTTTGCGACATTTTTTAGATTGGACATTTTGATGACCACAACAGATCTTACATCAACCGCTCAACGTCATTCCGAATAAAAAATGATGTGAAAATTACACTCGCTCTGTCTCCCTCTCCACTTCACTGTCCTTCAAATCTATTTTTCCATCAAACTTTGTTTATGATATTTATATTTACTCTTATGACGGTTCCTTTGAGGATATTTGGGTATGTAGGTCAGATGCAAGTTTCAAGAGCAAATTTCGTTCCACAACCTCTAACGGGTTTTGACTCGATGAATTTTAGATATTTGAAAGAATTCAGAATTGCTAATTTTTCGACCGGCTGCGCGTTATTTTCTTAATCTTTTGGTCATGGAATTAATTTGTTTAAATAAAACATTCGCTGGAATTTTCATCGATTTGTTTGTTTTCACATCCATCAATTTATGCGTGTGCAAACACAAGGTGATGGAAGATGAAATTATTCTCGTCGAGAATTTTCTCTGCTCCAGTAAGATTACGACAAGCGACGATGAAGTGATTTCACTACACGTGTTTCCTCTCCAACATTCAAATCCATGTTCTATAATCGTATACACAAATTGCCATAACATGAGATGCACATTACTTATCATTTCATGAATCTCCGTTCTGCAGAATTTTTAAGGTCAATTTCAACGCGAATCATTCATCATGAACATTGTTTAAAAAATTCTCCCGAAATTTTTTTTCGAAAATTTCCCAACGCGAGTACAGTTGTCAAAACATTTCGATGTGCTACATGTTGATTTTTTTCTTTTTTCGGGAAGAGCTTGAGAAATTGTCATCAACAATATCAAACTGATGCGCGACAATTGAAAAAATTCAGCCAGGTGGTCGTGATGTGTGAACTTTTTCGGTCTAATTTTAATAATTTTGAGACTTTTTGTAAATTTATACGTCAGACATTCGACGTGGTTTAAATTTAGATTTAAATCGAGTTTAGGAAAATGAAAAATTGAATAGAATTTAAAATTTTTAGCTTCAAATTATAAATTTATAAAATGTTTCGTTAGGTGCGGAAGTTTCTTTTAATTTTTTTGCAAACGGTTCGAATCCTAAAAATTCATTTTTTAAATCTTTTAAATGCTTAACTTTTCTTAATTGAAATCAGGTTTTAGACACTTAAAATCCGTGCATCAAACTGCGTCACTGATTTTTAATAAAGTTATTAATCAAGTATGATTAACATAATCTTTTCGAATCAGAGTGAAGAATTTTTAAGAAAAATATTTTTCTCTGTATCAACATCGAAAAGATCTTTTAGTGGCTTTGAAGCGACATTTTGTTGATATTTAATTGGTGGGAGATTAAGAGCGAAAAGTGGGCTGCACTGCGCACATCAAAGAGCTTCCGATTCATCATTTTTCTAACGAGAGTCTTAAAAAAGTTTTAAATAACCGAGACAGCAATTAATTGTGAGGTTTTGTGTCATTTTGGATTAAAAATTAGTTTTCAAATGTTTGACTAAAATTTTTTTAGCAAAATTTAAATTTTCAATTCTAATCTCTTAAAGATTTCTTGCAATCGATTAAATTTCAATCCGCGCAGGAGAAAATCGATAAAGCATTAAAGAAGAATCCTCGAGGAATTTCAGATAGATCGAATGTTGTGCTACACACGAGTTGAGGCTTTAATGTAATTAATCAACATTTAATTTGCCTTTGGGTAATTTGTCCGATTAGCATCACAAAAGAAGGACAGCATCGAGAGTTGGAATTTCAAGCATTTTGTTTTATTATTGAATAGCAGCAGACATATGTGAGACGTACGTCAATAATGTAGCATCAAAACATTACATAAAGGCAATTTGTCATGGAGGAAATTTCATGATTAATTGACTGAGCTCATTTCGCTTCATTGTTTTTGACGGATTTGTGTAAAAGGACTTTTGGCGGGATGCGTTTGTAATGAGGAAATATTTTGTCGTTTAAATTTGAATTTAATCAAATTTAACGTCTCTAAAAATTTTAAATGTCAAAAATTTAGTCATTAATCTCCGTTGCACTAATCAGCCTTCAAAGTTTTAATTGGCGTTAAATTAAAATTCAATTCTCGCTAATTTAAAAACTTCCAAATAACCGTTAAAAATTGAAACTTAATTCCCAATGATCATTTTTCACTAGACACTTCTTTCAGCAACAACCATTGCAAATTTGTCTCTTGAAAAAAAGAGACGAAATGACGATATGTTCGCTTTCGCACCGCAACAAACATAAAATTAATGATGTTGTAGATGAGACGTCTTTCAGTGTCGCTGAATTCATCATAAAATTACTTTTTCCCCTCTTCTCTCTCCCTCTCTCTCTCACCGGCATCAAAAGCTTATCGCATTGAAATTAATAAAACATCTCTCAACCTTACTCATGGAAAGATTTACGAAGAAGTCTACGTGAATATTGCGAAAGTTGTTGCTGTTTAATGTAGAAACAATAATAGCATTAAATTGTTTTAATACCTCGAACGGAGAAAATAAAGAAGTGATTAAGATTGAAGACGAGAGGGAGGTGAGAGAGGAAAATTGAAATAAGATGAAAAGATTTAAATTTTTTTGAGTCTTCAGAAATTCAAAGATCAAAATTAATTCAAGGATCTGAAAAAGTCTCCAATAAATGTCTCCGGAAGTCGTCTCATCAAAGTCTACAAGAAAACAAAAGTTTTCAAAATTTACAAAAAAATTCAAATTTCACTTGTCCGTTAAACTTTATAAATTTTAACTATCACACACCCTTGCCTATCTTCTCAGTATTAAGTGATGGAAAAAATGCAAACTATTTGAATCGCTCGATGATTAATAGTTTTAATACAAAAATTTTTGTAACCGTCAAAGTCTCAATATATGCCTCACGTTAAGTGAGTAAGCATGAGGAGGCTATAATGTGAAAATTATATACTTGTATATGTGGAATAATCGAGACTGATGCTATTAATTTTATTATGAGTTTTTGAAAAATGAAAAATATCTACATAAGCGACTCATAAGTGTAATTGATTAAATTAACACCATAATACATATTTAGTGCTTTTTACACTCGACGATCATCCCAAATGAGCGAGTGATAAATGATCGTCAGGATCAAGAAAGCATTCCGAGGAAACTTTTTCTTGGTCAATTACATCATCACCAATTTAGAGGGAGTCAAGGTGCAACCGTGCTAATGGCTTTTTAATCGACAGCCCACGAGAGAAAAGAGTGAAAACTGATAAACAAGCAAATTGTTATTGCGTGAAGAAGATTTTCACCTCCTTTTGATGTAAATTGATTGAAATGTGAAGAATTCCCACCCAGCGAGAAATTCCAAATAAATTTCACACGCTCATCGTGAATCAATTCTCACTTTACATGCCTTTATGATTTCATGTTGATTTGTAATATGTGAAGTGCACCTTGGAGGTGGAGTCGAGAGAGTGTGTGAGGGTGAAAGCGAAATCAATTGATTTCTTTTCATTTTTTATTTCTTAAAGTAACCACACGCAAAAATTGATGATGCTTTTGATTGTAATCGATAGATTTATGGGATCTCACTATGACTGAAATGTGAACTAGAGATTACATATAGTGAGAGAGTGAGAGTGAATTGAAGGGTGTTGTTAAAATACTTGGGTGGTATTCAAATTCTTTTAAATTTAGCTCTGTTAATAATTTAAATTTAACGACATTTGAATTTTTAAAAATCTTTAAAATTTATATTTATTTGAATTTTTAAATTTACAAATACCGTTAATTTTAAATTTTTTGACACAAATTGTTAAAGCTCCTTTTAAAAATCTAGAACTTAATTCTCAAGAATTTTTGTAATTCGATATTTGAGAGCTGCTGTATGTAAATTTTATGGGCTTAACACGACATTTTGAAATAGAAGCTTTTTATATAAGGAGTGATTTATAATTTTAATGCAGTTGACATCAAGATTAAATTTATGTGGAGCAAAATTTAAATTTTCTCCTTTCTAACTTAAAATTTTCTCACACAAAAAAGATTTAAATAAATTAGACTCTTTGCTATTTGCAAACTTAACTTTGGTTATAAATATTCCTGTCGTCGATAGCTATTATAAAATTAATCACATCCCCACTCACATATCGATCATTTCTAATCGCCAATTACGATTCATTCATAAAAATTCACTTAAATTTATTCATTCGAAATTTATGATGTTAATTTGCGGACATCTTCTGAGAAATATCGATAGCATTTTAGTCTCCACCCATTGAACTTAATTAGCCATATCCAAAATCTCCTTTCTATTTTATGTAAATTAGCTTACGAATCAAATTCAAATTTTTACCCGCGTGTGAGGCAGAAAAAAATGGCAGGAAGAGATTTTAATTCGCGGTTAAGCCAAATTTCATCACGAAATTTAAAAACTACATTGTTGAGAGTGTATCGATTTTCAGTATGATAAAGTCTGCCTTATAAATTATAATCGAAAAAAAATTCACGCAAAGATGAAAATTGAAAAAAAAATCTATTGCATAAAAAACTTGGCAATAAATTTTGTTTGATCGAAACCGGTTCAGCTCGTTTCCATTGGCTCTAAATGAGGGGAGCACAAAATTTTATTCCACGTTAGTTGCAAAATGATTTACGCACCTGTAGCGTCTATTGCAGAGAATGGGATTTGAGAATTGTAATGGAAAAAAGTCAAAATTGATTATTTTTAAAATAAATTTGAGATTATTTTTGGGTTAGGATAAATTTAAGATTTCGAAAAAGGATTCGAAGAATTTAAATTTATTATTTTGTAGATAGAGAAAGTTTTAAAAATTATTCAGAGGGTTGACAAGAAAAATTAAAATATAACGTATTTTTTAATTCAAATTTTGATAAGAAAAGAAATAAAATAATTTTTAAATTTATTAAAAAAAATATTTCAAAATATTTTGAAGAGATTGCTTCATGAGAAATTTTTCATTCGTTTAGGGATTCGAACCTTAAAACTTTTCAAATTTTTCCTTTTCTAAATTTTCTAATTAATAAATTTATCGATTTTTGCTAAACATAAACTTTAGCAATGATATAAAAATAATCCGAAACATCTCAACTTTTATAAGTCATTCACTTCTGCCCAAACCACCTTCTCGATTTCAATCAAAAATTTTCGTAAGATTATTTTAGATAAACAACAAGTTACAACAGCAACAACATGTTATCCATCTCTCACTATATTTTCACTGTTTAAATATACATAAAAACCGTTTTTTAACTCTCATCTGATCATCGTCTCAGAAATGTGATTTATTTAGAATTCCCTCTCCATATGAAAGTGAGTGCGAAGTGGAAGGAAGAAAAGTGAAAAAAGAGATCGAAGGCGACGTCCATAAATTACATGCGAGTTACATAGTCACGTCGCATCTCGACAGTAAATCAAGCAATTTGTACTCTCTTAAGTCGATCGCTTGCGATGCGATAAGGAAAAAAGTGGAAGTTGTCTCCCAAAACTTTTGAATGTGACCACCACCGATGTCGGATTTATTTTTTCAAAAATTCTTTCAAAAAAAATCGGAAGAAGGCGGTTGCTTAAAAAGTAAGAAAAAATCATTCGTTTAATTGTCAAATGAGTGAGGCGAAGTAATTTGTCAAGACTTAAAGAAAATTTCTCACCACAATTTCGATGCCTGTGCCATATTTTTTTTGGGGGTTAGATCATATAAAATAAATTTGAATAAAACGCCATTTGATTGATTTTTGAAGAAACTTTTTTTGCGGGTGCATCATGCATTATTTAAATATGTCAATTGAACATGTATTGTGATCGGGGATCGTGGGAAAGTTAGAGAAATTTTTTATAGCAAGTGCTTACAAATATTTTAAAAATTATGGCAAATTGTTGATTCAGTAAATATTCCATTATTTAAATTCTTTCCACAACCTGAAAATTTTCAGCTAATGCCCAAAGATCAAAGCAATTTTTCCTCGTACTCCCAACTGAGCCAAAGATTTTTAAAGTTCATTCTGACACATTTAGCAATCATTTGGCAATTAATTATAAAACAGCAATTGGGGCATTAAATGAACACAACATACAATAGCACATGACATTCCTTTAAAATTGAAATTAAATTTATTGTCTGTGCGCACGATGATCAGATTTGGAAATGTGACTTGAGAACAATCCGGAAGAAATGAAGAGCTAAAAATAGAAGAAGATTGAAAATGAAAATGCTCTGCATGAAATAAGCATGTCAATGTCTGTTTTTGTTTGAACAACAATAAAATACTCTCCGATCGGATGTCAATATATTTCGCATAGCTTGAGCTACTGCTGGGTTAATATGCATCTCATTGACATATGGAGCAGAGACAAAGAGATGCATTGGGACAGTATGCAAAACATTTTTGGTGCACAAAAAAAAGTAAGAGATTATTTTATTATATGTTGCAGAGAGTTTTGCAATATCGGAGAGACGAATTGATTGTATTTAAATTTATTGATGTCAAACAGGGTAAAAGAGAGCATTTGCATGCCAAAAAGACATTGCATGTGTTTTCTGAGCATTTCATCCTTTTGAATTGCATTGTTTTGACAATTCATCCAGTGGGGTTTCTTCAGAAGGTAGGAAACAAAAAAATAAAAAGGTTTAAAATTATTTTATTAAAATAAAACGTGATGTAAAGTAAAACATTTAATTTTTTTGACCCCTTTCAAAAAAAATCTGTCTAAAAATTCTTTATTAACTTGCCAATAATCACTCGAGTCACTAAATTCTCACCGGGCTATTACTAAACAATTCGCGAAGCTATAAAACTCTAATAATCTCCGCTTTTATGCGAGAGTGCGTAAAAAATGCGATTAGCATGTGAAAAGCACATCATGAGATTTATGGCAATTAACCATTTTTGTTTTCAATTTTCACGTAATTAAAAAGTCATAAAATGAATATTTTATATCTCGTGTTCTTTTGTTGAACTCAACCGCACACTGTTGATACTTGATGCCGCCTCGAATGTTTGTAAGGGATTTCTCTTTTTTTTCGAGGGATGAAAGCCGGCTAATAAATTTTATAGAATTGGATAATTTATGACTCTTAAGAGGGTTATTATTACCCATTGTGAAATTACACGATGAAATTAGGTGCAAATCTAGTTTTAATTGGCTGAAACTGTGGAATTTCTAGAGTTGAGAGCTGCATGGAATGTTGACAAGGCCGAGTGTTAAGTGAGTGTGTGGGAGTGGATTAAAGAGTCGTGGCTAAGCATGCGGCTTAGTGCAGATAAGATTAAACAGTTGAAGGGAAATTTTTCAAGCCGTGCGAGTGGGAATTATTTATTTACTTTAAGTTTTAAATTAAAAAAATTATTTTGAATGTTTTAATGAATTGGTTAACCTTAGTTTGAAATTCAAATAAGTTTAACTAATTTTATAAAAAAAAATAGAGCAAAAATTTCAAATTAAATAATTTAAACAAATTTCCCACTAAATCCGCAAATTCACTCTTTTCACCACCAATTTATGCCCGCATTCGTCATCATCAACCTTGTCATATCCTCAAAGGAATAAGGAAGCACATGGTCGAGACCAAAAAAAGAATTAAAAAACGGTGATAAATTTTCCTTCAAGTCAAAACACCGACTCTGGGGTGTTTATCAAATCATTATATAAACTTTTTATTTATTAGGTTAAAAGTAGACACACGAAAAACCCTCATGCGATGCACATAAGGGAGATCTTGCTATCTTTAAGAAAAGGTACAACAAGGAATGTTGTTTTGGAATATTTCTTTTTTTTTTGAAAAGCCACATTATAATTTATAACATTATTTAGTTTTCCCTTTCCTCTCTCTCGCTCGCATAGCATGCAGCACACACAGTTTAAGTCTCGCACATTAATAACCTTTTAAGGATCAGCTTTTCTTCTTCTTCTTCTTTGCTTTTGACTTTTCGACTTGAAAAAAATAAGATTTATTGCTTTATTTGAGGAAAGTCAGGGAATTTTTAATAGGTGTGCACTGAGCCACAGTCACACAAAACCGCATATTTGAGAAAAAAGGGCTCTAAAATTTATTCAAAATGACAGCCGATCGAAAATCAATTGAGAAACTTTTCATTCTCATTTCTTTCGGTGCATTAAAAGAACGAAAAGGGTGTTCGAAGGTCTCTGTTTTAAGTATGCAAGCTGGATACATGATGAATGTTATTATTTTTCATAATTTGCACAGCTATTCATTGTTTCTTGTGCTCATGGAAGAAAACTTAATCACAGTCTTATTTCTTGCTCATTTCATTAAATTACAAAAGTCCTTGCGAAATTTTCCTCCACTCTTGGATTTTAATATTTTGTCGGTTTCTTTTCAGCTTCGAAGTCAGTGAGTGATTATTAAGCGATATTGAGAAAAAAAAAATCTTGAAAAGTTATAATAATTTTAGGTTGAGTGCAGTTTTCGCTTTAGGTGGTAAAAATTTAACGGGTTTTTAAATTTCATACTAAAAAATTTAAACGCATGATTCAAATTTTTTTAAAATTTATGGATCGAATTTAATATTTAAATTTTATAATTTTTAAATAATTTCTTTATAATCGCGCTCATCCTTACCGCATGATATCATTGCGCATATGCTTGTGTTCTCTTTCTGAAAGAAAATTGTGAAGCACTGCAGCAAAAAAAAGTTAAATACAAAAACCCGTTTATGAATATTTAAAACAGTTGCAAGTATGCAAATCTGTTTGGAGGACTTTTTCATGTAAATGCTAATTTGCGGGGCGATTTTCAATGGAGAAGAAACTAAAGGAACGAGGAATGAGAGACTAAAATTGCGTTGAGATTACATGCATATATAATTTATAATAAAGTAGAGAGTCTCGCCATTTATTGATCAATTTACTCCCATGTACTATTATTTCTCCATTCGACGATAATAATTTTTTAATTATTGTGATTATGCCGCATACAAACACCAATCCAGAAGTGATTTTATTAAGTTGAACGGGAGGGTGTGGCATGGAGGTGTATCGATATTTGCGAGATAAATTTTTAAAAGAAAATTTACAAAAAAATTCTTAATTTTAAATCCAATAAATACGTTAAGATTCTAAGACACAAGTTTCGATCCCCTCAAAAGCATAAATGAGCACATGCGAGTGAATTAATGAAGAATTAAGTAAAAAACAATTAATTATAAAATTAGATCAAAAGAAATTAAAGAGAAAAGATGAAAATGTGTTGTAGAGTGAGACATAAGACAAAGTGGCTTTTATTTGCATCTTCAGTGCACTTCTCTCATAACCGCTTGGAATGTCGCCAAGATAACCAAAATTATCGCGATGAGTCTCAAATTCGTGTTCATTACTCTTGAAAGAGTTTACGTTTGAGTGGATGATAAAAATCGCCCTCCTTGTTAGCTTCGAGGAAAGCCGTCTCAACTCGGTTGAAATTAGCCAGATAATGAAAACTTTTCAACTATAAAGTGTTGATGTTTGTTTGTTCAATTTTTTAAATTTTGTAAAATTATGACATGCATTTTGCACTATTGCCATGTAATTTTCCATCTCGACTCTCGGACTGACTCCTTACGACTTGTCTTATTTAAACTGCCATGCCGATAATTATCTCTCGATCTCCATGTCATTAAAGTCAAATTAAAACATGATTTTCACGCAGAGATGCAATCACTTCACCGATAATTAGAACGGAGAGTGCTGATTTGATGCGAACCGAGTTTACATTATATGAGCGACGTGCATGTACTCAAACGTGCTTATGTGTGTGATGATGATGCAATTACGTGCAATTTGTACATCGTGGATGCAGTCGCATCGTTTTTAAAAGTTTTGTAGGATTTTTAGAATTGTTAAAGGAAATTTTTCAAATTTTAAATAACTGTTAAAAATTTAAATCGTTTTAAGAAACATTTCCGCCTTTTTTCCCTCTTTTCTCATCTTTCAACACCCAAAAATCACTTCACACTAGAGTTTCTCAAATGCCCGGGTAATGAGATTTTGTCCTACCCGGGTAAAAAAATTTACTACCCGGGTAGCCCGGGCATGCCCGGGTAAGAATTTTTTTTAAAAAAATATACCTATTTTTACTCAAATTTTCGGCTAATCTTTACATAGAGCATTTTTAGTAACAGAAATAAAAGTTTTTTAAACAGAAAATGAAAAGATTAAAAGAAATATAAAAAGTTTAATGGAAATAGTTCTTAAGGAACATTACACAGTGAAGGTCTGACATTCGAGTTCTAGCCTTTGTTACAATATCTCCAGCCTCTAAAAATGCCCTCTATGAAGAAACTGATGTTGCCTGAATCGTTAGTAAAGCTTTAAACAATCGGTCCAAAATTGGAGATCTTTGTTTGAGTCTTCTCATGTCATCTCATGGCTATTTTTTTGTTGCACTTGATGTTTCAAAATACTTTTTTGAATTAAAAAATTTCACAAACGAATCTAAATTTATAAAGGTAAACTACCTTCTTAAGTCATGTAGTTTTATAAGGATAAAATTCATTGAAACAAAACATTTTCAGGTATTGGTTTACACAAAACTTAAAAAAGCAGTAGAGGAAGATTTTAAAAAAATAAAAAATTTTCTTCAATTTTTTAATTTTTACCCGGAAGGGTAGAGCAATTTTCCGGGTATACTCGGGTAGTAAAATTGACGGCAACCCGGGATACCCGTACCGGGTTACCCGTGAGAAACTCACTTCACACCATCCAATTTTCTCTATAAACAATAGAAATCTAGAATTTTATCTCATCTCTCGCACCATGTGCTCATGTAAATCAAAAATCAGATTTTTTTTTGTATACATTCAAACTTGTTGCTATATCTTTCGCATCGTCGATGAACAGAGTATGAGAATTGATCATGTTAATTGTTTACAGGCGTGAACTTAAGTGTTACCAAAATATTTTTTCACCAAACGTTCAACCAGTTACTAGATGTGATCCATTCGGTGCTATGAGCGTGTGTATGTGAGTGTGATGAAGAAAAACAATTCATCTATTTTGAGGCATTTTGCTCACAAGCTGAGCGATGTTTGTTATGATAAATACCTGAGAAATGCTCATCTTCTTCATACTATTTTTATTAGATGATGGTCTGTGCATGCCTAGCTAATTTTTCAATTCTCCTCTCGAAAATTTTAATTAAAAACTTCACTCGTAAAAAATTGCATTCTGTCATGCGCTTGATAGAGCATAAAATAATGTGTAAGGCGTAGGGAGGAGGGCGATTAGGCGATATTTTAAATGCTTCAGAATTTTCGTTTACTTGTTGAGTTTTGGATTATTTGTTGATTTTGAACTTTCTTTTATGAAATTAGAAACTTAATATTTTTTAAAAATTTTATTAAAAAATAAGCAAGTTTAATTTTTCATAGGATTTGAAACTATTTTTTTTCTTGTAGAAGCATTTTAAGATTTTCTAGTTTATTTATTTATTTAAAATATTTTTCAGAGTTAAATTTTAACCATAAAAACTATGTCTCAAAATTATTCAAAAAAAAACTATGTAGCTTCACTTCACCCACTGATAACTCACACAAATTTCGCCCATTTCATATCGTGTTAACTGAAATGACCCTCGAAAATGATTTATTTGAAACAATAAACAAAAAATCTCTCCATCATGTGCTGTTTATCTCGTCGTTCGGGAGAGCTGAGAAATTTTAATAGATATTTATGTGTGAGAATGAAATGATGATGTTAATGATGATCTGAAAAAATAAACATTGAACGTCTGAATTTTGCTGTTTGCTGATTGAAACAACAAGTACCAATCAATTCACACATTTTTTATAAAGAAAAAAAAAGATTGACCGTAGGTGTTCACTTTAAAGCGAAAAAAAATGAATTTCTCATCTCTCATTTTGATTAATCGCATCGAAATTGATATAAGGAAGGTGTGTGGATGAAGAAATCGAAAGAAATATGTTCATTGTGCAAATTTTGTAAGGGAAATATCCAAAGTCAATACTCACTTTGTCCTAAGTGCACCCTCTTCATCCAAGGGTAGATTTGAGGTGGATCTGATGGAATGAAAAATACGTTAAGTGAATAAATTTAAAGGGTGAATAAAATGAGTAAATTTATAAAAAAAACTCAGTTTATTTTTTCAAAACCGTTAAAAATTCCATCCCTCGTCACAAAGTTCTATATTAACTCACTTTTCTTGCCACTTCCAGTTCCGCTTCCGCCTTCAGTTCCACTATCGCTTGATGCATCAGACTCATCGCCATCGGGACTGCGCATTGGCAGCGCTGTCGATTGGAGATGACTGTTGTTTGTCGTCGAATTTGTGTTACTCGTTTTACTATTATTATTCGCTATATTGTTGTTGTTATTATTTGTTGAATGTTGTTTGTTCAATGAGCGCGCTGCACTTTCCACAACGGAGCTTGGCGATAGTTTTGGTGAAATATCGCGGGCAGTTGACAGATCTTGTGGACTTGAAATGGAGGTTTGATTTATGTTCGGTGTGCCGGTGGCCTGTCCATCACCCGCATACTTGCAACTCTGTCCAATTGCCTGCTGTTGATTAAGCATAAATTTCTGGGGTTGAAGTTGAGTGTAGTCAACCATTTCCGTGGTGCCGGGCTGTTGTTGCGTTGTCGTTGAGGCCGCTAGTGGATTGTAGCCTTGCGGACTCGGATAGTGTGATTGCGGGGCGCCACTATAGAGATTGGGATTGTACGCGGAACCGGGAAAATAGTCATTTTGCGGGCCATTACTGCTTGTACTGTTTGTCGTATTTGTCGAATTGTTCGGATAGCATTGCGCGAGCGAATTAACAAATTGATAAGAAGACATGACGAAATTATTTGCATCCATTTCTTTCTGATTGTTCACCAATTGTTCACACGGAGTAAGTTTGATAAAAAGTTGAATTTAATGGGGAAAAAAATTTCAGCTAATCACCAGCTATTATTGCATCTCTCAGATTATAATCTAAGATTGTGCTTAATCACTTCGAACTTTCATACACTTTCCACTCGTTTTATTATATTTTTGTGTTTCCTAGGAAGAGGAAAAAAACTCCAGAAACCGCTAAACTTCAGTTATAAGTCGAGTTTAAATCACAAAATGCTGTATGTATATTTTTTTGGTCGTTATCTGAAATTAGAAGACAAAAGCGATTTTTAATTAGTTTTCAATTAAACGTTTATGCGGAATAATAAAAGATTTTCTCATTGTTTCAGTAATTAGCATTTGATTGTTGTCTTTACAAAAAAAGACCAAGAGTCTTCTTAATATTGCATGTACTCGAATGGAGATTGTCGCAGATACATTTGTGTAGAAGGAAGAGAACAAAGAATGGATTTTCGAACAGCACACACAACACAATACACCACATCTAACCACAAACATAATTAAAGACGCTCTTTTAATTAATTTTTTTTCTTTCGGGTTTAGAGAGACAACTTAGAAAAAAGTTTCTGTAGACCCAGTTGGGAAAATTAATGAAGAAATTTTTAAAGAGATTTTTAGTTTAAAAATTTAAGTTCAAAAATTCTAAAATTAAATTATTCAAAAAATAATTTAGATATTTTTACGAGAACGGACGAGAACTTTTTAAATAATTTCCCAATAATTTCACTGATCCTAGAATTTTTAATTTTTTACTAAATTTAAATTAATTCAAACTTAACATAAAAAAAAATACTTTAAATTTTTAAGAAATTTAAATTTATTAAAATTCATTTTACAACCAAATTTTAAATATTTAACGATCAAATTTCATCACAAATCCAAATCTTTGAAATTAATCAACAAAAATTCTCTAACTGGGCTCCTAATGGAAATTATCGTGTAAGTCCATCGAGGGAGAAAGACGTGAAAAAAATGATTTGCATTAAACTACGTTTGTATTTTTGGAATTCATTATTCACCAAAAGCCAAGGCAAAAAGAACTTTTTTCGAAACATCCATTTCGAGCATTTAAAAAATGGCAATTAATTTTTGTTTCTCTCCATTCCACTCGACATCAACATACACACACACACACAGGAGAGTATAAAAGCGGTTGAGAAAGAGTTAATAATCTTAATAAAATCGATTTTTAATATGGAAACAAAGAGGAGAAGTTCTTGAATTTTTTTAACTGGAGAGTTAAGAAGAAGAAAACCGCCACACGAGAAAATCAAGAAGAAACTTCATTTTGGGTTCTTCTCTCTCGCGCTATGTCGTGTTGTCGTGTTTTCTTCAGCGATTCTCTCCATATCTCGCATGTTGTGTTCCATCCAGCCTCTAACGTGCTTGTTGATGCTCTCAGACTCTCTTACATTTATCTTTTTATTCTTCTCTTTTGAATAAAGCCAATTTTTTTCGCTCTTGAAATTCCTTTTCATCATAAAAATGTGTTGTTCGTGAATTATTAAATGCCAATTTTTGAAATCGCAAATCAATTTAAATGGGAGTCAGAGTGTGAGAGAGTTTCGAGCCAGAAACTTTTATCATTTACTAGTTAGAGCCATTAGAAGTAGCGCAACGCCATTTGGTTAGTTCATTTACATCGAGTGTGGATGAAAATGTGTCCTCGGGCTACAACATAATTGACTTGGTAGGTAGTGAGTGGCGGCTGCTGTATAAGGCATGAACAGTGTAAATGAACGAGAAAGATAAAAAGTAACGGAATTTTTTTCGATATTTTCTTCGCAAGAGGTGAAATTTTTAATTTTAATAAAATGGAATTTTTAAAAACGCATCATGCAATTTTCTATTGTGGTGCATGAATGAGGTGAATTTAAAAATTTGAAAAGTTATTAAAATTTATTTAAATATCTTTAAAGAAACATAAAAAATAAAATTTACTGAAACTTTTTGGATTCAAATCATGGGAATTAAAAATTCTAAAGAAATTGTTTAAATGTATTTTTTTTAGTTTTTAGATATTCAGAACTTTGAAAAAATTGTTCAGTCTCAGTTATCACTAAAAAGCATTTAAATTGCCAATTTCTTCATTCAGATTCGATTCCTGATTCTTCCATGTTTTTTCGCCTTAAATATTTTGCATTCATTGTGCAACTCACAGAAATGCTTTATTTTCCATTACACTCTTCGCGTCTCTCTCACTCGCACAGTGCATAATGTGATATTCTTTCGCTAAAGGGTTAAAATGCTCATTGGCTTCGAAATTATAGGCTTTGCGTATTATTCGTTTTTAACGAAGCAGTTCTTCCTTTTCTTGATTGCAATTTAATTTTTTTTTGGTTTCTCTTTTTTTGTGCCTTTCTGCAAACTTGTTATTTCTTTCTTTTGTTGTGCATCCAATCGAAGTATTTTATACGGTAAAGGCGATGTACAAAATAATGTACAAGGAGCAAGTTCAGTGCATCTATAATTAATTGTTTTTTGAAAGTTTTCTCATTTTCTTTTTCGCTCAATTCTCGAAATTTAAATTGTTTTTCGATTCAAATCTGCCCTTTTAATCGTGGCGCAGACAATTTCAAAATTTTCGTGGCTTCATAAACTTTTTTTTTCGCGTGGGGTCAATGAAATTATGATTAAGCTTTTGGGGGTTGGACTGAATAATTTCGAGTTGCATAACCTCTTGGAAAGATTTTTAAAACTGTTGAAAAAACATTTATTTTTCAATTCAATTTCTCACTCCATTTGAATTTTTCAACTCAACTCTCGTTCTAAGAAAGTCCAAACAAGCCTATCCATTTAACCTTCGCTAGATCATGATGCAATCGAAAAGCAAATAATTTATACGTTTGAATGCTTTCATTTACAGAGAACATGCCTACTATGCCCGTCAAGCATGGCAAATGGAAATAATTATAGTTTTTCTCTCTTATGATGGGAAGAAAATTGAAAACTTTTTTCATGAATGAAACTCTATTTAGTGTTCATAGAACCTTAAAGTTCAAGCTGTCCAACAACAAACAGGCTACAATTCAATTGTTCTAATCCAGATCTAATAAAGCAATCAAATTATTACAACCGAGGAGTTTTGAGGCAAGGAAAATCAGATAAAATGCAGAAAATTTGAATTCCCGGCTCATCGCAGCTCATACTAGGGCGTAGTTGATTTTAAAGTGAGAAACAATTTTATGCATTCGAATTATGACGGAAAATTGTGAGCGAGAAAAATTAAGGTGAAAATTGATTATTTTATGGAAAAAGTATTTACGAAATTTTGAGGATTTTTAATAAAACTTTTTACAGTAAAAATAAAAAAATTAGTGAAATTTGAGAATCTTCGAATTCTAAAATTTAAAATATGAACCCATTTTCAGTTTTCTTTTATATTTTTTAGAATTTTTTTCTCATTTCTATCCAATTAAATAAAAAGTTTCTCCTCTAGGCTAGAAATTTTCGCTCATTACGAAACTACTAATTTAATTCCATCGAGTCACCGACAATTTTCTAACCAACCCTCAGCTACATCCACTCCCTCTTCTCTTTCGCTCATTTATACTTTTATGATTTCCATTAAATTAACAATCAAATTTAATATGAAAATTATTAGACTTTTTTCCATGTTCTACAACCACAACTAAAGCCCTCCGTTTGTCATATTATAAACTTCACGACACGACACACAACATTTCATGATAGTTTTTAGAATGTGGATAATTTATTATAGTTTAGCGTCGGTGGCATGTTGAAAAAATTCTCTTTTCGTTTGAAGGCACAAAAATGGCTTCGGGAATTTTTACAAGTTTCCATAAAAAAATTTAACATACTTTTATCAAAATTTTATAATCTCCACATGAGTTCCATGAAAGCTGCTTTCATCACTTTAACAAATGTGTCAAAACACAAATAAATTTTTTGCCATTGCACTTTCTCAGCAAAAATATTTTTATTGTTCTGCGGTCCAATCACAATTTTTCTTTAAATCCTGTGTGAATCCTCAAAAAGTCCTTTTTTTGCCTCCTCTCAATAGAAAGTAAAAATTTCTTTCTTTCTTTTTTTTGTGTAAACACCGGGGTGAGAGAAAGACTGATAATTTATGACCTGCACTTTCTTTGCCGATATCCACTTAACACTTATTTATTTTCTCATTGATGCACTTTTCACATAATTTTTTTGAATTTATTTCTTCCTCAATTTTTATCCTTTTTTCTCTCCTTTATTAAATTAATTGAAATTCATTAATTGATGATGATAAAAAATTATTTTATATTTTTATTATTTTTTAGTACCACACTGCCACGATCTCGAAAAAAGTACGTGTTTAAAGCGCCAACGTTTCAGTTTGACTACTTTATGGATGTATTATTGTAGTTTGTGTCTCAGTGAAGTGAGAGAGAGAGAATAAAAAAATTACACATTATTATTGCTCCTCGTCATCGTCTTTTTTCTTCTTCGATTTTCATTTTTACAAAAACTGATTTTTCTCTTCTCTCCCGTCTATAGACTTTTTTACTGCTCTGCGATTCTGAATCTGACTCGAAAAATTATATTGAAAGCAAACGAGAGAGGAGGCCGGCATGCGAAGGAAGAGTGAGCGAGAAAGAAAGACAAACTATGCCCCAAAAGTGAAATAGTCAAATGCGTGAAGACATGAGAGAGAATGTGATGGCGAATGCACGAAAGAGAAACGAATGATTGTCGATCGCAATGCAATCGCATGAGAGAGAAAGAGACAACAATCTTTCCATCTCTCTTGCGCATTTGAGTTCTCAACCCAACAACAACAATGCAACAGCAAAATATCGCGAGAGAGAATCGAAGAAAAATATTTTGATGATAAATCAGGGAGAATATGAAATGATGGTGAATTGAATGTACAACAAGTGTTGATAGAGGCGAGCGAAAAAAAACTATCGAATTTATCAATAATGATAATGGCAAAAATAAAACTCATTTCGATTTGTTTAACCTCGTAATGAATAAAAAATTATGTGAGGTATAATGAGAATTTTTTTTGGATTGTTTGGGGGATTGTTGATGGATTATTGAGTGAGCAGTGATCGGGTGGATGAAGTTTGATGATTTTCGGAAAAATTAGAAATTGAAATTTAGAAAAAGGAAATTTTAATTAAAAGTACTAGGACTCGATTTTTAATTTTGAATTTTTGATGTTCTGCAGTTTTATTTGTAAAAAATTAAAAGAATTCATAACAATATAAAATTTTAGAGTCGAATTCTAAAATGTTAATGATATTTTTTTTTAAATATTCCAGTAGCCATTCTCAGCACTAATTTTGATGTTCTGCAGTTTTATATGTTAAAAATTAAAAGAATTCATAACAATATAAAATTTTCGAGTCAAATTCTAAAAAATATTCCTAAAAATTTAGTAAACTCTTGAATGTTAATGATATTTTTTTAAAAATATTCCAGTAGCCATTCTCAGCACTAATTCTTTTTTTACCACCTTCAACTTCTAGTATTCACTTACACACTCATTTTTCTCGCACTCAACAACCTCATCCGTAAAAACGAAATAATCAGCGAATGAATTTAAAACAAAATGTGTTTTAATTAAACTTTAAGAAGTTCATAAATTAAACGACGACGTCTTCGACTTCGAGATGGAACGAGTTTTTTCCGTATATTTCTTTTGATTTTCCTTCTCGTGCCTTTTGCCTTTAAACACACATGCATGCACATTTTTATCTTACATGCGATTAAAATAAATGAACCCACCTAATAACATAAATTTTACAGAGGAAGGCTACTGCAAAACTTTTATTTCTTGCGTCGTGTCCTGTGTGTAGGCTGTTTTAAATTTTTGGAACATTTAGCGAGTTGTAAATTTATTGACTTTCGATCTTAAACTCGCTCATCCGTTCACGATTTTTTACTGTAGATGTCTTCACAGATGAGCAGAAAAAAGTCATCATGAAGAGAGGAAGAAATTAATTTAAAGTTGATTTTAAAGTCAAGTTGTCGCTTGACTGGAAAAATGTCGTGTGCGCATTTGATCTAAATATAAAATTGAAAAGGTATTTTTCTTGTTAAAAAATTCGTCTACAAATCCTCTTCACTAATAACTTAAAACACCGAAAATCCCCGCTTAACATTTCTTTGATTGTTGATAGCGCAAAAATAAAAAGTCATTAAGAGTCGAAAAGAGACAAAACTAATGGAATCAAAGCAGCGCGGAATATAAAAAAGGTATAAGAAGAAAACCGGGCTGAGAGATTAATTTGGCACGGCAAACGAATTAAAGTTCTCGAGCTAACAGCAAACAGTAACAACTACTTAATGCAAAACTGTTTTTGTGTGACTCGAAAATTCACGAGAAGGATTTTTCATGAATATTCAAAAGGCTGAAACCGCCACCAACGCATGTACACATGGCTTTACTCCATTTTAGCTTTTTTTTGGAACTCGAGCATGTGTCAATAATTTTTTTTCTCCCTCGCAGCGGAAGTTTGAAGTTTATTTTTGGAAATTTTTATTTTCATGCATTGGCAATTGAAGCACTCGTATGACCTTAAGTTTTAATGTTTATCTTACCATGCTAAATGGATTTCTGGTTTAAAAGGATTAATCTTCATTATGGGCATTCTATTCCGAGTAGTGCATGTACCTGTGCAAATTGCATTGTCGTAAATTTTGCACTCCTTTCACAGCATAAACTCCTTTTTTGCACCATGTGAGTGACCTTGGACTGACTATTTAAAGTGTTGCAAAAATGTTACAAATCCCTACAAATTCGAGACAATCATCGTTCATGCATCACGGCGACGATTCTGATTGGATTTTTCTAACCAGATTCAACCCTCAAATCGGAAAATTTTCATTTATTGTCTCTTACGGGATTTTAGGAAGAGTGCGGAATAACTTTTTGGCATGAGGGTTGTTTTGTCTATTGCAGTAGAGATGGCATTTTAAGTTTAACAGTTTTCAGTAAAATTAAATTTTTTAAAGCATTACAAAACATTTAAGGATGATGTAAAATAATTAGAGATCCTTAAATAACCGGTTTTAACGATTTCGGTTTAACCGGTTTTAAAAAGCTCATAACCGGTTTTCACCGGTTAACCGGTTATGAGTTTTTATCTAAATTTCTAGAAAAAAAACTATTTTTTTTAAAAAAAAAAAATTTTAAAAAAGGAAAATTTAATTTAAAACTTAAAATACTTAAAAACAAAACAAAGATTAATTTAATTATTTCTAAAAAACACTTAGAAAGGCAATGGCATTGATGTTTATCTCCAAGTCTATTGAAAAGCTTGCTGACTAGATGATTTGCTCGAAAAAAGTCTACAAAAAAATATTAAAAAAATATATTTTCACAATAATTACCGTAACACTTTTTGTCTCGCGATGTCGAAAACCAAATCACTTCACTTTTTTAATAAAAAAACACTAAACAATTAAAGGAAAGATAAAAAAAAATTTTTGATATCTTAATATCTGATACATGAGAAACGTAAGTTTAGTGGACATTTAGTACCTATTTTTCACAATATTAGTATTTAGAAGGTATTAAAAAAAAAAAAAGAAAATAAAATAAAATTAAATTATTTTTAAAAAATAAAAAATTCAAAAAGAAAATAAAAAAAAATAAACCGAAAAAAAAACTAAAAACGAAAAGGAGACTCTAAAAATAATTAAATTTTATGTCAATCTATTTTTTTTATTGATTTTAATTTAATTTATTTATATTTAATTTTTTGTCATCAATAGAAATTCAAAAAATTCCAAAGCCCCTTTAAAGACAACTTCAAAAACTCTTTAAAAACCTCAAAATTTCCATGTTGAATGTAAATTAAAGTGAAATTGTTTCAACAGTTTGACAGCAACAGCAGACTGAGTAAAGTTAGGAAAATGCCTCAAAAGTCATTAGTCATTTTTCGGAAATGTTGTTGGCCCCGAAAACAGTATTTGACTCTCGTTGACGTTTTAAAATTCGATTTTCTATTTTCCAAGTAGCATGTGGAACATTTGAATATTTTCTTCTCTTTCCTTTCGAAAGGTGCATTCATGCTTTTGTTTAAGTACACGACATGGAAATAAATTTTTAAATCGATTTTTTGTGATTAATGGATTTCTTTCCGATTGGCATATTGAGTCTAGCTTTTAAGGTTGAAATTGGAAAATAATTTAGAAATATTTTTGTGGACTCGATATGAGAACTTTGTCAATTTTGGTGCATTTCGGTACCTTTGTGATTATTTTAAGGGGTTTAAAATTTGTTTTGTGCTAGTTTTATTAACAGAGAATAGTTCCATTGACTTGATGAGATTTTTAAAAAATTCAACTGTTTTTAAAAAATTATTTATTGATAATTCATCGAAAACCCACTCAAGTCTCTTCCCACCATCAACTCTCGATCAAATTCGAATTGATAAAAAGTTCAACGTCACTTTTCCATTTGAAAAATTTTCCTCTCGTTATATTTTTTTAATTCAGATACAAATTGCCATTCATTAATTTTCTTTCTCTCTCACTCGCTCATATTGCTTATCGAAAAAAAGGGATATAAATAATAAATAAATTGAAAATAAATTAATTGTGTCAAAGAGGTAATTCATAATAAATTAGATAAATTGCTTGTGTCATTTGCTGTTGTTTTGATGATGAATTTTATTTCGTTAAATTTCCTCTCTTGGGGAAATATTGTAAGCACGGATATGCCTAATAATATATTCCGATCAATAAGCAACTTCCATACGGAGAAGATGAAAATCTCTCAAATCTGCCTTGTGGAGCATCAAAATCTTTCATCTTCCGAGAATTTCAATCTATTCCACTTCCTTTCCCTAGACGAGGTTTTGCTATCCACCAACTGTGTACACAAAAAAAAATTAAAATGCAACAGAATGTCCAAAAAATATTCTTTTTTGCGCATTTTCCTCCGCATTTTAATGAGAAAAACTTTTTGCAATTAAAATTTTTTTAGGAGGAGCGAGGAAAAATTCATAAATGCCAGACGATTGTTTTAATTGAAATTAAGTCAGAGATAAAGTTGGAGAGAAGTCAAGAATGAGTAATTAAAAAATGCAAAAACTTATGCTTTGGCGGGTTTTGCGGAATCACTAAAAAAATATTTATTAATGGAGTCAAAGGGGTGGAAACTTTTATGAATAAATTTTGGAAAGAATGAATTTTTTTAAATTTTAAATCAATCTTGAAAATTGAGAAAATAACATAATTTTTAACAAATTTAAAATTAACAGCCCTCGAATTTCATGAACAGTCGCATTATAGTTTTCAATTGCAATTTTTTTCCCTCCAAAGATCGTTCCGATAAACTTCAACTGCAAAAATTTTTGATGAGAAAACTTTTTCTCCTCCCATAAAAAAGAGAAGTCTCAAAAAAATTTAATTTTTTCATTTTCAGCACCTGACTGAGTCGTTGGCGTCACCACGTTACTTCATTAATTGCTAATTTATGTCAATTTTAGAATTTATAACCCGATAACATTAAAATTTATGGAGCGATATCCATAATAAAGCATGACCATGAGAAGCTACTCTGAAATCATAACAGACCGCGAGTAAAGTCAGAGAGACTTCACAATAATAGTCAACACAAAAGAAATCTCGAAGAAATGATAATTTATATGTGAAACTCTGGAATATTTAATGATTTGTGTGAGTCAGAAGGAAGAATTATAATTTGGTAATTTATGAGAGCTAAATGCTGTATAGGGTTTAAATATCAACAGATTTTTGGTGATCGAGAGGAAACATGGAGGGTCAAAATATGATTTAGAATTCAGAAATTGATTTAAAAACTTTTGAATTCATTGCGATTTTATCTCTAATCTTCATACAAGCTATTTTATTGAAAATTTTAAATCAAATAATTAAAAGTTTAAATCCTAAAACAAACTTTTAAAAATATTAAATTTACTTGTATCCGATTAATTTTTTACTTCGCATGATGCTCGAAAGTTTTTTTTGTAGAGATCATAAAAACAGGTAATTTTTTCTTCTTTTTCTTCGTTCGCATGATTTTTAAAAACATAACTTTCAGTTGTGTCACCGAGACAAGTTTTTAATTAATTTCTTAATATCCATGAAAAATTCACTAAATAATTTCTAAAAATTATTTCAGTAAGGCAGTGAGATCGCAATCAAAGGTCGACTTTGGTGAATAGAACGAGATTACGGGAAAAATGCAGTTCAGTCTAACAGATGACTGTAAATATTGATTAATGATCTTCGAAGCGTTCGATGAAACCCCCGATGAAATCAACCAAGTGCATTTTTCTTCCTTCCTTCGCAGCATCAATCTGACGTGTGTATGAGAAACTTTTGGCGATTGTGCAACCGTAAAATAAACAATAGAGACTGGAAAAATGAGGAAAAATAGGAGGAATTCGAAAAAATGTGTGTGTGTTTGCAGAATGCAGCTGTTAATCTCATCATGAATGCATCGCAACCCCTGAGGGTTCGCACATGCACGTCACACATTTGATTTTGAGATTTCGATATTTTTGAAAACTTAATCCGATCATTTTGTTTGACCTACACACAACTCAAATGGTGTTCATCATAACTATTATGACAGAAATCTGTCAATCATTTCTCCATTTTCTCTTCCTTTTCTCTCTCACTTATTCATGGTTTCTAAAATCTTCAGTCGATTTTTTTTGTGCGTTGTGTTAAAAAGAGAAGACCGAGGGAAGAAAAAGGACTTCAATGATGAGCTCTGCATGTTTTTTTCTCCAGCCGTGCGAGGTGAAGTTTTCTACGGTTTTTTTAAAAAGAAATTTTGCTTACACATGTTGACTTTTGGGTTCCGGTGATTTAAATTTTAAGATTAAAAAAATATATTAAATTTAGTTTGAATAAAAAGTGAAATTTCCTTTAATAAATTTAGGATTTCAATTTATATTGTTCAAAATTAATTTGATTGATCTATTAAAAAAATTCTTGGATATAAAGCGAGTCATTTTCATTATTTAAATAATTGCAAAAGTTAATTTTTAATTTCTCATCACTTAAAAATTTATTTAAATGTTCTCATATAAATCTTTCTCTACCTCTATTTTTACAAAATAAACCTTAAAATTAGCGTTTTGATTTATAGTACAGTAAATGCTACAAAATTAAAACTATTTACATACAAATTTGATCCACAAATTATCATGATTGGAAATTAAGTTTTAAATTGCGATCATTTTTTGTCACATTTTGATTGACTAAATATTTTATTCGAATGCGAGTATCATCCCACAAAAAAACTATTAACTGGCGAGCGAAATAAGAGAGAGATGATAATAATAAAAATTATCATACAAACGACGATAACTCAAAATGCGTTTGCTGCTGCTCATGATTGATATTCATCAAGTCATTTAACGAATTATTGCCATTCGCTACCATCATACCATGATTATAATCGGTGGCGTGAGGGGGCATACTTATATTTGGCTGCTGATAAGTTGGATAATTTTGAGTGATTTGTTGCTCGTCCGTGTACAAAATATCGGCTGTGAGCGTGTCTTGCTTCTTATGTGCCATTCTTTTATTTTGGAACCTGTACACGAGAAAATTATCGAAGAGAGAGAATAGCGTTAGCAATCATTTCGAATTGATAGTTGAAGTTGCAAATTACTTACCAAATTTTGATTTGACGTTCGCTTAATTGCAGTCTGTGCGCGATTTCAATGCGCTTCCTGCGAGTTAGGTACTTGTTCATGCTGAACTCTTTCATTAGCTCCTGCGTTTGAAATCTAGTGTATGTCTGTCGTGTTCGCTTCGAGGTTTTAGCATGCGAGTCTGAAAGAGGTTGAGAAAATGTCAGTCATTTCGAAATTTTATGTTTAAAGGTTAAATTTGAAAGTAATAAAAAAATTCAATTTACCTTCATTTTGTTCATTCCAAATGGCAGCTCCCGAATGTGCTGAGTCATCATGCTTGAGGGATGTGTCTTTGGGTGACGATGGTGGTGTGGCATAGTTGCTGCTAATGGGACTCGCCGTACTCACTGCCGCCTTAATCTCATCAATCGACGACTCATATCCTTCCTTCAGTGGACTCTTATAATTAACGAGACTGATCGATTGCTCAACATTAACAATTGCTGGCATTTGATAGTGCTCGGATGTGGAACTGGCTGGCGATACGTTTCCCGTGTGGTGTTGGTAGAAGTAAGGCGATTTAACATATTTCGTTCGCTTCGAAGGCTTCGTTAATAAGGCACGCAATGCAGGTGAATCATCGGATGCTGCGGCAACATTATCGATTTTTCTCTTTCGCGAATCTCCCGCTAATTGACTAGTTGTGGCCGATGCAATGGCAGTCGATTGCGCAAAATGCTGCGGCCCATAATATAAATCATTTTTCACCTCGCCATATTGATTGCAATTTAAATTCGGCTGATTTCCATTTGCTGCTGCTTGCGTCGATGACTTGATGGTGCCGTTGTAATTGTGATGAGAGTAATTTTTATAATCATCATTTATTTGATTATTTAACATGCTTAGTTGCTGGTGCTGATGATGATATTGCGGTTGTTGCTGCTGAATGGTGCTATAATACGAGCTCCATTGATCATTATAATTATTTGGTGGGAAATTATAATTGTAATTATTGAATGCATCAGTTGCGTTTAGATTTTTGCAATCGTACTGTCCATAGGTGGTGTTATTGTTGTAGAGATTCTGTTGTTGGCTCTCGGTCGACTGGTAATGTTGATATGATGAAATGTTATTGCTATAATAATAATCGGAGTATTGAGTCGCTGCCATAATGCCTTTTTTCTTCTCTTTTCTCTTCACTTAAAAATTTATCACTCAACAATTTTCTTCTTCTTCTCGTTTCTTCCACTAAATCATTTGAATCAACTGAGTTGGAACACACTAGACGATGATGAGTAAATAATTGCTCGAATATTTATGTTCACAAATCACTTTTTATTCTTAATTATTTTCTTCACTTTTTTTGCAACGACAAAATTTATTTTTTTCTTGTTTTTGACTGAGATCTTGACGTTACAACGAATGGATAATGAATGAGTGAAATTGCTCATCTGACACGAACCTAAAAAGAGGTCCTGTGTGCAATGCCGAGTGCACAAAACAAACACATGCAAGAGGGGACTCAGGAGTCATAAAGTTATTTATGTCCTTTTTGCAACAATCATATTTTCCTCCTGCTGCTGTATTTGTGCGAGTGAAAAGAGAAGGCACACGACCCACTAATGTTGTTAGGGGTGTCAGAGAGGGTCTTTTAGTTAGCGAGTTGTGAGGATTTCGTGGTGCATCAGGCAACATTTTTGAGGACTTTTTCTATTATTTTGTGTCATCCCTTTTATTCGACTTACTTTACTGTAAACATTTGACTGATAAATTTTTTTAATATTGTTTATTTCGTTTTATTTTATTAAAAATAAATACTTAAATTTTGAATAAAATTATTAATTAACCTTTTTTTAAATTAATATTAATAATGGATATGTGTTTTGCAAAAATCGCCTAACTTTACATCAAGTCTTATATACACTTGACCGATTTTTAAATAACACAAAATTCACGCAGCAAAAATTCTTTCAAAATCAATTGACTCAATTCAAAAGAAATTTTTAAAATAATTTTTTTAAAAAACTTTCGAGTGAGGGTTGTCAATTGCGAAAATTTATGATGAGTTCATCTATCTTTTCGATGTACAGCAGCTACAACCCTAAAAAAGATTGTTGCACATACAACTTTTTTTAAGTTAATAAATTTATTTAAACGATTTGATATCAGGAAAAATCAACAGCATCGATTGTCGCTCCTGGTTGTGATTCTCCTACAATATGGCATGCGTTACTGTCGCTGAGATTTTCCACCCTAAATTAGATGATGATCGGCGCTGTTCTTTTCGCCATTTGACACAATGCACATTGGGCTTTGCCATGATTCCTTTTTCTTTTGAATAAAATCCCATTGTAACTCGTGCTCACATGCACACATATATGAGAGTTGCGAAAAAAGGGAAGGGAGTCGATTAAACAAATAGTTTCAATTCAATCACGCTTGATATCTCGCTCTCTATGTGTGCACTCTGTGGCAGTGCAAATATATCAAATCCCACTGATTCTCTTCTCTCAATATAACACGGCTTGAGTTGATAGATAATTTATGAGTTTTTATCGGATTGTGTGCAAGAGTTGGTGATAATATGAAAACTCAGCAGATGGATGGGAATATTAGAGGTGATAAAAAAGAGGGCGATTTCATTCAAATTACTCGGAGTATTTAATAATTGTTGCGCTGGGTGGAATTGAGTGAATTGGAATGCGAGATTTTAATTTATTCGAAAAATTTATCATTAAAAAATAGTTGATAAGATTTTAAAAATTCGACCAAAATTTTTTTTTAAATTCTAAAAATTTATTAATTATTTTCAGAGAAAAATTCCACGTTTGAATCTTTAATTACAAATTTGAATTTAACCATTGCTTAGTGTTTAAAATTTGAATAGTTTAAAAATTGTCGCATCTGAGTCCATCAAGCAGTTGATCTTCGTTTTGTCCTTGCACGAAGTCATTAAATTTTTTCGCTCTAAAAATCGCACAGTCAGTGAATTTTTAGCTACTAAGGTGGCATTTCTCCTTACATTCACTCCCATAATTGACTTTTTCAATGTCACACACGAGCAACATGAACTGTAGCAAATTAAACATCATTGAGGATAATGTTTTTCCTCTTTATGTCTTTATTGAGAATTCTGAATAGAAGTCATTGACAATTATCGTGAAAAAAGCATTTCTCGACTTCCACACTTCTTCAACATTAATTTCAAGGCTTTAAGAAAATTGCCGTGTGTCTTGTCGTTCGTAAAAGTTCGTTTTCTCACGAAGCCACACTTTTCAAATTTCTGCTGAAAACTGAGCGAATGGAAGGAAAAATTTTTAACTGCATCAATAAAAATTTTATGACACGCTCCTCGTATCCTTCTTGTATATGCGTCAATAAAAAAAAGTTCTCTTTTGCATTTCTTTTTCGTCTTCGACAAGGTCAACTATTTACAGGGATTAACACATCCCCATAATTTTGTTGTTCAAACATTTTGACCGATATTTTTCTTTCTAAATTGGTCACACTTTTCTCCCTGCTTCATCCTGACAAATCCTTCAAAATAAACCATTAGCTGAAGTAATAACGTTCACTCCATGCAGTCTCCTTTCACTCGTGATGCCTCCCTTTTCCTTACTTATTGCAATAATGTCCTTTTTAGCAACTTACACGGCAGTTAGGACATGTTGAGATTTTAATTATACTTTAGTAGTTTTTTAAGACATCTCTCATTGGATGAGAAGTTTAGAGCGTGAAGGACTAAATTAGTTCGCATGGTGTTGAAAGACTTTCGCATGCTTTTCGGAGATTTTAAAATTTGTAATTTTAGAAGAACTTAAAAATTTAAATAATTTTCGCAACTTAAACATATTTTAGGTAATTTTTTCTCTCGATCACCTATAATTTGAGTAAATATTGACAGGATGAGTCGAAGAACTTTCTTTTCATATTTTTATCATGTTTACGATTTCAACAATCAATTTTTATGGCCTTCAATTATATCATAAAAATGCTCGAGGAAATTTCTTCTTTTTCTTGCTCCTTCTCGAGCGTGTAAAACAATAAAAATTTATAATAGTAGCAGGAATTCAAGCAACAGTATCCTCCTACCGTCGTAAACGAGAATAACTGAATTGCGAATTTTCTGAGAAATTAATTTACTTAATCTTAAAATTTGTTAAATATTTCTTTTTTTTTAAATTATTTTCAAAACCATTTTAAACTTTTAAGCATTTTCCAAAGATCCAGTTATTTTTCACTCTCTCACTCGGGAACTCAATAACGTTATAAACTTTTATGATTTTGCTGCTTAAAAGAGTAGCGACTTTTTTCCTTTTAAAAATTTCTTCTTTCTCTTTTTTGCCGGCAAACGATCCTTTCTTCACTCTCTAAGGGCTCAATATTATTGAGAAATGTTATATGATTGCAATAATGGCATAAAAGTTTATTATACATGAATATTTTTGCAGTCGTACAGTTCTTTATTGCCTAGGTGCTTTTTTCTATGGAAAAATATGTCTTCGTGCCTGATGTCGAGATTGCAAAAAATATTATTCGTAAATGGAAGTTTTTGAGAGGTTTATTAGTGATCAGAGAAATAAATTCGAGTCATCAAAAGCTTCTAATTCTTGAATTTGAATAAAATTTGAGAATAGCTTTGATAATAATTAATTTTTTTACAAAACCTTTTAATAAAATCCACAAAGTGATGATCTTGACGATAATGCAAATGATTTGTCAACGCGTTTCTTCATCATACACTTACAAAAATAGCAATACAGTAGCTCGTCAGCTATTAAAAGTAACTTCATTTAATTTACAACCGAGACTGAAGTGCATGTAATAAAAAAGAATGGAAAGCAATTAAAACAGATTTTTTCGCTGCTGACTTTTTTTAATAATTTTGTCAGAATAAAATCCCGCGTCTAGAAAGGCAAACAAGTGTTTCGCGTTCTCTTTTTTTTGTAGATTTATGTTATGGAATTTCATTCTTTTTTCTTTTCGCCTCTCTATTCGACAGAAAAAAAGCACGCAAAGGCCTTTCTTAACATGAAAATTTAATTAGTAATTAAATACAAGTCATATAACTCATTCACGTTCATTCCTTTAATGCTGACTGCTGAGTGCGATGCCGAGTGGTGGAAGAAGAAAGAGAAGTTTTGTTTTGTTTTCCATTGAAATGCGGCGACGTTAACAGACGATTGAATTTATATCGTCCGTGCGATATTTTCTTCTTCCACTTTGACGAACAATCGTCAGCTTATGTGTGCAGAAAAAAATAATTATAACGATTTTTCGTGTTTGTGATGTGTGCAGTCCATCTGGTATGGAGTTGCCGAATTAGAGATGTTTAGGGGTAGGATAGAAAATGAGAAAATTGAGTTGCAAAAGGGATGCTAGTGAGAATGGAATTTTTGCAATACTTATAAGACCAAAAGTCTGGTTGGAATATTTTTTAATATGATTTTAATGACATTTAAAATATTTATATTTTACGAATATAATTAATTGCGTTTATAAAAATTATCATTTTATAAATGAACTCAAATTTATCATAATTCGAAATATTTTTTTACATAAGCCATGTTGGAATCTCCCGCCGCTTGAGGTTCTCAAGCATTTAAATTTAATAGCGTCGGTTATGTTGCAAACGAATTCATCAAAATTTTAGGAAGTGAATTTTATTTGTGTTTCGAGTTATTGAATAAAAGTTTTATTTTTAAATTTTTAAAATCCACCAAATGATGTAAAAAATTAAACGTTTCAATAAAATTTTATGTGTTCGAATCCTACATTAAATAAATTTCTGGCTGTGCATGTAGCTTGAGTTTATTTTTTTTTTCATAAAATTTAAATTAAGTTTTGTTTTACAATTTAATTAAATTAAATTAAAACGTCTCAAAAAATTCCCTTCAATATTTTACCATAATTTTATCACATCATGTTTTTAACCTCTTAATTCTTTATGTTATTCCCCTAATGACTCTAATTATTGCATTCCATAAATGCTAATGCGAGTCAGCAGCTAGAAGAAATTCAACAATTAAAAATATCTCACAAGCACTCGCGGAAAATCTTTTTTGAGCGTTCTTTAAGGAAAATTTAATTAATTACCCACAATAAGTTCAATTTTTATCTTCAATTACGATTTTCATCATCATCGAGTGAGAGAGAGAGAAATGGAATAAAATAAATTGTTTTCTCTCTTCGACTGAAAAACACTTTCCTTTTCACTTGATTTTCTATTAATTCCATGGCATTAATCATAATTATTTATTTCTAATCTCCTCCCTTTACCCCCATTCGAGACTTGGAAGAAATTCAATTTTGAGTTCTAAAATTTTTTCAGTGGGGTTGGAGTGAAACACGCAAAGTCTACCTTGAGCTGCCGCTGTCAGGTTTCTCTCACACACAATCTTTCCATCTTTTGTTTTTGATTAATGAAAACTTCGAGATGTCTGCATTAGAAGCAATTCATGGAGTGTCATTGAGTAGGCTCATCATAATCACATTGAGAGACTTCATGCGGGGCTCCACACACACTCACAGCGATGAGCCATTTTTTAATTTAATTTTTTTTGCACTTGGCATGAAATGACGACGACTCGAATTCATTTTGTTTGTTCTGCTGCGCGCATACATAAGAACGCGAAAAAATCCCGTCTCAGTCGTTCTCTACGCAATGGCAAAATGTGTATTATAATCTAGCTATGCTCTACACATAATACATATATTTTCCCTTCATTTCTTTTGGGAGTACATAATGACAAATGATATAAAATTCATCAATGTCAGAAAATATTAGAGACTGTAACTTTACACTTTAATACAATTTCCCTGCTCGAAGCATGCACACACACACACGGGTCGAATGGTTGATTCGGTTGTTGTTTTTGGGATCTGCATGCTTGAATTTCAGCATAAAATAAAAGAGAGAAAATATAATTAAATATTTTTTCTCTTCCTCGACAGTTTTCAGGGTTGAGGAAATTTTTATCAAAATTAATTAAAATTTAAAATTTGCCTCAACAATTTAAAATTAAATTGGAGAAAAATGATGTTAAAATTGAAATATTGGGTTTAAATATTAAATTTAAACTTAAAATTGAATTGTAATTTTTGTAATATATTAGTTTTTTACATCCCTGCCGACTTTCGAATCTTCTCTCACATGTTATTACAACTCCTCGCATATCATCATCCTGCGTCTCAAATTTTTCCCTCTTTTTTTCATGACAGTAATTAAAGATGAAAATTCTTGCGTAACATTATCAAATGGATGAGTAGTTGAGAGAGACACTGTGACTGATGTACTGATATTAAATTTAAATTAGTACTTAACGTGAAAACTGCCCACAGATAAACACACAGTGTGTCGCTCTTTCAGTACGCAGAGGTGAATAAAAGCTGGAAAGAATTGGAAAACCAGTTTTTTATATTACTTAATACTGACTCTATCCGACAACATTTTTACGTACATGGCGTGGCACGACGAAAGAGAAAAAATAAAAAATATTTCCATTTTCGAGCGAGAAACATTTTTTAGCTCTGGTCTAGAAGGTTTTTTGATATCTTAATTAACATGGAGATTTCTCTCTCGTTTTTTTTGAATACTCAATTTAAATATATTTTTATTTATTATATCGGACAGTCACAAAATGGCTGGAATGTGTCATCCCAATTTATTTAAGTCTCACAATAAAAATGAAGAAATTTTTCAAAAAAAATACATTTTAGCGAATATTTCACACTTTAAGTATTTTTTAAACATGATGGAGGTTATTATGAAAATTTACAATGTTGCAGCGTGCGAGATGAGGAAAGCGAGTTAATGGCCGTATGTCTTTGATATCGATCTACGAGACTGTAAGGCAAATCGAGTTGAGGTAAGAAATTGAGGGTAAATCATCAGGTCAATTATCGACTTTTCATTAAGTCAATAATTGGATGATGAAGAAGATTTAGGGCGATTGAAAAATGAAGATATTCAAGGTGAAGCTTTAATGGAATAATTTGGAGTTAAATTGTTTCAGGTAAATTTTTAAAGAGTTTCGTTTGATTAATTTTGTTTTGAAATGATTTTTAATTTTTCTGTGAGTGTTTTTAAAAAGAATCGAACCTCAAATTTTTCAATTATTTTTAAAATAATTTTATCATTCTTATTTAAGTTTAACATTTTTACTTCCTTAAAGTTTTAAAAACTTTTTTATACAAATAAAATAAATAATTGCAAAACCATAACGAAAAAAAAATCCATTTAGTCGGAAAAATTTGGTCATTTGAGATGCATGCGTACGACGGTTTCATGATGAAACATAAAAGGCACAAAAGCTAGGGTAAAAAGAGTGAGCGATAGGTAACATTCAACAACATGCCTGTCAATCTTCTTTATCAATGGCAATGTCGAAACAATAAAATGGCATACACATAAGAATGCTCTTAACTGTATCGAAGAGGAGATTTTGTGCACACACATAAAAAACAACAAAAATATTCGAGAATAAAAAAGTTTTTTCTTGCTCTCCTGCTTGAGAAAAATTACTCCTCTTGACAGTGAATAATTACGGTTCGATTTTTGTTAAAATTGACAGAAATGTATTGATGTTAAATGAGTTTTTTGCGCTTTGTGCCTATGCTTTGCTTTTGATATCGAGACGAGGAGTAAGAAAAATACGAAATGAATTTAATGTGCTGAAAACTCGATCAAAATATGTAACAGAAAATCCGTGGAGGAGACGAATAAAAATTGGTATTGGCATAAATAAAATATGTAATTCACGTATGAGTTGACTTGACAATTTCGCAGGGCACGAGGTCGCATTTTTTGACGTTGATGTCGATGTCATAAAAAGCTTTACGATTTACAAGAACGAAGAGGCGCGAGTTCGAGGGAAAATAGCGTAATTTTACCATCAAAAATGTAATTTTCTTTTATTTTCAACAATTTAATCCCTTTTTTCATTTCGGTGAGGTTTCATGATTTGCATTTGAAATGTTCTGTTTCATCAGTTTGTGAGACTTTTTTGAATTTTTTATAAAAAAAAAATTTTGTGAACTTAAAAAATAACAAACTACCACACGAACTATTTTGTTAAAATTTAGGATTCATATTTATTTTTAAAAATATTTAACATTTCAAGCTTAAAGAATTTCAATAAGAATTTCCAAAAACAAAAACTCAAACCATCAAAAATAAAATAATTTTTTCTCGTCCCCTCTCATCCGCACATAACCACTGATTGATGTCTTTTTAGTCTATTCCATGCGTCTATTTTCTCATAGACGCATCACACCGATAAAAATCTCTTCTTAAATTTCTCTGTTTGCACAAGAACATTGCATCAAAATTCCATTTCAGTATTTTTTGATAAAAAATTCAAAGAGGGTCGCTGTTGAGGGATTTCTTCAATCTTCCATACTTCGTGTTATTTTTTCATACTCTTTTCATTCTTTCCGTCAAAGCAAAAATAATTTTTTTTCTGCTGTTGCCGCTCTTCAACCTTCCCTTCACCGAAATTTTTTTCTTGTATTTAGATCTGATGTTGATGGATTGCTCTCATTAATCTATGACGTACAGACTTCCATAGGAAATTGTTACACAAGGAGGAGAGTGAGAGAGGAAAAATAGCTGCAGAATGTATTTGTTTTTTTTTCACTCTCCCTCTCACTCGACTCACTGAAACATTCTTCGAGGGAAAGGACATGAAAGTGTGTAAGGTATTGCATAGATGGATGGATTGATGGTTGATGAGGAAGAGAGAAAATGGAGGAGATTTTTTCGAATTTCTTTCGGGATAATGTTTTTTTAAATACTTTCCTCGAAATTACTCAAATGAAGGTCTAAAAAATTCTGTTCTTTATTTAATCAAAATGATTGTTTAAGTGTTTTTAATGAAATTAAATTACACGCCACCATATGTGGGTAATTATTGATCCAAGTGACAACTTTTTATTATTATTTTGAATGTCGTCGAAGAATTGTTGACTCAAGTGAAGTTTTTTGAGTATTTTTGAAATTCAAGTGTATCCAAAAATTAAGAGACATAAAAAGTATTTAAAATAGTTAAGAATTCATTAAAAAATTTAGGTTCGAATTTTTTTGCACAAACCAATTAAAAGTTAATTAAATTTAAAAATTATCTCCAAACAATGATAATCTTCTTCTTTATTCATTATCATCCAACAAGAGTTGTTTGTGTGACTCATGAAAATAACGAACCTCTAAAAAATTGAATAGCGCATAAAACACATTCAATCAACTCATTGAATTCTATTGATATTGTCTTTCATTCTCTCTCTCTCACATGCTCGATGCCATTGATATATTCAATAAATACTCGGATGGAATGTTTCTGTGATTAATGAAAATTTAATAAGTTTTGGCATATTTATTTCTCAATATTAATTCCAATTATCGAAAATGTTATTAATCATTCGTTGGAATACACATCACTGACTGGAGAGTGAGAGAAAAACTCTGACACTCATCTCGTAAAAACGTGTTAAGAGCGCATTTAACAGAAAACAAGCGAAATTGAGAGAAACACAAAAAAAACTTTTACTGTGAGCATTTCGTGAAATCCATTAATCATTCACGAAAAACTTATGCCTTTAAAATCATAAAACAATATAAAGTGATTGCGGGGCCATAAATTGCCGGAGCACAATTCTAAGTGAGAGTGTCATATTTCAATTACTTTAATTATGATGTTGCCTTGCGCCGTTGTCAACGAATTTTCGAAAAGTAAAAGTTTTCCACCACACTTTTGATGAGTAGATGACAGTTGCTATCTTAGTGCTTAAATATAGTTTTGGGGTTGGAGGTATTTAAATCATTTTCACCCTACACATCTCATAGCTCTCACTTTCGAGCGTGGATACGGTGCTTTAAAAATCATCATCTTAATGTACTGTTAATTTCCACTTATCAATCAAATTCTTTGGTGATTTAGTGATGTAGGGTTGAATTAAATTAAATTTTATGCGACCAATAAATAAAATAAATTTCTAAGAGAAAAAATTGGGAAAATTTTTCTGGGTTTGAATCTTTACATTAAAATATATTTTCATTTAAGTGAAATTTTGCTTTTGAATTTTATTTATCCGTTAAATTTCCCATCCTCACAGTAGAGTTTAATAATAATCATTGAAAAGAGATAATTCTTTCAGTGGGGTGTCAATGAAGCCCACTCAACTCACTTAAGCGATTGCACTTAATTTTTGGCTACATCCCGATTTTTCATCCGTTCACATCCTTTCTCTCGAGAGAGGGGAGAAGAAAAATCGAAAGAAAAATTGATTCAATTCTTCTTTGTCTTTTACTTTCGCTTCTCACTGCTGTTACCAATTTTCATTCGCTTCCACTGCTGCTGGCTCGATAATCCTCGAAGGAATTGACAAATTCCGCATACGAATCTCACCCCTAAAAATAAATCAAACCCCATTGTCCGAGTTGAGTGAGCTGAGTTGAGAGGAAAGTGAACATTTTTCTCGCTCTCCCGTGTCGATCCATTTTTGGTTGGAAATGAAAAAGAGAAAAAAAAAGTTTTTCTATGTTTCTCAATTCACTTGACGCTTGTTTCCAATGATGTTGTATTAAATCGCAAGTTTTGATGGCCATTCCGACATATAATGAATAATAAATCAATCTCTGCTGCTTCTGTATGCTTTCATCCTCATTCTCACCATCCGAATCTCCCATTCGACATTTCTTTCGAAGCACGAGTGAGAGGAGAAAAAAATATCCTAAGCGTAGGATTTAAAATTGTTGTTTGCTGTCGTTCAACATTAAACCCACGATGATGTGGTCGATACATAGCAAATATTGTATATTGAGAGATGCTTAGTATTCATCATGTGTCTCTTAAGAGAGCAAAAGAAGGAAAAAAATTCTTTTTATTTTTGCACAAAAGTTTTTCGTTTGAGGGAGAAAAATTGATGGAATCTTCTGAGATTAGAGGATGACTTTATGTTTGGAATGTCGGAATGGATGTCGGTTGATGAGAAAGTTTAGGGATCAATTTTTGGTATTGACTAAAAAGTCGATTTCTTAAGATATAAAATATTTTTTTGGAATTTTAATGTAAAAGTTTTTTCAAAATGAACATTTTAGATAAGGAATATTTTAAAACCCGTTAAATTTAAATTTAGAAACAAAACGTTAAAAGTCAATTTCATAAAAAAGAAATCATCTTCAAAACATTTTTCTACCTGCAACATTTCCTTAATTATATTCAAAAACTCAATTCCATTAATATAAATTCATAAAAATTTCCAACCACATCATTAAATTCCAATAAAATTCAATTTTAACCCGTTCGTCTTGTGCCACTTTGATATGCATATAAACACTCTAAACATCATCATTTCATTGCAATATAATCTCTCGTATTTCAATATCAAATAATTTCTCTAAATTGTATAATTATGCGATTTATTATGTGTTTATCGAACCTTAAAGAAATCCCAATATCACCACAAAAAATAGTCATAAGTGGCCATATTTCTTTTTCTTCTCAAGAAACTATCATAAGGGTCGGCATTGATGTGAAAAAATCTACCTAACTATCAGAGGATCTTCTTTACGATATTCTTCCCTTTTTTAATTCAATTTTTGTCTCTTTCACTTTTTTTTGTAGACTTTCTACCTTGCGTGATGGCTGCACACACATTTTCCTGGGGTTGCATAGTTATTAAAATTTATGCAACCTAAAGTGGATTTTTTTAATTTAATTAACATGATTTTCGATGTGAGCTCAACCATGAATTAATTTTTTTTACTTATTTAAAAAAAAGAGAGTAGCAAGAACTTCCCTAATGAGACTTGGGTAATGCCGTAACAGTTGGATACTGAACACGGAAGCGAAATTCTAAAGGCAGCGTGACATGAAATTCCCTTTTTATATTTTTTAAAAAAGAAAATAGAAAGTCGAAAAAAAATTGGAGCAAAATGCTTCTGTTATTTTTATAAGCATGAAATTTGTTGCATACTTAAGAAGAAAACAGAACAATAGGAAGCCCGACAAAAAACTCACATGTTGAAATCGTTAGACAACAAACTAGACAGAAAAAAGATGTGCAGCGTGCACTTGAGATATTCTTTTTGCTTCATTAATATTTGAGATTGAAATCCGTTGACAATGTTAAGTGGCTCGTAAGCAAGCACAAGAAAAATTTCTTTTTAATTTTCATCCTTCAAATGAAACAGAAAAGAATTTTCACTTTTTACTGTACGTTATATGGAAAAAAGTTTTAATTAGATTAAATTTTTTTGTGTCAAATTACCGCGAGGGTGTTAAATGAGGGATGGAAAGAAATTTCAATTAGTTGATTTAAATTTAAATTTTTAGCAATTTTATTAAGTTTTATTTCACACCCCTTGAATTTACTTTCTGTCGACCATCGCCAATTTTTCTAATTAAATTTTTCCATGTCACATCTTTGATGTAAGTTCTTACAAAATTCTCAAACGGATGCAATGACACCGTGCAGTTAGTAAAAGCTGCATAAGCAAAATATTTTTCTATCTTATTTAAGCGTTGCATAGAGCGTGGAGAGAGAAGAAAACCACCCACCATTTCTTTTAGTTGCCTTTTCCTGCTCTCACTAGATGAGCTAAAAAAATCACTGTCGTTTGCAAAATTGCAATGCAACATTTAAACTTGTAAATCTAGCTTTGCTCTCTTTTTACATCTGTCTTTTTTAGTTTTACCTACTTATTGAATTTAAGAGGAGAAAAAATATATATTTTTAAAAGAGAAAAAGTTATTTCCTTTTCTTTTAATCTCTACTCGAATGTCCCTCGAGTCTGAAGTCTCTCAACTGTCGTGCATGTTGGTTGGAGGACTTTGTAAAATATCTCTGAGTTAAAAAAAGTTTATTTTCTCTTTTTTTTCGAGATTAATTATTTTTTAAAACTCCATCGTATCGTGACAATTTCATGCTAGTTGAAATTGAAATTTTAAATTTTTTTAAAGCGAAGAGAAAATTCTTTGAAGATTTTAAGTGCAATAAATTTTATTAAGGTAACTCTCTCAAGGACAGCTTAAATCTTTTGTACTTTTAAATGACAAAAAAAAGTAAAGGAGAAAAAAGGATTAATGTGACCTGCAATTTATTTGCAATTGCAAATTTGCATGCTCACGGAACCCTTTTTGTGCTCTCCTTTCTTTTGTTGTGTTTATGAACACTCATTTGTTTTCATGTCCTTCGGAAATTAGAGGTTAATGGATTTTTGTCATATATCAGTTAAATTAGTACAATTTTACTGTAACATGGCATAGAATTGTGGAAAGGCTAGAAAATATTCTAATTAATTATAATTGATCAATTAACAAAAAAAATGTATCTTTTGGTTAATTAAAATTAAAAATAAAGTTTCTTAATTGAAGGATTTGAATTGATGTTATTTTGATAAAAAATGACACTGATAAATCCTTTAAGTTTATTGACTTTAGGATTCGAACGAGGTTAAATTGTTGAAATTACTTGATTTTTATATATTTAATATATTTAAATTATTTTCTTAAACTTTCATCACAAAAATTAATTTTAATTCTTCGATCACCAACAGTAAAATGCAAAAAAAAACAATTGAAACATGTGCAAATCCATGACGATAAGTGTCAGTCATAGTCGTAAAAAAACTGAGTAAAATTTAGCTTTAAAGTGTTGTGACTAATGTGGTGAAAATTGTCACACACACATCGCACATTTCATGACATTTTTGAAATGGTTTTTTTTGTGGAAAAATGAGATGACTTTAAAGAAAATGATGCAGGCTCGGCCAATGATTGATGAACATTAGACTCTCTCGGAATGGCACATCACATCTTCTGAATGAATGTTTTGACATTGACTTTTTGGTAGATTTACATGAAGATCTGCTTTTTTCTCTCGTCTAAGATTAATGGTCATAGATTTATAATTCGAAGTTGGAAAGTTCATTGAAAATGGCCGGAGTGCGCGCGTAGATCATCGTTGAACCTTGTTTGTGGTCAAAAATAATTATTGGGCAGTATGAAAATTACTATGAGAGGCCATAGATAACCATCAAAAAGTTTATTACACGCCATCAAATTTTATTGTCTTGCAATCATAAACATGGCGTGTCCCGGGAAGCGAGTCAGAGAAAAATCATTTTTTTAGGTTGTTTGGACAGCAGAAGTGTAATTTAGCCAATGAGAGAGAAGTCGAGGTAATAATTGTAATAGCGGATAGCTTTTTTTCGGTTATTATTTGGCAATCAGCACCACATATATCCATCATTGCTGCCTCATTTTGTAGAGGAAAAATCTCACGTTAGAAGTAATTACGAGAATAAAAAATTGCCGAACAATAAACTTTAATATAAATTTGATTACAAAATAATTGCTGCGCAGCACTGAAAAAATTATACTCTTTTTTTGTTTTGTTTCGAGGAGATGTGGAAAATGACCGCCAACGAATGATCTCCGACCATATTGCCTATGTAATCTCCACCTTTGATGTATGATCACTGAATTTCTTCTATTCTTAAGCGAAAGCGTACTGTCGAAGTAATAAATTAAACCTTACATGAGCATAATTAAAGTTTTAATGAAAACCTTATTTTGAGTTAATGTGGCTTTCATGCCTTGAATGAGTTTTTAAAATTATTTTAATTTTTTAAAATGCAAAAATAAATTAAGATTCTAAATTAATCTGTATTTTTTTCTTTTGAGATATGTAATTTAATAAAATCACATTGAAATCAAACTTAACATTAGAATACCAAAATGCGCTTCAATCACCTCCATTTTCTCATCACATCCGTAACACTTATTTTTTTACATAAACTCATTCGTACTTAAAAACAAAAAGTTTCAAATGCCGATCCCGAGTATGTTGCTCATTATTATAACGCCATCATCATCTCGCCATCATCATCTCGCCATCATCATAATAATTTATAAAAGAAGGAAGACTATAAAAAAATGAAATTTTGTTTTTTTCCGAAATAAGCGCCATTAAAGATTAATTTTTTTCCTCGCAAGGCATCAATTTTTGGGCGAGCAGTAAAATGAAAGAAATTGAGCTGTACTCGCATGCTGATGAAAATGATCATTACTCTCTCGTGAAATGTATATATACACACAACTCGCAACATCTCGAATAATAAATATTAAATTAAAATGAATTGCAATTCAATCATTTATAGAAATCGATAAAGCTCACTGGTAAAAAAAAACTCGCGTGAATGGCAATGTGGCGTTGTGTAAACATCATTACCGAATGAATAGTATTCAATTTAATTTAATATTTATTTACCTCACAGTAAGGGAAACACAGACACCCGAGATGGAATTTCTCTCCTCACAAAATGTGGTTAATGAAGACATTATAAAACCGTCGAGTGAGTGAGACTTGGAGAAGAAAAAGAGTGAGAGAGAGAAAAGCCTTAAAAATAAATTTTTCTTTCTTTAAAATAATTTAATGCATTCAATTTTTATTCGAATCGCCTTCAAAGATTATATTGTCTTGCCTCATTCACATACACACACACAGTCGAATGATAAATGTCGAATGAAAAATGTTTTCTCATATTATAAACATATTTCTTTAATGGAAATAAAGTCTTTTCGATATACAAACTCTTTCTTACTGTGTCTTCTGTACTTTGTCTTCTTCCTCTTACACACGAAATATTTTTTTAAACATTTTTTTATATATTCGGGTAAAAAGCTGATTTAATTGAAAATTAATCTTATGATGTGATACTTTCAGAGGTGTATAATTTTATTTTCAAAATATATATATATTTTGGGTATATCTTCGATCTGCGTTGTATTTGAGGACATCCTATGGTTTTTCGATATTTTGAAGGAATTTTTATTTTTGGGAAAATTATAAAAGTTTAGAAAAGAATTGAAGAAAATTGAAATTTTAAAATAAATCAAACAAAATTAACCAAAAGTTAGAATGCTTTTAACAATTGACTAAAATTAAAATGCTAAATAAATTAAAAATTTTGTCATCTCTTTTTGATTCTACATTCCTTAATTCGATTTCTTAAATTTAAATAATATTTTAAAAATATTTTTAGCTTTTAATTTTTTTTAAACATTTCAATTCAATTTTTCAAATAACGAAATTTAAAAAAAATCTTTTTCTTTGCCGCTATCAAAGATGAAAAATTGTGGGATTGAAGCACTAAAGAGAAATATCTTATGCTAATTTAATTCCATTGGACAGATGGTCGTGTGAGTAATTTTCATCTCTTGTCGTGTATAAAAAATTTTATTTAATGCACGACACACATTTAAATTAATTCATCTCTCGATGTTATTATGTGTGACGAGTTAAAAAGGGGCTGAGTGAGAGCAGTTGAGCATTGAGCAGTTCATATCTTTATCCACCTCGCATAAAGCCCGGAAATTAAATGTAATAATTTTGAAAGTGAGTATGACAAGGATATGTTGGAAGAAATGCCCAGCAGCCAACACACACACACACATGATTGTATGTGCATGCCGCCTTCGGGGCCCACAACATACAATGAGCGATAAACGTGCGAACATATTACAATGATTTATTGCCTATAACACAGCAGCCAACAACAACAACAATAGTGGTATGCAGGCATTATTTTAATTGAACAATTTTCAATTAAAATAGCTCAGAGGATATTCCGGTATTTGTTGTGTTGACTGTGATTTAGCCGGAGTGAGAGACACAATCTCGCTCATCATCATCCCATTCCGGCCATGATGATGGAAAATATGAATGCCTTGATGCCTATTCACTATTATGATGAAGATAAATTTCCATTCATACAATTGACGGCGCGGTTATTGTTCATAACGACACTCATAGCACAACAAACATCCCTTTTTCTAATGCTCACGAGGATTCAAACTTTTTCTTTTCCAAAATTTGAATTGAATCCATAATTATCCATCCATTTCTCCCCTTATTCTTGAAAAATAGGAAATTTATCATTCTCGCCATCGCGAACACAACAATAGAAACTCATCAAAAAATCTTCAAAACTTTTTTTCGAGGAATGAGATGCGAGAAAGAATAGAAAAGTATAAAGGCATCAGAGGCAGGCAGAATAATTATGAAAATAGTTGATTTTTATGTTTTTGTGGTTGAGAGAGGACAAAAAATATATTAGAATTGTCAAAAAAGATTTTTTATAATATTAAATTTTCTCAATATTAATTTAAGTCGGTATTAATTAATTTAAAGTTTTTGAATAAAAAATGTAAAAATATTTTGAAGTTTTCAAAGTTTTAACAAAAAAAAGAATTGATAAGGAAAACATTTTTTTAAATTTAGGATTCGAACCATTTAAATTTAGATTAATTTTAATTTTAGTTTTGTTTCTTTGAAGAAATAAAGACAAAACATTTTATTAAATTTAAAATTTGATTTGAAATAGCTTTCAAAAATGTGTTCAGAAAGTCTTGATGAAACTTTAATCACAAATTTAAAGCAAACACTCAAAAAATTGGCTTTTTTAGTGATTTGAAAATCATTAAAATTTCACTATTGAAAATCTTTAAATTCTTGTGAACTCTTAAAATATTCACTTTAATATAAAAAAATCCACTCCCCATAAAAATGGAACGAAAAAGCAATCGAGAGTAGCGAAATAAGAAGAGGAAAATGATAAAATGTCGTTACGCAAAAGCGAGAAAAAAAGCACAACGGAGGACGGAATGAAAAGAAGAGAAAAATCATCCCTTATTTTGATTGATGCGAAGCTGTCAACTGCGTGAATTTTTATATATATTTGATACTGTTTTGAAAGATATTCTGTGTTATAAGTAAAAATAGAATAGCATTAAGAGATGGCTGGGGATGGGATGATGATGAAAAAAGAAAGAGAGAGAAGTGAACAAATGGATGCGATGGTAGTAGGTAGAGAAGTAATGGCATTAATCGAAAGCAGGATGTTGTGTGAGGGGAGGATGAGAGATGAATCTCTTTTTTTCCTCTTCTAAGCCTAGGAGTAAGTGCTAATGGATGCTGCTGCTACGAATCCATGTGCATCCTTTCTAATTATATTTTCCTTAAACCCAACATACAACTTGATTGATATGTGAGCGAATGTTTACAAGTATTGATGGATTAAGACATTAGTTTACCTCTTCGGGATATCTTGATCTCAATGCTCGGGTAATCGAACACGATAGTTTTCAATTTAAGAAAAATTGCCTTTTAAAGAATGATAATAATCTAGTTGTTGTGCTTCTCTCCGCTCGCTTGTTTTAATTTATTATTTCGATCTCTCTCTCACATCGCCGTGTGTCTCGATGTGCCGATCGACTTCACTATTTTTTCTCTCTCTCGCCTATTCTGTAATTTATTTTCTCGATTGAGTTGGAGTTAAATAACTTTAAATTAAGACATTCTAAAATTGAGTTGATGATGATGAAAATAGACAAGAGAAAATTTAATTTGATAATCGACCTGAACAAAATAAAAATGTTTTTCAATGCACTTTAAAGAGTGGGACGGAAAGGTGAAAAAGTTGGTCACAATTTAAAAAATAAAAAATTCTCGGAATTTTTACTAAATAATTTCCTTAAATTAATTTTGTCTTAAATTATTGTCAAATTTTCATCATTTCCATCCCACTTCATATAATTTTCTGATTAAATCTGAAATGTCTTGGCAAACAACCTCCTAAAGGCCTTCAGATCACTCGCTCAAATTGCATTTGATTATGCATCATAGAGTGAAACATTCCGAAGAGGATAAATTGCCATAAATGAAAATTTCACCTGTTATCGTATGCCAAACTTAAATTATCTCTCTCTCTCTCATCGCATATACGGGCATGATAATGATAATGATGGAAAATTTTCTTCTTCTCTCTTTTAGGAAAAAAAATGAAAAATTGACTACATCGTAAGTGTGTGTGTGCTTTTGTCAGTCATTATCTACTGGAGATCCATCTAATGTAATCAACCACTCCTACACACGCACATGAAACGTCGAATTCATCATTCCGAGGGTACCTCTCTATTCAACAATGAATGCGTACATTGTTGAGAGATATCAAAAAAATATATAAATGTTACGTAATCGAAGAGTGTGAGATGGGTGGTTGGGTGGCAAGGAACAACATCATGCATGCATTTGCCCGTTCTTTGTTGTTGTTGCTGCCCTGCCGAAGATTAATCGAGAATCAGAGTGGAAGTAAGGAGAGTAAAAAAATGTAACGTACGAATACGAATAAAAATGGAGGAACACGCTGAGTATAAATTAAAAAGAGAGCAAGGAAGAAAAATACAATTGTACGTCATTGACATTGATGGATTTGAAATGAAAAGAAAAAAATTATTTCGGAGAAGAGAGAGAAGGAAAAAAATTATAAGGGAAAACGGGTAAAATCTGTAGATGGCTGCTGCTGTATGTGTCGAGAGCGGCAAAAAAACCAAAAATGTCATTTGGGGGTACTTTTTATACAACATCTCTTCTCTAAAAATGTACAGTGAAGCGAGTTTCGAAAAAAAATGTATATTTATCAAAGCATGGTGGCATGACAGCTAAGTAAGAATTTTTTCTCCTCTCCACCCAGCATCAGCAGCAGTGGCAAGTCAAATGTGAAGTAAAATATTCACTGAAATTTTTCCTCGTCAAAGAAAGTGTACGCAAGAAAATTAATTGAAAATGCCTTAACAGTAGAAATAAAATTAATTGGTTCATAACTTTTCATCGATACTCGATTTGCTGATTTCTCATTTTGCGTGGCGCTTCATTCACGATTTTATCACTCTCTCACTTAAAAATTGCCTCTCAAACACCCTCGTAGCACAAGAGAACTCTTTTGGAGCTCTTTTTGAGCTCTTTGAAAGAACTCTTTTTTTACTCTTTATTAACTCTTTTTTGCCAAAAAAAAAGAGTTAAAAAAGAGCTTTGGGACCTTCAAAAAGAGCTCTTTTTTGGAGCTCTTTTTTGGAGCTCTTAAAGAGTTCTTTTAGAGCTCTTAAAAAAGAGTGCTAAAAATATTTTAGCACGTTTTTAGAACTCTTTTTTAGAGCTCTAAAAGAACTCTTTAAGAGCTCTTAAAAAGAGCTCCAAAAAAGAGTTCTTTTTGAAGGTCCCAAAGCTCTTTTTTAACTCTTTTTTTTTCGTAAAAAAAAAGCTCTAAAAGAACACTTAAAGAGCTCTTTCAAAGAGCTCCAAAAAACCCAAAATAAAAAAATATTTTTTCTCATTTCTTTTCAGATCTCTTTCTTCTCATTCTTTTGGAGCTCTTTTTCAGAACTCTTTAAGAGCTCTTTTTTTAGAACTCTTTAAGAGCTCTTTTTAAGAGTTGTTCATTTTCCATCCGTTCCACTTTTTTTGTTAGTTTAATTAACCTCGATCCTTATTTTTTTTTGGTTTCATGTCTTCTTTTTTGCTCCTGAGTGTGAGAAATATAAGTTAGTAAAATTTTGAAGTTTTTTTTAATACTTACGATGTTAGGATTCGAACCGCGACTCACCCGACACATTTTCTCCTACGCGAGCGCTTAACCGATTGGGCTACTGCAGCAAATATTTATTTATAAACTGTTTGACTAAATGACATATTTAAGTTGTGAAATTCTAGAAAGTACGATATTTCGTAAATTAATACCGTATAATTTCAAACAAAATTTAAATTAGTCAACGTATTGAACATTTATATTTTATTTTGTTTGAAACTTGAATTTGAAATTATATTTACTTTATTTTTTTTTGAAAAAAAACTCATTCGTAAGAGTTAAGAAAGAAGACTTTCAATTCTAAATTTTTTACTTTAATTAAAAATTGATAAAGTGCTCTAAAAGAACTCTTTCATAACTCCTAAAAAAGAGTCCTTTGAATCCGAAATTATCTACTCTAAAAAAGAGTTAAAAAAGAGCTCTAAAAGAATTCTTTTTTAGAGTGAAAAAAGAGTAATTTTAGTAAAGAAAAATTAACTCTAAAAAAGAGTTGAAAAGGAGCTCTAAAAGAACACTATTTTAGAGTGAAAAAAGAGTGATTTAATTTTTATAAAATTAACTCTAAAAAAGAGTTGAAAAAGAGCTATAAAAGAACTCTAATTTAGAGTAAAAAAAATAATTTTAGTAAAGTAAAATCAACTCTAAAAAAGAGTTAAAAAAGAGCTCTAAAAGAACTCTATTTTAGAGTGAAAAACGAGTGATTTGATTTTTATAAAATTAACTCTAAAAAAGAGTTGAAAAAGAGCTCTTAAAGAACTGTATTTTAGAATAAAAAAAGAGTTAATTTTAGTAAAGAAAATTAACTCTAAAAAAGAATTGAAAAGAGCTATAAAAGAACTCTAATTTAGAGTAAAAAAAATAATTTTAGTAAAGAAAAATCAACTCTAAAAAAGAGTTGAAAAAGAGCTCTTAAAGAACTCTATTTTAGAATAAAAAAAAGAGTAATTTTAGTAAAAAAAATTTTCTCTAAAAAAGAGTTGAAAAAGATCTCTTAAAGAACTCTAATTTAGAGTAAAAAAAGAGTAATTTTAGCAAAGAAAAAATAACTCTAAAAAAGAGTTGAAAAAGAGCTCTTAAAGAACTCTAATTTAGAGTAAAAAAGAGTAATTTTAGCAAAGAAAAATTAACTCTAAAAAAGAGTTGAAAAAGATCTCTTAAAGAACTCTAATTTAGAGTAAAAAAAGAGTAATTTTAGCAAAGAAAAATTAACTCTAAAAAAGAGTTGAAAAAGAGCTCTTAAAGAACTCTATTTTAGAGTAAAAAAATTTACCTCTTAAAAAGAGTTGAAAAAGAGCTCTAAAAGAACTCTTTTTTAGAGTGATAAAGGAGTACTTCGAATTATAAAAATTTTCTCTAAAAAAGAGTTGAAAAGGAGCTCTAAAAGAACTCTTTTTAAGGAGTTAAAAAAGAGTACTTCGAATTTTAAAAAATTTCTCTAAAAAAGAGTTGAAAAAGATCCTAAAGAGTTCTTTTAGAGTTCTTTTTAGCAACAACTCTTTTAAAGAGCTCTTAAAGAGTAAAAAAAGAGTTTTCTTGTGCTACGAGGGCAATCGAACCAAAAAAAACGGCGAAACTGGTTTGATCAATTCTTGTTCGCGATGGAAGTTTAAAAAAAATCATGTAAGATTTTTTGAAAATTTAAGAGCAGAAAATCTGATTTTTTATTCAACAAAAATTTGAAAATTAATTTATGATGAAGATTTGAATGCATAAATTAATAAACTAGTGGAAACTGTTTCTTTAACATATATTTTTAGAAAAATCTTTAAATTTATATTAACAAATTTAACTTTAATTTTTTGATGTAGTTTAAACTCAAAACCTTTTTAATTTTTAAACAATTTTTAGCTCTCAACATAAAAGATTCCTCTTATCATGTTGCGCGCGGCAAAAGAACCAGTTTTTCATGAAATTCTTCATAAATATGCGTTTTTGTGCCAATTATAATGGTGGTCGTAAAGGTAGAAATTAAAATTTGATGTTAAAAAAGTTTAAAATTATTTTAAGGTCAAAACAGTTAGATGTGCGATAATTATCAATAGATAAATTGCTCCATATATTTCTACATATGTAAATAAACCGCACAATATAATCGGGTGGAAAATCAACAGAGCACTCGACAGTGCCAAAAGAGAAGAAGAAGGAGAAATATAAAACGAAATCATCGAGTTGAGAGTCAAGCGAGAGAGAGAGAGAGAGAAAATGCTTTACTGTGGTGCAGGCTTTTTTATATTTTGAAAAACTGCCACGCCATTAAATTTAATATACAAACTCATTTAGTTAAGAGCTGCCGATTTATTTAATTTTCTGCCATCATTTTTAGGCGTTTTTGTTGTTACCTTCTTCGAAATTGTTATAAATATTTTATCATTATTTTTTTCTCTCCTCTTCCTTTTTTTACCACCAGATTCAGGCTCTCGAAGTTGATTCTTGACAAAAAAAATGTGATCGAAAGTTAAATACATCGTCCGTCAATATGAATGGCAGAGAAGTGAAAAAAGTAAAATTTACCAGTAAATTAAAATAAGCACCTCGAATTGATCAGAAGTTATCGAGCTTCAAGCACCACATGTTGATCAACTCTGGGCCACTCTTTATGTGCTATTCAAAATGAATAATAGGACTTAACTCAATACTTTGGGCGGTGCACACGCAAAGCATAATTATTGCTAAAAGTGTGCAAAATACAAAACGAGAGGTCTTAATAAAAAATTTAAGTGGAATGGAATAATTTGCATATTTTAAATTTTCAAAAAAAAATTGCTTAATTTTTGTTGAATTTTTTTTAAAAGTAACGACAATTATTTTTTCTTATTTAATTATCTAAAAATTAGGACTTGAACCAAAGTTATTAAGAGTTAGATTTTACTGAATTTGTACTACTTGATTTATTTTAGCAAAAAATTAATATCTAAATAGAAAATAATTTCAAATTTTAATTCTAAATTTTAAAATCTCTCACAACATTTTTTAGCGTAAAACTTTATTTCTTTTCCAAATATCAAAACATCAATTTTAATCATTTTTTCACTTATGTTAACTTAAAGTAAGACAAACATACATTGAGCATGGACAATGGCAACAATAATCGTTAATTACTTTTACACATATTTTACACATGTACATAATAACATGGTTGTTCAGCCTAGAATTGTCTCTCTCATTCACTCACAAAACAATGAAATGCAATTGAGGTACAAAAAAGTGCCATTAAGTTCGTTTATGATATGAAATTAGCTCGAGCCGATTGTGATGAAAAAGTTGGTGATGATAAGCGACGGCTAACAACTTTACTTTCCTATGTTGCACACAGCATGAAGTAAAATTGCAAAAAGGCCATAATCATAAGATCATCATAATAATAATCTATAAATAAGATAAAGATTTAGTCGCATATTACTTTTCGTCTTCTTCTTTGTCTTCACCATCCATAACCCGATAATATCGAAGTTTATACGGAGAAAACAAAAACAATGATTGGATATAATGAGCTCATGGCAAAAAGTCGCTCTCTGGGTAAGAAAAAAACTATTTTGAGTCAATTATGGTGTAATGGGGCTTTGAGATCTCTTTTTTTGCTGTTCTCTTCACACTTCATGTGCCATAAAAGATTTTCATGCCATTATAAACTTTTTTTTGCGAGCATCTAAATCGCTTTTCAAGACTTTCATAAGCTGGTTAATACTTTTTTTGGGTATTTTTAAGTCGAAAGTTTTTTAAGTATGAGAATTGGAACAGTGGAGAGAACTATTGATAGATTTTAAAATATTAAGTTTATATAATTTGTGATTTTAATAAAGAAAACATTTAAAGTTGTATTTATTAAAAGTCATGAGAATGAAGACCAAATTAGATAGTGCAGGATATTTTTTATATATTTCGATATATAATTTTCGTCTTTTATAAGAGTTAAATAATTTAGATGAAAATTTTAAGAGCTGAAACAAATTTAAATCAAATCATAGAATTTTAATCACAGTCGTGTAAAAATCATTAAATTTTTAATGATTTATTCTTTTATAAAATTCAGAATAAATATTTCTTTCATGATCAAAAACATTTCATCAACCTCAAATTTTTGATACCAATTTAAACTTTAAATATTATATGATTTATGGACATGCTGAAAGACACTTACCTCGTACTAAGTTATGATGCTTAAAACGCCTGATAACCTCAAGTTCAATTGAACTACACCGCCTTTTTTGATAATGGCTTGTTTTAATTATCTTCACACTTTAATAAATCTTTTTGACACGATCACTGGAAATAAAAATCTTATAATTTCGTTTGGGGCTGTAAAATTTTCAAAAAAAAATCCACTTTCATTCCTCGAGACACTTGAAAATATTTCTGAAAAAAATACATGTGATGATTTTTCGTAGAAGCATGAAATGACGAAAGAAGAAGTAAAAGAACGGAGAAGAAGGCAAAAGAGAAGTGCAGCGAGCGAGAGAGAGATGAAGGGGAGGCGGCTTAAAATAGTAAGTGCCTTTTTCATGATGGCGATTGATGAGTGAAAAGTCCAACTAGATTCTCGTCAAAAATGTGACGTGAATATTGACGTCTCCCTCGCAATCACTCGTGTTTTACTGCTCAGTGAGAGAATTTTTTCTTCTTTGAGCTCTCTAGAGTCACTTGAGAAATTCGACTTGAGAGAACTTAAAAAAAAGTTTTGCTGCTCTTTGAAGTTTTACTTCCTTGGGAATTTTTGAAGTAATTTGTTAGTTTCGACTAGAAATTATCGAAATTATTTTTTACCACTGCATTGATGGTTTTTAGTGTCTTTAAAAGTGACTTGCGGATTTTAGAGAGCTTGATGAGGTTTTAATTGTTTTAGCCTAAAAAAAATCTCGAAGATTTTTTAACTGCTTCGGAGTAAATTTCAAATATAAAATTATTTTAGTTAAATTTAATTGTTAAATATTTAAATTTAAATTTAATTAAATTAAGAAATTAAATAATTTTTTGAATTTTTTCATGTCACTAATTTTCTCAATTCATGCTTCACTGAGTTCACCACATTTATGATAAACGATTGCATAATATCCACAAACAATTGATCGAATTTTTTTTGAGATTTATATCAATAATTTATTTTTGTCCTTTTATCGTTTCTTCATCATATATATTAAATATTAATCTATTGTAACAAAATAATCACAATTTCATATTTTTTTGTATTTTTTTTCTCATTTTCATTATTTATTTATTTTTTGCAATATTTACGGCTTGTGTGTATTTTTCTTTTTGATCTATACTTTCATTTCATCTGAATCATGTTTTATGTAGATGTTTTCTTTTTTCTGCTGACTGGTTAATTATTTTTATTATTTTTTAATATATGCCAAAAAGGAATCTCTTACGTACACATTTTACAATTTTTTTCAATGATTATTTCTTTTGTATATGTGCCCATAGTCTTTCATACGTACATTATATGGCTATTATTAGGACATGAAATTTTCTAGGAATTATCTCTTTTTTTGTATAGGGAGGCAGCTTCTATTATGCTGATCGTATACATATCGTAGCTCTCTCAGGTCATTCTTAAATTAGTTTGGGGAGAATTTTCTTCTTCTTATGGGCACAAAATCATTGTCACGATGCAGCCAAAATATATTGTTTAAAGATTATTATGAGAGAAAATTGTGTGTATTTTGTATAATTTAGAATTCTTACGTATATTTTTTGAGATTTTTTACTGGCTGATGGTGAAAATTAGTTGACGTGATTTTGGGAGGGAAAAAATTTAATAAAACTTTGAAGATTAAATTTTTCATGGACGTGAAAAGTCAAAATTTTTGCGTGTTCACTTTCCATTTTAAACCTCAAAAGTTTTTAAAAAATAATTTTCCTTCCACAAAATCATTTCAACTCAATTCTCTCACTGGGATTTGAAGAACTCATTTTTAAACTCATTTTCTTATCTACACAAAACTGTTGGAGAGGATTTTTTTCAGATTCTTTTTATTTTCTTTATGCATTTTACTTTGGTATACTTTGGAGCATTCGTATGGAAACTATAATATCAATCTACTTATTACACTATTCGCTAGTCGATCTCTCTATTTTTTAAGATTTGAGAGAGAAATACGGTCATTACTACATCCAAAAAAGTCATTCTTCAATTAAAAAGCCATATTTAATGTCATTGTCATCATCGAGAGAGGAAAAAAGGTTTTTTCAAATTTTTTTCTCATTTTTATAAAATTGTAATTTAATTTTTGTTGTATACGTTGATATCCAATTTTTTGTTCATTCTTTGCTTTTTTATAAGTAGGTTGATTTTTTTCTCAATTTAATTTTTTTAACTCGAAAAAAAAACATGAAAAATATTTTTATGAAGCTTCACTTTTTTTACGTATATGTGGCATCAAAAACGTATCGTATAATTTTCTTTCATGCTGTTCAGTAATTTTGAATTTTAACTCTTCAAAAATTTTGTTGCAATTCACCAAAAAAAATGTCTACAAAAATCTTCTTTTACGTATTTCATTCTCATTTTTTCGAGGGCATCGAGAAAATTTTATCAAGTTTAAGTAATATGTACAGTGAAGAAATCAAACTCTTGAATAATTACATACAATTTCATCATGATCATATTTTTACTTAGCACTTTTTGTACGTATAAATATTTTTCTCTTATGTCCGTGTCTCATTCTTTCAGCTCGGTATCATATCGAATGAACTCGGCCACAACAATTCCTCCTTTTTATTATGAATTTAATTTTTTTTGAGATGTTTGAACGAGAGGAAAATTAAGTGAGAGATTGAAGAGAATATTCAAGAATGTGCAATTTATATAAAAATTTACAAGATACACGTAAGAAAAAAATTTCTTGGGGTGGAAAGTTGCAAGAAAAATTAAAAAAAAGTTTGATCAAATTGAAATTTTCTAAAATCGTGAATTTTTTTTATAAAACTTCAAAAAATTTAAAATTAATTTTTTAAATCTCCTTCCAACTTTCCCAACCCTTTACTTTTTATTTCTTTTTAAAAATTTATAAAAGGGTTAAAATTAAAGAACAAAAATCCTGTTTTTCGTAATGTTTCCTAATTGCACAACTACAAAAAATTTAAAAATTATATAAAAGAGAGAGAATGAAAATGAAAATCACTGGTTCAAGCGAGTTGAGGTTAAAAATTGATAGTTTAAGGAAAATAAGCCGAGAAGCTAAATGAAAAATTATTGAAATTGTAGTTTTCGGTGCCATGCATGACTGCCAATTTCGCTTTGAGACATTTTCATCTTTTTTTTGAGATTCTTTAAAGAAAAATTTTCAAAATTTCAAATACTTTTATAGATTTTTTTCTTACGTCATAAATTTTTATCTTTTTTAATCCTAAAATGTAATTTTTACTTTTTTCACTTATCGATTAAAAAATTTGAGGTCACATGAGTTGGTTTGCATTTTTTTATATCTTAAAAACGAGAGAAAACTTTTCTTACTTAATTTCTCTCACATACAAATGTAAATAGTTAGAGTTAAGATAATTTATAGTGATTTTCAATATTTTTACATTGCCCTAAAAAACTAATTTTTTCTTCTTTATATGCAATATCGTGCAATTACTAACTTGAGGGAGGATCCGAATCTTACATAGAACTTTTTTTCATCTTGAAATTGCACACAACAGAAAATGAAATGGTTAAAGTGAGTGAATGCCATTATCTCATCATGTTATCTCTTCATCATCATTACCATTATCATCATCATCTCCATCCTATGTCAATAAAACATCTATAAAATCGTGTGGTTTTTTGGACTAATTACTCTCGAAATATTTTTCACTCTGCGCCTTTTACTTCATTTTATTCTAATATTGGACAATCTTTCGAATCTCTTTTGTTGTAGTTTAATCTAGATAGGTTGCTTATACTGGACTTTGGGGTGGAGTAATTTCATCAGCACCATCACCTGATCCTGGCTCTCCTTTGGTCTTGTTCTCCTTTTTCCCTGTTGATGAGAAATTTTAAATTTTAAATTATTATTTTTTAATTAAAATAAATTTTGAGAGGTTTGAACATTTTGACCAGTTTAAAAATTGTCCAGAATTTAATTGATCTTTTATCAATGAATAGTCATAGAAAGCGAAACACTTGCAAATTTTTTTGGATAATTAATTTTAAAATTGGTCAATATGTCGTTGGAGTAAATGTCGCCACTTATTAAAATCATCATCATTAAAATCTAATAATGGTTGGAAATTTTTAAATTAAATAAATATTAAATTAAGATAATCTCACGAACATTTCATTCTCCTGTTCTGGAACCTGCATGGAAAAAAGAGAAAAATAAAAAAATTTGCGTTAATTCTCAATTTTTTATAATTATCACTATGAAAAGCTGCTCTCATATGCAAATTTTAATTAACAATTTTTTATGCATATAATTGCGTACGAGCTCACGTGAGAATTCCACCATGAGAGCCTTAAAATAAGTTTTTTGCATCTTACCATATTTTGATTTGGCGTTCAGTGAGACACAGTGCATGTGCAATTTCAATTCGTCTTCGGCGCGTTAAGTAGCGATTAAAATGAAATTCCTTCTCTAGCTCCAATGTCTGATACCGCGTGTAAGTTTGACGTCCTCTCTTTCGTTCTGTAAATTAGAAGAAAAATGGAAAGGCGAGTGCCAATTAATCTTGCTTTTAAAAAAGTTTTGGAGGGTTAGTGATACGAGCATATTTTATTTAAAATTGAGATGCAAAAATGCATAAAATTTGCATAAGTAAGTTTACATGCGTTTATGAGCGGAAAGAAACATTAAAAAGTTAGTGATGGATGATTTAAGAACATCAAATTTAGCAAAATAGTTATTTAGGCTTTGAAAATATTTAAGATCAAAAATTTTGAACCCAAAATTATAAGATAACAAGTTGATTGAAATTAATTCAAGTTGATTTAAATAATTTCAAGTTGCTCAGAGCGAAATTCAGTTTATCAATATAGAATCAAGTAGAAAGTCCTTAAAATTTAGTCGAATTAGATTTTAATTGTGATCCAAATTCCAGAATTTTCTCACAATTTGGTCAATCATCAAATCCCATTCTCAAGTCACTTAATTTTTTCTCAAGAAAATCACGAATCATTTTAGTTCAACAAATAAAAATTTTCTTATTATCATCATCATTACTGTCTCTGATATTCATTGCGTTTTTGGGAGCAATTACACCACTTCGGCCATTGTTGATCGTCGAGATTACTGACATTCAGGTATTTTTTTGATGTATGAACATCAACGAATGAAAACATTTAGACGCTAATGGATTTTTAATCGTTTCGTAGTTACATGGCATTAATTTTTTTCTCTCTTTTCTTCACTTCCATTTTTACGTCGTGCTTAATACACATTTTTTATTATTATTATTTTGCTTCTTCTTCTTCACGACCATATAAGTCGGTTCTATGTTTTACCGGTTACCATTGTTGTTGATGCCCTTTTTATATGGAGTGAAACACGCACTCGAATGTTTATTAAATTTTCATGCTCACTTTCGTCGAGAATAGATCGATATAAAAATTTTGCTTTTATTTACAGTGAAATCTACGGGAGGTGAATGATTTTTGTGTACACAACACGAGGCGAGAACCTTGAACTATTGTGGCGCGCGTAAGCGACTGTGTGCAGTTAATTTAAGAAAATGCGAATTTAATGAGATTTTGAAACCGACTATTTTAAGTGATCGACCGCGGGGCATTTGGTTGCGATGGAGATTAAAAGAATAGAACAGAGTTGAAAGTGCAACAAGATTAATTCTAAAGCTTTTAACTTTTAGTTCATTTAAAAAACTCATTCAGGTTTCACGGTAAAATCCATTTAAACCCAAAAAACAATTTTTTTACTGTAATTCGTGTGATTCAAAAATGTGTGTTAATTTTTGTATAATTTATGGCATTCACTCAACCGCGTTTCAACTCATTACTACCATTTTTTGTGTGCTTAGACCTTTAATGGAATGCCAACTACACGGAGCGATGTCATTAATCGATCAGGGAAGAAAAAAACATTTTTTTATCAGATAAAATCGAAAAATGAAATGAGGGTGGAATTAAAGTTGGCATGAGGGAGGTAAAAATAAAAAAATACAGAAGACCATCATCATCGCATCCTTCACACGAGTCTTTTTTAGAAAGTTTTCTCTCTCTTTTTTTCGGAAAAAAGACGGTAAAAAATTTCACAGAGAGAAAGAAATGAATAAAAAAAACCTTTTTCTATATTAACCCATATCAAATCGTTTGACAGCTGACTGTTTCCATTTTTCTCCTGTGCTGAATGTGTACATGTTGCTACACCATCTTCTGAGCTGACGCAGAATAGTCCATGATTTTTTATTATTATTCCATCTTTCCTTTTAATATATAATTTTTAGTCTCGAGGGATGTGGAACTCATTATCGATTTAGTTTGGTCAATTTTTATAGGAACGACATAATTTTTAAACCGTTCGATTTAAAAATAATTTTACCTTAAATAAAATTTAATTTCTGCAAAGAATTAAAATTTTAAATACTTCCAAAAAATAAAGATTTCAAATCCTAGATTAATTTCATCCCTAAGTTATTCTTCCTTTATTCCAACTTTTCAAACAATTCAGCATTTTTAATATCGCCTTCGGAGTTGAGCTTAAGAGAAAAAAGGCCAAACCTTAATTTAGTAGAGAATTTATATGACGTGAGTGTGTGTATGTTACTTGAATATCTCCCGCAGACCCACGGAATGAATTTTTTTGAAATGGCTCACAGGTACTCACGCAAAGACCAATTATTTTGACGTTTGTAGCCGAAACGACTGATTGCTGTTGTAACAATCATTTTCTATACACATCAAATGATGTCCAGCCGCAACATTTTTTAATGAAAAATTACAGGACATTTTTAAACTCTCGCTTGATAACTTTTTAAACTTTCTCATGTGTTTTGTGTAAGATGAAGGAAGAGAGTCCGAAAAAAGGCTTTAATTTAATTTTAATTACATGTTTCGGGGGTTTGAATGTAATTTTCTGTTGTCTTACAAAAAACAACGCGCTGGGTACGCATTAATTTTTTTAAAACCAAGGGTGAGACACTCTGGTTGAATTTTGTTAAAAATGAGCATTAAAATTTATTTGAATTTTTAAACCTAAATATTTTAAAAATGTGAGAGTGTCCAACCCATTTTTGGATATTTTCCTCTCTCACTCCTTCCAACCGCAAATGCATGCTTACACATTTTATAACCCGATTGATGAATGCCTTTCATACTTATTTTCGAAATTAAAACATGTCTGAAAAAAGTAGCGAGCGCTCAATGTGCAAGCTGAGAGCACTTAGAGACCGAAATTAATGGCTGAATAATGAAGGCATCAAATTGCCATTGACATATTTTGATTTTATCTCTCAACAGAGCGCTACGAGACATGATGAGCGACACGACTATATATTTAAATTTTAATGAGAATTTTCTTCTTTTTTGAATACGAGTTTAAAGATTTCATTTTGTAAATTTGTTGAAATTAAAAATTTATTGCGATTGTGATGGATTAAGTGGGATTGTTGTTGTGTACAATGGTGGCGCTATGAATAGATAATTTAAGTTTAAAAATGGAACTTTAAAATATTTTTTTATATTTTAAAATAATTTAAATATTTAAAGACTGAGTTCACTTTAAAATTTCCTTCAAATTTTTAAAAAATATATTTTTATATATTTCAAGTTAATTTTAAATTTATCTTTCTTCAAGTTAATTCAAAATATTCAACCACATGATTTTGACATTCTAAAATGTCTTTCATAACAAACATTGATAAATTCCCAAACACATGTATTAAAATCCCCCCAAACAAGCACTTAATCAAATTTCATTCATCTTTTTTTAAACAATTCACATTTGTATAATAACAAATATCATTCGAAAGAACTCTCATTAAACTCAATAAAAATTCCGCTAATAATCAATCAGTAAATAAAACGCTTGGAATGTATCGAGAATGGAGATAATTTAATTCTCTGCATCTCTCCTCACATCATCATATTTCGAGTCGTTCATTCAGAGATGGAAAAAGATGATAAAAAAAGTTTTATTTTCGCAGCTGATCGAATAACAAGAAAATAATGCATGAAGGTACTTTATTGTCGCCAAGATTTAAATGGGGGTGGGACACTTCAAATTTTAAATTTTTATAATTAAAATTACATATATTTTAAATCGATTGTCTTTAAACGAAATTTAAATTTAACAAAACTCAGAGCGTTCTTCCCCTCTCACAAGCCACAACAATAAAAAAATTGAAAGATAATTTATTTCAACGATAATTTAAATTAATAATTCTCGTCGTCAATTTTTCAAATGATTAAAGCTTCAGCTATTCGAAATGTGTCGGTTGGGCTCTCAGAGTCGCCGTAATCTTCCTCATGTAGCGGATGTTTCAATTTTTCTCTCCTCGTGTTATTTTATCTCATTGGATATTTTACTTTTTTTTCGGTTGTGCGCCGCTCGATGTCAAATGTTTGGCGGAGAAGAAAAATGGAAGTTGGACGATCACAATCAAGATAAGACACGGGGAGAGATATTTAAATTGTGAGAGAGTATAAGAATACAATTTAAATAAAGACATTTATCAATAAACTTTCATGGCTCTCTTGCGCGCTTGTTTCGTTTATTTTCTTTTAATGTAATTTTCCACGTTTTTATGTATGTCTATGGATATGTGAGGAGCGTCACGGGTAAAAAATCGGAATTTTTTTATGAATGTTTTATTCTAAGAATAATTTCAAATTCAAATTTTTGCAATAATCGAAAGTGTTTCAAATTCCACATTTTTTTAAATCAAGATTAAAATTTTGTACTAAAAGGTTCATTTTCAGTTTTGTTTCATCTAGATTTAATTTTTAAAATCTTCTTCTCATCCCTCGATTTTAATTCTTTTTAAATCCAACAACAGAGTAACTCTGAGAAGATTAAGTGAACGTCACGGGACAAGTATGCGAGAGAAGCGGAGGCATCATGGAGGGAAAAGGAGAGGTCTTAAAGAGCGATTCCTGCTTCTTACATTCATGAATAAGTCAACAGAATAAAAATGGACTTAATATCACATGAGATGCTGTTAATAAATGAGGATTTAATGTCTCGCAGTGCCTAAGCTTGACAAGAAGCCCAATCTGTGTGTGTGAGTGCGTATTAACTATCGATTTTCGTCTTAAAAAGTCTTATTTTTATTGATGATCCTCATGCTGCCTGCTGTCTTACAGAAAAAAATGCTTGAATATCAAAAATGGATACACGGGCAGAGCCAAAAGAGAGAAAAATTCCTTCAACCAAAAAAAAACTGAAAAGAATTGTATGCAAGATGATAGCAATCAATTTTCCTTTACATCTCAATCTATACACGGAGTGTGGTGCGAGGGATGGTAATTAAGGAGATTTTTATTGATTTGAGTTACTATTCGCTAAAATGAGTTGAAAGTGAAACATTATTTTAACCCGTAGATCAAGATTAAATCGCAAAGTTGCGATCCCTTTCTCACAATGTGTGATGCTATAATATGTTCAATTTCTCTCCTTTAAACAACTCGCAATATGCTAAGATTACAGTACTTGAGCACCTCAAAACGCCTCAGTATCCAAATGAAGATAAATAAAAAAATATACGCAAGAATTTACTTCAATCTCACTTTGCTTTTTGCCTTTTACAGTAAAATTGATATTGAATTTATAAAAAATGAACGTAGGCGCAAATCAAGCTTCAGTGTGCCGACTTTTGTGTTGCAATTGACTGTGTGTACTTTATATTATAATATCCGAGAGATTGTGTGCGGATATGCGGAGGATTGTCGAGAAAAAAAACAGGGCAATTTAAAATCGTAGAGGGAAAGTTCAAAAATCTTTTTATTGAGAAATTTTAATACTTTTTAAAATTTTATTTTAATTTAAAAAAATGATTCAAACATATTTGACAATTTAATTTTTTTTAATTTTCAACTCCAATTACTCAATTTAAGCCAGCTTTCTGTCGACATGACCATTACAAGGAGCAATGCACGATGTCCATGTTTTTCTTTTATCTTCTCCAATCCGCACACACAGCACCATAAATGCTATTTACTTAGAAAAGTGAGCAGTACTCGAAAAAAAAGCCCAACAAGTGGCTGATAATCGTTTTCCAAATAAATTCACATCTTTCGCCAAATGCCGACATGAAGCGAGAAGGAAGGAAAAATTTTTAACACTTTTTTATGAGGCAGCAACAAGTTGTTCATTCCATCTACATATAAAGAGATGCTCGCATACTCTATATACAAACAATAAATTTTCACCACCCGAAAAAAAAGAGAGAAAATAAGAAAAATAAGAAGAGTAAAAATGGAACATCGGAGATTAGATGCGGGTGAAAGCGAAATTTTATGCACTCAGTGAATGATCTGAAGTGACAATTTAATGTCATTTTAAATTTATTATTGCATAACTTAAAGGCGAAATTAAAATTATAGGACGTAAAATTTTGCATAAATTTAAGAGACAAAATTATGAATTGTTTTAGTTAAAATTATAGCAAAAATAATTACTGAATTACTGAATCAAGGAGAAAAATTAATATTTTTTTTATAATTCTTTGATATAAAATTTTTCAGAGTTCAGTATAGAAAAAAATCGAAAGTAAAAAATAATATTTTTAAAACACTTTTTTTGCCATTGAACACCTTCATTGCATTGTTGATTGTCTCGACGCTCGAGTCTGTGTGTGTCTGAGTCGCTTCTTTTGTGTATATATGACAAATATGAGACAATAGAACCCGGAAATATTTTTTCTCTTCTCGTTCTCTCTGCTTCTGCCTTCTAGACAAGAAAAAATTTCTATTGAATATTGTGCTGGTGAATGTTGTCTGTGGCATGGTCTTGTGATTTACAAACTGCACGCTTCAGTTTAAATTAGAAGCTGCTGATGATTGGGGAGAGATTTTGTGATTTCTCAGGGTTTGAAAAGTTGAAAGAAAATTTTAGATTTAATCCTAGGATTAGAATTGTTAATCCTCATGATTAGATTTAGTTTTTAAATCGCATGATGATGTTGAAATTTAATTTCATGCAAAAATATCTTTAAAAATTTAATAGAATTAAATTTATAAAATTGCAGCGCGTCGTTTCAAAAAAATGTTGTCGAGTCAAATGATTTGAATCTGAAGAGCATGAAAATTAATTTAATTTCCCTCCACTTCCCTCACTCGTGTGCGCGCTTTCATTTCACTTGCAACTTTAGGGTCCGGTGAATTTTTGATCTCATTTTAAATGAATAAAAATTTCTCGCTCGCTCATGACGAAAAAATTGCTGATGACGAGCAAGTGCATGCAGAAAATTAATTTTTTTCGCTATCTCTCTCGTATGGATTTTTTTGGTGTGTGGTTGGTGGAGAATTTTCACAGTCGTAATAAAATTTTGAGTTTAAAATTCAAACAAAAATTATTTTTGCATAACTTTAAGGGGAAATATTTTAATTTTCATGGCAAAAAATAATTTTTAAGAATTTAACGTTCAAAAATTCTTCAAACATTTTTATTGTTGAGTTCAACTGTGATTATTTTATAAATTTTCCATCAACCACTGGATTAGTTTTTATTAATAGTAAAAAAAATTGGAGTGAAACAAACCTAACTTACCGAACTGACTCCGCATCCACGGGTACAACGGAGACGGCAGGGACGCTTGAGTGTGGTTATTTGGCGTTGCTTGCTGTTGTTGTTGTTGACCTTGGTGGATGGGAGGCTGGTTGGGTGGTTGATGCATCATTGGTTGATTATTTGGCGGCTGTTGTGGAACAGCATTGTTGTACATGCCCATATTATTGTGAGGATTTTGGTGTGTCACCTGTTGATCAGGCAAATGTTTGCATAAGTTTAAGGGGTAAAAATTGTTTTTATAGTAAGTCACTGAAATTGTCTAATTTTATACCAACAACTTAATACTCACCTCGTTGACTTGCCCGTGCATGCCATGATGACCCATTTGCATTTGCTGATTGCCCATATGATTGTGATGGCCCATTTGTTCAAGTGGCGGCGATCCATTGTCACCGACGACCATTCCAAGCCCACCATTTCCAACCGCAGCCTGCAGTTTGCAGCTCGTATAAACAATCGGCTGCTGTTGCTGTTGCTGAGGTTGTTGTTGTAGCGTCTGCATTGTGCCATTTTGCTGAGGTGGTTGTTGAGCTTGCTGTGGACCCAGGACATTTCCGACTTGCGAGGAGGGACTGTCGGGTCGAGAATAGACAGGATCCATGCTCTGATTGTAATAACCCATTCTATCGTAGGGTGGATAGCGAGGAAATGGCGGCATGCTGGCATTATGATGCGTTTGAGTGTAATGATGCATTTGAGCGTCCATCTCATGACCACCGGTCGGGTAGTGACCGTGCATGTCCGAGCTCATGTAGGAATTTGTAAAGTATGACGTCATACTTTCGCAATTATTTGTACTCATCGTCATGATTGATGTGTGAGTGTGTGTATGTGTGTGAGTATTAAAGTATGATTAAGTTATGACCAATTTATTTCGCACAATAATTCTTTTTTATGATGCAATGTCAGCTTAATTCTTCTTTTCTTTTCTTTTTTCGATCACATTTAATGCACTTTTTTGAAAATGTTTTTCTTTTTTCACTTTTTTAGAAAAATAAAATTAGTTAATTAATTAATGCCTTTCTGTTACACTTAAGGATACTTTCTCGCTCAACTTTTTTTTAATGTCTTAAGGTTTAATTAAAGATTTTTTGTTAATTAGCTTTTGTTGTTTCTTCTTATTTAATTCCGTTTTTGTCTTTGAAGCGTTGGTAACAGTTGTTGCGTGAAATTCTGAAATTAAATAAAATTTTAAAAATTAGTCGCTTCATTTTAAAAAATAATTAATTATTTAAATTTAGGTCTTGGAAAAATTGGATTTTTTTGTATAAAATTAAGTTTGAGAATTTAAAATTTTCAACCATTTTTAACGACATTTGAATATTCAATCATTTAAAATTCTAAAGAACTTTTTTCCTCAAAAACATCCAACTTGATAGATGCTCTTTGAAGTTCTTTTGAAAGCTTTTGAGGGTTTGGAGCCGTTTGTGGGTTGAAATGTTTGCATAAGTTTCAGGGGCAGCATTGAAGTTTTTTCTAACGAATATTAAAAATTTTTAAATATTAAATATTGGCGGCACTAAGATTTTTTTGACTATTAAAAATATAGTTAAATTGTTAATGTTTAAAGAGTTAATGATTATTAAATTTAATAAATTAAAAATAAATTCCAGTGTTTAATCATATTTACACAATTCACCGCGCATTATCTTCGTGAAAGTTACAAAAACTAAATTTTAAAATTTTCAACCAAGATTAATAAATTTACAAAATCAAAAGTCAATAAAACAATTTCATTAATTTTTCTCAACGTTTTTGAATTGTTTGTATTTAATTTTCCCGCCTGGAAACTCTCTCGAAATTCTCTTCTTTCTCTCTTTCTTCCATTACTTTTTTCTCTTCCATTATTTTTTTCTATTCTTTTCTCAAGTTCAACATGAAAACATATATCATCGCATGGTATACTTTGCATTAGACATAAATCAAAATGGCGATATACATAATGTGTCAAATAATGTGCGTACTTGGCACACTCGGTGAATCTTTTCATGATGAATAATGATGTGATTTTATTGATGGATATTTCTTATCATTGATTAGATAAATTACTAAAGGCTGCGAAAATGAAAAATTACTCATGCGAATTTCAGTGAAAGAATTTATAACAATAAAAAATTCTCGCTTTATTTTTGCCGAACAAAGGGCAAAAAAGTGCAGAAGTGAGTTGAATTATTCAGTTGACTACTCATCCGTCTCTCATCTATCCAATGGACACAACGAGAAAAAAATGCAAGGGAATTTTTTTTAATTATTTAATTTTTATTGAAAAATTAAATTTAAGAAATTTATTTATTTAGTAAAAAAATTCAAACTTTTTAATAGTCCATCCCTTGATTTAAAATGTAATTATTTTAAAAGCCCTTCACATGTTCACAACCAGAGCGATAAATAAAACTTTTTTCACTTCACAAAAATGCAAATTGATTTTAATTCTTTCAATTAAACTAATTTTTTTATTCCATGTTTGATGAGTCAGTGAGCGACCGTAGATTGGATAAAAATTTGAATAAAAAATTTAATCCATTTCGTCTGGATGATTGTGAGTATTTTTATTTTAAAAAAGGGTGGGTTTACTCTGGCGGTTTTTATAATAATGTTTAAATTTATTTTATAATTTAAATCAAATAAATAAAAATTATTCAAAAAAAATTTATTTAAATTTCTCAGAGCAGAGTCGAATTTCCTCCGACTTCCCTTCCACAATCAGTCAATTCTTTATTTATTAGTAGGCGAAACGCGAGAAAGATTCTGAGAAGACCCAGAATGAAAAAATATAAAGAAAATATTCACGATGGAGAGGAAGCGAGGGATAAAAATTAAAATGACATTTTAAAAAACAAGTTAAGCATATGCGAGGCATCTCAAGAGTCAAGAGAGATTTTTCTTCTTAAAAATAGTTTCGCTCTTCATCTTTGTGAAATCTGAAAAATTTCCGTTTTCAGACCTTAAATTTTTTGAGATTAGATGAAGATAAAAAATATTGAAAATATTTAGATTTTTTTCAGGGAATCAGAAAAAAATTAACAAAATGTGTGACAAAATCTTAACTTAAGAGTGTATAAAAATTATGCAAAAAAATATATTTTAATTTTTAAAATTAACAAAATTAAGAATTTTAAAACTTTCTTATTTTTTTTATTAAATTTTCAAATCTAAAATTTATAAAACAAAATAATTTTCAAACCTATTTTTCAGACACAACCTTAAACAACATAAATTATAATTCTCACTCTCAATCACATCACATCAATTTCATCGGAGATAATTATCACCGTCCGACAAGGTTTCAGTGTCTGTATATCAAAAATGGTAAAACACCAGAGCGAACAACTAAGGCGAGGAATTTCTTCGCACTGCCTCGAACGCAACTGATTGATTTATGAAGAGCAGTTTTCATTAATGCCGAAATGATTATTTCTTAATGTACTCGAATTTATTAACTCTCGCTTATGACATGCAATAACGATAAAGCGATTCATTATGACTTCTCAACCTTTCTCACGCGCTGCACTCGATGTCCAACAGGTGCTCAAACAATGTTTAATGGAGACATTTTATTAGGTCATTAATTTCTCAACTAACAAACTATAAAACAGCGAGTAAACAAATCGTTAATGTTCGATATTTAGCACGACCGACGACGCGCGTTTATGCGACCCCGAAAAAAAGAAGAAAGAGAGAATATGGAAAAGTAAATAACAAAAGAATTTTTTTAGAGCTCTTATCGGAGACGAATCTCACGCATTTAAAGAAGGCGAAAATCGATGAACAAGCAACAAACCATAAGAAAAATGTTTTTGTGTCTCTTTTCGGGATTTAAGGTAAAAATTGAATTGAAGTTGAATGAAGTGGAATTTAAAAAGAAAAATAAACGGCGCTTAGAGTTAGGTCGGCTTTTTTATGGATAGAAAATTTGAAAAACAATTCGTTATTAATTAAAATTTAATATTTTTAGGAATCGAACAAAATTTTGTGTGATTTATGGCATTTTTACATTTTAACATAAATCAAGTTCAGTTCAAATCGATTTAAAAAAATTAGGAATGTTTTTATTAATTTAAAATCTTTTTTAAATGTAAAAAATTAAAAATTAAGAAAAAAATAAAAAATGCCAATTTTATTTCAAAATTATTGAATTTTGAGAATTTGAATCCAATTTTAAGCAATTTGGCATCATTTCATTTTAATTTTCTAACTAGCATATTATTAATTTCCATCCACTTATTAACGACTCTAATAGCACAAAAATCTAGTAAATAATTAAATAATTTTCAAAGTTTATATTTTAAAAATCAAAATTCTAAAAAACATTTTAAATTAAAACTCTTTTAATTACTCATCGTAACTTTAAGCAGCAAAAAAGTATTTTTTAAAAAGTGAGAGAATCGCAAACCAATAAATAATCGCATGAAGTCTCTCTCCTCACCATCTATAACACATATCGGAGCGAATTGAAATGTTAAAAGAGTCCAAAACTAAATGCAATAAACTTGCACTTTTCCTTTTATATCTTCTCGCTCACTGGCAAAAGCAGTGATAACTTGACAGCTTTTTATATGCAGTCCATTGGCAGTTTTTTTCTTTCTCTCCTCTTCATGATTAAATTTCCTTTTAATTGAATTGTTTAATTTTTTTTGCGCCTCTCATTGCCTCATTTTTAAGTTTCTCATGCTCGAGCATCGATTTTTCATTATTGATTATAAATCGAGGACCGTGGACGAGTCGCCGAGTGCTACATTAAAAAGTTTAATCACTTTATTACGCTTTTTTGTTAATTAAATTTAATGCTGCTGAATACGTTGAAGGAGAGCTTGATGGCGGGTAAATTTTGTCGAGTATTTTTGAAGTTTGAGTTTTTAAAATTGAGATGAAAATTTTTCACTAAACGCAGAGCTTTGAAATTTTTAGAGTGAAATTTTATCAAATTTAACAAATATTTTAAAAATCGTAAAATTTATGATTATAACTTTTTTAAAGACTTTGAGTGCCTTAATTTGTGGCACTTGGGATTCAATTATTAAATCACACTCTAAAGACTTTTTGATTGACTTCTTAAACAAACAAAATTTATTGACTTGAAAATATTTTCAATTTATTGATGCTTAAAAAACTCCCATCCGACTTAAAAATCGCTCTTATTTCATTATTCTCTCTTCCAACTTCAAAATTGAATTAAACTGCAATATATTTTTCGCCAATAATAAAATTTATTTGTATATTTTTGCCTCCTTCTTCTTCATATCGCGATCTTACATTCAAATAGCACTCGAGACTCTCGAGAACGTGTGAGTGCCTATGAATGTTTGTGTACGAGAGTCTGCCGCTTGTTGGTTGCCCCCCGAGTCTGCCGCTCTCTCTCACTCGCTCTCGAAAATGATGATGTAGTTTTATCTTTATTCCAATTTAATGTGCGACTTGTTGAATTTTATATGCTCGGGACTCTTTTTTTCTGTGTTCACATACACACAAATTTTTTTTGGGCTTTTAATACAAACATAATGAAAATCTGCGAAAATTATGCGGTTGAGAATAAAAATTTGTGTAATATTAATTTATTGCATTTGGATATTTTACGGTCGGGTGAGGAATTGCCGACGGTGTTTCGCACAAAACTGTTTTTATAAGCTCGCTCTGCTTGTTGACATGAAACACAAAAAAGAAGGAAAAGAAGAGATTTTTTATGAAGAGATAATCATCATAATTTTTATATGGCACGAACGTACACAATGACCCAAAATGAGCGAGAAGAATAATTTTTGATAATAATTAACTTGTGCTTTTGTGGATTTTTAGATGGGTGTTGGAGTTGGTAATTTTTATATTAATTTTGACGGTTTAAGATACAGTAAAAATTTTTAAAAAATTAAAATTCATTTTTTTTTGTACCAAATAAAAAATCAGAGATTTTTAAAAAGAAAATTCTTGAATTTAAATTTTTATTTCTTAACCAACCAACTATTTTCATCATGCTGCACTTAAAACTTTTTCATAAACTTCCCCTAATTAACCCAATTCATTATTTAATCTCCAAAACAATTTCACGCCGCCACAATTTTCACCATTTTTACCTTCAACGATTCAATTTGTTTTGTCATTATAATTAATTTGATATTAATTCGCATCGTGATTCATAATAAATTAATCATACATACATAATGAGATATAAGCGCGTCATAAAATGCTTTGTGAATTATAAAATCTCCCGATTTTGTGCGACATAATTTCTACGAGGTGTAAATTTTAGCACATCGCAATATTATTGTAGGAAAAAATTATTTTAATGCACAAACATTTAATTAATTCAGTGTTATTAATTGGATTATGGCACGAAAAACCTTTTTGTTTCACATTTGTTTGAGATTAAATTTTCTCACTCTCGACTCGCCGTGTCTTTCTTTTGTCATATTTTTATTCCGCTTGCGATGCATTATTTGAATTTTAATTAAATTTTTCAATTTTATGGTTGAATTAAAATTGAAATTTTTTAGAAATTCTCTTTTGGCAAGTGGCGATCAAGGAAGAATTTTTTAAAATTAATGATGGTAAATTTTTAGAAATAATTGATTCAAATTAAAGATTAAATAAAAATTTAAAAAATGAGGACAAATTAAATTTATAAATTATGTTGTAAATTCATTTTATTTTTTTACTTCCTGGTTCAAATCCCAAAATAAATTTCTTCTTTTCAACTTTTTTACCTAGTGGTGAAAGACAAAGAATTTTTTGCATACAGTCCATTGACCACCGACTGAGTTCGCACAAAATGTTGCAATAATTCGCAAGGACACTCTTGAAAAATTTCTTTTTACCTCATCTTGTGTAATGTCAAAGAAAAAAAAATATTTTCAAGGTTATCGATTTGAAAAGAAAAAAATATCTTCATAAGAAGAAAGAGAAAGTTTTTTCTAAAAAAAATAAAGTCTGTCCTTTCTTTAATGTCTTTTTCAAAATGTTATTCTTTCAGCTTAAAGGTCACAAATGTTTTTCACTCCTCATGTCTTCATATCATTTAAATCTACAAATTTTATGTACACTTTATTGACTGTTACGGATGGAAGTAATTTTTCTGCATCGCAGTTAAAAAACAAAAAGTTCCTTCCGACCGGTGTTATAAAAACATGCGGCGTTGTTCACATCGTACTTCAAAAAATTATTGCGTGAATTGCATGTTGGAAATTTAACAGTTCGCTAGTAGATTGCTTACAAGTATTTTTAGTGTAGATTAATCTACACTCGCCCGGTGTGTCTTCGAGGTGGAATAAAATGGATAAGAGGGAGGAGATTAATTTGAATGTAAAAAGTTCTAGGGTGAAATTGAAGAATGAAAATAAAGTTGCATAAAAATGCATTCAGACTTGAAAATTTAAGAATTCGAACCTTGTTGAATTAATTTTTTAAATTCAAAAAAATTAAATTTTATTTTCTTAACAATCTAAATTTAAATTTATTCAAATCTTCTTTAAATTTAATCAAACATAAAAAGTCAAATTTTCTCATCTCTCAATTAATTTCCCATAACTCTTCTTAATTACAAAATTAACGACTTCCCAATAATTTTATAATCAACTTCACTCTCTGTCTTATTCTTTAAAAACAGAAACATGAGAGCACCTCAAAACATGTGGCAGACGCGCCAAAAAAATTCTTCATTCCTCGGACGTGTCTACGAAATATTCTTCGCCTGAGCGAGAAAGAAAATTAATTAATTTCGAGTTTACAACAAAAATGAACAGCAATCTCCCTTTTATTTTGAATAATTTAAGCTCAAAATGTTTCAAATTACCGGGAGGAAAAAAACTTCTACCCTCTCAGTCATTGATATCATTCGATACATTGCCTTCCCTTCCCTCACTCTCACATCATCAGACATTTGATTCTTCCGAGACGCATCCATCGTGCAATGGGTGAAAGTGAACATGGGGTAACCCATAATGAATCATAGTCATTTTTCTTCTCTCTCTTCTCGCTCGAACAAAATGGCATGACAATGATTATTTCAAGACAGCTGGACAACCTTTTCCGATAAAATTTTTTCTAGCAACATTTAATTCGGGGGTTGCCAAACTGGCAGGGCATGAGTGAGAAGCGATGCACACTGAGGCGAGCTCGAGCTGAAGAAAATCGTATCAAACTGTGAAAATGAAAATTTTTCCCGTTCTTCTTTCGCCATGGAGGAAAATGAGTGAAGGGGCGAGAAACTCATTTTTCTCCATATTAAATTTGTTATTTACTTTTTAATTTATAAAATTTTATATTATTAAAAAATTAAACTTTTAAGAATAACCCAAAAGTTTCCACCCCCATTTTGAAATTTTCTCTCTAAAAATTCTCTTCTCTCAATGTTCGTTAGCTGTCTCAGAAAGATGTCACTTCTAATTTTTATTTTAATGTGACATGCATGCTAGAATGTTGTCGTTTGCGAGAGAGAGAGATCTCCTTAGCGTGTGTATGTTGATATTTTGTTTATGCTTCGCATTTTTATTTCTCTGATAACTTTTCTCTTCTTTCACTTCACACAAAACTCTGAAGGAGAAAAGATGAAAACATTTGTAATTCAGAACGACAATGAAATTTCCTCTTGGATATGGAGAGTGAGCTGTGACTTTGGCTTTTCGGAATAGGAGGAGAAGAAGAGACACGCGGGTGTGTTTTTATTTTTAGGAAGATTTGAAATATTTTTTTTCTTCATCTCTCAAGCTTTGAGATGGATTTAAAACCCCGACAAATATTTTTTCTTCTTTTTCTCACATAAATATTATTTCAAAATGTGTCACGAGAGGTGAATTTGTCGATAAATTTTAAATTCTGGACAAATGATCGCATTCTGGTGTACTTTAAATTGCATCAATGACAATCACTCGTGCTCACTTAATTAATTAATTTTTGTCTATTCAAACGTAACGAATGTGTGTGTGGTCCCCGGTGTTTGTGCACCATCTTAGATTTTTTAATTAAAAATAATTGTAGTAAATTCCTGCTAAAATAGCGTAACATCAACTTCGTTTCGATTGAAGCGAGATTAGTTTCAGATGTGGGGATTTTGAGTTACTTTTAATTTAAATTCCTTTGAAAATTTTACCAAATAAATTTTTGTTTTAGAATTTTTAAAAATAGAAAATGAAATAATGACTTTTACCAAAACTCAAAAGGTTTGAGTCCTAAAATGCATCAATGTAAAATTTAAGTTTAAAACATTTTTTTCTTAAATTTTTCGTTTTATATTTCACGAACTTGAATTTAAACTTCATAAAATTTTAATTATTCGATATTTTAAAATGCAAAATCAGAAATTACAAAATTTCAAAAGTTTCGAATTCCAAAATTAAAAAAATCGTATTAGATCCATTTTTTTAATTTTCAAAGTTCAATCTTCAACCTCTTTGCGATCTTCACTCAAAAAGTTTTTTTCAATATCTCTCGCTATTGACTTTGGCAGTTCTAATTAGTAACAACGAAAATATTTTTCTCCACTTCAGTCTCTTTAAAATCTCAACGTCTCCCTTCCGTGATATGAAAATGAATAAGCGCCATTTCTCCAGTAGGAGGTCGAATCTCGTCTCAATGTGAATTTTCATCGATACGATGTTATTATTATTAGTTCCTGGCGGCGCTAACCGCTGTGAAATGAAAAATTCATTACAGACTGTATATTTTGATATGTTATCATGGACCATATGAGAAATAGCTAAATAATAACTTTTTTTTTGAGAAACAAGAAATAAAAAACATTAAACAGATGCAGAACGTGTTGAAATGTTGAGGCGCGCTTTATCGATTGAAACATAAAATTTATATCCAGCCACTGATTTATATTTTTTACTTCAGGGAATTATTATTCTCTCCATAATTAATTACGTTTTCATAGCAGGTAGTTGCGCCGTCGAGCATTCAACAAAAAAAAATTCAAAAACGAAGATGAAACAAATTCTTAGTGAGAGCCGTGAAAAATATTAATAAAATTTATTATTGTTGTGACTTTATAATATGCAAAGTATCACTCATGTGCGTTTGTATGTAGAGCAACATATTCAGAGAGGGTAATTTTTCAATTGAATTAATTAGAGCTGTTCGCAAAGGAGAGAAATAAGAAGAAGGTGAAAATGTTTCATTGTAATGTGTGGATGTGAGGCAGGGGATGGAAATAATTCTAGGTGATATTAAAATAAAATATATTTTAGGATTCGAAGCGTATTAATAAGTTAATTTAAATGAATTAAAAACAATTCAATGGAAACCTCAATCGTGAAATTATTAAATGTTTAAATTTCGATTACAATTTTAAATTTAAAGTGAAATTTAAAACTTAATAGTCAACATCTCAACCCTTTTTTCGTCGCTTCTCCGCTTGAGCGCTTTTATTCACTTCTTTCACTCAACTCTTATTCATTGAGTTCGTGTTACTTATGAGTGATTTTTTCGGAAATTCTCATGTTGGCACCTAATTATCATATTTCTTCTTCTTATATAATTTATGTGGACCTTGTCGCCGCGCTCTTTGGACTCCGTTGCTTGTTAATTGGAGATCCGAATCAAAAACTCTCATCGCAATACCTCACTGAGTGTATATTTGCAGTGTGCGCTGATTGAAAAGGTCACAAAAAAGATAAAGTAATTTGAAAAATTTCCCACATGTCGTCGACGCTCGTCTTATAATGCACATTTTTTTCACAACACGTGAATGCAACTTTCAACTTGCGGTTCATAAATCGATCGAGTCGTTCCCTTTTAAATTTATTTTTTCGGGGATAACAAGGAATCAATTTGTATGAAGAATCTTTTCTTTTGTTGTTCATAATTTATTACCTCTTACACATTAATGTAGTACTTCCGATTTGCCATAGACACATTTTCCTTTTTGAAGTGATTTTCACAGTTAAAACACTCTTCGAGCATTTTATTTATTTATTTATTTTTTAAATCAAAATATTTTTATTGGCAGAACTTTTTAAGATTTCAATTTAATTTTTTTTTACTTTCACATCAAACTCAAAATGATTGAGAAATAAAATTAAAAAATTTAAAGATTTTTTATCCGTTCTTATCCATGATCATTTCTATCGTCACCATCACAGATGTTTTTGACAATTTTTCCTTCTCACTTTGATCACTTTTATGATTTTCATTTTTTATTTTCAAAAAAACTCTTTCAACTATGCGAGAAAATAATTCTAAGGAATGCAGAAAATTAATATTCTCGAAAACATCAAAATTTTTATTCCTCACTTTTTATTTGTGCACAAATGAAAAATATTTTTTTATTTTATTAAAAAAATTCACTCGCGTCTCGTGCAAATATTTTTCGTTTTATTTATTTTTCATTAGACGGCGCGTAGAATGAAAAAAATTCAATCTTTTTAATTCGAGTGTCATGCAGCAACTACCATAATATTTCTGTTTTTATTTATAAAGGCCCTCAACTCAGGCTTAGAGAGAGCGAGACTGTGTGAAATTATAATGAAAATTCTTTTTTCACACACAATACATGATAGAGCAATGTTTCCGTTCCGAAGTGTATATAGAAAATATATTTCATAGTCAGTTTATTTCGAACGGCTGTTGAGTGAGAGAGAGAAGAGCACGAGGTCTTAATGTTGAATGTTTCAATGCTGCAATGTTTTTCACCCATTCATGAGTTTTTTATTTATTTTTATCATCCACGTTTGTGCGATGCTGTGAATGTTAAATTATTACTTTATTTAAAATAATTATAACAAAAATATCTTAATTTTACACAAAAAATTATTTCAAATTTGTCGCCCATCATAATTCCATCAATCACATCATGGCACATGAAACCATGTTGTTTTCTGAGTAACGAATAGCAAATCACATATTGTTGTTGCCGGGATGATGATGTGAAATATAAAATATACAATGTGTCATGCACGCACACAATCATAAACGAACATGTGCAAGGGTTTTCATGGTGTGCATCATATGATTCGCTCGATGTGTGGATAATGTTGGATATTATTGCATAAAAATGTTTTTGATGGATTTAAAATAAAATTGAAAAAAAAATTTTATCGTTTAGAGATTTTTCAAAACATTTAGCTTTTAAATTTAGGATTCGAACCCTATTAGATTTATTTATAAAAATTGTAACTTTTAATGTTTTTATTATTTTAGAGCAAAATACTGAATAAAAACAGAAATTAAACATTTCAGAATTTCGGAATTTAACTAAAAACTTTGAAAACCTTACGATTTTTAAATTTAATAATTTTTTGAATTTCAAGAAATAAAATACATTTTTAGAAAAATCTCATTTAAAATCTCCCATATGTCCATTTTGTGACCATTAACTGACCCTCATCTCACAATCTCATACTTAAATGCTATTAAATATTCATTGCATATCCTAATTGCTTCATTCAACAAGCGATGAGAGAAAAAAGTTACCACACATTTTACCGTAACTTTCTTAATTTCTTAATTTTCATAAAACATCTTTCTCAAAGGTCATTTTAGTGTGAAGGAAAGTAATTTATGATCTTATCTGAAGTTAGGTAGAAAAAACTAAACTATCCGTTATAATTTTTATTCCACTCTCATCGGAGTTCTTTTTTTGAGAGAGTCGTAAAAAAATTAATTTACGATCACGAAAAAATTATTTTACTATCTTTTTGTTCTTTTTTGGGGGGAACGGGCGCATTGTGCTGTTGTCAAAAGGGCAATAAAACGTTTTTATGAAAAGCCAACACATGTCGAGATCTTGATTTTCCGCAGCGCTGCTGATCTTCCAGCTGATAATATTTAAAATTTATTTCTGTGTGTATTCAAATTGTTGAAAGCGCCAAACATCCGCAAGATGCTTGAAAAATATTTCAATGTAAATTCGCTCCAATTAAAATAGTTTCCATAAATTTACTTCTCGACTCTGTTTGCGACTCTCTCACGTAGCTCACGCTCTATTCACAGCAGCTTGAAGGAGATCATCAACGGCACGTAAGTGAAATTGAATTAACCCTAATTCCGAGATGGATCAAGAGGAACATTTTAATTTAAAAATGCTTTAGATTATTAAAAATTAAAAATAAATTTTGAAAAAATGAAAAAAAATCAAGGTTCGAAACCTAAAATTTAAAAATGTACCTTAGTTCTTATTGAATTTTTTTGTTATTTTATTTCAAAATATCCAACCCTTGTCTCCTCTTATCACCCATTAATGCGTTGCACAATCCCATAAATCACTTCACTTCATTCTGCACTTTATGGCGACAACAATAGCAATCACAAAAGTATTCGCATCATATCATCATCATCACCCATTGTCGTCATTTTAAACTGGCGTTTTTTTTTTCAAAAAGCGAACGCATGAAAAAAATCACAATTAAATTAAAAACTGAATTAAAAATTTCATATATAAATATCATAAATCATTTTGTTGCTTTTCATGATCGCACAAAAAACCTTCCAACCCGAAGAGTGCCGCGAAAAAAAACCAGAAATGAATATGAGCACCATAAAAAGTTAACATTTCAATTTATTTATGTTATTTCGTAATAAAATCATTTAAATGAAAATAATTGTTGTCGCGCTCAAACTTCAACATTTTTTTAAATTTATGATACACGGAGAGAACCTCAAAATTGTGAGTACCATGCAATCGTGTAATAACGTGTGTGCGTAAAGAGAGAAATTTAACTTGAAGGCCATAACAAAAACTCGAGAACCGGTCGTGTCAAGATTTTCACATTTTCAAATCAAAACTTCAATTGTGTTTGACGCAATTTCTGGTTGCTCTTCAAAGAGAGAAAAATAAAATATTTATCTCGATGCACAGAAAATTATTTTCAATTAGAAATAAGTCTCATTGAAATAATTCGATTACGTACACTCGAGTTGAGTAAATGTTCATATATCATCTCATGGGTGACTTTCTCGCTATTGGCTTTTCTTTGATTATTTGGTTTGTGTGTGTTTGCAGTTGAAGTGTACGAAAGATTATTGTGCGGTTGAAAAAGGGTTAAAGTTGTTTTAATAAAAGTGGAAAATAAATTTATTAAAAAATTCAATGCGCACAATAAATAGTTTTTAAAATTTTAGGAATCAAACTTTTTATCAAAAAAATTCAAATGAAAATTTAATAAATCTTTTAAACTCAAAATTATTTCAACTCTCCTCAGAATCCGCTTCAACCTCCGTTATTTCATTCATTTTAATTTTTTCATCCCCTCCCACAAAATGATGAAAACTTTTTCTCTCTACCTTCACTGCACTCACAATAAAATTCTATAACAATAGCTCAACTCAACTTCACTGAGCGGGAGAAAAAGAAAATGCGAGGAAATTGTTATCAACAATTGTTAGCGACATCATTTTCCTTTCGTTTTCAGTTTTTTAACTCCGCTTAAAGGAAAACGAAAATGTTCCATTCATTCGCCTCATAAATGTGTTGCGCTGATATTACTCGTACATGTCTGTTGCTCTGTGTGATTATGTACAATAGAAAATTATTACTTGAGAGGAGAAAAATGGTGGCTTGACTTTCTTCATTGAACCTTCGGGATGTTGGTTCTGGATGAGATAATTTTCATGAGCTATAATTTTGTTTAATTCTCTTTTTTCTAGTTTCCGATCAGCGCTATATAATTTACTCACACAATGTGCATTTTTCAGCTTAAACCACTCGAGTTAGTTGCTCCCCACAAAATGAAAAAAAATTTCGTTGTTTTACAAAAAAATATATGGAGATTACAATGTCAAAATTTCCGGCTTTGTTTTCCGATACAGTCGGGTGTGGATAGAATGAACACTTTTGACTTTTGAAGTAAAAAAAATTTAACGGCTTAAAAAAAATTAAATATTTGTAGTTCGAAAATTATTTAATTAATTTTTTTTTCAATTCTATTAAGAAAAATAGTTTAGGTTTCACGGTAAGCAATGAATCACATCACACTCTCTGACCACCGCCATAATAACACAAACCTTAACAGGAATGGAAAAATAACATTTTTTTTCTTAGAAGTAAATTAACTAAATTTAATTTCGATCGATCGCTTACACAAAAATCGGGATAGTCTGTGTGTATGTAACATACGCTCAAAAAGTTAGGGTGATGTGTACACACAAATGTATGAAATGGAAGAGAAAAATTGAGCTGTACGAAACATACAATTTTCCTTTCTTTTTTGCAATGATTTATTGTTCGAAGAACGCAAACCAAAAATAAAAGTGGATAAAAGGCGAAGGCATCGCAAGACATTTTATATACCTTCATAATAATTACTATAAGATAAATTCAAATCATGCTTGAATAGTTTTTCAGCCACGGTGCATGCTCGCCTCGACTCTCTATTGAGAAACAATTTTTTTTATTCGCGAAAGGTGTTATTAAGTCGATAAAAAGCAATATATCTAAAACCTTATTCGTAGTCGCTTATTTCTACATGCTATATTGCTTTTATTCTTCCTGTGTACACACTCGCGAGGCGCACACACAAAAAAGAGCGGAATCAAGTTTGGAATTCATAATTAAATGATCTCAAAAGTCTCATTATAGCGATTAATACTTCATGGTAAATATTCTCAATGAGTGTCTGGATGTGAATGGGGTAACTAAAATTTTCTCGTCTAAAGGGAGTGTCGGAATATTAATTTCATATGATCATGAATATTATCGTCAGATGCAGTGTGAAAATGGAAAAATTTATTCGAATGAGAGGGAGAAAATATTTCTGAGGTTGTAATTAAATTTTTTGGTGAGTAAAAAGGTAAAAATGATTATAGAAAATTTAATTAAATTTTTTTGAGAATTAAAGTTTGCAATTTTGACATTTTTGAATTTTATGTTTTTTTTGTGAGAATTTATAAGGTTTTAGAAAACCATTCAATTATTTCTTACAACGTATTCAATAAAACCTCATCATGTTCACCATTCAACGCCCGCCTTTCATAAAAATCAATTCCAATCATCGTGTTGATGGCAATATCGAATAGCGAAAATAATTTAAAAAAATCAATCGGTATTGTTTCACAATCCTCACTCTGTCGTTCTTATCTCTCTCACCACCATCATTGCGAATATGTGCGACATACCGAGAGAGATGAGCATGCGAGTAGCAGCACAAAAATTGAATCACGACATTTCTGCAGATACGTCTGCCATACATAGCGCATAGCAATAAATTATCATCAGATGGTTGCAGGAGAGACATCATCAAATCAAATGGCACAGATTATTTTAAAATACTTTTTGTGTTCTTGTTGTTTTGGAAAATTTCTCTTTCTCTCTTCGAGTAAATTGTGGCAATGTGTGCGAGAGGGTTGCTGTTGGCTGGTGGTGTAAATCTATTTCTCGAAACGTGCAAATAATTTTCAGTTTTCTCCATTGTCGAATGCGGTTTTGTTCGAGTTGTGCAATGGTGCACAATTTGAGAAACGTGATGTGGAGATTTCGTAAAACTTTTAATCGGAAAAATGAGAAACATGAAAAATTAAAAATCAATCATCGCGTGTTGTTAAACATCGCTCGGAGCTGGCAATTCGACGTAGACAGCAGAAATTTTAATTATCATCGCACATAAATCTTTCATCCCTTATTTAAAATTAAAATTCACGAGCGAAGCAAAAAGTTTCCGTCAAACAAAAGATACACACACTGTGGCAGCTCTCAACTTGTCTTCTTCTTCGCCTTTTCTATCGTCGTCATCGTCGTCTACGCTATTGATTATTTTTAAATTAATTTTTACCCCTCCCCGCACCATTCACGACCGCCCCTCTTGCTCTTTTCTCATTTCGCCTTTCATTCGATTACAATAAAAAGGAAATTTTCACGTAAATTCTAGAGCTGCTGCATGTAGCGAAACAAACCGTGGAAGCAAAATTCATATTGAAGGTGAGTTTTTTTAAATTGGAACAGTGTGGACCAAAAAATAAGATTTAATTTTTTTATGTATAAAACAAAACGGAAAATGAAACAATTTTTTTGTTAATTTATTTGAATTAAATTTCTAATTTTTTATCAAGGTACAAATCGGGAAATGAAACATAATTACAAAATTCTTCACTGCCCATCTATCCAGGTTTCACTGTCTCTCGACATCCTATTGAAAAACTTTTCACTTAGCTCCTAAAACTTGAACATTCCACAAAAAAATCTGCATAGAGAAATTTCTATCCACATTCTAAATTTATTCAATTTTTGCCTGTTGCACTGCATATGTACATAATTTTGCAGTGACCGCAGAACACTTGAAGTGTCCACAACAATGTAAAATAATCCATATTCTATTGCATGTAACATGCACATGTAGATATACACAAATGAGTATGTACATGGTCGGTTGTCGTCGCCGGCTTTTTGTGTTTAGCCTGATAGGAATCTTTATGTGTTAAAATATGAGGATAACTCTGCCCGGTACAGAGAAGAAAAAGTGGAGTGAGTGTGTGTATATCTTAACAGCAGCATTATTGTTTGAATTATCGCCGCCGCCACAGTCCTGTGTATTCCTTCATATTTGAATGATTCTATTGTGTGTTGAAGGGAAGAAAAAGGTCACATGTGAGTAAACATGAATTGCCGACTTTAATTCTCTCCCCCTCACAATATATAAACTTTTTTGCGCACCATAGACATTGTATGTCTCATCAACCTTCTTGCCGCGTTTGCTTTGTAAGTATGAGAGAGACTAAGATGTTAGTGGTTGCTGCTCTCACATCTCAACGCTCACCACGGGCTATGAATTCATTTTATTTTTTTGCGAAAACATCAAATCCATTTTTCGTCAAGGGTCGAGAAACTGAGGTAGTTTAAATTTACAATAAAATTAAGAATTTTAATTTTTTAAATTTTAAATTGTTTAAAAATTCAATTTTAATTTTTTTGTTAAAAGTCTAAAAAATGTTGAGTCACCACCCCCAACCCTCATGCCTTCGTCTTCTTAATTCTTCCTTCACTCTTCTTACTAGATGGCAAAAGGCGTCGAAGACATGAAATACAAAAAAAATTCTTCTCATATCGCTTATGCCCTCACATCGCTCTCTGGAGCAAAATTGTACAAACGCAAGAAATTATAAAAAGAGGAAATTGTCAAAAATATGATTTATGTTCGATTTTTCTTGCCTCTCTTTCATCCTCTCGGCTTGCGAAGAGAAAAAAGTCTTCTTCTTCACTTTTTGCTCTTCTTTTTTTCCTCCTTTTTTTTCGGATGGAAGATGATGCGAATGATTATTATATGCGAAGATGGCAAGAGAAAGAGTCAAGTTCGTTTTATTTTGGTGGCGGATTTTTTGGAGCGAGAGCGAGAAGGGGAGCAAAGGCAATGACAATCCATTCGAAATTTACATGTGGTGGCTTTAATTTAAAGAACGGAAATTATTGAAATCGAACGTGACTTTGTCATTTCGTAGCTCGAGTAAATATTTGCAGAAAAATATCATTTGGGGACGCTCTGCTGTGTGTACATTCAATTATATCTCTCTGCACTTTTCAAGGGAAATTTAATACAGTTTTTTTTTCGAAAATGCGGAAGAAGGTGTTGAACAATGCAACAAAAAAACTTTCTATTTTGCTCCGTTTCGATACGCTCACAGAATGTTTTTACAATATTCTATATTGACGCAAAAAAGGAGCAAGGTAAAATTCTTTTGTTTCCTCTACAATGCACTAGACTCGATTTACCTCCTTTGGAATTTTGTGTCGCAGGGAGGTCTGCTTTGCATATATTTTAGAGCTACTGAAAAATTAGCCATGAAATTTTATTTATGTGAGATGCAGTTGAGAGTTTTATGATGTTTGAAATGTTTCGAAAAAAATTGTCAAAACAGGATGAAATTAATGTTGTGAGAGTTAGCATAAATTTTTTTAAAAAAATGAAAAAATATAAAATTGAGGATTCGAACATGACTGAACATAAAATATAATGGAGTTTTTTTGCAAAATATTAAATGAAAATTAACTATAATTTTATATTCAAGGATTCGAACCTTCATTAAATTTAATTTTTGCAACTCTTAGTTTTTTTTCACACTTTTAATTGATTTTATGATAAATTTAAATTATTTTATAAAGTTTTCAATTCATTAAAATTTCAACTAATTATTTCTCCCTCCCAAAATAATTCCCGGCACTCGCATCGTAATATGCATAAAAAACATTTATATTCATAACTGACATCATCCACTTATTATCATATGAAAATTATTATAATTACTTCGGCAAACAAATGGGAAATGAAGGACGCGGGGCAGAAGCATAGAAATACGCTTGACTTCACCGTTTTTCGTTGTTGTTGATGTCAGAGGCAGAGCGCAATTTTAATTTTTCTGATGTGACATCCGAGGAACTAAGCGAGCATACATAGGCAAAATGTAGCAAAAGCAGCAACAGAGTGAGTAGTTGAGTAAAAAAGAATAAACATGTAGAGAGGAGTAAAAAATATAGAAAGTTTTTTTCCTCCTAGCTCTCTGTTGTTCATTGTTCGTTCTGCTATTTTGTTCCACATACACTGGCACTTACATACATGCTAGAAATATCCTTTTCTAAAGGATATTGTATGTATAACCCACACCCCTCTTGCAATCAGTTGTCAAGGCACGCCTGACACATAGGGGTTGATGTATTTGATTTATGGCGCCCGAATAGTAAAAGCAAAAATGGAATGAAAAAAAAATATTCAGGCGAAAAAGAATGAACAAAAAACTTGCTAAAATCGAGAAAGAGAGAGTGAGTGAGAGCGATGTGTAATGGTGGTTGAAAGGAGTATTTTCCCTTTCTTGATGTAAGAATATTTTTGTTGCTCTGTGCAGTGAAAAAAAAATCATATCACTTCACTTAGGGGTTATCTGAGTGTGTGTATGTGTGGATGTTTATTACGTACAGACCTAATGAAATAATGGATTACGGTAATTTTCGCTTGCTCTCTCTCTTTCCCACTTCATTGTGCTTCCTGGTCTGCAGAACTAAAAAACTATAATTTCTCATTTTCAACTAATTTAATTTTTTAACATTTCACTCTGGCTACAAAATAAAATCTGAGAGAAAGAGATTTTTCAACCGAGATACGGTCGACGGGGTCTACCTCGATATTATTAAGGGTTTTTTCCTCTTCTTAATTTTTCCCAGTCTTGCTGTCATTTCCCTCTTTTCTCTAACTCCAACTCGAGGAGTGAAAACTCTCCGCTAGCCACAGCTCTATTTTCTGTTGTTGTCACATTTTTAAAAGGGATGGAGACAATTTTTAATTTTTAAAAGATGCAAAGATTTTTTACAGAAATTTTAAGGGAAAAACTTAAAATAATCTCAAAATAATTTAAAAAGAACAATATGAAAAATGAAATGTTCAGCTTTTCAGTTTAAAATTCCAAAGAACTAATTTAAAAAACGTTAAATTTTCTATCTGAAAATTTTCCCACAAAAATCTAAATTTTTTTTTAAAATAATTTTTCCCACAGCACAAAAATTAAATTTCATTATTCTCAATTTCCATCCCTGTCCATTCTGAATGTACACATCTCCTCCACTTCCTCTACTGTTTGTCTGTCCTTCCTCATTCTCACCATCAGTTTTTCTTTTCTCTCTCATGACTTTCACCCATGGGATATCTAATGAGCAATTAAGGATGAAACAGAGCTCTGACTGAATGTACAGTAAAATGAAATACGAAGCGAGAGTGAAAATGACTTCATCAACTAAACTGTGAATTGTTGTTAAAAATCTCTCAAAATTGTTTGTTTCTTGTTTGAAAATGAAAAAAATATTTATAAAGCAGCGAAGTTTCAACAATGCTTGTCAGAAAAATGTGTATACACAGCAGTGAGTGTACAATTTTTTTGATGCTGCTGATGCCTAAAAGAAGCAACGTGAAATCATAGAGCGACCGCCATGCCTGAGATTTTTTTTCGCTTCCCGCTGATAGAGAAAAAAAAAATAGATTGAGGGAGAGAAATTTTGCGTGCTCATAGAACAATGCACGCCATAGCCATATCATTTTGAAATTCTTTTGACGTTTTTTGTTTCATGTTCTGCCATTTTCAGGTTTTCTCTCGAAAAAAAAAACTTTATCATGACATGTTCGCATTTTCTTCCTTAACTGAAATAAGGTCTTATTAATTATTCTGACATTCACGTACATAACACGTTACATTGGGTGGGATGAGAGTTGCTCTGATGAAAAAAGAGGGTGGCGGAGGAATGAAACAAAAACTAAGCTTCAAAAAACTTTTCTCTATTTTTGTTTGTTATTATAACAGAAGCAGCAGCATGGATGTATAATGTGCTTGCTAACAAAACATCGGAAATGTATTTCAAACACACAATCCACAATCCGTGCGTTGTCGTCGTCCAGATGAGGGTGAGTGACTTTTCCAAATTTCAATTTAAAATATTCGTGATGTTGGTGAGATGAAAGTGGATGAAAATTGTTGAAAAATTCGTTAAATTTTTGACTATTTTAAATTGTTTTAAAAAATCGCCAATAATTATTAAAATTTTCCATTTTCATCGCACTTTACATGATCCGATAAAAAAAGCGCCAAAGGAAACAGCAAGCACACACACGGCGGGATGTATAGAGAAAAAAAAGAAGTTAAATGATTTACGATGATAATAATCAAGGAATTATTTAATAACTCTCAACAATGCTGGTCCATTTTAGTTGGGGAACGTGCGGCAAATAGAGAAATGAATAGAGAGAGAAAAAATATCCAGACTTTTTAACAAAAGACTCAACCGAAAAGTTATCGCTAGTAATAGATCGGAATGGCAACCGTTAGTTTACTGTACATTAATCTACACACTCACACAATGGCAGTGCGTGCATCTGCAAGGGACGAATAAGAACGGATTTCTTTTTTTTCTGTATCAATGAACCTTTCATTGGAAAACAATAAATCACAGGAAATTAATTACGTTAATGTAGTTGCATCAACCATAAAACTATTCTAACTTTTTTTTGCAACTGCATGTCGTGTACGAATTTTTTATCAAGCAGGGTGCAAAAATATTTCCCAAATCAATGTCGGCAACACGTGACAAAAAATTAATTTTTCCCATATATCCGAAGATATCTCTTTAGGAGATTTATTGCATCTCACTGAGCGCACTGTTTTGGGTATTTTAAAAATATGAGTAAAAAATTAGTTTGCAAAGCGAAAAGGCAAGAGAGGTGGGAACAATGATGAATGGCTACGAATGGCCACGACTACTTTTGCTGTATGTCTTAGAGATTTTTTTCTGCTTTGCCATGTCTCAATTTACGTTAGCAAATTCCAATTAGATTCTATTAATGTTGCCATTAATATTCACATGGGAGGTTAAAAGTAATTTTGTAAAATTATTTTTTGTGTTTTTTGATGGGAAAATTTGAATTTTAGTGGGATAGAAAATAGTTTTTTGTGGCTGATACTAAATTTTTGAATTTAACGGATTTTTGGTCAAGTTGACTCTAAATCTTGAATCAAGTTTTTTTTAAATCCAATGAAGCAAGGTTCAATTTGACTAATTCTTTATTTGAGTCAACTTGATTCAAAATTTAAGATCAACCCAAGTTTAAATTTCAGCCATCAAACTCCACCAACTCTTCCCACAAAACAATTATCTGAATAATTTTTTGATAGCACAATAAGCTGTTCAATGTTCCCATCACACACAAGCAATGTCCACGCCTGTATTTAGTGCCAGTACGTGTTTTTATTTGGATGGTATAAAAGTTTCTAGAGCAACCATCACATAGCATTATTATTATTGCTAGTAGATGACTATCGCAGGAAGTCACGCAAGTTGTTTTCGCAACATTTTAACAATTTTTTTTGATGTTCCTCTATCGACACTTTTTAATCGCAACTTTAAAAAAAATGAAAAATTTCCATTTTGACAGCTCAGTAAAGATTAAAATCGAAATAAATAAATTCATCATAATTTAATTTTATACAGATGAGATTTATTCACAGACATTTCAGAGATCACCAGCTTTAAATGACACCGTTGATAGGTCAAAAATGAAAAATATTAATTATTTTGCTGTTGTGTGCTGTGAAAAGTCACTTCCATTCTTTTTTTGTGCTTAAAATTTATTTTATCGAGTCCATGGTACCGTAATTAAAGTTGATGCGAACGTAGCAGCTGAAAAAATTTAAATTGTGAAGTTGAGGGAGAGCTCAAGCGATGTTATCGAGCCGCGAAGATTCCATTATGAAAAATTTTCACTTTGTACGTGTGAGAGAGAGAATTTCGCTCTAGCCACTCACTCGAACCCAATGCAAATTTTCGACGAGTGTCTGATTAATTATGAGAGATAATTTTAAAGTTTTTTATATATAAAATACCGCACGCAGTGTTTATGAGAAAAAAAATTACCACGTTCTAGATAATTTTTGAAACGTGTTCGAGGTGCGAGTGCAATGTACAAGGCAAGTTTGAGATTTAAATGAGAAATTATTTTAAATATCATGAGCGAGGTTATGATGACTTTAAAATTTGTGAGGTGAAGATTGAAGAGGATGTTGGAGTTTTTTAAATTGTAATTTATTTTAACGGATTTTTTATTTAAAATTATTTTGAACTTTAACGGAACTTTTAATTTTAAACAAAACTAAATTTAACAAACCTTTTAAAATTCAAAATTCCACACTGCTAAAATAATTTCAATAAAATTTTATCTCAACCCTTTTTAATCTCCCACCCTATCAATAAATGCCTAACATCAGCCACACACACAATATGCCCGCAAAATAGATTTAAATTGAAAATAGGAAATGAGGGTTGAGTCAGAGGAGAGGTAAAAAACAAAATCGACCAGTCGGTTCGACCGATTGCTAAAAACCGCAATCGCCGCACCACCGTAAATCCTGTGAAAATCATTGCAAATTAAATTGAGATTGCACACCCAAATGCACAACAGCATATTATTGGCAACACAACACGTTCCATAAGTTGAACATTAGCGTTGATAGGCAAAATTATTATTATTACGATGGTGCGGCGACTCTAATCCCTGTTGACATTGTTGTTCCACCGACAGTAAAAAGGTACACGACTCAACCTCGCATATCAGATGAGATCGGTCGAAGTGAAATGAAGTTGTTTAAAATTCTTTCAATTCAATTAAGGGAGACAATCAGGTGACAAGACCGAAGCAATGACAGCGAATTGATCGAAGAGTGAAATGTGTTATCGGCACAGAATGTCTATCAAACAATATATTCCGAAGGCAGGGATTATTTGCTGCACTCTGTCGTGAGTTGACTTTCTCAACCTCGAAGTGAGTTTATTGCAACGAGAGAATTTATTTGTTGATAATCAATAAAAAAAACCCGAGGTAGAACGTGCGACTGAAACAGCGGAGAATAAAAGGAGAAGACAAAAAACAATAAATCGAACTGATAAAATGTAATGTTGAAATTCAATTTCGAATATAAACAATAATTGTGAAATTTAAAGGCGAATTCGAGCGGTAGACGCGTAAGCATGGAAAAGTTTAAAAGGGAAGAACAATTTTGATATTTTTTATTTTTATTTTCAGTCGGTTAAGTTTTTCAAATTAAGATTTTTTTTTGAAAATTATAGAAACATTTAAAAAAATTAATGAGCTTTTATTTAAGAAGTGTCAGATAAATAAAACAAATTTTTTAAAATCATGAAATCCGTTAAAAAGTTTAAATTTTAAAATTCAATATGTCATTCCTTGCAAGACCGCGCGTTGTCCAGAAGTACCATTTAATGAAATCAGTAGCATTTTCAGCATTATTATGTGTGTGTTGGGATTTATATCGTGGTGAACATATCAAAAAGACATACACACAGCAGCATTATCCAATCTGTCGTTGAACATCTTAATTTATATTTCTGTGCAACATAAATTACCTTCTTATTCCTTTCGCTCTTCGCTTTATACTTTTTTCCGCTCCTTAATTGATTTCTCTTTATTTTTTTTCTTTTGGGGGTTTCTTTAAAAAATTCCTTTTCACTTAATCACAAAAATAGGAAAAATTCTTCTAATTGGAACAATTCCATAATTTTCACTTTTCATTCTCGTCCTTGCCTAATTTTTCTCTTCACTCGAAACTTTTTCATTCATATTTCTTCTGTTACTTAAAAAACAACCCAAAAAAGTCAGCGCGGGGGACAAAAACCGAGAGGCGATGAAAAAGCAAAAAGGAGGAACAAAAACTTAATTGGCAGAAAGCAAAAGTGGCGTAAAGAGTGTCATTATCATTTAATTTTTCGCCTCTTGGGTGACATCTTCACTCTCGGTATTCGAATCAGTGCATTTTTCAATTTGATCTTGTCACACTTGCACATTTATATTCACTAAAACTTCTCGCTATGTTCACCGCGAATAATAATGATTGGATTGAATGGTAAAAGGAGCAAACAAAGTACACTCGAGACATAAAATCGATAAATCAACTTTTTCAATGTGTGCTAACCGAAGATGCGAAGAAATTAAAAAATAAAAAGCTAAAAAATTAAAATTTTTAACGGACTGTTTTTGAAATTCTTTTCACCGAACTTTCTTCACGGTTTTTGTGCTTTGAGGAGAAATTATTGAATTCCTCATGAGGATGTCTTTGTGTCGAAACTCAAAAATTAACTCAACGCTCCTCAAATCGTGCTCACTCATATGATTGTTGTAATGCAACTGGCTCTCTCTCTCACAAGCAGGCAAATAACATAAATAAAAGCGGAAGATTTTTCACCAAAAAAAAACTTTGCTTTCTTTCCCGTCTTTGCTTTTCTTTTCTTTGCTGCTTTGTTGCTGCTCAGCACGAGAACAAAATATTTTTTTTCTTACTCGAGACATGCAGCACTAAGTGCTGAGAGTGGTTGCTATAAAAAAGAATATTTTATGTGAATGAAAAACATTCATCGTTGAATTTTCCTCCTGCAGACTCACATCGAGAGATGATTTGCGATGAACATCGAGAGGAAAATGGGAAAGCAGTCATTGCCATTACTGTTCCTGCGCAATGCGCATTAAATCATTCATTGTTTATTGCTTTCTTCCATTTCCAAATTTTGAACGAGAGAGAAAATCATTTTTCACCTCCACCAGATGCAGCCGAACATTAGCAAATTTTTAGATTTCATTTGTCGATGGAGAGTAAAAGGAAAAAGATGCGAATGTCAGCTATTTTTTGTGTTTTGGGGAGGTTTTACGTAAAAGTTATTTTGATTTGATTTTTAAAAGATTTGTTAATTAAGTTTAAATATATTTTAACTTTTTCTTCATATATTTTAGAATAATTAAATTGAAAAATGTAATAATGTTTGCAATTTTTTTTCCTTCATTTTATTAATTTTAAAATATATTGTTTAAATTTTAATTTATTGAGCTAATAAAATTTGATTCAAATTATATTTTAAATAAAGTTTAACGGTCTAATTTATTAAGATAAAAATAAAAATTTATAAAACACAAATAAACTAAGATTTAAATCCTAAAAGTTGCGTTTAAAATTATTTTCTTTAATTTAGATATTTTTTTGAAAATTTCTTTTTTACCCTCAAAATTTAAAATCTCCTTGAAATTATACTAAAATCCCTCAACAAACCTTCATTAAAGCCAAAAACACTTCCTGCTTACATCTTGTAAATTTTTCGAGGACATTTCTCGAAGCCAAAACTAATTTCCATGCAAAAGTCTCTCTGATGATTTTTAAAGTGGCATTAAGTTTTCCGCACACACAAACAGGAATTATTATTATCATAATTTTGTCATAAATATAATGCCGCAAATACACACACACACTAAATGCAAACCATTTTACCAGACTTTTAGTTTTGAAGAGAGTGAGAAAGGAAAATTCTTTGCATTTGAATAGGACGGAGACGTCGGAAAGGAACCGAGAGAAGGATCTGCCTTTTTATCCTTTTTTTTCGGAATCCTTTAGGGCTAAAAAGAAAATTATAAATAAAGCTTTCCCATTTCCATCACAGGTTGATATGATTTATGGCTGTTTTTATACATAAGCGTAGCGTATGGGCGGATTCTGAAATGATGTCATTTTAATTATTATTGAGATTTACTTCTTCATTCTCTCTCCCCCATTTCTCATATATGAACTTCGCAATATCATATGATGAAGACTACACATATCATATAACATGATTACAGTGCGTGAAAATTTCACAAGTGAAACTTTTTCTCTCCCTCCTTCGCTTCAATCTCGAGATAGAAAATTGTGTGTGTTGGTGGGGAGGAAAGATGCTGCAAACATGTCTCAAAATGTTTATTTTCAATAAATATGATAATTTTTTTCGTCTTTGTCGGTACATAAAATAATCTTCCACATTATTACGTAGCTTCAATTATTTATTCATTGTTCTCGTGCCCGAGATGCTGTCAACCCACTCTACCACCCCGCTTGTCGCTTGTCATTCGCATCCCTTCATTCATGCCCTTGTAACTTTACTTTTCTAGTGATTTTCTTCTTGAGCTAGCTTGAAAGTCGCATAAACGATGACGATGATATGTTTACTGTTTATTTCGAGCGCTAAAGAGCTCCATCGAGAATGAGTTTTTTGTTTGTGAAATTTTCGAGAACGAAAAAGTTTCGAGGCATTTAGAATTGACATTCGTTGGATATTATTAAAAAATTAAATATTTGAGAACATTTTAAATTAAAAAATTGATTAAGTAATGAAACATTAATTTTCATCGTCGTTTTTTTGAAAAATTCTTTCATCACACCCCAAAAATTAAGAAAGATTTCAAAAGTCTATTTTTCATCTCATCAGCCTCCAAAAAAAATATTCCAAACCCCCGAAAAGTCTCTTTTTACGCATTTATGAACCAATCTCAAAAAATTCCACAAACGCCCTTCGACTCGCATTACTAACGAAGAAGAAGTTGTTGTAACACAAAACGACGATTTTTATATACAAAACATTATTGCAATATAAGTGAAAGAATCTCCTTAATGCTTTTACGTTTTTTTCCTTACAATATTTTTTTTGGGGGGTTTGAGAAGGGAAATAAATCACCGTCAAATAAGAAAATAATAGAAGTCATGCGACATCGTCTGACAATTGAAAAGAAAGTGTGAGTAGGTTTTTCATTTGCGAGCGCCTTTTTATGTGTGACAGAGTTTAAAAATACTGAAAAAATGTTTTTAATTGAAAGCATCACTGACCTACCCGTGGAATGTTTTTGAGAGTAATAAAAAGCAATTTTATGCTCGTTATTAGCGTCATAATGTTTACGACGACAATTGATTTTTATGGCTTTGCTCGTAAAAACTCTTTTTCGATGCTCATCATGAAATTCAGTATGGATCTGTTCAAAAATGAATAATGGCCGTTCCTCAAACTTTTCCCCTATTTTTTCGTCTAACTTTTTTCTGTCTAAGATTGTGTATGTTTATATATGTTCAATGCTTGTTGTTGTTGCCGACGCGCTCTTATTGGAACGAAAAAACTTTTTCTTTTCATGCAAGAAAATTTGAGAGCGAATTTTCCAATTTTCCACTTGACGTACTAGATTTTGTCGGGAAATTTTTCAATTTTCCGTTGATTCAAAAATTTACAAACCTTTTTTGTTAAAGTAAACCTAAATTATGATGAACAATCCATGTGTGTATCTGAAATAAGAAGAAAAAATATTAATTAAAATTTCACATCTTAATTTGTTTTCATTCGCTTGAGATTTTTTGGAGGTTGAAGAGTGAAATTAATTTAAAAGTCTTTATCATTTAATCTTGATCGTTTCGAGTTTTAAAATTGAAAACGAGAGTTGAATTAATTTTTAATAAACGGGTTTGTGTTAAAATGATTTTTGGGTTAGTTGAAAATTTTAAATTTATTTAAATTTTAACTTTTAATTTAAAAATTAATTTAATCTAAACTTAAATTAGAACTTTACATGAATTATTAAAATTTTAATCGTTGATTTTTAAATTAAAAATCTATTTTACTAAAATTAAACATCATTTATATATTTTTAAAACATTTCTCACATAAATCATAAATCTTTTACCCCACAAAAATTCTCCCACAATAAATTTTCGCATCATCTCATCCATCAAAATATTTTATTATTGGCATTTTAAGCAGAAACATTTTAAAATCGCATTTTTATACTCTTAATAGTTTTTTAACAACCTTCTGTTGAAACATTTTAATTTATGATGGCAATAATTTTTCCTTCCCTCTCTTTATTCTCTTCTACTTTACTCTCAATTTTCTCACGTAGAAGCTAGCGTCATCTATGATTTAATAGACAAAACAGCTCACTAACACTATCACATTTTTTACCAATTCACACTTAATATACTGACATAGGCAGCTGGAGTGATTTTCATTTGGACTTTGATTAGTACGTTACAACAAAAAATAATCTAGCACTAAATTAAAAATGTTTAAATCTATTAAAATCATAAACATCACGATATAAAGATGAATGAATCAATAAATATTGCATTAATTTTAAATTTATCGCCCTCACATGGTCGTTAACATTCAACGAGATCAGCTGACGATAAAAATGCCATTTGTGCAATTATTTTCTCACGATTATTAAAAAATCGGCATATTTTCAATTGTCGAAAAGGTAAAAAAAGATGATCTCTTTGAAAAGAATCGAGAGCGCGCGAGATATGGTCGAGGCAGAAACAATGGGCATAAAAGGCGAGAATTATAATCGAAGTTATTAGTTAACACTCTTTTGAAAAGCCAAATACAACAATTGATGCTTTTTCCTCTCACTCGCCTCTTTTTACCTCTTCTCAAGAGCAACCTCACGTCCATTGTTCCGACATTCGCGAGCGAGCAAACAATAGCTGTATAGTTGGTTATTTTACTAGGAAATTGATAAACATCTTTATTGATTTTGAATACCCAAAAAAAATATTGCAGAGCTATGAATAAACAGGCAGCAGTCAATATGTGACTCAAAAACAATGAATATTTTTTTATCCAGATCAATTAAAATTAAGTTAAAGTGTGAAATATAAAAATCTTCTTATTTTATCGTGCGGCAGGTTTTTGAGAGCGGTGATAAAAAATTTTGTGGTTCATACACCTCGGTTTAGTTCGAGTTACTTTTTTTATTTTTAAAATTTAACGGACTTTTGAGTTTTTTTTAAACAGGAAATTTTTTTTCATAATTCTCTCATTAACTTAAATTTCAATATTCTTTATTCTCTTAAAAAGATTTAAATGAAAGATTTTTTTAATTTTAAAAATTCGTTAAATTTTTGATATTTTTATCCTACAAAATTTGATTTTAAGGAAAATCTTTTTCACTCTCAGTTTCTTATATTTTTTTGGTATTCCAATTTATTGCATTAAAACACTTTTAAACAAGATAAAGAACAACATTGCATTATATGGTTGGACTTATATAGCCTCAAAGAGAGAGAGAGAGAGAGAGAGAGACAAACATTATTGTTGTTAGAGTGCGACACATGAACGGAAAACAACCAGTTTTCATTCTTCTTTCGTGTCTTATAAAGCATGACAAACATTAATACCGCATTTTTCGCATATTGAGCCAACACTCCAACTTCATTCTCTCTCGAAAAGCAAATTTGTTCAGTTGTTGTGCGGGGGAATTTTGCAATCTCGACATAATTTATTATAATTTGGCTTTAACATGAAATTTAACGGTCATTTTCACACAATAATAACGATGATCATTTTTAATAATGATTATTTTGAATTTCAAATGACCGTTTATGCATTTAAGCACCAGTCATTATCTGCTTTTATGATGTGATACGCTGATTTATGGGTGAATGAAGCACGTTTGACTCGCAAATCAATTGCATGTAAATTACTACCTTTTATGTCTTTTCTCTTTTCTCTCTCACAGTTTTTTATGCACACGAGCGTTCTCTTTGTTTTATTTTTTCGGTAAATGCGTAAGTTAAGTTATAAAAGTGAATTCAATGAGATGTTAAAGGGAGTTGTTTGAGATAATTTTGTAAGTTGATGATATCATCATTATTGTGGGGTTAAGTTGAGTATGATGAAGTACTTTAAAATTATATTATTTTTTATTTAAAAACTTTAAAAATTATACTAAAAAATGGTTGTTATAAAAAAATTTAAACCCCCTGAAAAACTTTATTTGCATTAGACACCACACACAGAATTTTAAATGATAAACTGCATTCAGCTATAAAAATCGATTTTTGGCGCTTCATCAACACACAAAAATTATAATGTTCGATGCATTCAGGTGAGAAGCTCGATTAAAATAATAATTTAACTTTTTCCTTGTCCATTCAGCAAAATGTTTTGTGTGCAAGCGCCAATGCACTTCTCATGCTGGTCTTAATTAAAGGGGTAAAATTTTGCAAATTCACGGATGGAGGTAATCATCATTTTTAAGTGCAGATGCAGAAGCATTCAACAGAATTTATGAAATAAAAATTAAATAAAATTTGAAGGGAAAGAAATCACGCTTAAGATTAAAATTTAATCTTAGATTAATTTTAAAACTTTAATCTCACTTAATCTCTCTTTTAATTAAAATCTAGATTTAGTTATTAAAAGTGTTCCACCTCCTGTTATTCTCATCACATTCAAGACTGGAATGCACTGACCAATATTTAATAGGCCAAGTTAGTAGTTAACGATTCTCTATCACTAAACACGCTCGTAAATTTAAATGAGAAAAAAAGAGACTTTTTAAAGCGCCTCACAGTGAATATCAAATAACCGACGGTTCGAGATATTTTTTTACAATATATGCAGTGAAAATGAAAAATCGATACTCGAAAGCACGCTCGAGAGCGTAAGCGCCTCATTGATGATAATAAAATATCGTCATTGACATTTTTACGGTTTGTTTTGGTTTTCGCTACATCTCTTCACTTCGGTGTCTCTCTCATGCCCCGATATACATTTATTTCTCACACATATTTTAATGCAATTTTATTGGATTTTTTGATGCTTAATTTGATATTCAAATGAACCTCTTCCGTTCTCTCTTGCTGTCCGCTCGCACCTGTAATTGGAGATCTGGAGTATAAATTTAAGACTACATTCGATAACTTTATTAAGGATAAATTTAACGGTTGAAATTTTTTGAAATTTTTTTTTTATTTTTTCCCATAGAACAATTTTTGGTTGAATTGATATCAATTTGACGTTAAATCCTTGTCAAAAAAATTTTTTGACATCAAATTGATATTAAATTTACATGAATTTGATATCAACAAAAAAAATTTAATGTCAAATTTAACGTCAAATTTGATGTCAATTTAATAGCAAGTAAAAAAATATTATGATATAAATAATGTTTTTGTTCAATTTGATAAAATGAATAAATTTGCCAAAATTAATTAAATTTTTCATAAGTAAATTATAAATTTTTAAATTTTTTAATTTTTAATATATTTTAATTTTAAAATTTAATATTATAATTTTAAAAAATAATTTATAATAATAATAAATTTTTAATTATAAATTTTAAAATTAAAAATTTTAAAAAAAAAAATATTATTTAAAAAAAAAAATGACAGAATAAAATTTTTCATTATTTATTCAATTTGATATAAAAAAAATAAATTAAAAAAATCTCAGATATATAAAAATAAAAAATAAATAAAAAAAATTTAAATCAAACGAAACTAAAAAATAAAAAAAAATAATTGAATTTGCCAAAACTTAAATCTTAACAGAAAAATTTTTAAAAAAAAAAAAAAAAGATAAATAAAGGAAAATTCTCTTCTAGAAAAAAGAGTTTCAAATAAAAAAAAAAACTAATAAAAATCAAGAAAAAAAAAATAATAAATAAAAATTGCCAAAAAATTTTTTTAGAAAAAAAAAATATAAATAAAAAAAAAAAAAAAAAAAAAAAAAAATAAAAATGAACTCAAACCAGTAAAAACATAAAAAAAATTTTATATATTTTTTACAGTCAAAATTTAATTAATTAATTTCATCTAATCTTAACAAAATCTCAAATTTTCAAATTATATAATTCGTCACCACACCTCCATCTTCACACTCAATCCGCCATTATTTAATTTAAAAGTTTCAACGCTCGCACAAAATTCTTCTGCGAGTGCATAATTAAAATAATTTTAATCATGTTTGCTTACGTGTAAATTAAGAAATTAAAATTTTGTCATTCGCTTACTCTGCATTAATTAACGTGAGTCGCTGTTAAGACAATTCTTCTTCTTCACTCCTTTTTCATATATAAACGTCGATTTGCGTGCTCTGCATTTTTTCCCCTTCTTCTTTCACTTTTTAAATTAAAGTCACGCAAACCGGGAAACGGCAAAAAAGAGTGCGAGTCAATTTTGTTTTTCATTTCCTCGCTTCGCATCAACTTTCAGTGAGTTGAGACAAATTTTCATCTAAATTGTCACAAAGAGAATTTCCTATGATGGTGCACTTAAATAAAATGGATGACTATAAATAGAAATGGAAGTGAGGGACGGGAGGAGTAGCTTAGAAGAAGATAAATGTGATGAGTGTGAGATTGTGAGGAAGGGAAGAAAGTACTTTGAGACGAATTGAATTTTATCGAGAGATTTGGTGTAAATGTCGAAGTTTAAGTGAAAACGTGTGTCAGGGGTTGATAACAGAATTAAATGTCAAATTTAAAGCTCATTAAATTATTTAAATATTTTACAGAAAATATTTTCTCTCATCCTAAAAAATCTGTTACTAAAAATTTACATAAAATTTTACGCTTTAATTTTTTTACAACGCTCTTCAAAAAATTCTTCTTTAATATGTAAATTTTTGGAAATTCCACCAGTGACTCTCCATTCAGTACGAGCAATAAATCATATTTTTTTGTCACACTCAGTAGCATTGTGCAAACAATCCCCAAAGCTTGCCATCCCCTGTAATTCAATATCTTCTTTCCTCCACATTTTCTCTTAAAGTAAACTTGAAAATTTCCTCATAAATCACTTAATTTCTCTCCTTAAAACAGCCTCGATGTAAGTCAGTGTTAAAGCAGGTCATCAACCCCTTTAACATTTAAACGAGTACGAGGAGAATTCTTCCTAGTTAAAGTTTTAATTAATTTCGCATGTTGTAGAGCGAAGAAATTCGAGACACAAAGAGTAAAAATGTAAAAGAATTTTTTCTTAGAAAAAGCTTAACTTATAAAAACGAGATAAAATGCGAAATATTTTTTCCTCTAAAAAAATCTCTTTTATATAAATGAAAAAAAAGCATGTCGGTCGGTAAATATGGCTTTGAATGCTCCATAGCATTTTTGTTTGAAATTTGATTTATGATATTTTTGTACCTCTCTCACTCACTCGCTTTCCTCACACACAAAAAAAGGTACACGAGAGCTCTTTTGGCTTCGCATTTCATTTCATGGACGAACTAGTTTTTTTATATTTTGTTTTTAGAAATGATAAAGTTTCTTTGACTTATGATTCACATCTTAAAAGTGCCAATTAAGATCAACATTTTTTATGTAGGTAGAATAGTTTTTTCGAAATTTTAATTAAAAACTGGCAACGTTGCCCGCGCCATAGCTGCGCTCTGTGATATATGAAATCTTTAACACCCAATTTATGTGAGAGATTCATGGCTCTCGGAGTTTTTCCTCGTCTCTCTGTGTGTGGAAACTCACTAACACAATTTTCACTCCCCCAAATGAGTTTTCTACCGGAAAATATAAAATAGCTCTTCATAAATCAATAACTTTATATACTTTTTGAATACTGCTGGCCGAGGGTGGTTGTGATGCAATTTAAAAATTTAATTTCATATCTTTGATTTTTAAATTCATATAAATTATCAAACATAAATTAATATCAAATCAAAAAGTCCGTTAAATTTACTAAAATTTTCCATTTCCACCAACACTCTAACTTGAATACATAAAATTCATTTTTCAGTGCACTTTCCAGCTCGAGTAAGCCAGCCAGCCGCAAGCATGTAGAGAAAATATTTTTCTCTTGTTCCTCTCCGTGTGTCTGCTGTTCATATCAGAAAGGAACAAAAAAAATTTCATTCGCTTGTATCATGGATTATATTTTTGTGTATTTGAAGGAGAGAAAAAAAAACTCTTTTTTTATCTTCTTTTCATTTTTTTCGTTATTCCTAAAAAGTATGTCTCAATTTAAACCAACAAGGCAAGAAAGCAAGCAAAAGGAGAGAAAAGAAAAGATGTTCGAGATGATACCGGCCGAGAGAGAGAATATAAATCATACATAAGAAAATACATCTTAAAAAAAATATTTCTTTTATTCGAATGAATAATTTTTTACACTTTTTTATCATCTTTTTTTTCGAGTTATTTTTGAGGTCATTTTGTGAGTGATTTTAAAGGTTTTAAAATTATTTTTAAACTTCTTAATATTTCCATGAAATTAAAATAATTTAAATCTTAAAAATTCATTGCAAAAAATGTAAATTTTCCCTATCGATTTTAAGTTATAATGAAAACTCTGCAACGACTCCGTTCATCCTCCTTCTTCATGTACACAATTTACGGACACACCGAAAAATTTAATATTTTGTGCTGATTCTGTGCTTCTGGCACACCATTTGTTATGTATTGCGTTTTCAGTATTAATGCAGCAGTCGCAAGGAGGAATGAGGAAAATCTATGTGCACATAGAGAGAGTCAGTTAGTTTTTCAGGAGGGAAAATCCACATGAAAATTTATTTTCACCGTTCTTTGCTTCTCGAACAGGGCGCAAAATGCCGAACAAACAAAAAGGGCTCGACGACGAATAATTTAAACGCACATGGATTTGCAAAAACAATATAATTCTATAGAACAAGCTGAGAGGAAGCTGGAAATGTAGGATAATGCAATGAAATATTGAAATAACTTTTTTTGGACAGTGGGGAAGGATGTCAGGTTAAAGGAATCTGTGTTGCTGCATGCTACACAATTGAATGCGCTAACAATGTGGAAAGAATTAAAAGGAAACTTTTTTGCTCTCTTTAAAGCGATGTTTATGGGTGAAATTTTGTGTTGATTAAATTTCTGGAGTAAATTTTTTGAGGGTGTTATTCGAAGGACGTTTTTTACTATGAAAATTATTCTCAAGGGGTGGAAGACTTGGGCTTTAATTTTAAAGAAGATTTAAATAATTATTTAAACTTACAGCAATTAATTTTAAATCTTAGATTTTAATTTTTATAACTAAATTTTATTCTTTCAAAATTAAAGCAAGAGAAAAAAAATTAAATTACGAAAATTAATTTCACAATTTTAAAGCAAATTTAATTCACACTCATAAAGCTCAATTATAATTCCGAAAAATTACCCAAAGCTTTCATTAAATCATTTCATCATTATAATTTTTAATTGCTATTGAGATAAAAAATCCTCCCACAAAAAATATGACTTTTAATTAAAATGATTGCACATCAGAGAGATGATCGCACACAGTTTCTGTGCACAACTTGAAGTGCCTTAAAATCACTTTCTTTTATGATTTAAGAAGTTGGTAATTTATGAGAATTTCGAGTCTCAAAAGTGCTGTGAAGTAAATCATTTGAAATCAAAGCGAAAATAAATTTTTTTGCGGATGTTTTTGCTCAAGCCGAGAATGAGAGGCCAAGAGGGAAGATTATAAATTGCATAAAATTAAAATTTGCACTCGTGCGTCTAAGTAGCGTCAAGAGGAAACAAAAGCGACAGCCGCAGAAGAGTTTTAAAATTGAAAATCGTAATTAAAATGGCTTAGTCACTGAAAGTGCAACGGCGGTGCAAGGAAAAATACACAAAATAATTTTTCTTACTTCTTAATTGATGCAATCTTAATTATTTATCTGCACTTCGACTCTTTGTTGTTTTTGTATAATTTTTTTTCGCCTCTCTTTGCATTCGGAAGATATTTTTTCAATTTACAGCCCGAGACTCGTTTTAATGCGCTGATGCATTTCTGCAATGCGTTGTGTATACAAGGCAGACTTAAAGGTCTTTCTGCTGCGCGAAATGTTGTTGGAGCACTTGTAAGACTCAAAATAATTAAGATGTTAAGCGTGCTCGCAATAACTTTTGCAATTTCACTCCTCCTATTCGAATGTTGTATGGCATTCGCGAGATGATCAAGAGAGTTAATGAATTTTTGAGTTATTAAAAATGTTTGCTCAATTAAGCTTGAGGTGAAATTTAGGTAATTAAAAAAATTGTTTTATTTCAAGTTATTTAAACGTGTTTTAACGCTGGGATCAAAAATTGTCAAAGTTAGGTACAAAATTATTTACAACTTTAAAAAACTCATTTTAATGAAATAATTTTTAGTTATAATATTTTCAATCTCAAAAATACCTAAAAAATAAATTTTTCACATTCAGCTAACCACAAAAAATTTTCATTTCTCATTTTTGAGCAAAAGCGAAAAATATTTTTAATCAAAAAGTTTTATTCATTCTCCCGCCTCTCTATAGAACACACATAACACCTCGCATTTTAGAGAATGAAAATTCCCGAATAAAATTCTCATGAATAATTCTCCAATTATATTTTACAAAACAATTCCGAGAGATTAAAAATTATAATAAAGAATTAAAGTTCTCATCTTCGCATCTAATAAAATTTAAATGAATTTTTTTTATGAAATAAAATTTACCGCATGGTAAAATTTCAGTTTGGAAAAAAATTGTCGGAATTCATGGCAAGTGAGTGAGAGTGTGCAACCCCATTTTAAATCATAAGCAACATAAGTCAAAATGGAAGTGTGTGAGTGCAAATGAAGAATGTTCATCCATAATCATAATGGGGTGAAAAAAGGACTTTTTCTCCTGGACTAATTTCGCTTTCGGGCACAGCTGATAAGCTTCACATTTATTTTTACAAAGAAAAAAATTTTTAATCTCATTAATGTAAGTTATAATTTTGTGTGCGCGGCAATGTGCGCATATCAGGCGAGCCGTTTATTCCCTTCCTCGCTATTTCATTTTTCGCTCTCAACTATCATTCCCTCAAAAAAATCGTAAGTTAAAAAAGCCAGGCATGACTATACGAACATATATTGAAACATTTTAATAAAACAGCTGGCGGGTTCCGAAAAAAAAACACAAGAGAAAAACACGCGATATTCTACGTGTACATATAGATTGTTTGTATTTGATATACATTTAAAAAGAGCGAACAGAAAGTTTCAGTCTTTATAATGCATCGCACACATTCTTTTATCGAAATAATAATAATCATATGGAGAGTAAAAGAGCGAGAGTCGATTATAAAGAAAGGAAACAAAAAATTACTTGGTTAGAACATCGGAGTTAATAATTCAGAAAATAATATGAAAAAGGTTGCTTGTAGATTTGATGAATGTACTTCATGCTTTTTAACATGTGTGTATGGCGGAAATTTTAAGTGATGGCGATTTTTATTTGATGTTTTTCTACTGAAATCAAAATATTTTTTTAAAATAATGTTGAGATTCAACATTTAAAAAAATGTTAAATTTTTAGTTTCGAATTATGTTTTGTGCGTTTTTCAGAACTTTATTTGTAAATTAAAATTCTTCAAAAATATTTTTAACTTTATTAACTTATTCTAGGTCTTCAACAGCTCTAACAGAAAAAGTTTTCAAATGCTCAGAAAAACCATTTAAAATATAAATGTTTTTAACCCTTAAAAAATGCTACAAATTATTTTGCCATAATTTGAAATGCAAAACATTTTTTAAGCTAAAATTATTCATAACAGAACTCAAATTGAAATTACATTTTAATTAAATGCGCATGTTATACTTTTGTAATTTTTTATGAGGGTTTATTCAGAAATAATGTTTAAAATTATTTTATAAAGACGTTTAAATATCAATAAAAATTGTTTTTAACCATTTTTTAATCTTTTTGATCATTTTTAATCCCATCAATATCAATTAGAGTCCCCAACCACTTAACTTTCCCTCCTTTTTATACCTTTTCAATTTTCCCCCAAAAAATTTGCACACACGATTCACTAACTACCATATGTTGGCCTTGTCAACGTTAGTAGTTCACCATCGTCTCGCTCGTAAATTTTTATCGCTTGATAAATCCTCCAATGGAATATTTAAAAAAGAGAGTCTCATTGACGCATGTAATTGTTGTGCGAAGAGTGTTAAGTGTCATTAATTTTTATGACTTATTCATTCATTATATTGTTCAAGTAAGGAATTATAATGTAAACAAATAAAAAATAATAAAGACATTAAAAAATGTGAAGCGAGTAATACGCGGCGCACACGTAAAACACATTAAAAAATGTTAAAAGTCTCTCTCTCTCTCTCGATAAAGTCTTGCTCGATTATGTAATGGTGCAATAAAAAAAATGCATGAAAATTACATTCATGAAATACCTGCACACGATGGAGAAGAAAAAAGTGTGTGTGATATGTTTTTGATTGCGAACTCAACCCAGCCAAACAAAATGTAAGATAATGATCTCGATCGAGAGAGTCGCGGGAAATGCATGAAATATCTCGCATTTGATTCATTTAAAAAATTCGCAATTGATACTGGAGTGAAATTTTGAAGTGGGATGAAAAAAAAGTAAATGGGTAAAAATTTAAATCTTTGAAAGTTATTTTAAAATTTTAAGAAATCGAACCTTGAATTTAAATTTAAATTTTCATGATAAGCTTTACGTCTTTGAAGTACATAAAATTTCAATAAAATTAATAACAAAACTTTTCAAAAATATTTCAAATTTACCGTTAAATTTTCGAATCTCAAAAATAGCTCTCACATTAAAAATTTGCTAAAATGATTTACGAATCGCACTTTTAAATTTAGCATACAATCGAACTGAACTCGACCTATCACGGACTATGTAAATTGATGAAATATAAAGAGTGTGAACAATTTTACATTTTTTTACTGCTCTACATAAATCATGAATGATGTGCCGGCTTCATTTCGTTATCATTGCAAATACATCATGTGTGAAAATATTTCAGTTCTTTTTTTCGGGCTGATAATTTTTGTGACTTTTTTCATTCTTTTCGTTCTTACCGAATAAATAGCAATTTGCCTCTCGACAAATTAGTATACAGTCGAAAGTGCCTTGGAGATTAATTTATTGCTTGCGCAATTTCTCTTTCATGAAGAGAAATTTTTTCTTTATCTTAGATTTGAGAGCAAACATAAATAATTTCTTCATTTTTTTGTTGATAAATTATTTTTCAAGCGGTCGCAATGGAGGTTGACAAATTAAGACTTAAACAAATATTTTTCATCAGAAAAGTCCATAAAACAATTAAAGTTACAAATACTTCCTGTGTAGAAATTTTTATGGGTAATAAAATCTAGCAGGTGAAAATTGCATGAATCAGGTTTTATGACTCTCTCCGTCTATACTCAAGGATAATGACACTCTAAGATCGTCAATTCCTTACACCCGAAGTGCAAGTGTGAGCGAGACGGAGAGAGAAGCAATAAACATAAAGTTAATGTTAGGCAATGAGAGAAGGAAATTTATTTTTTTCAAGGCCGCAGACACAATATTATATAATCATAAAAATTGTCGTCTGCAAGCAATTTTTTTATTTGGTTCTTTTCTCTGTTGAACCTGAGTTGAATTTTTAAAAATGTTCTTTTTTCATGATATGCGATATGGAAATGTGAGCTGATGTCAATCAAATAAATTCAACTGATTTCTAAGTTTGATGAATGTTGAATATTAAATCATGAGAAGTTGAACTAAAATTTATTTAAATACAAAACTGAGGGGTGGTAACTTTGGGGTTAATTTTTGTGTGACTTTATTTTGGTTTTTAGTTGAAAAAAATTAATAAATTATCAAAAAAAATGTCGACAATATAAATAATTTAAATTTTTAAGAAATTGACCGTAATTTCAAAATTATAATTTTAAAAAGCAATAAAAATATTTTAATTTTTATAAAAAATTTAAAATTTGCGTTCAAAAGTTTTTGGAAAAATTAATTAAATAACATAAAATAATTCACCTCTACAAATTTAATTGCCATTAAAAATCAACACTCATTACCTAATTTTTAAAGCAAAACTTTTTCAAATTCCTCAATTAAATATTTTTGGCCACTTTTTTCAATTAATTAATTAAGCCATTAAAAATCATTTCGTTTTCTCAAAATAAAAATTTAAATTCCGTTGACAAATGCCAAAGTCACAAAATTAAAATTCTATATGAAATTGTCCTCTGAAAATGTTCCCACATAATTCATTTTTCCCTGTGCCCCCAAAAAATCTTTTTTGCAAGTATCATAAAGCACACAAACACACAAAAAGAGTCTCATTTCATAATCGCCCAGGATTTTCATGGAGAGATTTATAATGCAATGCAACTTATATTTTTGTGGTGAATAGAAAAGGAGGATAAATGTGTGTGAGAGAGAAAAGACATGGAAGAGTTTTTCATTACAATTAAATAAAATTGTTCAGTCGGAGAAAAGTTTTCATCCTCTTTCCTACCTCTACACACATGTCGGATATGAATGTGGTACATGTGCAATGTGAGAGATTAAAATGAGATTTAAATTTTAAGAGGAATATCATTATTTAAATATAATATAATGCAAGATCTATTGAATTAATGAGGTTGAGTGGAAAGTGTTGTGCTTAAGCTCGTTTTCCATGTAGCTTTTGGCTTTATAAGGTAAGACATTAATTATAAAAGTGCAAAATTTCATTTTATGCGTTAAATTTTTGCTGAATGATCTACAAAAAAATTATTTTCTAACATTTCACCCAAAATAAATTTTAGCATATAAGCAATGATCAGAAAGTCGTGATATGACTGCATTTTCTCTCTCTCAAACACACATGCATTGCGTTATTTCTATTTAATGCATTCAGCAACATTTTGCTCAGCGACACTGTAAATGATAACGCTTGCACAGTTATTAAGATAGATCAAATGTGAAAAGTTGTTGCTTTTATCACATGACACCATAACTCATGATGCTATAAATATATGTACTAGCTGCTTTTTTTGGCTGAAAATTTGTCAGCTAATTGAAAATTATGGCGGTGAAAATAGAAGAAAAAATATTTGTGATTGCGCATGTGTTTGTTAGAAATGGAAAATTGTCACATTACAGATTTATGTTTAAATTTGATAAATTTATGGCTTTTGTCTGCCTGAGAATTTTTTTAAGAGAAATTCAAATGAGAAAATTAAATTTTAGAAATTTTCACTTAGCCGACGCAATTCTAAAAGCGTCTCATTCATCTTCTCCACAGCTCGTATTTTATTCTCTTTTCAACCTGCGATGATTTATTTTTAAAAACTCGATTTTGTTGTTGCAAGAAAATGAGATTTAAAGTGAATAAATTTGGGAAAATTGACAGGTGATAAATTTAAAGGAGATTGCAATTGTGTTGAAAATTTGAAGGTTATATTAATTGCAACTAATTAATTTTTTAAAAGTGGTTTTGAGGAATTTTTGAAATTGTTTTTTTGTTTAAAAAATTGAAAAAGTTTTAGTTTTTACTTTTTAGGAAAAATAAAAAATGTTCGAGATCATTCTTGTAAATTTATAAGATTCAAACCTCTAAACTATATTAATTTGACTTATTTAAGTTTCTTATCATAATTTAAAAATTTAAAATTCAATTTAATTAAAATATTTTAAAATCCAAACGCTCATTTTAAATTTTATTCCAAATCTTATTTCAATAAAAAAATCAAACACTTTACTGTATCACGTTAAATGCTCTCATATGACTGCAATTAGTCAACTTGTACTCAATTTGTTCATCAATTGCGATTATAATTTATGACTTTTATTTCACTGCAAAAACATTTACACGATTTTATTTAAATTTTTTTACTCACATATTTTCCAAATAGCGATCAACTTTTTGCCGTTATCTCAAAAAAATTCAAATTTGTCGTTTTCGTTGGCGGTTATCAATACTTTTTTGTGATGCTTTTTTTGACACTTGAGTGACTCAATGAAACTTTTCTCACTTTCAATCTTGAACTTCTTAATTAGTACGCGCGACCTTTCTGTGACTAAATTTAAAGAACCTCTAAATTTTTTTATATTTATTGAATTAAAACGAGATTGCACAATTATGACTAAAATATTTATTTATTTTCTTGCTCCGCTTATATTTAGATCAAATCACTTAATTCACAACACTTAAACAAACTCTCACACGCTGGCTAGGGTGTATGTGATAATTTTATGTCACCTCAATTAAGCTGATTAATCTTTAATTTATCGAACGATCACTTAGGAAATCATTAACACTCTTTTTTTCTATCGAACTATAAAAATTTGCTCGACGATGATGTGTGAGAACATCAATGTCAGTTTTTATACGACTTTTTTATTATTTGTTTACGATCACTCCAGATTTTATCGTCTCTCTCTTTTTTGGTCGTAAAATTTTATGACGATTGCTGCCGTTGAAAAAGTAACCTTTGTCTCCGCATTTCACTTTATAATTTTTTTGACTATTTTTTCTTTTAATTTTTAACCCGATAAATATATCGTGGCGGACGCAGTGTAATGTTAATTGATGTTTATTTCTTTACGACTTCTATCAAACTAACCATAAAATACAATCGTCGCTCACTATGAGCAGCACACAGCACACCAGGAGGAGAATCATGTGGCAGCGGTATAATAAAATATAAGTATCACTCCGACTCCGAGCCTTTACATCATATATTTGTCGTTGATTTAAGCGTTTATGTATGTGAGTCAGTGAGAGAAGAAGAGAGCGAGATTGCACATGTATATTTATGGTTGTGTGAATGCAAAATAATACCAACAGAATTTCCTCTTTTATTTTTTATTTTTTTTTTGGGTGTAATAATAATAATAGCATAGCCCAGCATTTCAGCAAATTTTCACGCTCTGCTGTGTGTATTGAGTGCTATGAGGTGTAGTTAGGCTCAGCTGACTGACAATAGTGTCTTGAGGAAACTACAGTGACTTCTCTCGTATACATGCAAAAAAAGAGACGAATTTATTGCATAGGCAGTCACACCATCACAGCGGCATAGGCAACATAATCTCATTCGGCCATAAACATCAGAAGAGAAGAAAAGTGTTCACACTCACACGAAGAAATGAGCCGTGTATACACGTTCCGACCAATAGTAGAGTCATAAACCATTGGTATTTTATAAGCATTTAAAAAGATGGATGATATGTGCGAATGAGATATCTATAATTTATGGTGCCATAAGAGCGCAGCAGCAAGAGCGAGACAGAGCAGTGTGTTTTTCTAATTTACGATTTGTTTTCATCGTATTTTATGTGTAGCCGAACGAAAAAGAGAGCGAGAGCGTAAAATTGTGTGAGAATGTGTTCGACTTTGTCGGAGCTGCGCAGTAGGCAAAAGAGAATCAAATCTTTCTTCCACATGAAAGTTAGTTTTCATCGGACTCGAGAGCAACATAGAGGGAACTTTTTACTCTTTTAGAAAATTGATCACGAAAAACGCAGATTTATATAAATTATGATCTTTATGAGAGAGAAATATATAAAAAAAATTGAGTTATTGGAATTTATGACATTATTTTGTCGCACATCTTCTTTTTCATTCTTTTTCTCGCAATTTCGGGTGTCAATAGAAATATTTATGACGCTCCTCATTTTCTTTAATGCGGTCAGAATAAATTTTTTCTTCTCTAGATTTCTGACTTAATAGTCCAGAGCGAATTTCCTTTTAGCCGCTTTCTTGATTGAGTTATTATGGGTGTAATTATTGTTTAGTACAACTTTGGGGATATCCCGCATAAATTCTCTACATTATAATTTTCTTTTTTTCTGTTGAAGAATAAATTTATGATTTTTGGGCTTTCTCTTGGTGAAAGAAAATTTTATATATAAACTAATTTCCTTAATTAGTCTCAGAATGTGGAGTTATTTAAGTTCATAAGAAGAAGCAATGTTGAAGAAAATTGTTAATAATTTAAATGAGGTCAAAATTTTATTTAACTGTGAGAAAATAAAATATTGAATTTTTATAAAATGATTTTATTTTGAAAGAAAATGTATCAGATCTGTAATTCTATAATTAAATCATAAAAATTAAATTAAATAAGTAAAAGAATTAAGGAAATAAATTTAAAAATTCTAATTTCTCAATCAAAAAAAAAATTCAAAGTCGATAGGTGAAAAACTAGAACTATAAAAATTTCTCCATCAGTCATATGGCAACAATTTAATATTTTCACATGTTGAACCTTAGAAAGGGAACTTCGATAGTGTGGCATGCAAGGAATAAATTTTAGAGAGTGTTAATAACTCAATTTAGAGCACTACCGCCGCTGTTGTTGTTGTCGAGTGAAAGAACTCAAAAATTGGAGTGAAAATATCTTTATTATCAGCATGAAGCATGCAGTGGTTGGTGGTTGTAAGGAAAGAAGCTAAAATATTTTTTATTATATAACAATTAATTATTTAATATAACAGTACATTAGGTCGGATACATTAAATTACATAAATCATAACTTTTTGTTCGTACAACAGCTGCTAACATGCAACGCAAAAACACATTTGGTATGCCCAAAAAATATATTATGTATGAAATTATAACTCGAAGAGAGAACTGAGAAGCTTCTCTGTATGTAAATTTCTCTCTCTTTTCGAAAAAAATTTCTTATTCTTCCTCCATTATTTATTGCTCGGTAATTTATTATGATTTTAGCTGTGCTACTCGACTCTCGGCTTCGAAAAGGAATTATCGTAAAAGTGTTCTCAAACAACTCTAATTACGCCCCAATTGTTGAGCTGTTGTGATACAATTGTTGCAATACAATAAAATATTACTCGGGTGTTTTTTAATTTTTAAATGAAGGGTAATGCTGAGATCTTTTAGAAATTCCGAGTATCACTGCATTTATTTTTGTTTTTAAGTAAAAAAAAAACCATGCAATGAAAAGAATAATATTCTTAGTAAATTTTAGGATTCGAACCAAAATTTTTTAATTTTTTAATTCCAAATTATTTCCAATTTTCGAATTTTTAAAGGAATTTATTTAATTTATCCAACAAATCCTTAAATAAATCATCAGAACAACCCTGCAAATTTATCCTTCCATTAATTATTTTCTCATCGATACCAACTGCAGTCACACAAATGATCTCGTCGGAAAAGGGTTGTAAAGAATTTTCTGCTTGCCTTCATCCGCCAATTACGATATCTCATTGAGGTCATCATTGGCAGAGGTCGAATATTTTTCATAAATTTCTACATCCACACTCTCTTAGCATTGTGTGCAATGTCATGTAGAGAGATATATTTAAAATGGATGATTAAATGAACTTCCAATGCTCGTTCGAATAAAAATGGTTTCCGCTCATAATGAAGTACGAAAAATTATCATTTTAAAAAGAGTTATTGCTCATAGGCGCAGGATGGTTAAAAAGGGGTTGTTGAGTGTGTGTCACATGCTCAACATACGATAACGGAAGAGGAATAAAAAGGGGTTAAAAAATTATAGCGTTAGTCGCACATGTAAATGATGTTCCTCATATGTGTGTGATTCTCTCTCTTTAAAAAAGGGTTCTCATTTGCCAGAAGTAGAATTAGAATAGAGAAAAAGAGATTTATTTCGAAATTATTTATGGTCACATGCATGATCTAATACAGCACTGTGACTATGAGTGTGTAAATCTTTCAACCGTGGAAAATGAGACATGAACGAAACTCGACTCTGACTCACTTCCAATAATTCATCGATTAACAACAGAATCTGACAGATTACGAATCTTCTTTTTTCCATTCCACACACTTTTTTAAGTCTCCCTCGATTGATTATTAAATTGCAAATTTTTTTTCGTAAGATTAAATAAATTTTATTATACGAAGCGAGAGTGAGATGATGAATTTGTGGTTGAAGCTAAAACTGTGTCTTTTTTGTGTCGATATTTTAGCAATTTTAATTAGGAAATTTGGCGATGATGATGTTTTTTGGTGGAGACCGAAAGATAGCGGATAAAAGTTTACTAATTTGAGATTAATAAAATTTATTAATAAACAAATTTTTTGGAATGTTTTAAGGTTACGAATCGAAGCTTCTTAATTTATCCTGCGGAAGCTAGAACACAATGGAAAATGAAACTTAGTTATATAAACCATAAAATGCTTGCAAAAATATTCCCTCTAATTCTATGGAGTAATGATCTCTTCATTTTACATTTTGTTTCAAATCAATTAAATTTTATTGATGTGAAATTTGTCAAAATCTCAAAATCAATTCAGTAAATTTTATCACGATAAATTTTGGATCTTTTTCTTGTCTATGAAGATGTCACAAATTTTTTATTGTATTTCCCGTGTGCCCACATCTGAACTAACAGCAAAACTTTTTTTTAGAGACGACGACTATCTTTCTCTCTCTCCCTCAGTCCTGCAACAATAAATTATAAAAATTCTTTGTGTTTTACATTTTTTTAAACAGAGCAACGAAGAGCGAGGAGAATTTTTTATTTTTCCAAAAATTGTTCACATTATGATTTATGGCATGTGTCCAGGAGAAGATATTATATTTTTGTTTGAAGACCTTGGACACCATCACACGATTTCTTGTCTCTCTCTCTTTCTCTCATACCCAAAGGAGAATCCGACGCAAAAGAAGAAGAAGAATGTTATCGAAGCACGACTTGTTACTAATTTATTTCTTCTTGTTCTCTTCTCAGTTGACGAAGGTGCAATTTTTATAAGTGTCAAAGACAAAGCACATGAGAAATGAGAGATTAACTATTGCAGCAATATTCATCACCATTCCGACAATTTGTACTTCTCTCTTCATCCTGTGGAACTGCAGGCAATAACTTGTCCATGAGTAAATTATGTTGATAAGAGAGATGAACGTAAAACTGACTAATTCATTTGCTGACTGCAGAATGAGGAAGGAATTCATCAATGATGCAAAAAAAACATAAAATAATTTTAACGGTTTTTAATTAGGGTGGACGCTTGTTATTCCGGAGTGCTTATAATTCCGGAGTAAAATTAAATGCGTCAATATTTTACAAACAAAGCATTTTACACCTTGACACTTGACTTAAAGTTTGAAGGTACTGTCATGCGCGACAATTTTGTAAAATAAAGCAATGACTTTAAGACTTCCTTTGGCCATGAAAAGCACGTTTTAATTTTCTCCATACAAAAATCCTCTTCACTTATCATATCAATTTTCATCAATTAAATCAGTTGCAATTTTTCCATCACTATTTTTCTTGAGTCACGAAGGTCTTCATCAACACATTCCTATACCAACTTAAATTTTATATGTCCACGAAGTGCTTTAAAAATTAACATTTATGACGTGCTTATAATTCCGGAGTGAAATTGCTTATAATTCCGGAGTAAATTTCACATTAGTAGGCAATGAAATTTTCATCAGTAAAAATTTTTTTTATCGGGATAAAATCCAAAATGAATGAAAAAATAAACAGAAAAAATCTGACGTGACTCGTTTGTGGCAGTTCAGTATTAAAAAGGAATTAAAATACTTAAAAGCTTTTCCAAAACTCCAACGAGGGAACCAATACCCAGCATAAAGCATGTCCTAAAACTAACTTTTAGTAGAGGAACCAACATCCAGCGGAGAAAGTAATATCTAGCGTAGGAACTAACTTCCAGCGGAGGAACTAACTTCCAGCGGAGGAACTAACTTCCAGCGGAGGAACTAACTTCCAGCGGAGGAACTAACTTCCAGCGGAGGAACTAACTTCCAGCGGAGGAACTAACTTCCACTGGCGGAACTGGTTTCCAGCGGAGGAACTAACTTCCAGCGGAGGAACCAACTTCCACTGGCGGAACTGGTTTCCAGCGGAGGAACTAACTTCCAGCGGAGGAACCAACTTCCATTGGTGGAACTGGTTTCCAGCGGAGGAACTAACTTCCAGCGAAAAAACCAAGATCGAATACCAGGTTAAACTAACATTACAGTAGCCAAAATCATTTAAAATTATTTTACTCACAATAAGATCTCAGAACGAAGAGAAATAAAACTATTCAGAGATGCTTTTAGGGTAGTATTGAGTTCTATTCTTAAGTGGCCTCTGAAGTGATTTAGCTCTTATTACATCTACTATTGAAAGAAAAAATTCAAAGAGTCATTAAAAAGGGATTTTGGAGGTTGTTGGAAGCACTGCTTGCACTTGCCAGACATTGAAATCCAAAAATATCAATCTCTTCATACTTAATCACCTCACTCAAGAAAGCATGAAGATTTTATCAAAATTTGATTTTATATCAATTTTTAAAATTTACTCCGAATTATAAGCATTCACTCCGGAATTACCAGCAAGGTTTTAATTAATTTTTAACATGAAGGAGACCAGTAAAAAATTTAAAGCAGCTCAAAATAAACTTGTCTTTTCGAATCTAACGAGGACTGAAATCATGATCAGCAGGCCAAGAAAAAATTTCATATTTATTATCTTCATTCAATTTACCCGGAATAACAAGCGTCCACCTATAAATTTTTAAATTGTTTCTGATTGTGGGTTCAAATCTTTGTAAATGAGAATTATTTTTTGCTTGAGTTTTAAGAGAGAAAAAATATAATTTTTAAATTAAAAACACTCGTGACGTAACTAAAAACCCCTCAAAAATCATATCCATACCTCAGAAAATATCGTCCTCGCTAGCATGTCTAAATTTGATGAAAGACCCATGGTGTGGCGTATAATTTCAGAATTGTGTTGCGTAATCGGAATATTCAGGTAGGGAATCGTCAACAATACTGGTCGATCTTCATCATTGCTCGAATCTTTGAAGAGCCTCGACAATTCCTTTGCCGAATAGACCTATGATGAGAAAATTAAACAATGTTCCATGGGAATTAGTGAGCATGTAAAGTTGAGGAATGAGCGAAACTTACAACTTGAAATGCCGCATAGACTCCGATGAAATATTTGTAGCAATGACCGAAAGGACATAGTTTACATGCAGTAGAGAATCCATCGGAATATGACAACATGAATTTGATTAAAAAACCGAATATGGACTCGGGATATTGACACTTGCCGCCTAAAAAATTTAGCTGCATTTTTGGGAAATTGTTATTAAAAAGAAAAAGGAGACGTAAAAATTTGGAGATTTTTTTATGATTGCTGAGATTGTTGACTTTATTTTGGAAAATGATTATCGATTAAAGTTTTTTAGGATTCAAGTTGAATCATTCTACCCATTTTTTTCTGTAACTTATTTTAATCTTAATTTTAAATTTTTGCTACAATTATGTTAAATTTAAGATCCATGAAAAATGCTCACAAAGTTTGATCTTTTAAAATGTAAAAATTTCTAAAACTTAAAGGCTAAATTTTTAAAAAATTGCAATTAAATTTTATATCCCGAAATTTATTAGATCACAATTTTGATATGATAGAAATCTCTCAAACAAATTCTATAATAATCACCATAATTTATCAATAAAAGCATAAAACCTCAAAAGCAATCATTTAACAATCATCACATCACTCAACAAGCTCACAGTAAGTCAGTCACTCTTTTTTTTTATTGGAGCAACAGCAGTGAGTGAGAGATGATGCGATAGAGAGACAGCACAGTTTAATGTTCACAATTCACTTTTACGATATTTTTATGTATGTCATAAAATTAAGTAAATTATGGTCTGAGAATTTCATTGCTTTTGTCGTCTCCTCACACTCGCAGAGAGCAAGTCACACTTACCCGAGTTTACTTTATAGTTGTAACAAGAACATTTGTTTTTCCTTTCTCTTTTTTTTGCTGTATACCGACGTGTAAACAGCTCTCACAATTTTTAAGGGTGATTTCCTCATAAAATGTGTCTGTGACGTCACGACGATTTCTTAATTTTATACTCGACAATGCCATTGTTTAGGTTTTATAGGGTTGTTTACATTAACTGGCAACGTGTTGCTTGCTTGCCTCAATTCATTGATATTTGCATAACATTCTACAGCTTCTGCTGCTGTGCTTGCTTTCAGCTAGCTTTCTCCGCTCTCTGTACATATTTAAATGGTTTATGGCTAAAATTATTGCGATTTATTTTTATTGATCTATTAAACTGAATTATTCCTTCGTGGCGGCGGTTGTTTATGAATGAGCCAAACATGAGATTTTGATCATGCTGATAATAAGATTTTTATTATCATGCGAAAGAGATCAGTGAAAGGAGAGAGATGTTAGAGGTAAGTTATTGAATTATTGACTTTTATTGAGAAAAATTAGTTGAGAAATAATTTTATAAGAGTTTTAAAGAAAATTGGTGAATTATTTTATGAGAACTAAAAGTTAAATTGTCATTGAATATTAAAATATCATTTTCGAGTTTAAAGTTTATTATTAAAGTGCTTAATTGTTCAAAAATAACATCTTCTGCCTTTTTGAACTAATTGACTCAAACAAAAATCTTTGTAGACATTAATTGATTTTTTTTATTTTTGATTTTAATAATATTCACTACAGTTAATTTAAACTTTTCAACCCCTATAGAACTATTTTTTTGTCAAAAATTCAATTTCCAATGCAGGCGATTTTTCATGAATTGGCGTGTCGCTGACTCATCCCTTTTTGCTGTTCACAATGACTATTTATTATTCTTTAGGAAGCAAGATAGAAGATGACGCTCAAAAAAGGAGCGATATGGGAAGAAAGTGCGGAGGAGAAAAAAATAATATATATTGGCATGATAAGAAAGATATATAACATGGCACAAGTAACAAAAAAAAGAAAAATTAGAAGCGAACCGAGAGGAGAGAAAAAAAATATAATAATAATAAATTTTCTTAAGAGAAATGGGTGACAGAAATAAATTTATACACATATTTTTGTGTGTGCTTGGCCTTCGAGAGGCAAAAAAGAAGAAGAAGCGACGCAGAATGAGATAGAGCGAGTGAGCACCCTGAAAGGCAGTCACAATAAATTCCGACGCACACATTCATGCAGAGAAGCGAGAAACATTTTTCCCTCGATATAATTTCTCACTTTTTCCTCTTTTTCGCCATTATACGCATGTTATCAACGCTTTTCCATGTACGCAGTATCCAATGTGTTGCCCCCGTGCATGCTGATGATGATTCCTTTGAAATATATCACATTAAATAATTCCACCCTATAATAAATATCAATTCCTTCCATCGGACATTTATTTATTCTGTCAGGCACTCGCTCTTTCAAAAATAAATGGCAAAAGAAAGTTTTTCAGCTAAAATCTTTCTATTCATTTTCATCATGGCAATAAATTGTATCAAAAAAAATGTTAAGATTATCCATTGAATTATGAATTATTAAGGGCGTTTCCATATCCGACTTGTCGTCATCATGGTCGAAAGACATTTTTATATTCTATTTTCTATATGTGCGGTTATTAAATTTTCTTCCCTCAATTTAATTCCACCCCTAAGAAAGAAAAAATTTACTTAGTCGCTGTCATCACTCAAGAGGAAATTTTCGACTCTTATCTTCCGGAGGAGTCGTCAATTGCATTAATTAAGGAATAATTCATTGTTATATGCTTTCCTTTGGGAGTTTCTTATTATCAATGCATGCGTTAATGTCCGATGAGAATTAAAATAATTTTGAAGATTACATTTTAAACACACATGGGAAATTCGTATGTATGTAATTTATGTGTTTCATTTCTCACTTTGATTCGAAAAAATAATAATTTGATAAAAAAATGAAAAGCAAAAATTTTTAAATTTTCATGGTTTAGAATGTTACTTTATACTTTTAGGATTTGACACAAATTTTAACTTTTTAATTAATTAAAATTTAATTTTTGTTAAACTTTTTACATTTCATCAACTCAATAACTTTCATGTCCTCAAAACATAATTGAGGAAGTAAAAAATACCTAACACATTTACTATAACAAGTTCACAGGAGATTCACATTGCAAAAATAGCCTCTCAATACATGAAGAATAGCAATTATCTTCCTGCATGTCCCTGAACAATAAATAAATTTCAAACTGCATCACCTCGGTGGAAAAACAAGTGTTCTATTTTTGCACTCTCTCTTCAACCTCACCGAGAGTTACTCGCTCAGTTATTGTCAAGTTAGTGTTTTTTTTTCGGTGAAATTTACGACTTCGACTTTTATTTTTCTTCTTCTTTCCTGCGATATTATGTGTCGTGAACAATCGCTTAACGAGGTATCATTTGAACTGTGTTGGATTTCTCTAAATTGTCTTCCCCGCTACGCTTCGCTTTTCTTGCTACCGAAGGAGGGAAACGTGCTTGATTACCATTGCCATATAGCAGAATAAAAGCTTTCGGGGTAATGATGATGAAGTAGTCACTTTTCAAATAAATCTAGGTGGGATTTTCTTAACTACGACGAATGGCTTTTTGCATAATGTTGTAATGATATTCTTTGAATTGCCATTGCTTTTCCATTCGAAAATAGTTAAGAGATAGTTGTGACGACAATTCTTTTTTAAACTGAACATCAATTCGAAAATATAGCTGAAGAAATTGTGCTTGTAAAATTAAATGAACCGAACCCGATTTCAAATATGGATGGTGGAAGTTTATTGAATTAAATTGCCATAAATTTTATTATTGCTACAATAATGTGGACCTGAAAAAAATATATTTTAGTTAAAACTGCAATATTTTGTCTGTAAACTTCCTGTTTTCATATTCTTCCGCCATCATGCGAGGATCTGTATCAATTTTTATACAAAAGGACAATACTCTTCCTTATTTCTGGCATTCTATCTTATTTCGAATGTCAGGGGATGAAATTTTGTTATTTAGTTTTTTAAAAGTTGGGTTTAAAAAAATATAGACGAGCAACTCATAATATCTCAAAACTTATTTAGAATTCGAACCCAGTTTAAATTATAAATTTATATAAGTTCAAAAATATCAATCAAATATTCATCCCTTGTTCAATGATTTTCTTCTCCTTCTCCTTCTTTCCAATCCTCGGATTATATGACGCGTAATGCAATTTGTGTCCTATTATAAGAGGGATAGTCTCGATTCGCTCGCTCGAGAGTGGATTTTTCATCGTGCAACAACAAAACTATATTTTGCTCAAACTTCCATACTTCGAGCGCTCTGTAGCATAAGTTTTGTAGCCAATGATTTTGGTTGCTCATTAATTAATGCCGTCTTACTGAAGTTTCTTGGCCATAAATCTTCAACTTCTTGTGAGAGTTTTCGAATCCTTATGAGGGTTGACTGTGTGTGTTTTTATAAATGTTTTATTAATGTCTTCGAAATATTTCTCGAGAGAGAATGTTGGAAAGTTTTGCATTATTCATGGTGAATTTTAAAGAAGAGAATCGCCAATAAATGAGTTACTTTAAAGCTTCTTCTGTGAAAATTCTCCCGGAAATAAATTGCATCTCCAATTAGTTCCTTTTTTATTTCCACCACACAATTTTCTTCCCGCACAATTCTTTCCTATTTGCTTAATGTATTTTTTATCTCTTCTTCCTCTCGCACAAATAGCTCTTCTTTCTAATATATTTAAAATTGCATTAAATTTTCCTTTTAAAAAAATTCTGTGTTTAATTTCTTCGGCAATCTTTTACATTTAGCAGAGTGTGCTGATGAGCATTGGGAGGAATGATATTAAATTTGGAAAATGGAAATCGAGAGTTGTTTTGTTATATGTTTTTTTTTCTGTAGCAAGATAAAATTCGAGGAGGGTCGGCTCATGGACATTAACGATGATAATCATTTACGAGGATGAAATGAATATCGCTTTACATTTGAGTTGCTAAATGAAAAGAAATTCTTGAAAGTTGTTTTGTAACTTTTTTGCTAGAATTTCTGAAATTAATTTTAAAGATTTGAAATTATTTTCATAATTAACTCCAATTAACTTTTTAAGAACCTAGAAAAGTTTTTAATTTTTTAGGAGTTATAGATTTTATAGAATTTTTGGTGTTGCACATTTTTAAAATATTTTATATAAAAAACAGCAATAAATTGATTATTCAAAGGTGTTCCACCATAATTTATTGCAAAACTATCTTCATATTCTCCACCATAACCGCCATAAAATATGACTCAAGCGCTCCAGAATAAATAAGCACCTCTCAGCACACACTTCTCACTTTCCTTTCGAAGCATCCCGCCAGACACTCAAAAGTGAGCGAGAAATTTTGTAATTCATGGAATAAAAACAAGCAAAATAAATTGCTTTTAATTACACTTTACACATTTGCATCCCTTTTATCATTCGGACACGTCCAAGCGAGAAAGAAGCGAATGTTGAATAATTTAATTGTTGAAAGAGTCGAAAATTTGCAGAGCCAACATGAGTCAGACAGTATTTACAGTTAATTACAAATTTATTATTAATTTTTGTATTTAAAGGTCCGCGTGTGCAGGCGAGAAAAACACGTTTATGCGTGTATGACTTGTTAAAGTGATCAACGTGATACTTTTTAACATGAAAATGTTGTTATCATGGTGGAATATATGAAAAATGTTGTTAATTAATTTAATTAAGGATCATATTACCAAATATCAGGAGAATAATAAGTCATACGATGCTCCACCATCGGTGTGTGTGAGTTAATTAAATAAAAGTGTTGTTTTGCGAGAGTTTTCTATCATCGAGAGCATATTATGACATAATAAAAAATATGTTAAAAGAAAAACATTATATTTTTTTCGCCAACCAATGTGAGCATGATGGAAATAAATTACATAGTCAAAATAAATAATTAAACTATATGCAAACGCTCCATAATTTAGCGCACACATACACACACGTAATAAATCTTCATATACCGAGTGAAAAAAAAAATTTATACTCTCGCTTTTTAATATGTGTGTATAACACACACGAGAGGGATCCCTCGAGCCGGTGGTGTGAGATCCAAGCACACTACACAACGGAGCCTGAGCCTCAGAGTACATTAAAATACATAAAAAAGCATTTTACAATATCAATAAATAAGCGGAGCAACATATTTTGATGTAGAGCGCGCAATAAATTTTTTTGGGGTCTCCACAACGCGCACAACAACGCAAAAATATATTCTTTACGCATGATTCCGTAAAGGCCATAAATTAATTGAAGGCTTTTCTTTCTCTCCGGGCTTCGAGGATTTTTTATTTCTCTGCTTTTTGCTGGTGCTTTTGTGGAAGGGTTTGAATGGTAGTGCCCTGGAAAAAAATATATCAGTGGTGGGGGAGTTTGACGAGGTTCTGAATTAAAAAATGTTTGAGCTGAAGATGTTTAGTTAAATTTTTTTCATAATTTCTACCAAATTTTAGAACATGAAAACTCTCTAAAATTTTCAATAAATCAATTTTCTCTGCATCTGGACATGCTCAATATTTTCAACTTAAAAATGTGATATTCAAAAAATTCTCTCCAATTATCTTTGATTTATTCGAAATGTGTGTTTGATGCGGCACAAAGTCAAGTGTTTTATCTCTTACTTAAAATTTGACGCCATCGAGAAGAAGAAAGAAATTCCAATTTTTCCTCGATCATAAATCAATCTAATTATTGAGGGACTTTTTAATCAGAAAGCATTGCATGCGAAGTACTTTAAAGAATTTTTCAATGAATTTTCTCGCAAATAAAGCTCGCAACCAATAAATTTCAATAAAAAATCCATATATCACATGAGTGAATAAATCAAATTTGCATCTCATGCCTATTCAATGAAAATGCATTTTTCGGCTCGAAGTATAATAAAATATATTAAAAAAATTTTGAAAAAATTTCCCACTTCTGATATCACTAAATAAATAAATTCCGCACGGAAAAGTATTAAATAAAATAATTTTGAAAACCTGATATTTTGATATATTTTTTTTAAAAAAAAATTTAAAGGAAAAAAGAACGAAAAAAAAAGGAAAAAAAATTTTTTTTTTTTTTTTTTTTGTTTTTTTTTTTTTTTTTTTTTTTAGTGAGAAAATTTTTAAATTTTTTTAAAAAAAAAAAAAAATTATACACTTTTTTTTTTTCACTTAATAATTTTCTTCCAAAATTTTTTTTTATATAAATAATACCATCAGTCTATTATATTAAAAATCAGAAAAGAGTGTCGGTAGGCTAATTCAAGAATCGGGGCATTCATCATTCACGGTGTCTAGAGGAGCACTCATCCTACACTTAATTTTTAAAATTCATTTACTTTCCATTACATTTTATTAATTAAATAATAAAACAACAGAAAGTTTACATGAATTTAATTTTATAACCTTATTTTTACACACCTAATCGCAAGAACAGCGGAATTATGGACAGATCAGAAAGAGCAGAAAAAAGGAGAAGAGAGAGAAGAGAGAAGTGGGAAAAAACAACAATAGCGAAATGGTCACATTGCACGAGAGAATGAAAATTATTTCGAGTATGCAAGTGCACACGCTGAAATTCCATCCGACCATCGCACTGAATGTGAGAGCATAAAAATTTATATTTCATTGTCTGCATCATAAATTAACGAAATTTGCAAAATGTAAGCGTGTTAAAAAATGAAATTTAGCGATCATAAAATCAAATCATTTGCAAATAAATTTCTAGAGCGAGAGTGCTGGAGATAATTTTGATCATAAATTCAATTTTTGAGATTTGTTTTTATGGGCGATTCTAAGCTTTTATTAACTTGTTGAGTTGGCAGTAGATTTGAGATATTGATGATGATTTTTTAATTGCAATAGTTTTAAATTGAAAATTAAAGTTTTAAAGGTTTTGAATTAACTTAAATGTATGCAACTCAAAGAGCGATGAAATTAAAATTCTCAAATATATGGGTTCAAATCCCAAAATTTCTTAAAAACTCGTGTTTGATTTTGATATTTTGCATTTAGCTTAAAAAACTTTTTAATGTTCAAAATATAAAATAAAGATAATTTTTTAATAAATTTAATTAATTTTTAAAAGTTTCTCCGCCGGTACATTTTTAATTTTTGAATTTCAACAATTTCTTATTTAATTTTGAAATTTATCCACCGCAACCTGCACTTTCACATGTGATAAAGAATGAATTAAATTAATACTCCATAAGTCAATTAACGCCATGTGAAAATTGTGCAGTTGGAATTTTTTTCATCGATGCGTTGAGTGATAATCGTGTCACTAAACGATTTATTGTATGCCGACGATTCAATTACACGATGATGAAATGCAATAGCAATGATATGATATTTTAAATAAATTAATAAATATTTCAACGAACTTCTTCTCATTTTCTTTAAGAAATTTTTTCGCTCTCTTTTTTCTTTCTCACTCTCTCGTTCTCGTTTTACGCACACAATTATGCGGCACTAACACATACACCATGTCCCTATTCACAAATAAATCAATCAGTTGTTTACGACCATCTTCGGTCTCTTTTACTCGCATCGCGCCGTCTCGCTCTCACGAATGCTTTACGAGCACATGGAGAAAAAGAGAAGAAGCTTTATGACCATGTTTTATTTTTTCCACATTATTATTTTTATTGTTATAGCTCCGAGATTTTTTTCCGGCCATGTGCGAAGGCGAAAGTGCGTGCAAAAAAAGACGCACGCGGAAGAGTTGCCGAAAAAAAAATTCTTAAAATTTCTCATTCGAATGCTGCACGTTGTGATGTGCAGAAGAGCCCACACCTCTTGAGCGTTAATCTTTATGTGTGAAAAAACCAGTCGAAAGTCATTAATATTGATCGTCTTCATTCGGGTCGTTCGACAAACGAGAGATAAATAATTTCCATATAATTTTAAATTTGACAGAAATAAATGAGCGACTGTCGTTCGAGTATGGAGTTGATAAATTGAAGCACTTTCGTATGAATTGAGCGAACATTTTTCAGACAATAAACTCTCAAGATTCCCAACCACCAGTTCGACTCAAAGTCAACAGGTTGGTTTGCAAGATTTTTTTTATTATTTTAAAAAAAGAGTCATAAAATTTTCCCATGAAAATAATTTATCGTTAATCCATTTATCGTGCGCATTGCTATGAAAAGCAAAACGGCACTTTGATTGACTTGAATTGAGTTTCAATGTTGAAAAAAGGGTCATAAAGTCATTAACAGTGATGTAAAATTATCAGCTAAATAACTTTAATGCAATATTTCAGGCCGTAATCGCGATCGTTTAACATTTTATTGTGATGATGATGAAACAAAAGGCAATAGTGAGAACAGGGCTTGATAATTTGAGTATTTCAGGATGATGAAAGAATTTATTGATTAAGATTAATTTTAAGGGATTAAAAATAAACTAAGGATTAAAATTTAAAAAAAAATAATCCAAGGATTTAAAATTTGTTTAAAAAATTAATCGTTTTAAATCCAATGATTTAAAAGTTAACCAAAAAATTCATTAATTTTCTCATTATCAAGCCCTGCTCACTTTATAGTCCTCCTCCAATCTAAACGAGAGCTCATTCAGAGTTCACCACATAACGTAGCCTAGAGAGAGAGAGAATTATTGTGTGATAATCACTTTAATTGCAATTGTTGCACATTCATAAAATGATGTTAAAAAAGTGTACTAAAAAACTGTTCATCATCCCAAAAACTGCCGTTTGATAATTCTCTCCTCATTTTTATTGTTTGTATGCTGCCACTATAATTGTTTTTATTGCCTTTAATTGTGCATGGTGTGTCGTAAAACAGCTTCACGCTTTTTCCTCACTCTTTACTCGTTTTCTGTGGCATTTAATTGCCTTTACATTTTATCATCGCTATTTGTTATGTCCTTATTATTATTACTTTATACAGCTCTAACGTGTTGCGCCTCACTCTTCAGCGAGCGATTATTTCTCCTCTTTTGTTACTTCTTAAAAGTTTTGTGGATTGTTAAAGATGATAAATTCGAGTAACTTTTTATATTCACTCGCTTCACCTCATTAAATTGCAGTAAAAATATTTTTTGTTCTTAAAATTGCTTAATTGAGAGTGAACATTCGATTTAGTCATAAGGTGTTTGGCAATAATTATTTTTTTAAAGATATTTTTAATAAAAAAAAATCACCAAAAATAAATAAAAAAGTTCCAGAAGGATTTTAAGGAGAAAAATCCCCCACGGCAATAAGTCAACGCAGAAGCATAAAAATGCTGCAAATAAATTACATTTTGATATATACATAATAACCGTCAATATATCCTTATTTGTATTTATTTACGAGTAATGAAAAATAATGGCAGTTAAAGGATTTTCTTCACATATGCTTAATACCCAGCAATTTTTTTAGAAGGTTGCTTCTGAAGAAATAAAATGACATCATGAGGTTTTTAAAAATTGTTTGCACGCAGCAGCAGCAACACATTTTCAATGGAGTGTCAGCGACAATGATAGAGCGATAGGAGAAGAAACGAGGAATGAAATATATCATTTTATCTTTATGTTTAGAGCCATGGCACATGAGGACGTGACTTTTATAGAAAATTGCGTTTTAAAAGCCAGTCTTTAATTTAGAATATATCTTTTTCTCTTCGTATAGTCAACTTTCATGGTGCGTAGAATGTGTGAGCAACAAAATGAGGGAAAAACAGGCGATAATGCCCAGCGAGGATGATTTTAATTTAAGGTGATGAAAAATATATGCAATTTAATTAAAGTGAATTGGATTTAAAAAAGTGTGGCACTAAACACTAAAAATGAAAACTTTTGTTAATCTATTTAATGCTGAAACTTTGAACTAAATAAATTTTATTCTTAAAAACGAAAAAAATAGTTATAAAATTTTTAAATTTCCATCTGGGTTCCCCATACAAAAAGGCATCGAATGATTAATTTCTTTTTAAAATGAGAAATTTTCTAAATGTAAAATTTTCATAATTACTCCGTGTGCGATACATCACGAAAAAAAATTATTAATAGCTAGTGCGCGAGATCCATTCTAATGGCGGCAATAATTACTTATTTATTGTGGATTTTTCTCCGCATATTTTGTCATTCAACACGCCATAAATATTTATCTCATCTCCGATCGTGTGTGCATTGTTGCGTGTTTTATCAAATTTAATTTCATTTGTCGGGCATAAATTCTTCTTTTTTTGGCTACATAGCAGAAAGACCGCAAATGAATAAAAATTAATTTAATTCAACTTTTTTACTTAGTGCGCGAGAGGGATTTTGTATAGTTTTTCTGTTCCGACTCCGAACAACGTGGTAGGTGTGAAATTTATTTTCATGGAGTTTTGTGGCAACTCTTCGAATGATATATGATAGTTCGCGACTGACATCAGTGATATACTTCAACTGTCATAGCGAAAACAAAATTCATCTCTCTCTTTTTCGAGCGAGTTGAATAAATTTTAAGTGCCATTGTGAAGCTTTTGGTGGTTTTCTAAGAAAAGATTTCTGAAGTGAGATTAAAGTATTCAAAATGTCTTTCTCTCACGTGATGATGATCTATTTTTTTGGAGTACATATTGTGATTTAAACACTTTTCAAAAGTTTTGTTTTAAGAAGTAAAAAAATCAAATCACTGATGAAAGTTTTTTAGTATTTTTAATTGAAATTTAACAAAACTCTACCTATTAGATTTATTTTAGTATCAGTCACACTTTGCATGCATTAACACTCCATTTGAGACATTTTGAGGTAAAATAATGGTCTCACTAATTCTACCTTTCTTTGAGGCCATTTTCTTCATAATGATGTTTGTCCCGCAAGTTATGACCTTGCTTTAATTTAGAAGAGTCTCATTGTTATGTGATGCAATAAAAATGAGGACATTTGTCTGAAGGGAGAGACGGAGAAGGCACGTAGGCAGGTAAATGAGGAGTGAAAGAAATTTCTTTTTTATGGCATTATGCAACAGGTCTCAAGGAGCTGTTCAAAATGCATTTTTTGTCCTTCAAAGAAAAAATTTAATATTCAAGGCTCTTTTCTGCATGACTGATGTAACAATGTTGCAAGCTGTAAGAAAATATTCAAGCTGTGAAGTCGCTCTCACACTCCACGTGCAGTTCAATTCCAAAAATTTACGGCATATTGATGAGCGACTGATATGCAAGTGTATCGAGATTTATGAAGTCAATTGGTGGATGTTATCGGAATGACATTAATCATATTGATATGAATCACTCAAAATTTATCAGTGCAGTCATGAGGGTTGTTATTAATTTTCGCGAGTCGTGTAGATCATCCAACGGGGTGAATTAAACAGTTGCGTTACGTTAAAAATATTAAATTTTTCATCAGTAGGTTTGCGACCTTTTTTAGTTTAAATTTATATTTTCGGTTAAAATTTATTTAAAACCTAGAATGTTTGAAGTCACCAAGAGATATTTGACATTTAAACTTTAGTAAAATATTTTTCATTCAAGTGAAACTCCGCAGGACACAAGTCACAACCTTCAAAGTGCTCCCCTCGATTTCAGAAATAATCGCAAACACAAACTATGTGAGATGGAGTTTACAATTAATCACAACTCATTAAAACAACATTTCTTTAATGACTGCAATTAATAATCTCTCTCACTCATGCTCTCCACATCTCCTTCAGAATATATATCCGATAAATTTCGTAATAAATTTTAATGTTCTCGAGAACACACAAAAAATCTCTCGCTTTATAAAAAAAATTCTCTCGACATCATTTCCACACTTTCTTCTTCTTGGCTTTTAGGAGTTGTTTAACAGAAAGAAGGAGAAAAAATTCTCTCTGTGCAGACATCAAAGGAAGTTTATTTAAAAGTTTTATGAGCATATAGTGAAGTCGCTTGTACACAACTCTTCTTTTCGTTTTGTTTTAAGTTGGAAATAAATTTTTATGAAATAGTTTGAAGAATGATTTAGACTTTTATTTTTTAATTGGAACTTTTTGTGCTATAGTAAATTAATTTTCTAAAAATAATCATCAAAGTTTAAAACTCAAAGCCTAGGAATGAAGATGCCACAAGACATTAATCGCAACCACTTAAGAGAGGAGGTAAAAACAAAATTATTCGTCGAGAATAAAAGCACCCTTGAAATTTGAGGTATCAACATACATGCATAGGCTTTGTGGTACTGCGAAAAGCAATTCCGCCAAATTACCGTTAAGTTTCTCACTTTTATGGGAAAATCTTGAGAATTTCTGGTCCATCACTTTTAATGAATGCGAGAGTGTGAAATAACACGCCCCATAACTCAAAATTATCATAAAGTCAACAGCCGATTCTCATTTTCACACACTAAAAATGCGGCACACATATGGAGTAAATAAATTTTCATTGTGTCAATTTTCATGAGTTGGAGGCATCGCGCAACTCTCAACAACTTAATTCATATTTCTCTCCCTTTCTTTAGCATATCGTGAAATTAAATTTGTTATAAAAATATACACATAGCCGCTATTTGAGCATCAATAAATTATAAATTATATCGAATGAAAGAGAATTTTTCCGACTTCAAAGCAGTGCACAATATTACAACTAAATATAAAATGTGAGAGAGAAAAACACTAAGAAGGTCCGAGAAAGGGGAGAAAAACTTTCAAATTTAAATTTTTCTAAAATGTCAAAGTTAAAAATTCTAGTTACTTTATTTAGTGCTCAAAATTGATCTGAAATAGTTTTAAGACTAAAAATTATGAGTTCTAAAAATATTTTAACACATTTTAAAGTTTTTTCAAAAATATCAAAAAAATGTCAACTATCTATCCCTTGGTGGCTCTCAAGCCGCTATTTCACAAGTGAGTTATATACATACGTAAAATATGGCATTATTCGCTGCGATGAAGGGCTTGTGAGAAAACTAAAATATCATTTTTTATGTTCTACCTTCAAGCGCTTCGTAGCTCGTTGCTGCTTTCCACAAATCATAAATCTCAGCTGCGTGAATGCACTTTAAAGAATTATGTTGCATTATGTTGTTGCTGTTGATGTTTTCAATACGTTTCGATTCCTCCTCTCACTCTTCCCTTATAATCACTTTTATCATCGATTCTTCTCACTACGTTTTTCATATCCAATTTCCTTCAACTAATCGCGCGATAAATCATGAGAGGAAAAAATGTGATTGGAGTCGATTAAAAATGCATAAAAGTTTATGTTGCATTTAACACATTGTGAAGCTTTGGCGTGGAAAATTTTTGTGCTGCTTCTTAAAGATGTCAATTGAGGGTTGAATTTTTAAAGAAAAACGTTAATTTTTAAAGCCATGTTGAATGCAATTCAGCGTCATCAAAACTGAATTCTAAAGCAGCCAAAAAGCAATGTTTGGTAACAGAGAGGAATTGGCACTTCTAGCTAAAAATCAAGCAAAAATAAACACATAAATCACGATCTCTTTTTCCGAAAAAAAAGAGAGAAACTTTTTTCTTTTGAATGCTTTATTTATGTGAGTTTTTCATACGACGATTCTTTAGAGAATTTCTCCGTCGTATTATGTATGAAAATTTTAATGGTTTTAATCCAAATTCCGTCAAGATGTTTTCAAGTTGGAATGCTGGCTGCGCCCTATTCAGTACATTGTGTGTGTTGAATAAGAGAAGCAGAAAAAAAGTTGCAAACTCGAATTTTTTCCTCACACTCAGCGAAGCTTCAAGCTTCTTGGCATTTTGCTACTATTTTGGATTATATGAAAGAAAAAAAGAAGGAGGAAAGAATTTATTTTGCGATGGAGGAAGGAGATGAAAATCGTACAATATTCCAAATGAAGACGCCAGTTTGGGAAAATTTATGAATTTCAGGATAAAAAGCGTAAAAAGCTCAATAGAGCGATTTTTTTCTGCTGAAACTTCAAAATGAAATTTATGTTGCGATTGAATGTGTTTTCATTTTTTTTTCTTCGCACATTTGAATAAATTTTCTTCCTTCCTCATCGTCAATTTCACTTACTCATCACAAAATTTTTTAGAAATTCTATTTGAAAGTAAAAAGCTCCATTTTTTGTGCTAATGTTGGAATTGAATTCTTTTGAGCAACAAAAAATCCCATAAATCTATCAAAAAATGTAAAAAACAACAAGAAGCTAAATGAGAATTTTTCAGTGCGCGAAGAGGAACAAAAATGAAGATAAATTTCTCAACTATTTTTCTTCTTGCGAATGTTTTCTCTTTTTTTTCGTGAAAATGTAATAATTCATAGTGTGATTCTTTTTTTTCTTGGCACATCAGACAACAACTTTTTTCTCAGCTCTTTCTGCTCGTCTCTGATCTTTAGTTTTGGTACAAGGAGAAAAACATGAGCTCAGTTTAGTTGGTGAGTTCATGCAAAATAAAAGATAATAGAAATTTTGAAATTTAACATAATAAATTAAATTCGAATCATTAAATTTAGAAAATAAAGCCATCAAAAGTATTCTCAATTAACAAAAAATAATATAAAGTTCTTGATTTTTTTTCATTCAAATCGACACCAAATAAATTTTTGCATGAACCCACCCAATCGTATTTATCTTAATGTTCAAGGAATTAAAGAACGAGCTCAGTATTAAAAAAATTTTAAGAATGGAAATTTTTTTTTCTGTACACAGACTTGATTTATGAGGTTAAATAATATTTATTTATTTATTTTTTGTTGTTTGCTCAAAGTATTATCTCACAGCTTCGAATGTAATATAAAACATTTTTTTGCGCGCGCTCTTTTCAAGCTTAAACTTCAAAAAATTTATCTCTTTTGTCTTCTTATCATTCGTTGGAGATTTCGTGCTTAATTTATGATGTAATTGGATATATGAGAGGTAAATTTTTCTTGGAGATTGAAATTTGAGCTTCCGCTTGAGGCTACGAAATTAAGCTGAAAGTTTATTCAAAAGATTTTTGCTTCTTCTTCCAGCATTTATTTTCATTAGCATGATTTTTCTCTTGTTTGCTGAATGCATAAATTCTTTTATTTATTCCGGCGTCAATGTGGCGGTTTGAAAGGAGCTCAGAAAAAACTTCTCTCTATATTTGCTCTCGTTTTTCTCCAGGAAAAACTATATCTCAAAATAAAATAAATAAAAGCGACATTTTTCATTTTTCATCCTCTTTTTTCAGTGAGTCTGTGACAACAAAAATTAAGAGAGCAGCATAATGGCAACAAAAAATTATTATTTGTGAGAAAAATATGTTAATCGGATGACGAATGAAATTCAATACACGAGACAATGTGGAAATTTTATGAGGGGAAAATTGAGAGAAGTTTAATGCAGAGTTGGAAATTTATGTTGAGGATTAAATTTATTTTTTAAAAAGAATCATTTAAAATTTAAGAACAAATGGTTCGAATCCTTAATTAGAATAAATTTATTATGACATAATTTATCATATATTTTTTAATTTTTTTTACCCTTTAACTTATCCATTCCACCCTGATATGATTAAAATATCACAAAGCAAAAATTTGCTCACTCAATACCGCCATTAAAAATTGAAATTGAAATGAAATTTATTCCATGCCGTTCAAACCCTACAAATTACAATTAATATAATTCCTCACTTCATCATCGCGCACAGCAGCCAGCACACTCGAAATAGCTCACGTTAAAAAGGAGGAAAAAAATGTCGAAAACATATTATGAAACTCACGAAAAGTATTTAAGCCCAGGAAGAGGAAAAATTCCATGCCATCTTTCACGCCACGCGGAGAGAAAGCTTCGATAGAATAAAATGGGGTTGTGAGGGAAAAATTTTCTCAATAAATTATCATTTTTTCCTCGGTGTGTGAATGAATGTGCGTATCATAAAATTGCCTTTCGCCTTGCCTTTTTTCCTCTCCACCGAAAACGTGATCACGATGCTATTAAAAACGAATCAAATATGTAAAACAACTTCAACCCTCCTCGATTTTATTTCTCTATCTTTTGTCTATTTTTACACACTCCTCGGCTGTCTTTTTACACTATAACTCTCTGATGTTGATTTTAACCGAATTCATGCCCTCGCACATCCATAAAGTCATTTTCAATTGCATGAAAAATTGAAATATTTTTATAATGTCTGTAACCGCAGTGAAATTTGTCATCATCAAGATGGATGGGAGTTTGTTAAAAGTAAAATAAAAGGAGAGGCTGAAAAGAGTTTTTTTGGGTTGTTAGTTGAGGTGCGGTTGCTTTTAATTAAATAAAAATTGAGTCAATTTAAAGAAATTAAAAAAAAATAAAAAGAAGTTTCAAATCTTTCAAATTTATAAAAATTGTTTGCACACTTTTGAGATTTTTGTTTAAAATTCGAATATCGTTGAATTTTTTAAACTATCAAAAATTCTCACAAAATTTTTATCTCAAAGAATCTCTGAATTCCTTTTGATCTATTTCAAACACAAAAATTCAATGTTACATTTCGACCTTAATAGAACGCTTGAAGAATTTCCTCTTTCTCTTTTAATTTCCAACGCTCCAAAAATACTTTTTACCCAACCATCGACGTGTAATGAAAGAAATTAGAATGAGACCATATTTCTTCTTGCCTCAACTGCAAATTACATTCCTTTTTTGTGCTCCCCGAAAAAAAAGAGAAAGAAAGAAAAAATAAATTTAGAAAATTACAACACACACTCACAATACAAGAAATGCCATCGAAAGTTCCGTACGGCAGTTGAAAGATGAATTTGTGACCTTTTTTTCTTCTCTTTTCGAGCATATAGGTGGTGTTTTATGGCCATTAGATTCTTTCAGGTATAATCATCATGTCCCTTTCCTCCAAGTGCGTGTGTGCATTGAGCATGTGAAGAACCCGGCACCATATTGTTGAATTTTCATTCTACGTAATTCATTTACGATCCCTTCTTTTGGTGGAAGAAGCATCGAGTGATTTATTACTGAAATTATTTTTGTGTAGATAATTTATTCCCTTCTTTTTTCTCCCAAACTCAAATACACACACACACTCGCACACACAATTGTGTGCCCGTTGCTGCTGTGAAAAATAAGAATTTTTTAATACATAATTCAGGCCATAAATTACGTAACAGAGGATAGCAGCGGCTGAAGCAGAAAAAAAGAGAAGGAAATTTTTCTTCGGCATTGCTGATGCTGCTCGGTGGAGGAAAAATAGAAAAAGAAGATGGAAAGCAGCGCATAAGATGGAAAATGTTTAATGGGGTGGCTGTCAAAGGAAAATTGAAAATATCGAGCGAAGAATTGCAACGCAATTTTGAATTTCCGTTAAATTTTTAAAATTAAAAATTAAATAGTTTTATATGCATACGAAAAAGTTTCCGTATTCATTTTATTTTTACACAATTCCAAAATGTTCTATTTATGAATATCTAAAAAAATATTTTAAATTAGCATCAGACATTGTACAACAATAAGCTCATTTACTTTCGCTCAATTTTGCATAAAGTTTTTCATGGGAATTAAAAGGAGCGAAAAAGGATCCCAGCACGAGCATTTTAAGCCTCTCTCGCGCTTTCCCTCGTCCACCCACAATTCAGCGAGAAGAATAATGAGCAGGAAGCCAGTTGAGCATAAGGAGATCATGTTTTATAAAAAGAAATTCATTTAGAATAGAGCCGACGTCAGTTGTTGCTGTCGTTCTCTGTGAAATGGACGGAAAATGGGGGAAAATTAAGTGCCCTCATTATTGTTTGTAATTATTACAATGCTTTCCTATTGTTCTCGGCCCTTCAGAACACGCAGCATCTTCTATGTCTGCAGGATTATCCATGAAGAGCTTCAATATTTATGGAGAGTCTTAATGATCGTAATTTTATCCGGTTTCTTCTTTACTCATTTTCAAGATTGAACTTGGAATTAAAGAAGGGTGAAAATGAGTGATAAAAATAGAAAAGAGAGTTCATCATGAAAAGAGCATTAAAGAGAGTGTGCATTAAGTTGAAAAGATGAAATTTATGGCGATAAACTCATTGAGGCTCAGCTGATGAAAGGAAAAATTTGTTTTTGATACTTTTGTGGGGAGAGAAAATTTCGAAATTGATATTTGAGAGGCTGAGAATTTTTTAAAGACTGAAAATATAAAAATTAAATAATTTTATTTTAAATATTTAACTTCAATCATTTTTTAGTCTTCTTTTTAACATCCCTAACCTCACATAACCTTAACAATAAACAACTTCATTTTAACGACTTGTTATTGACATAATTTTGTTCGCCATCGAAAACATGTCGTCGACTTGACTTGCTTATATTTGCTCAGCATCCAATTTTATCGATGATAAATTGAATCTTTAAATTCTTTCTGGATTTATAAATCAAAAAACTTCTCCTAGAATCTAGATCGAAATCTCTCGACAGGAAAAAAATGAAACCTGAATTATCTTGAGAATGTTCATGATAAAAAAAATATGATATTCCCTACAAGGCTTCGTTGTTCGTTGCATGTCCGAAGAGTTTTAACAAATTTTTTATGTGAGAATTGCGAATAAAAAAATGTCATTCTAGTTTTGTTGCAAATAACATGGAGGATGTTCGCTTGTAAACAAGACACATGCGATGAACTAGAGGGAATCCTACATTCAAGGGTGAAACACTAGGTGAGATGCAATTAATTTACTTTATATTTATTTAGAATTATTTAAAAATGACAAGATTCAAATTGGCTTAAATGGATTTGATTTAAATAAAGTTTTAGAAATTATTAAAATTCAATTTTAGATCGTTCAAATCAATAAACTTCAAACTTATTTCATCAACAAAAATGTGCCATAAAATGAAGTCTCACGGTGCACCCACAAAAAGTGGAATTTTCATTTCTCCCTCCTCGCGCTCAAAAGCGACAGCGACATTTATGGTTTGAATATTAAAAGTTGAGAGAGACAATAATTTATTGTTGTAGTTTATTAAAGAGTTGTTGCTGCAAACTCTCTTGGCGAGAATTCTTAAGGAATATAAAAAATTATGACCAACTTCGTCCATTCTTTTTTTTCTCTTAAACAGTCGGCGAAAAGTTTTTCCTTTTCTTTTTTCTTCTCTCATGCAGCGAAAGGACTAACATCGTGCGGTGTGTGTTGAGCTTCGCTGGGAATGAGAGAAATGAAGAACTAGCAAATAAATTTCCACCTATTTCAGTGCACACAATATAAAGCATGGCAGAGTAGTTGAGCGGAGAGTACATAACTCTCCGATGATTCTTCTTCAGAAAATGAAAGAAGAAGAAAAAGAGAATGGAAGAACTTTATGATGGGGGTAGAAAAAAGGAGAAAATGAAAAGAAAAATTTGTTGAAAAAGACAAAGTTGGATTTTGAAAATTAAAACGCATTTTTGATAATTTAACGGATATTTTCAAATTTAAATGTTTCATTTCCTCATTCATTAAATTCAATGTCAAACTCTCACCTTTTATGCCTTAATTGCTCTAATTTTCTCGTCTATTATTCGATTCACATTATGACCTGTAAATTTTTATGTCAGTGCAATGTCCTTCATATAGTGTTAGAAATACCCTTCGAAGCAAATTGTCTCAGAAATATAATGCAAGTTCTCGTTAAAGAAGTAACAAATTTTAAAATGCACCGACCGACCGCCAGTTTTAAATTATGAGTCTGTAAGCGAGCTGTGTGTGAATGAAAGAAGAAGAAAATAGAAAACTTTGTTGCTGCCTAGTTTACTCTCTTTTTGTTGTCGGTCGCTGCAGCTCGTGCAACACTATAAATTATTTTACTCAATTTCTCATTTCTCGCCTTGCTTTCTTGTTGGCGTGCTGGAATGAGAGATGAAAAATGAATTGGTGGAGCAGCGTGAGGATCTTAACTAGTTTTACAAAGTTTGCACTAAAAGGAGGAAGTTTCTTGATGAAGGATTATCATCATATGTACACCATAAAAATTTAATAACACACGAAGATGAAAAATTATTCTATTTTTTTGTACTGCGATTTAAAATTAAAATTTGCTTGTTGAACAGGACGGAAAATATGTGAGCGTATTTAAAGATTTTAATACTGTTCTAAAATATTTTTATTACAGAAAGAAAAATTCTAAAATTAATTAAGTTGTGCGAATGAGTTCTAAAAAATTGTCAAAATAAATTCAAAATATCTTGATGATAAATAAATTTTCAAAAATACCAAAGTTATCATCAAAAAGTTCCATCCTGTCTAACTATAAATCTTCCAGGTACAACATCATCAACTGCTTTCGCGTACATGAAATTATAGCATAAAGTAAGTGAATCCCTTGCTTCAGGAGAAAGGATGCTGAATGATGCAGCTGTTTCATAAATATTATAAAGGAGCACAGGAAAAAAAGTAACAACACAAGAAGTGCCGAGGCTGTGAGGAGGGAAGAGAGAGAGCAAGCGTTAAGCACAAGTTTGCAAATAAATCTTTGCTCCCTTAAAGTAAATTTATGGATTCGGTGATAAATTAGTAAAATCGTAATATCTAAGCGAAAGGCGGCAGCAGCACAAATGGCGTTAACGGTGGAGGCCCATGGCGAGAGAGAGGTGTTGAGCATAAGTGCACAAAGAATGTGTGTGCATCATGAAGACACATCACGACACGATGCTCGAGCAAGAAGAAATAATGATGATGATAAGTAAACATGCTAACAAACAAGCATGTAAAGGGAGAAAATAATTAAAAACAACCACAATTTGTCATAATTCTTCTCACCGGTTTTAAGACAAGCAAAAAAACATAAAATCTCAGCGGTAAGCTTGAGTGAGAGCGAGAGTGGAGGATCATTAAACAACCTTAATGACCGACATTCTTCTTCGCAGGCGAAAAAAATTTCTCCCATCATCATTATGTGGTTTGTGCATTAATGGCACACTGTTGTAGAAAAAAATGGGTGTTACGCAACGAAATCATTCTTCATCCGTATCCGAAAACATTTCACATATGCTTTTCTCATCAAAAAGCAATTGAATAGTTGTAAGCTCGTAATACTAGCTCGTTTGATATAAATGAGGTGTAGCCACGCCATATCGAGAGAGTTCTAATTCCTAATTTCACTTTCACTGAGATGTTGAGTGGGATGAAAAAGGAATAAAATTTGTAATTTTTATAGGGTTTTAGTGTTATTCAAAATTGAAGGGTTCTTATAAGAAATTGTATGGTTTTTATTAGTAATCGAAAGCTTTTTAAAGTTTTTGAATTAAGATTGAGAATTAAATTAAACTTTTTTTACTAAAGTTATATGCATTTTAATAAAATTAAACTTTAAAGCTTGAACTAAAATTTAATTTGAAAGCTTGAAATTATTCTGAAAGCTCTTAGAAGGTCAAAATTTGTTTAAAATTGTTCAAAATTAGTTTGAACTTGATTAGAAATCTTAAGCTTATTGTACAAGCCTAAAAGCTCAAGGTTTTTTGAAGTTCAAATGGATAATTTTAATGTAAACGATTAAGTTTAAATTTAAGATTAAAAATTTTTAATTTTAATATGAAACTTTAAAATATTAAATTTAATCTGAAAGCTGAAATCTCATAATATAAAAGAGTTTAATTTTAATTTCCCTTAAAAGCACATCTAATTAACTCTTTCACATTTTAATCTTCTTAAAGTTTACTCGAAAATTTTCGCTTTCACTCCGCACCACTCATTTTCATTTCTCCTTCGTGTGCCGTATAATTTATTACAAATTTCGCCTTCATTGCTGAATAATAAAAGAAATGAAAGAAATTTCTTCTATTTCTCCCGTTAATTGAAAGTGAAATGATGGATATTTTTATGTTTCCCCTGGAATTTATATTCACACACAAAAGCGCCGCGTTGAACGAAAACTTCATGCCATAATTCATCTTCTCATCCTCTTCGCATCCATCTTGAGCACCGACAACCTTAGAGAGATGTCCATGATGGCGTAGGCAACTATAATTGGAAATTGCCAAAAATAGGCAATAAGAAGATGAATCTCAAAAGAATTGCGAGGAGATTAGAAAGAGAGAGAGAAAAGCGTTGGGAAATAAATTTATTTTCGAAGCGAGGGCTCAATCAATGATTTATTGTAAGATACTGATGCTGAAAATACTGTAAACGACATTGTGAGTGTTTCTCTCTGTGCCGCTTTTTATTTGTGAAAATTTGTAGGGGATGAAAACTTAGATTAATTTTTAATTTTAAAAAATCCTCAATAATTCAAGATTTAATTTTAATTCGAGATTAAAAATAAAATTAGATAAGATTAATAATTTCAACAATTTTACCCTCGTGTCCACCCCTTGGATTAAAAGAGAGAAAAGCGGAAAAGAAGAAAACGAGGCACTCGAAAGAAGAAAAAAATGCGATGCTGATAAGATGTTGAAAAAGTTTCCTTTTTTGGAGGGTTGTGGAGCTCGTCACATTTGCGAAACGAAGTGTAACAACATGAGATATATTTACAACAACAACAGAAATTTTTTTGATGATAAATGGCTCGTATGCTATTGATCGTGTGCGTTTTTCTTGAGGGTGTTTTAAGATTATGTTCGGAGGGCTTTAAAAATGAGGAAATGGCTGTGCTTGTAAGATGAGTTGTTAAGGAAATTCCTTTTCAATTTTTTACGACATTTGAATGGAAAATTTATGAAATTGTTGTGGGATTTATGAGATTTGAGTTTTGTTGAAGATGTTGAGAGTTCAATGAACTTTGAGGGGAGAAATTTTAAAGAATTTTTATGGCATCGAAAAAAAAATGAGTTTTATTAAATAATTGGAACGTGATAGATTTTTCGATTAATAAAATTTATAAACTTTATTTAATATAACGCCTTTAATTAAGTTTCAGAAAATATTTTTTGAAAATAAGTATTAAAGTTTCCGAAGCTTTGTGAAATTAATTTTCAGCAGAATCCAAGATATATTCATCACTAAATTCATGTTCTTTTGAAGTATTCGCCTCGTCTTCATCTTCAATTGAATTCTCGTTTGGTGAGTCGGCAACAAAATATTTTGCACTTGATTCAGTTGATGATTCTTCATAAGATGTTGGCTCAGTTTTTTCTTCACTTTCTGTTATTAACTCAGTTGTTGTTTCCTCATTCAAAGTTGTTGAAGTTTCAATAATTTCTTCTTCCAAGTTATCGACATTGCTATCGATAATTTTCTTGATAATTATTTGAAAAATTTTGTTCAATTTGATGCCAGTTTTAATGAAAATTTCATCAAATTTAGATTTTTGATCTAGAAGTTCTTGTCGCATGGCTTTTAAATTTTTGTTTTCATTTTTGAATTCGTTGATTTTAGCCAACTCAATATTCATTTTTGAAAGATTTAATTTTATCTCGTTTTCAAGTTGATAAATTTCACTTTCATTTTTTTCAATAACTTTAATGAGAATTTCATGTTCTTTTCTCAATAAAAATATATTCGCGTTTTTTTCAGTTAGTTCTTTAATTTCCTTTTCTAAATCTTCAAATGTCCATCCATCATAGTCTTTGCGGGGTGGTAAACAAACCTCAGGTTTATTAATTATGAAATAACTTATTCCTCGATATTTAACTTCAAGTTTTCCATCATTATGAAGTTTGAGTGTAGGTAAAGTCCGAAAAAAGGTAAAAACTTTTGGTGTCTTGCTTGACCAAAGTGTTTGGTTTTCATCATAAATAATGAAATTTCCATCTGGAGATTTTAAAAATTTAAATTAAAAATTCTAAGTACCTACAATAAAATTTAATAGTTTTACCATTTTCTAAGCATGCTCGACTGACATTGCCTTTATCAATTCCAGCGTTCCAGGTAATTTTTTCGGTGTAGACATTTTCAACGACCAGATCATTATCACGGATAGATAATTTAAAGCAATTATCTGAGGACGTAATTGAGTCACCTTTATAAATGCACTGACCACTAGAAATTATGTCCGCAGATTGACAAAAACTTGTTGAAATAATGAAAATTAAAATTGCTAAAACTTGCTTCATGATTAGAGGACGTTGAAAAAATTACTGTATTTGAAATTAAAACTTTGAAAGATTTTATAGTAAAAATTAAGGGGAATTTACTCAGGCGCGAGTTTAAGATTAAATTTAAATTTTTGTTTAAACAAGGATAAGAAACTCAAAATTTCTTGTTTAACATTTTCAATCATTGTGTTGAAAGTCTTTTCGATCCTAATATTTTCTAGTTGGCGGCTCCAATTTTTCATCTCCGAAGCAAAAGTCCCCCGAAAAAAATCATCCGATCAGAAATTATATTTAAAAATTAAATGTGTTTCACAATTCTTGAAACTTTTTAATGAAATACAACGAAATTAAACGTAATGTGGATTTAAAATATTTAAAAATTTATATTGAATTTTAATCATGGATTTTTTAGCGCAACCCACCAAAGTGGGGAACGCTTATATGCTCGATATTCCGTCCATCCGTCCATCCGTGTCAATCACACAGCCTCTCCCAGACTACCTAGAAACTTCGGGTTTTCGCTAATAGATTACTGCTATGTCGAGGATAACGCATCACAAATTAGTTTTGCGGTCCGCCTTCCGGAGAAGTCGTATTAATTAAATTAAGTTTTCATACAGAGGAAATGTGTGAGAGAGTATTTGTGAGAACGTGAGAGTAAGAAAGGAAAGAGAGAGAGAAAGAGAGAGAGAGTCTTTGGAGAAATTTTTGCGGAAGGGCTGGGGAAGTCATTTGGGGAAGTGTTGGGGAAGTTTTTGGGGAAGTTTTTGGGGAAGTGTTGGGGAAGTTTTTGGAAAATATTTGAGGAAGTTTTTAAAGAAGTTTGGTGAAGTGTTAGGGAAGTTTTCGGGAAGTGTCGTGGCAGTCATTTGGGGAAGTTTTAGGGAAGTCTTTACAAGAAAAAAAAATTAAGAATATGTTTTTTGAGAAGAAATTTCCCCACTAAGTCCCCAAAAACTTCCCCAAAATTTTCTCATTTTAAGTCATTTGGAACAAATACTCAACTATGGTGGGTTGCGCCTGCAACACCCACGTGTGGGTTTTGTCTTACTTGTTAATCTATAAAAAAGTATTTCAAAAACTTAGTTGGAAATATTATTTAAATAATGTTGCACAAATTTAACATGAAAACGATTTTTAAAGAGAAATCAAATTTTGGAGCTTTTAATTCGAAATAATTTAAACGTGTTATCTCAAGATTGTGAGGTTTTAAAAAAATTAAAATAAATATTTTAAAATGAAAAATGAATAAAATTCAAATTTTTTTCTTTGCTCTTCCGGCAAGTTTGATTATTGGTTGAAAAATTCTTGGAAAAATTATACTAATGAAGAATTCGTCTTTTTTTCTAAAAATTAAATTCAAGCTTCTAGAAAAAAAATTTCTCACTTAAAATTCTAACAATAAAATTTAAAAAGCTCGTGCTCTCGATATTTTTTGTATAAAATGACAAAAACTCATTCGTAATTTATCAGTTCATTTTTCAACAACCTCAAAACATGAAGCAAGTTTTAATTATTTTTGTTTCAATCTTAATCTTTAACTTTTGTTCTGCAAGTGATTTGATTCTCAAAGGCGAGTGCATGTTAAAAAATGAAACGAGAATTTCAAAAAACGGATGCTACAAATTGCACTTCAACGAAGATTATAATTTGGTGATCGAAAACGTTTACACAAAAGAAACAACATTCGAAGCTCTTTTAAGAAAATATGATGAGCTCAATTTGTGCATGCAGAATGGTAATTTTTATTATTTTTAAACTATTTAAGAAGAAAAATTTATGAAAAAAAATTAGCTAATTGCGATTGTTAATTTGTTTTCATAGATGGACATTTGGTGTTGTATAGAAAATTCAATACAAATGAACCTAAATTATCAGAATGGGCCAGTAATACATGGGTTTCAAATGACGATCCTAATTTAAGCACTGTAGCCCAAGTCACTGATGATGGACAACTTAAAGTCATTCAATCTGACAGAACAAATGTTTTTGGTACAAAAAAGGAGTGTAATGTACCCACAATCGAGAATTTAATGATCAAAATTGAAGATTTAACTGTCAATAACTACAAATTAACTCTGGAAACAAAAACTTATGGAAATATGTTGAAGTCAAAAAATGAGTCGGTTTTGAAACAACTTTTGGAAACTCGCAAAACTCTCAATAACATAAAAAGAAATATTTCTGAATATGAGAAAGAATTCCAGCAGATTGGTGAAGAAAATAAAAAGATTTTAATCGAAATTAAACAACTTTCAAAGGAGAAACTTAGAAATTTTGATGTTTCCGAAAATATGGAAAAAGTAACAAACGATTTTGCTTTCAAGGTAGAAAAATTACTTAGAAAAGAAAAAACTTTTCCAGAAGATCAACCAAAAAATGTTGAAACTCTCAAAAATGTTGAAAGAGTTTTTTCATGGTTCGAAAATTTTTTTTATCGAAATTAAACGTTAGCTTTGTAAACTTAATTTTGCCACCAAAAGTAAAATAAAATTAAAATTAAAAAATGTGGAATTTTATTTGAATCCCCTTCGGCCAAAAACGCATAACTCACAGAAGCGCATCGCAAATCACCCTCAGCAAGTCGTAATCACTTCACAAAAATTGCATAAAGAAAATTTCTTCCCTCTCATTATCAACAATCGCATCGTCGTCGTCATCTCATTTTGTTATTATTTGCGCAATACAAAAAAAGAGAGCAAATGATATTCTGTAGTCGGGTGAGATAGCGTCAGAAGCGAGAAGCATAAATAAAAATGTGAATTATTTTCCGTATAAGTTTTTCATCTTTTTTTATGTGTTGTTTTACATGGCAACATTTTCCCATTTCTTTTTTCTCTTCAGCGCTTCTTGAAGAAGAGATAAAACATAATAAATTATATCGGATAGAAAAGAGAGAGAGAAAAAATCTTATTATACAATATATTTCATTTTGTAGCAAAAGAGGAGCAAGTGAGTGAGTGAGAGAAGAGAAGAAAAAAAATTAAAAAAACACCCCCATAGTGTTTTATCACAAGTTGAACACACAGTGAAAAAAATACAAGATGTAAGAGTGAGAGAGATGAGGGCAAAAGAAACTAAGAAGAGATTTATTACCAAATTAAATTTCTGACAAAAATTATTGCTTTATTGTACATACACATACATCTTTTGAGAATTTCCCTACTCACTTCTTTCTTTCTTTTTTTGGATGATAGCACGATATGGCAAAATGTGAATAGGGAGAAATTTCTGCTTCGCGTTGTTCTTTTTTCGGCATATTTGGGTGGCGGATGATTTTTGCTTGCACTTCAAAATGGAAAATTTATATTGTGAAATGTACTTGAAAAATTTATTCGAGTTATTATTTTGTTGTAAAAATAAATTGAAAATTAAAAAATCTATAAAAATTGTAAGAAATTGATTTGAAGGTAAAGTTAAAATTTATTTTATAAAATGATAATAACAAATGGGTCGACTCGCAAGTCTTTCAACTTGGACAGACGCAGCGTCAAGTAAAAATTTATTTTATAAAATCCCAAAAATTTATCAAACTCAAATCTTTGTTAAATGAAAAAATTTATAACCTATTAAATTTTTTTAAACACTTTTAATTTTTTTATCCTTCGATTTTCGCATCGCCATCTGTAAATAATTTATCACCCGTTCAAAAATAGTTCATAAAAGTCCGCAAGTGGATTTTTTCTATTTTTATTTTTCTGTCATGTCACAAATTTGTCCCATGAGATCATTTTGACTTTTATTCCACTTGCTTCCTATTTACTCCCGAAATAATAATTTTTATTTGTTATGCAAATATGAAAATTATGATAAACTTTTTTAATTTCAGTGTCATCTGCTCGCATTCTGTGAAGTAAAGTGAAAAGAATTTTAATGAACACATTTTGTTATTTTACCGCTGGCATTTTGAATGGTTTTTTCATCCTGCGACCATATTTTTTCCTCCATATAAAAGTCTATTGCAATATGGGAGTGCATAAAGATGTCTCATCGCTAGCTAGTCATCTAATGAGAAAACCATTCAGACTTTAAAGCGTCATGCACCGGAAATTCACTCCTGTTTGTTGTATGCAAATGGTAAACATATCACCATAAATCAATTGGCCAAATTTATGTGAGCAAGAAGCATGTCACGTGTCGATATTTGCTGCTCTGTATCGAAAAATAAATCTCGAGATTCATGGAGAGAAAATTTAACTTCAATTTTTATGCATGAAATGTTTTAGAATTTTTAAGAAAACTAAGATGAAGTTGGAAGTTAAAATTTTTTGAAATTTAGAAAAGTTACGGAATTTTTTTAATGTTTTAAAATTTTTTGGAATCATTTTAAAAATTTTAGATTTTTTAATTTTAAAAATTTCATCTAATTTTATCAAAATCTCTTCTTCAAAAAGAAACAAAAGAAACATCATAAAAATATTTTTGCCTAAATTTATGAAACAAACATCTGCAAGTCACTACTCACAATATATTGAAGTGTTTATAGACAGTCTCACATATGAGTAGCAAAAAAATTTGCATAACTTTAACAAGCAGCAGAAAAAATCAATAAACATGACAATGCCATGAACAGATCGAAAAGGGAGCAAAGCACAGCAGCAACAGTAAAAAATTGATACTGTGAGAGAATCGAAAGCGAAAGAGCGGGAGTAATAAAAATAATCATGGTTAATATTGCACGATCATAACAATAAAATGAAAATAATATAAAAACCTGTTGATCCACAAAAATTTCCAGTGTGCAAGTAATAAAATTTTTTTTATTACACTTTTTATGTTCTAAGAATATGGAAAAGGAAATTGTTGAAAATTTTCTCTCTCCCTGTAGCTCTAACCGAGAGTGAAAGTTTTCTATTCATTATGATTTTTACTGTGCTATGGCAGAAAATTTTCTTCGAGTACATGCGGTAAAGAGGGAAAATTGAATTTCACAGTGAGTAAGTCGAGGGATGAGCGCAAAAATTATGAAATGACAACAACTACGATGTGAGAGGCAATTGTCAATAAAAATACAATTAATTTTCAATTTTATTATGTGCTGTTTTGTCATCAACTCATCACGCTGTGCAACGATGAGGATATTTAGTACTTTTGGAATCTCCCCGAAAAAAAAGAATTAATTTTTTGACATTTTATTGCTTGTTAGTTTAATTTATAACTGCATGCCGATTTAATGTGCGTTAATTATCAAAAATAATCGTTAAAGTGCTGTGAGTGAGATTAGGTCAAAATTTAAACCGTAATTCAATTTTTAGTGATATCATTTTTTTATGGAATTTTAAAGTTCAAATATTTAATTTTTGTGTGAAATTTTTAATTCTCATAAGTTCAAAAGTTATTTTAAAATCATTGACTTGATTATTTTCTTTTGAATTTAAAATTTTTTGCTATTATTTTTAAATTTAAAAAAAATATAAAAATTTTTTTTCCCAAATTTGAAGGTAACTTTTTGCAAAAGACCTTTGAATCTTGAGAAAACAGACGTGGCTAAAAACTCATTATTTGTTTACAAAAGACCTAAAAAATCTTTGATTTTAACCTGTTTTCGATTTTCACGTTCAGATGGCAGATGTGAAGTTTCTCAAAATATCATTAATGGCTTTCAGTTGATGATTTTTTTGTGAGATCTCACAATTTTAAATGAATTAATATTTTGATTTTTTGCTTTAGTTAAAGCTTGGTACATTGAAAAATTTAGAGAAAAAAAATGTTGTCAAAAAAAAATTAAAACATTTAAAAGAATCAAAAAAATTTCAATGAATTGTTCAATTTTTATTATGGTCATTTTGGCATAAATTCATTAAAAATTATGTTTTTATACTTGAAGGAATAATTAAACAATAAGAGGTGAACAAAAATTTTAATGTGGAGACAAATTGTAAAATGATAACCCTGGTAGAACACGAGTTCAAATTTGGGTGTTATTTGAGTTCGAATTGAATTCAATTGTTGAGTTCAAATCCAGTTCAGTTCAAATCGCGTGGTAAGCTTTTGTATGAAAACGGTTGAACTCGTCCATATACGTTTGAACTAAATTTGAACTCGATTTTCGATTTGAATTCAATTCGAACTGAAATTTGAATTCAAATTGAATTCAATTCGAACTCAAATTTGAACTCAAATTGCCCTCAAATTTTCAAATTAAAAAAAATTTAGTTCAACTTTTGAATTCAATTTGAATTCAACTTTTGAACTGTTCCACTTTCCAAGTGTTCCTTTAGTTAATTTAACTAACTTTTTTTTGCTCGCACTTATTCTTTTTTGCTGTGTGAAGAGAAATTGGAATTTTTATTAGTTTTGACTTAAAAATTTTTCTTACTTTTTTGCTGCGCCGACTCGAACTCGAACTCAGGACTCCTGTTTACTAAGCGCGCGCGTAACCACGAGACCACCGAGGAAACTTTATGTTAAAATTCATTTTGGCTAAAAGCTATATTTAAACCATTCTTATTTTTAATATCAATTTGTCAACTATTTCTAATATTTTTTGTCCTTTGATTTAAATTTTAAAAAACAAAAATTTTCTTTAATTTATTTTTTTTAAGAATAAATATTTTTTCCTAATGTTTTTTGCAAGTTTACATTTGGATACATGAAAATTTTTGATACATTAAAATTTTTGAAATTGAAGAAACATATATAAATCAACCATTTCTAATTAAAAGTGACGATTTAAACTATCAGCGATAGTTTTGTTTGTTTGAGCACAATATGATCCGGGAATTATCAGTGTCTGTCAAAAAACACATATATAATAGATATAATTGCTAAATAATGTAATAATTAAACTATGGATCAGAAAAATATTCCAATATTTATTTTAACATTAAAACAAAGAACAAATCTTAATTTAGACCCTGCTTTTCCGAGGAATCGGGGGTCAATCATGTGTGGTTGCGTTGGACGTCTCTCCTACTTCGGTAGTGGCCACCTAATCGTCATCTAATCTAAACAAAGAACAAATCTTAATTTAGGGCTTCAATCAATTCAAATCGAGTTCAACTTTTGAAATAAATTTGAAATAAAGTTTATATTAACCACTCAAAATTTCGTCTAAGTCCTTAATTCAAATCGAGCTCAGGTTTTTTAAAAAAGGTCATATTAAAAACCCAAAATTTCGTTTAAGTCTTTAATTCAAATCGAGTTGAAGTTTTTAAATAAAGTTCATATTAAAAACCCAAAATTTTGTCTAAGTTTTTTAGTTCAAATCGAGTTCAACTTTTGAAATAAAGTTTATATTAAAAATCCAAAATTTTGTTTAAGTCTTTAATTCGAATCGAGTTCAAGTTTTGAAATAAATTTGAGTTCAAGTTTATTTCAAAATACCCCAATTTTAGTTCAAGTTTTGAATTCAAATTGACTTCAAGTTTTGAATTAAATTTGAAATAAATTTAATTCAAAATACTCCAATTTTAGTTCAAAACTTGAATTCAAATTGAGTTCAAGACTTGAATTAAATTCGAGTTCAAGTTTTGAACTAAAACTTTAAATTTAGTTCAAGTCTTGAATTCAAATTCTTGTTCAAATCTTGAACTCAGCCTTAGAGTTCAACATGGAAATTTAGTTCAACAATTGAGTTCGAATTGAATTCAACTCGAACTCAAATGTTGAACTAAAGTGGCTGAGTTCAACATTTGAGTTCGAATTGAATTCAATTCGAACTAATTTAGTTCATTTGAACTAAATAGTTCAATGTTTGAGCTCAATTTGAACTCATTGTTCTACCAGGGAAGTAATGATTTATTTTTAATAAATGCATTGGACTGACATGAAATTAATTTTTTTAACAATTGAAAATAATCGCTGATATATAAAAATTTTAGTTGATAAATTTTATTGATAAACTGTTGACATAATTAAATGAAAGTAAAAAGTCATTGCACAATTTTAATGGTTCAATCTTTGATTTTTGATCAAAACTCTAAACTTGAACGATTGTTCCATAGATGCGATATTTGAGAACATTGCTTTTTTTGGTGTAAAATGTCGCTTAACCAGCGTAATCGCCTTAAATTAATAAATATTTTAATGTGAATTAAATTTGATATATTTGGATCACGAACCTGATGGAAAAATATATTTTGGAACTTTTTCAAATCCCAAACTAATGTTATAAAAACTGTAAAAGCCCTAAAGAAAATTTTATATTTTTTTTCATTTAAAAATTTAAACTCACTGGTTTCAAAGGACAATTATTCTTGATGTCAGCAGGTAAATCTGAACCAGCAGCCAAATCTTGGTAAATTGTTTCTGAACGACGAAAATTTAAATATTGTAATATTTTCTAAAAAATGCTTACCATCCTTTTCAGCCCAAGTGCAAAATGGACTGTCAAAATATTTGAAAGGTGTGTATCGATACTCATTGCCCTGTTTCTTCAATAAACTCGCATTTAAAATTAAGCCTTGTCCAAAAGGTTTAAATAATTCAACTGTACCGACAAGAGTTCTAGCTCCATTGACTTTTCGAATTTTAAGGCTAATATTTACGTAACTTTCGTCACACTCCATTATATCCAAACGATCAACTATGAAATCAAAATAAGGAGCCTTTTTCGATGCTAAAATATCAAGTGAAGAACTAAAAAGAACTTTTGAAAATATAAAAAATAAAAATTTAAATTTAAGCAACATATCAAGTCTGTTTGATGGCTTTTTTAAAAATGAACTGCCAATTTATATAAAATGAAAATTAAAATAATCTCTAAACTTCAATTTTGTTGTAGTTTGATCTTATCAAAGTAATTAATTAAAAAATCAAACTTTAATTTTTGTCGATCGTAAACTTGCAAGCTTTATAGATTCACACAAAGATGGCAAATATTTGGGACACAATTTTTAGTTAAAATTTTTATTTAAAATTGTGTCTCTGCTAAAACTTTACCCCATCCCTAATTCATTAAGTCTCACTAATTAAAATTTGAATTATTTGTCTGAAGTATCTTCCATAAAGCTTTAATTAGTTTAAAAATTTAAGGGAAATTCTTTAGTTAGGAAAAAAATAAAAATTCAGTTAAGATTATGAAATTTTAAATTTTGTCTTACAGTTTTAATTTTATTAAATTTTTTTAATTTAAGTTATACATTTTCAACAGTTAAAAAGAAAATTTGTATTTTAAGTTAAAACTTTAAACATTTTGAAGCAAGTTCACACTTGAATAGGGCGGTCAACTGCAGGAGTTTTACTGGGACAGACCCGGATTTTCACAAAATGTCCCGTGTCCCGGATTGAGTCAAAATTGTCCCGGATTTTTGCAATTGAAATAAAATAGAACAAATTTGCACTAATTTTGGAGAAAAAAGATAGATAACCTAAAAAGTATGAAAAATTTTGGATTTTTTCGAAAAATTATAAATTTTTAATGTCCCGGATTTTGATCAGCATGTCCCGGTTTTTTTGCAAAACCTCTGACCGCCCTACACTTGAACAATTGAAAAGTAAACTCGCAATTTTAAATGTAGAGTAAATATAGGGACTCCAAAATTTTCTCGGCCTGAAAATAGCAAAATTTGGAACCATGACAAAATTTGAAAAGGTTCTTAAATTCTCAGTCCTGAAAGAATTCAATAAAAAAATTACCTTTAATTTATTTTTAATTCTTTTTATTCAATAAACTATTTTACAATTTAATTTAATCCTCATGTTTTTTCTTTCTTAATATTTTTTCCATTACTTCAAATTACAATATTTTTTTATCATCAAAGAACTTACTTATGATTCAAAAGTACGGGTGTGTGTGAAATTGTGTGAATGGCCGTACTTGATGATTACATTTATTTTATTTTTTTTTGCCTTAACATCTATTATACGTATACTTTCTGAAGATCTTTCGTTTCTAGATAATATAAAGTTTTTTCCACTCTAATTTTGTATTTTTTCTTCTTTGCTTTTTCTCTCGAAAAGCATTTTTTACAAAATTCTCTAAAAACTTTATCAACAAACACTACATAAAAATTATGGCAAATACGATAGTTTTTATTGATGCATTTAATGAAAAGAAAATGTCTGTGTTTTTTTTTGGGAGAGCAAAAGGAGGATTTAAGTTTGTCAGTTTTTTAGAAATTTCACCTGAATTTTTTCTGAAGTGTTTTTTTACAAATTTTTTATTCATTTATCTTTCTATAAAAATAGTATACTTGTATGCTCTTGATCCTGAATAAGAATAAATATGATAATACACGATATTGAGAAGAGAGAGAATTTTTTTAATAGAGCGATGTTGAGATGATCAAAGTTGAGACACTCGAAAATAACAAAATTATCTCGAGCGTCTAATCCTTGAGTATAATTTTCACCTTTAACATCCCCTTAATTTCAATAATTATTTAATAAAAATTATAGGACGATCATGATGTTCGTGTAAAACGGGTTAAGGAAAAAATTAACAAATTGATGAGTCGCGTTAATTTATGTTGTTCTACGTACGTTTTTTCGTTTCATTTTATGTGTATAAAAAATAATAATCAATCTTAAGTACTTGCCTCTGTACGGCGAAAAATGAATTATATCGAAGTTGATATTGCTATTTAATAAAAACATTCTTCTTTTGAACTAATTTATTACATCTCTCCACATTTATGTGTTTCATTCTTTTTTTATATTCAAGTATATGTACACCAATTTTAATATATGTATAAGAAACTGAGAGAGGGAAGAGAGAAATGAAAATATGCATAATGATCTTACATGAACTTGTTCGCTGTTTATTATTTTTCCATTTCATTATTTTTTTTTGTTTTTATTTTGCAAGGTAATTTTTTTTGAGTGTGTGTGTGGGGTTGAGTACGAATAATTCATTAATTCACTGGACTTTTATGACTTAATTTTTTCTGTTCTTTTAATTAAATAATTGAAAAACTAAATAACCAAGGGCTGGACACTTGAATTTTGAAATTATTTAGATAATATAAAATTTAATTAAGTTTTAGTCTTCAAAGTTTTGATTTCAAAAATGTTAAAAAAATTGTCAAAAACAACAACAATAACAAAAAAAAATTGAATTTATCTGCATAAAAATTTAGATTTCTACCCCTAGAAAAATGTAAGTAAATTTTTCTACCCAACAAAAATATATTAAAGAACATTTTTGATCATTAATGCAAAAAAAATGAGGGAACATCGTGGGAGTGAGATGGAGAGAGATTATTATACATATTTCATATTTTTATTTTGGCTGGATTGGCTTCATCAATTTTTATGCTCATGCACTGATGAAGTTTATGTTGTGATCACTAAAAATATTTTTTTTAATTTACTTTCATCACTTAATTTACGTATTTTTGTTTCACTTATTCATGCTAATTGATTTTCATTATTACTTTTTTTTCTTTGACTGCATCAACTGCAATTTTTCATTCGGGTTCGGATTGTTTTTTTCTCTGTTTTTATAGGAAAATTTCTTTGTATATTTTTCTTCTAAAAAATACAAGTCAAATTAATTAATTTATTTAGACAACTTTCATAATTACGTATTTCGATTAATTTAGGTTTTTATACGTATTTATGGGAGTTTTTTGTTTGTATCGTAATCCGTTGGAGAGTCGACAAAATGCGACAAATTTATGGGGTTAATGTTATAAAAAATGATATCAAGGATTGGACATTAATTTTTTAAATTCAAATCTTTTAAATTTTATTGAGTAAATTTTTACTGAATGTCCAAACCTTTAAATCCATTAGTAATTAACACCATGAAAATTATGCGCACATTTTGACCACACACATTCCGATGGAATTAATAGATTCGCCTTAGACTTTAGAGATCAGAAAATGTCAAGGTGAGAATTTCAGGAATTTTTATGCAGTTGCTCACGACATTAAAGATCAACAAAATCATAATTTCTGTTTAATGCAGTCAAAAACTCCTTTTTAAAATAAATATTGCATTTACAAAAAATCATAAAATCAAAACTTAGATTGCACATAATCGGGATTCAGATAGAAGAGATTTAAATTCACATAATCCATAAAAAATTTACAACTTTTTTCAGCTACACAAATCAGCACCGCAATGCCGATATTCGATGAAAATCACTGATAGAGCATTTTTTGCTGTGTGATAATGAGAAGCTAAAGGACTGCCACTAAATTTTTTATTTTATCATAATATCAATATAATTTTTTGACTTTTTTCATCGACAATTTTTCACACACTACACAAGCATGGCAAATAATTTATTTATGAAATAGTTGCAGAGGAAAATTTGGTGGTGCTTTTAGATGGTCAAGAAGGGATTTTGATTTATTTTTTAACTGTTTTCAAAAGGTTTGAAAAATAATTTGTTTATTTATAAATTAATAAAATCAAATTTATAGAATTTATAAAAATTCATAATTTTAAAATTTTATAATTTATTTTTATAAATTCATGAAAATAAAATTTCAAATTTATCTAAATTAAATTAAATTAGGTTCAAACCCTTCCTTCAACACCTCCAAACTCTCCACCTTATTTTCCTCATTTTTTTCTAACTGTGAAAGCATAATTTAACTTTTTTTTATAGACATATGAAAATATGTATTTACGTATTTTTATCAATTCATTTTACGAATGTCTCATTACTGCCTAAAAATGTTTTCTTTTTTTTCTCCTTAAGTGTATATAAAACTTTTACTTTAATAATTTCATTTCCAGGTTCCGTCGAAACTTTTTTAAATTTTTTCTTGTACGGTTTTGAGGAGTGAAAGAGTAAGAGAGAGAGAGGGAGATAGAGATAGTGAATTATGGAGACTTTTATACAAATTTAATTTATAAAATTTAAGACTATTAATTAAAGAATAACTAAGTGCCCTCTATATTGTGTCCGTGAGTGTCTCGGATCGCTTTCTGGGCTTGGGCTTGCTTCTCCTGCTCGTTCAACTCTTTGATGGCCTGTATTTCCTTTTTCACTGCGAGAAGAAAATTAAAATAATTAAATTTAGCTAAAACTCTACTCGAAGGTTCATCCGTAAAATAATTTAAAATGTTTTTTTGCATTTTACGAATGATTTTTACAGTGAAATCTATTTCCTCACATTAGATCCATTTAATCTGCTTCACGACTAAAATATTAATCAAAAAAAGTAACTTAAAAAATCTTAAAAGAGTTGCGGTTGAGATTTCACTGTAGGATAAAATTCAATATTAAAATGCCGAAATAATTCAGCGAAAAAACTCACATTTCATTCTTCGATTCTGGAACCTGAGAAATAACAAGAAGAACAAGAAGAAAAATTAGCTAAAAAAATCTCTAAACCAAAAATAAAAAATAACTCACCAAATTTTAATTTGTCGCTCGGTGAGGCAGAGTGCATGAGCCATTTCTATTCGGCGTCGTCGAGTGAGATAGTGATTTGTGTGGAACTCTTTCTCAAGCTCAAGCGTTTGGTATCGTGTGTACGTTTGTCGGCCTCGTCTTCTCAATCCATTTGCACCTGAGAAATGCAATAATAAAAAATTATTAATAATCGTGTGGTTTTTATATAATGGGAAAATCCTCGGTTATGATGTGGCGTATCACATTCACAAATTTGTTGCTCATTCTTTTCGATATTTACACGCTGTTGATTATGAATTATTAATTGAGACATTTTCAATTTCTACCTTATTTTTCCTCTCTTTAAAATTGAGATATAAAAATTTACATATTTTCTGTCTTCCCATTTTGTGAATATTTCTTTATATATTTTTTTTGGGGTCTCATTCTCTCTCTCACGTTTCGCTTATTCATCTTCATTTCGTTAAAATCCCGCGCAGCAAAGGGAATTGAATAAGAAATTAAGATATTTCTTATGTATGTCTAAATTGTGATTTATTGCCGCCATACTGCTGACTTTCGATAAGTCTGCGATAAAGCCTCGTTTTGAAAACGAGTTGCGGCTGATGGCGAGACTGTGTAACCTGTTATATGCCGTCAGGCGATGAGAATTTAAATGGTAATTGGTGATTTAGGAAGCTATTGGTGCATTGCATATTGTTTATCGAGATTTTCTAAGTTACGGCGTGCGAAAATGGGAGGAAAAGATTTAAAGATAAATTGAAGTGTTTTAGAAAGAGAAAAATTAATTGAAATAAATAATAAGAAAATATTGGGTTCGAATCCTAAAATCAGGCCTAAAATGTTAAATGAATTTTAATGAATAAAATAATTTTTTAGACTGAAATTTACAAATTAATTTCAATTGAATTATTTTACGAAATTATTTCTTTAAATTTTTAATTAAATTTCACAAAAATTAATTTTTTAATTTTTTCACCATATATTTTTAAAATTTATAAAAATTTAAAATGAAAAATTATCCTAACATTAAAAAACTTTAAATTCATCAACTGCAAAAATGAAATCGTTTCTCGATCATGATCATCACGTAGAGAACCATAAAAAATTAAAAATGTCTTTTTAAACATGCACACGCACGATGATGAGATGAAAAATGCCTTAATGGAAATGAAAATGATTTAAAATTCGTTTAAAATAAATTAGCGAAAAAAAAGGCAGCGCATGAAAAAATGGGCACACAAGCGGAATATAACGAGAGCGGCATGTAAGTATTTTCGCTGCAGCCTTTTAATTTATTTTCGCTTCAGACTGTGCTTCATGTTTCGCTTTTTTCCTCTTCCTCTCTCGTGTAGTTCTTTTTCAGCCTTTTTATATTGTGCATAACATTCTTTTTTTGTTTCGACCAATCTTCAAGTTTTCGCTGTCGTTTCAATTTTTATTTTCTGCTGACTTGTATCGCAAATGGAATAAAAGAGAGAGAGAAAGAAAATGTACAAGTTTCTTGCATTTTTTGCTCTGTGATATGAAAAACGAGTTCGCAATTTATTCCAGAGTATGTTTTATTTGTTTGGTGTATTTATTGATTTATGTGTTGATGTCGCGGTTCGATATTTATTTTTTTTCGCTTTGGAATAAGAATGAGATTTCGTGTTCACGGCATAAACATGGCGCGGGAGAATGGAAAATTATGCTGTGGGCTTTTTTATGCGATGGCTTTTAATGGTGGTATTTTGATAGACGACGGTCAGGGGGTGGTGAGGTTTATGTAAAGGTTATGTTATTTTAATTTAACTTGAGAACATAACAATAATTCTTGATTGTTAAATTTTGTTTTTAAACATACAAAATTATTACGCTTAAAATAAGTTCAAGTATATAAAAAATAATTTTAAGGAAATAATAAATAAATTTGAATATATTAAAATTTAATTTTTACATAAATTTTAAACACCCAACACTTAATTTTCCGTCCCTTGTCTTCGCGATCTCAAGTCCCTCGTCCTTTTTGAGTTCAAGAGCACATTTCCATATACGGTCTTCACATAACGAGCAAAAAGAGATCTAGTCGATCGTAATTGATTTTTCTCTCTCTCATGCACCACGAACGGTTTAATTGAATTATATTATGTTCATATATATTTCATTTTATTTTACTGCCTATGAAATTGCGCTGAAAGTTTTTAATTTTCTCCTCCGCTTCTCACTCCATTTTTCTTATTTTTTTCGTGTTGATAGAAACCGCCTGATTATATAAATTATTTATATATTTTTTCATTCTTAACCAGTGGCCCCCAACACACGACTTTGCTCGTGTACTTTTAAACTTCCTACGACTAGCGAATAGCGATGAAAATAAAAATCCAGGTGGCTTTTACTTTGCGAAGTAGCTCGAGTGACTTAATAGAAAACTCTTTTTTCTCTCATTCTATAGCAAGCACGCCAAACAATTGCCTTGCTTTGTTTCTTTCTCAACATAAATTATTGATCTATTTTCAACCTTAAATGGAGAGAGTTAGTGTATAAGCTCTATGTACATAGATGTCAACATGTAGATTCATTATTTTTATTCAGCTCTTTCTTGCAGTCATGTGAACTATAGGCAAAACATGCTGAATTGATAAAAAGTGCATAATAAAGAAAATAATGGATGAATTCTAATAGGATGTGAACGGGGTTGGAGAGAAAAAGGGAATAAGTTTGAATATTTTAAGGTTTTTATGGAAATTTAAGATTTAAAATGACTTTTGTTAAAATTATTGCAGTTTACTGTAAATTTAAGGTGACTTTCGATAAGAGGACATTTATTTAAGTTTTATGGAATTTTTAAACAATTTTGACATTTGAATTTTCTATTTTTTTTATATAATTTACAATAAAGTTTAAAAATAAAATCAACGAGATTTTCATAATAAAAAAAATTGTTATATACTTTTATTATATATAAAGCAAAATGCTTATTTACTTTTGTTTTATAAAGTTAATAAGGCTAAACGTTTATATTACTTGTTTTAAAAAGTGTAAATAAATTAAGAGTGTCAATAAAAATTCACTTATCCAAAGTTAATGATTTTCATGAATCTTTCAATATTTTTAAGCTCATTTTTTTACAAAACTTTCAAACTCATCCCTCCTTCAATACCTCACATTAAACCAATAAAAGATTTTATATTATTTTTTTCCTACAAGAAATTCCTCTTTTCTTTCTCTTTTTTTTATAAAAGGAATTCCTATCGACGTCGAAGAGCATAAAAGGCATTCCTGATTGCAGTTAAGCGAGATGATGATGGTCGGCCGTTTTCACAACGATGTGGTAAACGCAAAAAAAGAGGCTTTTTGAATTGCCTCGTTTTATTTGCTGATAAGCAACACACATTCTCGTTATTTTCGTTTTGGCGCATTATTCTTTATATGATACACGGGCAATAAAACAAAAGAGCTTTTTTGGCAGGTTTATATCATTAAAAGAGTGTGGTGCGGATGAGGGGGGAGAGAGCGAGAGGAGCAAAATGGAGTGAGAGTCGAGACCTTCGGAGCAAGCGCGCAGATCAATGACCTGAATACTCTTTTTTCCCGAAACTCTCTTCTTGGCATGACTATACACCAAAAAGGAGGAAAAAGTAATACTGAAATTATGCCGGCAGATTTTTCGTTGATATCACCACACAAAAAAATGCCTTTCGTGAATTGAGAGCATGGAAGAAAAATAATTAATGCTCGGGACAAAACGAGGTAAATTCGAGCGATTTCTTGATGGTTAAAATGTTTCTTAAATTGGCCATAACAGCAATAAAGAAATCGTTGAAAAGCATCAAAATTGATGGCGATGATGAAGGAGAGCGCAAAAAAAATTAATTTGCTTTTGTGACTTCACAGTGACCAAATTTAGCATTAAAAATATATATTAAAAGCACCTGTTGTGTATTGCAATCAGCAGAAATACTTTGCACACTCAAATGAAGGAGAAAATCATGTCGGTGAAGAGTTTAAGCGAACAAGAAAATGACTTTTATCATCACGTCGTCGCTTGAGCTTGAATTTCATGTCTGAATTTTTTTCTTCTTCGCTTCCTGGCTGAGAACTTCGAGTATGGTGGAAAAAAATCTCCACGAATTCTCATTTATGCATGCACGATGCACAATTTCGAGCGACGACGACAACATCGTCGAAGGGATTACTTAAGAGGGTGGCGATGATTTATTTAAATCTCTTTAATACTTTTTGGAAAAGTTTTTTAAATTCAAAAATTTAAAAACGTTAAAAAATTATTTATTAAAAAAATTTTTAATCACCATTGAGACCCTGCAACACATTTTATAAAGCACAAACTTGCACAACTTATGTATAGACTCGAGTCTTATAGATGTTTTAAAATAAATTGCATTTTATATGCTTCCGTATATGTGAAATGTTTTCTTCTTCTCAACTCTTTTTTTTTTGCTCGTTTAATTCTCTCATGACTCATGACAATTGAGGTTGAAAACTATTTTCACGTTTAACGAGATTGTTGAGAAAAAAGTGAACACACACACACAATTATGATAATTGTAATTGCGAGAAAACATTTTGCGAAATTATAAACTCGAATACCACCGGTGGCCTCGTTGACCACTTAATTTTCATTTAAACGTTTCTTTACCAATAAAATTGTCGAATGACCAACCCTTCAATTTAATTATGCTCACTCGTCACTGTGTAATTTGCAAGAATTTAAACGCTTAATGATGATGGAGGGAAATAAAAAATTTATTTGCGAGAGTTCGCAGGCACAACCCTCAAGTCAAATTCTCTCATCAACTGGTAGTCGAAAAAAAGCAAAATTAATTTTTTTCTCAGAAAATCTTCACTAATTGAATCTAACGACAGTTTGTCATGCTTTATTTAGCGTGAACATAAAAATGTCTCTCGAGTTATGATTTCATTTATCGAATTGATTTGAATTGAAGTCAATATTTGCTCTATTTTATGACTGTTTACTATCGACCCGTGGGAAGGGCAAATATTTTTTTTATGCATTGGCATTTTATGATAGAAAAAAAGTTACGCATAGTGAACAAGTGGAGTGAATGGCTGATAGATGTGATTAATCTGGCAGAATAGGACTTAAATATGTCTGCTTGTGGGTGGTTTATTGAGCAAAAGAGTTTATGGATTTTTTTAGGGGAGGAATTGAAGTTATTGAGGAAAAAGTTTATGTGAATTTTTTGTGATCAAATATGGCAATAAAAAAAATTTTATAAAGTTATAAAAAAATTTTGAATTAAAATTTTAATATTTTTTAAACAATATTTTAATTTTTTATTTTCATGTTAAAATTCAACTTATTTCTCTTTATTCAATCAGAATTAATCAACTTAACTCATAACAAAATTAACCTCTAATTTTGAAGAATTAGAAGACCTTTGACCATCACGCTCGTGAAATTTTAGATATCATCTATTTACTCAGCCGTGAGAACTAAAATTTTATTTAAAACTATTCAACTTCCTTTCATCATCAAAAAATTTTTATTTGCTTTTAATTTTATATCTTAATTGCTAATTTTTCATAAAAACTCAATTTTCTCTTTTAAACATCTGGTTTGCGGTTTTTGTGGGTATGAAAAAGATTTAAGATATTTTATTAATAAAATGGGATACAAAAATTCTGAGAAGTGACATTTTTATTGTGAGAATCAGGAAAAAATTGAAAAATAAAAAGATTTTTAAGATTTAAATTAAATTAAGGATTGAAATAAATTCATTCAAAAGCTTCGAACCCTAAAATTAAATAAAATTTTTTACTCTTTTCTAACAAAGTTTTTAAAAATTTAACTTTTTAGTTTTATTAATAAAATTATTTTAAATGAAAAAATTCCAGCAATAATAATAATAATTTCAAAATTCTTTTAAATTAACTTGAATTTTTCCCATCTCAAATGTCCAATAAGAATCTCGGTCAACAATTTCCAACAAGACAATCCCATTAGAAAAAGTTTACATCCCAACTAGCAAACAACAAAAAAAAGAATTCTCGCTAAGTCCGAAAAGAGAATTCTGAATGAGGAAGCAAACACAAACTAAACGGCCATAAAATAGCGAGTGAAATATGTGAAGAAAGAAAGAAAATCGAGTCATCATTACCAATGGAAACAACAACGATTCTATGACTCTACATTGTATAGGGGAATTGGAAACAATGGAAAAAACCTTCAGTCAGCCACACAAGCCTCGAAACTGTTTTCTTCTTATTTCTATCTATTCATTTTCTCTCTCTCCGCTCGCTTTCGCAAAACAACACTGAATGCCACCGAACTGGAAAATCGTGAAAATATTTCTCTGTTTTGCCAAAGCGATATACACATCGGCACCGAAAAAAGAGAGACGATAGCATGGTGAAGGGATTTATTTAATTTAATTTTCGGGCAAAGTTCTAGATTTTTTGTTTGCATGAGACACTCGGTCAAATGAGAGCGAGTGAGATGGAGAGATATAAACAATTTTGAGAGGCATTCAACCTCATGACCGTAAATTTACTCTCAGCATCTATAGATTAGGACACAAGGCATATTTCCGCATTGTTTCACTTCCAAGGAAGTAATAACATAATTGATTAGATTTTGCAAATAAACAACCAAATTTGCTACAAATTTAATTCTCTCCCCTTTCATGCTGTGCTGTTATTACAACGTTCGAGCATTGAACATGACGTGATGTGGGGACGAAATCATGAAATTACCAAATTGACTCATAAATATCATCGATATGTTATGAGGCGGTGGATCAATTGTTGTGAGGGAAAAAAAAATTTTACTGAATGTTGACAATTTGTTGATTTCAATTTTATGATGGATAAAAAAGTTTTTATAATGCGAAAATATTTTGAAAGTGAAAAATTAAAAAAGCAATTTCTGATTTTTCTAAGAATTGAGTTTAATTGATTAAACTTTGTTCTAGAATTCGTAATAATTCGACCCAGCACAGTTCATTTATGAATCAACGATTAATTGAAAATTCATGTCAATGCAAATTGATGTTGTCTTGCCTCCCTCCCAATCACAATCCAATTTCGCAAAAGTAATTATTACTCTATAATCAAGAAAATGCTTACACACTCACTTCACAGCCCATGAGGAATAAAAAGCCATGATTACATTTTTGATTTAATGACCGAGACGAGAGAAAATCTTCGATTTTAATTAAATTTTGACTTATTTACGGCTGTGGTAAAGTGGCAAAATTTTCTAAGCAATTGACTCTGATTCCTGCAATGTCTTCGCACAAAAGGTCTCGCATAATTCACCCGAATTTACCACCATCTTCACTTCATTTCCTCTCTCACTCATGTACCAACTTTTCCTCAACTAACATGGAATCGTTTTTCAGGGTGGAAAAACAACAATTTTCCATTGTAAAATTTTAATCTAGAGAATGGTGAGAATATGTATTTACATACATGGAAAATATATCTAGCAACTCGTAAGCCTCCGACATCAGAGAGAGAAAGAGGCAAGGCAATAAAATTATTGTCTGGGTATATTACATTATCCATTATCAGATTTAACACTTCATATAATTATTACCACATATTGTAAATTAAAGGTAATTAGATTTCACTTCAAAGCGTATACACAGCGGAGAGGAGCAGATAAGCCCACCGAAAAAAAAGAGTCGAGATTATATTTTACAAAGATTTTTGTTTATACCATAAATTTCTCTCTCACTCAACTCTCCCCGACTCCTTTGAGGCGGTTTTCTTCTCGACTCTCTTTAAAGTGCAATTCGATGTTCAACGGTGGTGATGATGAAGTCGCGTTTGTATGTGAAAAAAAATTAAAGTAGGGCGAAAAGTTTTTGAGATTTACAGAGTTGAGAAAAAAATTCAAATGTAGATTAAATTAAACAAATAAAAAAAATATCTAATGAGTTCATTAAGTTATCAACACAAGGATTCGAACCTTTTTCAAACTTTTAAAAATAATTTTTCCAAATTCTAATTTTAAAATATTTCATTAAAATAATTCAAACATTCTTTGTTTCAACTCTGCCGCACCACCAACATAAACTCTCGCATCCAAAAGTTAGCAGAAGATAAAAAATTTAAATTCAAAAAAATTTAAAATCTTTGAGTGTGAGAGCGAGAACTGTAACATTATAGCATCTCATCGCACGATATAAAGTTGAGGGTGGGAAACGGCAGCCAATTAAAATTGTGCCATAAATTTTTTCGCGCGCACTTTCCTCCCGGTTTATAAACTAACTTCGTGCCTTGCGGTGATATATGATACCGCTCTTTTTGTATAAATTTTTACCTCGCCAAGAGTAAATAGAAGCTCGCTGCTGCTTCTCGAGAGTTTCGTTGAGGTATTGTGGAATAATTTAAAATTATAAACCAAAGGCATTAATGGTAGCAGCATGAAATGTTGCGAAGTGCTTATGCATCTTCTTATAATTTCAAGGGATGGTTTCAATTAATCAAAGTCGCACACCCTTGACACATAGAAATGTCTTAAGAGAAATCTCAGCAATAAATTAAAATTCATCCATGATAAATTCGATCCAGCGGAAAAAAATAAATAAGAATTCGCATGCGAGCAGCAGCAAAAAAGTAATTCATTAAGGCAATTTTTGTTATCAGCGATTTTTCGTCTCTTTCTTGCCGGTCGCACATGTCGAGAGAGAGAAAGAGGCAGAGAAGGCCATTATGGCCCCCGAAAAAAAGAAGAAGAGAGAAATAAAGAAAATGGAAACTCGAAACTGCAATAAAAAAGATGAATGGGTATGAGGACAAAATATATTACCCGGCCCCCTTTGTTTGTGTGCGTGTCGTAGTGGAATTTTTAGTTTTTATTACATTTTCTTTTTATGCTTGATTTATGCGTCAACTGTGCTCTATTATGTCCCTTATCAGTTATAATTTAATAAATCGCAAAATGTAGAAAGTTTTTCCTACTTAATAAAAATTATATGTTTGAAAAACTATATCAACACACATACATGTATGCTTCACATTTGTCATGCGATGTATCCGAATGCTCGGAGGAGGAAGGGAGAGAGAGCGAAAGAATAGATTGTGTTCATGATAATACATCTTTCTTGGAGATATAACAAAGCACATCTATCTTCTGCCATGCTCTTTCCTTCCATGGCTCTTTTATATCCTTTCTTATCTCTACGCTTGCGACTGTGCCATGCGGCGAGGGACGAGAAAGAATTGCATGAAATTTTCTTCTTTTGTTTCTGTTTATGAAAATAAACAAGTTGCTAAAATTCTCATGGTGTTTAAAGGTGAAAATTTTAATAAATTTGAATGCGTAAAAAATGAATTTTAAAATAATAAAAAAACATTTCAAATTTTAATCCATCAAAAAAAATCTCATTAATAATTTTTTACAGTTAATATTTCAACGAAAAAAAAAAGATTTATCGCGCACATCCAAAGGGCGGACTCGAGAGCGAAAAATTAATGTGTGCGGTAGTTGATTTATAATGCAGGCAATTATAATTACAAAATTACTAATTAATAATTTAATAATGCTCAACAATTTCTCACAATTAAAATTGTAGATGTGCCACCTTGCTGTGAGCCGGCACTTGCTGTGCTCTTTTTTCTCTCTCTTCCTAAAAACAGTGTTTGCAAAAATTGCTACTGCTGTGTATTAGAGAGAGAGAAAAAGACACAGGATGGGAGGTGGTGGATGTCGACATTGAAAAAGGAGGGAAGTATAGAAAACCAACAAGATGTTGCAGTTGTTAATTAATTTATAGGGTGTCGCTTGATTAAGCACCATAGTCATTGTTCTCATGGAATTCATGTTGTAAGTTATGTTGTTATGCTACTACATGTATCCATATTTCAGAAAATGCACTTGCTATTGTTTGTCGTGCTCTGCGTGTGTGTGTGTGACTATGTTTGTTCATATATGGTTGTTTAATTTTTTCACCATCATCCAGCCAGCATCACTAGTCGTTGCAATAGTGTGTCGCACTAAATTCAATATCATAAATTTGATTCTCCTGCAGAAACAATACACATGCAAAAAAAGGAGAATTTGTCACTCTCGATGACCACTGCGTACGGTCATAAATTGCATGTCACACACACACTCACTTTTTTATATTTGCCAACATCAAACTATAAATGCATTCGCGTGTTCGTGCATATAGAGCAGTTATCTCTTAATAAATATCATATTAGATGCACCATTATGCAATATAACTCTCTTTTTCTGCGTCAGGTTTTTAATATATATCGCCAGCATGCAGCAATTCTCTGGATCTTTATCTCGCATGTGTATGTCCTTCCTAGTGGAGAGCTTGTCTTTTTTTCTCTCAACTCCGTTCATGAAAGTTGAAACAATGCTTGCAGATTTCTCTAAAAATTTACTCGCCTACAAAAGCCAGCTCTCTGGCCAGATAGCAATGAATTCATGTATTTTTGACTTTTACATAACAACCGAAAATGAATGTGTGCTTTTGTACGAGTGCAAATAAAATATTTTAGCAAAGGGCATTTGTGAGAAATTTTTGGGTCTGGATTAGGTGAAAGATCAAAAAGTTTTGTAGGGACATGTTTGAAATAATTAAAGACGTTAGAATTTTGAGAAAATTAAATTTTTTATTTTATTAAAGTTCAAAATTTTTAAATGCGTTAAAAAATTTACTTTTCATTTTAAAAATGAAAAAATTTTGCTAGCCCACAAAAAAGTCAACTCCAACTTTTGAATTTAAATTTTTCACCTCCTCAAAATGCTCTCGCACAAAACAACACAAATTTAACTTTTTCCTCTAACAATTAATGCATGTGCAGAAAAGAAGAATTGGATGTTTATGCGGTGTTAAAATTTAATTTATTTATGAGATTGTGTGGCACTTGAAAAAGAGCAATAAAAAAGCCACTCTCAACACTCTACATTGCAAATTTTTTCCGACATCAACAGCAGCGACGAGTTGAAAATTTTAAAATTTTGGACGCACAATTTTCTGCGGTTCTTAACTCATAATTATTTTAATATGAACCTTCCTTATTTCATTACACACGCATGAATATGAAAATCCTTTAATATATTATTTTCGCTAACCGAAAATCACCGAGGGAAAGAGGAGAGGATGATGATGAGATGAGAGGGTAAATGCGTAATTTTATGTTTCTCGTGTAGGCATAATGAAATCCCTTTTTTTGCGGGGTTGCCATTAAAAGCCTCCCCAAAAATTACTGTGAAACGTGTTGTTATGATGGAATGCTGCATGCAATCGAGAATGAGAGCACATTTTTAATATCTGGGGCGAACAATTATGATAAGAGATAAATTGATAATCAAAAAAAGGGAAAACTGCCATATTTTCCATCGTGGAATTTTATAATGTGGAATAAATTACTTTTATTACCACTTAAGACCATTTGCAGCTTCTAACTTTTTTTTTGGGAATAGGGAAAAATATGAAAAATTATTATGATAAACGTGTTCGTTGTTATGCGTTGCAAATGGCTCTAATCGCATATAATGACGAGATGAAGTTTTTAGACCTGCATAATCGCTCAATTTGCATTTTAACAGATTATTAATTTTTTAAGCTTTTTTGAGAATTTATATTAAATTTTTTATTGAGGGTTTAAATTTATTTTAATCGATAATTTCACCGCCTCCAACCACCAAAGTATCTCAACCTTAATGAAGCAACAACAATAACCAAGAATGGTTCTGTAAAGTGTAAAATAAGAAGCACGAGAGAGAGAGAGTAATTGGAGAAGGGTCTTCACTGCTTCCTTTTTCAAATTAATTAAAATTAATGTCACACTCAGGACGATGCTCATGGTAATTTTTTTCTCGAGAGTGTGCACAACTTCTTCAAACGAAAACGACCATTTAAATTAACTTGGAGTTTTTTCTGCTTCCTCCCTCACACTCCTCATTGTTTTTCTGTGTGTGTGTATTTCCTCGAGAGGAATAAAGAACCGAAGAATTATAATTAGTCAAAACAAGCGACAAAAAGCGGCGTAATTTATGTGCCATCTAAATAAATTCCATTTTCTTGCCCTTATCTTGCCTCAAAAAGTTCTTCTTCTTTATACAGAACTCGAGAGAGTGAAATTTATGGGTAGATGGCAATGTTTTATGTTAAGAAACAAAAAAATTAAATTTCTGTATCTTTCCAGCCATCCACCACTCGCTGCCATTATAATGTACCCCATATTGAATTTTTTCTGTCTCTTTTCAAGGCGATATGATACAGAAAAAAAAGAAACAACACTCTCGGGATTCATATTCGATGATTTATCGATGTCACATGATTATTTTTGTGTTTCTCTACTTTCTAATCTTGTTTATCGAACTATGGATGTATATGTGGTGCAGGATATGCTCGCGACGGAAAATAAAATATTAATGAAGTTGATGGTGATAAAAGCGCAATTTTAAAAATTGAATGGAACACACAAAAAATTCAGAGAAATAATAAATAATTAATATGAAACACAATTGAAAGTGGAACTCAATTTTAAAGACATTTGACACATAACACCCCATTTTCATCACTATCAAAATCATCCTCAAAAGTAACGAATTTTTAACGACAGACAACACTTGCTTTATTTCTTATTCTATATGTATGTGATATGTGGTCGTGGGAGCAATAAATTTCAGTTGCACCAACTGTAATAAACTAATTTTCCATTCTACTTCTTCTTACTTTCTCCCTTTTTTTGTTCTTCATTCTCTTGCATTATGATTTACAATCGGAGAAAAGAATTTCTTTCATTCTTTTCTCAGAAGCGTAAGGTGGCAAATCGGAAAAAATATGTTGCATAACAATACAAATTCTCTTGAAAAAGGAACCCTTCGAGAAAGAGAAGAAAAACTTTCTCTTAGAAGAGAAAAAAAGAAGAAATTTTATCCTTTTTTCCGTTTCGCTTTGCTTATGTAAAATAAGCTCACAGTGTGCCGGCATTTGTGAGTCAAAAGGAAGACACTTTTTAAAATGCGTAAAAGGATATTTACGTATGGAATGTTGTTGTTCAAGTCATCAGAGATCATCATAAAAAATAATAAAGGAAAGTTAAAATAGAGGCACGCATGGAGGAAGAGGAAAGTATTGGAAGATGATTTTTACATCATAAATGAAGTGCCGCGCCATAAAAAGTCTGTGGGTTGGCTTCTAATGGGTAATAAGACACTCTTCACACATTCCTCTTCTCCGAAAATTGTTATTTGACGGAAGTCGAAATGTGAGCCTCAATTTCAAGTGTATTCGTGACTGTAATTGCCATCGCCTTTTCGTATCTCAAATTGCTGCTAAATTTATGATTTCATTGAACGCCATCGATATAATTCCTTGATTGCTTCACGTTTTGCAATTTAATTTACATTATCAGAAATCAATGCAATCGAGAGGTGGATGATGAAAGCGTTTTTGATTCTTTTGCTTCTCTTTTCATACGTGTATCGTGTGGCGTGCTTTATAATTTAAAACTGGTTTTATTTTCGCCAAAAAAAATGTTCACAACATGGAAGAGAGAGAGATGGAATGTACCACGAAATAAAAATAACAAGAAAAATATTCAACGATTTATGGCTGCAGGGTTATGTGCAATTTAATTTTTTTTGAAAACGGGATTTTATGTGCTCGAGTGAAGTAATTTAAAATTATATTTTTATAAATGAAATGATTTTAGTTACAAGGGATGGAAAATTAAGGAAATAAATTTTTAAAAATATTTATATTTAAAATTTTTTATTTTCTAAAGTATATGAGTTGCTAAATTTATATACTGAAAAAGTAACTAACATAATTTTTTAGAATATTTCATGTTCATTCCATTTTAATCATTATCATTATCATTAATTTTATTTCAAGCCCAAAAAGCACACCAAAAATGTGCATACACGACAATTATTTCAATTTATAAACTCGGCCCGCAATTATCAGGACTCAATAATTTTCAACGCAAAAAAATTTCCGCATAAACATGGAAAAATAAATAAAATTTTTGTGTTGTTTAAAAAATTATTTATTGTCATGCAAAGTGATGCGGATGTAATTAAAATCTCTAGTCACAACATTTCTGCGACCGACCACACACATCACGAAAGTGAATCAATTCCATTTTTTTTCTCGTGAAATTGATGAAGATTTTTTTATATTTTATTTTTATTTAAACACTGCGAGTTTGAGAAGAGAAGAAACGAAAGGAGAGAAAGAACATAAAACAAAAATCTAATGGCTTCCTGAACGTGCCATCTGCATGGTGGCAAGGGGTTAGAGTGAGACAGCACGAGAGGGGTTAAGCCATCTCACTCTCTCGTATGTACACTTTTCTTATAAATGGATGCGATGATGCTAGATTGATTTTTTCGATCGATTCTGCAATTTTCTGCTTTTTCAATTTATTCGCGAGAATTTCCCTGAGATATATATATTTTTTTCTGGTGTGTACGCATAAATTTCCTCATGTATAAAATCGGTATGAATTAGCTTCTTGCTTATCAGCATTTCTCGGTTCCCTTCTCGAGACTGCCTCCTAACGGTTCATATCGAGAGTCTTAAAAAACTTTTGAATAAATTGTTTCGCTTCCTTCTTATATCGATTTCATACACACACAATTTTTCTTGCTACCGCTTTCCCCCCAGCATTCCTTAAGATGGAAAATCCTCGAAAGATCTATGTTACCCCGAGGCTTATTATTTTTCTTTTATTTTATTGTGTAAAAATGTAATACGTAAGGAACGCTGTAATAAATCTAACAGGCCGAGAATCGAGCAAGAAAGGAGGAGGAAAAAATCTCGCTGGAAAGTTTATTTTGCGAACAGAAAAAAAGCAGAAAGGGGAAGAAGATTTCTTTGGGTCTTTCTTTCTTTTTCGTGATAATTTAGAGTTGTAATCAAAAAACACTCAAGGCATGGTCGTCGATATTTTTTTTTTGCTTTATTCCACGGCGAATTTTTGTGTCGCTGCGAATGAAAAGGAAGAAAAGAAAAGTTTTTTAAAGCGCAAAATTGGATGAGAATTGAGTGTCGAGGGAGAGTTGATTTTGTGTCTGAAAGTTGAGAATTTCTTTAAGGGTTTGAAGTTGATTTTATTCAGTTTATTAGGTTTTGTAAAATTTGGTGCAACAAACGTAAAAAATTATTTACCAAAATGCGCTTTAAATACCCACAAATGTGATCTCAAAATGAACTTTTTTAACCTTTTTTGTCCGCTGAATTAAGAACAATTTTTAAAGCAACTCTTAAAAGAATTTCTTTTGTCCGTTAGACTCCATTAAATGCTGCATTCACAAAAAAATAACTACGTGAGTACCATAAAAATTTTCGAGATGACAAAATCCAGCAATTATGGTTGGAAAACTAAAAAACTCTTAACTGAATCATAATTCAATAATATTTAAGTGTGCTCGAGATGATAAAAAATTTCGAGAAATAATTTATGGCATTTCACATCTCACAGAGGGCTGCTCGTAATGATAAAGAGAGTGCACCCTAATGGCTCATAAAATCGAACCAAAAATCAAATAAAATATTATTGGAATTGCTCTCAAAATAGTGTGTTTATTTCCCTCTCGACCATTTCACCCGATTGTTATTGCCATTGTTTTACATTTTCATATCTCAAGCGTGAGCTCATCCCTGCACCACCGAGAGTGTGTTTAGACTTTTTTAAAATAGTCCTTTTTTGATAAATTTCTCAATGAGCATTATTGCGTAAAAATTTAATTTACACCACGTCGCATCGACGATGAGAAAAAAGGAAGAGCCATAAGCGACATAAACGCTAAGAGCAGGCAAGCGAAGAGAAAAAAATTAAGGAAATATTTCATGTATTTAAATGTGTTTTATATTACATTCTAACAGCAATAAATTTCATTAGGTAATTTATTCGTGCTTGTATTTCATAGCGAATGGGAGAAGAGTGAGTGAGGGTGAAAAAGAAAGAAAGAAGGGAATTTTAGATATATATAAAACGTGAAAGCCACCCTCATCAAGCGAGCTCGAGAAAGCGACCCCATCATTATATCACCTTTCTCTCTCTCTCCATCCAACACACACACACACTCTCTCACATATACTTTATGTACACTAAGACGATGAAAAAAGTAATAAATCTTGCGGCGAGCACGAATGCGAATGGAAAAATTTTGTTAGAAGAGAGAGAAAATGTAAGAAAAATATGTCATCATTTTCCACCATCAGATTTCCGCCTTTTTCTCTCTCTCTTGAATTAGTTTTCGAATTGCCATTGATATAAATTTAAAGAGTCCCCGAGTCACAACTCTTTGAGTGTGTTTATTAAAATTACGTAAAAAATAGAGAATTCTTCCTTTGCAACCCTTTTTTATTTTACTCCGATTGTTCTTTATTGGAAAATAATATCAAATGGTTGTAAATTTAACAAGGATGAGCGGTTTGAGGGGTGAGAAAGAGTTTAAACTGTTTTTTATTTGAAAATTTCTAAAAATGGAATTTTAATTGAATTTTTCTAAAACATATTTTGAAAAATTTAATTGAATTTTTCAAAATTTTGCAGCCACAAACCCTTTTCACCAAGAATCGTCCCACAATCGATTTGACAAGGCACCAAACATATTTTCCATCCTCTCTTTCATTCGAAAACGCACTTGCTACACTTTTTTTTCGTTTTTCGAAAATTTATGTTTTTTAAAAGTCTAAAGCGACAACAGACACCAGAAAATATCGCAAGATATATATTTTTCGGCATGGCGTGAGCGAGACCTTATGTTGCAATGTTGAGTCGAGAGTGAGAGAAAAAGCAATTAAAAATGAATTTAAAAGAATGTTAGAAACTGGTAGAATTTATCGCTTTTTTCACTCCTCACGAGATAAATTCTTGCTCGATCGGAGCATTTCTTATGCAGACGCCATTTTCCAACTGGCACCTTAAGTCACTCAACAGATAAATATTTTCGAGTAAAAAACATATCGCCACTTGATCAAAATGATTAATAATATCCCAAAACCAATGTGGTTATTTATTTATAGTTCACATTTTTCTCTTTCTCTGGAGTGAGTAGGAAAATAACAGGAAAAAAATGCTTTTAAATTAAACTCTCGGTGTGTGTATATTTGTCACTTAAAAATTTATGGCACAGTCTGGCCAGTATCACATACACATGCTAGTAGTTGTAGGGTTACGAACATCCTCTCATAGGATATTTATGGCACACTGGCAGTTAAGATAAAAATTCACAAAAAATACATTGTCGTTCGCTCATGGCCAGTTGAATGTAGAAACTCGTATTTTCACACGAGTCCTCGTGGCAATTTAAACTTTCATATTGGCGTGTTAATTTCGTCATACATTTTTCTATGCGATACTGAACGAGGATAATAAACTCTGTTTGAATTATTTTAAGTTAATAAATGTTTTAACACAGTTTAAATGTTTAAAGAGTTAAAAAATCAACCAGAGTTCCACTCCCCTTAATTCTTCAACATTATTCACTTTTTTCCACCAACCAACTCTTGAATTTATAATTAAATCTAACAGGGCATTAAAAACATCATTGTACTCTCACTAAAATGTGGAACAACAGCTCGGCATTGTGTGTAAGAAGAATTAAGGATGGATGTTATGGGAATTTTGAGATATTAGCATCGCTACCTTGTAATGGAAATAAATAATAAATTTGTGTTGTTAAAAACATTAATAGCATCCATCTATCCTATTATGATGCATTATGAATGATGGCACACAGGTAGGAATATTATAAAAAGCTGCCATAAACATCACGGGGAGTCTTCGCAGTTGGAGTACTTGAGGAGAACTTTCTCCATTATTTTCTCACACACAGTATGCCGCGCGGCATTACATTATAGAATCTCCCCAAAAAGGCTTTCGCTGATGGTGGTTCCTTGCCTTTATTACATTGTTATTAAAACGAGAATATTTCACATCGTATCGCACTCAAATGGTCATAAATAATCCAACCTCCCCATTGCGGGGGTAGCAATAGAATACGCATCGGAAAAGCATTGAAATAAAAAAGTGCTTGCGATGTGTTTATTTTCGGGTCACACACATTCATTGTGACTTTTTTCTCTCACTGTCCCAGATATTGGAGTCAAATAAATAAGATTTATGAATTCGCTCAAAAAAATATGTGTATGCTGTGTACACATAAAGATTTAGATTATGCCTATGATGGGGTGTGAAAAATTAAGTTTTCATGTATGGCGATTACATTAGTGCCACCTAAAAGTAACTCACTTGGGAACAAGGGTTGGAATAAAATTTATTTGATTAAAATTTAACAAAAACTTGAACATTTTAATTAGATTAAAAATTAAATTAAATCCTTTGCAAATTTTAAATCCTAAGTGACCAACCCTTTCTTATATTTTCGAAGCACAGATAACGAATGTTCTCGGGGGAGTTTAAGACAATATCTCCGAATATATGGATGCTCGAATGGCTGTGTGGCAAAATATATGTGTTTCGTAGAGCAATTTATGGAGCTTTCCTTCCCTCCCCCTCCCGGGGCCTTCTACAAGGATCATCCCATCGCCATGGAATTATATCTCATTTTGCAACAACATTCGCTGCTCACATTTATCTTCTTTCAACCCCGAGTGAAGCTAAAAAATATTGAGAGAGAGGAAAAAAGCATCGCTAGGAAATGTCTCCATCTCTGTACACACTCAAGAGAGCGGGGAGGAAATAATGTTATCAAATCTATTGATTATTTTGCTCTTTCTCCACATTTTGTTATTGTGCTGAAATGATATACATTTATCTTCTCTTATTTTTATGATAATGTTGGAGTGAATGCCAAAGATGATGAAGAGAAAAGCTGAAGAAAAGTTTTTCATCCTCATAAAAATTCACAAAGAGAAAAAAGTGGGATGAACATCATAATTTAAATCTCAGCCATTCATTTCGGCGCGTCTCAATGAGTGAACCTCATAATCTCTGCAGATGGATGTAATAAAATTAATAAATGATGTTTTTATGCTAGATGGATGTAATTATATGTTTTTTGATCTTTAACATTATTTTTGAAGAAAATTTAGGGGAAATTAAATTAAAATGCAAAACAAGACTCCCGTAAACTCTAAATAATTTTTGAAAATCTCAATTTTTTCATCTTTTTTCTCTTACCACCCTTTGCTCCATTAAAACTATTCGTTTACTCTCCAACAAAGAGATTTTTTTGGCAACTCGCAATTCACAAATTGAAGACATTATAAAGGCAATTAATAAGGGCCATTAATTCCCATAAAAACTCTCTCATTTTCTACGCATCATGAGTGTGCGCCACATTAAATATTCTTTAATGTCATTTTTATCAAGATTGTTTCATGTCTACGACAAAAGAGACATTTTGTTATGTTTTATTGAAAAATTATTTAAATGCATGTCATCGCATGGAAAATTTATACATTTTTTCTCTCCCTCAAGTGTGTGTGTAAGTGCATGTTTGTGAATCAATCAACCATTACTTCCTAGAGCATTATGCCACTGCATGCCGCCATTAAAATCACTTAAAAATGCATTCAAGATCAAATCTTTGTAGATAAAACAGCAGAAACGAGAGTGAAAAGTCATAAAAATAATGGCATGGGAGTGTTCTTTTTCTTTATACATGAAATTATTTTCCTTCATCGAGGAAATTGCTCGCTATTCACGCTTCTTCATATTTGCCTAGCAATTTATTAATAAATTATATTTTCAATTAACTATCCATGAAGTACAAATTGCATATCATGATCATGAAACTCATCACCATTGTTCTTTCTCATGAGAAATTGCTTTACAACCGCAAAGAAAGTACAATATACAAACTTATAGTAGCACGCCAATTATTATCATTATTTACTTTGTATTGCAATATGTGTGCAATTTCATGATGTCTTCATAACAATATTCACTTACTTTAGCTAGTGATTTGTAGTCGCCGATAATTTAACTTCTTTTTTATGCGCGCATTCATTTCTCATCTTCGACTTTTGATGGGATAATGGTAGGTTTTCGAATGTGTGTAAATACATACAGAGCGAGCAACAAATCATTCTAAATGAGGATTTATATAGAGTGAAGATTTTGGGCCTGTGCTTACCTGCAATGAAAAATGGGAGAGAAAAAAAGAGGAGATTAATTTTATTGATGACAATATTGTTGTTTATTGGATGTTGCTTTAAAATTGCTTTTAATTTGATTTGAATGCTTCAGGATTGATTTTTTACTAGACTTTATTGGTTAGGCATGCAATAAAAAAATTTATTAGTGCATTAAAAATATTGTTAAGGTTCATGCAAAAAATATTTTTATTTAAATATAAAGTAAATAAATTTATGTATTGAAGTAAATAAAATTAAAAACTTTATATATTTTTTTATTAACATTTAATAATTTCCACTTTTTGTGTTCTTTCAGAGATCCTCATCGAGCGATCATTTCACTCAGAGTTTTTCTCAGAATTTAAAAGTTAAAGTTCATGACCTCACAAACCTCCCACCGAACATTCACAAAACCCAAATGGAGTAATTTTAAATCTCAGCTTAATTTAAATTTTACCGCCATAAAGACGTCACCATGCAAATACATGCATGTTATTCTTTTTTTCCGTAAAGTACACACAAAACTCTCCTAGATCTATATTCTCATGCAAAAAAAGAGAAGCTACATGCAACCGACAACAATGAGCATTGAGAGTGAAAAAAATAACTAAATTTATTTTAAATCAATAATTTATGTTTCATAGAGAAACAGCAACATGCAATTTATGCGGCTTCCAACAACCATGCGTTATCACATTTAATCCGTATTGAGTTATAAATATTGTACTTTTTGTGCTCTCTCTCACTTTTCAGATGCCATTGGCTATTGTTTTTTGCTCTCTCTCTTTTTTTGCCTCATTGGGATTTATTGTTTCGATACACACCAGATTGCTGATACAATTCTACTGATGCTAGTTATATGGATGAATGCTGCACCAAAAGGGTTTAAAACAAACGAGAGGATATCGAGACAAAAAAAATCCGTTAGTTGCGTTTTAGAAAAGCCATGTGTTTCTCCACATGTGGCCGAAGAAGGATTTTCACAATATTTTCTCAAGGTTTTCGCAATAATTTTTTAAAAAGAGAAAGTTACGCAAAAAAATTCTCGAGAGAAAGTACATGCGGTGCCCTTTAAACTGGTTAAATGTCATAAAAGAATATTTCATGGTGATTATTTTGAAGGATTTCTCCACATATGTCGGTTTTAATGCTCTTTCTTTTTTTAATGTGCATTTAAAATCAATGTGACTTTAAAATGAACATAAATCAATGATGCATTTGGCAGTGAAGTGAAACATGGGATGGAAGCGAGAGAGAGAAATAGAGAAAGAAATTTTAAGATGGTGGGTAGGAGAATTTAAAAAGAGAAGAAATTATTTGAATAAGATTTTATTAGAATAAATGAAAATTGAAATTGAAAATCTAATCTGTTGATAAGAAAAATTAAGTTCGAATCCTAAATATTAAAAGTACTAAAGATTAAGTAATTTAAAATATTTTTTTTACCATCTGAATCAGATTCGAATCCTAAATTTCACATTTTTTTTGTTTTCCTCAATAAAACTTCAAAGAATTAATTCTCATCATTTTCTCAAAAATTCTTTCGTCATTCCCAGAACAACGGGATAAAAAAATTGCTCCAAAAAGGACTCACAAAAAAGAGAAGATGAGAAAAATGCGACTGCAACTATTAAGTATAAAATACGATAGCGAATTATTCAGTAGCAAAAAACTATAAAAATTAATTTAATTGTTTATTCCTCTTTCTGCGGCAAAAATAACGATTTATTGACGGCTATAGACGAAGCTCGATTTCTTCAAGACATTTCGAGCGTCATGATAATAATATGTGCATGCCTTATATGCTTTTTTAATGCTCCACGATACACGGAGGAGAAGAGAGAAAAGAAGGAGAGAACCTTTAGGAATTAACTAACCAATTATAAAAACCAGTTTTCGAACGACAGTAATGCAGTTCAACATTGTAAATGCCTCCTTCTTTTTTTATCATTTCTTCTCTCGATGCATTTTATGTCTTCTCGAATGAGGTCGGCTCGATGAAAATCGCTCGTTCATATTAAATTTTTTCTTCTAAATGTGTGAAGATTTCTTATGAGATGTTTTTGTTGATCCGATGATCATTGAAACCTTTTTTTATTGTGTTTTATCTTCCTCGCCTCTCAGTCAGCGAAATTCAGATTCGATGAAGAGAGAAAATGGTGCATAAAAGGAAACGAGATTGCGATTTATATTGGGCATTATCATATATGCATTTTATAATGATATTACTGATTTTATTGAGCTATTATTGCACACTTCCTCGCACCATTATTTATTTTTTTATCCGCGCAGATTTTTATGGAGTGAAAATGCAGGCGAATGTTTATTTAACCTTTGAGGTCTGAATTTGCATGAAACATAAGCGAAGCCTACGCTGTAATGTCGTCTAGTGGATGTTGATAGAATTCACGGGAATTGAAAGATGTGTCCTCATAGTCAGTGAGCGTTTAACGATCGTGGAGTTGAAAGAGTATGGACGGTCAAGGGAAGGAAATTTTAACGGCTTTTGTATTTCTTAGATTGTTTCATTTTCAACTTGGTTTTTAATTAAAAATTAATGAATTTAACTTTTATACAGTAAAATATTTAAAAATAAGATTTAACGGCATTTCAAAATTATAATATTTAATTTTCCAAACTTTTTCAACAATAAATCAAATTTTTAAAACGTTAAATTCAAACAAAATTTATCATTTCTTTTTCCTCAACAACTTCAAGATTCATTACCCTCGACTTGCCATTGCTGTCCATGTATGCCTCATTCCCTTTAACTTGTTGTTGATTATAAAGTAAAATTAAGGCAAAAAATATTTTTTATATATTAAAAAACATGAATCTTGATCGAGAGTTTACAAACATGGTCTTTTTCTTATACTCGTTTGTGTTTTTTGCTCTCTCCTTCCTCTCGAATCGAATGTAGTGTGCATGGCTGGCAATGCTTGCATTTTTTGCGCTCTTCGACAATTTATTCGCATTTATTTTTGAGTTTTTTTATTCCTTATATGATTTACATTTTTAATTTAAACTGGTTTGAGACGTCTTTCAATTCCAAAAATGGTCTTTGCAATTCACATTTATGTCTCACAATTAAAAAAGCCTCGAGACTGTGTGCGTAGTCGTCGAATTGTTAATTAAGTGAATTGTACATTGCATCAGACGCAAGTCAATTTCCCAGATGGCAATAAAAATTAGAAACAAATAAAATCTAATTTCACGATTGGCTTGAAATTAAAATAAATTATTAAAGCGTGTCTTGTCGAATTTTCCTTTTGCCTCGGAGTGAGGTACGTTTTTATAAGGGGTTAGCGCATGCAATTTGTCAAGTTGAAAAAATCTTATGAGGGTAGAAAAGAAAATATCTTTTATGTGTACATAAACTGAGTGTTTATATTTTGTTGTGGCTGCTGCATTATGTATCCGAAATGTGTTTATGGAGGAAAGAAAAATGGGAGGAAAATTCATCTTGAATTCATGCCACATTTAATTGCAATTTATTTTCGTCTTGTCTTTATGATGATTTGTGGGTGTCGAGATGGAAATTGGCAGGAGGAAATTTCTGAATCATACAAAAAATAAATTTAAAGATATATTTGATTTTGTACTTTATATTTTTCATTTTAAAACATTCAATCTTAACCATCTTCAAAGGTCCACATAAAATTATCACCCGAGATCATTATCTACCTAACCGACTATTGTCACAACATAAACATTTTTATAATGTGTCTCATTTTGCTCTCTATCGACATTCATATGTTAAAATTTTATGGCGACATCGGCCATTAGTCTTTTATTATGTCTTCTTCATACACAAAAAGTCTTCGCAGATAAAAAGGAATTAAAAAAAATTTGTGCGTTTTGGGAAGCAATGGTTGAAAGATTTTTATAACTTTGAAGTTTTAAATTTTTTTTAAACCAAAAATATTTGAGAATCGTGATAAAACTTTTAATTAATTAATTAAAAGTTCGTATCCTACAAAAAAGTTTACAATGAAGAATTAAAAGAAAAATATTTTTTTGACGTTTTTTGCTAAAAGAAATTCCACTAAATTTGCCATCCCTTGCTCTCCAATGAATCAATAATCAGAGCTGAAAAAGAGCTATGGAGCAATCTTGAATAAATTATCGAACTGATTAATATATTAAAGGAATAAACTGAATGAGAAGAAAAAATTATTATAGAGATGTTTTGGATGCGAGAAGAAGAAAATTTATCTCTTGGACACTAATAAATCTCTGCTCCGTAAAAAAAATCCCGAGAATACATAAAATTCTTCATTGAGATTTAACAGAGAATCGATCTCTTGAATATTCTTTTGCTCTTATTAAAGCACTTTGTCATGTCATATGATAATATAGACAGAAAAATGATGCAATAAATTATATCGACATGCAGTTTCGGTTGCCAAGTTGAAGATGTCTGGACTATTTTTCAACTACGAACAATAGAGTAAAAATTTATCATAAAAACATTTTTAATTCTCTCTTTCAACATTTTTTTTTCTGCAGCTTTGGAAAAATATTTTTAATTTACAATCAACAGCACTTCGTGGCCGAGTGCAAATCTAAATTAAATATTATTGTGTGATGCAGCATAATATAATTTAAAATTAATAAAGTTCGGGGTCGGAGAAGCATCGCTATAGATTTCCATTAAAACCTGACGCTTTAATATATAAACTCTCTCACTGTCCGATGTGCATGGTATGTGCACTCTATGCCATTGTGTGTATGTTCAGGGGGCACATACCAAATTTATTGTCTTTGCTGATAAAATTTATAATTGCAAAATAATTGGGAAAATGTATCTTGTGTGCATAACTCATACATGCTCGTATATGGGAAGCACTAAATTTATTATTGAGAGAAAAATTATTGTTATTATTATTTGTGACTGTTTGTGTGTGTTTGTATCAGAGAGTTCACTCGCTTTTTGCCATTTTGCTATCGGGTGTTAAATAATAATTTTTCAATCCTTTTTCTCGCACATGGTTGAAAAATATTTTGTGGTGAAAAAATTTATTTTAACGTATAAAATATTTTTTAAAAAATAAATTTTTAACGTATTTTTTTATTAAATTTATTGGCAAGCATCGAAAAATCGAAAATGCATCGTCCGATAATTAATGCGACTCTCGCTCGGAATCGGGTAAGGTCACATAACTAGGAGAATTATCTCCAACGACCCCGAAAAATATATACGAGCGTTGTTTGTAAATTGTAGCATTGTCTTGATTGTGCAGCATGTAAATACTTAATGAAGGTGAGAGAGGGCAACAAAACTGGCAGCATCAGCATATGCAGTGCCCATGTAGTTATTTAGTTTTCAAAAAAGAGTTTTAACCCCGAAAAACGATATTTTCTGCAATTGTTATAAAAGTGTACTCACAAAAATTATAGTGGAAGGGGTTTTTGCTAGTTACTTGCAACTCGACTAATAACAAACTTCATTACGTCCATTGTACTTGTTTTTGCAATTTTCTCTTCCATTGAACGCTGCAGCATAAATTTTTGCATTCGAAAAAAAATTGTTTTGGTTTTCTTTTGTCACAAGAATTTTTCACGCTTGCTCTCAAAAACAATGACAAAAAATTATGCAAAGAACTTTTTTTAAGGGAAAGTTTTTTTCTTAACAATTATGAATGTCATAACTTTTTGCATATTTTTTCACGCTTATTTACGACGATTGTAAACAAAAGGACGAAGGTAGTTCATAGTTTATGGTTTGTTATGCATAATTTATAGGTGCACCTTTTACATTCTCTGTGTGCGTCCTTTGGCCAGCGTGATGACGACAAACAGATGAGACGAATTTTTCAAAGAAATTTTTGTTATTGTAAAATTATGTAATTTTTTTTTGTTGACAAAAAGAAATTATTCGAAAAATATGGAAATTGTTATTTTGCAATTATTGAGTGAGGATAAAAAAGTGCACGATTTTGAAGGACAAAAAATATTAAAAAATTTTATCCTTCAGAAAACAATTTGTAAGATTTGAAATTTATTAATTTTCTTTAAATTAAACTCAAAAAATTTAATCGTGGAAATTCTACATTAAAATTAACAAAAATTTGCAATGTTTTTAACATAAAACAATAAATCTTAAAAATGTTCATCAATCACGAAAAAACTTTTTAGTTCCACCAATAAATTCTTTAAAAAATTTCTCCATTAAGAACTCCATAAATTTCTACCGCATAAAATTCTCCTACAACATCATTTACTCCTTTCCAAATACACGAAAAAAAACTTTCTTAATTATCAAAATTTCCCAAATAAATCACCCACAAGAAGAAAACTTTTCTCTTAACAACATCGAGCAAAAAAAGTCATCTATAAAAAAATTTAACGAATAATTTTTTTCAATCAAAGCTCGCACGGTTCATTTCTCACACATACAACGACCATTAAAAAGCTTTATGTTCTCGCATCGTAAAATTTATGAGCATGTGTGCGTTTGCTTAACGAAACTCTCGGTCTCTCCTTAACTCTCTTTTTTAATGGCTTATGCTCTCGAGAAAAAGAATAAAGACACGATGAATCTATGTGTAGAGAAATTTCGTTCGTTTTTTTGGACGCCATCATTTGCGTCATTTTGACTTATTACACAATAAAGCATAGTCATAATCCATTTTTTCGCTAGACATCTCTGTCCATCACAGTTTTTATTTAATTGCACCAAGAACAAAACGCTTTTTATTCACTTTTATCGTTGACATCAGTTAATTATCAGTGTTGTATGCTCAAAAAAATAAAATAAATTTTGTCAGTGTGATAAAGGCAAAAAAAGAGATAAAAAAATTGAATATTCACCAAATAACCATTATCATTAACATAATTAAATCATTCATTGCATGTGTGCACTTCATTTTTCTATTTATTTTGCAATATTTAGCACTAACAAGCTAACATTAAATAATGCGGATGGCATCTAGAGGATATTCAGTCATTTTAATGGCTGTCTTTTTAATTATGAATTATGCCGTAGGTAAGCTCACAATTTCATACATTTTATAACACATCATGTCACTTTATAAATACTAAATTTAATAGAATGTTCAACTATAATTAATTATTTGAGTTAAAAACTTTTTTTTCACCGACGCGACCATAAATTAAAATGGGAAGCATAATAAATTCCACATTCAATGCGCATGTTCCTTTTTATGGCCCGAAATATGTCAGTGAGTGAGTGAGAGATGTTTTATCATAGCCAAAGCACCGTTGTTGCGAACATTTATATTTTATCAGGCGTTATAATTATATTCCGCACACACAAAAAAAGCTGAATTTTAGATTCGGCGATGCTGATAATATTTTTGAACTTTATTTACCGTCAATGCGGTGCTATTTTTTAGTTTGTCGGAAATTGTATTAAATTTAGATCACTGCATTGTTCGAAAGAATGATGTAGAGGTATTTTATAAAATACTTTTATCGAGGGTTGTTAAACTAGAGATAATTTAAAAAGTTTTTGGAATGATGTTGAAAATGATCGTTTAAATTTGACTTATTAAAATTATTTTTTAACTAATGGAAGGATAATCAACAATTTTTAAAATTTAATTAAAGAACTATAATAGAAAATGAAACACTCTGTATCAAATAACTTTTAAAAATCATTTCATGATTTAAACTTCCCTCGATACGTAATAAAAAACCTTTTCCTCACTTGATTTGTCCTCGAGAAAATCCCCAACCTCACTAATGTATTAAAAGTAATTTTTCTGTATTTTTTTCATTCCACAATTTATGCTTTCTGTACGTGTCTCTTTCATTAAGTAAAAACTTTCATGAAAAATGTCATAATTCTCCTTCTCTTAAGAGAGAATATCAAGATGAAGCGCATGGTGAGTGTGAGAGGGATGTGTACATAAAAATAACACAAGATTTTTCCTTTTTCCGACTTCTCCGCTCCATTTCCCTTTTTAATACGGCGTGCGGCGATAAATAATAAGAAGAGAATTTTTCACACACAAAAATGAAGTGGAAGATTATTGATCTGAGTATTTTTTTTGGTGTGTAAGCAAGTCAGAAAAAAAATTATAAATAAAATCCATTTAGAAAATTAGTTTCTATTTGAATTTTTCCCCGCATTTTCGTCCATATATTTCTGGTGTGAATAAATTTGGATAAAAAATATAAATTCTTTCTCTCTTTTTATTCTGTAATATCATCAGTTGTGGTGCGAAAAATGGGTGGAAAGGGAATTTATTATGTATGCAATGCTGCTCTTATTTATTAATAGAAGTTACGATTGTTAGTTCATATCGCCTTGTTATATTTGCGTAAAAGATATTTTAAATTTTCTCTCTCGACTATGAGAAAAATTGCATATTGCTTAGCTGAGAGATGAGAAAAGTCTTGCTGTTGTTTTAGAGCTTTTCAAATACCACATAACGATGATATTTTTAATGGTTTGTGAAGGTCGTTTTGAAATTGTGATAAAATGAATTTTCAAAATGAACAAGAGAGAAAAATTTTAATTATGAGAGAGAGAAATTTTTGAGAGAGTTAAAGTGAGCAATTTTTATATTTTTTGTTTTAAAAAATAAGCAAATGTAGAGTAAATTAAAGTTAAAAGTGAGCAACAAAAAATTTCTTACAAAATTCAGTTCGATTCTAATCACAACCTTCATCACCTCTTCTTTTCTCCCCATTCATGAAACCCCAAAGAAAAGTTGCTTCACAGAAGAATTCATTCTACTGACATTTTGATTGATGTTATAATACTTTGAACATGAAATATTTATAACTTTGTTATTTTTTTGTACATTTGGGAATTAATGGTTTTCATCATATGAAAAAAATACAACAACATCGTTCACATCTACACTCACATCCATTGGCTAAATGGCAAAAATTAAAATAACATTCACATTAACACAGAAATAAAAATATACGGCACGCACACAAATAAATCAATGTGACGGGGAATAATGTTCATAAATGGGATAGTTGTCGCGCGGTAGTAGAAAAAGAGTATTTTATTACGTAAGAGCTCGTTTGCACTGCATGTGACAAAATTTATTGATTTTATATATATTTTTTCTTTACTAACCACAGGCGAGAAATTTTCTGCTCGATTGATAGAGTTTGAGATTTAATCTGAATAATAGAATCAAGTCGCCATAAAAAATATTTTTAATTTCAAATTTTTAACGACTGTTATGATTCCTTTCAGTCTACAAACAAAAAATCTCGAAGACACGATGATAATTTACATATTTTTTTATTTGAAGATATTCTGCGAACCATATGAAACTACTTTGCTTTTTTTTGATAAACAGTCCGGAGAGTTCTCTCATAAAAGAGAGTAAGTGGCGCCTAATTGTGGGCAATAAAATTCAAAAAAAGATCAAATGCACCTTCTTATTAATTTATTTTCATTATTGTAAACACAGCGATTACATTCATTGTTAATAAGAAGGTTATAAAAGATAACTTAAACAGTCTGTTAAATGCCTTTTATGTTTACACATTTATTAGTTCGAAAAGCGAAGAAGTTCAGAAGATTTCTCTTTTAAGAGGCGCGAGCGAGAGAGAAGATGAAAAAGGAAGGAAAATTCTATCAATGAGGTGACGTCATCAACAGCATGTGTGCGGATATAAATAGAACGAAGATAAAATAATTTATGTGAAATTACTTTTAAGCGCATTACTTTCTAAATTTAGTGCGGCGTGATTAGAATTAAAATTTAATCGGAAATAAATAACAAAATATACACAAACACCTTACCTTATGGACTAGTTTTTTTGGGGGAATTATTTATGTGGTTAAATTTTACCAGGAATGAAAACTTTTTCAATTAAAACTTTCAGAACAAAGTATTTACAATTATAAAAAATCTTAGAAAAAGTTTTAAATTTCAGTTTTCACTCCTAGCCATTTTAATTATTAATAAAAATTTCATCCTGTTTCCATATCAACCATCGACTCTAAGCAACAACCTTTAATTAGTATCAATATAATCAGTGACAGACTAAATACCAGACTCTTCTCTTATTTGCAACTCAAAGATTAATAAAATTTGTGTATGATGATAAAAATAATTTTAAAAAATTAAACATGAAAATGATTAATGGGAGAGTTAAGTTAATTAATGAGATGATGATAATAATGATGATGTGTCTAAATCTCAACTCAATCATAGCTGATAACTCAAAGCGAAATTATCAAATCAAATTAAAATTTTATGCATGAAATAAAAAAATTTTGTGTGTGTATGAAGTTGTAAATTCAAGGAATGAACAATTTAGGTTGTAAAAAAAGGTGGTACGTAAAATCCAATAGAAATTTATTTTAATATTAAGGATTCGAACCTCTGATTTTATTTCTTAATATTTTTCATCAATTCAATTAATTTATTTTTAATGAATCTTTACTTTAAATATTCTAATTTGTCCATTCCTTGAAATTTATATGATAAATAATGAAGTGTGGATAAAAGAAATAATAAAATAAAAAGCGAACTTACCTATCCAGTCTGGCAATAGTGTCCCCGCAAGAGATTCGGAATATCTCTTACCTGAAATGAAAGAAAGAGAAAAATTTAGAATTTAAAAATATTTGAATTCGAAAATAAATAAATTCATGAAGTCATTGCCATTTAAAATAGACAATTCGCAAAAATTAGCCATAACAATTACTCATCACCAAGTGAAACAGTAAATTTCATTCAATCAACGCAAAAAAATTCGCCCTGAATACATTCAGAATTACAAATGACGCTCATCATCATATTTCTAATCTATGAGCGCAAAAGAATCGTATTAAATTTCACTCATTGTCGACAATTGCCAACGAAATATATTTTTTTCCGTGCAAGTGCGACAGAGCAGAAAAATTAGCAATTAAAAATTTTCAATGTGTGCTGTCGTCGAGTCGCGGGGATTTTTGAAAAGATTTTAGGCCTTAAAAATTCTTTTCTACGTGCTCGCTTACTTTTTCCCTATAATGCCTTTAACGTGCTCCTTCTTATATTGTATTCACTCACTTACACCATAGAAGTGCCATATTTTAATGTCACATTCTTCCATATTTTTTTTCTGTCTAAAAACGAAAATCTACAGCAAGAGCGAGAGATTAATTTCTGTTTCTGCCGAAAAAAAAGTTGTCATTTTGAGGATGAATGGTGTGTGAGAAGGAGAGATACATATGTACGTTATACATAAGAGACCGTATGGTGCATGCTTTGAATTATCACACGTTCTTTGAATACGGAGCGAGAGGAGAAAATTTATATGTGACTGAGACTGAGTGTGAAGCAGCAGCGAGAGAGAACAAAGCGAACTTCTACATATGTGCATACTTAAAATCGTTAATAAATGATAAATGGCCGTCTTCTTTTTTTCGGGTTTTATTTCTTATTTCAAATACACCATTTGAGGGATTTTATGTGAGACAATTCCAAAGGGTCGGAAACTTTGGCTTTAATTTATTTTTTAAACTATGATTTATTTTTTAATCTAAGATTTTTTAAATCTTCTGATTATTTTTTGTTGACTAAAATAATTAAACCCTCACCTGTCAAATTAAATCTCTGGAATCTCTTGAATTAATTTTTTGTCGTTCTTATTTTCTTTCAATTAAATAATCGCCAATTAATCATAATTATTAAGTTCCAAAACGGCCCAAAATTACTTGCCAATAAGAGTTTAATGTTTGTAATTTAGCTCATGACTGTTTTCTGTATCGCACACCTTCCTTATCTTTCTTATATTTTTTTCTTCGCTAATTACACTCTTTGAAATATAATTGTGCATAAATTTCTTCGCATATCAAAGGAAAAAGTCGAGGCGAAAGATAATTTTTGGTGTGTATCACGAAGAGAAAAAATCAAAGAGAAAAAATTACAATTTGATATTTCTTTTCGAGTGTACACGCTACACGCATCTGGGTTATTTCACCACGCGGGAGGCGCCAATATATTCGAGGGAGAGATACTTTAACAATAAACAAAACAAATTTTTTTCTAATTTATTATTGAACCGCTGCTTTTTTTTGTTTAAAACACTAATTAATGAAGAAAGTACTTAGTGTACTGTGGAGTCGGCTGATGTGAGGAAGAAGAAAATTGTTTGTTGTGAATGAGAAAATATTTTCGATGATTTGAGTGAGTTTGAGATTTTCTGTTAGAATGTTTTTTTTTAAACTTTGGATAAATTTTAGTTATGATTAAATGTTAGGTGACAAAATTATAGGAAAATATTCTATGTTTAAAATTAAACTTTAAAAAAGTAAATGCTTGAAAATATTAAAAGCAAAGGTTCAAATCCTTAAATTAAATTACAATTCTTTGGACTTCGATTTTTTTATTTTAATTTAGCAGAATTTAGTATTCGATTCCTTTGATTTTTCATTAATCACCCTAATTTTTAAATGTTCCCCATAATCCACCATATTCTTTGCCCAAAAAAATTCTACTTTTTAACAAACTTGAAAGCCTTAACGCAATCAAATTTATGGACATCGACAGAGAATTCTGGTCACATAAAACAAGTTTTATCTTGCGTCGATCATTTTCACTCTATTATAATTTTATCTAAGACGCACACACACATAAAAGCATGCGAGCATGACATTGTAAACGCAACGAAATGAGTTAGTCATACAAAATGAATGATTTTAAAAAAGAGATTTTTACCGCGATGTTTTTCTAGGAATTTTTTGGGTTATGGACAATGATGGAATATTAATTGAATTTAGTTGAAAAGTGAGAGAACCATGTTGGATTTTAAATTTGAGGGTTTTTAAATTTTGATGTTAAATTTTTTAAACACTCAAAAGTTTGCGACACGATTAAAGATTTTAAATTATTAATATTGAACATTTTAATTTAAAACTAATTCAACTTTATATGTCCTTCTTAATTTAATTTTTAAAATGACAAGACATAAAAGAATTAAGACAAGGTCATTAAATCAAGTCAAGTTGTATCAACATAGATAACCAAGTCAAACAAAGAAGGAAAATGTAATTAGCCTAATTGTAACAGCCGTGTGTGTGAATGTACGACCATGCATAAGTAGGTAGCGTTAAAAACTTTTTGCAACGGAAGAGAAAAATTTCCTTTCGCCCAATCGAAATCGATATCATCGCACTGCATCGTAATTTGTGCAATTTATGTGCCCTCACCGAAAAAAAAAGGAAAAGAGAAGTGTAAATATCATCAGCAAGCATTCACAATTATTCAGTGATTGTCTTAGGTCAGGGTGGTTTTATACAATTTTTTTGATGTTGCTATAAAAATAATAATAAAAAGTTTATTCTGTTGCATGAGAGAGACTGACTGTAGGTATTATTTTTTATGTGATTTTTATTGCTTACTTTACGACCCCGGTCTTGTGTCTCAATCCGAAAGCACACAGCGAGGAGAGAAAATGTTGTGAGTGTGAGTCAAATGCTATAAAACGCACTTCCAATTGATTCTTACACATAGTAGCTTAATACATTCACTAAGGACCTTCCGAAGGCACGCATTTCGAGTCTATTGATAAATATTTAAACTGCTCTATATCTTGTCTCGCTCATGCCGTAATAAAATACACTTTTTATTACATCCAGACTGCAAAAAGGGCCACGCACTCGATTATGATGACACCGAGCATACATTGGAGTTGGGGTCGTTGGTTTTATTTTATTTAGTCGAGTGAGAAAAAAAAAAGTTGTAACGTGACACAATACGGAAAATTCACCCCGACCTCCACAGAAGCATCATCAGCAGAGGAGAGAGACAAGAAAGGAATTTTCATTCATATTCCTACACACATTTTTATGTTCTTGCGGGTAAAATTGAGTTGATTTTAAATTTTATGAATACATATTTGAATTTTTAAACCCAACGGTTTTTTGAGATTTTAATTTAGTAATTTAAAAATCATCCCAAAATCTCCCACAAGGACCTAGCTCGGTTCATCCTTTCTCGCTCGACACCGCACCGAATTGCTTTATTTGTTATTTGTACAATGTACGGTAAATGATTCCAAAAAATTGACTTCACTCTCTGCTGCCTTCTTTCTTCCCCCTTTTGCACATCATACATGCCTCTGCGTGTAGATGGAAGCGAGAGTATTGTTGTACAACAGGAGCTATGTTAATCAGATTACACAACAATCATAAAAAATTAAATGTCTTTTTAAACAGTCTGGCATCTCATTGTCATGAATGATAAACAATTATTAATGTCTTGCACATCGAGATGCGAAAAAGGTATAATTTTTGGCTAATGGCATAAGAATGCTCCTCGGAATTAAGGAATATATTTAAATTTCTTCTTTATGTTGTGTACATAAGCATCATAAAAAAATGATTAATAATGACCATTAAGATAAAATAAGGAGAACAGAAATCTTGCAATTTTTAGCTGCTGCTGAAGCTGCATCTTAATGATTTCCGCAATTTACCCTGCATTTAATAAATTTTTCAATTCTGGCCTTATCAAAACGAAAGAGAAACATTTTCTAGGTTGGGGTGAAACACTCAAAATCGAAAATTGTGAAACTATCATTTAAAATTGAAAAATGCGCTGAAAGTTTGTTTAAAATATCAACAAATAAATTTAGTGTCTCACCCCTGCCGTCAAGTGCTATAAGCGAAAAAATTGTCTAGACGCTTTATAGATTCAATCGAAAGTTTGCTCAATATTTCACTTTTTTAATTTTTGCTCTTTCTATGCTCCAAAAAAAATTATTAATCTCCTTGTTTGCACATCCAGCAGATAAAACACGTGTGAAATTGCTAGTGAACATTTTTATGGGAATATGCAAGCTAAAAAAAGTTAATTTAATATTTTTTTTTATTGCCATCAAACAACACTAAAAATTGAAAGTGACACGATCGAGTCGAGAGAGAACCTAAGAATGCTAATTAAGGTACAAAATATTTGCATAAAATTCGTTTATCGCATAACAGAAATTATTAAAATTATTCCATAAAAAAAACCCCGAGAACGACAACGGGTCGATATTTTGAATATGTGAGGTAAAAATTTTCTCATTCTGCTCTTTTTTTGAAGAAGGCATAAATGAGTGAGGAATTTATAGGTCAGATGAGATACACCGAACATACCTCCGATCGAGTGCTTCATACAGCACATAAAATAAGTGGTTCAAAGTTATACGAACATATGAAAAAAATTATTATGAAACTTTAAATTATTTTTCAGTGTGAGGTCAAGAAGCATAAAAGAAAGGTCATGAAAGGGTTTAACAAAAAATACTCATGAAGGGCGATCGTAAATCATTTTTTGAAGAAGTTGGACATTATGGATGAGATTTAGGGTTTTTAAAAATTATTAAAATTTAAAAAAAGAAAACGTACAGTCAACATATTTTCTAAATTTAAGGATTCGAACCTTCAAATATTGATTTTCAATTTATCAATTTTTATCACATTTAAACAATTTGACGTCAAAACTTTTAGCCATTTTACGATTATTTCACAATTGCCCTACCAATTCCCACAAAATCACTTCATTATGTCGCCTATTCATTATATATGAACCCAAAATCAATGATCTGCCAATTGACTGTTAATTCATAATTTTCGCTGTCGTTGGCACTTTTTCCATAACAATTGACTCATAAAAATGGTCTTGATTGTTGTTGTAGCACACAAACGGGGTGAGATTGAAATGTAAATAGCGATTAGACATGAAGAGAGAGAATGATTGTGATTGCGTAATAATTTGATGAGCGATGAGGAGGTCGAGAGGTGATGTTTATGCGGTGCAAAGGTGATTAGCGTGATTATCGGTAGTTGAGGGAGCAATCGGGGAGAAAATCGCGTTAAATTTTTGCCAATCGTGCATCGAAGCAATTTTCTTCTTCTTCTTCTTTCACCTAAATTTCATTCTTCATTCCTCCTTTCCATGAGTGAGAGACGATTCGAGTGAAAGAGAGGGAAGAACATCATAAAGCAATGAGGCAATTTTTAGCCTTAGAATTATGACGGTTTTATGGCTGTGCAAATTTTACCAAGTGGCCTTGAAATGCCTTCGTTCTGGCCTATTCGATGCTGTAACCAATAATTTCAATTCACCGATTTCATAGAAATTTAAAATTATAGGTTTATGGTATGGACATAAAAAAATTTATTTCTTGTGGAAAATTTATTTTTTTATTGCCATTTTTTTCGGGACTTTTAGACTCAGTTCAGTTTGCGTCGAGAATTCAACCGTGATGCTCGTGTGGAGTTTAGTGCGTGACAATGCATGTCAGAGTAATTAAAAAAAAGTTAATCATAATTGAAAGTGGAATTTGAGCCATTCAGCCTCTGACAGTTTGGCCGAGTTCGTACATTGTTCTTATCGCGTCTCTTAAATCTTTAAACGTTCGATATTAAATTGTGTGTTCATTTTTAAAGAATTCTCATTTATCATCGTAACTTTGTAATTCGCGAAAGAAGCATATCAAGGAACAAGCAATAACTCATTCTAGTTTGAAAGGGTTGTGAGGAAGGTATGTCATGTGGAATTTTGGGTCATTTTAATCCAGAGATAAGAGAGGTGGATTTAAATTAAAATTAAGTTGGATTAAAATTAAAGTTAGACTTTTTTAAACTGGATTTAGATTTTTCCAAAGAAGAATTAAAATTTCAAATCTGAGTTTTTCATCCCTCATATTTTAATTTTAATTCATCGCTTTCAAGATTGTGACTGAATATCCGAATTTTCCCCTACACTTCCTCAATGTTGTTACCAACATGTTTTTTCATCTTCTTCTTCAACCCAAAAATGTTGTTTTGCATTCGAACTACTACCAAAAAAATAAATTTTTATCACTCGATTGCATTTTCTTTTATAAAAGTGATCATTCCGACGGAAAAAGATCAAACATAATAAAATTCAAAATTTATTTCAAAGTCTATTGCCATAAAACTTGTAAAATTGTGCCATGGTGTGAGTATGCATGGCAGTCATGTATATATTTAAAAACATATGATCTCTCGCTGTTGTCGGCTTGTGGCTTCCATATACATAATTTTTTTGTGACTCACTTACACGCAAAAACTTCCACAAAAGGGGAAAAAAATATTTGAATATTGATTATGGGTTAATGTTTCGTGACGAAGTTATGTGCGATTGCTTAAAGAAAAAAGTGTGAAGAATGTCCTCACCTTGAGACCGTTTTATTATTGTGTTTATGATGTAAATTGATGTCATTAAGAATGGTAATAAATTTAATTAAGATTTACTAATGAGTTTTTCTGTTTTGAATGAGTTAAAAAAACTTGAGATGCAATAGTTTTTTATTTGAGGATTCAAATCCTCTGAAAATTGAATTTTAAAACTTTATTGAAACTAAGTTAAAGTAGAGAAAAAGCCTACTTTAATAATTGAAACTCTTTTCAAAGCATTTCTAATTTTTCACTTAATTTTATTGCACCGTTAAAATCTCTTTAAACCCTAATTGAAAAGACATTGATTGAAACCATTTTGATATTGCTCATATAATTGAATTTCTACGCATTTAAAGATTCCGATATCATAAAAATTGTATCTAGACATAAATCTCATGTAATTGCATTAAAGTTTTGCAACTTTTTTTTCCTCTTTATTATTTTCTCCTCGCTCTTGTCTGCTTCGTTTATGGTGCGCGCATTGATAAAGTCTCACTCTCGGCTTAATGTTTATATGGATTGCATATAAACTTTTTTTTTCTGCATTACTTAGCAACAGACTTGATAGCATGTTGATATGCCAGTTGAAACAATTAAACATTGAATATATTAATTATAAAGCGAGGCAGCAGCGCAGCTTCGAAGAAGAAGAAGGCATGGAAAGTTAAGAGGAGATAAATGGAGACGAAGTTTAACAAGAAAGAGCAACAGCAGCTCTATTGAGAGCAATAAAAATTTTCCTTCTTTTAATTATATTTACCAACAATGAATCGAATGGGCTTTCATAAGGAGAAAAGGGGTGGGAGACTTGGGTGAGGGAATGTTTAAAGTTTTAGTGGTTGAAGTTGAGATTTAGAGAAAGTAATTAAGAAGTTTATGGTGGAATTAGAGGAAGGAGTTTAAATAGTTTTATGGAGAAAAAATTTAACGTACTTTTAAATTTAAAAATTTAGATTTTTATCTCTCAAACCCAAGCCTCATCGCCCTCTATCACCTCATAAGATGTTAAAGAAAAATAAAAACGGAAAAATCTGAAAAATCTTCACTACCCAGTCACGATTTATTTTCTCTCTCGCTCGCTCACATCGCAAGTAGGAAAGAAATAACAAATATTTCAGTAAGATGTATGATAGAAATGCTCTGGCGAAAAGTAAAAAGAGTTTTTCTCTTTGTTGTCACATCTCAGGCAGCGAGCGAGAGACACAAATTTAAATAAACGAAAGCATGATAAATTTTATTACAACCCGCCTCGAACAAAATTATCTCTTTTTTTACACTGCCTGTGCGACAAAGATATGTGTGTGCCTCACAAAGAAAATGCTATAAATCGTACAAAATTCGCCTGCATCAAAGGAGAGCACATAGATAAGTGACATGATGAGCTATTATGAGTGAAAGATGCAAGTATAATGAGCGCTTCTATGCGATGCGATAAGGAACAAAGTTTATCGAACGCCTTGAAGCGATTGCTACACATTTTATGACGTGTTATTTTTTTTCTGCTTTATCGTTTTTAATTTTCACATTAAATTTATACTTCTCGGTTTAATAATTAAATCGCGATGGTGTAGAATATGGTGAATAAGAGCGAACAAGAAGGAAAGAAAAGATTACTTTTGACGTGTTAACCTACAGGTAATGAACAGCCGCGCAGCGAGCGCGCGAGAGCAAATGCAAAAATGTGAAACACGAAAAAATTTATAATAATGCAAACGCTTGATTGAAAATTATACACTTTGCGTTTGTAAAATAGTTTCATAATTGCAAGTGCATGTCTAGTTGGCAAACAATATAATTTTCTCTTACTCCTTACAGGCTCGAGTATTTTTAATCGATATAAGACAGTTTTAAAAGCTATCATGATAACGTGGTGATTAAAGTTTCTTGCAAAGAATGAGAATTTAATTAGAGATGTGGAAAAAGTTTAAAATTTATTTAAAAATATTTCTAAAGCTTTTAAAATTGACCTCTATTAAAAACCTAAGTTTACGTCCATTTTGTCATTTAATTTCTATAGTAATTAAACTCTAATAACTGCAATTACAATAATTAAAAACCAGCTGAATTAAATCGAGAAAAATCTCCGCCACAATTTAACGTCAATACCAACTACAATTTGTAGCCTACAAATAATTAAATTCAGGTGATGACATTTAACTTTCTAAGACGTGTGAATACAATGATGAATTATAATCTTCATGGGTCGATATGTGAAACATTCAAAATGGAAAATATCGCGTGGGTCACAAAAAAGAAAGAGAAAAAACAGTTCAAAAGAATTCAAAACACAACACAGCCGAACATTTCGTTCCAAAAATAATCACCGGGTGATGAAACGAAGGAAAAATTATATTATTAGTCCGGCCTAGAACGTTTCTTAGTTGCCTTCATTCTACTCTCTTGTGTATACAGCGACTCGAAGTCGAGCGCGAAAAAATTACTGTCGTGTCAGAGCAACTTTTTACGAAAAAAAAGCGTGTTAAAAAATATGGCATTATAGACGTCAAGTTGCTGTTATGAAAAAAAAATCGAAATGTGTACATTACTTGCATGCATTTTTAAGTGCGATTTGGGGACGATTTGCGAAATGAGGTGTTAAATGGGAAGTGTCTGAATTAATTGCAGTCAAACACGACGTTGTGATTTAAATTATTAAAATTTTTAATTTGTTTCATTTTCAATTTTGATTAATTTCGTAATTGCTTCATTTTCAACTTTATTCCCACTAAATTATATAAAATTCCATTTTCAAGTTCAAATGAGTAAAAAATTTAAACTTGTGTTTCACTTTTAAAATTGTTCCAAAATTGCGCTTCAACTCTCTCATTTTGAACCCATGTTTTTCTTGCACTCCACACACAAAAGCCAATTTGACGTTTGGCAGCTCTCAAATGGCACACAACAGAACGAAAAAATATATAAGAGGAATTCATGAATATAAATCAAACTACAACAACAAATAATTATGCAAAAAAATATGATTGGCATAAAATAAATTAAAAACGTATAAATTTCTCTCGCAAGCTGTGGATGAGAAGGAAAGAAATTATTTCTGCGCATTTTGAGAAGCGAATTTCGAGTGACATTTTATATCAATTACCATGATTTATGTCGTTTTAATATTTCTCATAGCGCACTCCAAAAATGGTTGCGCGAGTCGAGATAAGATACAAATCTAAATTGGAAGCGAGATAATAAATCTTATTCATTTCTCGTTCTTAAGTGCTCTGAAGACTTTTCTTCTTTTTGTTCTTAAGCTCGTCGTGCCTCAAATTCAGATAGGACAGGGAAGGGCACACACAAATAATATTCAGCCACATGCTGATAAAATTATGGAAATTAATTTACATTTACCTCTAACACTGAATAATAAATTGTTTGGTAATTAATATTCAGCCATGTACTTGCGTTACTTGAATAATTTTGGAAGAAAATTTGAATTTTAACTTCCAACAAGAGTGGAAAAATTTTATTTTTAAGTGCCTAACAATTGATGGGCGTGTCAGATAAAAAAATTCTTATAAGAGTTGAGAGGTACTTAAAAATAGACTAGCCAATAATTACTTAAAGAGAGTTTTAATTTTTTTAGTTCCATCCCTTGATAAAATTTCTTTAAAAATTTAATCCCAACTTTCCATCTCTTTTCTTGTATTTTTTTCACACAACAGTTGTTGATAAAATTGAACATGAAAATAAAAAGTTTTAAAAAGTCAATTTCAAAGCAACATCGATTCTCATTCATGTATGCCTGTCGCCTCGTAGCAATATTATTTTTCTGTGTGCAAATCATACCTTTTGGAATTTCTCTCTCTCTCACTCACTTCTTCCACTTCTTTTTTTTATGAAAGACGATCTTGAGCCAAAATTTTTACCTCTAATCGCATGAGAATCAAATAAGAAAATTGAATCAGAGACACAAACCAAATTAAGGTGGTTCACTCACACAGTTCTTTAGCGAAAGAAAAAAATTGTGCCACACAGGCATTTGAATCGGAATGAAGTAAGAAAAGTTATGATTTATGGCAATGCTGAGTGTACATAAAGCGAGCAGCAGAAAGAACTTTTTGTGAGCCCCGATTATTTTTTTGTTATGCTCTTTGGATCAGTCGAGGTTGCAAAGGGGGTGTAAGGAGTTGTATTTAAAAATTTTAAAAACGTTAAAACTATTTTAAGTAATTTAAAATAAAAATTTTTTGAAATAATTTCTAGTGTCACCCCCTTGTCTCGATCGAAGTGAATTTAGCCTCACATCGTTTGTTGTTGTTTGCTCATTAATAAATTTTCTTAAATGGGCCACGGCATGATGACCGAAGAAAACTTTTTGTGGGGTTGTTTATCCTTAAAAATATTTTGATTCTCGGGCACTTTTTTACACCATTTCCGATGATTTATGACTCGAGTGTAAAAATATTGCAAGGTGTATGAAAATGTGTCACAGCATTTATGCTCAAATGGCTATTTAATTTATAATAGCATAGTAAAAGCAGCAACAACAGATTTATAGCATTTTCCGTTCATTGCTATTATTCACCTAATTAACGCTCTCTGCTACGAACATATCCATGTTTGTGTAGCCATGAAAATAGTTAGATATCAGTAAAATCAGACTCGGTGATTTTCATCAGAGCCCTGCTAATCACGTAACGTCAATTAATGTCTCATAAAGACGGTAGTGCAGTGCGATAGTGCAATTGCAATGTGTGCATGTGCTTAGCGGTGTTGAAGAGGAAGAAGACGAGATAATGGCTTCATGTTATTGTTTCTAAATACTCGCTGCTGCTGCACATCGTCGTCGCTTGAACATGGGACATTTTTATAATAATAATTGTCTCATTTTAAAAGATAACAGTTAAAGCTGACTTAATTTGCGCTGATCTAAAGGAGCTCCAAGTATTATAAAAGAGAAGAGAAATAAAAGTTGCAGCAAAACGAGTTTTACGCGTTTTTTACGTGTCGGATTTCCACACACATGTGTTTACGCTTGAACTAGATTGATTTAATTACCAATTATAAGAAATTAAATATAAAATTGACTTTATAGCAGATAAAAAAACGATTTCTTAGGGAACACTGAGGGGAATTTTTTTAAATTATTTTAAGAAACTATTTAAAGTGAGAAAAGTGTTTAAAAAATTGTTTTTAAAATCTGAGTTTTGAGATAGAGTTAAAAATCACATAATTAAATTTTTCAAGCATTTTATTAAAAAAGTTAATTAATTAAAAATAATTTAGAACAAAAACCATTTTATAAAATTAGAAAAATATTCGAAATAAAATTATTTAAAACGAATTTAATTCAAAAAAAATAAATATTTATAATTTTTGTTGAAAAAAACTAAATAAATTATTTGAAAAATAAAAAAACGTTAACTAAAAAAAATTAATATCAAAATTTTATTATTTTGACATCAAAATAAAATTTCAACAAAATATTGTATTTTTTGAATTTTTAAAAATCTATTTTTAAAATATTTATTTAATTTTTTTAAATCATTTTAAATTAATCAATTAAAAACTCTAAATTGTAATCAGATTTAATTTTAACAATTAAATTTTGACCCTTATGAATTTTTTCCCAATACCGACAAAAAAATATTTTTAATCACTAATTAATTTCGCCCTTTGATGTTTGCCTTGAAAAAGTTCATTATTTACTGCCTCATGTCTATCAAATCATAGAAAATAAGTTTTTTTTTCGATGTCAACCATGTTTTGTAAAGTTACACAGTTAACATACATAGTAGTTCCACACAGAGAAGAGAAAAAATCGAAAAAAAAATTTCGGTGGAGAAGAAAAAAATATTTACTCGACTCACTCATAAAAGGCAATAAAAATTAATTTATCTTCTCGCTCCGACGGCAATTTAAAAGCAATTTACGAGTTTGATATTCTTTTGGATTTTCTTCGCAGGGTAAAAAATTGCAAGATTTTTTTTGCTTGAAATTAAATTAAAGCTTATTAATTACCATCAAATGCTGTGCAAACCAACAATAGCACATCAGTTAATTAAGTTCAGCTATAAATGTCATTCTCACACCTAAACTTTATTTCTGCAATTTAAAATAAATTTTCGACACTCATTAAAATTTACATAAAAATTTCCCTCATAATTTCGCAAGTACTAGACACTGGATAATGATGAAATTTTCTCTCTCACTCCTTCAGCACTTCGGCTAAGGTTGCAAAAATCCATGAGAATGGAAAATTATTACACTATGGATGATGATAATAAGGAAGGAAATTGTTAGCACCCTCCATTTCCTATGGATGGATGAACGGTTCACATTTTCTAGTGTTACAAAATTTTCATTCACAAAAAATCGCTCGAAGGGCTTTAGAGGAGTTCTTTTTTTGTTATGCTGATTTTTTTATATTCTCACAGGCAACAACAACAAACACGACCCCGATAAATAGAGAAATGCTCACCTGCAATAGCCATCCAAGGATAAAATGTGTGATTTTGATGTAAGGTTGCTGATGCTGACGATTGTGTGCCGGTTGTGCCGATCGAGCAATTTGTGTTCCACGCTCCGCCCGCTGCTGCTGAGCCGGTGCGACTTACGGGACTGCCACCTGATGCATCGATGTAGCCGCCGACACGGGAGTCGGGTGTGCAGGCCGATGGACGTACAGGTGCTCCTGAATTTTGTGAGGTGTTCGTGCCGGATGAGTTCCAAACATCTTTGTAGCCATTCGTGTCTGCCGCACTGTTCGTGGCAGCACTTGCGGCCGCACTATTTGCTGTCGTGCCATTAGCCGTTGCTCCTGAGACTGATTTTGTGCAATCTTTATTGTAGGCGCCATCGTAGATCTGTTTACACGCGGCCGTAATGCTTGCATCGTATGGCGAGTCCTGAGCTGTGCGAGACTGATGAAGATGATGATTGGCATATGGAGACATTCCGAGCGAGAGTGGAAATCCTCGATAGGCAGCTGTCTGATCGTGTCCTGATGATGCCGCTGACATCATTCCAGCTGCCGCTTGGTGTGGATGGCCGTAAAAGCCCGACTGCTCAAAGTATGAATTCATTTTTTTAATATATTTTTTTCCACAAAATTATTTTTTTATGTCTTCTTAAATTTTTTTTTCACTTGACTCTTTTTATGTTCACAGTAATTTTACTTTTGCATAATTATTTTATGATTATGGCTTTTCTCCTCTTTTTTTAATACCCACTTCAACCACTAAAGTGTTTATGTGCTCGTAAATGTCAAACCAAAAAATTACACATTTTTGTATTATTTTTTTCACACTTTTCTTCACAAATTCTTGGACGATCAAAAAAAATTCCAAGAAATTTTCACAGTCAATATTAATTTTTTTTCAACTCTTTCGCTGTTTATTTATATAATTTTGTTTTATTGTTATTGCAGCTCAAATAGCACAATAATCGTAACAATTATAATTAAAATAATAATAAAATCAAAAACGCGCCTTCACCTATCCGAAGTTGTGATACGAATGATTTTACTTGAAGAAAAAAATCACACAAAATTATTATTTCTCTTCATCCATCCAAAGTCACCACTATCAAATGAACGAGCGAGCGAGCTACTAAATATTTTTTCTTTTATTTTCTGTATCTCATCGTCACCATGCAGGCAGCGAAAAAAAGGAAGAGAATCGCACTGAGAGGAAAATTGAGTGTGTACATATATATATATTTTTCACTTTTGACTCGTATGAATCAACACACCAAAAAAAAGTTATTTTATATTTTTTTATTATAAAATAAAATCTCGAGAAGGCTTTCTTGCAAGAGAGAACTTTTTTTACTTTTTTATTTTTATTGTTATTGAGAGCGAGAAAAAAATATTTCACTGAACTGCACTGAGAGTCTCGGATTGTGAAGTGTTATAGTTGGAAGTATCTATAATAATGAAAACAACATATTAAATAAAATGTGTGTTGTATTGAATGTGCCCCATTCAAGAATAATTTCATTTCATTTTCTTTTTCTCCTCACTTTACACGAGTATCGAACTTGCGCACATCTTCCGTTTCTTTCGTTCTCATTTAGAGAATCATATGCTGGTAATCTTTCTCGCTCCTCATACAATTCATCATTTTTATTCGTATTTAACGCAACGTGATGGTATTGGTGTCGTTCGGCCTCTCGCTCTCTCCTTCTCTCTCTCGTTTCCCTCTCTCGCTCTCTTTCTTCGTTAAATAACTTTTTTCGCTTCGTTAAGTTTAACATTGAGAAAAAAAGTTCAATCCCTCCAGTTGTGTGTTTGTGCTGAGCTGCGCCGCGCAATGAGGAAAATCTCTGACTTTTTTATATTCCTTACGACGACATCAAAATTCAAATAATGGTCATGCTTTCAACTTGAATTGTAACGACGATAGTTTTCGTTATTGAGGAAATTATTATTAACAAAATTATGATATAAAAATTGAATATTGATGATGAAAATGACTTTTGAAGGAAAGGGAAAATTATTTGAGTTTTATTTTATTATTTTAATTTTATATTAGCTTTAAAATCATACAAAATACTGAATTTGAAGGAAAAATAATCTCTTTAAAATCCTTCTCTCTATGTCGATACCTTACATCCCTATTTTTTACCAAATGAAATTAAAAATTTTATGAAAATTAATTTAATTATCTAATTTTTTTAAAAAATTTGAAATTTAAAACCTGAAAAAAATCGTTTTTAAAAATCTAAAAATTCCACAAAATATTTTTTGCAATAAAATTTTATTTCATTTTAAATTCTCTTTCTTCATATCACAATAAATAATTTACAATTCTCAATTGATCGGCTTCTTATGGACGGCAAGCAATTGCTCTTGAAATGCAATTGAGTGAAAGCAGAAAAATGAAGATGTTTTTCCAACTCTTTTCAATTTTTTATTTTTGTAATTAAAAAAACAGATGTCAGAAAAAAATTATCTCTCATTGTAAGAATTTTCTTCATAAGTAGTTGAAGTTTAAAATTGAAAGAGAAAAAAAATGAAAGGGTCTTTTCCAGTATTTTTGGGCAAGTTGAGAGGCAATAAATGGGCATAAAATGATTTTTTTATATGCTTTACGATGCAAACCTTTTTCCATGTTTTGCCGAGGAGTGAGAGAGAGAAAGTTTTCATTTATGAGTTATTGCAAAAAAACTGGATGGCACTGCACTTTAGAGAATAATTTATGAGTGCCTTTTGCAATGGTTCAGCAGCACAAAAAAGGACAATCTCTGAGATGTGATGATGAGGTAAAAAAAGTACTTGAGAAAGAGATTTTCCTCATCGATAAATTTATGATTTATGAATTATATTTTTGGGGTTTTGTCGTAACATCAATAAACATAGAATTCACACGTACAAACTTAAGAGAAGTTGGCAGATTTTAGAATTTTAGAAAATAATAAATAAATTTTTTTTAAAATGATAAAAATATTCAAAGTATGACTTTTAAATTTTTAATCATTTGGAAGTTACAAAACCATAACTAAAAGCACTTAGTTTGAATTTTTATATCAAATTTTAAACATTTAAAAATTTATTCTTTAAAAACCCTTAAAATAATTCCATCACACTTAAAACTTTCTTTATTCCTTTCAAACTTCCCCTCGATCACACTCTCAAAGCTATTCGAAAATCGTTAAAGACCATGAGAAAAATTCTCACGCACATAAAAGTGCATTTTATCTATCAGGAATGAGTCATAACTATAACATTTATACGATGATTCAAATCATTTTGTAAATATGCTTAATTATCACTTAATGTCAAATATAATTTAATTTCAGCCACTCGACTGAGTCGTAAAACCAACACAAACACTTTGTGCCTCCTCCTTTCCATACAAGTGAGAGACTTTAGATCTTTTATATCTTTTTTATGCTTTCAATCATCGTAAAATTCTCGACTCTGGTAGATTTGATGGATCATAAAAAGTGCCGGGGAGGAAAAACTCTTCACTCTGCTATATGAAACCGCAATTCATCTGTTTAGACATTTGTTGATACTGATTTTTGGCCTTTCTCACTCGACGACACGCTTGACTCGCTCGAATATATATATTTTTCGTGAGTTTATGTTTATGTCGACTCATTAAATTGCAATAAAAACAAATATAACCATAAAAATGGAATAAAACTCACATAAAAGTAACTATAAAAGTGCAATAAAAAAATCAGTAATTCCAAATATAAAACATCTTGTCGGACCGATTTTGATTCTTTTATGTATCGTCTGGCTTGATCAGTCTCGATTTTTCATTCATAAAAATCTCTTTCGAGCAGAGAAACGTGATAAAAGTCATCAGCTCATTAACTTAAGCACTTTGATTGCCACTCTCTCGCTGACTTGATGATTATTACAATAATCTTCAATCGTATCGAATTGTTATGATCAATTTCGAGATGTGATTTAAATTCCATAAAACAGTAAGCAAAGCGGGAAATTTCCGTGAAATTTTTGATGGCTTCGAGCGCAATTTTGCAAAATAAAATCATTTGATGAGAATAAAAAATTATTTGGAACAAAATGGAAAATGAAACTAAAAGTTGTAAATTTTTAATTACATTCAACTTCAATTTTTGCACAGAAAAATATTCAAAAATATACAATTAAAATTTAATTAGAATTTAAAACCTAAAAAAATTAAATTTATTCTAAAAATTAAAAATTAATTTTTTTAATTGAAACAAATCGAAAAAGAAACAAAGATTTCCTTAAACGTAAAATTTATAACTTAATCGAGTAAAATTAATAAAAATTTCACTAAACTCATACTCAACACTTCCTCAACTCATGCCTTAAGGTCTTAAAATATCATCAAACACTTTTACTTCACTCCCTAAAATCACGCTAAAATTTTTATTCTTCTAAAAGCGAACGAGAGAATGAAAAAATTCTACAAAAGCAAACAAAAAAGTGTGTGCGGATGGAAAAAAAGCAGAGACAAGAACCATCCGAAAAAATATCCGTCGTTAAAAAAATCATTTCTTCTTCTTACGAAAAAAGGAAAAGTTAAAAATTTATGCGATATTGATAAAAAAAATAATTTTTAATGGAATTTCCACCATTAGTTTAATTTATTGACATATGCAAATGAAACACCTTTTATTTTTCTGTTTGGATATACAATGTTACTTATATACACAGCCACGGGAATTTCTATCACTCTTTACCTCATCTTCAACTCACCCAATATTTCTGAGAAAAAAAAACCTCTTTGACATTTTTACTCTTCTCCCATTCCCAGTAAAGAGTGCGATGATGCTGATTATAATCTTCTCTGTTTCAAACCCATGAATATTGTCTATGACTACTTTTCTACGGAGGCTACGAAACGGCCATTTTTAACCAAGTTTATGTTCTTCTCTCTTTTAGGATGACAATACGATGAGGAGATGAAAGCAGCGGTCGTTTTTTGCATAACTGATGATGAAGTCCAACAGCGAGGAAGAACGATCCAGTTGGCACAGTCATGAATTGCAGATTTTCGCTTTTGTAAATGAGAATTCATGAATATATAGAGAACTTTTTTACGGTGAGGGATTTTTGTGGAATTTAAAATAGAGCAAAAGTTTGAATGTTTTCTTCCATAATGACTGGCTAATGTTATTCAAAACATTTCCTTAAATAATAAATCTAAATTTTCGAACAAATTGAAAGAAAACAACTCGAGGTCGTTGAAGGATTATTTCAAGATTATGCAAGACATGCTAAACGTCGCTCTGCAAAATACAACTAGAGTAGTTTTCCTTATAAATATTTTATAAGAGCATACATGAAAGTTTTTTGCTAAATTAATTTGAAATTTCATTCACTCAAATCACTATGATTAACTTCCTTAAAGTTCAACAACTTTCCTTCATTTCAGCCTTGATCTTTTTCCTCCATTCTTAAACTTTTTATACGCAACTTTTATCCGAACAATTTTTGTCGTAAGCTCAGACAATTTCCTTATGAAAGACACTTTTCACTCTAATCCCTTGCATCAAAGCATTATGGAAGTTTAAGGAGATTATTTAAAATTCTCTCAAAATCCAGACACTTTTTTTCTCATTTTAGATTGACGACAAGAGTCAACGTCCTTGATAGCCGAATCTTATCAGCGAAGACTAAATGAAATTCATCACGCTCGCATTTTTGTTCTTCGCTCAAATACATTTTGGATCTATTTTTAATATCACGTCACTCGATACGCCGAGATGATCGCAAAATGGCCATTGAGGAATGAAACGTGCCAGTAATCTCATCTGTGTAGAGTTAAATTATGAATTTATTCGCCTTCTGAATGTGCGCGACTCAATGACTTATTTATTATGTAGCTAGTGTAGTTGCGAGCCGAGTTAAAAGGAAGCCACGACTTAAATAATATTTTTTTCTGCTGTTACATCCAACGAATGAGAATTTATTTATGAAGTTTATTTTATTTATTTTTTTGGACACGATGAATTTTTCTTCTTTGAATTTTAAAATGAAGCTCAAGGATTTCTTTAAATATATATCGAGAAACTTTATGGCGTGTTATTTGAATTATTAATGGCTACACACCTAAAGTAAAGAGTTGTATGGATTTTGAAACTTGTAGTCGGCTTTCATCAACCTATGACTTTATTTTCTTCGTAGATTATTATAATGGCGATACATGCAACTTTTTCTCTCTCTTCACACTCAACTTGAGACACGCGAGAAAGCGATAAATTTTAGAGCTTGTTAAAGGAAATTTCAAACAGTTGTGAATATTTTAAAAATTTTAGGAAGGTTCAGAATTTAATAAAATTAATTAGTTTAAAATTGTATTTAAATATAAGAAATTTAAATAAAACAACAAATTGTTAATAAATCATAAAGGTTCAAATCCTATATTTCAAAGTATATTATGAAAATCTTTGATTTTCATATTTTTGCACTCAAAACCCACTGAAAGAGCGCTTATATATTTTTTATGCAATTTAAAAATTTAATTAGTATCAGTTCACTTAAATTTTATTTTGAAAACTCTCCTCATACTTCACACGTCTCAAATTTCCTCCTAAATTCTTTGTTTGTTCTTTTCCTTAATTTATGCGGCCAATTATGAGCCATATTCATGTCACCTCAAGCGTACATCTGAGAAGATTCCTTTTTGCAACAACCGCACATTCGCATTCTTCTCGCATCATCAAACTCTGACAATGCACACTTTTACAATAATGAGCGCTCGATATGTGTGAAGAGATAAAATAGCGTGACGGAATGAAAAGGAGAACGATGGAGATGATGACACAAATAACGAACGAGATCGCTCTTGAACCCTTGATAGTTTTGCTGTTCTACCTTCCACATGTGTGTGCACACAATGAGAAAAAATTCGTAATTTATATTTATTTCTTAATCTGCAGAAAGTTGAAACATTTTTTTAAGGGGATGATAGAAATTATTTAAAATGAAATAAAACTTCTGTTAACTCCATTACAAAAAAAAATATATTAAGTTAGGGAAGGGAAAGATGAAATATAATCTTTTGTTGTAGATCTTTCGTGCACCTTTTTATACCTTTCTCGAGGGTAAATAAATCATTTCTTACACAAAAAAGAGAAGTTGAGCAAAGAAGAAGAAGAAAGTCTTTTTTAATGGCATTTCTTGTTGTTAACGCGCAGCCATTTCTTTTCATCTCCTCAATTTTCGATGGTGTCGCTCTTTCTTAAAATAGAATAGAAAAGAATTTCTCTCTGACTTTTTTTAATAAAGAAAAATATTCTCGAAAGGGAGGATTCACGGCAATAAATCGTAGAATTTTTTTCTTTATTTTTTTCGCTCTCAGCATGGTCATGAGAAATCGCTTTTCTAACATTAAGAGTGTATAAAAACAACAATCTTGATTTTCTAAATTTTCTCTTCAAATAGAGCCATTAATATAGTTTAAGACTTCGGCCATATCTCGCATGCACATCAGGCATTTCGAATTGACTATTATTAATGTTCTATTAAAAAAAATTAGGGCGAAACTCTTGAGCGAGGAAAAAAATATATATGAAATAATATTTAAATTCATCCACTTGAACTTCGCTTAATGACTCTTCAAAAAACATTTTTGTGTGCATTTTTGATATTTTACGGTAAAGGGAAAAGAGATTGTGCCTCGGATTTAATTTGTGAGAAGGTAAAATGAGAGAAAACTTATATAAATTGCTTAAAAAATTTATAAAATAAAAAAAATTAGATGAATTAAAAAAACATAGTAAAAATATTTTATGCATTAAAGCATTTTAGAATTTTTTGAGTTTTCAGTAATTTTAAATTATTTATTTTTAGTATTTTTGAATCATTTTTAAATTTTTTCAATCCTTCGACGACTTACAGTAAATTTCCTATTTTCATCTCACTCAATGCCACTTCATTCCATCACTCTACATGATGCAACTCACAACTCTTCATAAATGATTTGAATATTATTAATTTTCCATATTATATGGGTTAAAAAACTTCATCGGATCGCATTCCAGTTTTTCTTCTTTTTTTATTCACTCTCACTTCATTTTTATTATCATCTCTATTAGATTATTTTTATTCTCTCCCATAAATGTTGTTTTTATTACTTGCCACTTTAAGAGTTCAAAAGGTTGAGTTGTTAGTAGTCATTTTTGAAATTGAGGCAATTTTCTTGTTTGATTATGAAAATATACAACAGTCATTAATTGCCCGCCGTCCGGACTTTTATGTCCGCTCGGTGAACTGACTTGAATTTATAATTTTTCAAATATTTGCTTTTTTTCGCTTAAAGTTTAAATAAAGAAAATTTCTGAAATTGCCAGACTGCATTTTAAGAATTCTGATCAAGTTGAATTTTTGTCTCATCGACGACGTGATTAATGTTGACTTTTGAAGTGAATTGATAACCGCCATTTCGACTCGGAGATAAATTTTTATACATAACCGGGTTTTTTTCTCTAATCTCTAACTGAACAAAATTTTAAATTTCAACTTTTTCACTTCTACGGAAGAGAGCAAAAAAAGTTTTACCGCTCCAATAAAACGAGCAGATTTTATTGCAATTTTTATGTTAGCTAAGCTTCTTTTAATGCGAGCTTGTTTAAATTGGCCGCAAGCTATAATTAAAAAGTTTAATTAATGGCCAATAACAAAAAATCTAATCAGATTCTCATGATCTAAAAATTCAATTTGGCATTTGTGTCAAAAAAGTTCATTAATCAGAGAGGTTATGTTTATTTGCTGAAGTTTTTCTAATTTAAATATTTTAATGTAGAGTTTGGGTGGAAAGAAATTGAATTTATGAGTGGCGACGATTGTAATTTTTTAGAAATTTTATGTGAATTTTTCTAGACTAAAAAAATATGTGGAATTTTTGCAAAATAATTTGTGAAGCTTTTTTAATTTTAAAAACATAATTTAATAATTTTAACTTAAGTTCTCAACTGAACATGATGGAATATAAAATTATCAATTAATTTTCTACTGAACACAATGAAAAGTGAAATGTTTACTTAATGAAACGTCATGGAAAGTTATTTTATACTAAATTAAATTTTAACCAATTTAAAGCTTTTAATCATTCAAAGATTTGAAAATTGAAAACAAATAAATTTTAATTTAATCAAAATTTTTACTTTAAATAATTAAAACCGAAAAACTTTTATATTATTTTCTGAACATTCGTTTAAATTTAGATAACGACATTTGACTATCAATAAATTCCATCACGTTTCTTAATTTATCCAAACGTCCATTAAAATTTTAGGAACCATTTTTAAACAGAAACTTTGTCAACAAATCTATGCATGAAAATTCCTCCATAAATAAATTCGACACCGCTCTAGTGACATAAATTTAGAGATTTTATCACGGAATTAAAATTAATCCAGTCTGAACACTCTCGAGAGTGTGGTCAAAATGCATTTTTTTTAATCCACATTATAATCTCGTCGCATCACCATGCTGTAATCAATTATGCTCGCATTAAAATTTAAACAAATCGACCATTTCCTTTCACATGAGCTTAATATCAGTAATATTCTCCCTAAATACGCATTAAAGATCTTTCATTACATTCCAATGCAAGAAGGGGTCAATTATGGCCGGCACTCGGAACAGCTGATTAAGTTTCCATTAGCTCACACTCGACATGAAAAATTACCATCCGACGATACTAAAAATTGCAAACATCTTGATTGATTCAAAAGAAGGTGGGAAAGATAATTGAAGAGCTATTCATTATTTCATCCGCATTGCTGTGAATCTCATCAGAGTGCGAGATAACCAATAAACAATAAATGCAGTCTGCAAACTTAAACTCGGCAGTGCCTTTTTTAAATATATTGAGCTCGAAACAAGCAATTCAAGCATATTAGCGTGCTGTTGAAACGATTTACGAGCAATTTCACGGAGTGCAATGGGGAAAAAACGTTTAAATTGCATTGGATGAGTTGGGACTGAGGGCTTAAAGGGATGAGATGAAAATTTTAAGTTGTGCACATTTTAAATAATTTAAAGCTGTATCATTGATTTTAAGTGTTTTTAAAGATTTTAAAATATTTTCATTTATTTGTCTTAAAATAAAAAATTGAAAAATAAAATAAAAATTTCCACCCCTCGAAACTTTTCCACAGCACAATTTAAAAAATGATTCATTTAAAGTAACAATAAGTGAAGCACAATTCTGGCGGGCTACACGCCGAGAGTCCATCCACTCGAGCTTCACTTAATTTGACATGTTGTATGGTCATATCGATTAAGTGAATGGCGAGAGAGTTATTGCAGGAGTAAATTGAAATGCCAGAAGTGAAGTTGGGACCGAAGATAAATGCACAATTAAATGTGAGCAAAAAATAAATTTATGCGCTCAAAAAAAGAGAGAGAAAATAATAATTGTAAATTGCCAATTTATTCAGCTTCTGCACGAAATAATTTTTGTGTTCAAAAATTAATTGAAAAATTGGAACCTTCGTGTGAGCGTGCGAGGTAAAAAAGTTAATTAAACAGCTCTCAGCATAAAAAAATAGTTAATTAAATTAAATCATATTATGTAAACCAATTTTTTTTATTAATTTGACACTCTATTAAAATCAGAGAGAACCCGAGGAGCAAAAAATTCCGTATTCATGGCACGAGGAAAGTTTTCTCTCTCTTTCTGCTGTGCTGCCACATAATGTACTTGTATATGATTATATATCCCATTCTAACCTACATAAAATACCAATAAAAAGCATAAAAGACATAAAATGATCATCTTCTCGTTCTTTCGTCGAAGGAAAAGAACTGCTTACTGCCTCTTTACTCTATCGTCTATCGTTGTCGTAACATTTTTATTGTTATTATTCAATTATAGTCTTTTCTGATTTTTCCTCTCGCTTGTTTTTTCAGTGAGCGAGAAAGAGAGGAAAGCATTAAAGATGGCCTCCGACCGGTTTGTAGTTTGTATGTGCGCACACATAGGAAAGGGAGGAGTGGCTGGATATGCGAGAGAATCGAGTGTGCACAGTGGCGTCGTGTACATTGCAACTGTTGCATGCAATAAAACTACTTGATAATTATATTTAAAGACATTTCCAATTGCGGCATTAAGTCACATGGCATTTCAATTTTTTTAATAAAGCGATTTCCATTGTTTATGTTCAATTAAGTGCATCGACGTTATTGAATTACGTCTCGGGTTCTAACTGCGCGGAAATGAACACTTTTTTCTCACTCATCCGTGGAATTTAAATTAAAAATTAACTTCACTTCACTTTTATTCATAAATTTAAGATAGTTTAACTTTGCAAATATATTTTTTAGCATTTTAAACTGGAGAGAAAAATATTCATGTGGGTTCAAAATGAAAACTAACTTAAATAATGGTTGACACACATCGAACACTGCGCATCATGTTGCTATCTCTCTCTCTTGTGTGTCTCTTTCTAATTGTGTTCGTTTGCCATCGCTTTGATTTTTAAAAAAATATTATTTTAAAAAATTAAATTTTAAAATTTAACGACATTTTAACATTTAAAAAAAATATTAAATGTCAATAAAAAATTTAACAACGTGTTTTTAATCGCATTAATAAAAAAATCACTTGATAGCTATTAAATTTTTTCAAGTGACATCGATATGAATTTTAATTCGTGCGGCGAACCACATCGAAGCCATGAGTGAGCTGAGAAAACGAGAGTAATTTGGTTTATTTTTATTGCGACAATAAGCAATCAATTTAAGAGGTCGTAAAACAAACAATTCTCATCATCTTGACGACTTTTGATATGTTAATTTACTTTTATTGCAAGCCGATAATCAATTTAATTTTTTTCTTCTTCTATAAAACTTCGTCAAACGTCACTCAACAGATTAAGTGATTTTTTTTATAGGACCATAAAGTGAAAGCAGCATGATTCGAGTTGATGATTTGTCGCAACTTGTTACACACATTTGTCTCGACTCAGTCAAAGTTCGCTCTTTGGTAATAAAAAAATTTATAGCCTCACATTTTTTATGACCTCTCCATTGGCACTGGAGAGCGATGAACGAGAATGTGCATAAAAGCACGGGTGAGACGTGAGGTTGTAAGTGTTTTATTAGCTCACATATTGTTGGTTATCTTGATGGGAGTCAGTTAACAGGTAATAGCCTTAAGAAGCTTTGTGGGAATCGCTCAATTATGCCATGAATCTTTTTTTATATCCCTCTCGAAGGGTGGAATAAATTTCGTTCAGCTTGTCATAGTCATAAAATTTGAAGGAGATTTTCTTTGCAATATGTGAAAATTTCGGTGTAAAAAAAAATTTAAGAAAAAAATGTAATTACAAATTTAAATTTATATAAGCTTAAGGATTCGAACCTTCATTTCAGAATAAACTTTTGAATATTTAATTTTTTGCTTAAAATACTTTATATTAAATCTTTTTCAGTATTAAAACTTTCAGAAATTATTTTAGAAATTTTAAAATTCACATAAAATGTCAACTACTCAGCAAAACCTCTTTTGCATAAATTAAGATATAAAAATAATTTTTTAAAATACCAAAAGAACTTGATTTGAGTCACCCGTCGAAACTTGTTCTATCACACAAACACACACATATTTTATTCTCTCAGAATGGCCGAAACTAAATGAAGTTAATTAAGCGATTATAAGCACTAAAGTGATATGCAATTCACTGTTTGAAAACAAACACAGTAATTGCTAGTTTTTATCAAAAAAATATGTAATTAACTGCTCGGTAATTGCATGAGAAACACATTAATTATAAAACACACTCAGCGCGCGGGAAAAAGAAGAAAAATTAATTTAAAAAAGTGAAGCAGATGCACACAACAGCAACTCTTTCTCGTCCTACATCCGAATTCCAACTGAAAAACATGAATCTTGCCCAAAAATGAACAACAACAAAATATTTTAAACACTTTTATTGCCATTTAGTTGAATAATTTATGACCGGGTCTAGAGAGAAAGTGTCTAACATGGCAATAAAATTGCGTAAAGTTCTTTTTAACCATCTTTGTCCTCATCACTGCATGCAAGAGAGTGAAGAGTCGTAAAAATGAAGAAAAAGAGTCATAAAATGCCTAATTCAAGGTCATGCATGATGGAGTAAAAGAAGAAGAACCCTTTAGCTAAAGTTTACATAACTATTTAACTACACGTTTGAGAAACGAAGTCCATAAAGCCATTTGCAGGTATATTTTAGGTAAGAACAAAAAAGGAGAAAAATAAAAAAATTTTAATTTTTTTTCACTTCTCATAATCAAATATGAACGCAATTGTCCGTGGAAATCAATTAATTTTTTTATCAAGATCAAAATGTTTAAATTATGCGCGGAAGTTAATTGAAAATTGAATTTTTTACTGCAATCAGTTTATTTAAGTTAAATTTACGGTGATTTTTAAATTAATTTGATATTGAAATGGAACTTCGGTGTTGTCGGGAGATTATTTTGATTGAATTGTTTAATTGGACATTTAATTAAATATTTTTATTATTAATAATTAAATTTTTAAAATTACTAACAGTTATAATGTGTTTTAGATTTGACTTAAAATATTTTATATGAAGTTATAATTTATTAGAAAATGAAAATTTAAATTCATAAAAATAGGTTCGAATCCTAAAATTTGATAAAGGTTACTTAGGCTTATTTAATTTCTTTTGTTAGAAAAATAAAAATAAACATAAACCTAAACAAATTAAAAACTCTAACGTATTTTTCTTCTACTTTTTCTTGCTAATTGATCAAAAAAATTCCACACAAGTCTTCAATGAACTTTTTTTCCTTCTTTTTAGCACACGAAAAATTTAATGATTTCCTCTTTTGAGTAAGCAAAATTTGTTAATGAATGAAAAATTAAAAATTCACATTAAAACTTCTTACAACTGCCAATTAAGAGAAAAATTTCGAAATTTGCAGAGAATCTAATTTAAATTAATGAATGAATGGAAAAATTGCTAAAATAAATGAATGAAAATTCTAATTCGTCATTAACCTGGAAATTAAAATAAATTTTTTGCTCTCTTTTTGTGTGTCGATAATAATTAACAAAATTTATGGCTTGTAAAGAAGTTCTTCTTTAATTATGGTTTGCTCCAATTATTTAAAACAGCAGGGAAGTTATAAGGTGAGGTATGTTAACAACATGATGGAGAACATAACTCATTTGCACATGAGAATGAAGTGCGGTAATTGCACCTCGTAAACTTAATATATGAATAAATACAATAATTCATGCAAGGTGATGCAGACGTGATAAAATTGAGTTAAATTTATTTCTCAAACGAGTCAGAGCAAGCTTGCAACTTTGTTTTATGCTGATTGATTAGGGTTGTTCATATATTGGGTAACGTCTAAAAAATATTTGTTTTAATTTAAAATTTTTAAAATTTTTTTCATATCAATTTTATTAATATTATTACATGTTATTCGAACAAATCCCATCAAAAACAATATTTTTCATCTTAAGACTTAAAAATATCATAAACATTTCTCTTTTGATTGTTTGTTTCGATGAAAAATGTATAAAAATAGTCTCAACACGTTTTCGGTAGGAATTTCCTTAGAAATGCGACGCTTTTTGAGAAAATTAAATTAAAAATGACGCTGACAAATGATCGTGAACTATTTTTGTACAGAAGAAAATTTTAATTTTGTGGGTTTAGATTGTGAATAAAATTTAGTGTATTTTGGAAGTAATTTGAGAAGAAATATTATAAATAACATTTAAAGAATCTTTGCATTTTTTGTGTTTTTTTTAATTTCGAATTAATTAAAAACATTTAATTTTTATCTAATGGCAAATAATTAATAAAAATTACTTTTAAAATTTAATCAGTTTGAATTCTTTTTTTTTTCAATTTTAAACTTTTAAAATCGTAATTTTACTCAAATTCACTCATCATCAAAAGAGGTGTAAAAATTATGTGAAAATTATTATTTCTAGCCGTCTCGCATATCATAATTCTTTTGTGTGCTAACGAGCACTTTGATGGCGAATATCTTTATTATGAAATTTAATTTTTCTTCGCATACATCATGAAGCCCCTTTCGAGAGCACTCTCATGAGACACAGCTCAACAAGCATTCCATGATGGTCGACAATGAGCTTCTGCCATTCATTTGGAACACTCTACAACGACGCATGTATTATGGGGAGATAATGGTCTTGAGTTCGTAAGGAAAAGGGTTATTTGCTTATTCGCTGCTGTTCAGTACAAAAAATCCACACAGGACTCATAAATTTAATGTTTTTAATCTTTTTCATAAATTTCTTATGGCGTTATGGGCTCATATATTTATTCCTGCTGCCGACTGTTGGCATTTGGTCTCTTTTCTGTATGATGAAGGTTTGGATGTGTCGTAGAGACATTAAAAAGGGGTTGAGAACCTGCTAGAAGCGTTTAAAGCAAATTTTTTAAATTAAAATTTAAAAATACGTTACTTTTCAAATTTTAAAAATCGTTAAATTAAACTTTTTTATTTTCAGAAACTCAAACGATTTTTGTTTAAAATTTCTATCCCTAGAATGGATGCAAACTATCCATGAGTGTACATGAGAGGAATGAATACAAATTGCAGTGTAACTAGGGACTCGTGAATTCCCATTAAAAGATGTATAAATTGTGTGTTCATTGAATTTAATGATGGTACATTCATAAATATTTCATGATATTTTTCAGCTAAGGACATTCCGACAGAAAATAGTCCAAAAACTAGATTCGACACACACGAAAAGAAATTTAATTACAGCGAGTAGAGAGAGAGAAAAACGAAAGCCGTAAATTTGACATTCTCGCAGTGAATTAACCAGGAATTTTATGCATGCGACAGTGTTCGATGTTCGTCCATTAATCTTATTTAAATACGCAAGCCAATCTTCAACATTTTTCATATTCTATGTCATTTCGTGCTCATAATTTAAGGCCTAAAGTCACTAACCAACACACACCCATCGCGCGTTGCTGTCATTTATGCATGGGTTGAAAATGAGGAGAGAAATATAATCTAACAATATCTCACACTTAAAATTATCATTTTTACTCAAGAGAGCCGAGAAAACGAGACACATATTGTTAACAAAGAGATTTCCAGCCAAGATTTACTTCGTCCATTTCGAATGAATTATAGCCGCTGATGTGTGATCTACTTGGTGGTGTTGGATGCTTTGAAAAATGTATGAGATACAATAAGAATGGAAAAAATATCTGAAGATCCTTGTGGAGGTTTTTGAGATGATTTCTGGTATTTTTCGAGTGGACAATTACAATTTAATGATGATTTAAATTTGAAAAGTAAGAACGAAATTTTTAGTTAAAAATTAATTCAGTCATTTTGTTCAAAAGTATCTAAGCAAAACTAGAATTTCAACTCACAGCCACTAAATTAACTTCTAAAAAAATTTTAGGATAGAAATTAAATTTTATGTTTAAAAATTATTATAATTAATTCTCATCTTACATATATTTAATTTTGTACTTTTTAATTTAAAAAAATGTCGTTAAAATTTCCAAAAACATTTCAGACACCGCAAGGGTAAATGCTTCTTTCGATATTATTCTTTTTTTTCGTGTGTTGGCGCAAAGCAACGCTCGAACAGAAAAGAGTCATTTTATTCATAAAACGATTCGAGGCAAAGCGAACACGGAGAAGGGAAGAGAGAGAGAAAATTTATTTGCATTTGATGTTGTTTGTGAAAAATATATTTCGGTGTCACGAAATTATATTAATAGCCTGAAAGCAACTATAATTTCTTTTTCTCTCTTGTCGTTCATTTCCCTGTGTGTCAAGAACTTTTTTTCTGCCTTTATCTTAAACGCATATTTCACACAATGAGAACTGCCTCAAGAACCATATTTCTTGTGACGCCATATTTTTTCTTCCATCCCACATCTCGCGTGTGCCACATATGAATGCCATTTTCATGATGTCAATTCCGACGGAAGAATTTCTTCCAAGTTAATTAGATTGCGGGATTAGGAGGTGATGGAAACATTTACAGTCGAACGATGAAAAGTGAAATGTGTGTAAAATGTCATTAAAAGAACTTCTATCACTTGGTTTAATATCACATTACAAACTCCCAAAGCGTACATACATAAACAAACCATCGAAATTGAATTTATCGCTCGTAAAAGGACGTTAAAGCTGTCAACACAGCTCGTAAAGATTATTTCGAGTGCTCATTTTTATCCCTCGAAAAAAAACTTCCTTATGTACTCTGGTGACTCCTGCACACACATGTGCGCATACCGAGAGAATTTTTCATGGACTATTAGGAATGCGAGGAAGGTTTATATTAACATAATAAAATATGTTTCTAAGTATTTGGACTTTGCTACTCATTTTTTAGGTATGCTTGTTTAAATGGAGGTTACGACCTGTTTAACATTTCAAGAATAATTTTAAAATTATTTTTATTTCTTCATCAGGAGGTTTGAGCATGAAAAGGGTGTTTGAAAATTAAATTTGAAAAAATTTATTAAAATTATAATTTATGAAAAAATTCAAAGGATGAAAAATTAAAAATTTTACGTTCATAACTCGAAAGTTATAAACTCTTTAAAATAAAACTCCCAAAAATTTCAAGAATATCGAACTCTCTCGCTAACCTTCCAACATACTTTTCAAACCATACAAAATCTTTCGCTGTTCTCTGCATCTTCTTCATTATTTTTCTCCATGTGAACGCGAATGATTTCACTGATATTAAAAATGCGCAGGAGAATCAGTTGAAAGAGTTAGTTTTGAATTTTAAACCTTACACATGCATATTCACCTTTATAGCGTTCGACGATCGTAAAAAATTTATGCAACAAAGCAATAAAAATATTATTTTTTAACGACCATGCAAAATGCTGATTTGACTCACCTAACATTATGTAATTGTTTTTATATTTTGGGATAATGGCTGGTGAAAAAGGTCACAAATAATAATTGTTGTTGTAACAACCTGTAATGAGAGTTGAAATATTTTCTTGGTAAAAAGTTATGACATGAAAAAAGGTTTTCAAGGTTTGGTCAAGTCATAATTTTATGACAGACTATTAAAGGACAAAGGATAAAAAATTGCAACAAGTTTAAAAGATTTGCTAATGGTGTAATGGGTGACCTTAAATATGGGAGAGAGAATAAGAAAATTTGCATAATATTCTAAAAAAGCAAAAAAATAAATTCCACAAATTATTTTAAATTATTTTATTTTAAGGATTTGAATCTTTTGTTAATCAATAACTTTTTTCGATTTTATGAGATTTTTATAAATCAAATTTAAAATTTACTAAAAATTCTCAAAACATTACTAATATTTTTAAAAATCCAAGCAAATTTTCTTGCATCACAGATCGTAAAAATAAAATCTTCTCTTTTATGTCTCAAAGAGTCAAACTCCAACATCTGGTGCACAACGTGCGAATGTTTGACAACTTTTAGACAATTTTTGCACATTTTCTGTCGAAAGGCTTAGAAGAACAGAAGCGAAATTCATGCAATATTTACAGCAATGTCGTAAATCTTAATTTTTCTTTTGTATTAGAGTCGTAACACTTGCAAATGGGAAATAAAATTAAGATTTATGAGCTCTTCCGTTAAATGAGAAAAGAAAGAGGTTGAAAGTCATTTTTGGAGAGTGGAAAGAGACATATGTTGAAAGGATGAAGAGTTACAAAAAAAAATTATGTTTCCATAATCTAAGAAAAATGAAATTGCCTAAAATTTCATTAAAACTAAAATTGCATTGAATGAAAATCTAAAAATTAAAATTTCGACTCCTAATAATATTTCTTTAATTCTTTTTTTAATATATTTTTTTATAAATAAAATTCATCAATTTTCCTTCCATCATTATCAAAAAAATATTCTTCCATTTATTTCTTTTTCCATTTTAGAAATTTGAATTTCAATACCATTAGTATGATTGCATATCATAAGCACACAACACAATAACGTAATAATTCTTTCTTACCCCCAAAGGCGAGTGAATATCATAGTTTATTTTATTTATTTTTTCAACCAAAAAAAGATAATCATGTGCACACGTATATTACTCAATTCAGCCATGTAGAAAGGCAAACGAAGGGGGTGGAAAAGAAGAAGGAAGGAATTTTATCAACAAACAACGGCGTAGAAAAATCATTCGAACGTTAAGCAATTTAATGTGCAAAAGATATCACATAACGATGGCATGGATTGAGCTTCGAATAACTAAAATGCCATTTTCCCTCCATTATAAATAAATAAACACAGCCATTCGCATACGTGAATGTGTGCAAGGCGGCATTAAAAGCGACATATCGATGTGTGACATTAGAGCGAGATTATCGAGACTGAGGGGAAATTTAAGGGAGCTTAGACACGAATATGTGAAGGTAAATGTTAGAAATTGAATGCAAGGAGAAAAAAGTTTGAGATTTAAAAAAAAATGGAACAAACACTAAGAATGAAATTATAAACTAGAAATAAATTATGATTTTTTAAAATATAAAATTATTTTTTCTCTTCCCTGACTTGCAACCAAATCTCATTAAAATCACAGTTCAATTCACCCACAACCCTTTTTAATAATAAGGTAAACATCCAACGATCGTCTAATGACCGTATGTGCATGCAGACTAAATTGCAACTAACTCGGTTGAGCGAGCAAAATATGAAATTTATGCGAATTTGACAAAGTCATTAAATTGACTCTCTCTCGCCTGAAGTTCAAATGGCAAATTGGCCAATGTGCTTGTTATTCGATGGCATGAATCGACAATAAATTTGAGTTTAATGGCGCAATTGGCAAATAATTGATGAACACCAAAAGTGAGGGCGCTAAATTAAAATTAACGTCATTTGATTTTGTGCATTTTGGCTTTTGGTGTGTGTTTGGCTCACATAGTGGTTCGCTGTGTAGCCAATAAATGCAATAATCGTAGATTTTTCGAAGCGCTCACTCGACATTTTCTCTGTTTGGTTGGCTTGGTGTGGTGGGTTGGGTTGGCAAAAGCTGGGAAAATTTATTATGGAAAAGTCATAAAGTTTTACGATGTTTTTGGGGGATTGAACAAATACACATTAATTCAAAGGGATTTTTGGTACTTTCATAAATATTCATCTCTGACGACGACGATGTTGTTCATGTTTGGTGTTTTGCCCCTTTTTTGTGTGAGGCAGTTTAAAAATGTTGAATTTGACGTTGAGAGAGATTGAAATTATAAAAAAAAATTTGATTCATTTTCCATCTTGTTTGAATAATTTTTTATCGAGTTTGATTTTTAAAACAGATAAAAGATTTTTGAAAATCAAACAGTTTGAAACGTATTGAAAATAAAATAAATTAAAGAACAGGTTGAAAATGAAACACAATTTAAATCTTTTATCCTTTTTATGTCCTTAGAACAATGATATTCATACTACAGTACAAATATTCCCAAAAAACTATGCTAAACATTTTAACTCGTGCGATATTTTCATGAATAAATATATGTGCGACTGTTTAATGACTGCAGCATACGTTAAAAGTTTAAACTACCATGTATGGCTGGAGCGACACACAATCAAAATGTAATAAAATTCGGTTTTATTTAAAATTTTGTGAGAGACATTAAAATAATAATAAAGGCAGTGACATTATCGTAAATATTTACTCTCACTCTCCGGGTGCTGCCTTTCTCGCTTGTTGTGGCTTTTAGTGTGGGAGGAAAAGTTTTTCAGATATAATGTCCGACTGACACTTGAGGGACTTTTTTAATTTTTTACTTTGCTCTCTGATGTTGGATAAAAACTTTTTCATTATGACTCGAATATCTATGGAATTTAGATATTTTTTAAAGGATGTAGCAATAATCACAAATCTAGTAACTTTAAGAGTAATTTTCAACTTTTATGAGAACAAAAAATTTTTTAGATAAACTTCTGCACTTAAATTTTTTAAAAATTGTTTCAATTTCCAAATTTTTTAAAATTAGTTTTTTGTAATTTCTACTACAATGTTTGAAAAACTATTTTTTTGTTTCATTTTCAATTTCAACCAATGCAGAAGTTTTCATTTCACCCCAACAATCTCTATTTTTTCATGGCACTCGAAAGAGACTCAAGTGCAATAAATATTTATAATTTCCCTCTCGGAGCGATGTTCATTTCTTTTATTCATTTCCATTTGAATTGCTTTTTTTGGGTTTTTGAGAACAAAAAAGGGTTGAAAACGAATGAAAATTTCAGCTTTTGTTTGCTCTCTTTTTCCAAGTGAGAAGAGTCGGAAAAATATTTACATACATAACATGGCTGTATAATGCCCCGACAGCAGAGAGCTGGTGGAATGAAATTTTAATCAACGTTAATGGCCATTTGCGAATGAGGAAAGATGAGAGTGAAGATGAAAGTAATAAATAAACTACTTAATGAATTTATATGCTCGAAGCATCCGCCGAACGGGGGGAGGGTCGTGACGGCAATCTCTCGAATGAGGTTCTAAAAGTTTTAAAAACCAATTTCAAGACACTTTTCTGATAAGAATACACTTTAAAGAAATAAAAATAAATTTCTTTATCGTTCGGTGGTGGTGGGAAGGAGAAAAAAGTTAAAATTGACACAGCTATGCATATGAGAAAAATTCAAATTTGTAACGGACATTTTAGATTTAAATTAATATTTTAACAGATATTTTTAATAATTTTAAATTTATTTTTTCCGTTAAATTTCGATTCAGTCATCAAATTTTAAACAACCCAAAAAAGATTCCTTTTTTAAATTTTTATCGAGGTTCTCACTCACTCACTCGCTCTCCAAGCAATTTGAGGGTTTTTTCCATACAACACAGCAGAAGCGATAAAAAAATCCATTTAGAAATCTCCTCCGACATTGCTTCACATCTTCTACGGAGTTCTTGCCTTCATCTTCATTCTTCTCCTGCTTGTGTGTGGAATTTACATTAGCAATTTAAAATAATTCTTTTTTATGATCGCAATATATAAGAATTTTCTTCTTTTTTTAATGCGAACGTTTCTGAAATAAATTTCTTCACAGCCATTCTAGCATTGCCATAATGACGCTCCCCGGCTCTGCTCGCCTTTTGTTGTTGCCTTCTCTCTTGTAAGAAGGCAGTCGAGGCGAGATTTATGGACGGTACGCGATTCGTGGGTTTCTTTTCTTATACAACTGCTGCCATTTCATGAGCACACGGCCATAAAATCGCATGCGAAGGCTCTCGAACAAGTTTTTTTAGAATTCTGCCCAAGCTAATTGCTATCAAGATCCTAATTTCGAGGTTGTAATTAATTTTTCAGCTGTTGAGGGTAATTTTATGAGAGAAATCTAATTAAGGTTTTTTGTGGGGACATTTTGATTTTTAATGACGATTTGAATCAGAAATGGATTAGAATTTTTTAAATATTTTTTCATGTAATTTTTAAAAATGATTTAATTTTTGTCAATTACAAAAGTTTTATCAGAATTAAAAACATTAAAGTTTTTAAGCACTTCTTAAATTTTTTCAACTCTGTTTTTGATTGCTTTGCCGAAATTATAAAGTCCATCCCAACTCAAACTAAATCCGTCTTGAACTTTTCGGTTTGCATCTTTATTGTAATTTGTATTGCTATTTTCTAAACACCCTCAAAATAGGTCAGCAAAATCAGTGTCGGTTTTAACCTGAAAAAAACTATTCAATTTTTAAAAATATTTTGGACTGAACAAAATTTTTAAATTCTCAATTTTTATTCTCAAACTCAACAAGTTCCGTATGAAAAATTATTACAACTTTGAATGTGCAATTTATAAAATAATAAAAGTAAGCAATTTTCATGCAATTTTCTGTCTCACTTCCTCAATCTGCAATTTTCATTTACTCCCTTCCCACACCTCAACCCTTACAATATTGAAGAAGTGAAAAAAGGTTTCATGATGTGATGAAATTTTCCGAAATTGAAATGCAAATGCTTTCGAGGATTATTGAAATTTCATTAATTAGCCATTGAGAGACTCGTAAAAGAATCTCAAAAGCGAGCGCATGAGTGAGGGAAGAAAGTTTAATCAGCGAGGCAGTTTTTATCGATTTTACGAGCGCAACTTCGAATGTGTGCGTGGAAATCTCGAAGAATACTTTTTTTCCGCTCCGAAAGAAAAATTTTACCCATTTTCCTAACAGTTATTGCTTGAAGAGTCTCGTTAAGTTCACCACTCATCTCGCTCTAACACATTGCAATAAATGTGCCATTTCTACTGCCTGTACGTCTTGACTCACTTCGTGTCTCTTTTTTTGGTGGAGGAAAAAAGTTTTTCCTTGGATTTTTTTTGGTGAGAGAAAAAATTCCTTAAGACACACAAAAAAGTTTTCATATGGATTTTTAAAAGAGAGTTTCGTTAAGTTTTCGTCCGATTTTTATAAGAATATTTTTAATCAACTACTGAAAAATAATTAAAAAATTATTTCAACCATTTTAAAAAATCAAATTTTAAAATTCTGTTAAAAAAATTAACAAAGAATTTTAAAAAATTTAAATTGAATAAAATAGAATCAAATTTTAAAAGTCCGTTAGATCTAAAAATTTAAAAACATCAAAGTTCGTTAAGTTTGAGACTTTTTCACTTAGATACTCACAAATACATTGAAAAACTTTCTTTCATCAGGACAAAGAAATTCTTTCCTCAAAATTCATCTCTTACTTTCTTCGTTTTTTCGACAATCGCTCGCCCCAACACAATGCCATCTCATTTTTATGCTACACTTTCATTGTTATTTCTCCGATATTGTTGTCACATTCAACACTTTTAAATATTGAAAACGACTCTCCTTATTCCTTATTGGTCGTTAAGAAAATTTTCTCAGCTTTTTTTTTGCTCTCGTGCGTTTCACTTGCGCTGCTTGTTGCTGCTGCTTTTATTATTATTTTTATGAAGCAATTTCGTGATGCTCTTTTTGTTGTTTTAGAGCTTGAAGCAAATGCTGGGAATGTTCTTTTTGGTGTTATCGTCAATGACATTGTCGTTGTCTTTTTTCGAGCACAACTAAAATTGTAAAACTTTGGTGGAAATTGAAAATCTTGTGGTCGAAGTTATATGGAAGATTGACATGATATTAAATGGTTTTATTTGGCTTTTGCAAAAAATTAAAAAAAATTGGTTGGATTAAAATTAATTTTATTTTTAAATTGTCAGAAACACATATTTTAATTATGTCACATTTAAATTAAATGATTAAGAAATATTTGAAAAATGACTTTTAATTTAAGAGCGTATGCTATATAGTTTTTAAAAAATCACAGTGAAACTTTGATTATTTTTTGGAATTCCCATACGTCATGCAATTTTATTGACTTTAGAATCACCATCTGCTCTGTTTATTTAATTAAACTCTTATCTACATCTTTTAAAGCTTATCTTGCTCGTTTATGTTTATTTCGACATTTTAATAATAAAAATATTGACTTTTTGCGAGATTGCGGGTTTATTTAAAATTTAATTGAGAGTTTAATTATTTTTAGCATATAAATAGCTTCAGTCGTCTCAAAACGTTAATTCAATCTCAATTGAAACTCTCATTAGTCAACATGATAACTGTAAAATGTGCAACGATTTTGATAGTTTTAGCCTCAATTTTTCAAGTTGACTGTTATCATTATAACTCCACTGGATCTTTTAATAGGTTACCACGTGCTACAAGTGAGTTGAAGCTTATTTTACGATAAATTCAATTGAAAAACTTGAAAATTTCCTAATTTGTTTTTATTCCAGAATCATGCACGATTGATATCAAGAAAAAAATGAATGGTGACTCAACTTTTGAATCATGGCCTTTGGTTCTCGACAGGAGCTACAATTTTAAAGCTGTTAGTTCAACAAGAGAAATTAAAATGACTGGTGGCGAAAAATTCATGCTTTCATGTCCTGGCTCCCAAAAAATCAATGGACATTCAACTTGGTCTGGTACTTTTGTGTGCGATGATAAAGAAAATATAAAAGTTGATGGTCAAACAACAGCAAAAAGTTTTTACACTTTCAAATGTGAGACGGTGAGTAAAAGAATTAATCATGTGACTTTTATTTGAAATAAAAACTAAAAAATAAAAATTTTGAATGAAAATTTCAGATTCCGCAAAGTGAAAATAATTTTGAAAAAAATCTTGGTGGTCGAAGCAGTTTGTACAACATTGGATTTCAAGTGACACCACAAAAGTACATCACACTTATAAAAATTAATTATGATGGATCTGGATCGTCTTTCACTAAGCACTCGATGGGATCGGAAACTCAAATAAATGAACCTCATCAAAAATTAAAAAGACCCGACTTTTTGCAAGGAGCGCATCCAATGTAAAATTTTTTTAAAAAAGCTTTAAAATTATTGATATTCAACTTGATTATTCTAGCGCTGGTTTGAAGGCAATTTACAATCAGCCCACTGTCAAAAAGCATCTCGTAAGTATGTTGGGACAAGAAACAGCGGATAAATGGATGAAAGATGACTTTGATAAGGGTCATTTGGCTGCCAATGGTGATTTTGCATTTGCCTCTCAGCAAAAAGCGACTTTTTTCTATCTCAACTGCATTCCACAATTTCACCGACTTAATTCAATTAATTGGCTCTATGCTGAGAAAGCTGCGAGAAAACTTGCAACGGAAAATGGAAAAATTGACGTCGTGACAGGAACTGTTGGACAATTGTTGATTGCTGATGAACCTGGATATAGTCATTCGATTTATTTGGATCCTAGTAAAAAAGTTTCTGTTCCTTGGATTTTTTGGAAAGTCATCGAAATAAATTCGAGTCCTCAATACATCTTCATTGGGCTCAATTACCCTACACACAAAGATTTTGCTCAAAATCAAGCCAGAATTAACGGATTTTGTGACGCATGTCCAAGTAAAGTTTTCACACCTCTAACTGATCCAACCAAGGGTGTTGTCTTGTGCTGCATGCATGACAATTCAATGCGAAGAAAGGCACTTTGGGATTATGGCATCAGATATGTTAATTTTGGATAAAATTTAACAATTATTTGCTAAGAAAATTTTTTTGTATTATAATATTTGATTTTTTCAGTATGAGTGAATAAATAAACCAACACACCAAAATTTTTTCTAACATAAAACTAATTGAACGTCTACATTGTACAGAGTTCAGCAAAAACTTCTCGTGATATGGTGAAATTATTTATGTGAACTTTGTACTTGAGTTAATCAAAGCTGTCCCCTGCAATACTGTTCAAACTTAAAAGGTTGTTTGTTTCTAATTTTGAATTTTAAATACGATTAATGACTGTGTAATCATCAGCAAAGATGGTTATTGAACTTATTGTAACTTATTTGAAAATTCAAAAACTCATTGACAAGTTAAAAAAATATTTTTTCATAAAACAGTGCTGCTCGGTGCTTGAATTAAAAAAAATTTAGTATAAAAGCAAGCTGATAGCGAACATTTTATTCAGTTTCAATTTTCACTTGTAATCACCTAAAATTTTTAAAATTATGAAGCAGGTTTTAATAAGTCTTCTCATATTTTTGCTTCAACTTACATTTATTCGAACGCAATCATTATCAATAAGTCTCTCGGATTTTTTATGGCCAAGTCAAGCATTCGTTAGCAGATCTTTCACTTCTAAAACAACTGGAGAGAACCTAAATGGTAATACTTTTATTGTTTGAGATATTTAAAAAAATTGTGTAATCCTTCTAGGTTGTGTCGTGCCGATTCGTCTTGAAATGAGTGATTCCAGCTGGCAAGCATACCTTTTGGCCAATAGTTTCAAACGGACCTAATCAATTTTATCCCGTGAAACGAGATGGCAACATGTATTTTTCTGAGAATCAAATAGTTCGTTTATCGTGTCCTGGACAAATTAATCGTCCCAATACATTTAGGAATATAAAAAAAGGAGACATCTTTGCATCCTGTATTAAAGGAATGGAATTTCGTGTTGATGGAAGAACTTACAACTTTACTGAATTTGCATGCACAGACGTTAGTTGATTTCTCATTTTCTAGTTTAGTAAGCAAACTCTTAACTAATTTTGCAGAGACCTGCAGACACTGTCCGACCGTTGAATAGTAATGATAATAATACATATCAAATTGGGTTTCCGCTTGACGAGAATAATTTTTTGCCGCTTATTTACATTTTCTACGATAAAAGCGATCTGATCTCGTACACTTATCATGAAATTGGAGAAGAAGTTCTTGCTCCATCTCAAACAAATGATGAAAGGAATTTTTTGGTAAAAGGACATCCTATGTAAGGACTTCAAAATCTGCCTAAGTTAATATTTAATTTAACAATACATTTTTTCTTTCAAGTCTTGATATAAATCTAATGTATGAGCCCAATCGTTATTTCCAACGTTGGATAGATGAGTATGGGAACGTTTTTAGCATTGAAGGCAATGCAATCGATAGAGGTCACTTAGCTCCAAAGGGTGATTTTGCGTTTACGTCGCAGCGATATGCAACTTTTTACTATCTAAATGCAAACCCTCAATTTGAATTGCTGAACACCATTAACTGGTCGTTCGTTGAAAGAAGTATTCGTGGATTGACAGCTAATGGAACAGCGCAAATTTATACAGGCACCAGAGGAACCGCTGAAATGGAATATCCTCATCAAACAATAATTTTAACTTTGAATGAGGAACCTTATGTTCCAGTCCCTGAATATTTTTTTAAAATTGTTCGAATTAATGGTCGCTCATATGCATTTATTGGTCTAAACATATTTTGGGACTATCCCATAGACTTTGATGATGCATATTATGAAGATAATTTTTGCGACATGAATTGTAATGATAACGAGTTCGATTGGCTGTCTGAACAAGTCCGAAATAATGCCAGGAACAAAGAAAGGGGTATTGTTCATTGCTGTTTCTATAATAGAGAATTTGTAAGGAAAACTGAAATTAGAGTACCCTGTTCTTTGGATTCACGACGCACCTAGTTTAGGAGCTTATTTCCAACTTAAAATCCATTGTTGTTGAAAAAATTTGCATTCTTTATTTCACGCCGGGCAAAACACTAATGAGGTCAGAAACAGGTTGAAAAACTTTATTGGTCTCGAACAGACCTAAAATCCTTGCCTAAAAATTTTTAAAAAAAAATTGATATTCTCACTTTAAGTTCAGAATTTTTTAAAGTTTTTAAAACTTTTGTACAAAATGATATTTTAAACTAAACTTTTAAGTTTTGAATAAAGAATTAAAGTGACTTTATCTTTAAAAAAACAATTTTTTCTATAGAATCCTCACGCGTTTTATTTTTTTATTCTCTCTCGTAATTTCTCGCATGTCCTCTTGTCGTTTTGAATAAATTTCGAATTAAGCTTTTTTCCTCCTTTGCATTTAAATTTTTCTTCTGCCCTTCGTAGCAAGTGAGCGAGATGGAGCGATATCAAATATCCGCCTTGACATAATAAAACATTTCTATAATGGGTATTTCTCTATTCTTATGAAATTCAAATAGTTACATTATAACTTCGCTCGAATGCGTACGAGGGAATTGACGATGAAGAAGCAAAACGGCATAAGGAAGCACTCAAATGTTTCCTTAAGCATTAGTTTGCTTCTTGTTCTTATTATTATTTGATATTAGAACTTGCGTGCAGTTTGAAAGAGTTTTTGAATTTTTGATTGATTTTTTTAAATTTTTTTAATTCATTAAATTTTATTTAACTTTTGAATATTTTTTAAATCCTATCTAACTTCATCCAAATCTCATCTCACGCTTCCTCAAACAAGAAGAAAAACTTTTTCTTGCTGTGTTGCAAATGGAAAATCTTTCTTCTTCCTATCTTTTTCTCTTTTATTTTTGCACCCCTCACAATGCGCACATTTTGATGCTGTGAGAGGAGAAAAAAGTTTCTCGAAGCGCAAAAAAAACGAGGGTGAAGTTGCTGTGCTCGAAATTGCTTTTGAAACGAGGAGGGAACATTAGATAGCGCATATAAAAATATTATTTTTTTCCTTATTATTCCTTATCTCCTGCTGTTGCCATCGTTCTCCGTCTCCTCGCCGCGCTCACTGCGAAGATCTTACTTTTAGGGATGCGATAGGGAGAAATAAAAATAAATTTCATGAACATGGCATATCTTCACTGCTGCTTTGCTTCTTTGTGTTTGTCTTCTTGTTGGTGGAAGACCAGTGAGAAAAAATTGGGGAATTTTAAAAGATTTTGGTTGGAACTGAGTAAAAATTGAAACTTGATTTAATAAAATAAAATTTTTAATATTCCACTTTCCATATTGTTCCACTTTAAATTTATTTTCAAAATTTTCCTTACTGGGTTTAATTTGCTCGAAAAGACGCTGTGTGTACTCAGTGAGTCTATAGCTGATGGGATTTCAAGTATTTTCAATTTAAACAAAATTTTTTTTATTAAAATTGCTGGAAATAACTGCGATGTGAGCTTAGTTAAGGGAGAAAGAAGAGCAGCGTGGCAAATGCGGCGTTAAAATTAAATGAAGTAAATTTTTTTAATATCTTTTCTTAAGCGCGATGCTCAAAAATGCTTTTATCAATTGCTTCTGTCGCCATTTCGCGAGGGTGAGGAATTTTTTTCCACATCGAAGGGTGAGCGCTGAGATGTTATTGCAAATGGTCGTTAACAAAAGATGACACTCGCCTGCCAGTCGGCATCATCATCGTGACGACGTTACGCTCCATTTAATTAAATTTATTCGAAGCGGGAATGTAAATCAATCAATTAATAAAAAAAGTCATTATGAAAGAAATGCAGCACAGTGTGATCATGGCGGGCATTAAATAATAAAAAAAATGTCGTTAGTTCGAGATGAGGAAAAATAAAATAAATTAATTTATTGAGATGTGAGAAAAGTAAATTAAAAAATTTATAAAAGATAATTTGTGCAAAAATTTGCTCAGCGAGAAAAAAAAATTCTTTAATTTTAGAATTCGAACCTCAAAACTATATTTTTAATCTTACTCTAAATTATTAATTACGTAATTATTCAAAGGTTTGCAATTAAAATATTAAAAAATTTTTAATTTCAATTTAATGAAATTCTAACTATAAAAGTGCAAGTGTAAATCTTTTAATTATATCCAAAAAATTCCCGTCACACAATAAAATTTTTAAAGACATTTTTACACACGCAAAAAAAGGTATAAGCGACGGCATCGTGAGCAGCAATATAAAAAATATTATTAGCTGCTTTTTATTAACTCATAAAAGCAATAATCATCATCATTTTCTTAATCGTCAGTTTTAGTAATAACAGTAACACAAAAAAAATTATGTCATTGAACTTGTGGCGGTTTGTTTGTGAATTAAATTTTATTCTCAACTCTTGAAGTGATTTTTATGCGAGAAATAAAAATTTCACGGTCTCGATCAGCTGAGGGGTAATCTTGAAAGATCATAAACATAATTTTTTTGTGTGCAGTTTGACATTCGGGATAGAGGAAATTCCACCCTCTCTCTCAAATTTCACCATGACATTGCGAGTGAGCGAGATACAAACACTTAACTTTGATCACAACCATAACTATAACTTTGATGGGCTTAATAGGCACTAAAAAGCATTCGAGAAAAGTAAAATGAACTCAACTAGATGAATGAAATTCAAGGGGTGAAAACTTTTTTAAATTTAAAGCAAAAAAATGAAGAATTAAAAAATATAGTTTTATATTTTTTATAATTATTCGAACCTATTTTTTTTACATTTTACCAAATTCGTAATTTAAATTCTTTAATCAGCGCTTGTCAATCCTCATCAAGACACACAATTCTGACTTTTTAGTGCGTCGCTCTCTTACACGCTCGGCAGCAAAAATAAAAATAAACCATAAAGATTTTGTCGAATGAATACATTTTGGCTTTTTATTATTTGTTTATAATCGTAAATTTGAAGCATTTTTATAACTTTTCTCTTCTATCTCTCTTGCTCACACTCGAAAAAAAAGTCTAACTAGACAGTAGAGCAATATAGACGAGCTCGGGATGATTGTGACGATGATGATCATAAAAATGCTTCACTTAAATGGATATGGATATGATCGTATAATGAATATAACAACAAATAGTTACAGACGACCTTCAACGATTGCAGCAAGGCAAAATTGTCAAATTACTTTTATTGCCTCGATACGGTACACAATTTTATGACTTTTTCCTCTCTCCTTGCTTATTTACTTTCTCTTTCTCTTGCGACAACTTGATGTCCTTAGAACTCGTCAGGATTTTTCTCTGTTGAGGGTTGATGCGACGGTAAAAATCCTTACGACGTGTGATGCAATGAATTTTATGGAGTCATAATTCACTGTGTCTCACATTTTTTCGGAATTTGATTTTCTCCTACTTAAATTTATTGAGTTTAAATTGTAACTTGAGAGATTTTTATTATTACTAAAAGTGATTTGTTTAATGACTTCATTTTATTGAGTGTAACGATTTAAGAGATTTTGGTTTGGAAAAATTTTAATATTTTAAAAAAATATAAAAATTTTGGATTCAAACGAGCCAAAGTGTTATTTAAAATTTTAGATTCGAACTTTCAGAAATCAAAACTTATTTTGTAAAAAAAAATTTAATTTTGCGTAAAATGTAACAAAATTTTTTTTAAAATCATTTTTATTTCAAAAACTTTCCCTCAACTCTTTTATCTTCAAAATCTATTTAATTTTCTCTCGTTCACATCGAGTCTCGAAAAAATATAAATTGCCATGTAGATAGGAAAAAATCAACATGCAAAAAAGCGCAACTAAACCGATATCGAAAGACATAACACATAAAAAGTGCCATAAACATAAAAATAAACGATTATGTTATGTGTTCTCTATTTTTTTGCTGTGGGTGTTTCTACAAGCAATGTCATGGATGCAAATATTTTCGTATCCTCCCTCTAAAAATTGCTTTGTGAGTGACCTGACGGAAATTTCCAAACAAAAATATTTTTTTATTTTTATTAACATTTTTCGGATGATTTTTATGCTGAACAAAAGTGAAATTCTTCTCATGTCCAAAACAACCATCTTGTCTTTCAACCCTCACAGTTCTATTGCCTTTTGTTATTCGAAATATGAATTTGTGAGTTGATTTACGATAAATTCATGACTGAATTTGGAATTAAGTTGACGTTCACAGTTAATTGCTTTATTGAAGTATTTTAACAGTCCATATAATGAGAAATAGTGGGAAATTTACAAGCAATGTGTGTTGGATTATTATTACACGACTGGGCTATTACATTATTATTGTTATATGACATGCTGAAACATTTCTGTTAATTTCGAGATACGAAATTATTACATTTTCGTGTGGTTGAGGGAATTTTCTATTCATTTTATTGCGTTCATTGTAATTCATGTGAGGTTTAGTTGGTTATGGGTGGTAAAAATTTAATCATGATGAAAATTATTAAAATGTGTTTGAAAGTATTGAGTTGAAAATTAATAATTGAAGGCTCGAATGCCTAAATTTGTTTCTAATTACAATTGAGTTGAATTTTATAATTTAATTAAACATTTTTTCTGATATTAAAACCTCCACAAAAAAAAATCAATTACCAAATTAAATTTTAATCTCCACATTCTCCTAAATTCACTAATTCCCACTTTTTTAATTTCTCTCTTTTTTCATCGCGTATATCCGCACGATAAAGCCATTCGTGAGCATAAATTACACGAAAGAAATAAATTAAATTAAGAACCTTCCCTCTTTTCTCTCTCTTGCGTGCATGTAAAAGAAATTTAGATATTCGACTTTTTTTAATTCAATAAATTCTCATAATGACATTCTACAGAGCGATCCGCCATATTTCGATGTGAGCACACAAAAAAGGCACGAATTGAATTAAGAAAAATTTTATGAAATTTATTGTAATGGATTTTAGCCTCAAAAATTTATTGTCTTTATCTGCTTTAATTATTAAGATGTTTCGTGCTGTGTGAGATTCCTCCTTTAATATATGACTCGGCTCCTTACCTCCAAGTGGAGCGACTAGCCAGCTGTAAGAAGAGGAGGAAGAGTTCGCTTGACTTAATAAAGACAGAAAGAAAAAATGTTTCAAAACCCACACGTGGGTGTTGCCGTGTAACCCACTTGTAACAGATCAGTATTGGAAATGTAACATGGCGAAGCCTTGGAGAAGCCAAAAGGGAAGCCTTATGGAAAATATTTCTCAATTATGTTACATTTCCCACTGTGTTTCATTTTCCACCATGTTCCATTTTTCACTATGTTCCATTTTCTATTGTGTTCCATTTTCCACTGTGTTTCATTTTCCACTGTGTTCCATTTTCCACTGTGTTCCATTTTCCACTATGTTCCATTTTCGATTGTGTTCCATTTTCCACTGTGTTTCATTTTCCATTATGTTCCATTTCCCACTATGTTCCATTTCCCACTATGTTCCATTTCCCACTGTGTTTCATTTTCCATTATGTTTCATTTTCACCATGTTCCATTTTCCACTGTTTCATTTTCCACTATGTTCCATTTTCCACTGTGTTCCATTTTCCACAGTGTTCCATTTTCAGATCCATGCCAATCGATTCCTGGTCAAATTCCGAGTTCAACGAGGTACATGAAGCCATACTTTTAAAAAATGGACATTAGTGGCATTCCTTGGACACTCCTGGCCGGCCGTGACGGTCATTCTTCAAAAATCATCAATGGTAATCAATTCCTGATGCAATTACGAGTTCAACGAGGTACATGAAGCCATACTTTTAAAAAATGGACATTAGGGGCACTCCTGGCCGGCCGTGATGGACATTGGTGGCACTCTTGGATGGCCATGATAGACATTCCTCAAATATCATCAATTCCTTTCGATTCCTGATACAAATACGAGTTCAACGACATACATGAAGCCATATAACAGGAAATTTGTGTGAAAAATGGCATTTAGGGCTGTCCATGGCACGACCTGTGGTCATGACCCTCATAATTCCTAAAATGGCCGAATCTAAATTCATAGACCTACCATTTGGCGAAAACTAGAAGTCTCTAGCTATCTCAGGAGCCGAGATCTCGATGGAACAGACAGACAGACGGACGGACGGACGGAAATAGGCGCATATAAGTGTTACACCACTTCGTGGGTTACACTAAAAAATCATCAAAGTTAACCGCCTTCAGTGTGAGCCAACCAAAGCGCCTTATAGTCAGGGCATCAGAGCTCTGCAGAGTGAGACGGAATTTGAGATTTGATGGCTTTAAATATTTAATTTTGTAATTTATATAAATTTTATTTTATTTTCAATTGATTTTAAGAATTATAAAAAATTTAATGCAATTTTTGTTATAAACTGACTCAACTGTTTTAAATTTTAACCGTTGTAAAATTTATAAAGTTAAAAATTTTTTTAACCATTTTCGAATGTTTTTCGATCCACTCTTTTCCCGGGTCAGCATGAATGAGAAAATAATTTAAAATTATGTGCTTTTGTATCTTAATTTATTACGCTAAAAGTGAGTGGATTCCCGTAAAATATGCATATGATAATTCGAGTTTTTCATATATAAAAAATGACTAAATTTGTGCTTGTGATTAAATTCAGTTGAGAACTGCTGAGCTGTTTACCTTTTTCCACATGCTTCGAAAAAAAATATTCAGCTATAATGACTCGGCCATTAAAAGAAGTAAAAAAATTTAAAATGGTTAACAAATCAATTTTATGACTTCATATCTTTGCTTTTATTGGTATCTTAATTAGAAAAAAATCTTCCAATGATTTTTCATGTTTTAGAGAGAATTTTTTGCTGCTGCTTAGTTTGAATAAATTTATTGCAAGAAGACATGAAAATAATCGGAATGCTGTTTTTGTCATTCAATGCACGATGTCATGAATAAGCAAACAACTTGACCTTAAAATATTCATTGGTGATCTCTTACTCTCTCCCAACCATTCAATATTGTTCAATGATAAAAATCTTGTACGAGAAAATTACAAACAAGATAAATTCAATTAATGCACAAACGGAATTCCACATACAATGTAAAGAGTTGAAAACAAAAATAAATTTGCACTTATTTATAGAAATTAAAATTGCTAATAAAGGAAGATTAAAGTCCAGATATGAGGTAATAATGGCTTATAATCCACATTTAATGACCTTAAAAGTCCGTTTAAAAAACAGTTCAAAAAATAATTATCAAGATTTGGTCACTCGACACTTGGAAGCTAACGAGTGTGGAATTTTATTAATTTTTTATTTGAATTTTAAATTTTTTAAATTATTCTTTTAATAGAAAAATGTGTTTTGAAAAATAAATTATGGTTTATAATTTGAATGCATATTTTAAATTTTAAGGTCCACAATTTGATTTTTCTTGCTTTGTTGAATAAAATTTAAGATAAAAACTAGAAATATAATTATTAAGTACTAAATTTTTGTTGCCTAAATAATTTGTTAAATTTAAAACTAATTAAATATTTATTTGAAATCGAAACTCGATTTTCTTTACCTTGTACCAACCTTGAATATACTCACAAAATAATCTTTAAAATCTCGTATCCATTTTAAACAGCACTTTCAAATTCTTCAACAATAACGTTTTGCAAAAAATATAAATTATAATGATTTTTTTAAGTTAAATAAATATTTAAAAAATCTCTTGACGGAACGGCATAAATTGTGTGCCTACAAATGCTTATCTAAATATTCTTTTATGTGTTATCGTAATTGCCGTTGCGAGAAAAAATTAAAATGACTCAATCGCAGTTGTTCCCTCTATAATAAATTTGAATATTTTCAATTTAGTCACACTTTATTGGAAATCTTTCATCCATAACTGTTTAGAATTTATTCTAATAGAAATTGATTACAGTCCGATCACCATATTGTGATTTCTATCTTTTAACCAGGGCTGAGAACATCAAAATATTGTGGGCCTTGACGGGCCCTCAGGGGCCTTGGTGGGCCTTCAGGGGCCATCACGGGCCTTGGCGGGCCTTGATGGGCCCTCAGGGGCCTTGGTGGGCCTTCAAGGGCCTTGGCGGGCCCACCTACCTCTATGTTCTCAGCCCTTGTCTTTTAATTAGATTTGCATATTCGCATGCAAAATTGAATGAAATCAAATTATCGCCATAATGAACAATGGCGTGTCATTATCGAAATGTAGTTCGAATGGTTTCTCATTTAAAAGCCATTTTCTGAAAGTAAATAAATCATTGAATTCGGAGGGTTCCAAAATTAGAGGAAAAAATTCTTTATGGGGTGAAATCTTCTTAGAAAAATTAGGAATTTATTTTGATATCGTGCTGGCATATTTGGTGTAAATTTCAAGATTAAGTCAAATGAGTTCTTTTGTATGAAATGTCTGTACGAGATTTCATAATTTTTTTGAACGATCTCTTGATTTAAAGTCTTGAATTAATTTTTTAATAGAAAATTGTGTTTTAATATCCTCAGCTCTAACAACTTTTCTTTTATTCCATAATTTATTTAATTTTTCTTATATGGCAGCTCCGTTGGGACATTCCTTCACAGTGCGTGTATGTAATATAAATATTTTCACGGGAGCTCAACCATCCGCATACACACACAGCTCACATGAGAAACGAATATTGGCTTTGCGAGATACTCAGTAAAGGCGACGGCAACAGCAGTTGATATAAATATCAGCAAATGGTACATTAAATATTTCTTCCATGCCAAGATAAAGCAAGCTCGATGCTGCTCCACCGAACGGAAAAAAGGCGGCTGCCTTAGGCATTTTCTGGAGATTTATATAAATGTATTTTATGTTCCAAAATGAAATTGCAAATAATAAATTTCTTTTATTACCAAATACAGAAAAAAAGCGAGAGCCAAAAGAAGGAGGAAAAACTTTTCTTTCTTTTTGGATAAGGAAAAATGGGGTCGAGAAGAAAAATGATCATTTTCGAATTAAGGAAAGAAGGCGAAGGAAATTGTGTGCGAGGGTGAATGAAAAGTTTTAATGGAGTGAATATAAATTTCCTCAAATGTGGATTTTTCCCTACTGTGTGACCTTATCTAGAGTTTATTGCTCGGAATGTAAGAAAGAAGTTAAAGAACTATTTTATTTTTTCAATGGTACTTTTAATGTTGCTTGTTTCAGTTCATTTTCCATTTTGTACAAGAGCAATTCCATTTTTCATCCTGTTTCATTAATTTTTTAATAAAAATTTTAAATTCAAAATAATTTTTTCTCCTGATTTAAATTATCAAAATTTACGACACCCTAAAAAATTACAAATCCAATAAAACAATTAAAGCAAAAAAATATTTATGATATTTTTAAACCTCTAAAAATCACAAAATGCTCCGTTGTGTCATTTGAAGCCGTTTTATAGATCCCTCAGAAAATTTTTGTACCAAAAGCGAGGCGGAATTTATGCAATTAAGAGTCATAACGTGTCATTAAAGGATTTAATTTATTTATTTGCTCATTAAACACTGCCGTAGGATTTAATCACGTAAATGAGGATAAATGCCTTTTTCGGAACGGCAAAATGTTTCGAGAATCTCGACATTAATTTCACATTTCACTTCATTGAGTACTCTCGGCAATCTGCAAAGAGTTGTGTGTGTGTGTTATGTGCTATGAAAATCCCATTTGAAATATTCTCATGGCTTAACATAGATACGGCATGATGGCAGCAGCAGAGAGAGCGTTATAAAAGGTACATGATAATATTTTCAAAGGGATCATCGACGCTGGAAATTTTCATATAGTTGAAAGAGTTTACCATAAATTTTAGAGAAGGTTTACACGCACAGCAATTTTCAATTCATCATGTAGATATCCGAGGCAGTTAGGGGGATTAAAATTGGGTCATATTCCAATATTTTATCGTGAGTATTAAAATTAGCGGCATGAGGCAAATGGTAAATAAAATATGAAAAGATTTTCGAGTAAAATAGCGTTTGAAATATTCATAAAGTGTGAATGGAAGTAATTCAGAGGATGAAAAATATTTTGCGAGGGGAATTTAAGTTTTGGAAATAATTGAAAAATTTATTAAAGTTAGGTTCGAATCCTAAAATTTCTAAAAATCCTTCATTTTAAATATATGTTTTTTTGCCAAAAATTCCTCACAAAAAAACTTTAATAATGTTGTTTTGTCCCTCATCAAGAGACCACAACACAAAACACTCCATGCAATTCTCGATTCACCCCGAAAAAAAAGTAGCATGGCAGCAAAAAAGCCATCATCCATAAATACATGGCAAACAAACCATTTTAATATCACAATATCCAATTAACTCTCCCTCTCATTTTTGGCTAAAAAAGAAAAATATTTTTCACTCCATTCATATTCCCATGAAAATACCGATTTTACTGAAAGGGTTTTCTCATTTTAACGATGGCATTTCGTGTATGCTTTAGAAAGGTAAGTTATTGTCACTTATCACAACATAAGTGCCGCTTCGTAATGGCCTCGAACAGCATCCTACCATTCAAATGGCTTTTAAATGAATTGATATCAAAACAGTTCTCATAAAGGAAGTAATTTTGGCGTGCGTGCTATCAGTAAATGAGAATCTTAATGTCGGCTGCCATTTAATTGCGCTAAAAATTTTGCTCAAGGATATTTTTGGAGCAGGTATGACGTGGTTGATGTAATGTCGTTAAAGTGAATGGTTTTTTACTAAATGTGCTACCGAATGAGGTTTTTAATGGGTAAATTCGATTTTTGGCGGTGAGTGTGGGTGGATGAAAATTTTTTAAAGAGTTTTAAATCTGAAATTTTAACAGTTATATTTTAAGGAAAAAAATAATAAAAAGCAAAAAATTAAGGTTTCAATCCAAAAAATATAAAATGAAAAATTGTGGTTTTTTCGTATTATTTTAAATTATAAAAATTCTCATTTTCGATCATTTTCTCGAGATTAAAATTCAATTTGAGTTCGTTGTCTTAATTTAACGACCGACCATAAAAATACTCTCTCAAACATTACGTGCAATATTGTGTGAAAAAATCCTGCAGTCTGAGAGAACTTTTACATTTTTTTGATGGCGAGAGTTATCGATAATTTGCATACACACCGCAGGCCGAGTGAGATTCAGCGATGCGTGTGGATTAAAAAGTTTTTACGATCGAAATTAAAATGCTATAAAAGGTACTTGACAGTAATTTATGGACTTGATATGAAATATTGGAGACGAGACTTTCTACCGAAAAACAACCTCAGCAATTAATTGGCCTTAAATGCAGATTTAATTGCATCGTAATTTCATGAAAAATTTCTTCCTCTCACCGGACGACTTCTGCACTATCCGCAAGGAGTTTAATTAACGATAAATATTTTTTAATGAGTGAGCTTAAAGGTTAGTCTTTACTCAGCTCGAGACCGAGTGAGAATGGTGAAATTTCAGTGGATATTTAATTATCGCTAAAGGACTTTGAAAGGTATTTTTTGAGTCAGTGATTTTTGGGTGGTCCATGAGTGAAATTTTGCAAATTTTTCAGCCATTTTTGAGGGATTAGTTACGGTTGATGCTACAGTCATCTTTGTGAAGTGAAGAGAAGTTAAAAAAATGTAGGGAATTGTTGTGTGCGATAAAAACTGAATGTACGTTGAGATCGAATAGAAATTTTTGCTTTTTTCACTTTTCATTTGATTTTAAAATAAAATTTTTAAGTGGAAAATTTGACAGAAACTAATTAAAATGTTTCGACATTTATCAATTTTTTTTATAGCTAAATTTTAAGTAATTTTTAATAATTTTAATAACCAGAAATTCATGCGAAACTCAAAACGAAGTACAAAAACTGAAAACCAGAGAGCAACCAAAACAGCGAAGAGAAAAATGTGAAAGAAGAATTGGTGAATTATTTTAGGTTAAATAGCAGAAATCGATGAAAAATATTGGAAATTTAAGATATTTAGGGCTTAATTAGAATTAATTTGAAAGAAAAAATATTTTGTGCCTTTAAGTGTGATAATTAAGAACATGAGAAAAAATATTTAGACAGTTTAAATAAAAAGTTTCATTTAAGTAATTAAATTCCATTAATGATGATCATCTGATGATTTTTTATGAACTAAAATAAAAGTTTTAACATTTAGTTAAACACCAAAGCTTTTAATTCAAGATTTGTGTTATTCAAAGATGTCATCAGTAATCAAATCCATGTGGTTCAAATATTCAAATATTTTCTTCAGGATTTTAAATTTATTTTTTTAATTTGATCTATCTATAGAACTTAAAATTATTTTTATTTTATCAAATTTTAGTTTGCAACTTAAATTATCAATTTTTTACAAACTTAATTTTATAAATTAAAATATTTCTTTTTCGGATAATTTTTGAACTAAATTGCGCAACTTTTCCAATGAAAAATTACAAAAAATGTTCAGCCACAAATTTTATTAAAATTCTCTAAAAAAAATTCAAAGATTTGACATAATTTTATAATTTTTCATCACATTCACTAATCATCTTTGAAATTAATTTTCAATCTCAATTAAAATCTACTGATTTCTAACAAAAATCGGATAATTTTCTCCCATAAATTTCCCACCTCACTCAACATAAAAATTCTTCTTCATCCTCAGTCGAGATTTAAACCATTTCCAATGCAGCGAATTTCTATTCCTATAAGAAACCGCCCCTCATGCTTGCATGTATCTTTCACCTTTCCAACAAGAACAGCCATTTGTAATCAGAAAAGGACAAAAAGAAAGTTGGAAAATTCATCAGAGATGAGAAAGGAAAAAAACTGGAGCATTTTCTTAATTTGATGAATTTTATTCTCGCAGAAAATGATTCATTAAAATGTCGTAAAATTCAGAGAATAAAATTTCAAAAATGTTTAATTGAAAATTAATTGCCAAGAAAGTTTTTAAGAATTAGGACTGTGGCAGTTAAAAAAGGATGCACAGGCAGGCCTAATAATGTTTATGTCGATGATAGAGAACAGCCATGATATTTTTGCATTGCAACGCGAGGGTGGATGGGGAAAAGAAAAGAGAAGGAAGCGATGTCAGGATGAATGGCATGGCAAACCACATCTGTATAATTTCCTCTTACACATCCATGACGAAATGAGCGCATGTCCCGGGGTTTGCGATTGCGATGGAGGGTTCATCTCTGTATGTGAGCGAGTGTCAAAAAATCAATGAAGCACATAAAATAGAGCTATAAATGTGCGGCATCACTGCTATGACCAAAGCCTTAAAAAAATATTTTAAAATAGAGAAAAAAGTTTTTCGCACATAATCGAAATTTCAATTTTGCCTCACTTTAAAATTATCTGTGAAGGCACTTGAGGCTCTTATTATTCGCATAAATGTTGAAGGCACATTTGAGGGTGAACAGAGAAAATATTAATATCATAAATATTCGAATGTCACAAAAATATGTCGAAATTGCAAATTTATTCCAGAGAGACATATAACCGAAAGGGAGCGGAAAGAATTATTCTTGGGTACCGAAAAACATTCTAACCATATTGTCGGAGATATGCAGAAAATTAGATTTCATTCATTAATTTAAAGAAGACATGAAAATTTATTTTTTTCCATCCTTTCGTCTCGGATTTTTATAATTCTCGATTTTTTTTCAGGGAGCAGCCAAAAAATTCTCTCAAGCTCAAGCATTAATTGTGACTTGGCATCGTCTCCAAAAAATATATAATTTGTAATAAAGCCACACACAAAAATTCTTTTTGTTTAAGCTTTTGTCATTCATTTAGGATTGCTGTCTCTTTCGTTAAGTCAATGGACTCACTTATGCATAGACAAAAACGTGTTTTTTGATTATTAAGCTTAAATTATTATCTAGAAATGAATCATTGGGAGTGGGACATGAGACAGAAGAAAACAGGGGGAAATTTTTAATTAAACTATTTAGAAATAAAGTTTGATAAGGGCAAAGGGAGAGTTTGAGAGATTAAAAGCGACAGTAAGGGATAAAAGTTGATAGGAGAAATGACCAGAAAGGGGTAACAATTTAAGTTGTTAGTTATTTTTATCGAAAAAAAATTGAAGAATTAACATTTAAAAAAATTTAGAGAATAAAATTAAGAAAAAAGTAGCTTGTGCACAACGTATGAAATTAAATTAATTTCTAAGGATTCGAACCTTCATGTAATAAATTTCAAATTATTAATAAATTCACAACTGCACGTGAACTTCAATCTCAACCTCAATTTAACCATTTTAAAACTAATTTAACGCAATTCCATCGACATCCATGAATAATAAGCAGGAAGCGATTAGTTTGCTTGTAGTTGCCAGCCTAGGCCATCGCCATAAACAATCAATTTTCTCAAATGGCTCATAACCACGCTATTTGAGAATTAATCTTTAAACTTCACGATTTCTTTCCCTCCTCCGTTGTCAATCTAAAAATATCTGTCGCACTTCAAATTTCCATCACCTCTTGAGATGTGTCACTCACGCCGTATCATAACTTAATTTTTTCCATCCTCTTCCCATTTTTTCGCCCCGAATAATCTGAGATGCGAGAGAAATATCTTTGCTGTGACATCGAAAACTATGTTTATAATAATTTTCGCAATTCAATCCTCAAATCTTGTATGATGATGACGATCGTGATGTGATGGTTATGGCCATTGGATCGTTTGCATGTGAGATATTTGTATCAACAGCACAGTTTGAGATTTTTCACTTTTTTTCATAAATTTATTTAGAACAAAAAATTATCGCAATATCGATGAAATATATCGAGTTGCATGCACTGCAATAATTTTCAATTTAAAATATTTTCTCATGATTTTATTGGGAAGAGATGGACACTTTTGCTTTTTTTAAAAAAATATATAAATTTTAGCGTCTTTTACGTTTTAATCATGTTCCATTTTCCACTTCGTTCCTGTTATAAATCAAAAAATTTTATAACAAAAATTTCCATCACTTGCACTCATATCACCGCATTTTATTTATTGAATAAAATATGCGAGTTAAATTCATATGTCCATGGCGTCTAATTGCACCAACACACATCGAGTTGTTTTTTTGATGAGCTTTAAAAAGGGCAACATATTTTCTCATTGTCGGAGCTTCATATCGTTAACCTTCCCCGATATAAATCATTTTGCCATCCATTGAAATTTAATGACTGTTGATTATTTCACTCTCTTTTGCGCTCCTCCTCCCACTTGCACACATTTACGATGATTGTTATTAGCTTATAAATCATAATTTAGACTTGAGCTGATTTTTAAATTCGTGATTGCATTTGTGTGAGTCGGAATGAAGAAATTCTCCATGCTTCAGCCATTCTCATGCTAATTACCATCAACCGAAGTGATTTTTAAATGTCACTCAATAGACATATGGCCGAAATCTTATTTAAATAGCTGCACATTATCATACTTGGTAATAATATAAATCATGCGGTTAATTTGATGCTCACAAGAGCGCGAGAGAAGAAGAAAAATGTTAGCTGTAAATTATTGGATTTAAATGAGAATCTCATTGAGGCTTGTTGAAAGGGGAAGAGGAACAGAGAAATGCCTTTGTGTGTCATCATCGACAAGCGAAAAAAAGAAGAGATTTTCAGTTTTCACTCTCTCTCAGTTGAAGGTTGAAGTGGTAATTATAGACCGATAATTGCATGCCATCTGTGGCAGACGTGCAGAGGCTCGAAAAGGCGTGAAGTGAAAGGCTGAAAAAATATTGTTAATGGTCATGTGGGTACCGTTCGAGAATTGCAAAAGGATTAACTTTCTTTTATGACTTTGAAGGACTGGCGGGAAGATTTTTAGTTGCATAACTTAAGGCGGAATTTTTGAGGTATGTGAATATTATATTTAATAATATAAAATTTAAAAAGTTTTAAAAATTTAAACAAGTTTGATGAACTTTAATTAAATTTTTTAATCACAATTAAATTACAGTTGGAATTTTAAATGAAAGTTTTAAATAAAGGTTCGAAACATTTAAACATATTTAAATATGAACTGTAAAAATTCTAATTTTTAGCTCTATAAATTATGTTTCAAATACTTAATATTTCCTTCCATATCCTTGCACATAACGAACTCAATTTACAATAGCCACATATGCACAAAAATATTTTTACTCCCACAATAAATCAAAAAATAATTTTAAACATTCATCTCACGCCATCGAATGAAAAAATAGAAAAATTCATCCCTCATTTCAGCCAATAATCGTAGTGATTTAGATTCATCATTCATTCGAACAATAAATAAAATTAGATGGATACACTTGAGACACGCACAACACTATCCGCTGTGATAGAGAAATAACCAGGAAATTTAAACATGTAGCTGCCGAAAATAGAGTCATTTTGTGATTGTTGTGGAAACGATTTTCAAAATGCCGTTTTCAGCCTCCTCGAAGAATTCAGCGCACATTAAATATGAATGAAATGTGAATGAGGGAGTGAGCAAGGCAGGCAGAATTGGTTATATGAAATAAAAAATATATGCAATTGACTCAAATAGTTATGACGCCACAAAAATATCATTTACACATTCAATTTTAATTTTTATTTCCTTCTATTATTATAATGTCTTATTATTACAATTGTTTTGAGTATCATTTAGTTTTTTTATACACTCGCAATTTCTTTTGTTTTTTACTCCAAAGATTAACACTTTATTCAATGAATATGTTCTTAGCGATAATTATAAGTAATTAAATATGAAGGGGTTGATTGTTAAATTAGGTCATGCTTTTCTGATGGAATCGTCACTTTTAATATAAATTTTTTCGTTCTAAAAAGTGTTACAAAGGTTTTTAAAAATATTTTCCATTAATTTTATTTGAAGTGACGCAATTAACGAACAACCCTAAGTAGAATTAGATAAAGAAAAATACCGTTTGAGTGAGGTCAAGGTGAGGGTGAGCTTATCTGAGTTTGCAATTCATTAATTAAAGAAAATTATTATTACAGGGTGTAACTTGATATTTCAGGGTGTGTTTAGTTTTTTTAAAATAATAAAATCGAATTTCAGAAATTTAAGTTCGAATGCTAAATTTTTAAGTTAAAATTGTTTAATTTAAATCATTAAAATTCGTTAAATTTAAAAGACAGAGTTCTTTAACAAGATGGAAAGTGAAATTTTTCAAGCACCCACTTTTAACCTCAAATAAAGCTCATCATCATCGGTAAACTATCCAAAAAATATTCAGCAACAAATAAATCAATAATTAATATATTTTTTCATCGGGGGAGGTTCCGCTCGTTTACCCCACAATTAAAACCAAAAACGAGGCATAAAATTATCGTCATTTGTGCTATGTCTGGAAATGCACAATTCAAATATAATTTTTATATCCGTAATGAAAATAATAAAAAGAGTTGTTGGCTATTAGCGCACATAATAGTAATTATGAAAAGTTGTTTATAGTCATAAGCAAATCAACTGAAGCCAAAAATGAAGAGTTGCTACAAAATTAGAATCATAAACTAGAAAAAAAATGATCAAGGATGGGACACTTTGAACAGAGTTTTAATAATGGATTAAATGTTAAATTGGGAGATTAAAAAATAATCTTTAATTTAATTTTAATCTTCATTTAAATCCAAAAGTGTCCGCACCCTTTTGATAAAGTTAGTTAAGTTATTGGAAATCCATAAGAATCCAAACAGGTTTTCAACTCTATGCAGATCAAAAAGTCATTAAACGACATTTTTACGACTGACAAGGGTTCTCGCTCACAGTCTCACATGAGTCCATTAATTTGCTTCCTTTACCTATTAATTAAAAGCACGCACGACTGCGAGATGGAGAGAAGAAATTTGTTGCTTTACAATTCTATCTTGAAAATTTCAAATAATCACCTTTTCAACAAAATAAATTCTCTTATAAAAGAATTTTTTCTGAAATGTTTATGTTTCTGACAAAACTCTTAAACTTTCTTTTAATGTAGGTGTTTATTTTTTACTCTCTCACCGAACAATCTTTGATCAAAATTAATTAATTAAGCGGTGAGGAGAAATGAATGAGACTACCCTGACTATAATTTTTGAATTTTTTTTACGTATTTTGTTGCTCACAATTTTTTTCACTTTTCGTGAGTTTAAAATTTTCTCGCGCGCAAAAATATTTTTTTCTTGAACAAAACATGATTCTAGTTAAATTAATTTTATCAAGTAACTCTAGGCTTAATAGATTAAGAAAGTGAGTTCAATTTAAGCTGCATGGAAACTTTGATGCTCTCAAATTTCTCATTTTACTTCACAAAAATCAAACTCAGAATATTTTTCAGTGTTGCACATTTTCTTCTTCTTCTGGATACATTAGGTATGATTCTCGTCGCTCACGAAACTGCCAATTTTTTTGCATACAATTTCACTTTCAATTTTTAAACTTTTATTTGATAAAAACTCTACAATATTTCACCATCAAAATTTCATCTCATCAATCATCATTATATGATACACTTAAGAACTATTACTGTATTAAGGTAATATGTATGTATAGCATTATTAAGATAAGATAGGTTTTTGTTGCTTGTTTTACGGTATATGTGAAAAAAATTATATCATTTTCATTTCTGTAAGATATCTCTCGTGTATTTTCATTTTTTTTCTCTAAAAGATGTAAGACGGAATATTTGATTGAAAAATTTATTTCATTTCTACGCTTTTTGTTCGATTTTCAAGTTCGATGATAATTGGTATAGGGAGAAAATTAATAGAAATAAAAATTTAAATTGAAAATATCAAAAGAAAATTTTTCATTTACTCAATTGGCAGAAAAAAAATCATTTGAACTGAGATGCGTCGCCGTTAAATTTTGGGGGAATTGTTTTATTTTTAAATTGATATTTTGTAATAAAAGAATGCAAATTTCAAACCAATTTAAGTTACTCAATCACACTTCATTCATCCTAAAACTCATAAATAAGAAACTAAAAAAATAATTTTTTGCTAAGAATTTTTTCATCTTTAACTTTATTCAGTTATTTCAAATTCAATGCTTTTGTCGAATTAAGAAAAAATATAATTAATGAAGAGAAACAAAATTACGATAGAAAAAAATAAATTCATTAATAAATTGAAACATTAATAAATCACAAGATAATTTCAATGATTTTTTTAAGTAAATTTTATGCTTTGTGTGATGTGAATATTTTAAATTTTATCATAAAATTTTGATGACATCAGGTCTCCAAGGTTGTGACGGTAGAAAATAAATTTAAAATGTTTTTAATATTTTTAAATGCAAAACTCGATTTAAATTTTATCTTCTAAAGTTCACACCTTTAATATCCACTCACACTTTCACTAATCCGCGAACACAAAAGACATCGAAACAATTAAAACTATAAAGAGAGTTAAGGAAAGGAATTTTTCCGTCTAAAATATATTGCAATTATAACTTAAATTTTAATTTTACAAAAATTACTTTAGTGGCAAATTAAAGAGAAAATAACTAAAAAGGATTAAAACAAAACTTAACCGTTAAAATTTATTTATAAAAATGAAATTCATTATTTATGGCTTCTAAAAACTAAATTGACACTGGGGGAGGGAGAGAAAGGTATAATAAAATCATAAAATTATGCTCGAAGGTTCAAAATCACCTTCATCATGTACGAAAATATTTGAAGAACTTGAAACTTCAATCAAGATCATTTAATTAATGTTTTTACGTGGTTTTTGATCTTGGCTGAATTCTTCATTAAAAATTATAAACAATCATCATCGTAATATCAGTACGAAATTTTTAGTATGTATATTTTTCAATTATTAGAGATGCCAAAAAAGATATTTAAATTTTTACAGCTCTTTTTCTACTTTTTAAAAATTTTAGAAGAATGAACTTTTTTTCATAGAGCATTGCTTACACACTAGTACGTATTTTTATATCATCAATGAATTTTACTTTTCTTAAGACTTAAATTTATTATTATTTTCTTTACTTTTATTCTGCTTCCTTTGCCGCGGCTGAATTTTTTCAAAATGATAAATTTCCTGCATTAATTTTTCTTTTATATCTGCTCAAATATATATGAAGTTATTAAATATCATATATTAAGATCAGTTTATCAATTTCTTGCTTCTTTTGCATTTTTTCTTCGCCTTAAAATTTATGTGTATAACTAAATGGCCTTTACTTGTTATTCACATACATTAAACCATGAAAAATGGATACAGAAATGGAGATTAAGAGGAGAAAAACTGTTGTAGAAAAAATTTGTTAAAATTCAATCCTATGTGTGTGTATGTGAACATCATAATTAATATCTTTCGTTCTCTCCCGAGACTATAAAATTGACTAAGGAATTAATTCTGCTTTGATAATTATCATTTGAATCGCATCACGTAGCCAATTTCTAATCCTTTGAGAAGTGAAAAATATTTAATTCTGTACAAAAATGCTTTGATATTTAACTTTAGAGTCTCACATTAATGACTCGAAACTAGAACTGAACTGAAGGGTTTAAGTGGATTAAAGTGAATTTGAGCTTTGAAAATAATTTTTAAAGTCTCGATAAAATGAACAACTTGAACTTGAGTCTATTTAGATTGACTAAAATATCAACTTGAGTCTTAATAATACGAATTTACTTCACATTACTATCGGAACACCATGGAAAGTGAAACTTCTCATACTAAAGTCTTTCTTTAATGACATTTAAACATATTTGAGTGAATAAAATATTTACTGAAACGAGTTTGTGTTGACATTGAATTTTTAATTTTTTTTTAAAGTAAAGAAATATTTCACTTAACCAAGACTCAAACTTCCATCTCAAAAATATTCAAATAATCCACTTAAGATCCTTCTTTTCCAATTTTCTGTATTTCATTGTGCATAAAAAATTACTTTTATGATTTTTTGACTGATAAAAAATCCATCAATGAGATTCAGTTGCTTTAATACTTTCTTTCCGTTTTTTAAACAACACAATTTTCATCTTATTTCCTTTTTTTATATAAAACTACAGCTTGCCTTTTTCTCATCGCATTTACGACTGAGAATTTTTTTTCTATATAAAGATTACGTTTTTTTGAATTCTTATATGACGGAATCATGTAGAAATATTTTTTAAGGAGAGTTTAGAGAAAGATAGGAAATAGAAAGTTGCTTTTGTTGTTTTTTTGTGTATGATGAATTTATGAACTGACTTTACTGACAGCCTTTAAAATGTCCTGATTCTTATTATCCAACTGACCCATCATGCCCAAATTGCCCATGCCCATTCCACCTAATCCTAATTTCAAATCGTTTTGTACTAATGACGGATGATGCAAATGGCTGCCGACTAATCCACCGACACCATGATTTCCAAGATGTCCACCATGACCGCCATGGCCGAGACCGTGTGAGTTCTGTGATGTTATTACGCTATGATCTTGCTGCTGTTGCTGCTGTGATTTGTGCTGATGTTGCTGCTGTGATGACTTTAGTGAATCTTGCTTCATCTTTTCCTGCTCTTCGCGCTCACGTCTTGCCTAAATTTTTTTAGTCGACATTCCATAGAAAGGAAGACGAGGAAGAGAAAAAGAAGAAAAGAACTTTTAAATTTATTTTTTTTCATGAAAGAATTTCAGTCGAAAGAGAAACCAAAAAAATAGTCATAAATTTTTGGAGTGGTCACAAGAAAAAAAAAAGAAGAACCAAGAATAAATTTAAAATGTGCGTGGGACATATGCATTACTGCCACACTCTCTTTAGGCATCATCATAAAGTTATTTACATTATATGCAAATAGGATTTTTGCACTTTTTGTCCACAAGCACAGCTTGAAATCACTTGTGATGTGCAGAAATCCCATTAGAGAGCCTTTTGACCAATCCATTATGACATTTTATGCTAATTTACCTGTTCATTGATCTCTTTAACAGCACGCAATTCCTTTTTTACTGTTGACAATTGAAAGAATAGATAAGTTAGACACATTTAAGCTACTTAAAAGTTGTTGCAGCCATCGATGTGGGTCACTCAAGTTTGCAACATTTAATAATTTGCATAAGAAGAATTTATATGTGATTTTAAATGATAATAAAAATTGTGGAGAGTCAGGAGAGAGATGGACACTGGTTTTGAGCTTTAAATTTAATTAAAAATCAAAAAGCCAAATAAACTAAAAATATTTTGAGGAAACTTTAGATTTCTTTGTAAAAATTCGGTTCGAATCCTAAAAATTAAAATAATATAACGCCAAAAGTTTAATTATTTTTTTTAAATTCTAATGCAACAACGACCCAAAATTATTCTCTCGCATAATTCTCAAAATCAATTAATGTCCGCATGTAAACTATTTAATTTCGCAGATCAAATTCTCTTATCTAGACCACACACGGCAGCGCATATAAAATTATAATTTTCAAAAATTAAAAATATTCACAAACATTTCATTCGCCTGTTTTGGAACCTGTCGAGAAAATAAAAATGAGAAAAAAGTTAATAAGAAATATTAATTAAATTTTCTTTTTCGTAAATTAACTCACCAAATTTTAATTTGTCGCTCGGTGAGACAGAGAGCGTGTGCAATTTCGATGCGTCTTCTGCGTGTGAGATAGTGATTGAAGTGAAACTCTTTTTCTAGCTCCAAAGTCTGGAAGCGTGTGTATGTTTGACGTCCACGTCGTCGGGGGCATCCGTTGGGTCCTGTGGAGAGGAAAGGTAGAGAACAAAAGTTGAATTAGCAAAGGTGCAGAAAATTTCACCTTAAAAATAAGAGAAAGTCTTTTTGTGTGCAAAATTTACAATTGTGCAATTTTTTCGGCTCTCTTCCGTGCTGTGTCGCAAAAAGGGTTTATTTACTTCGCATCTCAATGACATTTCCCTCAAAATATTTTCTCTTTTTCACTCGAAATTCGGTGCGGTGTGACGAAAGGAGAAAAGAAAGCTTCAAGGCAAATTTTTTTGAAGCATAAAAGAAATTTTTTCTCTCTTATCGCAAAATTGTAAATTTCGAAATAAGGAAAGTGATTTCACAGCAGAAAAAAATGCAAGAACCCTTTTCTTTATCTTTATAGTTCTTTCTTTTACTTTGATGGATTGGTATTGTCAAGGATATAAAAATTGCCTAAAAAGAAACTTTTAGCATACGACATTATTTGCCTTTTTGTTTCTGCCTTCGCTGTAATTTAATTTTTTATGACTCTTTACTGTTATTTGCCATGCTGCCATACCCCCACGCTTTTCAAGGGAAGATTTTTTATTGTCTCTGCAGATTTTTGTGACTTTTTTTAAAGAAATATTCAAGAGATTTTTAGTGAGGACATGGATGTCCAATAAATAACAAAATAATTTAGGAATTAACATCTAAATGTTGGTGAAAAAATACAAATTTATTTGGAAATTTAAAAAAAAATAGATTTAGATCCTAAATTTAAAAAAATGCTTTTGATTTGTTATTTTAATTTTTAAATTTTCTGAACTTAATTTCATTTTAAAAACAATCCAACTACTTCACTCTAATTAGTAATTAAAGAGTCTCTAAATTATCAACAGAAAATGTCTACGCAACAGACTGAATTGAATATCCACGCGAGCATGGTTTAAATGATGAATTTGGATTAGTTCCAATTAAAAGAGAATTAGTAAAGCAGAAGACCTCACATTGAGCGGTCGAGGTCAGAGTTGACACGGCACGTTTTTTGATAATTTCATGACGCATATGCGAATATGATTAGATTTTTCATCTCTCATACAAAATTTCCTAATCCTACGTGTTTAATTTGTTTAGAATTTTTCATTAAATTTCCCTCTTCTCTCTTTTTATCATCGACGCTCGTAATGAAAATTAAAATATGTACGTGTGGTATATAAATCGACGACCGACCATGGAGGGAAAGGAATCTCATTTAAAACATCCAACTGACATGTCTGAATTTACGGTTCGATGTTGCCTAGCAACCGCAAGCATTATTTTCTCTCCTCTCTCGTTATCCGCATGCATGTCGGACGACTTGATGACTTTTTTCGAAAAAAATAATGGAAAAGCAAGAATGCAGAAAAAATTGCTTAGCATGGGTTGGAAGTGCAAGGGTTGATTTGAGTAAACTAAAAAACCTTTTAAAAAATCAAAGAAAAAAATTCATTCCCTTGCCGACAGCAAACAAGCGAGGAAAAAGTTTCTGTCAAGATATTTAAAAACTTTCTTCCTTCTCAGTGCACACTCGCTGTTGCTGCCATGTCATTTCACAATATCCCCGCCATTAACATACTTTATGAGAGTGAGAATTTCATTTCTTTAATGGAAAATGACTTTATATAATGCCATTAAGGATTTTCCATCTCTTCACACCGCCATTGAAGGTGGAAGAATTTATCGTCATCATCCTAAAAATTATTTAAATTGTGTAATTCCAAAAAATGTTAAAGCTGCCGTGAAAATTAAAATTTCTCAAGCATGATGTGAGAAACCGCTAAAAAATGTGATGATGCGCCATGTTATTATCCATCATCGACTGGTTAATTGCATGTTTAATTATACATTTTATTGCTCCTCTTTAAAGCTCACTTCAAAATCGCATTTCATCAATGGAGCTCGAGTTCAAAAAGACTCTTTGCACTGTATATTTAACTACACTTTATGCCCCTCCCCAAAAAAATCTGAAGAAGAATTTATATAATCAACTCTAAAACAAATTTCGTATGTTTATTGCCACATAAACAATTTCATCGTGTAAATATTTATAAGCCAAATATACGACTCTCGGTGATTAATTATTCAATTTCTTTTTCGAGTTCTCTTTCACTCAATCGCAGTTCTCGAGCGAGTTTTCTCATGTAAACATTCGTCAGAAAAAAAATATTATTCGTAATTGGCAATTTTGCAAGTACGCGGCTACAAACGAGATACTTAACACGAGCCTTAATGAAGCTTGAAGAGATTTAAATTAAGTTTTGCACCGAGTTGAGAATTTATTAAACGAATGAATTGGAATTTTGAATTTTGAAATAGTTTTAAAGGATTTTAAAATTAAACGTTTATTAAATTTTCTTATTTTTATATTTTATGTTTAAATAATTTTTACAAAAGTTTCATTTCATGTTAAAATCTCAGTCTCTTATCACGCTTTAAATTAAACTAATTTAATTTAATTTTTCACAATTCAAACATTAATCATTTTATTTAAAAACAATTTAATGTTAGGTTTCGTAATAATTTAATTCAAAAATTGACTCTCAGCCAAACTTTTTAATTTCCCACCACCCGCTCAAATTTCAATCTCATTTATTTTTCTTTAATTTGAATTTGAGAAGTGGCGCAATATTGGAAACTCGACACTTTTAATTTAATAATATTTATTTGTTTTAGCCTTCTCACGGGCGGCAAAGCGCAAGGCAACAAATCGTTAAATGTCGCGATGTGAAGAGGAGAGAAAAATTATTATAAAGAAATGTCATTTAAATTTTTTACTCTCAACAATGTTGCGCACTTGAGACGACAAAACTATACACATTCGTTCGTAATTATATGAAAAGCTGTTGTGAGTCAATCTATTAGCATGTGCATAAAGATTTAGTATTATAGTCGATTTGTGTAGGCCAGCAAGTCGCATTCGCATTAATTCCTTACAAACGGCGTCATTTGTTGGGTTTTTGTGTGTTCAGTGAAAGGGAAGAAATTGTGACAGTTTTGGGCGTTATTTTGGCACCTAACTCTATTTTGGTTATTCCACTCTTCTCTCTCTAGCGGTAGCAATTACAGCATTTAATGCCATTACAATAAATTACATGGAAAACAATATGGATAACACTTCTTTTATTTGTCTCTCACTCTCCTACGCGTTTGCCACTGCTGAATTCCATCCCTTAAATTTGAAAATTAAATTTATGATAATTGGATTAGATCCCCTCACTCTCATTCACTGCAGAGCTACAATCCCTACTAACTCTTATTGCGCTGCTTTGTGTTTTGTGTATTGGCAATCGGCAAAAAAATTGTTAGTTACCAAGAAGGAGAATGAAAGAAAAGGGAAAGAAAGATGGCTTCTAGTGATGGTGTAAATATACGATGCGGATCATAAGTATTGTTGCATCTGATATCTCAGGAGAATCTTCTATTGTTAGAATAATGCAGGGTTGAAAAAGTTTTATATTCGTTTTAAACTTTTAAATTTAATGAAATAAGTCTGGGTTCAAATCCCTTAAGATGAAAAGGTTTTGGTAAAAATTTATAATTTGCTATTTTTTTAAATAAAATTTTAATTTATAAATTTAATGCTTAGAATTAAGGTTCAAATTCATAAAATTTTCGAATCATAACTCAAACAAAATATTCGTTGTATTTTTTGATATTATTTTTTAAAAAAATTATTAAATTTTTCGTCAAACCCTGCCATTTTCTTTGATAACTTTCCTCACACCCAGAAACACTTTTCGATATTATTTTTATCTTTTTTTCACTCCCCCCATGTACACATAACACAATTCATGCTCACGAGAGTGAGAGAAAGTACGGGAAAAATTATTCTACCGGAGTAGAGATGAAATTTATTATGCTGAGGATTCAAAATTGTTCTCGTTGTATATGAAATTACACACAACAGCAGCAACAGTGGAAACAAAGGAACAGCTTGCAACTAAGTACGAAAATACATTTTTTTTGGTCCACTGAGAGTAATATTTTACAATGCTACATTTTTTAAAAAAGCATCAACAATACCTCGAGCAGCGGAGTGAATTTTAATTATGTTTACGAGATAATTTAAAGTAATCTCACTGACAATGTAAAATGGCGTTAATAAATATCAAAAATATTACATTTTCATGGAAAATTGGATTTTAAATGGATTTTTGATGTTCCTTTCAAGATTCAATTGAAAATTACATCATTGATGAGCGCTGAGAAGATTAAAATTGTAAATTTCATTTCGAAATTGGCTGTGAAGGTATAAAAAGGGGTTTTAGGGAGATAATTTCGAGTGTTTTATGGGAAAATTGAGTTGCGTAATGAAAATTGGTGCGATGAAAATTTCAAATTTTGAAGGTTGAATTTTTTGAACCTTAATTAAGTTTTGAAACAAAAATTAATTTTTTTTAAACAAAAAAATTTAAATTTTTTAAGAGTTGAACCAAGATGTAAAAAAAATTTTAAGATAAACGATTTTGGAGTAAATTTTTTAAAAATTTTTAAGATTCGAACCTGAATTCTTCTAATTCTTAAGGAATTATTTTTCTCTCATTTCCGATTAAATCTCACAAAAGTTTCTAATAAGAATTAAAAACCTTCAAATAGAATTTTTCATGCCTTCCCAACATTACTTCTTTCTTTTATCAACAAGGTCTCGACCATTAAATTTCCATACGAAAATTATTTTCTCAACCCCTTTTGGCACTCATTTATCACTCGCTATCGCTCATTCTCCATCTAAAGCTTTATGTACGAAAAAGTCGATTTAATTTCGCAGGAAACTTAATAGCAAAAAAAAATTCTTTAAGATATCCAATCGCGATTACACGAATATTTATGCTCGGTTTTATTGTTTTTATGGGTACATCATCGCACATACAAGCATGTATGAACTGCATATATTTTCCCAATAAAAGGAACGACCGAGAGAGCAAGAAGGAATTTATATATATAAAATAAATTAGTACGTGCTGTGAATGTAAGAAATAAATATAAAAAATTTACGATATTCCCTTAACGTTGCGTTAAGCCATCGCTGGTACTGCTGCGTTATTTATTGTTATAAGGAATTGAAAAAACTCATAAATGGCTCCTCGCGCTTGAGCTCACTCTTTCCTCTCCTCCTGCATCTCTTAATTAATCAATTAACCATTTAAAGTACGTGGACAGTATGTGCACACATACGCACGCACAAACACATTTCCCTGTTTTATTTCGTCATAAGAAAATTTATTTTATAAGTCAGTAAGTTGGACTATGGAATAAAATAATCAAAATGATATCATAAGCATAAACATAACAATATAGACGTCGAGTAAGTCCCCTTTTTTGTGTATACGTTTTTTTCATTCGAGAATTGAGAGAGTGAGAGATATTCTTCGGTATGTGCACACTGCTTCGAGTGTATATGATAATATTCAACTTGTACATCCCTATAAAATGATTCTGGTAGCGCTTAAAATGCCTTTTAGCCTCGTAGTAAGGAAACCATCATGGAAATGGCTTAAATGACTAAAATTATAATAAAAACGCTCCTTGCATACACTTTTATCATAGTTTCCGGCTTCATTTTATATTTTTGTTCTCACTCCCAAGGAATTTTTGCGAGCACGTTAAAAGGATATGCTCGTCTACCTTTCGAGGTTTCTTAGGGTTTTATTTGGGTAGATGAGAGAAAAACGACTTTAAAATAATTTTAGAACTAAAATTTTAAATTTAAAAAATTTCATCTGACATTATATTTTTTTAAATTCTCATAAGATATTCTTCGAAAAAATATTCAAGGGTGAAAAGTAATTATGGGATGAATTTTCTCTCTCTCCCTCTTTTATCAGTTCCTGTGGCAAAAATGAAGAAGTCATGTCGTCACGGAAAAACCTCCTCCGAGATATTTTCAACATACAACAGAACATATTAAAATTTAATCAGAGAGGAATGTGGCAGCAGACGGTGGCACGATGAGGGAAGTGTGTAATATATTAAAATATTAGCTCAATATGTTCACAGTGCATTAATTGGATTAAATATTATATATTGAAAGAGATTCTCCCTCTCTTAACTGCATCACTTTGGAGCATATAAAAATAGTAATTTCTATGCACATTAAGAAGATTCTAAAAGTGAGACCTCGACTTCATATACACTTCGGAATTTTCATAATAAATTCAGCTAATGCCAGATCTTAATTACTTAGAGCGAAAGAGAGAGAAGATTATAATTATTTTTATTATGTAGAGCAGAAAAAACGCGCGAAAGAGATTTTTCAAATGAGCCAGATGATCATCATCGATCGAGTCGAGTCTAAATTGTTTGTGTAATCTATGAAAATGCGAAGCAATAACCATATCGATATTCATAAAAGTAATTATTATATTAAGAAAAGATTCAAGGAAAAAAAATATAAAATTGTCGATTTTTCGCTCCGAGTAATGACTTTTAGTTTAAACTGTTATTGTTATTATAAATCGGCCGTATAAGCATAAACAGAATATTAAATTGTCTCTCGAGAGTCTCGCGAATGATAGAATGAGGAAAATGTGAGGATTGTGGATCAAAAAATTATTAAATTTAGACAAAATTTAAAAAAATTTTTATTTTTAACGACTTTTGTAGAACAAAATATTTGAAATATTTTGTAATTTTTGATTCCATATTTTTTTGGTTCTAAACCACTGTAACTTCATATTAAAATAACCAAAATAAATAAATTTAAAAATTTTTCACTTTAAACTTTTCAAAAATTTTAAATTTAATTAATTTTGACCATATTTACCCACATACAAAACCACTTTGAAACAAAAAATAGCCACATGAGCGCTCGCTAAATTTATCGTTGGCATTCTATCACAGAGGAGGAATTAAAATGAAAATTAGCACCACAGTGCGACTTGCTGATGTGCCTCTATATTGTTATTAGCATTATTTAGACTGTCTTAATGCGTCAACATATGATGAGGCGAAAAATAAGTGAAGAGATTTAAATAAATTAAGCAGATTTTAATTAAGCTATGGACGATAGTCATCGGCTGGATTTTTTTGAAAAAATAAATAAATATAAATAAAAAGAGTCAGATTGCAGGCGAGCACATTTTGCGGTTATCTCGTGTGGCATTTCCTATATCCATTAAATCAATTCAACAACATGGTCAGGTACACACTTTAAAGCACTGTCTTTAAAATGAAATAAAAATCTTCTCTCTTCGTTTCATAGTGCAATGATGCCGCACATAGGAACAAAACAAACGGCAATAATAACATGGACATAAAAACAGATTGCTATGGATATGGCAAAGAATAACCATTTTGAGATTATGGAGATGGCTGAGAAAAAGAAGAGAGTCTCGGAACAATAAATTTAATTTCGTATTTTGACATTTCTTTTGTCGTGAATCATGATTTATGTGTATGATGTTTTTTTGCGTCATGGACACACATTTTCAGGCTTATAAAATCGTTTATTTCATATCTACATGAGCATCCCCAGAAGGACCGAAAAATGCGCTCTTTTCTCAAGCACATAAAGACCGACGACGACCACATAACGCACACTCTCTTTCACTCTAAATAAAGCATAAAGATAATGGCCGTTTTGGGTGTCGTCCTAATGACGTTTCTTCTATCTTGACTGTATGCATGCGTGTCGCCCCTTGTATAACATGAATTCATAGCGTAATAAATAATAGACACGAATTTAATTTGAATTTAGTTGCTAGGTGGATGGAATGAAAATTTATATTTTTTGTTAAAAGTTTAACCGAGTTTTTAGAATATTTTTGTTAAATTTATTTCTGCTGATTAATTAAATTTATTTAGAAATTTTAAAAGTTCAAACTGTTTGAATTAAAAATATTATTTTTTAATTTCTAAATCAGCCGACATTTCTCAAATTTCATTCCATTCAGTTTTAAATTACAAAAGAACTCTAACAAAAAAAGAAAACCCGTTCCGATAGCTAGAAAAAAAATTGTAATTGTCGTTAACGTCAGGGATTCACATTGTATGTGCGCCATATCTATCTCGTTGCGTGTGTGCAAGTGGTCGTAAAATTCAAGTTTGTGTGCTGTATTTTATGATGTGAAAGTTTTTCACTTTATTACTTTTTTTCCTCCTTTCTCTTCTCATGTTGCCTTAAAGGTGCTCCTTCAAGGGGTTTCATAAACCCGTCTATTCCTCATGATCAACAAAATACTTGAAATCGATAAATTTTCGTGTTTTTTTTCTCTCTCTGCAAAAGGAGAAAATATTTTCAGTCATCACGCTCGATTGAACATGCATGCCTTCATCTTTATAACTTTTTTTCTTGCTTTTTGACCGTCGGTGTTCTTAATGCGCAGCCATAGAAAATTCGATATACATTTTGGTACTTAACGACCCCATGTCTATAACTTTCTCAAATATATTTTTTTTATTGTTTGTTGACAGCACGGAGAGAATGAGAAAAAAATAACTATGAGCACAATAAAAATCAAAAAATCGATTTTAATGCTCGGTTTTTGATATTTTTACGACCAATAATTCTCTTAAAAATGGCTCAACAAAACATTAAATTATTGCACTTACCTGAAAAATCTCCACAGACGACACGATCAAAGGGATTGCTCATCCAGTCTGTGAATTGAGGAAAAAAATAGTTTCACAATTTTATATTTTTTTATGCGAAAAATTTCAGTTTTACATTTAAATATTTTTACCACATTTTAATCATTTTTTCTACAACTTTTATGACACAAAAAAATATTCAAAAAACTCGGTATTAAAATATTTTAGCATAATTTTCACTAAAAATAATATTTTCGAGGTTAGCCAGTAGGATTTTTCTCAACTATGTAAACTCATACATAATCATCGCCATGTAAATGCATTAACCATTATAATTAGCATTTAAAGACTCTCAAAAAAAAATGCCCGCATTGCGATAACATTGTAGAATAAACTCTCAATGTACACAGACAAGGGAGTCTTTCGACGTCGTCGACTTGAGATAAGGCACGATTAGCAATTATTTTTAATTTTAATTAATTTTCATTGCTATCATAACAATTTTAAAGGCTAAACTTGCGTTTCCTGGGCAGTCTTTTTTTAGTAGTTTTTTTGATGGATTCTTGTAGATTTGGGCTCCCTTAGTCATAATCTGCATAAAAAAATTGGCGCTTACCCTCCTGGAACCCCCTACGACCCTACAAAGTTTCTATTTTTTTCTTTGTTTATAATCCAAAAAGCCTACAATCTTAAGGGAAAGGGGAGTCTCGGTGGGGAGGGTACACGACAGGACTAGGGAGGAAAAAAAAAAAAAAAAAAATTTAAAAAAAATTAATTAAAAAAAAAAATCTTATTTAAAATAATTTCTCATAAATTTAATAAAAAAAAAAAAAAAAAAAAAAATTTTTAAAATAAAAAAAAAAAAAAAAATTAAAAAAAAAAATAATTTTTTGAATGAAAATAAAGAGATTTTAAATTATTATACCATTACATATTCATCATCATCAGCTGGGTAATATTTCACTGTCACATGACAATCATTTCCAGCTCATGTGTGCTCAATTTACTTAACTTGATTTTTTAATCTCAAATGAGCGCGTTTTATTTTTTCATGAAAATCTCGCTAAAATTCAATTATTTTCATTATCTGAGTTAATTTTCAGGCGGAGAGTCGTAAAAAAATTTAGCGCCATTTTATAGTTGAAAAATTGCCATGCGTTTCCCTGCATCGTACGAAGCGGAATGAGAAAGATTTAATACTATAACAATGGCCGTCATCGATATAAAAAAAGGTAGAAAAACGAGTTTGGCGGAAAAAAATGTTTGAAACATTTAAGAGAAGAAAAAAATCGTTGAAAATTTAAATTTATTTGAATTTTTCAAATACGTTGAGGACTAATTAACGAATCATTAATTTAATTTGACTTCAAAACTTTGCAATATCTAAATTTAAAAGAATTTCAAAAGTAACCTTGATATTTTTTAAATAAATCTTCAGTCTCTGAACTCTTTACTCGAGTTAACATCAGCGCGTGCACTGAATACACGAAGGAGGACGATATATATTTGTCAACACTCTCGAATGAATCAAATGATATCAAATAAATTCATCCATGAATGAAAATGAAATGCTTGTCGCGGCACATATGTGTCTGTATGTGTATATTTTTTTATGTGCGCCTTAGCAGCGGCAGAAAATTTTCATATGCACGGTTGATGTGACGTAACGTCATGAAAAAAAATATTGCCATTTTTATGTGTTTAGTGCCCATAATAACAACTAGAATTATTGAGTGAGCAAATTTGATGCGTGCATTGCACTTACCGCAGACCGGGAAACGAATTAATTAATTTTTCACTCGAAATAATTAAAAGAGCATTGGATGACGTAAAAAAGCCACCCTCAAAAATAAAAGGAATAAAATGTCGGATAGTCATAAAAGTCATAGTCAAAATAGTAGTAAAAATATCACGTCTACATGTGATCACACACAAAAAAAGTTACTTATAAAGCAATTAAAATAGTCGCGCACGCTTACCAGTAGGTACAAGCCATGGATGTCGTGTGATTTCCGAGAGCGCTTGACCCGTGCCAACTGATGATAAGCCGCCCGACGAGAGCTGCGAGCATGCACTGCCAAGTGAATCCATTCCGACTGCACCGGCTGCTGATACTGCGGCCGCTTGATGATAAAATTGAGCAATGCTCGAGGCACTGCCCATAGACGGATAACTATTCATGACGCTTTCCGAATATCGACTAAATTGAAGATTGAGAGAGGGAAGAAAAACTTTAGCTCTAAATAATTTATTCACTCTTGCCATCGATTTCTTCTTCATTTTTTTCTCCTCTTCTTATGCCTTACTCGCAAGCACTCGCATGGATAAAAATTAAAAAATTATTCTCTCTTTTCTGAAGGAACGGATGCTGGATGTTGAAGAACGGGTTCTTCCACCATGAAGTCTCGAGCGAGAAGTTTAAGAAGAAGAAAAGAATATAAAATGAAACAAAATCGAGGGCTAAAGCTTAAATTTCTATATGTATGTAAAATGGCGTTATCTTTTATCTCTCCGCGCGCACAACACCGCGCCGAGTTCTATTACATTGGATAAAGGGAGAAAATAAAAAACCTCGAAACGCACTCGCTTTCATATAATCACAAGAGAGAGTGTAAAGAAGTGTAGCATGTGATAAAGAAATATAAGAAAGCTCATTAGAAATATAATTTATGTAATTTTTACTCTTTATAGGACAGAATATGACGTGAGAGAAGAATTTTACTTTTTTTAAAAGAAGGTATGAGGTTGAACATGGTAGCGAGACGGAAACACGAATAGGAAAAGATTTCTTTTATTTTTCAGTATTTCCGACGGCAGTTTCATTTCCACCACACTGGATTTTTACGCTTTTTCTTTTTTATAAGAATTTTTGTGCACAAGCAAATTTGAATAAAAGATAACACCATTTTTAAATTTTGATCAAATGTGAGATGGAAATTTAAAAGGAATGTTAATTAAATTGACTTTTTTTATTAAAGTTTTGAGACCCTTAATTATTTATTAAATTAATTTATGTTTTATTAATTTTTAAGGCTTTAGATGCTTTTTAAATTTGTTTAAAAACAGTGAAAAAATTATCTTAAAAAATTAATTTTCATTTATTAAATTTTTTCTGCTGTATTTCATTAAATTTTTGGAACACATGTTTTAAATTTACTATAAAATGTCAAAAATGTGCAATCAAAAAACACGAGTTGGACACACTTTACTCGTTACTATCTAAAAAATTACTTATTTACTTAAAAAGTGCGTCGGGAAAAATTTTCGAATTAAATTTTTACAAACTCTTGAGTGAACAAAATTATATTTGCCATTGTGTAAAAATTAATTGAAACATTTGAAAAATGGAAAAAATTTCCCCACATTATCCGTTCTTATTAAATCGGAACCAACATGAAAAAATTGAATTATTTTAATTGCATTAAAATGCTTAATTGTTGTAGTTAAATTTTATTTGATATGCAAACGAATAAAAAAACTTATTAAAAATCTTAATTGACCATTTAAGGATCTTAAGGTTCTTAATTTGCATCTCTTGCGAAGTTAAAATGATTTAGATTTTTTTATTAATTAAATTAATCAAATTTTAATTTCAATTAAACTTGTCAATAATTTTCCATTAAACATCATTTGAATATTCGAAACGTTCAAAGTCAATTAATCAAACAAATTTTTGAATTTCCCTCTCTCAATTGATTTCATTGATGAGCAAAAATGAAGAAAATTTACCCGCATGTTTTATCATCGAGACCAGAAAATCCAGGCATCGTTGGATAACTCGAATGTGATGACGGATGATTTGAGACAAATGGATACATTCTATTATTTGAAGTCGGTGGTGAGCTACCTTCTTCACTACCAGTTAACGGACTACCTTCGGAATTATTACTAGGAGTCGTTTGTGACACTGTTGAATTTGTTGTTGATTGATTAATATTATTAAGATGGGAATTGAGAAATGGTTGAAACTGTGCCGCATATTTGTGAGGCAGCATGGAGTCAATAATGAACTTTGATGACATCGTCGCCATTCAATTAAAATTTTGGTTAGTTTTTTTTTGGTTAGTAAATTTTTAGCGGCGAGATCTGAATATAATGAAAAATTTTTCTTCTATGAGGTCACTTGTGAGTTTGTTGTGAGTGCGATAAAAAAAGTTAATTATTTAAATAAGGAAAAATAACCTCGTACTACTTACTTTATCAGATGATGTCACGAAAAAAATTTACTTCTCACTCAATTTTTTAACTTTCACCAAAAAATTGTAGTTTTTTTCTTTGCTGTGCAATTTTTATTTTACAAGATGCAACAATGCATTTTTTACTCGTTTAGAAAATTGCAGGATAGCAAAAGAGAAACTTGTCTCAGGGTCAATCCTTTTCCTTTTTGTTTATTTCTTCTTTCTTATGATGCAACATAAAATTTTTTTATTACCTTCCGTTTTTACGTTATGTACTTTAGCAAATATAATTTTTTTTATGTCTCTAAGTTTTGTCTCTAAAATTATTGTTGATTTTTATTTACGTACACTTTTTTATTTTGAGATAATCACTTTTTTGGATGTTCAATTTTCCGCTCACGTTTCACAACTGCACTGAAGAGATTTTTTTTTCATGCGCCACCCGAAAAAAAGAGAAATAATTATTTTCTCTTCTCTTTTTTATTCACTCGAAAATTGGTAATTTTAACGTAATAAAAATTACTTGGCTATATAATAAGAATACTTTTTTTTCTCTTTTAAATATAAAAAATACGTATTTATTAGTCCGAATAGATGTTAGCGTTATGACAAGTAGTTCGTTTATGATCGTATCATAACACACAATATTATTATACCCATGCACAAGAGCGAAGAGGCGAAAAAAGTGTATAATATAAAAAAGAAGTTCAGGGTACGAGAGAGTATAGCGAGCTCCGTATATGAACGAGGAATGAAAGGAGAAAAAAATATATTGTATGATAATGTGTGTTGTGTACACAAAACAAACAAGAAGAATAATATTTTTATATCAACAAAAAATAATCGTACGTCTATATAGTATTTTTTATTACATACAGCAATTTTTCGAGCATTTGTATGATGATAAAAGTAAGTTTTTTCCCTATCTTATATGAATTCCGTTACATTTATCTCGCTTCCACCTTCGTGCACGATAGAGCTGTGTTGTGGGTGTGAGAGCGAGACGTACATAGTTGCAAACTCGTGAAATGAGATAGAAAGCATGGAAATTCTTATAAGTATTCGTAAAATGATTTTCACAACACATAGATCTCGCTGCTGCACACACTCAACTCGATTGTATATTTGTTGGGGGCCTTCTCGCAAATGCGGGTGATGATCGGCGATTCGCAAGGTAGTTGAGTCTTATCAGTCAATTGAATGGAACAATAAGGAGCCATCGATGGCATCTTTTGGACTTTTTTGAGATAAAATTGAAACAATTTTTTTATATTTTTATATTTATTCTTTTTATTTCTTTGAAATTTTTTATGTTTTTTTTAATGATTTTTTATATTAAATCTTTTGTAATTTTTTCTATGTAAATTTTTTGTATATAAAACATTTTACATAAATTTTCAATTGTTTTATAATTTTTTATGCATATTTTATTTTTATGCATAGTAATAAATTTTATTGGCATCTCATAATAATTTGTATCGATGATTGCATCATAATAATTAATAAAAATTAAAACTATTTTTATGTGAATTTGCAAGAATCATAAAACTATTTGCTTAAATAAAATTCTGCTTAGATCTTATGCGAGTGAGAGAGACATTTTTATGCTGCCAACTAATACATCGTAAAAGTACACATTCATTCCATATTTCCTGAAACCATCACGAAATTTCTCTTTCCCTCTCACTCGCTCACTCTTGCACACAGTCAAAGCGACACTCGAGTCATCTCGCTCATACACACACAGCAGACATGATTATTTTCAGCCGTATTATTAAACTTGCATAACAATTTTAGTGAGATTGAACAACATTTATATATGTTATAAAATTTCTATCTCTTTCATTGCCCTAATACAATATAAAGCATAAACATAATTTTTTATTTCATTTTTATTTTTTCACCTTGTCGATTGTGACTGTGTGAGTGCGCAGTGTGTGCGAGGAGAGGCAGGAAGATGATTTTTCCACGCAAGAGCTCTTTGGTTTTCCTCCCGCACATACACACACACACACACGGATATTTTATGAGCTGCAAATTTGAATTTTGCAGATTATTTAGCTATGATGACAAAAATCGAGCTGGTGACCTTCTCTCACATGACATAAAACATGCCTCAAACCCTCCGGAGAGTAAATGAAAATTGATCTCTAAACAAATCATTTTCGTTCATAATAAAAATGTGCTCAAATCTCACTCAATTGTTCCATAAAAATTAAATTTAATCGTGCGGAAAGTAAAAAAAACTCTTTCGTAAAATTATTTTAATTTACAATTACATTAAGAAATCGTAAAATTCTTTTTTCTCGTCCATAAATCAAGAACGGGCATAAATTTCATTATAACTCAATTCCTCTACATACCAAAGTTGTGCCTTGCTTGCGCTACATGAGGAAGAATCTGAAATGAGAAGAAAAAATTGTCAGGGGAATGTACATAACATGACTTTGTATATAGGGATGAAAAATATTTTAGGGTGGTTCAGAGCAATGCCATCTGTAAGTGAAAAAAAATTGCAAACACATCTCAAGTCACCCCGGCAACCCGAACATGATTCTCACCATTAAAAACTAATTTAAAATTTATTTCACACCTTAAGAGCATAAAAAAATATTCAACAATTAAAGTGTGTACGATTGTTTATAAAAACTGTGTTAAGAATCTATAAAAGTTTATTTTTTCATGGCTAATAAAATAACCCACAACGATGGCTCATCGTAAAAAAAAGTTCATGAGGCAACAAATCAACAACTTCAAAAGAATAGTCGGGTCGGTCGGCGCTTGTGGGGAGATTAAAAAGCATAGTCATTTATCAAAGTTATTGCTGTATAAAAATCATGTCGAGAGAGGAGAAAAAGAAGCGCTTTTGTACTTTAACCCCCAGAAGTGTTTGTACTCTATTTGACGATTACTTTGACAGCTCTCTCGATCAGCTGCTCCATAGAATTTTTTTTTATTATACTTTGCTTTGTAGCTGAGAGAAGCACAAAAGATTATCAAATAGCGAGATAATTAAACTCACATTTTTAGTATAGAAATATTTAAAAAATTAATTCGATTTTAATTGATTTAATCGCGTTTGATCTCATCATTTAGCTGTTGATGAATTTTTTTTATAGAGTAGTTTACAAAAACGAAGAGATTTTTATAGGGTAAGAAAATTAAGTTTTGTGTGCAATTAAATTGACAAAATTGATTAATAAAAAGTTTTTTTATTGGCGAATTAATTAGTAGATTTAAAATGAACATTGAGTTAAGAGTTTTTGGCTACTGAATTAAGAGGGATATTAAAAATTCATTGATGAAAGTGAATTATTGAAAATCAAATTTTAAATTTATAACGTTTTTTAATATTTTAATCAATTTTAGTCAATAATTCTAGTAAAATGCAAAAAATTTTGTGAATACTTAAGGATTTAAATATCAATTTATTTTATAATTTGTATACTTGAACATTTTCAACTAAAATATTAAAGTCATAATTTTCAATTAATTTAAATATTAATTAAAATCATTTAATTCAATTTAAACTTCCTCTTTCAATCACAAACTTGACCCTCCAAAGTTAATAAAAATGTATAATATTCCGTCAAACTTCATCCGGTTCCACATCAATTAAACAACCCAATTTAACTCTAATTTAATGTTTATCACATTGTACCAATTTAAAAACCTCTTTAGAGCATCTTAATGACTCTTCTTCTTTCTTAATCACTCTGTTACAATGTCATCAATTTTATTGTGTGATTAAATTTATAAATGGAGACATTTTAGGTCAAACTTTTTAGCTGAATCACTTTTTTTTGTTTGAACTGTATGAAAATTGTCAATGAAAGTGCAATTTATTAATAAAGTGAAAAAAATGTATATCGAGGTCTCACTTAAAATATAATTTATGATTGGAGTGTTTTAAAGGGAATTTTACAAGTCATTTAACTGTGAGTTAATAATCCTTGACGATGGCTATCTTTACGATTCCGCGAGTAGCTTCAAAACTCATTTTTTGCTAGAAATAAAATGGAGATTTTATATTAATAATGGAACATCACAATAATCAGGTGTGGAAATTACTTTAAATGGTAATTTTATTTTCGCTGCTAAAGTGGCGATCACTTAATGTGGGATTGTCGAAAATTAAGGGTCATAATTGGAGTGAAAGAAGATTTTATTTGTTGGCGGTTTAACGGAATTTTTAGTTTAAAATGAAAGTTTCAATTAAGTTGTAAATTTTGAAATTTAATGAAAGTTTTCTAAGAAAAGATAAGAAAGTTATTAAAATAAGATGAAAAGCTTTAATTGCAGTGATAAAGAATAATTTTTACGTTTTTGAGATTTTTTGTTTTTGCTTGATTTTAATTACTTAGTGATTAAAACATTAAGCTGCAAAAATTAAATTGTGAAGAAAATATTGAAATTTGTAACGAAAATTTTATTAATTTATTTTTTTTAAATTAAAAACTCTCATCATCGTCATTATTCAGTCCAATTAATTAACTCAATTACATATTTCCTCTCTATTATTTAATTAAATTGTTATCACACTCAAATTGTAATGAAAATGCTTAACATCAACTTGATATTATAGAGCTACATAACTGCACATTCAAGTGTGAAAAAAATTGAGGGTCTTTAGAATGGGAGTTAATAACACATCCAATCGTAAGCAGTTGAAGCGAAGAAAGAAAATTTCACGTCACGTTTGTCGAGTTATCATGAATAGTTTTTCTGTTGATATCTGCAATGCATTTAAATGATAAGAAGTTGGATGAGAAGTTCATATGAAGCAAATCCCCTCTTGAAAATTACACGTAATGGCAACGACTTCACTGCCAGACATTTTTATTGCAGTTTTTGCTCTCAAGTCGCTGCTTATTTTGTCGCTCACTTGATATTATTTAGAATTTTCGTGTTGTCGTTGCCAGGAAGAAAAGATTTGGAGCAATTTCACATTCACAAATGATTCCATAAAAATTGTAAAATTCTATCCGTGCTGCACATAACTCCATGCTATAGAGGGGTTCGACGTACATAGAAGAAGAAGTATGGCTGATATGATTTAAAATGGGAGAGTGAGAGCAATTTTTCGAGAGAGCGGTGAGAGAGAATTGAGAGAAATTTCGATTTTATTAAGCATGATGGCTTCCCTAATGTTCCCATTTTATCTACCATCTCATTCTGTGACTCTTTCAATGTCAATTTGACAATAATTAAGTCTAAAATTTATTCCTTTTAATTTACTTTTAATTCTTTAATTTAAGCTCATTTAATGTCATAAAGAGTTTAATTTGTAACTTAAATTAAAATGCGCGCAAATTAGTTGCAGAAGAGATGTTAAAAATTCAGAAATAATCGTTTTAAACTGCCTAAAATATGTGTGAGGTCTTCGCGGTGGAATCTCAAAAAGAGCAACGAAATAATTGGGAATTCTTTAGATATTGCTTAATTATTTTTATATAATTTTCACTCAACGCTAAAGCAGATTCGAGATAAAGTCTCTTATTTATTTTCGTTGTGCACTGTCTGAAGCTACTGTTAGCCACTTACTGACTCGACTCTCGAACATATGTCAAAATATTATTTTCTCTCCATTTAGATACACTTTAACTCACCAACTCTAAACATATGTGGATGTTGTTGCGTTTATCATGTAAATGTTGTGCAACTTATTCAGCATGACCTAGCCTCTGGCACTCACTCACTCACTCTCGCCTACACGAGAATGCTAAAGATTTTTTAAAATCGAGTCAAATATGATCAAAATGTCCGTATTTATATGCAAACAACCAATTTTAAAAATAAGAAATTTTTAAAAAGTAGGTTCGAATCCTATAAAGATGTAAAAATTTTATAAATCCAGCTTTTTTTATTTTAATTAAATAAATTTTAATTTTTTTAAATGCGCTTTAACACTCTTCACACAACTTAAATTTTTTTTTCATCAACAGTAATCGAAAATGAGCTTAAAGAGCTGTCAAAATAATATTTGAATTATGCATTCATCTCCGCATGATAATTAAGTAACTAATTTCTTAATCAACTGCGAATGAAATGAAATTTTTGACTCAAAACTCATTCAGCCTTGTCGCTTTTGAATGAGTAAAATTTAAAATTTAAAAAACAGAATCAAATGCCATAAATATCAACTCAACTTCCTGGTTCTTCAACATATTGGCGATTGTGTGAGTGAGTGAGAGTCATAAAATTCCTTACATTGTGCTCTCTAATGAGGCTTTCTTTTAACAATTTTTTTATTGCTTTATTGATGACACTAAAGTGCCTTTTTGTAACTTTTTACCTCTTTTCTCTTATTTTATTTTTTCACGCTAAAAAATTGCGTAACTTTGTCCTTGAGGCTGAGAAAGGATTGTTGCCGTTAAAGAGGTAAAACTTAAATGACTTTTTATGGTTTTCCTAACGTTTCAAGGTCTTTTTATTGCAGAAAATGTGAAAGGTGTAAAAAATTATTTTTTTCAAAGAAATACTCACAAAGTCTTACTCTATCGGTTGTCGAAACTAGTCGGTCTTAATCCTGTGTTTGTGAACGAAAGAATTAATCCATCGAGGTAATCCAAAGTAACGGTTAATCCACAGAAATATTTCGATATCACACATAAAAAAAATCACTAGCACATTATCACAAATTTATCTGAAAAGAAGAGAAAAAGATATAAAAATTAGCGATAAAATCAAACATTAATACAACTATTTTAATAATAATTGGATAATTAAAATTTTGCATCATTAAGATGACACCTTATGGTCGTAAAATCATTAAACTTATTGCATTGAAGTTGATGAAATATTTTGTTCGGAAAAAAGTGCGTGGGGAGAAAAAATTAAAATGCGACACAAATTCACTTCTAATCCTTAATGTAAGTACTTGAAGTATGTATTATGTAGGGTACAAGTTGAAAATAAAGGTTTTTTTAAGTATTTTTTTGAGAGTTGAAAAAGAAAGATGTGAAAACTTTTTAAAATTAAGTAATTAATTTAGTTTCTAAAAATAAAATAAGAACATATAAAAAAGCACGAAATTTCGAAACATAGCATTGCATTGATATAATTTTAAGGATTCGAACCTTCTTCAAATAATATTATGCACGATGCATTTTTATTAATTGCGTAAATATAAGTATTCAAAAGAGTCTAAAATTTGGGAAAATAATTATAATAATCCAAATTTAATTAATAATTTTCATAGCCATAAAATTAATTTTGTCATTCATGAATTACAACAAAAGTCATTTTATCTTCCTTTTCTGTAATATTTTTCATCATCCCACAATTTGCAATAATTTTTAATAAATTTTCAATCTCATTGTGAATTATTTTTATCGCCCATTGTAATTCTCAATAATAAAAATGAAAAATCACAAGGACGAAAAATTTCTTGATTGCACTCTGTAATTCCTCGTAATTAAGCTAATCGTTTATTTCCTGTTTGAAATTATTTTTTCTGCTGAAGGGAGATGAAAATTAAAATTACACTCAGCAGTTGTTGCCATTTGCTACAAAGAAGTTAAAAATTTCCTCCATTATCGATTAGCGTCAGCCTGAGAACTAAAATATAAATTAAAGTTCCAAAACCGCCCAACTTTCAATGAAAAGTGACCAACAGTGAACTAAAAGCGTGTTCATTGCTTTGTAATGATTATTTATCGCATTTTGTCACGCAACGATGAATATCGAAGGCAAAAAATATAAATAAGTCGACTCGATGCAACGTCAAAGGAGAATTATGAATTTTTCCGATCCACATTTATGTCATAGCGCTGTTTTCGTTGAGTTACACACAGTTATGTCTTTTGAAGAAATATTTGAATAAAATATGATCATTATTTTCATAGCCTGACAAGTAGCCATAAAACATATATTGTTTCAAAATTATTTATTAGACAGTTGAGACAGTATCAAATTTATACTTGTACACACACCGGAGAGCTTCGCTAATAATTCATATTTAGCTCTTTTCAACGTTCTTTTTTCTCTATAATGAGATTTATTATGGTAATTTAATTTGTAATCGCATGAAGAATTCATGAAAGACACGCAAACGTCATCATGTGACTTTTAAAAAGCCATGTGGATGTGGAATCGGAAGGCACTGAAGTGAATGCTTAATTAATCGTTAAAAATTCATCAAAAAAAATGAATTGAAGGAATTAAATTAAGTGATGAATTTTTAATTTTAAACCAGAGTTGAAAATGAAACAAATTGTTAAACTCATCAACAATTAACTCACAATAAACCACCGATCGATCACTTTATAGTCAACATAAATCTTCACAATAAAATCTCTCGATCATTTAAAATTTCATGCTTCCACCCTAGTGGCTGTAAAACATGACAGGTTCATCAAGCTACCGAAAAAAAAGTAATAGTACAAGATCATAATCATCACACAGATAGCGATAGATACATCAAAAAATCTCTGAGGGAGAAGGTCATAAATTTTTAATAGCGTGATGATCAATAACATTTCATAAAAAAAATTATTGCTCGTAAACTTTTTTAGTATCAATTATATGCCTATAAAATATTGTAAATAAATTTCATACTAAAATTCTTCAAGCCCGGGCATGACTGAAGCCACATTTTGTTTATTAATCACAACTTTCTGCACTGCACTCGATAAATTGCCATCGAGTTGAGTGAGTGCAGAAAAAAAGAAGAGCTCTGCTGTTGATCACGTCGTCAATCGCATAAATATATAAATTTTAACGAAAAATGTTCACAATAAAAATAAATTAATCGAGTGTGAGACAAGTATTTGTGGCTATGGCTATCACACACCGCGTTGAGGAATATTTTAAATCGAATCTCGTTTGCTGACGTATATATTAAATGCCAAATGCGTGTTTCGATTTCTTTAGTTCTTCATTCACCTATAGCCAATAAATATTTCACTTCTCAGCACAGACCTATTCAAATTACAAAGTCGAGAGATGAGATGAGAGAATATGAAAATGAGGGGAGGAGCGCTTGGAGGCGTTTGAGAAAGATTTGTTTGATTTTGAAATGTTTAATGATGTTAAAAGTATTAAAATGAGCAAAATATAAAAGTGGTTAAAATTATGACTCGAACCTTTAAAAATTTCAGTAAATACAATTTGGTTAAAACTTGAATGCAACTTGACTTAATTAAATCAAGTTGTACGAATTCATTTTCATATTTTTTTAAAAGTTCTAGGTTCGAATCCTAGTGACTGCAATTTATTTTTTGGTTAAATTACTTATTAAACCAGTGATGGTTCCGCCCCTCATAACAATAAAAAATATATATTTTTCGAAGGATATATGCAAAGAAAAATAAAAACTAAAAATCACCGCAGCCGCACCATGTGTGTATATAGTTTGAAGTATATAAGTTGCTTTTTTATGAATATTTCTTTTTCAAATTATATCCATAACCATAAATATTAAAATAATCGTAAAATTTTAAATTAAACTCGCTTATTTTACGACTTTTATTATCAATTTAAGAAGATGTTTGGTCTATTTTAAAAAATCTTTCTCATCAAGCGATGCGAGAGAGAATGAAAGAGAGTATGAAGGAATTTGAAAAATTACAATATACATGCCGAAAAAAAATATAATGTGGATTGTGTGTGAATGTAAAACAATACCTGAAAATCAAAAGTCGAGTTTATGTTGATATGAGAATAATTTAACAAGACATATCTAGTTAATCTACTTAGAGGAGGTTTTAGAACGACTCCATATAATAATACACCTCAGCTCACTCTCGCCAAGCATAAATATGGAGTTTTTTTTTGCTGTAAATTAATGCCAGCTATGGAATCATTGGGAGGTGAATTCAACTCAACTTGAAGTTTTTATGGCTTTGAATTTTTTTTATTGATGCGCGTATGGAAAAATTTTTTCTCAATTTGTTTTCGATATTTCTTTCTACATTTTTTTAGGGGGCTTGCGAAAGATATTTTTTCTTGCTGCTCATGTACGAAAATATTTTTTGATGTTATTTCGTATAGTTTGAGAGATAATAGAACATACCTTACATGCCCTCTACATCGTCCAATTTAGAAACGGAAGGTTACGATACTTTTGCGATGTATCCAATTTTTATCCTTGAGAGTTAACGTTTTGAGAGTGGAAAAAAGGGCAGCTCGGTGTAATTTCAAGTTCCGCATATCTAAGAAAATATTGCGCTTGTGCTTCCAAACATTAAATGCGATAACATCTTTGTGATCATCACATACCTTTTTTTCTCCTTCTCAACAACATCTCGTTTCTTTTTTTCTGGTACATAAAGTTTTTGAAATCAAAATCAAAAAAATATTCTCGCTCCTCTTTCGAGATGTTTCTCTTCGAGGCTGATTATGTTCAGCAGAAAAAAGGGATAACAACAAAAAGCGACCCAGCCAGCAGAAAAAGGAGCTCGAGAATATCATGTGAATTACATAAATGTAATAATAAAGAAAATCTAGGTGAAGTAACTTTAATTCCACACTGAATTGAAATTTTTTGAATCATGTTTTTCTGAAATATTTCCTCTACATTTAATTTTTCATCATGTTCCTTTAATAATTAAAAGTTTTCATATTTTCAAAATTATTTTCATACCTTTTCAAAACTGCCCACATCTTGCAAACATCCCCCATAAAAACTGTATATTTTGCTCAAACTAGCAAGTCGCAAAACTTTCAATTCTATTTGTATTTTCTGTCCACGTTTTTTTTCCTATTTAACGATATTTTTCCCTCTACGCCACCACCATACACACTCGAGGGAATCAAGAAGAAAAGAAACAGTTTTTGGATGTAATTTCTTCTCATTTTATTTGATATTTTTTGCTTGCTTTTAAAACCCTTGGAAGCGAAGCGTAAGAGAATAGAAAGTAGGCAGTGGAGATGTTACACGCCATTGAATTTGCATATTATCTCCGTCTAATCAGTTTATCCTTTAAATATCAAAAATCCCACAGCTAAAAAAAGGGAGGAACGTTTTTAATTTTAAACTTTGTCCATTTTACGGTTAGATGGCACTTGATTTTTACTCGAGCATTTCTTTCGGCGATAATTTCGAATTTTTACTGTTTAAAGCTCAATTTAGTCGCTCTTCACTGTGTATTCAGGTATAACTTTAATCTCCATTAGTTGTTATCGTCTCTTTTCACGAGAAAAGGATGAAAAAAAATTTGGAGTTGAATATTTAGATATGCAAATGAAATTTCAGTTTTGCCGTCACACACGAATCACTAAACAAATAAAGTGAATGCAGGGGATGGAAATTTTATTTAATTAAATTTTTAAATTTTCACGTAAATTTTAAATTTAAACTCCCTTGTATAAATAACATTTCCCTAACGATATACCGATGATATTTTGTGACAACAGCATTTGGCTTCTGTTCAAGGATCTATCAGTGATAAAGCAAGCCTCCAATTGATTCTAAATTTCATGCGATGTCATGCACAAAAAAATTTTGTATAAACATAAAGAGAAAAAAAGTATTAAACTCATCATAAATGGCAATAATTTTTCTATCAGTCATGTACATGGTGTATGTCTACATTGTATGGAGAGGAAAAAATCGACTTCAAATTACATTTTCCATATTCCATAAAAATACATAAAATTCTTTACGACTTTGCTCTTTTCTTCTCCTTTCCTTTTTTTCTGGTATTATGATGGGAAAGTTATTAAGAATATGAATGAATGGTGAGTGAGTGTGCATGGCATCGAATGTGTGTATACATAACAGTTTTAAGGGTGAATATTGGACATGTAATTTATGTGCAAAAAATTTCTGCTTACGTAATGCATTTAATGTCCTCCCCAAAAAAACACATTGGACTTATTACTTTTTAAATTGTCGAATTATTTTGCAATTTATATTTTTAAGAGATTCTTTTTTTGGTTCACAGAGAAAGAAAAAATCATTTTGTCACGTCCTCTACACAGCCATGGAATAACGATGCGAGAAACGAAGATGGGAAGAAGTAGAGAATAATAAAATGTCCGACGGCAAATACGGTTGTGCGCTGTATCGCTGTGTCGTTCATAAAACTTTTAATTAAATAAATTTAATTGAGCGTGGAACTTTCTTTGTCTCTCGATCAGAAATCATCCCTTAAAAGCATATTCAGGTCAATTGTCTTCACGATAAATTCAAGTTAATGTCTCTTTTGTTTTTCTGTCTGTATTTTTTTTATCTTAAATGGAAGCGTCTATCTACTTACATGCGAGACGTGAAGAGATATGTGAAAATAACCGTGACTAAATGCATTCTTTAAAAACCGCATTTTATGCATCATAATAATTTAAAAATGCGACATGCACATTTAATGGATTTCAAAAAGGTGGAACTGAATTTATCAGAGGTTGATGTGAGTGAGACCGAGATGCACCAGGTGAAAATTTGATTTTACTTAATTATAATTTTAAAATATTTTAGTTTTGTTAAATTAATGACAGAAAAAATAATTTCGCTTATCAATAATCAAAAAAAATTAGGTTCGAACTTTAAACTTCTAAAGAAAGTTTTAGTCGACTCACTTATTGTAAAAAATATTTTTTCAAACTTCTTATCCGTTATATTTAAATAAAATGCACTCATATACAGAAAGAGCATTAAAGCCTCATACATTGTCTACATTGGCAATAATTTTATTATCATTCGCATGTAATGAGATTTTTTCTGTTATTTCTGCAAGGATTTTTCATTTAAAAGAACTCCGTGAAAGAAGCAAAGCATGTCGAGTAAGAGATGTACCAGCCACACCCTTGTGTGTATGAATTTAAAGAACCATTTAAAAAGCTTTTCTCTCTTCCCTCCATAGAGTTCTCATATATATAAACTCCGAACGCCTTCTTAATAATCTTTTTTGCAGCCAAACAAGCGAAAAAGAAAGGAAAGAGAGAAATCCTCCTTAAAGGCACTGTTGAGGAAAAAAATCATAAATTTTCAATTTTATTATACACTTTCTGATTCTCTCTCGCAAAAAAAAAAGATTTTGTTTCGTAAAAACGTTCTCTTTTTTCGGTAACAGAACGCTTCAATTGCCATAAATTATAAGATTTTATATGAACGCTACTAGCCATGGTAGTGCTCGGTTCTTGCTAGAAATTTAACTCTCCCCCTTTTTTTCGGTGTTAGAATTTTACCTCGTGGTATATTAAAAAAAATCCTTTTTTGAGGTTCTCTAACCACCATTACAGAAAAAGGTAAAAAATCCGTTGTGAAATTTAATTTCAGCGTGACATCATATGGAATGATAATTAGCGGATAATATTGAGAGGAAAAAATCATCCATGCAGCTTATAAAGATAGCAAAAATGTGGAAAAAGGAAAAAAGTTTGTAACACATGTAGCACTTAAAGTTACAATATAAAAAAAGAGATTCGATTTGAACACATCTCGCCCACATGAGAGAATAGAGCTTGAAGCAGTGACGTCTGATGCCGTATCATTTTAGTGTGCGTTTGAAAGTACTGTCAGGTGAGCAGAGGATTATGAAAAATTCAATATTTGTGAATAAAATTATTTTTTAAAAAAAATTAATTTTTCTAAATTTTAGTCGTTGTGTTTTATGATTAAAAAATTATTTTCAAAAACATTTCACTCTGTCTTCTAAATAAAAACTAAACTTTTCGCTCATTATCTTCTTTCTAATCCCTTGATCACTTTACAGTAAAAAGCATAATCTCATTATGTTCCGCCGCCCTTCACTGTATCTCCGCTCTCCCATCGCACTCGCTCCACGCCATCAACACAACAAAAGGCGCCCAAAAGTTATATATTTAAAACAACAACAGCAGAAAAAAATTCTAATCGAGAGCGAAGTGTGAGTCGGGAAGGCGCTTAAGGAAAAATTTTCTGTAACAGCAGTGTGGTGAGAGGGAGAAAAAACCAAATTAAGGTTGATAATTAAATTATGCGGAGTTTTCTGCTGCTTTTAATGAAAAAGTTTTTCTCTCTCATTCTCTCCGCTATTGATTCTTGAATTTCCACCATCCATTTGGTGCCATTTACCCGGGATTTTCTATTATCAAAAACTTCTACTTTCACAATCATGGAAAAAGTTTTCTCATTTTGAATGTGAGAGAAAAAAGTATAAAATTATTTAAAGAAGTCGTTTCGAGATTTTCAAGAACATTTGCATGTTCAAACGACATGAGCATGAGTTTAATTCTTTATATACCACATAGAACCGGTGTGACATTGTGAGAGAGAGAGAGTTGAAAAAATCCCTTCCGCATTTGCGAGAGACAAATGGCAATTGCAAGAATGCAAAATGTGCAACATAGAAAAAGACAAATATATCTTCGGCAAAAACGTTCATTCATCTCTAAGGCCAAATGTAATGCAGGGAGAGCGATTGATGTGGCGAGAGAGCTTTTTTCAAACAACTCTTTGAATGTGTTTGTGAAAGCTTTCAGCTAAGGTTGTGTGTGTGAGCTGTAAGTGTGTTGGTGTATTTTTCCCGATGATGATGATAATGGTGTGCGAGGTTTTCCAACATATCAAAAAAATTTCCTTTCATTGTTTTGCAACTTCTTGCGGACTTTTCTTTGTCCCTTTTATCAAATCGCTTCAAAACGTTGTTGAGAAAGCATCATTTTTCTTTGATTTCCTTCGAATTATTTTTTCACTTATAATTTTTTTCAGTTTTTACTTTAAATATCTCTAAAATTTATTATTTTGATATTATTTCATATTTTTTTCTGTTTTCTGGCTGTCGGCAAAAGAGTGATTCGAGAGACTCATCTATCAAACGCACACACATTTGAGCGCACAGCCCCGTGCATATACTTCTTATTTTATTTCCATTTGGTTTCGTTTTTTGCTTGTGTTATACAGTTCTTCTCTCTCTCGAGCTCAACTCCGACAGAGTTGAATGTTTTCGTTAGAAATAAAATAGAAAAAAAGTTATAATAATATTTGATAAGTCAGTATTGAAAAAGTGCTTCATTAGACTCGACTGAACTACACAACGAGAGAAAAAAATAATAAAATATTTTTAGGTGACTCCTTTACGGATGAGGTAAAATAAATTAATTTCATTTAACCTTTTTTTTTGGCAGTTATTAATGACGTGTGTGATATGAAAAAATTAAATTTTCTCGTGAGTAATTTGTGGCGAAAAATTCACTCGATGATGGCGTGAAAAAAATTAGTATTCAACATAGCATTTAAACAATTTTTTCTCTACTCTGCCATTCGGTGTGCGAAAAGCAAATATTGTACGACAATTTAATTAAAACAATTTGCAGCAGCAGGAGTGTAGCATCGTTTTATGGAACATTCTTAAGTTAAAATCTGTGTGAAAAGATCTTCTATGTATTATATAGAAGAAAGAGAGTGTAATACATGAGTATGTGTACATAACTCGGCACTCTCTATTGGCTTTTGTGGAGCATGTATTTGTTTCATGTTGGCTCTGTTGCTAGGAACACATTACAAACACACGTCTCTCGTTCTCTCTCTCACTCACATTTCTCTTTTCCGCATTTAAACATGTGTTAATTAAATTTAATTAAAATTACCATCAGCAAAAAATTAGAATTTATGGCAGTCGTTATCATAAACACTCTACTGCGTGCTTTGATGCTGCTGCTGTTAGTGTAATCTAAATTTTTATAGCTAGCGCCGCACTCACAATTTACTCGACACCTTTTAGTTAGTAATTTTGGGGTTAGTACGACGAGAGCGGGATGGAATTGTTTGGATTTAATTTTAAGGTTGAACTAGAAATTTGGAAAACCTTATTTAAAGTTCAATTTTTTATCTAAACGTGTACTAAGATGTCAAAATTGCTGTATTAAAATTTTTCAATCAAATTTTGAGTTTAAAATCTCATTCAACGTTCAATTTGAATGTTTCAGTTTCAAAAACCTT